>CM074718.1:233711142-236111142 GCA_037306005.1 Rhinophrynus dorsalis | reverse complement strand
GGTGCATATATATAATAGAGTGGAGACTGTAGCCGTATTAGTGATGCAGATGTAAAATAACAAACAAAAGTATATATATATATATATACATGTATATATATATATATATATATATATATATATATATATATACACACATACATATATATAAACATATATTTATACATACATGCCTACACACATATACCTATACATACACATTCAATGTGTCTATATACACCCCCACAAATATATATGCATATATACATATGTACATAAACACATATATATGAGCACACACATATGCACAAATGCATACACCCAAATATGTAGGAATGTGTACTGAAACATACATCCATACACAAGAGCCTATATATATACTAGTACATATACATATACACATTAGGGATGAGCGAGCACCCCGATGCTCGGGTGCTCGGGTGCTCTGACCGAGCACCCCCTGATGCTCGAGTGCTCGGCCGAGCACCCGAGCCCCATTCAAATGAATGGGAGCACTCGAGCATTAAACCAGGCACCCCCTGCTCTGATGAGCGGAGGGTGCCTGGTCAATGTCCCCCTTCATCTCCGCTATGCCCCTCTTCCACAATGTCCCCCTTCATCTCCTATGCCATAGCGGAGATGAAGGGGGACATTGTGGAAGAGGGGCATAGCGGAGATGAAGGGGGACATTGTGGAAGAGGGGCATAGAGTCTATGCCCCTCTTCCACAATGTCCCCCTTCATCTCCGCTATGCCCCTCTTCCACAATGTCCCCCTTCATCTCCTCTATGGCATAGGAGATGAAGGGGGACATTGTGGAAGAGGGGCATAGCGGAGATGAAGGGGCACATTGTGGAAGACGGGCATAGCGGAGATGAAGGGGGACATTGTGGAAGAGGGGCATAGAGTCTATGCCCCTCTTCCACAATGTCCCCCTTCATCTCCGCAATGCCCCCTTCATCTCCGCAATGCCCCCGTACCTCCATTCCCTGGTGGTCCAGCGGAGCGTTTTCGGATCTGTGCCTCTTCCGGCACAGATCCTCTTCACCCGAACATGTCGTACGAGTACCGCCATGTGCCGAGCAGAGCGATGCTCGAGCCGATCCGAGCATCGGCCGAGCACGCTCGCTCAACACTAATACACATACATAAACCTACACAAACACATACATACATGTATACCTACATGTACATATATGCACATAAACCCAAATACACATATAGAATAGCACACCCACATATATGCTCCTACATGAATTAGAGCATGGGAAAGCATCTGTCTGTACGCCATGCCTGATATACTAATAATAATATTAAACCTGTCATTAGAATACATTTTAACATGTGGATACACATGAAGAGTAAGATAATGATGGAGGGGTCATGTGAAACTTTGATAGTGGGAAGGAAACCCAAATTCACATTCAGCCCTCTATTCTTGCTGTTAAAAAATAGAATCATTCTGGCTTCAAAAGTTTTTATTTCTTGGGTATTTCTAAAATTCCCTTTGAGCACTTTGATTTTTAGGTCCTTAATTGAGTGTTCAGGCTGGGTAAAATGGTGTCCCACAGGGGTGCAGTAGGATCCTTCTTTGTGATGTTTGATGGAGTGTCTGTGCATGTTCATTCTGCCATTTAATTGCTTGGTGGTTTCCTCAATGTAGCACCCTAGGTGGCATTTGGTGCAATGTATTATATATACCACGTTGCTAGATGTGCAGGAGTACAATCCTTTAATGCTGTAGGTTTTGTTGTTGTGGGTGGCTTTGTTGTCTGGGCATATGTGCTGGCACAGTTTGCAGCGAGGTTTCTTGCATTGTCTGGTATCTTTTTCTGTATTCTTCTCATCCATGTGTAGTTTCCTGTTGATTAATTTTTGTTGAAGGTTTGGTGGTTGTCTAAAGGCCAAAATGGGGATTTCAGAGAAGATATTGTTCAGAGTTTCACCTTCTGTTAGCATTGGTTGTAGATCTTAAATCATTTTCCATATTTCTTCAAGAGCTGGGTTGTAGGTGACAACGAGTGGTACCCGTGTTGAGATTTATTTCTCTACGCACTGTAGCAAGTGCTTGTGTGGGGTTTTTGGAGAAGAATGGATTTGTTTGGAAAAAGTCCTTGATTTGTAGATTGTCTCATAGACTGGGAGAGTACATTTAGATGTACGTTATGGTCATAAGGGTCAGAGCAAATTCGGTGGTACCTAGTAGCTTGGCTGTAGATTATGCCCTATTTAGTATGGGAGGGGTGGAAGTTGGAGCTGTAAAGGTAACAGTATCTGTCTGTGGGTTTTTTGTAGAGTGAGGTGTGGATTGTGCCATTGGTACATGCCACAGCTGTGTCCAGAAAGTTTACAGATTTTGTAGAATATGCCATTTTTAGTTTGATTGAAGGGTGGTATGAATTAAAAGAATCATGGAATTGTATGTTTTTTTCCTTGCTTTCGATCTATCGGTATTGTATTGTATGGTTTGGTATGTTGTGTGTCTAGTAATTTCTGTTCTAGGTCTGCCATAAACAGGTTAGCATATTGGGGTGCCATCTTAGTACCCATGATAGTACCCATGGTTTGTAGGTACACCTCATTGTTGAAACTGAAATAATTATGTGTGAGGATGAATTGTGTCAGTTCTGAGATAATTTGGGGGCTGTATTTTTGGTCATCAGTGTAGGAGAGAAAATTGAAGCAAGCGTTGATGCCATCTTTATGTGGAATGTTGCTGTACAGAGATACCACATCCATGGTTGCTAGGATGGTGTTGGCAGGGAGGTTGGTGATTGGGCTGAGTTTGTTGAGGAAGTCGGTGGTGTCTTTTATGAAGCTGTTGGTGTTGGTGACAAGAGGTTTTAGGATATTTTCTACGAGTCCTGAGATTTGTTCTGTAAGTGTTTCCATTCATGTAATTATAGGTCTGCCAGGATTATCCGCCTTGTGGATTTTGGGAAGCATATAGAAGGTGCCTATGCCGGCACTGGTGGGTATGAGTGAATCCAGTTCTGGTTGTAACTTTTTAGGGAAGGATTTGATGAGCTCCCTAAGTTGCAATGTATATTCCTTGGTGGGATCTTCATTTAGTTTTTTGTAGTATTTGCCATCTGACAATTGCCTATCCCCCTCTTTTATGTAGTCCGGGGTGTTTATTATCACCATTGCTCCTCCCTTGTCTGCTGGTTTGATGGGGATAGCATGATTATTTCTCAAGTCACTTATTGCAGTTTGTTTCTGTACTGTGAGATTATGAAAAATATCCTTTTTGTTTTGTTTGGTCGCAAAGAATGCAGTTCTTAGATGGAAACTTTTACTGTAGCTGTCCAGTTTGGCATTTCGTCCTGGTGCTGGAGTGAAATGGGTGTTCTTTTTGCTGCTGTTGTAATCCATTGTTGTTTCAGAGTTCTCTTTATCATGGAAGTATTCCTTAAGTCTCATCCTTCTTGTTCCAAGTCAGAATAGAGCTGAATGTGATCAGGTTTATATATATATATATATATATATATATATATATATATATATATCCTATATAATAATTTGCTAAAACTTGTGTGTAACTACGCAGTCATGTGCAGTAGAGACTGCTGCACTCATGCGCAGTAGAGACTGCCCATGACGTTCGGAGCGTCTCACTCTGTATCAGGCGTGGTGCGGGCAGTAAATAATGGGAACACTTAAACAACACAATGTAACTCGAAGTCAATCACACTTCTGTGAAATCACACTGTCCACTCAGGAAGTAACACTGATTGACAATCAATTCCACATGCTGTTGTGCAAATGGAACAGACAACAGGTGGAAATTATAGGCAATTAGCAAGACACCCCCAATAAAGGAGTGGTTCTGCAGGTGGTGACCACAGACCACTTCTCAGTTCCTATGCTTCCTGGCTGATGTTTTGGTCACTTTTGAATGCTGGCTGTGCTTTCACTCTAGTGGTAGCATGAGACGGAGTCTACAACCCATACAACTGGCTCAGGTAGTGCAGCTCATCCAGGATGGCACATCAGTGCGAGCTGTGGCAAGAAGGTTTGCTGTGTCTGTCAGCGTAGTGTCCAGAGCATGGAGGCGCTACCAGGAGACAGGCCAGTACATCAGGAGATGTGGAGGAGGCCGTAGGAGGGCAACAACCCAGCAGCAGGACCGCTATCTCCGCCTTTGTGCAAGGAGGAGCAGGAGGAGCACTGCCAGAGCCCTGCAAAATGACCTCCAGCAGGCCACAAATGTGCATGTGTCCACTCAAATGGTCAGAAACAGACTCCATGAGGGTGGTATGAGGGCCCAACGTCCACAGGTGGGGGTTGTGATTACAGCCCAGCACCATGCAGGACGTTTGGCATTTGCCAGAGAACACCAAGATTGGCAAATACGTCACTGGCGCCCTGTGCTCTTCACAGATGAAAGCAGGTTCACACTGAGCACATGTGACAGATGTGACAGAGTCTGGAGACGCCATGGAGAACATTCTGCTGCCTGCAACATCCTCCAGCATGACCGGTTTGGCTGTGGGTCAGTAATGGTGTGGGGTGGCATTTCTTTGGGGGGCCGCACAGCCCTCCATGTGCTTGCCAGAGGTAGCCTGACTGCCATTAGGTACCGAGATGAGATCCTCAGACCCCTTGTGAGACCATATGCTGGTGCGGTTGGCCCTGGGTTCCTCCTAATGCAAGACAATGCTAGACCTCATGTGGCTGGAATGTGTCAGCAGTTCCTGCAAGAGGAAGGCATTGATGCTATGGACTGGCCCGCCCTTTCCCCAGACCTGAATCCGAATGAGCACATCTGGGACATCATGTCTCGCTCCATCCACCAACGACACGTTGCACCACAGACTGTCCAGGAGTTGGTGGATGCTTTAGTCCAGGTCTGGGAGGACATCCCTCAGGAGACCATCCGCAACCTCATCAGGAGCATGCCCAGGCGTTGTAGGGAGGTCATACGGGCACGTGGAGGCCACACACACTACTGAGCCTCATTTTGACTTGTTTTAAGGACATTACATCAAAGTTGGGTCAGCCTGTGGTGTGGTTTTCCATTTTGATTTTGAGTGTGACTCCATATCCAGACCTCCATTGGTTGATAAATTTGATTTCCATTGAGAATTTTTGTGTGATTTTGTTGTCAGTTCATTCATTCAGATCTAGGATGTGTAATCTTAGTGTTCCCTTTATTTTTTGGAGCAGTGTATATATATATTTACATATCTGTATAATATAAATTGCTAGACTGCAAAGCTCCCTGTGTGCGAAACATCACATGCGCAGTAGAGACTGCTGGAACGATGTAGTCATGCTCAGTAGAGACTGTCTGAACTTGCTGATCCAGAGCAGGAAGCTCAGAAAGGCTCACCACTGGGTGGCACTTTCTCCTGTGTACATGGGCTTTCGTACTAATATATATATATACAAAAAGGAACTTTGGCAGTGGCACTCTACAAATTTATAATTAGTATTACTACTATAATAAGGCTGGGTGCATGTCCCATAAGATATATACAAAGTATACTTAGCCTGGGCTTCCAGTGACGAGACAGCACACAGTAAAATCTTCTCAAGTGATGATTTAATAAGTGCTTCAAATGTTTTCGGTCCCTCAAGGGACCTTCATCAGGGCAACCAGTGCAATGGATATGTGAACTTTTAAATACCTGATACTAAATATCCAGACCACCTATGGCGTCCAAAGATCCCTTCACGCTGCCCACCAAGAATGAAGCCTGCTACGGATACCAGAGCATGATGTCATCAAGCTTGGCGACCCAGAAGGTAACCCCGGGACCGAAAACATTTAGTGATATTGGAGCATGTTCTGTATGATGTAGTTGCTCTAATTGCTCGTTATGCATTATGTGACACTTCTTTTATTGTCAGGTTAATGGTTAATACCTGTTCATATATGTTCCTATAAGACTCAGAGGGTTATATGCAATAAGAAAAGAGTGGAACATTCTTGGACAAACCAACCTCATCATAGAGGATACATTAAAAAAAACAAAAAACAAATTTCAATTGGTTTAGATAAGCTTTTAACCTCTTGAATGCTAGAGAGCAACGCACAACATGTTTTCTTTGTCTACCACCAACCACTTGGCATATCTGGGAACTTTTTCTAGTGCACTCCCCAGAGAGGGGAGTCCTGTGGTGCAGCTGGTGTAGGTCAATGATGCGATTTACATCAAAAATGGGTGGGGCGTAATCATGAGTGGGAGCGGGACTTAAAAAACTTAAAAAACGTTTGAGGAATAGGCTGGGGAAGCAGGAGAAGTGGGTGGGAAGTGGGAGGAACAGACTGGGAAGGAGTAGAAGTGGGCAGAGTTTCATTAGAATCTCTCCACATCAGGAGAATCAGCCTTTGCCCTGGAGGCCCAGTAATCAGCTGCAAAAACTGGAGTCCAGGGCAAATCTGGAGAGTTCCCAGCTATGTCACTTAGTTATACACTGGTAGAAAGTGATCTACCCATTGAACACCCTGCTATAGAGGTCTCCATGGTGAAGACATCTCCAGCATTCAAGAAGTTTAATCCTTTGAATGCCATAGAGGATTCTAAGGCAATGTAATATCTTTGCTACCTCTCTGGTACTCCAAAGGTTAAAGCCCAATTTAAATCAGTTGTAATTTTTATCCACCCCCATGCTGTGGGTACAACAACTTGTGGAATTAGCAGAAATCCAGGTACAATTTTATGAGTAGGACTGGGGTGAAGATTTGATATTAGAATTCTAAGCAGAAGGACATGTCTTGGTTTTCTCTGTATAGCAAGCTATTTAGCATTCAAGGAAAATGCATCATTTTAATCCTTAAAGGATTCTTCTGCACTGAACTTGGTAATGGCTGTGCTAAATGTTCCAGAGCAAATTACTATATACTGTACATTCACACGTATTAACTGGTAAAGCTGCCAGTCGGGATTTTATGAAACTTCTAAAATGAAGTGAATTGCTGAATTTTAGCAATAGATTAGATTAGCAGTTAGATTATTGGTATGTATAAAGGAAGTTATTAGGGTTAATGAACCATAGTTGATATTATGTAAATTTTATTTGTAGCATTGTAGCAATTTTCAGTATTGTAGTAATAGTTTTAAAACAGCACCTTGCTGCCATCTAGTGGTTCTTTATAAGTAACTGATAGCTGATGTGCAAAGATTAATTTGTTCACTTCTGGGTCAAGCAATCTGCATCATAGGGAGCAGATAAAATGCCCATTGATTTATGGCTTTTAACCCCTTATATGCACAATACACTTTATAAAAGTCTGGCATTCAAAGGGTTTTAATCACTAGGACTTTGGGGTTTTGATCCCTAGGGTTGGTTTTCTCCATAATTACTCACTTGTGGGTGAAGGTGGGAACACAATAAGGGTCCAGTTTATCGACATGGTGGCGAATTGTCCCCAAATACCTGTCATGGCATACATTAAGGGGTCTTTGAGATTTCATCCATGTGATTAAACCTCAAACACGACTACACAAACAGACTTTTTCCATGCCTTCACCAGGTGTACGATGTAACATAGTAACATAGTAGATAAGGCTGAAAAAAGACATGCGTCCATCAAGTCCAGCCCATGCCAATAACACCACTGTTGATCCAGAGGAAGGCAACAAAAAAAGCCCTCTGGAGCAATTTCCAATGTAGTCCCAAGTGTGTGTGTGTGTGTGTGTGTGTGTGTGTGTATGGGGGGGGGGATTATTCCTTCCTGACTCCAACTGGTAGTCAAATAGTTCCCCGGATCAATATGCTATTTACTTTGAAGCCATCTGTCATAATTGTCAATATTGTTCTATGCTATATAGGCATCCATTGCTTTTTTGAATGCAGTTGCATTATCTGCAAGCACAACATCCCGAGGCAAAGAATTCCATAGCCTTACTGCCCTTACTGTAAAGAATCCCTGCCTATGTTTTAGTCGAAATTGCCTTTCCTCAAGTCTTAATGGATGACCTCTTGTTCTTTGCTCAGCTCTTTGCATAAATAATTAATTGGATAGTTCTTTGTATTGACCTTGAATGTATTTGTAAATGGTAATCATATCACCCCTTAGACGTCTCTTCTCTAATGTAAACAAACCCAGTTTGGCTAGTCTCTCTTTGTAACTCAGATCCTCCAATCCCTTTATCAGTTTTGTTGCACATTTCTGCACCTTTTCCAGTTCAGTAATGTCTTTTTTTAGAACAGGTGCCCAAAATTGTACTCCATATTCTAGATGAGGCCTAACCAAGGATTTATACAGAGGTAGGATAATATTAGCATCCCTTGCTTCTACACCTCTTTTTATGCAGGCTAGTACTCTATTTGCTCTTGCAGCAGCTGAGTGACTCTGCATACTGCTGTGAAGTCTATTGTCTATCAGTACTCCTAAATCTTTCTCTAATGAGGCTATCACGGCGCCCGTGATTCCAGCGACATTTTGACAGGCTTATTTCCTGGTGCCTTTTCATTGGCTGCGCTGTACAGCTCCTCCCAGTGACAGCCTTTATATACTCTGGGCTGTCACTTATGGGTTGCCCTTTCGTGGTGTACCTGATGCCTAGCGCTTGTTCCGTTATTTTGATACCAGTGTATGACCTGGACTGCCTGACTACGCTATTTGTTACTGTTCCTGCTTCTGTGTACCGATTCGGATTGGCTGACGTTCCTGCTTCCTGTTCTGACCCGGCCTGGCTGACGATCCTGCTCCATGTACCGACCTGGCGAGACCGACGACCCTGCTCCGTGTACCGACCCGGCTTGGCTGACGTTCCTGCTCCGTGTACCGAATCGGTTTGGCTGAAGTTCCTGCTCCTTCTGCGCCCGGCTGGGTGAAGATCCTGTTAGTGCCTGTTGCTGTCCTCGCTCTGTGCACTGTCACTCATGTTATCATGCACCACAGAGCTACGGTACTCCGTTACTGCCTGTAGTCCAGTCCGTGGGTTCGAGTCTCATTGTGCCAGTTATACTCCACACCGTTCACTTGATCGCTTGGTCTTCCGCTCTTGGGTTCAGTTGGGCGCATCCGGTTGCCTTCCATATTCAGACCATAGCGTTTATTAACCCCTCCTGGGGTGGTGTCTTGCGCCACTTGTTCCACCACTGTCATCCTCATTACCGGTACAATCGATTGCTTGGTCTTCCGCTCTTGGGTTCAGTTGGGCGTTTCCGTTTGCCTTCCACATTGAGACCATAGCGTTCATTAACCCCTCTGGGGGTGGCACTGGCACAAGGTGGTGGATAGTCTCAGTTGGGCATACGTTCCTGGCACGAGCACTGACTCACGCTGTCGTAGTCTCCGGTGGGCGTCCACCGTTGCAACCTCCAGCTCAAGTGATCTTGCCTGCTCTCTGCTGACATCCTGTCACTGTCACTATCCCGGCCTGTAGGCGACATTGGGCCTCTTCTTATCTGGGCAAACTGAGTCAGTGGCTCCACTGGTATCTCTGAACTCTCTTACACTGTATCAATCATAATTTACCTGACCTGCGCCAGTATTGTATTCTGTTGTACATACTGGACCCGTGTGGGTTAAACTTGCTAATGTAACCTGTCCTGTGTCAGTTATTTATGTGGTAAATACTGGACCCATGAGGGTTAAGTTATTCCTTGTGTGCTTTAAATAAAATTGTGTTTTTTATCAACATCTACCGTTTCTGAGTGTACTGAACCGCAACAGAGGATTTCCCAAGTTGTTTCCCATTTAGAGTATATGTAGCAAGTTTGTTTCTACAACCCAAATGCATAACCTTGCATTTATCTACATTAAATTACATATGCCACTTTTCTGCCCATTCACTTAGTTTATCTAAATCCTTCTGTAGGGAAAAAACATCCAGCTTTGTATGTATTTCCTTACATAGCTTAGTGTCATCAGCAAAGATTGAGATGCTACTTTCAATTCCCATTTCTAGATCATTAATAATCAAATTAAAAAGCATTGGGCCCAGGACTGAACCCTGCGGCACCCCACTTATAACCCTAGACCAATTTGAAAAAGTTCAATTTACAACAACTCTCTGCCATCTATCTTTTAACTAGTTCTCAATCCATGTACAGATAACACCGCCCAAACCGAAGCCTTTTAATTTATGCAGTAACCTGTTGTGAGGCACTGTGTCAAAGGCTTTTGCAAAATCCAAGTAAACTACATCAACAGCAATTCCCCTGTCCAAATTCGTACTCATTCTTTCATAAAATGCAAGTAAATTAGTCTGACATGATCTGTTCTTCATGAAACCATGCTGATTCCTACTAATGATATTGTTTGTCTTCACATAGTTCTGAATACTGTCAGTTAATAACCCTTCTAGTATCTTACCCACTATGGAAGTCAAGCTCACCGGTCTATAATTTCCTGTTTGGATCTTGCTCCCTTTTTAAACAATAGAACTACATCAGCTTTCCTCCAATCACAGGGCACTATGCCTGATGAAAGTGAATCAATAAATTTTAAGTATAATGGTTTTGCTATTACTGAACTAAGTTCCTTAAGTACCTTTGGATGTATACCGTCCGGTCCAGGCGCTTTATTCACTATAACCCTTTCCAGTCTCTTTTAGACCTTGTCCTCAGTAAGCCATGTAGATGTTGGAGGAAATTCCATGGTTTTGTCTGTTTGCCCACAGCTTGTCATTGCTGCTTCCTTTGTATATACTGAAGCAAAGAATGTATTTAGGGTGTCAGCCATAGCTTTATCCTCACATGTTGCAGTGTATCCTTCGACAATGGCTAATTTGCATATTGAAATGTAGCTTAATGAGTCATTATGGTATCCCTGTGGGTGTGTCTATACATTAATATGGCTATTCGTTACATGCATTAAAGGGATGGTAATGTTCCTGAAAAAATAATTTGCATTTTGTAGTGCTTCAAAAATTGTATGTAATGCAAAAAACTGTATCTCTCAAACCGCTATGGTTTGAGAAATATCTACATTTAAAGTTTGATATTTCCTGAAATCAGCTGTAAAGCTATCAGCAGGAGATCCTTGTTGGCTCATCCTTGTGGCACTCAGAGGGTTATAACATACAAAATCCCCTGCCCCACTTAACTGATTAAAGTACACAGAACCAGCAGATCTGTTGTTACACGTAACAGCTGATCTGCTGGTTCTGTTTACCTGAACATCAGACCAGCTGTTTCATGCACACAGTGTACTATCTGCTTAAAACCTGATTCATGTAAACATAAGACTCAACCACACTATGCAGAAAGGTTAAGGGAGGACTGGAGCTGTTTTGTAATTGTTGTGTATAAACACCTAATATTTTTTAATTGTGAATATACATTTAACCAGTTTGATGCTTGAGACACCTCATTTGGAAATATCTCTAGCATCCAAGGGTTTAAATATCCAGATCTTACACTTTACAATGAGGCTGATATACCAAGTAAAGTGGTGCAATTCTAGTGCAAACCAACTGAACAAATACAATTTCCAATGGATTTAAATTTGTTTTTAACCCTTTAAAAGCTATAGATGTCTACGATGAAGCAATGCATTGGAGACACCATTATAACAGTGGGTGTTAAAAGACCTATTTAAATTGCTGGCAATTTGTGGCATTTTTATTTGTTTCCTATAGTGCAATTGGTTTGGACAGAATTGAACCATTTTCTTAGTACATCAGCCTCAATGTGAAATATAAGATTTGGATATTTAACCCTTTGCATTCTAGTTTACATCAGTCCCTGTATTTTGGTTTATTGTATGCTTTACCCATCATCACGGAATGATTGTATGACTTAAAGTTCAATCATATGACTTTAGGGCCAGTGACTTTTATAGCTGCACAAAGGTTGTACAAAGGATAAAACAATATTAAAAGCTAGTCATGCAACTAAGAGGATCTGCTGAATGTAAAGTATGTTATAGTCTTTTCTGTTTCATTAGGCACCCAAATGTTGTTTTCGACTTTTAATGGTCTGTAGTAAACTGCCTGAAATATAATGAAGCTGACATAATACGAAAAACTGGGGGTGGGGGTGGGGGGAATGCAGTAAAGCATGATAAAGGTGAGATACACTCTCCATTGAAATTAAAAGGAAACTATCACCCTAAATACAGTCCCCCCCAATAATTAGGTATATGGTGATATGCTTAGAAACAGTGCTATTATCTCGCACAAATACTGCGGTATGAAGAAGTTCGTCTTCTTCTGAGACCGGCAGCTAGGCTTGCATGGAGACATCTTGGTTTAGAGACATCTTGGTGTCTGTGCTGTCTTTCCTGGGCTCCTTCATTGTACCTTAACCCTTTGAGTGCCAGAGGGGTACGCAACGCATTGCAAAGCAATGTGTTGCGTACCCCTCTGGCACTCAAAGGGTTAAGGTAACAGGAAGGGACTGAGCGCAGGCGTGCAGATACCAATAAAGCAAGAAGCCTGGCCATCAGTCTCAGAAGAAGAAGGATTTCTTAATAACATGGTACTTATGTGCAATAATAGCATTTCTCCATATGCCTAATTATTGGGGGGAACTTTATTTAGGGTTATAGCTCCTCTTTAAGGCAACAAACTTGTCTGTGATCTACTTTATTGTAGCCAAGATGCCCAAATTTACTTTCCTGTGATCTTCTGTGTTCTCCCTGCTATTCTGTCATTTAGGGGTCACGGCTGAAGTCATCAGCAATATTATTGACACCCACATAGGTTGGTCAGTCATTGGAGGTTGCAATGAGGATTGGTCATAGGCCACTGCACAGATTAGAGACACTGCTATTTGGAATTTGCTATTATGGAACATATCCAAATTGTAGCACAATGTTTTAGACCTCTCCAGCAATCAAAGGGCTAAAAGCTCCAGTTGTTCTCAGCACATCAGTCTTACTGAGGCTCTTGTACTAGAAGAACTGGGTGTTTCCACAACAAGGAGAGTTAAATGCAGGGATGGCGTGATAGAATCAAGGGCACCTGGGCAAAATTGGAGGTCAGTTCCTCCTCCGTGAACCTCCCCCCACCCACACATAGGTAGGCTAACAGTGCACACAAACACAGGGGAGGCATGGTCATTATGTGAATTTATGTTTTTCCCTTGGATGCTGTTGCTTCAGCCCAGAATTACTCCGATTCTTCTAAGCCAGTGGTTCTCAATGTTCTTTTGGTCACACAATCTAGATATTTCAGAACACCCCAAACATTTTATATGTCATTTGCCAAGGGTGTTTTGAAGAGTGCAACTAAATAATATATCATTGGTCTTAGGTATTGCAATCATAATAATAAAATAAGCATATTGTACAGAATGAGCAAAAGGGGCGTCTGTACATCAGATTCTGACTTTTACAAATAAATAACCTATGATTTACTATAAATAAAACAGAGGGCATTTAGTAACATGTTTGTGGCCAAAGAATTGGGAAACCTGCTTGTCCAGTCCAGGCACCCCAGATTTAGGCAAGTCCATATCTGCCTACCATCTCTCAACATATTTTCAGAATAATGCAATTTAAAAGCAACTTTACTACTACTGTGAGTAAAACACTTGTGAGGAAATGGGGGAGGTATTTATACCTTCCCTAATCAGCTATCAACCTGCAGGGGAGCTACCAACCAATAGCCAGAACCTCCCAAAACACATAAAAAATGTATAAAATATACAAAATTACAGTGAGCTCAAAATAGCCTTTATCAGTAATGTTCTAGTAGTTACATATGTGTCTGTGTACATAATAATGTCCATAAATAAACATCTGAAACTCAGCATTCACATTTTTATCAAAGTATTTCCAAAATCAAGGGGCACCCAATGTGTGTGTGTCTCTGTAGAACACCAAAGCGCTAGGGCATGCTGGTTGAGAATCATTGTGCTAAGCACTCAGCCTCCCAGAGTTATTTTGCCTTTTCTTTGTTAGTAAACAATTTTCTTCCTAAAAATATAAAAATAAATGACTAAAAATCTCCAACCTTTGTGTTTTTTCTTAATTGGCCATTTAATCTTGTTACACAACTACTTCCACAGGGTGCACTTATGTTAATTCAAAACTGACTTATTACACAAGGAACTAACACCTCCCCCCATATTCTATATATAAATTATTTTAATTTTTATTTTGCAAACATATTCATCGTCCATTTTATATAATAAAAGCACATAAACGTAACACTTAATTTTGTTTATTTTCATTAGTTATTGCAAGGAAAGAAATGTTTTTTTTTCTCATTCAGACCCTTATTCATCAAGTGAAATAGGCATAATTCTGGAGCGAACCAAACAATAAAGTTGCCATAGACTATAACATCTTTTATATTAGAAAGGCTTATGATACATTATATTTTTTCAATAAAAAAGGCACATTTTAAAGTGACTTTACCACCCAAGAACACATTTTGTGATTTTGGAAAAGCTTCCAAAATCACCTACATGTTGTATGTCATGTTTTTTGTACGGTACAAAGGACAAGGGGCCACCTGCTTAGACTTGAGGAAAGGAGATTCCATCTACAACAGTGTAAGGGATTCTTTATGGTAAGGACAATAAAGGTATGGAATTCACTGCCTGAGGAGGTGGTGCTATTGAATACATTAGATGCCTTTAAAAAGGGCCTGGATACTTTTTAAAAGAGCAGAACATAGAGGGCTATGTACGTTAGTATTGGGATTAATATTTAGTTAGTGCTTGTTGATCCAAGGAGAAATCTGATTGCCATTTGGAATCAAGAAGGATTTCCCCCCCATTCAAGGCAGAATCTAAAATTGCTGTATTGAGGGTTTTTTTTGCCTTCTTTTGGATCAACAATGGTAAACAGGAATAGGAAAAGGGTTGAAGTAGATGGATGCAAGTCTTTTTTCAACCTAAATTACTATGTTACTATGTAGAAAATAATTTATTTAGATTCAGAGGTGATGCTAATTAAGGTATAATGTGCAGGCACCCCCTGTTTTAGCCATACATTACCTCCCTACTCACTGTCTCAAAGGTGAATTGCCTACCTCCCCTAGCACTGAAAGTGTTAAAGTGATAGTAATGTCTGTTTTTATCCAAGTGTTACATCGTAGATGTTAAAAAATAAGTTAATTGATGTTAGTCTGGTCTCTCAAACATGTATAGTTTGAGAGATATATACGATTATAAACTGCCACCTCCCCTTTCACAGATGTCATCTGTCAAGCTCTCAGCATGAGATTTGAGTCATGCGACTCGAGGTGGCTCTTCAGCAGAGCCGAAATAGTGCTATCTAAAAATAAATACTTCACTGAAACGGTCTACAAACTGTACCTGGTTTGCAAGCACACTTTGTAGACCATTCCAATGAAGTATTTCTTTTTACATAGTGCTATTTCAGCTATGCTGAAGAGCTGCCGGGCCAGTCTAGGGACCAGAATCTCATGATGTCAGCTAGAGGCTGACGTCTGTGAAAGGGAAGGAAAGGGGGATGTTTATAATTGTATATATAAATGTATAATTGTGTATATATATACACGTTTGAGAGACTAGACTAACATCAATGAACTTATTTAGTATCTACCATATAACACTTGGATAAAAACAGACATTATGATCACTTTAAGCTTCAGTCAATGGAAAAACCAAAGACCGAAGGCAATATTGCACTGCTTCATAAAAAATAAATGTGAACCTTGTGTAAAACATTTATTATACCAATGTATTAATTCACTTGTTTCAAATAATAAGGGTTTTATCTCATAGCCAAAATATGTTTAAGCTTGCTTACTTCACCAGGGTACCCCATTTTAAGCAAGTCCTGTGTAATATGTATTGCAATCATTATAGTATATGGAAATGTTTTACTCTAAAATCTGAATCTATCTGATAATACAAGAAAAGGTAGAAAAAACAGGAGGTGCCCCTTGTGTTGAATCAGACAGATATATAGGACCTTCACCAGTCACCCAAGTGAGTTATACTCACACAATTATATACTGTTTGAACACTTATGTGAACAACAGAAATAGCACTTGAGGGGGTTATTGAAACTGCCCCAAAATCAGCAAATCTGTTACTTTCTGAAGTAACTTGGTCT
This sequence comes from Rhinophrynus dorsalis, assembly GCA_037306005.1. Taxonomy (NCBI): domain Eukaryota; kingdom Metazoa; phylum Chordata; class Amphibia; order Anura; family Rhinophrynidae; genus Rhinophrynus; species Rhinophrynus dorsalis. The sequence continues at coordinate 236,095,224 of CM074718.1, read as the reverse complement.
GCTCCTTCCCAAAACGCTCTCCCCAAAGCGATCAACCATGTAAATACAAACAAACAGACGGGAAGGGCACCCAATAGTGTATTAACATCTTTCAAAATGTTCTTCTTCCAATAATAATAAAAGTGAGTGCACACAATTCTGGTGGTCAGTTCAAGATCAACTGACAAACTCGCATTTGGAGAAATACCCGTCTCCAATCGGGAAACACTTATCCACAGGAAAGTCTGTACGGCTCCAATAGTTAAAAAAAAAACATTTTAATCCTATATAATAATTCTCTAAATCGTGTGTAACGCCCGACATGCGCAGTAGACACAGCTGTGCGTGCGGCAGTCATGCGCAGTAGAGACTGCCCGCGCCGCAGCTGATACAGAGTTCGGAGCGTCCAGCTCTGTATCAGCAGCGGTGCGGGCAGTCTCTACTGCGCGTGACTGCCCCGCGACTGGCTGCCAGAGGCACTGTGGCCCGTGTAACGGGCTGTTCAACTAGTAAAATATAATAATATAATACACTGGTACACAGATTTTATCCAATATGTAAAAAATATATCTGCCATAATATAAATGCCATTGACACAAATATGACCTTTAGTGTGTCTTCCCCCAGTGTTAATGTATGAGCTAAGGTCATATGTACCACAGCAATAAATGACAAATTATACATAAAACAGATGTTATTCTGTCCACTTTTTAGTCTAAAACTCAAACCTATTAAAGCCATTTTTGTAATTTATTCAATTACTTTTTAATTACTTTAGACAGTGTTTATGCTATTTTAATCAGTTTAAACAGGGACAAAAAACAAGATTAGGAGAGTTTCCATGGCAACTCAGTATACCTTGGGAGTGGATCGAAGCTGCACTCAGCATAACATCCTGGAGAGGTTATTGTGGTGCTGCACTCTTTATATACCAACCCAGGGGCATCAGACTGCATATCAAAAGGGCAGAGACAGTGCAGTACTTTTGCAGTATCCTAGATTTTACACACACACATATGCGCGCACACACACACACACACACACACACACACACACACACACACACACACACACACACACACACACACACACACACACACACACACACAATTTTCACAATCAGCAGACTGAGTTGCTTTAACTCTTTGAGGGCCATAGGGTGAGAAATGCATTGCTACCACTACTGACAATCAAAGTATTAAGATGTCAGAGATCATCTTTACTTTTTAACCCCTTCCCTCCCTTTGCCTTTAACTTTACTCTCTTTCCCCTGTTTCACTCTTTTCCCCATCTTCACTCTCTTTCAGTCCCCCTGCATTAATATTTTCCCGCCTCTTCTCTTACCCCATATTTTCTCCCCGGCTCATGATTCAGTCTCCTCATACTAAATATCTAAATACTACCCGATTACACTTCAGTAATACACAAGACATTAGAGAGTTCAATGAGCAGAAAAGATGATGTTACTCTGGTATCAGTCAAACATACCTCACTGTTGACACAAAGCCATATAAAAAGCACATTATTGGGAATGTATGTCAATGCTTACTCTGTCTGACTGAGCAGTCTGGTCAGGTTAGAAATACAGGTTGGCATCCTTCACAATACGACATGAGCAGATTACCAAATACTCTGCTTTTTTCCTACTCTTCAAGATGATCGTTGATGGATACCTTTAAGTGTTCATCAATGATCAATTGCATTTTGTTGCCTTGTGTTGTGTATACAAAGATTCCAAACTCAAAGGAGTATGGTGGCATACACAGAAAGATAGATAGATAGATAGATAGATAGATAGATAGATAGATAGATAGGCAGACATAGATACATATAAAATAGATATAGATAGATGGATAGACATATAAAATAGATAGATAGATAGACAAACATATAAAATAGATAGATAAACAGAGATTGATAGATAGATAGATAGATAGATAGATAGATAGATAGATAGACAGATAGATAGATAGATAGACAGATAGATAGGCAGATATAGATAGATAGATCGATAGATAGATAGATAGATAGGCAGATATAGATAGATAGATAGATAGATAGATAGATAGATAGATAGATAGGCAGATATAGATAGATAGATAGATAGATAGATAGATAGATAGATAGATAGATAGATAGATAGGCAGATAGATAGAGGGGTGATTTTCTAAAAATAAATACCAGGTCACTTTATTCTTGGTGGAAAATGGGAGAGATTCACTAAGCGGTGATAAAGAGGAGATGACTTCTCCAGTTTATCACTTCTCCAATTCCTATGTTATTCTATGGATCCTATTCACTAAGATCTCCAAAGGTGATGAAATCTTAGTGCATAGGCTCCATGAATAACAGGAAATGGAGACGTGATACACTGGAGAAGTCGCCTCCACTTTATCAAGTCTTAGTGTGTCCATTTAAGTGCCAATAAAAGGTACCAGAACACAGACAAAAGGTCTTAGTCTTAGTGTGTCCATTTAAGTGCCAATAAAAGGTACCAGAACACAGACAAAAGGTACCAAGTCACTAAGCAAAGGGTACTGACCTGGCATGACATGACGAAAAATCAGCAATTGATATACAGTATATAGAAAGAGTTATGTGTTTGTGAATAGCAAATTATCAAGAGCAACCTGGTAACCTTACATTACATAATCCTTTTCATCCACTATAATTACTTAATAAAGACAAGTCACTAATTATGGATGCTTTTATTTGCATTGATGTTGTACAGACATATGCATGTTAAAGTAAATAAAACCAATAGTACCAATGATGAAAGATAACAAGGAGCACTTACATGAGAAGCGAGCAGTGTTGAACAGATATTCATCAAACATCAGTCAAGTGCTTTATGGAATGCTGGCATTTACTTGTTTCATGTGAAGGTCAAATGCTTTAGCAAGTAGCAACAACAGAAATAGACATGAACTTGAAGCAAGGCCTGAACAAAAGTAAAACATTTCACCCTGTTTCTTCGTTAGCTGACATCAATAAATCTAATTGAGTTTCATTAACCCCTTAGATGCCAGCAACATCTCTAAAGTACTTTGATAAGCAGTTCATTGGAGACGTTGCTAGTACCCAAGGGACTAATAATTATATTCTTTAATACTAGAAGTATTTCCAATATATTTCAAAGCAATGCATTGGTGACATCTCTAGCACACAAATAACAAAGTGTTGTACTTTATTTAATAAAATCCATGAATGACTGTGTTTTTAACTGATATACTTTGCAAATATTTCATATGTAGATGCAGGTTGGTGTTCTCTGTGTGTCCTCTACTCACCAGACATATATAGTGGCTGCTTCTGGCTCCAGCCGTCAGCATAGCTGGGAATTCTACGAATTTGCCCCAGAGACTCCGGTTTTTACTCTGCTTTATCGGGTCTCCAGGACAGAGGCTGATTCTCAGGATATGGGGACTTCCTATTGAAACTCTGCCCACTTCTGCTCCTTCCCACCAAGTTCTTTCTACTTCCCACCCACTTTTCCTCCTTCCCCTGCCTATTCTACCTATTTTTTACTAGTTTCTTAAGCCCCACCCCACTCATGATTAAGTCACACCCCTTTTGACACAAATTGCATCATTTATCCCCCTCAACAGCACCACAGGACTCTTCCTCTGGAAGTCCAGAATAATTTTCCACATACTGGGAAAATTATAAGTGCCATCACTAATGGATTTTAATACATAAAGTTCAACAGTATGTTGCACAGCGCTGCCACAGCACAAATATATTAAAGGGATTGTAATACTTAAAATGTAAAAAAATAAATAGTACTGTTTATCCCCCCTGCATAAATCAAAGGTACTCCCACTGCAGAAAGGTGTTATTACTGTTGTAACTTGATTTTTTTAAGTGCAGTATCACAGTCACCTGAAATTGTACAGTGGCGCTGTTGCTACACCATCCTATGGACAGATCTGGTTAGTTGACCATAAATCTCCATAGGATGGTGTAGTAACAGTGCCACTGCACAATTTCAGGCCCCTGTGATACTGCACCTAAAAAAATTCAAGCTTGAAATGTAATAAGTTTTGAGCACCTTTCAGCAGTAGAAGTACACTTTTATTACGTAGGTGGATAAACACTACAATATATATTTTTGTACATATTAAGTATTACTATCCTTTTAAAAAAAACATCTAAGGGTATTATACATAAAGAAAAAGATGAGCAATTCTAGACCAAACCATCTACTTCATATTGGGTAATTAAAAATGGCCACTGATTTTAATGAGGCTTTCAACACCTTCATGGCAAAAGAGACCTCTACACATTTTGAAACAATGTGTGAGGGACCTCCCTAGCAGTCAAGCATATTATTAAAGCAGGGGTGATAAATTGTCTGACCTCCAGCTTTTGGGCACTAGCACTTCTCTTCCCCAACCAACTATTGGCAGGTTAGGGATGATGGGAGTTGTAGTCCATAACAGTTGGGGTCCAACATTTGACTATCCTTGCACTAAAGTGTGTAAGATCTCTCTAACATGAAAACAAGGTTCTATAGTATAATATATAAGCATGAGAAGTGCTAGTTTATCTTTGGACCTCCAGCTACCTGAGACTACAAATCCCACTATCCACCTACTGGTTCATGGGTGTTGTAGTTTCAACAGCTGAAGGTCAAGCAATTGAATATGCCTGTTCTCCAACTTGAAAAAGAGATTCCACAGAAGGAGACAGGAAAGGAAAATGTTTGTATTTCTGGAGATACTTCTTGCACCTTTTCAGTGGTAAACAAATCAGTCTTTAAAGCAGTATTATACTTTTTTTAATGAAAAACAAACAAGAGTTATCCCACTGCAGGAAGATGACTTTCCAGAGTTAAAAGCGTTTAAACTGCTGTTTTTTTACAGTAATGATTGTGTTTCATTCCATGGGAGATGTGAGTCACTAACAACAGTTCTCCACAGAATGTGACAACAACAACATCATCACTTCTGGTGTGTGTGAACATTCAGGAAGTAATGAAATTGATAATTCCTGATATTTTTAGCTGTTATAGCTTGAATAAAAAAATCACCATCAGTAGGAGTACTCATGTTTTTCTCACTTGGAAAATACCCAAAAAATATATATTATGCTTCTTTATCGAGGTCAGAATTTTAGTGTATCCTTGCTTAAGCACAGTTGAGATTATAACTGGCTCATCCATTTTGAATTATCCAATTGTGTTTAAACTCTGGTGTGGAATATAGCCCTTGAGAAGATGTTTCAAATAACCACCTACTGTGTAACATTCTAAACTTGAGAAACAGGTGTCTTGCAATGCTTTGGACATCCTTTTGACATTCAAATGGTTAAATGCATATGTACATTACTTCTGGTGTAAAACAACTGAATCATAATTACATCAGAAAAAAAAAACGGAAAATCCTACTTTTCTGCCCTTGGAGGCTAGAACAATGTACTGGAGACAATCCATTTTAATCATATTGTGCAGGTGTTTACTACAAAATTGCTCTACTAATCCTTTTATACATATGCCCTTTAGAGTTTTTTTCATGCCATATTGCTTAACCTTTGGATGCTAAAGAAGTCTCCATAAAAACAATGCATTGGAGCAGTTCCTATCATTCAGTCTACGTAAAGTGACAGTCAACCTCCATTTTGATTTTACAAATTATCCAAGTGCATTATATGAAGTCAAATTTCCTATACTTTTTATTATTTTTTCAACCCCAACTATATATATATATATATATATATATATATATATATATATATATATATATATTTTTTTTTTTACAACATAAATGTCCCTCATAGTGATCCCCCTGAATATCTGTATCTGTCAGGTACTGTAAGCAGTGATAGTGATACAATGGGGGAGGTGCACTAAGGTGTGAGAAAGAGGAGTTAAAGGGATAGTAATACTTAAAATGTAAAAAAAAATGTTGTAGGGTTTATCCCCCTGAGTAAAACAAGAGTACTCCCACTGCTGAAAGTTGTTTAATTTAAAAGTTATTAATTTTCAAAGTTGAATTTTTTAGGTGCAATATCACAGTGGCATGAAATTGTACAGTGGCGCTGTTGCTACACGATCCTATGGACAGCTCTGGTCCCGGGACCATAAATCTCCATAGGATGGTGTAGCAACAGCGCCACTGTACAATTTCAGGCCACTGTGATATTGCACCGAAAAAATTCAACTTTGAAAATTAATAACTTTTGAATTAAACACCTTTCAGCAGTGGGAGTACTCTTGGTTTACTCAGGGGGATAAACCCTACAACATATTTTTTTTTACATTTTAAGTATTACTATCCCTTTAAAGTGGAGGTAACTTCGCCAGTGATATCACTTCTCCAAGTCCTACGTTATACTATGGAGCCAATGCACTAAGATTTCTAGAACTCTGGAGATCTTAGTGCCTAGACTCTACAGAATAACACAGGAAATGGAGAAGCGATATCACTGGAGAAGTCATCTCCACTTTATCATCTTTATTACACTTTAGAGAATAACCCCCAATGTAACTTTATCCCTGCAGCAGAAAATACAGTATACAAAACATTCAGTCAGGGGAGGGCTGGCAACATATGGCCCAGGGGGCAAATACAATTAAGTGGCCCATATCTACTATTGTCCAAGCCCATTGTCCCAGCCCACCCATGTTTTCTTAATTTTAATATTGTCCTTAATGCTGTGAATTAAAGCAAGTGATACCACAGAGCTTACTGTTGAAATGGGGCTACATTAGTGACACTACAGTGCTTACAATTTAACCCTGTGAGTGCCAGAGGGGTACACAACACACTGCTTTTTCAATGCGTTGCATACCCCTCTGGCACTTAAATGGTTAAGTAAAGATACAATAGTGATGCCATAGAGCTTGCAAGGGAATTGGATTATGCTACTAGTGCAGCTATGTTTGGACTGTAGCTCTGTGGTATCATTTGCATATAGATTCATTTCATAAGTTCTGTGGTATCACTAGTGTAGCTCCATTTACAGCAGCAAGTGGGAGATTGAGTGAGGCAGTGGCCCACCAGCCCAGACACATTGCCAGCCCAGGGGGTAATTACCCCCCTGCCCCCCAGGCCAGCCCTCCCCTGTGTTCAGTGCTGCAGAGAGAATGTTACAACAGGCATAAACATAGAAGTGTAAAATATAGTTGAATATGAAGAAAAAAAATTGCAGGGAATGTGACTTTACATGTTACATCTTTGCAGAATATAAGGTCAAAATGATGTTGACTGTCAATTTACCTTACTCTGAGAAAAGAGGGAAGGCAGCTTTAATAAAACATATGCTTGTAAAGAAGCAGAATTGGTAACAAATCCAATAGATCAACACACTGCAACAGCTGCAGGCACCACATTTGTCAACCTTTTTTCCACTGTGACTATTTCATTAGCTTTTCATATAACTTAACCTGGCTAAGCAGGACCAATTGATGCTAGTACACTTTTCATATTTTCATACATGTTCCTTCTAATAAAAACATTTTACAAAAGTTTCCAATCTAATCCTAAATTGGAGATGAAATGTAATACATGCACAGAGTGGAAAACATGTTTTCTTCTTAAATGTTAACCCTTTGAGTGCCAGAGGGGTATTGCAAAGCAATCAGTTGGATATCCCCCTCTGGTATTCAAATGCATAAACAGAGAAACTGTACATAATGACATCCCTGAGGTTAGAATTATTGCACGGAAGCAGAAAACACTTGTAATTCTGAAAGCGAAGGATAGCTTTTTCATTCAGCTACAAATTTATTTGAACCAATATTGTAGTAGTAAACAGTGGTATTATAGTAAAATGTTATGTTTGCATAAAGCTTATTTTATTTTTATTATGAAAAAAAACCTTCTGGCACAGATACATTTATGTGAGGAAAATTGAAAGATCTTGGCAACATATCAAATCTTCAGTATTTTCCAAAAGTGTCTTTTCTTTTTCATACTTCAGTTAACCACAATTTGTTTATCTTAAAAAAAGAGAAAAAATAGAACTATTATTATTGTTATTCATGTGAGTTCAACAAAACAAAATCAGTAGAGGATAAGGTAACCCTTTAAAGACCAAATGCATTGTGAAGAATCTCTCCCATCCTTAACCTTTTGAGTGCCAGAGGGGTATGTATTGCATACCCCCTCTCAGACTCAAAGAGTTAAAGGGCTGAAATAGTAAATGTTTTTATACTTTTGAAAACATGTTTAAATATCACCTTTCCATTTTAGTCCTTCCATTGCCTACATTTATTTGTGTGTTCTCACTTGGGAAATCTCACTGCTGTAGTAATGGAAATGGTAAATTGTCCTTTACACTCAAAAATTAAATATTTGTAATTTTTGTTTTCTTTCAGTTCTTCCCTTTTCACTTAAAAAATGTAATGGTTGTAGCCCAAATCCAGTATCGTGGGTACACTTAACATTTCAAAAGAGGTCTTCTGAGCAGGGATGGGCAGAAAGGTAACTATTTTTCCTGCTGGAAAATTTTTGTAAAAGTGTCAGTTTACTGCGTCGCTATATAAATTCCAACATATAGAACCCCCAAAATGTTTGCTTTTTTTGCTATTCTCAAGAAATGTCCTCTAGGAACTTTGCCTGTTCCCACAGGGAGTTAGACTCAGTATGTATAGTTCTGGCTATGCCAGCATAGTAGGACAAGGCTGGATGTCAGTGGTTATATGGCTACTGTGGCACAAGGCTAGGAAGCAGAGATACAGTGTGCTATTCTATGGCTACCATGAGATCATACCTGGAAACGTTGGTTTCCGGAGTCCATGGAAGGGACTCATCTGATGCTGCTGGGGAGCATAATTGCCACAAATCGTGATGAAAGGGGGCGGGGTTTACTCACAAGTGGTGGTGGTGGGAGGAACTGGGTGAGGACGGAGGAAATGTGGGAGGAACTGGGTGGGAAGGAGCAGAAGTGGAGAGAGTTTTAAGACCTCCCCACATTCAGAAGATCAGCCTCTACCCCGGTAATGCACTCTCTAAGCCAGAGTTCTCAGGTATGCGTGGGACTGGGGAGTCATAGCAGTAGTGTGCAATGTGACTCCCTCCAGCTGTTGCATTATTTGGTTGGGACCAATATGAAGGTCTCACATTGCCCATACCGGAAGCTACCATAGAAACATAGAATTTGATGGCAGATAAGAACCATTCGGCCCATCTAGTCTGCCCACTCCTAGCACTACATCAGATCGCAAACCTTAATATACTATTCATTCTTGCACACTTGGAACTATAGTAAATACATCATTTTTTTAATTTGTCATGGGAGACTGAAATGTTATTATACGCAGCTTGCTGTTACAATGTACGTGCTGCACATCACTATGAAGGGAGTGTGAGTGTGCTCCCAGGGAGAGGTGGGAGGAGAATTTGAGGACTGGGAAGTCCTGCAGAGCTGTGCCACAGAAAGTGGAAGTGCTTACATAACACCTACATTTTATAGCTAATATCTAAGAAAGTATGTACTTAAAAAAAAAAAAAAAAAAGATACAGTGTCTTGGGGGTGAAAGTTCCCCTTTAAGCAGGAAGTTGGGATTGTGGACAAAGGACAAAGGCACTCCATCTGCTAACAATTTTTTCAAGGCATATGTTTCTGAAAGAATCACAGCTTTGATCTTCAGCTATTTATTTCTATACTTCAGCCCTCAAAAGAAGTATATTGTGGTGGGAAATCTTTCAGACATAGAAAACATAGTTGAAAATTGGCAAAGTTACATAGAAGAAACATAGAAACATAGAAGATTGACGGCAGAAAAAGACCACCTGGTCCATCTAGTCTGCCCTTTAGTATTCCTTTATTGTTATCTTAGGATAGATACATGTTTATCCCAGGCATGTTTAAACTGTGTTACTGTGGATTTATCAACCACCTCTGCTGGAAGTTTGTTCCAATTTTCTACTACTCTTTCAGTGAAATAATATTTTCTAATGTTTTTCTTGATTTTTCCTCCAACTAGCCTCAGATTGTGCCCCCTTGTTCTTGTATTCAGATTCTTATTAATCACACTTCCCTCCTGAACCTTGTTCAGTCCTTTAACATATTTAAAGGTTTCAATCATGTCCCCCCTTTCTCTTCTTTCCTCCAGACTATACATATTTAGATCTCTGAGTCGTTCTTGATAAGTTCTATGCTTTAGACCTTCCACCATTTTTGTAGCTCTTCTTTGAACCCGCTCAATTTTAGTTATATCCTTTTGCAGATGAGGCCTCCAGAACTGTACACAGTATTCCAGATGTGGTCTCACTAGAGCTCTATACAGAGGGATCACAATCTCCCTCTTCCTGCTTGTTATACCTCTAGCTATGCAGCCAAGCATACGATTTGCTTACCCCACCGCCTGGTTGCATTGGTTACTCATCTTGAGGCTGTCAGAGATGACCACCCCCAAATCCTTCTCTTCTGAAGTCTTTGCTACCACAGAACTGCCAATACGATAGTCAGATTGAGGGTTTCTTTTCCCCAAGTGCATTATTTTACATTTGGAAACATTGAACTGAAGTTTCCATTGTTTTGACCACTTATCTAATAGTGCCAAATCATTCTCCATATTACAGACACCTCCTGGAACATCAACCCTATTACACACTTTTGTGTCATCAGCAAACAAGCAAACCTTCCCTGCCAAGCCTTCCCTTATGTCACTTACAAACATGTTGAACAGAACAGGGCCCAGAACAGATCCTTGTGGCACTCCACTTGTAACCAGTCTCTGCTCAGAATACACTCCATTAACAACAACCCTCTGGTTTCTGTCCTTCAGCCAACTGCAGATCCACTGAACTATCCAGGGGTTAAGTCCAATTCTTGATAATTTATCTATCAGCTCTTTATGGGGAACTGTATCGAAAGCTTTACTGAAATCCAGGTAGGCGATATCCACAGCACCACCTTCATCCAGCACTTTAGTTACATAGTCAAAGAAATCAATGAGATTAGTCTGACAGGATCGGCCCTCAGTGAAGCCATGCTGGTTTGGGTCCATCAGGTTGTTTTTTGTTAGATGGTCAATTATCTTCTTCTTTAGAAGAGTCTCCATCATTTTTACCACTACAGATGTCAGGCTGACTGGCCTGTAGTTACTAGCTTCTTCTTTACTACCCTTCTTGTGAATGGGTACAACATTGGCCATTCTCCAGTCATCAGGAACTTCTCCCGTAAGAAGGGACTGGTTATACAGATTAGTCAGGGGGCCAACTATGACAGATCGGAGTTCTTTAAGAACTCTAGGGTGGATTCCATCCGGACCCATCGCTTTATTTGACTTTAGCCGGACAAGTTCCTCTAGAACATCGGCCTCTGAAAACACTGGGGCTAAAATTATACAACTAGAGGCAATGCTGTGTTCAGCCATTTTCTGATTATGAGGGCCGCCGTCTGAAAAAACTGAGCAGAAGTAGTTATTCAGATGGTCAGCGACCGCCTTTTCCTCTTCTATATACTGATTTTTTCCGTTGTTAATTTTTGTAATCCCGCAGTTTTTCTTCTTCCTGTCACTGATATATCTGAAGAAGGTTTTATTCCCCTTCTTAACAGATTTGGCCATTTCTTCCTCTTTTGAGGCTTTAGCAGCATTTATCATCTGTTTAGTCTTCTTCTGTATAGTTTTATACCCTTCTCTGTCCGCTTCACTTCCAGTCTCTTTATATCTCTTATAGGCAGACTTTTTATCTTTCACTATAGCTCTTACCTCTCTAGTAAACCATAGTGGATTTCTCTTTCTTTTCCTCTTGCTAATTTGTCTAACATGTAATCTTGTTGCCTTTAAGAGGACTTCTTTGAGTGTCTTCCACTGAGTACTCACTCTCGGTGTTTTATCCCACCCTTTTAATTCTTTCTTTACATATTCTCCCATATCCTCAAACTTCGTCTTCCTAAAGTCCAATACTTTGGTTGCAGAATGGGATTTCTCGTAGTCAGTCTGGATTCCGAACCACAAACATTGGTGGTCACTGGAACCTAGATTTTCTCCCACCTTCACCTCAGATACCAGGTCTCCATTTGTGAATACAAGTCTAGGATATTGTCCCCTCTAGTTGGCGCCTTCACCAGCTGTTTTAGGGACATCCCCGTCAGGGCTTCTACGATGCTCCTACTTCTACATGTGGACGCACAAGGGATATTCCAATCAACATCAGGCATGTTGAAGTCTCCCATAACTACTATATCTCCCTTTACTGCCATTTGGGTAATCTCGTCCACTAGCATGTTGTCTTGCTCTTCAGATTGCCCCGGAGGCCTGTAGACTGCACCTATTCTTGTAACTGATCCCTTTTTATTCTGCAGACAGATCCAGAGAGTCTCCAACTCTTTACATGAATTCTGGATTGCTGTGGATTTTATGCTATCTTTAACATAAATGGCTACCCCACCCCCTCTTCTCTCAGCCCTATCTTTCCTATACAACGTGTATCCCGGAATGGCTATTTCCCAGTCATTACAGTCCCTGAACCATGTCTCTGTTATTACAATCAAGTCCAAGTCATCTCTACAAACTATTGATATTAGCTCGCTGAGCTTGTTGCCTAAGCTGCGAGCATTAGTACACATTACACGAAGAACATTACATTTATCACCAACAACAACTCTATCTACCGCACCATCATCTACCTCACCAACATCTGTTCGGGGACAGAAATCAATCTTCTCAATGAAATTCCTGCCCCCTCCATCTAGTTTAAATGCCTCTCCAAGAAACACCTGAACTCTTCTCCAAGTACCTCAGTTCCTCTGTGTGACGGGTGCAGACCATCTCTCTTGAACATTTCTTTACAACTCCACCTTCTAACACTGTGACTGACAAATCCAAAACCTTCTTCTTTACACCACTGTCTTAGCCAACCATTTAACTCCAGGATACGAAGTCTCTTACTATTTTCAGAGCGGACTGGCAAAATCTCTGAAAAAGTGATAGAGTCTGTCATTCTGCTCAGCTCCAGGCTGAGACTTTGAAATTCCATTTTCACCTCTTCAACACTTTTCTGGGACAAATCGTTTGTACAGAGATGAATGATCAGATCAACTTCAGTCTCCTTTGTTGCAGCCTTGACAATATTTGAGATGCGTCTTTTATCCCTGCTTGCAGTAGCACCAGGAAGACATCTCACCTCCTTCAGTCCATCCTCATTCTGCCCTAATGCAACACCTCTAACAATCGAGTCACCAACAAGGAGATGCTTTCTCTTCTTTTTAAGTCCATTTTCTGCTCCTGACTGCTTGTTACAATTCTCTCCTTTGGGACTCACAACATCCCGTACCTGAGTATCTGTGCTTTTATCTTCTGAAATCTCACTTTCCAATTCAGACAGGACACCAAAGGGATTACACACCGAAATACCAACAGTGTTGTGCTTCTGCTCCACAACTCTCAACCTCCCGGAACCAACTGTCTTCCACACAGCCCTTCTCTTCATGGGCCGTTGGGGCTGCGGTGGTGGATTACATGGTTGCTTGACTTCACACTCTAGCTGGGAAAGATTCACTTCTTTTGATTGCAGATAACACACCAAAGACTGCAGCCTGGAAATTTCACCATACAATGTGGACAGATGCAAACATACTGGACAACACCCCAATCTCCAGAGAGTACTGCGGAACACAACAGCCAGACAAGTGTTACACTGCACCAAACCAGACATCTTAGAATTAAAGCAGTTACTCACCAAACTGACAAAACCAATGCCTTCAGCAAACTCCTGCCGTTTTCAAACTACTGCAGTTTTTGAAACTACACACTTCTGTCTGTCTGCTGCACTTGTGTCTGGCTGCAAACTACTTACAGAGTAAACTCACAGAGTTGAAACCTCCTATAAATACACCTACTGCAGTTGATACGCTAACGAAGCGAGCCAAGCCTTTTCTTATGCTAATCTAATGAAACCAGTTACCAGCTACACCCAAATAGACACCTATGCACACTATGCAGAAACCAAAACAAGCCAAATACAAACTTAAGCACTAATGATCCAAATTAACCAAAGTAAATAAACACACAATTCAAACTAAATACTAAATGCAACACAATTCCAAGTACTACAACATAAGCAGTATTAAAGAATGATAGTAAGATTTTTTATTTATTTTTTTTTTTTTAAGTTTTTTGTCTACAATAGAAAAGAAGAGAGAAGTAAGAGTGAAGTAATAGTAATAGCCTGAGCTTACCTCAAGCTTGACTTAAGTACTGCAGTTTTTGAAACTACACACTTCTGTCTGTCTGCTGCACTTGTGTCTGGCTGCAAACTACTTACAGAGTAAACTCACAGAGTTGAAACCTCCTATAAATACACCTACTGCAGTTGATACGCTAACGAAGCGAGCCAAGCCTTTTCTTATGCTAATCTAATGAAACCAGTTACCAGCTACACCCAAATAGACACCTATGCACACTATGCAGAAACCAAAACAAGCCAAATACAAACTTAAGCACTAATGATCCAAATTAACCAAAGTAAATAAACACACAATTCAAACTAAATACTAAATGCAACACAATTCCAAGTACTACAACATAAGCAGTTCTCATGAGAAATGTATTGACAGTGATGAAAAGGAGAACATTTTCATAAAAAATTGGGAAATAATTGTTTTAATGAGAAAATTCCTATGGAAAAGTTCTCTGACTTTTTCATCCATCCCTATTTCGGACTATATGATGGCCAACAACATTATTGGTAATAGAATGGCTCTTTTGAAGATTTCTATGAAAGGGTAAGTGGTAAGTTGTACAATGGTTTTGCTGTTGATGTGGATATTTAAAGAAGTCTCTCTTTGATGATGACACTAAACCACATAAGGAAATACATATGGAACAGGCTTTTCTCAGTAGTATGATTTGGATGAACTGAGTGAATGGGTGGAGAAATGGCAGATAAAATGTAATGTAGACAAGTATAGGTTTATTCATTTGAGCTGCAGAAACAAATATTCTATATATACACTAAATGGGAATCTCTCTCTCTCTCTCTCCCACACAATCTCCAAGTAATACAGTTCCCTCCCGGTAAGCCTTCTTGTATTTGTCATTGTTTAATGATTTGAGTGAAACCAGACTGTAATGACACTATTAACATACAATAGCGTAGGATGATTCTTATAAATGTAATCATTCATTATTTATAGGGTGTTGCAACCACGTTCTTCTGTGCAGTATAATGAGAACAATAGGTTAGAAAGTAAAAATACCAGTGCACATGTTTAATTAAATGTACCATAGTCAGTGCAGTTGCTGAGAGATTCAATTCTATTTGTAGCTTCTATGTAATGCACCGCTGATTTCACTTTGCAGGAAGTAACTCAGCAAAGTGACACTGATCAAAGTCAAATTTTGCTATTAAAAGTTTTGTATGAGTTTTATTCTTTCTTGTTCTCTTTTCTCCACTCCAAGTCCAAGAGTATATATTAATTACTTAGTATATTGTTTATGAATATATATTAACTAATTGGTATGCACTATCCTTAGTGACTGTGTGTTCTGTACAGTGCTCCTATACTTTGTATTTATTGCCATCTTCACCCCCACCTGTTTTTCTCTTCCCCATCCCTTTCTCTGTCCTTCCCTGATGTCCATTCTCTATTATTCTCTTTAAGCAGTGATTTGTAAGATGAAAGTCTGTGAGGCTGATGTAGCAGAAACTGGATTATTTCTTGACAAAACCAGCTGTATGATAGGGGACAAATAAAATCCCTCAGTTACCAATGATGTATATAGTGCTTTTAAAAGAGCAGAAAACTTTTGTTGAATAAAACAAAGCTACTGTCATTGCTTATTAAAGCACATTTCCATAGTTATTACAGTATAAACTATTTTTTACATTAACATTGCCCTCTAGTGGTCAGATTCCAATTCGCTATTCTGTTACATTCTGTTTGAGAGGAAAGTCAATGACAAACTGCTTTCCATAGAATGTGATAGAAACTGCTGAGTCATACTGTCAGTTAGAACCATCAGGAAATAAACACACAGTGAATTCACTTCCTGATTATTTAAACTCTTATAATCCTATATATTAATTCACTAGAAAGTTTTTTACGATGCAGTCATGCGCAGTAGAAACTGCCCATGACGAGGTTGATACAGAGCTGGGAGCTCCGAAGGAGCATCCCGCTCTGTATCAGCTGCGGCGTGGGCAGTCTCTACTGTGCATGACTGCCCCGTGATCGGCTGGCAGTGGCACTGTGGCCCTTTTAATGGGCTCTTCAACTAGTATGTTAATAAAACGACTGACAGTGGTGCGAGCAGCCTTGTTTTACTCACCTGAAAAAGCTCTAGGTTTTCATATATAGGTTAACTGCCTCTTTAATTACTTGAATGCTAGAAAGGTCTCCAATACATTTCAATGCAATGTGTCGGAGAGAGGTTTAGAATTCCAGGGGTTTAAAGAAAAAAACTTTTAAATCAATGGGTATTTTAAGTTCCACTATTGTGCAGTTAGTTTTCCCCAGAATTTGTCCAATTTCTTAGTGCATAGGCCTCAGTATTTCCACTTAAATATCTCATTACTATTCTCTTTTTATAAAACATGCAGTTTTCTCTTAACCCATTGAGTGCTAGAGATGTATCGAACTCATTGTGTTGCAATACATTGGATACTTCGCTAGCATTTGAGGGTTCAAATGGGCTAAAATACAACAGTGTAATTTTAGTCAATATTCAAGTGGTGTATTTCTGGAGCAAACCAGCTGCACCATTGGAGAGAAATAAAGTTATTTTCATGTCTGGTAACTTTCAGCCTAGCATTCTCCTCTAAGATCTGAGAGTTGGAGTGTTCAGATGGAGCAATTCCCATCATAATGTAGGCCGGGTTTGACTGGGGAGGCAGGATTAAGAGGAGGGGAGGCAGGATTAGCTCTTACAATAGGCACAGAGTAGGAAGAACAGGGTGTAGAGTAACAGTAACTGGCAGTGAAGTGGGTGGAGAATCATCCTCTGTCCCCAAAGACCTGATAAATAAATATAAAAACTGGAGCCACTGGTTCAGATCTGGGGAGTTCCCAGGTATGAACATTCAGCTTGATTTAAATTGGTATTTCAAACCCTGATTGCTATACTTTTTCAATTCCTGTGAAACCTCTCTAAAATTCAAATGGTTAAAATCCTAATTTAAATCAAAATCTATTTTCATTTGTTCTCCACAATGCAGTTGGTTTGACTCAAACTTGCCACACTTTTGTCTTTATACATATACTCCACTTTTTCCATACGGCAAAGTATGGCTCTCTGTTCCTATAAGAGAATGGGGTTGCCAACCTTAACATACAGAGAGTATGCTTATGAGAGGCATGCAAATGTAAAAGCAGGAAAAAGGAGTACAAAGGAGGGCAAAACACATATAGTATAGTACATTTACATTGATAAAATAGTCAGAGTGTGTGTGTTAGAGTATAAATTAATTTGTGTAAGAGAGAGTATGAATGGGTGTGTGAGAGTCTTGTATATATAAAAGTGTATTATGAGGGTTTAAGTGAATGAGATAAAACAGTTCTACATGTCACGCCCTGTCAATGTATCCTATATTATAACTCGCTAAGAATGTTTGTCAGAAGCCGTCATGTGCAGTAGAGACAGCTGCATGCGCTGCAATCATGTTCAATGCAGACTGCCCGCGCCCAGGGCTGGATTTACATCACAGGAGCCGGTAGGCACAGAAATCTGAAGCCCCCCCCCCCCGATTTTCCATCTCCACAATGCTCCTAATCTCCACATTTCCCCCCATCAGCTCTAGATTGCCCTTATATTGCCCCCATCATCTTCACATTGCCCTCATCAGCTCCAACTTGCCCCCCATCATCTCCAACTAGCCCCCATCATCTCCATATTGCCCCCCCATCATCTCCATATTGCCCCCATGATCATCTCCATATTGTCCCCCACAGTGCCCCCATGATCATCTCCATATTGCCCCTAACAGTGCCCCCATGATCATCTCCATATTGCCCCTCACATTGCCCCCATGATCATCTCCATCTTGCCCCTCACAGTGCCCCCACAATCATCTCCATATTGCCCTTCACATTGCCCCCATGATCATCTCCATATCCCCTCTCATTGCCCCCATGATCATCTCCATATCATCTCACATTGCTCCCATCATCTCCATATCCCCTCACCTTGCCCCCATCATCTCCATATTGTCCTTCACATTGCCCCATGATCATTACCATATTGCCCCTCACATTGCCCCCATGATCATCTCCATATTGCTCCTCAAAGTGCCCCCATCATCTCTATATTGCCCCCAGTGTCCGTTTCCTACCCTGGATAGGAGAGGTCTGTCTGTGCCTCCTCCTTCTGCACAGAGCTGCAACTGCTGGAGCTCCCGCATGGTCTTCTCTTCAGTAATGCAGAGTGCTGGGAGATGATGTCATCTCCCAACGCACTGCTTTACTAAAGAGACGACGAGGGAGCTCACTGCAACTACAGGTCTGTTTCGAAGAAGGCACAAACTGAGACCTCACCATGTTGTTGTGGGCCGCGAGCACCAAGCGGGAGATCCAAATGACAGGCGCCCCTCTGTGGGGTGCGCCTGTAGGCACATGCCTACTCTGCCTAATTACAAATCTGGCCCTGCCCGCACCGCAGCTGATACAGAGCGGGGTGATCTGAATTCAGACCGGATTCCTCTCTGCGCACCTTCCTGGGACCGCTTGGTCCCAAGAAGGTGTGCACAGAGGACTATGGTCTCAATTTGGAGCCGCGACCGAGGCAGTCAGTACTGCGCATGACTGCAGCGCCGCAAGTGTTGGTCCGTGTACACGGGCTTTAAAACTAGTATATAAATACACCCCCAAGGGCATAGGAATACATGCACTTTTAAGTACAGAGTGCAGTAGGAATCATAATGTGTGCCCTCTTTTCCTACCATTCTCACCCATGTGACACTACAGCATGATACATTGTGCCACATAGCCCTTTATTCTGCTCCCTGTATTCACTAAAAGCATGCCTTATAGCTGTAGTTCAGCTCTCCTTTTCCCTCAGCCCTCCCTTGCATAACTTACTGTAAAAATATTTCTCTTTCCTCCCTCCCTCTTCTTCACTCAGCCATCCATCTCCATGCCTCCCTTTTTTGTCTCTATGGGGGGTTATGCACTAAGGTGTGAAAAAGGGGTAATAAAGTGGAGATGACTTCTCCAGTGATATCACTTCTCCAGTTCCTATGTTATTCTATAAAGCCTATGCGCTAAGATCCCCAAAGCTGGAGAAATATCGGTGCATAGGCTTCATAGAATAAAATAGGAACTTGAGAAGTGATATAACTGATGAAGTCATCTCCACTTTTTCACCTCTTTATCACGCCTTAGTGCATACCCCCCTGCATCTTCTTCCATCCCTCCCTTCAGCCCCCCCCCAAAAATCTCCAGCTTCTTCCACCCCTCCATTATTGTTATTATTAATTATTTATAATAAACTTACAAATTCCACAGCAACTTTTTATCCTCCACTCATCCATCTTCTTCATTCCTCTCTCCTACCATAATTCCTTCCCTTCACCTTCTTCTTTCTTTGTTTCCTTCCCTCTATCTAGGTAGATTCCCTCCATCCATAGATTCCTACCTGGGTAAATCCTTCTGTAATTATAAAGTAATTATAAAGATATACTTGATTGCTGTGTTATGGACTCCTACCAAGGTAAGTCATTCTGTTACTCACAGTAATTATATAAATATACCTGACCGCTGTATGATGGACCCCTACCTAGGTAAGTGCTTCTGCATCACACAGTAATTATATAGATACACCTGACTGCTGTATGATGGACTCCTACATCTGTTCTTTTGTTACACACAGTAATTATACCGATATGCCTGACTGATGTGTGATTGATTCCTACCTAGGAAAATATTTATATAGATATACCTGACTTCTGTGTTATGGACTTCTACCTAGATAAGTACTTCTAATGCACACTGTAATTATACAGATATACCTGACTGCTTGTGATAGACATCTACCTAGGTCAGTAGCTGACTGATGTATGATGGAATTCTAAATAGTCCTTCTGTTACACAAAGTAATTATATAGCTATACCCAACTGGTGTTTGATGTACTTCTACCTAGATAAGTGCTTCTGTTACATCCAGCACAGATATACCCGACTGCTGTATGATGAACTCTTAACTAGGTAAGTGCTTCTGTTACATACAGTAATTATATATATATATATATATATATATATATATCTCTTTCCAAGCAGAGGCACTCACGTTTTCAAAATGGACAACTGCCTGGGTGCTCGTGTTTAAGCCACAGTATAACTCCAAAATAGAACAACAGCACTCACAGGTCTTAGACTGAAGAAGTGACAAACAGTGAAGCTTTATTTGATCAACGTTTCGGGTGCATTACAGCAGCCTTCGTCAGGATATCCTGACGAAGGCTGCTGTAATGCACCCGAAACGTTGATCAAATAAAGCTTCACTGTTTGTCACTTCTTCAGTCTAAGACCTGTGAGTGCTGTTGTTCTATTTTGGAGTTATATATATATATATATATATATATATATATATATATATATATATATACCTAACTGCTGTATGATGGACTACTACCTAGATAAGCCCCACTGTTACACACCCTAATTATACTTGATGTACATGACTAATGCATGATGGACTCCTACCTAGATAAGTAATTCTTTTGAACATATAATTCTATATAGTAGACTGCTGTATGACACAAAACCTTTCTATAATTCAACACACCGAATTATCTAGTGCACCTATGTGCCTAACTAAAAGTGGAATCAGACAGGGTGTACTTCTGTAATTAACAGTGAACATGGAAAATGCTGATGTGTCAGACACTGTATGTGTGGTTCTTTGCCTATCAGGGAACAGTGGAACAAGTATGAGGTGTCAGACAGATTATGTCTTCTTGTGTAACTACAAGTGCATGAGGAACAAGACTGGGGTGTCAGACAGTGTGCCAGACCCAGAAGTCCTTTATCCACACAAGCAGCTGTTCCTGCCTTTACATTTGGGAGTCTGTCTATCAATCTATCTATCTATCTATCTATCTATCTATCTATCTATCAAAAATGTAATAAGCTTACATATTATTTTAGGAGGAGCTTGTTACTCAAGAAGTGTGTGTGGTATACCCTTTTATGCACATATATGCTTTTGTGTGAAGTATGCTGTATGCACATTTTTGTGTGGTGTGTTGTTACTTGTCAGAGTGTTCTGATATAGCTTTGCACATAATTCTAATTGAGTATATTAGGCAATATATTGTTTTAATTTTGTGTTAGATGCTTTTAATTTTATAAATTGCAGCATTTATTGTTTGTTATGCAAATTTTAGACTTTTGACTCAGAATCTTATGCTTAGCTAATTTCCATGGTAACAATTAAGGTCAATTGTTGAATACAAGAGGGTAGCAGTCAAAAGAAGTATGGGCTGGATTCTATTGCAGGTGATAAATGTTACCACCCATTTTATCAAATACTTTCTTACTGAAGTCTATGGGGAAACCTGGAGATAAAAGCAGTGATAAAATTAGAACCTGCAATAGAATCCAGCCCCATGTGAGGTATGCCATGCTCTCATTTTTAGTTTAGATTCAGAATAGTTACTTACATGTTATTGATTACATTGCATATACTTTTGATAAACTGATATTTGTTCATTTTTGTTCAGTGTCTAGGTCTCTAGTCTGTTTTGAAATGTGAAGTCCAAGTTTATAGCTCTTCTGAATTGTGAGCAGACAAACAAGTGTGCACAGCCTTACACCCACCACTCCACGTTGCCTCCAGATACTGTACATTGTTCTTCATTTGCCTGTCCTTCCCTGAATCTTCACCATCTTTTTTTCCCATACCTGCTTCTTCCTTTTATAAATCACATGTCCCAGTGTGTGAATTCCCACTTGCCCGCTGTTCTGCCTGCACACCTCCAACTTATTGACTGAAAGGAGGCTGCTGCCACTATTGTCATCTGGCAAGAGGTTTGAAGTTGGATCATCTCATGTTCTCTATATGTCAGTGTAGTATGGGTGTGGTAGATGGGATGGCAGGTGGGCTGAGGCATGACATCACAAACTGGTAATTGATGGAATGCCTGGATAGGGATAGACAATGCAGGAATATGTGAATTAATCCATATCAGGCAGGGTAGCTTCAACAAAGGATGAAAGTGAGAAGGACGGATGATAAACAGTACATAGTAGCTACAGGAAGATGGTATTTGTGACTGCAGGGATGTGTTTCACTTTTGAAAATGTGCTGAAATAATATGGGTGACCTGTAACTAGCTGTACTGAATTCAGAATTATATTTGCAGTGAGGAAAGGCACTGCAATAACAGATTTTTACATGGACATTTTACCTACCAGGTTTTTAGACTCATATGTATATGTTCAGTTTTTGTTGTCCAATTAATGACATAGTTTAGAGAATTTTGGTTAAAATACTGGATAATCTAATCTCACTATAACTTTGTTCTCAGACTGGTCAGATAAAACATGAATAATGAATTACTCACATGACCTGAAAAATCACTAGATGGGTACAATTAATTAATGGGGAGGAGTGATCATGAAAATCCTTTCAAAATGGAGGCTCCTGCTGAGGGGAAGCTTTGGAAAGGAGACATATTCTCTTTAAGAAGGAACAGATGCAAGTTACATGATGACAGAAATGAGGTCCAAATGAAGGAGCATTAAGTATAAAATTGAATCAATTTCCAGTTAGAATCCACATAGGCAAAAAAAAGTGTCACTCAGATATTTCTCTGGATCAACATCCTATCTGCTTTGAAATCAGCTGCTGAAATTCTCAATATTGTTCTGAACTAGAAAGGAATCCATCCTTTGTTTATATGAACTATAGGATCTTCAAGTTAAGCACTCAGACAAAGAATTCCATAAATTACTAACTGTAAAGAATACTGTAACTTTACTGCCCTTACTGTAAAACACCCTGCCTTTGCTTTAGTCGTAAGTGCATTTGCTCTAGTCTTAATGTATGATATTTTGTTTTTTGCTCAGCTCTTTGAGTAATAGTTCCTTAGAGAATTCTTTGGTTTTAACATTGAATACATTTGTAAATGGCAATCATATCACTCCTTATATTATCCAAGACAACAAAATTATTAGTAGGAGGCAACATTTATGGATTTTAAGGAAAATAAATTATGCCAATTAGTTACCACGCCTTCTAATATCTTAACCACTATAGAAGCCAAGCTCCCAGGTTTATAACTTCCTAATTCAGATTTTGCCCCCTTCTTGAATAATGGTATTATATTGGCTTCCCTACTATTATAGGCACTCTGCTTGATTAAATATAATCAATAAATATTAAGCACAAGGATCTTCCTACTACATAACTAAGTTCCTTAAGTACCCTTCGGTGTATGCCTTCAGGTCCAGATGCTTTATTCACCATAACCTTTTCCATTCTCTTTTGGACTTTTACCTTAGTAAGCCATGTACATTATGGTGTAAATTATGTGATTCTCTCTAGTTGCCCATAGCTTGTCATTGTTGCTATCTGTGTATATACAGAAGAAAATAACATTTTTAACAAGTCAGCCATAGCCTTATTCTCACTAATTAATTCACATCTCAGTTTTAAGTGGACCAATATCAACCTTAATCTTTTTTGCTATTCACATGCTTGTAGGATTGTTTTTTCTCTCTTTTGCAATACTTATGATTTTCAATTTTAGCTAGCTTGATTGGTTGTTTGCAGATTGTTACATTCTTTATATTTTGTAAATGATGCATCTGACCCTTCAGACACAGTTTAGAAGACAGCTTCCTATTCTTAATTTCCCTGCAAACATATTTATTAAGCTACATTGGTCTTATTTTGCTCCTCTTGTATTTATTATTCCAAAGCGTTACACAATAGAGAACAGACATAAAGAAATATTAAATAGTACAATTAGAATATGGAAAACAATAGGAGAGGGCCCTGCTCGTGAAAGCTTACAATCTAGGGGAAGGTAGATTGGACACAGAAGGAGCAAGTGCTCTGGGGTGTGTGTCGCCTGCCACATGAACTGCTGGTCAGTGGGTGGGAGAAAGAAGTGCTATTGCGTGCAGTGGTCCAGGGAAGCAGTGGTTCTTTTTGGGAGAAAACTTGAACAATGAGATTGTGATGGGCATGTAGGTGCAAGAGTAATTTTAGAAGGGAATGAGAGTGAGCAGTAGTTGGACAGGCTGTTGGCCTGACCTTCCTCATAACGATTATGGAGGTAGTTGATAGACTTCCCTGAAAAAGGTGAGTTTTCAGTGTGCATCTGAACATCTGAAGTGTGTGGGATACTCTTATTGGATGGGGTAGGGAACTCCAGTGCTCAAGTGCAGAACAGGAGAAGTCATGTAGGCAGGGATTGGGAAGATGTAATAAGAGCTGTAGAGAGGAGAAGGTAATGAGAGAAGATGGCGAGTCTGAGTGTATCTGGAACAGAGAGATGAAATATAGGGGAATGCAGGATTAGTAAGAACGCTGCAAGTTAG
This sequence comes from Rhinophrynus dorsalis, assembly GCA_037306005.1. Classification (NCBI taxonomy): domain Eukaryota; kingdom Metazoa; phylum Chordata; class Amphibia; order Anura; family Rhinophrynidae; genus Rhinophrynus; species Rhinophrynus dorsalis. The sequence continues at coordinate 236,070,807 of CM074718.1, read as the reverse complement.
CACCATGATTTTGAATTTCATTCTATATGCTAATGAGAGCCACTGTAGGGATTGGAAAAATTAAGTGGTGTTAGAGAAGTGATGAGTGAGGTAGATTAATCTTGCAGCAGAGTTCATTATGGACTATAGTGGGGTTAGTCAGGTGAGATGAAGACCATTTAGTAGGGAGTTACAGTAGTCAAGAAAGGACATGATGAGTGTTTGGATTAGAATTTTAGTAGTGCCTTGGGTGAGAAAAGGTCAGATTCTAGAGATGTTACAGAGGTGGAGGCAGCATGAGTTGGAGACAGAATTAATGTGAGGAATGAAGGATAGGGCAGAGTCAATTGTGATCCCCAGACAACATGAAGTAGGGGTTGGTGTGATGATGGCACATATAAATTCCATGTAATGTAAGCATGGTCATCTTTTTATACTCCCAGATCTTTTTGTCTGAATATTTCTCATCAGTACAGATATTCTGATATCTTTAATGCTGTGACCAGTTTTGCAAAACTGTTGACCTACTGGGGTTTCTCTATTCTTGTTATATAGGTAAAGAGTAGCACTGTGTTAGCCATAGAAAAAGCAGAACTGTGTTTCTATACCAGTCTCCAGCTTTGTCTATTCTTGCTCACACCGGACCTATGAGAATTAATCTGTTTTTCTTACCTGCATGTGTTGGGACATTCCATACACTTGATGAGTTAGGAAACATCATATGATTTGCAGGATAACTTGAGCTTGATGTTTTAGTGGGAATATAATATGAGCACCTTATCTGTGGTACATATGTGTGCACAGGTTCCACATCTCTTTTGTAGACAGGGGGAAGTACAACTTTTTTGTTGCAATCTTAAGGGAGCACTTTACCAATAGTTGTTTTAGATTGGGGGTTGTTTATAGGAGAGGAGCATTGGGTTAACCCATACATTCCATATATTTAGTTATCTTTGGATTCAGTCACATACTCTCTACACACTAAATTTACTGCCACTATTCAGACATCAGAAGAGAAATAAATCTTGTACCACTTGTCCAGCTGCAAAAAGATGCCTCTGTGGAGTCTAAGGAATAATTTACAAAGATGTTTCTGATAATAGATTTCCCTCCAGTGGAATTTAGATTTAAAAATCATTTGTGTGAATGTATATCCTGTCATGTATTTTGTATTTACCCTTCATTCTAAATATACTTGAAGAAGAGACTTACGTTGTCTTGAAAGCTACTCAGCCAATAAAGGTATCACCAATATTCTACCTGTCTCCTGCTTTAATTAACATTGTCATCAGTCTCTTTATGTGCATGTTCAGAGATGACTATCAACTCATATTAAGTTCACTGTTTAAAATGCAACATTTCTAGGCAAATACCTATTGCAGAAGACAGGGCTTCCGAGCACAAGTGTTTTCAATAGCTTTATTGATCTATAATAAAAAAAATACTGAATTATAAAACATGGCTTTAAGCTTGAGTCAGCGTTCAAATATCTACAACTGGAAAAAGTTTATTAAAACAAGGTAAAAGGCAGTTTCTGAAAAAAAATAAATAAAAAAGATGAAAATTCATTTTAGGAGAATAAATAGAATGTTACATAGTCAGAAACAGAGTAATTGTCCTGGAAATGTTAACTGGTTGTCTAAACACACACACACACACACACACACACACACACACACACACACACACACACACACACACACACACACACACAGAGAATATATTGTTCTCCAGCCTCACTGTCTCAAAACTTTACAAAATGTGCAAAAAAGTGATCAAATAAACAGTCATACGAGAGGAGGAGATACACCAAACAATGAAAAGAAACAAAATGTCAATTTTTATGATATTGCTAATACCCTTGATTTAGTGTTATATTTAGTATAGAATGTATTCACAATAGGTATCAATACAATGTTCTTGGAGAATGGAGTTTCAGTGTGCAGATCTCTAGTAACAATAACTAACCCCACACTTACTTTACTATGGCTAGAAATTCTTAACTGTGCCTATGAGGTTTGCCCTTATGCCTTTGCTTAAGAGGTACAATACTTAATCAGTCTTGCATGTTATGTCCATGGGGGCAGACATGAGAGTTGCTAGCAGGACCACAGGACAAAAACTCTGCCAACTATACATAGCAATCTTAAAACTTTAAGGTCCAGAAGGGTAGGTAACACCTTGCTCCTCAATGCGTTGCCCATCCCTTTGGTCCATAAAAGGTCAAGTAAGCTCTGCACTCTGCCTGCTTCAGTTTGAAAAAACTGCCATGTGCGCATCCATGGAGAGGACATCTGGGACTGATATAAGTTGTTAGCAACTGAACAAAGGCGCAATGGTAACACCCATGGAGGCCTTTAGGATTTTCTGGCCATATTAAGGCAAATGCCTATTTAAGAGCAAAAGGACATTTGTAGGTTCAAAATGGGTCTTGTTCTTGCTTTGTGCTTAGCCTAGTACTTTTTGAGCATTGAAATAACTATTTTCTCCTATGACTGTATATTTGCTCAGTTTTGAAAGGCTTAAGCCTTGGTTTTCGTGGCCGTGTGGGGGGGAAGTAATTTTTTTGGAGGCTTTTAAACTGGGTCTTAATAAGAATGCATGCATTTGCATGATATTACTTCCTGTCTGGCACCAGAAGACTCAATTGATCTGTCAATGATAAACTGAGTCCTCCTCAATCTGATTGATGTGCACATTAAAAGTTAACCAATGCAATCCATTGGATCACAATGTAATCTACATGTGTATGTATGTGTAACTGTGGGAGGGAAGTCTTGATGTCAATGACAAATTAACCAGTTTCGAAGAATAAGGCTGCATATAGCGACCTAAAGGTCAACCATGTGACAAGCAGTTACAAAGGGTCACATATAAAGGGACAGAGATATACTCCCGTTCCTGCCACAAATTGAGGGGTAAATTGTTTCTGCCAGTTTATGCGCCTCACAAAATTAAAGTTTCAAAAATGGTAATCCATATAAAAATAAAAAAAAATATATAAAAACAGTAAGAATAAAGGTATTGTCAATTTCGAAACTGTAAGGTGACACTTAAAATCCATAACTACTGAAATACAGAAAATAAAACCTACACAAATAGGGTATTCCCATTAATGGATGAACTAGCAGAATTTATTATGGGGGCAAAATCATGAAAATATGTTTTTGCATATATATCTTATTAATTCATATATATTTAATAAACTCATAGCAAGAAGTGTGAGAGTTGATGTGGTCCTCAAGGTGTAAAACAGAGCTGTTAATTAAGGAGTTAAATATCTTTATTCCATTCCAGTAATGATTTTACGTGACGCTATGTGTTATATAGATAGATAGATAAAGTTGCAAGTCTAATCCAGTTTTAACAGAGAAATAAAGAATTTGGGCTCTTTTGCAGCAAATAAAAGATGTTTAATTCTGGAGCAAATGAATGGGCCATAAACATACAAATACAACGATATATATATAGATAGATATATAAATATGCTATTTAACCCCTTGTAGGATGGAGAGGTCTTTCTAGTAGGGGTTAGAAGCCCTATTTAAATTAATATGAACTTTTTAGAATTATCATTTGCCCTATAGGGTGCAGTTGCATTGCTTGAGAATTGCACCTCTTATGTTTCCTGCATAAGAGTCAATATTTTAGCCTCTTACGGAACATAAGGGAGTACGACTCTATCAGAAGGAAGTGCATTGCTATACAATGAGGTACACACTTCTCTGGTCTGTAAGGGGTTAAAAAAAGGAGTAAAACTCTTTCCTTTATAACAAGATCCTATGCACTGTGTATTTTCGTTTGTTCTCTATTGCATAGTTGGTTTTCCCAGAATTGCCCCACTTTTGTCCTTGAACATACACCCTGTTGTTTTGTAAGGATAAGTTACACCTCCTAATAATAGCCTCTCTTTTACCTCATTATGGCCAGAAATTCCTAATGGCCCCTATGAATGCTGGCCTTGTGTCTTTGTCAAGAGATAACATCATCACTCAGTCTTGGATGTCATGTCCATAGAGGTGGACATGACAGTTGCTAGCAGGACCACATTGCTCCCATTGTGTTACACACCTCTTTGGTCCTTAAAGGGATAGTAATACTTCGTTTAATCTTTATTTTATTTTGTAGGCATTAAAAAAACATGAAGAACGATATAACCTTTATGGTTTAAGAGATATTCACAAGCAAAGTATCCCCCCCCCCCCGTTAAGCCAGATCAGAAGGGAGGTGCCCAGGTAGACTGCAGAGAGGGACAATCTTCAATTAAAATAAGGGAAAAAGCTGAAAAACTTATCCAGGGGGGAAGGGCTTTCATTGTTCTCATAGGAAGAAGATTGTCCCCTTCTGCTATCTGTCTGGTCTTACAACCAGATTCACATCTGAGAAGAGATGGCTTACACTAGGTAAAAGGGGCGGGAGGGGGAAACTTTGCTTATGAATATCTCTTAAACCATAAAGTTTTGAGAGATAAGACTTATATCATTCTTCATGTTTTTTAATGCCTACAAAATAAAATAAAGTTAAAACGAAGTATTACTATCCCTTTAAAGGGTTAAGCAAGTTAAAGCATTCTCAGTTCTAAAATACTGCTTGTTACTATCAGGCCTGCCTGCATAGACATGACATCCAGGGCTAATTGAAGATGTTATGCACTAAGGTGTGATAAAGAGGTGATACAGTGGAGATGAGTTCTCCTGTTCCTATGTTCTTCTATGGAGTCTATGCACTAAGATTTCTAAGACTTTGTAGATCTTAGTGAATAGGTGCTATAGAATAATATAGGAACTGGAGAAGAGATATAATTGGAGAAGTTATCTCCATGTTATCACAATTTTATCATCCCTTAGTGCATAATCCCCATTATCTCGTGAATAAAGGAATAAGTGCAAAATCAATAGGGGTCACTAGCATTTTCTGACATTAATAAGGTAGGTGGATGTATATTATTAGGAAAGTTACTTTTCCTATAAGCATTTATGCCTGGCACAGAGGCTGAAGACAATTGTGGTTATTATATAGTGTTATAAGTTGCTTATGAGGGGCATTCATTAAACTATTTTATAGATGGCTGTCGAACTAAAAATATAAAACAGTTTATATCATATTCTTACATGTCTATCATTAAGCCTTGTTAGAGCAAAAGCACAGCTCCATTATTGAGACCCTTTGCTGTGCCTATGTGCTTTGCAAGCTTCATTAATATTAATAAAATGAAGATGTGTATACCCACAACTGTTTAACCAGGGAGAAAATGTATTACAACTCAATACTAACTTAATATGTTTTGTCACTTATAATGATGACCTGCAGACAAAATGAAATGGTTGCTGATAATGTATGCCACATGCACTGTCAGAAGTAAATAAATCAAATTTCAAAGAATATCACAATATTCATACTTTTTAGAACTAGTTGTGTTTTTTTTTAAGTAGAGTTATCCTAAGACCACTGCATACTGATATACTCACCACCATATTAATACCTGTGGATATGCAAGATAAACTACAGCAAGAGCTGACCATAGAACACTCCAATAATAATAATATTCGATATCCATATGGACCAGCTTGCTGAGGCTGCTTGAGGTAAGTAAAAGGGGTGGAAGGGGAAAACTTTATTATAGAATAAATGTAAAACAGCAAAGTTTTAGAAGGATATACTGCTACCCATTGTTATAAAAATATATAAAGAAGACTTAAAGGGATAGTAATGTTTTATAATAAAAGCAGCTCTAATTAATCATCATAGTATTTGGACTTTGGAGAGTGTAATTTCAATTCTCTCAGAGTTGTAGTTCAAGAGTAATTCAATGACAAAGTGTTCCCCTCCTGCCCCTTTTATTGATGTAACACTGCTCAGCCAGATAAGAAGGCAGGTGCCCAGGTAGACTGTAGAGAGGGACAAGCTTCAATTAAGATAAGGGAAAAAGCTGAAAAACTTGTCAAGGGGGGCAGGGCTTTCATTGTTCTCATAGGAAGAAGATTGTCCCCTTCTGTGATCTGTCTGGTCTATGGACTGTATTCCACATCTGAGAACAGATGGCTTACACTAAGTAAAAGGGGCGGGAGGGGAAACTTTGCTTGTGAATATCTCTCAAACCATAAAGGTTTGAGAGATAAGACTTATATCGTTCTTCGTGTTTTTTTTAATGTCTACAACATAAAATAAAGGTAAAAAGAAGTATTACTATCCCTTTAATTGTACATTACTAACTAAGCATTACTATCCCTTTAAGCCTTTTGTGTGCGAGATGAGTGGGTATGGAATTGGCCACCTCCTGATATACCCCCTTTTGGATGGTAGAATTTCATGCCTTTAGGCAAGTTGCTTGGGGTTAATGTTTTGATTATTTCTCTCACCAAAAGTTTGGGCACTCACTGTTACATAAAAAATAAACTTTTATTATAACATGCTTAAAAATCCAACGTTTAAGTCCTGTGTGGTTCAGAGGTTCTGAAGAAAGCAGACGAGAGAGCAGGAGATATGAGTGGACAGTAACTGTTTGAATGGCAGAGGGGTAGACAAGCTGTGAAGAGCATTCTGTATCCCATTGGCACTCAAAGGGTTAAATGTGACATACATGTAGTGTTGAAGGTAGAGGAGAGGAAGCTGAAACAAGATAGGAGTGAAGGGGAAACATGTGGCACAATGGAGAATATGGAAAGGGTGCTGGATGTATAAGTGGGGCATGTTTTGTTGGTTTTTGCAAGATTACATACGGAGGAGGCGAAGAGTGGTGGTATAAGTGGCCAATGTTCTTTTTGTGTTTGATGACGAGAAAGTGAGCAGTCAAAGGTTGCTGGCGGTGGAAGTCAGCCATGTTGTTTTTTTTCTTGCAAGAGGAGATAGTGAGGAGGGGAAAACCAAGCCCCTGTGAATGTCGGCTCTAGGCAGTGTGGAGGATATAGGCATATCTCTTTTTAGCTACAGCCCGTAGAGTGTCAGACACAGCAGCTGAATTCTTGGTCAGTGTGTATGTTGAGCTCAGGCACTGTGGAGCAGATATCCATATGTCCTCCTAGCTACCGCCGCAGGGTGTGTCAGGCAAGGCTGTAGAATTTGTGGTCATGTGATCACATTCTCTTTTATATTATAGATTTACAACTAGTATGTAAAAATTAATTATTTCTGTGTTACATCCCTAAAATTGAATCTTAAAATTGCCTTTTAACATATAATGTCTTATTAAGATAAGATTTATTTAATTTTGTTTGTTCTGTGTGTAACAACAGTTGTGCTTAGTGCCTACTGCAATAAGGCTGTTATCGTTCATTTCATTTATAGACAATCTTGGACAATAAACTAAAGTATGCTATGTTACTAGGAGTCCTACAAAAGGCAAGAATGTATGCCCCCTCAGTGCATACATAATACTGGATTTTAGGTCTCAGAAAATAAACAGATAAGTTTTAATTATGATATCATGAAGTACAGGGTGCTTAAATGTATGTATATATTACAGTGATGCAGAATATCATATTGGTCAGTAGAGGTATCAGGGATGAGCTCATGCTACTAACAGTTCATTGATCTCCCTGAATAGCAACAACTTTCTTGGGATAATTGCTATCCTTAAGGAAAGTTACTACATTCTTAAAGGATAAGAAGCTTTGTCCAGCACAATGCATTATTAGTGGACTGTGCAGCTGTACTGCACAGTTATTGATATTCGGTTCAATACATTCACCAAGCTTGTAAAGCGCTTTGAGTCTCACAGGGAGAAAAGCGCTATAAAAATCACAAATTATTATTATTATTATTATTATAAGCTAGTAACTAGACTCAGGGTATAAGCATGAGACCTTGGTCTTTATTCCTTAGGCAAGTAACTAGCAATACCCCTGATTTCCATATTTGGCCATATACAGGTAATAATTAGTTCACGGTACTCAAAACAGATAAGGCAGGAATGTACAAATCCATAGCTCATTTTCTTCTCTATTAACATAAGTTGAACAATTCTGTACCTGTTCCCAGTGGTATATACACTAGAACACATTTTAATCTAAGTAATGCCTGAATGCCACTGCTATAGCATTTTCAAGAAGTAAAACTATACTTATTTCCTTTGTGCCATGATAGTACATGGTGATAATACACAGAGGATCAGAACACTTATAACAACCCAGATACTCCCTGAGGTTCTGAACTTTTTCGTGTAGTAGTTTAGTAGTAGTTTCTCTATGGAGAACTTTTTCAGTACCTTACTTACTACTGAAAGCCTTTTCCCACTGTTTGTTGAGCCCCAAAAAATCTGTTCGTTTCTGCAAAGTACTATGGTTGCTATGAGTGCTACTTATAATTGCTCATATACAAAACATTCCTCCTCAGGACTGGTAAAAATATTCGAAGATTCAGATTTTTGTCAGAAGCCTTGCTTCAGGTTTAAAATGTCATAGAGAAAGAGGGCACAAGTGGGGGTGAAGAGTGATAAAGGTAGAGGTGAGAGACTTGTATTAGTGAGAGAAAAGATCAAAGCATAGAAATAAATGGGTGAAGGCAGGAATGGCATAGTGGGAGAAAATGCAAACCAAAAAAGGAGTAAAGCTCAGAGGAAGACAATACTTTCTTCAGAGCACCTTTAGCCTTCTGATTGTTAAATTAATTCTCCATCCTGCTGGGATGCCCAGAAGAAGAAGAAACCTGCAAAAAGGGAAATTCTAAGACAATTGTTTAATGTTTTGAATTGAAGATATATATTCAATTGTAAATTAAACCTTAAGGGCAGAAAATAGAGCTTCTTTGATCCCCTTCCTTCTTCAATGGCACCACAAAACATGCTGGGAGTTTTATAAGATTTTTTTAAATAAACATACTTTTTTTTAAATATTCATCTGTCCAAAATCTTTTATTTATTATTTATTTTGTGATTTTTCCTTTTGACCTTGTGGATTATTGAGTGCAATATCCAGTGCAGTCCTGTTGCAGGGAGGACTGGAACATACATTTCTCCACTGGCTTACGGGCTGTATTGAATGAAAGCTGGTTGGATATCTATTATGTGCGTATCATCATTGTATTATACAGGACAATTGTACCGTAATCCCTGCTCCTTGGGCTCTCCTCCTGGTTGTTATTTTCTTTGCATTGTGATCCAACTTGGATAACTTGGTTTGGAGTGATTGAGCAGACCAATGGTTCAAGATCTGTGTGGGAGCAGTGTGACTATCCTCCATATTCTTTACTTGCTACCAGTGAATGTGGGTATCAAGGTCAGAATGTGAGTAATGTTCTTACCTTCAATGTTTGATTGTTCCAAAATATTCAACTTACTACACTATAAAGCTCTTCCCCTTTGTATTCCCTGTTTAGAAGTACTACAGGGTCGGGGGGTCAGATAGTGCATGTGGGGATCTGTAACCAGGGGTGCTATTTACCAGCACATACCTCCCAAAATTTTAAATGGCCATAAAGGGACACATTTGTTTTCAGTAGTGTTGCTGGAGACATGGCTGATGTATGGGGCATTACCAAGAAGTTTTAGGCTATTTCACAACCTAATTACACCCATTCTGCAGCTGAATAAATCATTTAGATGAAGAAAAAATTATTGTGTTTACACAGACCAATATATAAACAAATACATTTAAACAAACATTAATGTAAGTTTAGTGCTGTGGCGCAATGTGCTACACTTATATGTATACCACACAGTCTAATCTCCTAAAATGAGGCATACCAGGGTGGGAAACAGGGACAGAAGAATTTGGGTCTCAAAGAAGGAATGTCCCCCCTAAAGAGGGAGACTTGGCAGGTATGCTAGTGGACCAGGAGGCTGGGTAAGGAGGGGGTGTTCCAGAGGGGTCTCCAATGCATTGCAAAGCAAAGTGTTCAACACCGTCTGGCACAACTCTTTATGATATTTAATTTTTATTTCTCAGACCTCATTGAGGGGCACCAGGACCCCTCCTGATGTCCCCCAGTTATTGATCTCCCAGCCGCTAGGCTGTAATATCAATAGAGATGACCTTGGCTCTCCAGCTTGGAAAAATTTTTGTAATCATTTCATTAAGCAGACATCATTGGAGGGCAACAGGACCCCCTCCTGATATCCCCCCAGGTATTGATGTCCTAGCCAATAAACCTAGGACATCAATACAGTTGACTGCAGGAGAGAAGAACATTCCCCTGTTTCCACTCCTACCCAAACTTGGGAGTAGGAGGACTGGGGAAACCCTCCCCAATTACAAGCCTGATGTCATTGGTTACATAGGGAGGCTTTTCCAACCTTCCCCTTTCCCGCTCCTACACTGAAGTTTGGGTAGAAGTGGAAGTGGGTAGTAGGCCCCTGCAGTAGCAGCAAAACCTGTGACTGTGTTACAAGGACATTATGCATGACAGTGCCTATTTGTGTGCAATTGTACTTAAGTTTAAAAAGTAAATCTAATTTTACTATTTTTTTTATTAACCAACACAATTAGAAATAACAGTTTTATTTGAAGGAGACAACAGTGGAGTCAGTGCACGTGCACAGTGCCTATCTGTGTGCAGGTGTGCACTAAAATTTGAATAGTAAATATAGTATGACTTTTTCTTTAAAATAACAAACATACTCAGGAATAACAGGCATAGTTGTTAGAGACAACAGGGGAGTTTGGAACACTGCGCATGTACAGTGTCTATTTGTGTGCAGGTGTCCAATAAAATTTGAGCAGTAATTATTTATTTAGTAGCTAACCTACCTGATAATACATTTTATTTACTAGATACCCTGCGTAGTAATTATATTTCTTGGCTAACCTGCCTACAATTATTAGTATTAGCTTATCTAACTTTAGCTGCTGCTAAACTATGTACTACAGCTTCCATCAGTAAAGGTATCAGATGAAAGAAAATACATTATTGCTTCTTTCTTGCAACAATGGAGGGAGATGAAATGATGATTACAAGCCTGTGACGCACTGCTACACATCTGGCTGCTAAATTGCATGTAATGAAAATGTACTGCATCCAGATTATATTAGTTTGAAGGGCCATGCCCTTGGAAATTACCACTGGCCAGAATATAAAACACATGACAGAAATTCACAGGTTGGTACAACAGTCACAGTCATTATCAAGGATGATTGTCCCTCCACTACATGCCAGGATTGTATTGGCTATACTGTGTATCAATCACACGGTCTACACACAGTCCCGTCCCAGTTTCCCCTCTGAAACGGTGCAGATGAATGAAAGAACAAATCTGTTTCAATGAAAATATTGAAAATGATGTTCACTATTGTGATACTTTATGTACCTTTCTCTTCGTATGTCATTTTAATCCGATTTTCACCAAACTATGATTTTTCATATATTCTTCATATATTTATGAAATATATGCCTGTCTAGTCTCCAACACACTGGAAAGTAATTTATTGGAAACCCCTTTAGCAACCAGTGAGTTACAGTACTTATCAATACTCCTCCTTTACTTTTAATCTATCCTGAGGATTAATAGATGAACAAACACTCTTTCAGAAGTTCAGAATATTGATTTAGCTTATCACCTGCAAATAAGAGTTTAGCATGTTTTTACTTGAATATGTTGTCTATGCTATTTTGCATTTAGAACCTACAAGGTGATCATGTCATCATTAGGCTGCTTACCTCCTCTTTGCAGTAAACTGGGGGGGCATTTATTCCACAGCATGTCGATGCTAGACTTGCTTTCTGCTCCACTAATTCACTCAGCTTGGTTGGTGATAGTTTTGGAGCTTTCCTGCTGAGAGACTTGCTTAGCCTGTGACAACAAACAAACCACAATCATTAGTAGAAGTTCTATAAACTAGATTTAGTGTATGTATTTTGATGCTGTCTCATTAAGGCTCTAAGGCTAATGATCTAAAACATCACTAGGAAGGAGCCTTACTAAAGCTGATTTGACAGATATAAGAAATATAAAGGTATGTGTTAACAATTTTAGGTCACATACTACACAATAAGAATAATTATATTCCTATCTCATTCAGTATGAATTATAAGAAAATCTTCCCTATATCATCCATTCTTATTTTTTTTATTAAGATTGATATTCTTTTTACATGTTAATTTATTTTCCAATGTTTAGACCTTAAGCTGTAGAGGACTATAATGTACATCATTTATGGGGAGATATGGTTGTTACTTACAAATATATTCAATGTCAATACAAAGAAGTCTCTGGGGAACTATTTCCTCAAAACTCTGTGCAAAAAACAAAGTGTTATCAATCAAGACTAGGGGAAAGGTGCTTTCGCCAAAAAAAAAGCATCCCATTTTTTATAGTAAGGGTAAGATGCAGATGATTTGCTACTGGAAGCTGTGTTTGCAGATAATGTAGATGTTTTAAAGAATGTGTTGGTTACCTATCTAGTTCAGGACAATGTTGAGAATTATGATGGATTAGGGTAGGGAAGATTTAGTTGTTGAAATGGCTGACAGGGGGCAATATTGTGGTTATGTCTGTTGAACAATATGAATGTGAAGCTTATAGTCAATTGGGAGATCATAGCTATTTTCTCCTCTTGTCAGATCCAACTTCTACATAGCTTAAGAAGTTAAGATCTCTTTTACATAGAGCTATATCCATGAGAAATGCAGAGAGGTTGCTCTTGGACCACCCTCAGAAAGCTGTTTGGTCCTACCTATCAAAAATCCATAAGGATAGTGAAAGACCACCGGGCAGGCCAATTGTTTCCAGGGTTGATTCAAATTGTGAACCTCTCTCTAAGTATATTGATGCATGCCCTGTTTTGAAAAGTATCCCCATTTTGGCTAGAGACACAGTGGATGTTTTTAATATATTGGAGGGCTTTACCTGTAAGGATGGTTGTCAGCTTGCAACCATTGATGCAATGAATCTTTATATTAATATAATATTAATCCTATATAATAATTCGCTAAATCGTGTGTAAGGCCGCGACATGCGCAGTAGACACTGCTGCGCGTGCTGCAGTCATGCGCAGTAGAGACTGCCCGCGCCGCGGCTGATACAGAGCTGGGTGCTCCGAAGGAGCGTCCACCTCTGTATCAGCCGTGGCGTGGGCAGTCTCTACTGCACGTGACTGCCCCGCGACCAGGTGGCAGTGGCATTGTGGCCTGTGTAACGGGCTGTTCAACTAGTATAATATAATGGAATAGAAGTTACTTTTTGCACAAACATAGGAGATCATATGTGGAAACACAGTTCCTGTTGGACTCAGCATCTTTTGTTTTGAAACACAACTCCTTTTTATTTGGGTAAGTGGTTTAATCAACTGGTGGGGACTTTTTGGGTACATCAGTAACCCCTATATATATACTATATATTTCTTGGGGAATGGAGGAGGATTATATACTCAACCCTTCCAACAAACATTGTCTCTCTATTAAATTATGACTACATTTTATTGATGACATATTGGTGGCTTGGGATGGTAGTGTCACTTTATTTAATGAATTTGCCTCTTACATTAACATTAATAATAGGAATATGTCATTTACTCATATTATGGGAGGAACTAGGGAAGAATTTCTGGATCTCTGTGTTGTGTTACATAATGGTAGGCTAGAGATGAAAGGATATAATAATACTACAGCAATTCTCTATCTTACGTGGTTTCAGTTTTCACCCTGTTCACTACTGCATCGATTCTATATGGACAATTTTTAAGGTTGTGCCGGTGATAACTGGGCAGAGGAAGAATATGTCAAAGAAGTCGAGGCCCAATGTAATAGGTTGTACTCAAGAGGTTATTTATGAGAGGTCTTGGATAAAGCACTTAACAGAGTTAAAAATACCAACAGGGCTAACCTTTTGAGGAAGAGGGTGAGGGAAAGGTCTTTTAGGATGTGTTTAGTTATTGATTTCTCTGCAATGACTGGATATATAAGTAAGTTATGATAATTGGTACATGTTACAGAGAGGCGCCTTATTATAGGATGTTTTGTTGAATAAACCTGTAGTCAGTTTTCGATGAGCCAGAAATCTGTATGATAAAGTTGTAGCATGTGGGTACTTGGTTAGATAGGGGAAGTCTTACAGGGAACCACTGTTGCAGCAGCTGTCTGGCTTCCTGTTAAATGATCACTGGCAAATATATAAAACTAAAAGTACATATGAATGAATAAAAGCGCTCAAAAAGCCTTTCTAATGTAAATATTATATGAAAATATATGAACAGAATTCAAAATGTAGCACAGATGGTAAACCAGACTAAGCTACTGTCCTAAATGCAACCCTTAAGACAGTATATAAATATATTAATAGGAGAATACCTATACATATTTAATAAAAAGCATTTATTAAGCAGTACACAAAAAATAATTAGAATAGCAGAAAATAATAATAAAAAACAATAGACACAAAGAATTAAAGTCCACAGATATTGAGGTTACCCTCTACTAATAATATAAAATACTGCAGTATCCAAAAAATGTATAATGTGCCTTCAAAATGAAAAAGTATTATCACGGAGATTAGTCTCACAATATTCCTTTGCATTAGTAGGATCTGCATAAATATGTATGTCCTGTAATGGTGGAGCAGCTGACATATTGGATGCATGATTTCATATTCTTACCGGTAATAATAGGTAATTAACAGTTTTTCTCCCCACTTCAGGTATATAATCCCTTTGTCAGCTGTCTGATGAGCTGATATAATGTAGAGAGGATAGCGGGCAGATATAGATACTTTAGGATGTAACGCCAGTAGTCCACAATCTGCTCATTGCACCTTTCAGTAATCTTTTGTTAGAGAATGCTAGAGACTGCTAGAGACTGCTAGGCACTGTTCAAAATGACTTGCAGTGAATAAATGATCCAAATTTTCCAACACATTTCATGTCATCTAGCTGACACTTCTTCAAGGATTGATGAACTGGCAAATATATGTCACTTCTGGGATATCCTCATATTGTGAGAGATTCGATAAATTGCCATTCGTCTTTTGTGGTTTGTGTACTTTTCTGACCTTATGGTAGATTTTATATACTGTACTATAAACTAAACATCCCTTCAATTATAGAATACTGGAACATTTAAGATTATAAAAGGACAGTTAGATACTAGGTTAGTTTCACAATTCAGGGATGTGCTAAATAGATATGCTAATATACTTAAGTTTGGTGGTATTAAAAGAATTTTCCAAAATCTGCTGATAGGTGATAGAGAAAATGATTTATTAAAGAGAATTAATATGGATAATCTGATTTCAAGCTACTGAATGACAAAAATGAGATGTTTCTGTTTTTGTGCTAACAATTTGTTTTACACTTTGCATATATTTAGCAATGTATTAAAATAAAAAACAGGAAGTGTGGTCAGCCTTTTGGTGTGCTGGAGAAGTGCAGGGTGGCCTATGAGTATGTTAATCTGATCATCTGTCAGATTATTTGTCATGCCCTGTGTTTATCTCATAATTAGGAGCAAATGCTACTTGTGTGTTAAGTGGTGCTCTGTTCCCTTAAATCCACCTAGTTTGCTGGTGGGGTGGAATTTAGAGCACTACAATTCACTACAATTAGTGAAGGGTTTGGTTCCTTATAGTATGCCTTGACAAAGTGCCGGCAAGGTACAACATAGCTGTCGGTTTCACTACCATCTACCTTCTCCACCGTCTGATGTGTGTGCAGATTCTCTTTTGGAATAAAGATTGGAATTGGATGAGTTTCTTATGCTTACATCAGGGATCAAAATTTCCACTCGCCACTAGCCAATGGCAACTGAAAATTTAGCCCTGGCGAGTAGAAATTCAGCCCTGGTGGGTATGCTATTGCTTGCAGTGGCGAGTAACTTTTCAGATCTGGCTCGTAGCAAAGGACTTCAAGTTTTAAACCCTGGCTTACATTACTTATTATTAAAACCAGAACACTGGAGAATTCCGCAGTGTGTTCATTCATCTCCTCTTTCTGGCGCAGTGTGGCACTGAGTTGATAAACTGTTGCAATGTATCTCCAAATGCCTTTTCTACATTGACTTGAAATCCAGAGTGACTGTGTAGCCAGTAATTATCTTTTGGTGATTTGTATTTTTTGCCTTCCATTTGGTTCATCAAGGGTTGCAGCAGACAAATGAGCCCCTTGAATTTTAGAGAGATCTCAATCTCCCATGAATCCTCTTAGACTTCTCTAGCATTCAGTGGGTTAATTGCACATTGCATCCTTTTTTCAGTATAAAAAGGGAAGAAAAAACTATTTTGTTAGCAGCAAAATCCAATTATTTTTGAAGATATCTAATTAAAATCCATGCTCATACTCATGCATGTTCTCCTACATCAAATAAAGCATATTGACCAGCTTTACAAAAGCTTCCTTCTTCAAATAAAGAAAAGCTGCAATAGTTACAATGAAAAACAATACTGGCAAAAATTATAAACATATGTTAACACTTTAAGGACAAGAGCAATGGGCAAAGCATTGCCTTGCAATGTGTTTTCACTCATCTAGTCCTTAAAGAGTTAAACTAAAATCTGCAGCCACAATGCTTATGAAAGCCCACAAGTATATTGTGAATATGTTACATATTCCGGAATTGAATAATTAAATAATGTTGGGATTAATTAACAAGCAGATATTTTTTCAAATAATTATGAAACACACAAAGTTGAAGATATAATGCAGAGACAGAAGACAGTGGACTTGCTTAATTATTTCTTCTTACCGGTCCTTGAATTCTGAAAACGGATATTTATTGTAGTCTCCACACAGCTCATTACTTTCAGATAGATATTTATTTATTTCTTTGCTTAGTTTGGATTTCTGAAACACAGGAGACATGTTTTATTTGTTAAGTACGGTAATAAGGGAACAGCAGACACTAAAAAACAAATAAGGTTTCATTAATGTTAAAATAAAACATACTGTTAAGTCAAAAAGTATTCTATAAGTCTATTTGGTTACCCCTCAAGAGAAGAGACCTAACTAGCTTGTAAACAGGTTTGAAATTCTGCTAAGTCATAGAGAGCTGCCAGATCAATATTTTGCCCCTGTTCTGTACTATATATTAGGCCAAAATGGTCATATGACATTAAAATGGAGATTGGTTTGGCACATTGTTTACTACTGTAATCAAGACTTTTATATATGCGTTTTTGTTCAATGCATTGACTTTTTGGAGAGTTTGTAGGAATGGTTTGAATTTTGTTTCCTTAACAGAAATATATTGCATTTTAAAAGAAAGTTAACAATTTACACAAGGCACAATGGAGGGGAAGCAGGCATATTAAGAATGCATAACACTTAAACATGCAGATGCACTTAGAGATATAGTAAATATGCAGCATAATAGGTGTAATAAAGAGTACTTGTGTAGATGGGGGAAGTGTGGTAATGAGGAATGATATAGTGGTGGTGATCTTGTATCTTTTCAGCTGCCCCTGTGATTTCATTTTAATGTAGAAAGTGGCTTATTTCTAATTATTTAGATAATATTGAGCTATACTCAGAGACAGAGTGTTCAGAATAATCCAGGGGTTCTGAATTTTTTAGAAGGACTTGATGTTTTTATGAGCATATGAGGTAAGTTTTCTATCAGTTTTTGGTTTAACCATTTCAATTTCTGGGATTAACAGTTTCTTTCTTTTCTGATATTGTTCTGCTGGAAGCTAGATTAACTAAAACGATCCATTTATCCTGAGGTGGAATACATTATGGGATAACTCTGGAAAGCTAAAAACATTCCTGGTCAATATTAGTGATTGTATTTATAGAGTCAGTGATTACTTTTCTGACGAATTCCCAAAATGGGAAGTCCATCAACTGTGTAACATTGCAATCTTCCCATTTGTAATGGGGAAAGAAAGAACTGTAGCCCAAAAATTCTCTACCCAAATTAGCTTGAGTGAGTTGCTGGAGTGGAGAGCTGCAAAAACTACATGTTCCTTCCATAGCTGCAAGGTCAAATGATCAGGAACAGTTAAGCCGGACCTGAGACAAGATAGCAGTTTTTGCAAGGTGGTTCCTAGATAGAGGAATTTCAGAAAAAAAGGTGCAATGGAAGAAACCACCAAAAGATGTCAGTGCTGAATAAGAAATGACTGCTTTAGCACAGAAGAATATAGCAAAGGCTGCTGGGTAAAGAAATGGCCCCAAATTAAAATGTGTTCCAGTGGAAACAGGAGAAGATTAAGACAGGAGGAGCTTCAGACTCAAATCCAAATCTGAGGACAGAAGAGTTGTCAGACAAGACCCAAAAATTCAGGGCAGGCATAAAAATGTCATAAGTGTTGAGATGGAAAACAAAAACAGATACGAGGGCACCCAATAGTGCCTTAAATGACAACCTTAAACCAGTGAAATAGCTTTCAAGATTTTCTACTCACTTTTAAAGTTGGTTGTCAATGGC
The DNA here is from genome assembly GCA_037306005.1 of Rhinophrynus dorsalis. NCBI lineage: Eukaryota > Metazoa > Chordata > Amphibia > Anura > Rhinophrynidae > Rhinophrynus > Rhinophrynus dorsalis. Next base: position 236,052,543 of record CM074718.1, on the reverse strand, counting down.
ATATACCAGAGAACAACAATAATGCTTACAGGGAAAATAATCCTGTCCCTGTTCAGGAAACTCCAGGTTCAATCTGAAAAAAGGGGGTGCTGCTCCAAGAACTCAGTAAACAATGATGATAATGTATAAAAATACAAATACAATAATTGGCTAGTTACCAATAAAAACCACCTATTAAACAAACAACGTTTCGCAGATTAACTGCTGTATCATGTATATGGCAGTTATTCATCAACAGACGAAGTACAAAGAGACAGCACCATTTTCATATTTTAAATACACCTCCCCTTTCCCCTACTGGCCAGTGTATGAAGCATTAAAACATATCTTAATGAAAATAATACAAATTTAAAATTAGATGTTACACTTGAATTTATTGATCCAAACTCATATATGATCCATAACTATTTCGCAGTAAGCATAAACAACATCTAAACCAAATAGATCGTTAGTCTCAACCTGGAAGTATCCCTCATAAATAAATTCCAAAAGGGATACCGACTGAACAATATGCAAAATTGAATCATGTCAAACATATTCTGCCTTTTAAGATCACCATACTCAATATAAAAATAAGATTAGGTAACCTAATATTAAATCAGTTTTTCATCATATTCAAACCTTAGAGATCTTTCTTGAAACCGGAAGTATTCCATGAAGAAATGATAACCTAGAAGAGCAGGGGTCAAAACTGCAGTAACTAAATATTGAACTACAAGCCCCAGGATCCTCACAAGCTAAGGCCATCTATTGCTCCATATTCGCTTCCCTTAGTATACTTTGCCTAGACAACCAGCTAATGCTCTCAGTTAACCTATGGAAACGGATAAGTGTTGAGATGAGCAGTAGTCAGGAAGGGCAGCAGACAAATGTGGTTAGACAAGGCAGGGTCAGTAATGGAATCAAAGGAGCAAAGAAACACATTGGAACACATGAACACAGGTAACAGGACCTGGCAGAATGAGATGAGAGTCAAGAATTTGGTCCACAAGAAATTCCTTAAAGCAAAACCAGGGGGCGGGGGGCAAGAATGAACAACTAATTTCCCACACAGGGTTTTAAAGGTGAGAGAACAGATCTTCATTGAAGGAAGAATACATTTGTAACTCACAGAATTCACCTGTGGCAAAACCTTAAAAGGCTCAATAAAATGAGGGCCCAGGTTCACATAGCTTGATATTCCAAGAAAGAAGTCAGACAAGATGACCAGGAACAAAGAGTGGAGCAGGGTTACAGTAAGCAGCAGCCTTCTGATGATGTTTGGAGGATGAAAGAGAAGCTTGCATTCCTTGCCAAAGATTAACAAGATATTCACAAATATCAACAGCAAAAACATCAGAAGTTCAGAGGATTTAAAACACAACAGCAAAGAAATTCAAACAACCCTGAAATTCTTAATGGAGCCAATTATATGAGAAATTAGCCAGTATTAGGAGGTTGACCGAATGAAAACATTTTTTTTATGCTCTCAGTCTGGCATTGTTCTGTGGGGGATGGAAGACAAAGAAAGAGTAATGCGCAAGCATTTGAAAAGGCCCTTCAAAATCTGGAAACAATCAGAGTTCCCTATCTGAGACTATCTGAACAGGCATCCCATGCAAATGAAAGATCTTCTTACTAAAGTAAATGACCGATTCCTGAGAGGAAGAAAGTCCAGGAAGATGTATGAAATTATCCTTCTTATTGAGCTGGTCCATGAATACCCAGATAGTGGTCATTCCCAACGAGGGGGAGGAGATCCATAATAAAATCCATGGCTGTTGTTGACCAGGGCAAATACAGTACAGGTAATGGCTGTAGAATTCCCAAAGATCTATTTCTTGCAAGCTTAGTTCTGGCAGATACCAGGCAAGAGGACAGGAATAAAGTCATCTTAATTTTAGGCCACCAGAAATCTCTGGAAAGAAGATTAAGGTTACGTTTTACCCTGGTATGACCCACAATAAGAGAATAATGTTTGCAATAAAACATTTTTAGAATGAAGACCAGCAGAAACAAACACTCTTCTAGACTGAACAACCATATTAGGAGAAACATGTGTCTGGGCTGAGGATAATTTCTGTAGAGAAGCAGATAATTAGGTTGCAGTAATCTAAAAGACAAAAGAAAACTTACAGCGTCAACTCACCTAACCAATCCATACAATAAATAAATTTTAAATGTGAATATAAAGTGTATACATAGGTAGCAGCTAGGAATGAAAGGGCTCTCCAAACCCACTAACTTCAGGCCAAAACCCAAAGTATAAACAGACACAACAACAAACCAGCGCTTCTCTATTTATAGCATAAATATGTGCCCTGTGTTTAGCATACATAATAATATTTCTAAATAAATAAAATAAGTGAGATATTAGTTTTCACAAATTGGCCAAGTTGTAGTTAAGCGTGCCACCTCGCCAGGGTTTCTCACTGTACGGCAAGTCCTTCTCTATATATCTGTAACGCCCTATCTAAAAATGAAAATTAAAATAAAACCTGAAATTCCCTGAGGAGATGTTATTATAAACGCGTTGGAGAGCAAGGGACACTTTAAATGTGCTCTTTATATTGCTTCTGGGTCCCAGTGTGGTGCAATTAAAAACAGGAGACATATATTATAATGAAAAGATGTACATAATGGACTTACCTAATATAAAAAGACCCCAATGGATCTGCATTGTGAAAATATGATGGAGCTGTGGATCTAACAGATCACTCTATAATAATGTGACCTTTATATCAGCACACACAGGTCATGTGAGGAATAGCTGATACCAGATTAGGAGCATGTAAGCTAGAGAAGGCCTAAGGCCTGCTCTTAAAGGCAAAGTGTGAAAAACAGAAATAAAGATACAGTGATACTAATTGTGCAAAGATAATTGTGCTATATATAAATAATTAATTTGGATAGGTGAGGAGGCTGCTTGAATGAGTAACAGAGACATACAAACCAAAAGACAAAAGAAAACTCACAGCGCCAACTCACCATAACCAATCCACACAATAAATAAATTTTAAATGTGAATATAAAGTGTATACACAGATAGCAGCTAGGAATGAGAGGGCTCTCCAAACCCCCAACTTCAGACCAAAACCAGCTGGTTTGTTGTTGTGTCTGTTTGTTTATACTTTGGGTTTTGGCCTGAAGTTAGGATTTTAGCTTTAACCGGATATTCCAATTTCTGATGTTAGAATGGTAATAGGTACAGTAGAAGAACAATGTCTAGAATAAGAGAAACAGGGATCAAGTTTAACAGTGTAGAAGGTGCTGGGAAGAATACGCTCCAATGGCTGACTCAGAGGCATTAATATCGACAGTGAAGGCTAGAAGAAGGTCTTGGTTGAAGCAAGAATGGAGCAGAGACAAAAGCTGCCTTCCTGCAGAGCATTTGGAGGCCAATATAAGTGGTTTGACCCTTTAACCCCTTAAGGACCCATGATGGTCCTGGCATGCCATGGGTTAGTGAGCCGTCATGACTTTCAGGGATTCCCATGCTGCTGCACACATTCAGGGAGCCCTAAACCGAGATTGCAAAAAAAAAAGAAAAAAAAAAAAGATCCGTGATACGTAAGTGACAGCCGCATGCATGCGCGGCCTGTCCTTAAGGGGTTAAGAGTCAAGGAGTTAACAGGCACTATCTAAGTGGTAAAATCACTAATAAAACAGCTGTAGAATCTGTTCAAACCTCACGATCACAGATTCTAGTCCTGGAAAGGTCAACTCAACTTTCACCCTGATGTTGCTAAAATGACATACCTGAGGTTGCTAAAATGACATAGAAAGGACATACCTGAGAGACAATATCAATTTATCCTTCCTGGAAAAAATACTTCCAGATGAAGTGTTCCATTTGGTGATCTTTTTTATCCTTCTCCATAGCCCAAAATTTGGGAATAGGAAGTGTGTGGCATGGTACCATGAAGGTGTCATATGTCTAATGTGGCAGAAGGACCTCTGCCTCCTTCTTGCTGAATACATCTGAGAATTCATGGGAACAATCAGAAAGTGAACTCAGGTTTTCAGAAGACTGACTTGGGGCTGAGAAAGATAATCACCTCAATAATTGATTCAAAAAAGAATCTTCCCTGTTGTCTAGACTGTGGGGATCAAGGATAAAAAAAAACATTGGTATCCTAATATTTTGGGATTGCTGGTAGAAGAGATAATCTCAAAAGCAACATCTTCTTGATGATCTAGATCAGATCTCATGAAGAAAGGCAGAGTGGTATGAGTAATGATTCTGGCCCCAAAGGAAAGCCATTAACTGCAATGATCCTAACTGGAGTTGAGTTGTTTTGACGTAGAGTGTCAAATAGAGCAAATAATGAGTGATTTGCAAACAGTCCAGCAGCTCTTTAGTCAATGAAGGCCAAAACTTAAACTGATTTACCATGTTAGGACAAGGAAATATAAATTAGAATATGAGAGTTGTGGCTTGTGGTGACTGCAGACACACTTGGGGAGGCTCCTCATGGTTAAACAGGAGGATTTGCACGAGGACCGGGAGGATGAAGTACTAGAACTGCAGCTGACAGAACTGGTCCAGACACTAATAGTGAATGTTTTCATAAAAAGTGACGGGGAGATTCTTCTGCTAGTAACTTATTGGTTGAGATTAACCTTCTGAGATGGACAAACTTAAAAATGCCATTGGTGTTAGGTGGAAGAGGGTGAATAACCTTCAAATTTGTGAAAGACAATGAAAATAAAAAAATATTTATATCTTGTGATATTTGGGTCTTGGAATGATTTAAATTCTTAGAGAAGGTCCTTGGGAGAAAGTAATTTTGACAGAATGGAGTTATTGGCAAGAGGTTAGAAATTAGGCTCTTTTTGTAGTAATCTGTTTTACATATTTTGAGGGTGTTAATTATGGATTGGCTTCCAAATATGAGTAGGGTTACATAGTAACATAGTAACATAGTTGATGAGGTTGATGAGGTTGAAAAAAAGACTTGCGTCCATCTAGTCCACACCCCTGTTGATCCAGACGAAGGCAAAAAAAAAAAAGCCCTCTGAAGCAATTTCTAATTTAGCCCCAAGTGGGTAAAAAAATACTTCCTGTCTTCAAATGGCAGTCAGGTAGGTCCCTGGATCAACATCCTGTCTGCTTTGAAGCCACCTGTCATAATTTTCAATATTGTTCTGTGCTAGATAGGCATCCATTGCTTTTTTGAAAGCAGTTGCATTATCTGCAAGTACAACATGTTGAGGCACAAAATTCCATAGCTTTACTGCCCTTACTGTAAAGAATCCCTGCCTTTGCTTGAGTCGAAAGCACCTTTCCTCTAGTCTTAATGGATTACCTCTTATTCTTAACTCAGCTCTTTGCTTAAATGATTCATTGGCTAGTTCTTTGTATTGACCTTGAATGTATTGGTAATCAGTAATCATATCACCCCTTAGATATCTCTTCTCTATTAAACAAACCCAGTTTGTCTAGTATCTCTTTATAACTCAGATCCTCCAATCCCTTTATCCGTTTTGTTGAAAGTCTCTGTACCTTTTCCAATTCAACAATGTATTTTTTAAGAACTGGTGCCCAAAATTGTACTCCATATTCTAGATGAGGCCTAACCAAGGATTTATACAGAGGTAGGATAATATTAGCATCCCTTGCATCTACAGCCTCTGCTGGCTAGTACCCTATTTGTTCTATGGGAAGTATCTAGATATAGTGATAAAGAAAACTGAGAGATGTAAATTAATTTTCAGTGTCTACCCATCTTTTACTTTTAGAGGTGAATTTGTAGCTGATTTAACAGGGCTGAATAGTAATAAAGCCAAAGGGTAGGGAGGGCTAGGCCCCTGAGGTGATTAAAGGGATAGTAATTGTACGTTTTAAGAAAGGCTAATATTGTAGATTCTAAAAACAGAAATACCAGGCATAATGTACCTCCCGTCTCTCAAAGATTTATATTTTGTGAGATATAATCTTCTAAAATTCCCACAGATTCTGGTAATTGGACTGGCCGGTGGCTCTTCAGCAGAGCCAAAATAGTTATATGTAGAAAGAAATATTTAATTGGAACGGTCTACAAAGTGTACCTGGTTTGCAAGTACACTGTTCCAGTGAAGTATTTCTTTCTACAGATCTCTATTTCGGCTCTGCTGACGAGCCGCTGGCCAGTAAAATGACTGGAATCTCTGTCTGTCAGCTACATCGGTGACGTCTCTGAAAGGGGTGGGGGGGGACTTTAGAAGATTATATCTCGCGAAAAAGAAATCTTTGCGAGATGGTAAGTACGTTATGGTATTTCTGTTTTTAATATCTACAATTTTAGCCTTTCTTAAAATAAACAATTACTATCCCTTTAAGGAGTATAAGACTTGTTATGCAAGTCTTTTCCTTGTTTTACACATTGAGGCTGCCAGTTTGTAGGTTTTTCATGTCTTGGAGCGGTAGTAACAGGAAGGGTCCGGATGAGGTATAGAATATGCAAAATAATATTAATATTACCTAATACAAAACATTGAATGACACATAATTACAAACAGGGAAAAAAACAACCAAAAAATAAAATAAAAGCCAAAAACATAATTTTATATGTATATGTAATTCCTTTTCTTTTCATTTTTCCTTTCTTTTTCTTAGCAGCACTGCTACCTTGTTATTATGTCTTATGCAACTGAACACATTTTATAACATACGTTATCTCTATTATTAGCTACATAACATAAGCTCAAGAATAGTAAGCACATCACAAAAATCTTTGGTATGTTTTCCAGACTGGAACTAATGGATGAACTGCTTGGATGCTAGAGAGGTTGCTAAAGCATTGCTTTTGCATCTAAAGTGTTCAAATGTTTGTTTAATTACAATTAAATGAATTTAATAAATAAATGGAATACATTTAATTAAAATGAAAATGTTTGTTTAATTACTTTTTTATCATGTCAGAATCACACAGCATAGCCTCCATGTTTGTCTTCTACTTTCATTTATAGAAGAGTATCTCATTTTATATTTGTGCTAATGCGATAGAGATAAAGTTGCTTCAGACACAAGACTGCCTCTGTACCTTGTCTTCCAGGCAGTCATAAAAGGCTTCTGAGCTGCAGCATTTTTTCACAGCTTCTACTAGGGAACCGTGTAGCTTATCAATAAACACTTCTGGCAGCTTAGTGTTTCTTCTTGCCAACTCAAATGCGTATCTAGAGATAAAAGCAAGAGAAGAACATGATTAATCAATATAATAGTTTTATCTCTTTTTATTGACTGTTCAGATTACCATCCGACGTATTGGCTAAGTACAAATGCTGCTGTTTCATTTCTTGATGATAATGTTATTAAAGAGAAAACACATTAAAAACAGTTGTCCTTATTTATTATATTAATAATCTTATTTTAATACTTTACTTTTTTCCATCCTATCATAAGATCTATAGTTAGGATGAAAATTACTTTAGTTAATCAACCATTCTTGTATTATTGAATGCATATATATTGCAATATCCTATATAATAATTCGCTAAATCGTGTGTAACGCCTGACATGCGCAGTAGACACTGCTGCGCGTGCTGCACTCATGCGCAGTACACACTGCCCACACCGCGGCTGTATCAGCCGTGGCGCGGGCAGTCTCTACTACGTGTTACTGCCCATGCGACCGGGTTGCAGTGGCACTGTGGCCCGTGTAACGGGCTGTTCAACTAGTAGTATATATTAAAATATAAACCATGTATTTTTGCCTATCCATTAGAACTGGAGTAGTGCATTTTTGGAGCTACAGCTGTTGACTAGTTGGGGATGGTGGAGGTCCAAATATTGACTACCCCTGTCTAGGTGAATAGGCTAACATACATAGTTTATACATCTAATGTTTAATATACTGCAATATTTAAGTATTACTATCCATGTTATTGCAGTACTAGACATGCAAACTTTTTGGAGTTTGCAAAACCACTCACTTCATACTATTCATTTTCAGTCAAATAAATCAAATACTTAGATCCTTTCACATGGTGATGTGTTGGTTTTGTCATCCATTGTGAAAGGGCCTTTGTTGCACTAGGATGCCTTTAACATGGAGTAACTATTGTCTTTTGTGACCAAACCAAAGTCCAGCATGCTATACCATTACAGGATTCCCACAGGAATACAGTAAAGCTGAATTGAGGAATGTCTGCATAGGTCTATGTGGCTGCCAAAATATATTTCACATATATTGGTAGAGGCTTGCAATGCTTATTGCAACCTCCAAAGAATGGCTGCTCAGTATGGATGCCAGACAGTAATACTGAATTGTTCTTATGTAGGCTTGCTGTTAGACACCCCCTCCTGTATCTGAATTGATGGTGGAATGCAGAAGAGGGAGCTTGTTGCTGTGCACTTGGAGAAATTGTTTAAACTTCATGAACTGTCTCTTTTTAATCACAAACCAGCTACTACAATATTTAATCATTTTTGGATTGATAAATTATTCAAATTGTATCTTTTAAAGATTTAATTTCTATAATGAATCAGTCAAATTAAATACTTCATATAATAGAATTCAGTATTTTTCAATTTGAACTAAATAAAATAATGCTTTCAGTCTGACAAGGTATCAGCCTTTGCATAAATTGACTAATTTATGCATTTATCCTCTGGAAATTAAACTACTGTAATTACATTATTTTCATTCTTCAATGTCTTCATCGTAATATTTTTGTTGGCAAATTTCTACAACAAAGGTGTAAAAGTTTCAGTGAAAAAATACATTTGTTACATGGCTTTTCTTAAAGAGTAAAATAATGTTATATCCACTGGTGGGAGAGCAAAAGCCTGTTATTTGTAGATCAAACAGTGCCATCTGGTGTCTACAGAGCAGTTTTCTGTTTAATGCACTCTGTCATAGTCATTGAATATGGCTCTCTATAATAAGTGATAGGAAAAACAACAGATTGTAGCCACAATATAAAATTAAAGCTTAATATTAACTATATATAAATTTGAGCTGTAATAAACTTTCAGTGAAACATTTCCCAGCAGCGAGAGTACATTTGTTTTACTCAGTATATATTTACCACTTTGGTTTGTAGCAAGTTAATTCAGTGGTTTGTTTTTTTGTTTTAACTTAATTGATCTGCCATCAATAAACATGGAGATAATATGAAAGAACAATTATTTTTAGGAGAGGTTAGTATTAATCAACCAGGACATTTGCCAGCACCTAAACTATATCACACATATATAGTGTCTGGTTCTGTGCAGTGATTTTTCTGGTAGTATCTTAGTGATATGGAAGAAGTTCAAATTATTATCTGGTTCCATTGCACCCAGAAATACTTGCTTTTAGTTTCAGCAGATATTTCTAGCTGTTGAATTCTGTAATCAGATCCTGACTGAGGGTCAGAAATAAATTGCCAGATTGTGGGGTTATTGAATGTTTAAACAACAAAAGGATCAAAATGACTCTTGTAAAGAAATGGGGGATAACATTATTTTCTCAGCTCTTGCTAACATGTATGATACATCAGGCCTTTTTCTTTTCTCTGATTGGGTTGCATGAGTGACCCCTTCTTCTCATTTATGAATGGGTGGGAGGTGGGGTTACCCCAGGTCAGGTTCTCTGAATTGTGTAATCTCACCTCCCAGCCAATGGGAGCATGCAAAAATATTAAACAGCGATTGGCTATGTATTTAAACCAATCATTTTTCTTTACACTGTGACCTGGGTAAGAATCGGACTGGGGGAGGACATGCAACATCAAGGTGAGTATATGTTTTTGTGACATATCATACCTGGTAGTCGGGGGTTGTAGAATAGGTACGAGGATCCCTTCCATGTATTTTTTTAAATGCATATGAGGGCTCGGGACCCTATAATGTTTTCTGCACATCCTCTCATGTAATTATAATATGGGGTGACTGGACACCATATTATTTTCTATACTTTCATCCTGATATCTTGAGGATGGATATCATCATTTGTTTAAAAATAACAAAAAAAAATATGCCCCCAACTCATTAACCCCTCCTTTGCCAATGCAGCTAATTGTATCAACCTAAGAAACAGAAGAAGTTAATCATGTTTTTGATGGAGAGGGTTGGGTATGGTGGTATGGTTGTCAGAGCAGTGAGAAACGGTTAACTATTTGTGTATATATATATGTATATATATATATATATATATATATATATATATATATATATACATATATATATACACAAATAGTATATTTGTGTATATATATATTAAGTAACGTGTCCAGCACATAAACCCTCTTAGCTAGTACTGCACATCTCAGTGGCAGCTGAACACAAAGCCATGAGTGAGCCCTCCATGTTGAACAAAACAATGCTGACAGGATAGAAACAGGAAGATAATGGTGTACATTCAAATGGAAATTGAATGCAGTAAGCAAGCCAAATAATTTCGAATCACAAGGGTAACCCCCTCAGTGCTGTGTTGCTCAGTCATGCTCACCTCACACAAACAATGATTACCATCACATTATAAGAAATTCTCTCTATATATAACCCCTATTAACAAGGGTACAATTATTCTTTGGGGGTAGGTTGTAACTAAGAAACACACAGATGAGGGATAATAATAAAGATGATTGTATTATGCACATCTAAATACTGTTACAGTTTGGATGGTATATACATGAATTAAACAATATTAGGAGTCACAGAAATGAGAAAAATGGAATGATAGTGATACCAGATGACAGTCTCCTCACACCCTCCAGCACAAATCTTGGTTTCTGGTCTGGTCTGCTGGGCTCACATCAGGATTCTCAAGGACAGGTCTTCCTCCCAGGATGCTTTTCTCTCATGCAGTTTTCTCTTACTGCTCTCCCATGATGTTCTCCTTTATTGCTCTCATCTGCTCTTCTCCTTTTCTGCTCTTCTCATGCTCTGATTCCACCCCAAAACTTCTCCTCCTTTATACCATTTTTCATATCAGTTGGGTCTGCTGAAAATTGGTTAGCTCAACAGACCTTTCTCACCACACCCACTTGCAAATTCATGGTGACATCAAAGAGATATTATTGATGGGGGTGACTCCAGGAACAGGTTTATTAGAAGCATTTGGTTTCTTATCTGAACTCTTTGTTTAGTAAAGATGTATAAAACAGGTAAATCAACACTCACAGGACTTCCAATAGTGAAAAAAACAAAAGCTTTATTAGATCAGCTTTTGTTTTTTTTCACTATTGGAAGTCCTGTGAGTGCTGATTTACCTGTTTTATACATCTTTTTCATCCGGACACCCAGTCAGTAACATATATTGTTGTGAGTGCTACCTCTATCCAAGTTTATATATATATATATATATATATATATATATATATATATATATATATAATTCTTTATTTATATAGCGCCAACTAATTCCGCAGTGCTTTACAATTAGGAATAGACATACAGAGGTATTAAATAGTACAATCAACTGTGGAGAACAGAAGGATTAGAGGGCCCTGCTCCTGAGAGCTTACAGTCTAGAGGAAGGTAGGTTTGACACAGAAGGAGTAAGTACTATTGGGTGTAAGTGCCTCCTGCCACATGAACTGCCAGTCAGTGGGTGGGAGTGAGAAGTGCTGTTGAGAGCAGTGGTCCAGGCAAGGGGTGATTCTCGGTGAAAGTTTATGGATGTATTTCATAGGCTTCCCTGAAGAGGTGAGTTTTCAGGGAGCGTCTTAAGATTTGAAGGCCGGGGGAGAGTCTGACTGGGAAGTGGAGGGAGTTCCAGAGTTGAGGTGCAGCACGGGAGAAGTCCTGTAGGCGGGAGTGGGAGAATGTGATAAGAGCTGTGGAGAGCAGAAGGTCGTGTGCAGAGCGAAGATGGTGAGAGGGAGTGTATTTGGAAATGAGAGATGAAATATAGGGTGGTACTTTGTTAGTGAGGGCTCTAGAAGTTAGCACCAGAATTTTGAATTTAATTATGTATGCTAATGGGAGCCAGTGTAGGGATTGACAGAGGGGTTTGGTGTCAGAGAAGCGATGAGTGAGGTAGATTAGTCTTGCAGCAGAGTTCATTATGGACTGTAGTGGGGTTAGTCGGGTGATAGGAAGGCCAATTATTAATGAGTTACAGTAGTCAAGACGGGACATGATGAGTGTTTCGATTAGAATTTTGTTAGTGTCTTGTGTGAGATGTTGTGGAGGTTGAGGCGGCATGATTTGGAGATTGACTAGATGTGAGGAATGAAGGATAGGGCAGAGTCAAATGTGACCCCCAAGCAATGAGCTGTAGGGGTTGGTGTAATGGTAGCATTGTTAATGGTGAGGGTAATATCTGGGTTGAGACTGGTTGTGGAGGGCGGGAAGATAATTAGTTCAGTTTTGCCAAGGTTAAATATATATATATGTGTATATATATATATATATATATATATATATATATATATATATTCACATGTTGCCAGAGGGATGTCAGCACTTAACAGTGGATGAACACAGAACACCAGGGACATGTTGCAGAGTTCAGCAGGTTATCACACCCCTGAAGGTTGAACAAACATAAATTGTTTTAATGTCCAACACATATGGTGCATGTGCACTACCCGCATGGCCCGAAGTGACACATTTGCACTGTTGCCACAACCATAACAGCAAAGTTGAGACAATGGCAGTACTGCACACTGGCAAAGCAGGTCTAAAAAGACAGACACTGACGGAGAACACATCAAGCCAAGTAGCACATTTCACCCAGCAGGATAACAATCCTAAACACACATTCAAAATGTGATGCTGGAACAAACATTCAAACTAGGGTTAGCCAAACTGGGGAACCATATCCACAGGGTACCACAACACACACTTAGATGATACATGATTGTGGATAATGGGAATGGTGGTCACAATATCCATGCAGCCAAAGTTGACTACCCCTGGCTTCATATATCAGTAGGTCATTTCCATCATTGTATAGGACATTGTTAAGTTGTTGAACCAGTGATTGCCAGGAAGGTATCCCATGCATTGCAGCAGTGGAGTGGAATGATCCAGTTGCCCTTAAATATATGGCACACAGCAGCTTCTCCATGCTGGAAATGGGATCAACATAATCTTTAATCTCCTAATAGAGGTCAATGACGCTGTGTGATGTCAACCTGTAGCACTCTCTGACCATGTGACCCTTGGCCTGTATATCCTGGGTTGGTGGGCATCTGTTCTCCCTGTGCTGCTCCACAGGTCCCTCTGGCACCTGTGGCTGGGCGATATCTGCTCAAGCCGCTCAGGCTCTGCTGCTTGACCTCCACCTGGTGATGGCCTTCTGGGTGTTTTGTCAGATGGAATATCTGACCTTGCAACAGCCTTCAGATGTGCTGGTGTGTTTGGGGATCCTGGGGCTCCCTACACTTCACAACACACATCCTCTGATGCCTTTGCAGATATTGCAGTAGAAGAATTATGCTTGTAATTACTGTCCGAGTGCATTCACTGTAAAGATGCCACATTCACAGGATTGTGGGACGTCCCTTTAAGACAGAGGTGGGTTTGCCAGGCACAGTCATCAGGTAACAAGGGACCAATCAGAACGAGGGTCTTGTCCAGGTGTGTGTGTATTCCAGTGTGGATGTTGTTGTTTGAGTGTATTTAGTCTGATTGCTATTTACCTGACAGCTGTATGTGCTATGTTGTCCAGTGTGGTTGATGATGCTAGTGCACCTTGATTCTTCACTGGCTACTGATCTTGCACGCACAGGCTTACGTTGCTTTGAGATAGACAGGTGTGCATATTGTCTTTGCTGGTCATACATATTGGTATGTGTTAGCCCCTGGTGTGTCAGGGGAGCATGCAATGAATTGGTTGATGTTGATTTGCACACCCCTTGTTACTCTGGGGGTTGATGGGCTCATCTAGGTTGTCCAGAACTTGAGTGGGCAGAATGCAAATCTGAAGGGTGCTTCCTTGGCACTTCAGGGGTTATTTTTGCAGTTTTTCTAATTGTGATATATCATAACTGTTGTGTGAGCTGTTTGTTCTCTGCTTTTTGTTATTCGACGGGGGGGGGGGTTAAATGTCATTCTGTATTGTACGCCTGGGAATATTGGTGCAGAACGCATCTCTTTACCATACGTTAGCACTCACTGCACATAACTGAATAGCAGATGGCTTGAGCTGTTCCATTGATCTCAATGGGTAAAATTGTACTGGTCGTTATCATTTTTAGCACAGGTCACAACACTTTTAATAGAATTGTAAACTGTGCTTGCAAAACTACCATCACCAATTTTTTTTTTTTTTTAAATGGGGATATTTGAATCTAGCCCTGGGAGATCTTGAGTCTTCAACTATTGCTTTCCATAAAGTGATAGCCAAATTGCTACTCTTTGACCACAATATACAATTGTAGTTAAAAAAAAAAGATAAAACATTTAAACTTTTTAATGACTCATCTCCCAACAATGGGCAATCACTTGTGATATCGATATATTACATTTTTTAAACAAAGGATTTTAAAAAAGATTGTTCAGCGTCATAGTATAAGAGGCACTCAATATTATTGTCTGATATGACAATGGCAGAAACTTACCACATTTGGGCAATACTTGAAATGCCTTTCATAGACGTTCAGTTTGAACATCATCTGGAGAAATGCAAAGGACCAGAGAAGTGTCCAACACAAAAAGGTTAAAGGGAGCTGTGCATCTACTTAGTAGAGCTAAAATGCACTATGTGTATTGAGATTAATTAATTCAAACATTAAAAGGGTAAAGTGTTAAATAGAAAATAGTAATGTTTTATTTTTACAGAAAGAAAATAAGTGCTTTTTCCCCATAGGGTTTATTGAGCAAGCTTAAATTGGAAATATACCCCCAGGTAATGAAAACATTATTTAGCTGCCAATATTACTTAGCCTCTGGAAACATTTTTTTTCCCTGCAAGGGAATGAAGGCCTGCTCCCAGCACTTCTAGACTCTCACCAGTAGATCAATAAAGAACCACCATTTCTGGAGGGAAAAACTGCCTGTTTTTAGCACTTCTAAACTGTTCTACTCCAAGAGCATTTGTTTAGTTATGATTGTACTCTTTGTAATTAGAAACAAGAGCATCGAATTTACTGAGCTTGGTACCCCCTGCTCTTGTTTTCAGAAAAGTTGTTATTTTAACTTGGCCCACTTACAGACACTCCAGCACAATCACTTCAAAGACTTCTATTAATGTAGGTGTGGTACCAAAAGCTTTAAAAAAGTCAGGAATAGCTATTCCATTAGAACACAGGCAAAACTAAATCTTAGGCCTAAAAAAAAACAATTGCAGATATTTTACAGCGCTAGCATGTTATTTAAGTATATAAGACCCCAGTACATTTTCAGGTGTTTCTGTTCCTATATTTCTTTGCAGTCAATACATTATCAAGACTTTTATTTACAAATTTCTCCATGAATTTCAATAAAAAATATTTCTTAATAAACTTAAATGAAAAACATTTTGGTGACACTTATCAGTTGCAATTTAATGTAATTGTGCATATAAAAAAGAAATTAAAAATAAAAAGTAATGTCTGGGAGCCTACACCTTACTTAAAGGGATATTAATGTCTATATTACATTTTATCTCTGATTCTTCTATAAGGTTTTTATAACATATATTGCTATGCTTAATTACTTACATGTTTGTATTTCATAAGATATCAAAGGGATAGTAATACTTAATTTGTAAAAAAAAAGATATATTGTAGTGTTTATCACCCTGAGTAAAAAAAGGGTACTCTCACTGCTGAAAGGTGTTTTATTCAAAAGTTATTACAGCTCAAAGTTGAATTTTTTAGGTACAATGTCACAGTGGCCTGAAATTGTACAGTGGCGCTGTTGTTACACCATCTTAAAGACAGCTCTGGTCCGTAGACCATAAATCTCCACAGGATGGTTTAGCAACAATGCCACTGTACAATTTCAGGCCACTGTGATATTGCACCTAAAAAATTCAGCTTTGATCTGTAATAATGTTTGAGTAAAACACCTTTCAGCAATGAGAGTACCCTTGTTTTACTCAGGGGGATAAACCCTACAACATATATTTTTTTTACATTTAAAGTATTACTATCCCTTTAAAGCTGAAAGGATCCCCTCCCGCCCCTTCTGGATGCATCATACTGCCTCCCTGTCTGGTCCAGACAGATGCATCGAGGGGCAATATTTAGTAAGTAAAATACTGTCCTTCATCAAGGCAGTGAGGGTTTTCCTTATACTTACTGACTGAAGATTGTCCCTCGCTGCATCCGTTTGGTTTCACGACCGGATTGCAGCTCTAAGGGGAGGCAGCCAGAAGGAGTAGGAGGGGGAATCCTTTCAGCTTTAATATCTTATGAAATACAGACAAGTATGTAATTAAACACAGCATTATCCTATATAATAATTCGCTAATGTATGTTTGTCAGAAGCTGTCGTGCGCAGTACAGACGGCTGCACACTCTGCAGTCATGCGCAGTACAGACTGCTCGTGTCGCAGCTGATAACGGACCAGGGCGCTATGAATTCTGACCGCAGAGATGACTACGGTCTGAATTTGGAGCTCCCCGCTCTGTATCAGCCGCGGTGCGTGCAGTCTCTACTGTGCATGACTGCACCTCGGCCATTGCTGCCTGGCACTGTGGCCCGTGTACAAGGGCTGTTCAGCTAGTATGTTATAAAAACCTTATACAGGAGGCAAATATAGTTTTTGATACCTTTTATTTGCTAACTAACACGGTACCAACTCTCATCTGTTATAAAAACCTTTTAGAAGACTTGGAGATAAAGTTTAATGTAGACATTACTATCCCTTTAAATTGAACTATATTATGCTTCTTTCACATCTGGATAGAACTGTTGCAGCCACACAGTTTAGCTCTGTTGCTTTTGTCCTTTCACTCATCTTCTCCTGCATTCCACTGTCAACCTGGACACAGGAGAAGCATGCCTAACAGCAGGCCAACGTGAAAGCCAGCCAGTATTACTGGTCACCATCCATGTGAGTTGGCCATTCACTCGAGGTTGCACTGAGCATTGCAACATCCATCAGCACTCAGGTGAAAGGTCTGTTTGCCTCCCAAAGGCCACAATTCAGACCTTCAAAACTGTATCTTTACTGTACCCATTGGAATGGAGCCTAACTGATATATGGTGGTCAGAAGGGTCATGTGACAAGAGCAGCATCTATTTCAGTACTCTCTGAATGTTTGAGGATTTTAAGATACCATTCAATATATAAGAATATTGTTTTAAACATTACTGTCCATTTAGCATTTTAATGAAGTAGAAACAATGATGAACCATCATGAAATACCCACTTGTCAACTTCCTTGTCTTTTTTGCACAGTTGGTCATTTGTAGGCCACTGAAGTTTTGGTAGTTTGATAGGCTCAGCAAACGGCATAGAATGCAGACAGTGGAGAGTATCTATTGATGACTTCTTGCAGCAGTCTGAAACTCTGACATCTTTTGATGATAATTTTTTGCATATTTGTTGGACATGCGCCGACAGCTGTTGGGTAGCAACTTATTAGTTTTGTGTTATGACTTTTTCATGTATTCAAAATCATTCCTTTAAATATGTTCAAACCTAAAACTATGGGTCTTATATCAAGCTAAATATATGCAATTCTGGAGTGAATCAACTGTTAAAAGGATAGCACTACTTAATTCTGAATATCTATCGATCATAAAAAAATAATTAAAAAAAAATCTGTCTATCTATCTATCTATCTATCTATCCTTGGTAAAATGTGCTCCCCTATTCCACTGGATGTGATGCCTAGGTACTACTTTCAATTGAGTAGTATAAAACAAGAAATGGTCTATAGCTATGAAATAAGTGCACTCACAGGACTTGCTAGTAGCATGAAAATGTATTTATTGTCATATTGATAATAAACACATTTTCATGCTGCTAGCAAGTCCTGTGAGTGCACTTAGTTTTCATGGCTATGGACCATTTCTTGTTTATATATATATATATATATATATATATATATATATATATATATATAAATATCTCAAGAAATGGTTTATAGCCATGACAGATAAGTGCACTTACAGGACTTGCTAGCAGCATGAAAATGTTATGTTTATTGTCAATATGACAATAAACAAAACATTTTCATACTACTAGCAAGGGTAATGTGGCAGGTGACAGCTTGCACCCAGACTGTTATAATTTGCCTAGGTGCATAATCCCCAAATAGGATAATACAGCAGAAATTAAAAGAGCAGCACCCTTGGGTCTTAAAGCAGGTGAACAGGATTTTTATTTCGTCAGAGTTTCGGTCCTCACAGGGACAATCTTGAGAAAGGTCCCTGTGAGGACAGAAACGTTGACCAAATAAAAATCTCCTGTTCACCTGCTTTAAGATCCATGGGTGCTGCCCTTTTTATTTCTGCTATAAGTGGACAGAGCTGGTCAATTGACCATAAACCTTTTTTGGATGTTGTAGTAACAGTGATACAGTACAATAAAGCTGTTTTAAAAAATATACACCTGTTTTCATCTGTCTTAACCACCAGAGAGCCAAGGCGGTTCCCTCTTTGCCAGGCCCATACATCATATTGCCGAAGTTCAATCACCACATAAGCTGGTATTACAATTAAAAAAAAAAAATGCCTGCTTTCTTGCTGAGCATCCCCCCAGTTACTGATCTCCCATCCTATTTAGCTGGGAGATTAATAAATGAAGCAGGACTGTGCCTGGCCCCTGCTTCCAACCTATCCAAAGTACCGGGTAGGAGTGGGTGGGTTTGGGGAAAGCCTTCCATGTCATGTCAGCAGTGATGAGGAAGACTTTCCCTGATTCCTTCGGGTCCTCGCACTCCTACTCGGTAGTCCAGGTAGAATGGAAGCCATATTATTCCACCTCTATTGATGTCCCAAACTAATTGGCTGGGAGACCAGTAGTTGGGGGACACCAGGAGGCATCCTGATGCCCCGCATGAGGTCTTAATGTAACCCTTTGAGTGCCAGAGAGATATCCAATGCCTTGGATACCTCTCTGGAACTCAAAGGGTTAAATACATAACAATAAATACATGAATAAAAAATTGTAATTACAAATAAATAAAATAATTGAAATATGAGAATAATAATAAAAATGTTTGCCAGTGTGCTTTGCAATGTGTTGGACACCCCTTTGGAACTCACACTTACCTCCCAGCCCTCTGATCCAGCCCCCACTCCACCTGATTTACCCTATGTAACCCCCTGTCTGGCCCCACAACAGATCTCCACATACACTGTCAGATCCCCAAGCCTGGTTCTTCTGCCCAGTGGAGGTCACAGATCCCCACAAACACTGTGACCCACCCATCAGCTTGGTTCCACTGCCAACTAATAGTCACAGACCCCTGAATGTGCACTTTCACCCCTCAGTCTTCTTCCACTGATAGTCATTGAATCATATAATATACAGTCTGCTCCCCCAGTAGCCCAATGCAGTACCATTTTTCTCGGGCTGGCGCTAGGAACTGGATAGATTAAGAAATCCCATGGTGTTGAAAGATTTTAATATCTTTGGAGTGACCAAAGTGTAAAACGTATGTGTTTTTTTCCTGTAGCACCACTTTCTTATAAGAATTGTTCACACTAGCCCAGTGGTAAAAAGGCAAATGGCCCTTCATTTCATGCAGGTGAATGTCTACTTTCCAATATGGTATGACTTACTGACCTTTTCTTCAGATCTGAAATGGTTATGTTTTAGTGCAAGCAGGTAATTTCCCAAAATAAAAGTGTCAGGTGTAGTTTTGTGTTTTCTGGCACTCCCAATGGTATGTCAACCCATATCAATGGGGAACTATTTTTCTTGGGCTGGTAGAAAGTACTGAATACAACTGGAAATTCTGTAGTTTTCAAAGATTTAGTGTCTATGAAATGGTGGAAATGTAAAAAAAAGCTAGTTTTTCTATACAGTGCCACCTAGTGGAAATAATTGTGCACACCAGCCTAGGGGTAGAAAGGAAAACAACCCCTCCTTTACTTTCCAAAATGGTATGACTGGCTACTGTCCCTTCATATTATGAATAGGACCATTTAAGTGCAGGCAGCCTATTATAAAATGAAATGGGTTGGTGTCGTTTTGTGCTTCTGGCACCCCCTATGTTATGTCAAGCCATACCAATGGGGTACACTGTTTTTTGGAAGAGTAGTAGCTAAAATATGTAGTAATAAATTCTTTAGTTTTCAAATATTCTGGTACATTTGAAAGGGTAGAAATGTAAAAAAAAATGCCTATTTTATATAATTATTCATCTGTTGAAGGGCAGTTTTACCATTTAATATGCATTTTAGTTTATAATGTTGAAAATACCATTTTGTGTTTAGTTGGGTCTGTGCAGGCCATACTTGTAAGTAAAAGTATACATATTTGGTATTTTTGAACGCATTCAAGGCCTTTAAAAAGAACTGACATTTTCATTATGAACATAAATGTTTTTAATATATAGTTTTAATAGTGGCAAAATAAGTCATTTTTTAAAACTTTTTTGTATTTATGACATCATAGCTTGTTGCCTGATGCAAAATGTAGTTTATGTGAAGTGCCAAACAGAAATCAAACCTAAACAAATGGATAGCAGAAATGCTAAAAATATGTTCAGCTAGCAGGGTACATAACATTCCTCAAGACACTGGCAGTGAAAGGGTTACATGTGCAGTAAACTTTTATTTTATAGAAATAAAATATTATATTGGGAAATTGCCTGCTGAAAAAACAAGAGTAATCCCACTGCATAGAGTTTTGTAATTCAAAAGTTACTACTGGGCAATATCTTGCAATTAGCATCAGCTGGTGGCCAAAAGGCAAATCATTTTTATAATGCACTCTAAGAGTGAACTTGAGTCATTGACTAAGTTCCTTATCATAAGTGACAGGAAGAGGACCACCTGGTACCACAATAGAAAATTACAGTTTAATGTTAAAAAAACAAGTTTGATCTGAAATAACTTTTGAATGAAATATTTTCCCGCAATGGGTGTTTTATTAATAGGAAAAAGCTAATGTTATATTTTACATATATATATTCTATAAATATTATAGTTCTAGTCCTGATTTTGAGGTGGCAGCAGCAGCAGCAGCATCATGCTATGCCCCAGCTAGTGAAGGGGATTGTGGAGAAGAAGAAAGAGGCAATTTCCTCCCCACCTTTCACCTCCTCCCTGAGGTCCTGGTTGTGGGACTATTTTTCAGCAACGGCACTGTGCACAATTTGTGATAAGCCAGTGAAAAGAGGAAAAAAGGGAACGCACCTTGGCACAACAACCATTAAAACCCGCAAGAAATACAGACGCCATGACATTTATGTGAAGCACTTTAAAGCCAAACTCCCACAAAAGAAATCTGGAGCAACTGTTGCTGTACCTCTCTGTCTCTCCCCAAGGACGCCAAGAGTCAAGGAGGAAATCGAAGAGGAGGAAAAATAGAGAAACTCAGCCTGAGCCTGAAAGTTCAATGGAGAGTGAAACACCTGGCTTGCCATCACCTTCTGACTCTAGGGTATGGGCACGTGATCCACCTCTGTCATCTGTACCTCCCCCAACAGCTGATAGCCATCCTGTAGATGTCAGGATGTGGCAGTTCATATCCACCCATTGCACACTGTGTGATGAGCTGGCCAACATAGCAATGTGGTGGAGGATAATTGCAACCAGGGCATCAAGCAGCATCTTAGGATACTACATCCCACAGAATATGCTAAGCTGGTGGCAGGGAGGATTCACCATTATTAATAAACCCACTAGTTGTCAGTTGTCTTTGGGAGGAGATTTGACATTGGTGTTTGGTGTTTGGTTACAGTTGTTTGATGTGAGTGCAGATGTGCCCATTGTTCCCAGTTCTCCCCCTATTTCACAACTTTCCTACACACACAGTGTACACATTGCAGTTGCTGATGAAAGAAACAGTTCCTTCCTGCTCTCAGGGGGAATATTTAAATTCCAACAGAATGTACCTCCTCTTATCACTTCAGTATCACACATAACCACCTGGTGTTCAGTTATTCTATTGCATTTAATGAAAGAGGTGAGTCACTGACAGCATTTCTCCATACAAAGTACTTAATCACTTACTGTCAGTTTGAATTAAATAACTTTTAAAAAAAAACAACTAACTAAAGTGTGATTATCTTTGCTTTATTTAAAAAGAAGATCCCTATAAACTGCAGGTTTTCATTAAAAAAGTTTTCCTCTCCAATAATTTTCCATGGGCGCTTCATTTGAAGCAAAAGTGTTTTGCCACAGTGAATAGTTTGAAAACCACTGATATAGACAAACCAAAGTTACTAGTGCAGTATCACTGCAGCCTTCTGCCAAGGCTTTACATATTTAAAAATGTTGCTCCGCAGAACTGGATCACTCTACATTCGCTGGTACCTCCCTTTTGTAAATGTACATGTTATTAATAATAAATGAGGAAATTACATTAATTTACTTTCATACCTCGCTTTCAAAATCCTGTCACCTTCACAAATGCACCTTCATTAGAATTCACCTTTTCTCACAGTGACAACTAAAATTCTCTGATGCTCAAAAATAATCTTCCACATTGATTATTGAAACCTCCTCCTAACTGGAATACCGCTTAGCCATTTTTCCTCTTTCCAATGCTTTCTCAGCTCTGCTTTCAGCCTCTTCTTTCTCATTCACTACTCTTTTCTCAACATTTTCTTTGAAACAGATAGAGTGTTGGTTATTCTTGAGTAACTAATGAAAGGATTATCATGACATAGTAGAAGGACTTTGAATTGAAAAAGGAATTAAGAGGAGAAGCCAAATCTGCAAAGGATTTCTCTACAAACTAGCTTCGGTTGAGGCCAGTACAATGACTCTGTAAGGTTTGGCTTGCTTTCTAAACCTACTCATTTAGCCAATAAAGGTATCTTGTTTACTCTATCAGTCTCCTGTATATTTTTTGGCATGATTACTTGTCAAGAGTAAGACTTTCCAATTCGTTTCTCAAACAGTTTACAAGAAGGCACATTGCACCTTTTCAGTGGTTTGAGCCTTTTCTGTCCATGCCATCATCTCTTGTGCTGTCAACTACATCTGTATGTGAAGTACTACTATGAAGTAGTATAGAACTTCAGAAATATTTCTGAAAAAGGGAAATGGAATCAAGTCCTGCATGTCTACCAAGGCCCGAACTGACTCTCGGTGCTGAGGAAGAATCCTCACAGAATTTACATGAAGTGAAGAGTGGGAGTGTCTTTGAAGACTATGTGATAACCCTCCAAAAGAATGCTCAAAACCCACTGATCTGCTATGGGCAGAAGCCATACACTGAATAATTGCCACAGATGCCGTACAATTTGCTCAGGTGGTCAAGAACACTACTAGTCATGTGGAAGTCTTAAAGGGATAGTAATACTTCGTTTTAACTTTATTTTATTTTGTAGGCATTAAAAAACATGAAGAATGATATAAGTCTTATCTCTCAAACCTTTATGGTTTATGAGATATTCACAAGCAAAGTTTCCCCCTCCTGCTCCTTTTACCTACTGTAAACAATCTCTTCTCAGATGTGGAATGCAGTCCATAGACTGGACAGATAACAGAAGGGGACACTCTTATTCCTATGAAAACAATGAAATCCCTGCCCCCCTTGACAAGCTTTTCAGGTTTTTCCCTTATCTTTGCTTGTGAATATCTCTTAAACCATAAAGGTTTGAGAGATAAGACTTATATCATTCTTCATGTTTTTTTAAAGCCTACAAAATAAAATAAAGTTAAAACGAAGTATTACTATCCCTTTAACAGCTTAGGAATTTAATGATGATGCTGGTTTGAGCTTGGGGTAGAATTGGGATTGACTTTATGAGGGACAAGAGCCTTGGTTGTTTGAGATTAGTGGCAGGGGAAACTAAAAAAAAAAGACTGATTCTTAGGAGTAGCATGAGGGAAAACAGTGAAATCCAGCCCTCAGCATCACCACAAATGATCTCATCAAGTTCAGGGCTAAATAGCTGATTGCCCACAGATAGTAAGGATATAAGGCACCCCTGAAAAGACTGATTAACCCACCAAAGCTTCCACCACAGGGTAAGGTGCCACAGAGAGTCTGGGCGTCTTACCAAGAGGCTTAATTATATCTAAGACTACCTCAAAAATGGAAGCATTAGCTTAGTGACTCTTGAAGAATGTAGAAAAAAGATCCCCCTGGTAGACTCCATCAGGGCTACGTCTAAAAAGTGATTGCACCAAAAGCCGTTGTCCCAACTTCAACTCCCAGTGTCACGGTCAAGGCTGGATGCAACAGCTGTAAGATTAATTTTGAGAAGATAATCCAAGCTCATTTCATCCTAAAGGGCAGCTGCATCAGCAGTGTTTTATAAGGTGCAAAAAATAGGGGGATGAACACAGGAGTATCCCATAACTGCAATGTAGTGGAGGTCAAAAACATAAAAAGGTCAAAGATGTCTATAGAGAAAAAAAAAAACATTCTATCCGGTTGCTAAAGATAATCTGATCAAGAGAAACAAAATGGGGAAATGAATAATATCCCTTCACCACTAGAGATGGCCAGTATGAACATTCCCCAGTCGGTCTCATAGATCTAAAGGGTATTTATGCCACCATGTGTGCCCTTATCCGCTGGCTCACCATCCTCAAGTTAGGAATTTCCCATCAGAATGCATGTAGCATTTATCACATGGGTATAAAACATCTGTCTGGGTGGAAAAAGGGGGACTCTGAACTAATTGATCTAGGACACACTTGAAAGACATGGATCTGAAAATCTGTCATATTGTGGCTAAGGGTCTAAGTCGTGAGTGCCCCTGATCAAAAGGATTGCCCCCTGAGCAGACCGAGTAGAGGCCACAATACAAGAAAGTCATAGCTGACATTTACGTAGATTTCCATGAGAGGACAGATACATAACTACTACAGAAAGAAAAGGCAAGGTAGCTCTGTTGATCTTAGGCTTCCCTTGCCCCCCCTCAACTCTGACATGAAACACAACTCCTCAAAAAAGCATAAAAAATAATGGAATGAGCTTGTCTGCAACATTGATGGGGCTAGTAGCCCATCAAGAGTCAATATCTGGAGAGGTATGTAAAGAGGAGGCACCTGGTGTGCTCCTTTTTGGATAATCACAGTATGTGGAACAGATATCCACAAAACACTTTAACATTCATAAAAGTTTGACCATTATAAAAAGGGAAAAGGAATGCAAGGAGAAGGACCTCCCTCCCTTACCATGACAGCAACATTCCAGAAACAGACCTGGTGCAGTGGCTCTCTATCCACCAGAGTTTAATACCATTCCATCTTGGGTCCCAGGCTATAGAAGGGAAGCCCTGTTCATAATATGCCATCCTGGCAGGCAGGAGCCCACCTAGAGCTGTGGAGAAGGGGTGCCAAGCAGCCAGAGATGTATAATAAAGATAATTGCTATGAGCATTGAGCCTTAAAGGCACTGTGGCCCAATAAATCTTAAAGTGCCCATTACCCCAAAACTTATGTCTCTAACAAGTGGAATAATTAAACATGAAAAAATAAAATAAATATTTTAAAGTGAGCTAACTAGCTATATATAACAAAAAGACCTCAAATTGTGGCAATCAAATAAACAAACAGATGGGACTAGGCATACTTACAAAACCTGGGCCTTCTATAGTTTCAATGTCTTGCTCTTCTGGTTTCTCTAAAATTTGGTAGAAGAATGGCTTCCCATGGGTTTGGCATTAACTTTTGCAGGACTAGGAAAAAATCTGTGTCCAGCACTGCACTGCATGCATGAGGAACTGACACATATGAGGAACCAGCCATATCGGGGGGATGAAACACCCCATGAGTCAGGGTGGCGAAAGGTACCATTGTGTCCCCATGAAAAAAATCTGTGAAAACCACATGGCTGTCTGCCTTAAACAAACCCCTTAAAACCTTTGCCCTTTTTCCCTACTGACAAAATGTTTTTGCTATTTTTTTTTCTTCAGTGGCTACAAAGTTTCTGCCCATTTACTTACATATACTTAGCGTTTTCATGCTAAAAACGTGATGTTTCCAGGAAATGAAACATACAATTTAGCAGCTAGAGAGACAGAGAGGGTGCTAGGTGATTTTGTAGCTATGTATATAGCGAAATAATGACAGCAGAGGCCCAGACTGTTGGCTAAACAAATGAGAAGCTGGAAGGACTATGACCTGCTGGCACTAGGCAAGTAGAGCATATTTTTTTTTCTCTGGGCTTGTTCTTTATTTGTACAACAATAAACAATTTTGGGGGGCTTGTTTCTAACAAGCCTAAGTCCTACAAATCACGGTTTCCTCAGGACTTGTGCCTCTAACAAGCCTGAGTCCAAAAAATCACTGATTCCTCATGGATTTTGCCTCTAACAATCCTGAGTCCCAAAAATCATCCCTGATTCCTCAGGTCTTGTTGTGCCTCCAACAAACCTGAGTCCAAAAAAAATCACTGATGCCTCAGGGCTTGTACCACTAACAAACCTGAGTCCAACCAATCATAACTGATTCCTCAGGGCTTGTGCCTCTAACAACCCTGAGTACAACCAATCATATCTGATTTCTCAGGGCTTGTGCCTCCAACAAACCCGAGTCCAAGCAACCATAACTGATTCCTCAGGGCTTGTACCTCTAATAAGCTAAAGTCCTACAAATCAATGTTTCCTCAGGGCTTGGACCACTAACATCAAGTCTAAGTTCTAAAAATCAATGTTTACTCAGGGCTTGGGCCTCTAACAACAAGTCTAAGTCATACAAATCAAGCTTTCCTCAGGGCTTATGGCAAACAAGTATAAGTCCTATAAATCAGTGTTTCCTCGGGGCTTGTGTCCAACAAGTATAAGTCCTACAAATCAATGTTTCCTCAGGGCTTTGGCCTCTAACAACAAGCCCAAGTCTTACAAATCATCCTCTACAAAACACTCTATCCTGTCAAGTATCAGTTTGCCCCAGTCACAGCTTACGTCAGAGGGTCCCTGTCTCCATCACGTTAAGTACCAATGTTTTATCTTATTTTTATAAAATTGCTATGTGTTTTATATAAATGCATTCTTCCCATTGGTTTCATTGCAGTAAGCTAAGCAAAAAAAAGTGGAAAATTGCACTTTTCATGGGAAATTTTCCACTAGGTAGGAAATCCCACTTGTCTCCTATTTCAATGCTGAGGCAAAAAAAAAATCTCCAGTCCCTAGCCATGAGTAAAACAATGAGAAAATGAATATAAAATAAGATAAAATCAGTCCTTCTGCACCTCTGAGAGATAGGAAGCTAAAACTGGAGACTGCTATTATTGCATGGGGGGTTAGGAACCAGAGAGTCATAATTTATTGTTCCACAATGGATGGAAGAGACTATAGACCAATCACATTCACAATTTGTTTTTTTAATTAAGAAAATGTTTTATTTATTTTTCCCCAATTTTCAGGTTACCGTTTTTTCTTCTCCTAGGAGCAATCAGTATATACTTTATAGTGTGCTGTAGGATTTAGTAGACTTGTCAGTATTAACAATGTCCATTCATGTAAAATATCTGCCCCTTACCTCATTCTCTATACAGTCATCAGTTAGTGAACTGCAGCACTTTGCAAGAACCTTGATACCCTGCTCCACAATTGACGTAACATCCTTAAACTCAGCTGATGGTACCTTTTGGCTGAACATTACTGAGGCACTGCATAAGAAGAAACAAAATGTTCATATGAATAATTAGGAAGTATTATTTAATTTAAAATTATAACCTGATATCCAGTGTAAGACCAAACAATAAATCAAGATCTTAAAAAATATAATAAACACAAAGGGAGTAACTAGGATGCCAAAAGACCAATTGCTTGCATCATTAGCACACTGTACTGTCCAACTGTGCCATTTCTAATATGGAGATTAGAACAGTATTACACTATTCCATGTCCCAGGCTGGTAACAAGACCTGGGAGGTTATGCACTAAGAAGTAATAAAGAACTGATAAAGTGGAGAAGTCTTCTCCAGTGACATTGCTTCTCCAGTTCCTATGATATTCTATACAGCCGATGCACTAAAATCTCTAAAGTTGGAGAAATCTTAGAGCATTAGCTCCATAGAAAAACATAACTGGAGAAATTATATCACTGCACATGTCTTCTGCATTTTTATCACCAACCTATCACATCTTAGTGGATCGATCCACTAGGAGGAGATGCACTAAGGGGTAATAAAAAGGTGAAAAGGTCTAGAGGATGTCTACAGTGATATCGCTTCTCCTATTCCTATATTATTCTATGGAGCCTGTGCACTAAGATTTTGCAAGGAGGAGAGATCTAGGCCCATAGGTTCCATAGACAGAAATTGGAGAGGTGATATCATTGGAGAAGTCATCTCCACTTTATCACCTCTTTAACGCCCCTTAGTGCATTTTCCTCATGGTGCATTGGATTGCAAGCACACGTTTTAGACCATTCCAATGAATGGATTCCTTGTAAGTAACGAGATTGTGGCACTTCTCAAGCGCCTCCGTGTCGACAACACGAATCTCCTGCTGACAGCTTTACAGCTGCCAGGAGAAGACAGTGAACTTTAAATGCCTGTATCTCTTAAACCATAGCAGTTTGAGAGATCTGTTTTTTTTGCATTTAGCTCAGCTTTTTAAGCTCTTCTAAAGCAAAAAACTTTTTTTGGACATTACTAACACTTTAATTAGCATAAGCAACATAAGTGATTTGCTTACTTAGCATATGAAAATGTCACTCATGTCGCACTGTGCCACAATTAGCATACATTAGCATATGAAAGAAGCATGAATATCTCCTGAACTGTATGTATGATGGTCTTTTCGTTAATATGACATATAGACAGTTTTTAATGCAGTTTTAAAATATGCATACTTGATTAAGGTGAAAGATCCACTTTAATTTTCAATTTTCTGGTTTAAATTATTTTCTGACATGCAACTTTAATCGATTTGAATAGGTATGATTTACTTAATCAGGCATGGTGCAAAGAGTCTGGATAGATCTCAAGTCAATCTATATCTGCATGTCCATATAAACAGGCAATGAAATAATAGCATATTTGACTGTGTGATTACATTTCACATAATGATACATCTCATTCTAAATCTTCATAATTTATATTACATTGTGTTTCCTTGTACCTGAACTTCATTTTAACTTCTCCATAACTGCTGAAGCGCC
This sequence comes from Rhinophrynus dorsalis, assembly GCA_037306005.1. Classification (NCBI taxonomy): domain Eukaryota; kingdom Metazoa; phylum Chordata; class Amphibia; order Anura; family Rhinophrynidae; genus Rhinophrynus; species Rhinophrynus dorsalis. The sequence goes on along the minus strand of CM074718.1, from coordinate 236,023,523 downwards.
CACAAAGCCTATTGGACATCACGGTCAATAAATGAATCGGTTGTCTCTGTAACCTCTAAATATGAGAAACAAGTATAGTTACAGTACTGACAAGCGTGAGTATTAAAGGAACAAGTAAACCCTTTAAAAAGTGCTCAATCAAAAGGGCATGTTGCAGTGAGTACAGGAATGTGGATTGTAAAGATTAAACTGTCTCTCACCTGAAACCTTATGGCTTGGTTGATGCCTCTGGTCTTTTCTGGTTTGATTAGAGAGTTTGATTACCTTCTTCCTCTCTACTCAGACCTGTATTAATAATTCTGAGTGTGTGCAATAATAAGGTTTGAGCAGAGAAGAAGATTGTCTCTGCTCAGACACTGTAATCTCAGTCTCTGCAGAAGAAGATTGTCTGTGCTCTGTCACTGTAATCCCAGTCTCTACTCAGACACAGTAATTGCAGTAACTGATCAAGCCAAAAGAAATCAGAGACTTTGCTAACCCTTTGAAACTCGGCTAGGCATTGAGTGTGTGACTAAGTATGAGCTTTTACATTTCACAATACACATCTGTGTATTTAAGGCAACAAACCCTTTAGAAATATCACCTTTTTGCAACTTTAACGAGATAAAGAAATGTTTTTAACCATGACAGTCAATTTCAGAGTGGGCATGGTCAAAATGAACATCTAAACCAATCAAATGTTTTTAAAAAATACATTTAGTATCACCAGTTTCAATGCCAAAATGTAGAGTAAAAAACTATTGTGTTTAGTTGTATGTGTAAATACCAGTTACATGTATCTCTTTGATATAGAATGGCTACGTCTGACATTTTGCAACAAAATGATGTGAATGTTACCTTTCTAGAGTGTCATTACCCTTTATGCAAATACCGGACTAAATATAAGAAAGTTAAGTTAAAACTGACTTTAACCCTTTGAGTACCAGAGGGGTATGGAATGCATTGCAAAGCAATGCATTCAGTACCCCTCTGGCACTCAAAGGGTTAAGAATACATCAGAAGAACTTCCAGATAAACATTTTTGAACACAGGGCACCAAGGGCTCCATTTAAAAGTGAAGTAATTGTAGGGCAAGCCAACTATACCACCGGGGAGACATATGTATCTTATAGATACCCTATGCAATTGGAACCAATGGGAAGTTTGGGAATTTGCATTTGTCCCCTTCAGTCTCCTTGGTTTACCTAAGAAAACTACATTTTTCTTTTGCTCCCAAGTGAGCAAAACCTCTTAAACTTACTATGGTTTACCATTTTTAGGACATGCTGGTATAGTTTAACATTCCTCTGTCTTGTTTTTAGTGGGCATGAGCAGTAGAAGCATTCAGCTCTGCTGATTGGCCAGGGCAGAGCCATATTAAGACTCCACTGGACCCTAGGTAGAATATCAATTTGGGTCTCCTATTGTACCTGAGCCCAGAGTCCAGCCTTCTACTGTTTTCACAGAAAAATGTACAATTTCTTCCTATCTATAAAGTACTAAAACATGCTTATTCCACCGATAAAAAGATTTAACAGCATGAACTGAAGTAGGGGATTAAGCAATATGTCTTAAGATTCTAGTACTAATTATTATGTTATAATAGATTATGATATATGTTAGGTGCACTCCTTAATAATATTTAAATAATGATATTTATTCCCTGATAATTACCTCAGTTGCATCTGAAGAGAAAGGCTGACATGGTCGATGGACTGATTTATGGCCATGTTTGCCCAGCAACCCTCAAATATGGTGACCACATTTCTTTTCTTCCAGTCAGGGACACTTATTTCACAAGGCAAAATAGCACATTTGATCATTTGGCTTTAATAATTATAAACTAATGCTTTGGCTGCTTGAACTGGAACATATTTCTAAGCCTATCATGTTTTGAGGGGCTGCAGAATCCAACACAAACGGCAAGATTTTTAGAAGAAGGAGTTAAAATAAATTATAATGCAATGTTAGTAGCTGCCTGTCCTAAAGAGCTTGTATAATAGATGTGTGTATGTTTACATCCGTGTATATGTGAGAGAGTCTGCATGTTAGTGTTTGTCCAGCAGGTCCTCACATTTACTTAATTAGTATCTGGGTCTCCCAGCATCATCAAAATTCCCCTATAACACATAAATAATCCTAGCCAAACTGTTTGACTGGCTATTGGCTAAACTCCTCTGCTATTTACTATACTTTCTCTTAGATTGATAGGGGTGGTGTAAAATGCTTATTTTTCTTCAGTGAGTTATCTAAGTTCCTGTGACAGATCTTCCCTGCAGCAGCTAATATTTACTACTTGTTTTGTTTTCTCATAGAAGTGCTCTTAAATATGGAATTCTATCAAAGCTGCAGATCGGCACACATTTTCAAGGTATTTTTATCAGAAATCAAAATGTAGTGAGTCCTAGCCACTGAAGGAAAGAGCATATACTGTCACTGGAATTCAGATAAGAGTTTCACAAACCCTGTACCATAATAAGTTAACTTTTTGTGTCAGAAGAACCCTCAAAGTTAATTAAAAAAAAAGCCAAAAATATTGCCAACTTCTAATTAGACAGTAGTATATGGCTATAGACCAGGCCAGTTTACTAACTTCTAGTCTCCAGCCTCCACATCAATATTTCAATTTCTTATTTTTATATGATGTTAAGACAACATAGTCTGAATTAATGTCCAACCATAGCCATTACAGTACAGTACAGTATTTTGCCAGAGTAGAACTGGGATTGTAATAGCTGTGTGTGGCCATTGTTCATCCTCATTCCTTGTCTGTGCAGCACTGATCCTCATGTGCTTCCTAGTGCACATCCAGGTAACCAGGGAGTCTGACGCTGAGTTGGGAAGTTGCCCAGTACATACATACATGAGTATGGCCAGTACATACATACATGAGTATGGCCAGTACATACATACATGAGTATGGCCAGTACATACATACATGAGTGCAGAATTTCCATCTGAGCTGCAGATGCACTGCCGGAAGCAGCTATGCTCCTTCCTCTCAACACCCTGAGGAGATGATGCCAGTCCTGCAGAAAGTGATGCTGGCTCTTCCAAGGCTAGGGCTGGGCTCATATGATTTTAGTACTGTAATGTAGAAGGATGTAGAGCCCATAACTTACATGGGACCCTGCTCACTGGCATATATTGCCTTAATCCATTACTGAGCCTGGCTCAGTAATAGAATTTGACATCAATAATACCACTACTCATTAGCACAGAAGATGAGAAATGGTTGGCAAGATTCATTCAGTATATCATGTGATTAACTGCTTATTTTTTTCTCTGTTTGATAAAATCTAGGCCTTTAGTGGTGACTTTATTAAAATGATGGCCTAGGTTTCATTACAGTTGATAATTGTTATCATCTGGTTTCATGTAACAGATTTCCATTGATTTCTATCGAAACATTTGTATTAAAGCTCTTCATGAAGTTATCAACTGCAATGAAATCCAGACCTCTGTTTGAAAAACAGGTTGGAAATATGTATTGTGATCTGATATGGTTAATGTATGTGTATATATATATATCTATATATCTATATATCTATATATATATATATATATATATATATATATATATATATAAACTGAAAAGGTTATGGTGGGGAAAAAGTGAATGAAAACCCCTTCCACCTGGATTCTGGGTAGGCATATGCAAATAAGTTTAACAAGGAATCACCTTCTTGTCTCAGATTCCACTTTATACAGCTTTAAGACACAACTCAGGAAGAGATGCAAAGCCAGTGAACCACTCATGGACAGCGTTTCGTTGTCAATGCAACTCGTCAGCATGAGGTATATTTAGTGGTATCTGCATATATATATATATATATATATATATATATATATATATATATTTAACCCTTTGAGTGCCAGGGGTGTACGCAATGCATTGCAAAGCGATGCATTGTGTACCCCTCTGGCACTCAAAGGGTTAAAAGATGCTTAAAAAAAAAAAAAATCATAATGAGGGCTGGATTTGCATTCCAAGCATCCTTAGACAATGCAATCCAGGAGCTATTAGCTCAGCTTTTGGCTCCTCTTTCACACTCCCACATGACCTTGCATTTAGTCATATGCACTTTTGCCTAGAGCTAGGAAATACCATTAGCCTATAATATACAAGCATCTAGCATCAAATGGGTAAATAAACCTCACATCATAAAATAGGATTGAATGTCACAACTCACAATTCATAATATAAGCATGGCCAGTACATGTGAGGCACCAATCAAAATAGAGTTCTATGTGTTTACCTACTTTGTCTAATGCGAAATCCTAGCTAGTCGTCATACATCACACAAATAACATTTAGGAATACATCTTTATCTAAAGTACATAACCCCCCCCCCAAAAAAAAATAAATACCTGTTTTAGAAAGCATGCTGTGCGTTTTTTATCTGCACAGCATTCTGTTACCATCTTTAAATAGTTTTCAGTGGAATTTAGGACCACACGCAATGGAGCTTGTGCATGGTTACTAGAGTAGTCATACAGAAATCTGGAAAATAAAGGCATGATGGATAATTGAATACAATATAACAATACTAACTGTATTGGTAAAATGTTAGTTAATGTAACCTTAAGAGTATTATGCATTCATTTTGACAAAAACATTCAATTAGTGAATGCAAAAATGGAGTAATTCATATGCAAAGGCAAATCCATCAGAGATAACAAATAAAAATTATCATAGAACTTTTTACCTTGTTAAATAACAGGTGTATCCAACACATTGCATGTCCACCCACATTATTCCATTGTAACCTTTGAGCTGAAAGCTTCTTGAAACAACCTATTCATTCATTAAGACCCCATGTGAAACCAATGTGCAGTGAAAATCTTTTTTATTTCTTGTGAAAACAATTTAACACATAGAATGGCTAGACTAGACCCATGACTATATTCACTTCTTAAAGGCATAGTAATACTTAAAATGTAAGAAAAAATATGTTGTAGGGTTTATCCCCCTGAGTAAAACAAGGGTACTCCCACTGCTGAAAGATGTTTTATTCAAAAGTTAATACAGCTCAAAGTTTAATTTTTTAGGTGCAAAATCACAGTGGCCTGAAATTGTACAGTGGCCCTGTTGCTACACCATCCTATGGAGATTTATGGTCCCAGGACCAGAGCTGTACATAGGATGGCATAACAACAGCGCCACTGTACAATTTCAGGCCACTGTGATATTGCACCTGAAAAATACAACTTTTAACTGTAATAACTTTTGAATTAAACACCTTTCAGCAGTGTGAGTACCCTTGTTTTATTAAGGGGGATAAACCCTACGACATATTTTTTTCACATTTTAAGTATTACTATCCCTTTAATAAATCGCAACTACTCGGAATGAGAAAGGGAACAAGTGAGATTCATAGGTTATAATGTTAATGATTATATCATTCCGTGACCTGCATCCTTTGATAAATGTGGTCGATTGCCTCTGTTCAATAGGAAATTAACCTGACATCATCATTGTTCATACAATGAAGCCCTATTAATAGTAATTAACTTGACTTTGCAGCATTGGGAACAAACATACATTGCTGAATAGGTTCTGTCACTTTGTAACAAATAGGTGATTTTGAAAGATTTTTAAAATCACGTATCTTTATGCTAACCATTTTAATTTAAAATAATAGTGTATAACATATTTAGCTTTATTTAAATGTAGGTTTATGCACATTAGACAGGATTGTTTGTTATACCAGAAAGATGTAGGGCCATCCATCCCACCTGACACCTCCTGATAGCCATGACTAGGGAGATCCTGCAGCTGACTACGGACCCGAGCCACGAACCCTATCATCCCTTACTAGCTACTGGTACGTGCTCGCTATCTTTTGGTTACGTGGAATGTATCAATTACCTCTCTTTTCTTTCTTAATCATCCAATACCTGTAAAAGATGGATACTTCCACTGAGGTGAGAATGTGGACAGGTGACAGGTCTACTTTAATGGGCTTAAACTCAGACCTATAGGGCATTATGTTAAAAATAAAAGAGGATAAATTTTAGGGCATACCAACTGTACTGTATTGCTTTAATTGGGGATTTTAACCCTTTGAATGTTATAGAGGTCTCAAACACATTTATTTGTAATTAATTAGAGATCTCTAATTAGTTCAAGTGGTTAAAGCCTTATTTAAAGAAGTGGAAGCTTCAATAATTTGCATTGTGGTGCATTCCGAAGTAAAGCATAGTAAAGTAATGAGTTGGAAATGTCTCTAGCATCCAAGGGGTTAAGATTTAGAAATGATGATGTAATATGAATACATTATTTTACTTTCAGCCACATTGACATCAGTCTATTTTTGTTGCAGTTTGAATGTAATGCAATTAATCACTTAGTGTTCCAGAACAATTATCACTACAAAAGAACTAATACAAAACAGATGTGGCACGAATTTACCTCTACATCAGCAAGCAGGTTGGTCCTTTATTTAATTCTAGCATTGGTAACCAAAAATGCATTTTAGCTGGCAGAATTAAAAGAGGACTTATCACCTTTCTAAGTCCTCCCTTTAGTGGGAGCTTTTGTAAGGATTTGCCTGATTTTTTTCCTTCTTATAAATTTATTCCACCCCACTGATGCATACTAGTTTTAGCAGCATAACAAGGTGGAGAGAACACATTTTCTAGACATAAGAGTAATTAAAGGGTTAGAAATGTCTGAATATAAAAACATGTTATGTTGTAGATATTAAAAAAATAAATTAAATGTAGCAAGTCCCATCACTCAAACCTTTATATTTTGAGAGATATACGATGCTAAAGTTTCACCATCTCTCCCTCCCCTTTCACAGATGTCAGCTGTAAAGCTGACAGAAGGTGATATGAGTTGTGCGTCTTGACTGCAGCTCTTCAGCAGAGCCAAAATACTGCTATCTAAAAAGAAATACTTCATTGGAACAGTTTACAAAGCGCGTCTGGTTTGCTGAAGAGCTTCCAGTTGGTCCTGGGACCAGGATCATCTTCTGTCGGCTTTACAGCTGACGTCAGTAAAAGGGGAGGGAGGGGGGAACTTTAAAACCTTATATCTCTCAAACTATACATTTTTGAGAGATGGTACTTGCTCCAGTTAATTTATTTATTTATTTTCAGTAGGTTATCTAAGTTCCGGTGACATATCTTCCCTGCAGCAGCTAATATTTACTACTTATTTTGTTTTCTCGTAGAAGTTCTCTTAACCCCTTAAGAACCAGTCACGCGTCCATGCGGCTGGCACTTTAGGACCATGGACCATTTTTTGTTTTCGCAAATCTGATTCAGGGCTCCCCGAACGGCGTGCAGCCACACGGGGAGCCTTGAATTCCGTGATGGTCCTGGCACGTCATGGGTCCTTATGGCTCACCAACCCATGACACTCCAGGACGGTCAAGGGTCCTTAAGGGGTTAAATATGGAACTCTATCAAAGCTGCAGATCGTCACAAATTTTCAAGGTATTTTTTATCAGGAAACAAAATGTAGTGAATCCTAGCCACTGCAGGAAAGAGCATACACTGTCACTGGAATTCAGATAAGAGTTTCACAAACCATGTACCATAATAAATTAACTTTTGTGTCAGAAGAACCCTCAAAGTTAATTTAAAAAAAAGCTAAAAATATTGCCAACTTCTAACTTAGACAGTAGTATATGGGTATAGTCCAACCCAGTTCACTAACTTCTAGTCTCCAGCCTCCGCATCAAGATTTCAATTTCTTATTTTTATATTTTATATACATTTTTGATAGACGGGACTTGCTCCAGTTAATTTATTTTTTTAGTATCTACAATATAACATGTTTTTATAATCAGACATTACTAACCCTTCAATTATGCAGCTTTATCTCGCCAAGTCAAAGAACAAATCTCTGAGGAGATTAGATTCCACAAATGTTAAATCAAAATCTCTAAAACTATCAAGTAGATGGGAAAACAACAAACATAAGTTATAGGCATGTTCAACAGATACAATTAATGTGACTAAAAGCTCTATAGGCAAGAGATACACTTTAAATGTTAATTTACTGACACATATTAATGTTTATAAAGCAATTTGATGTATAATGATGGAAAGGGGATTTAAATCATGTATTCAGTTGCAATTATTATAATATGATAGCTTCCCAGATAAATAAATACGAAAAACATGAAATGGGAATATGTGCTAAAAGTGATATGATGGCCCCTGTAAAACTTGTTCTTCTTCTACATGACCAAAAGGTCATTTCTAGTTCTAGAAGGAACATTAGTCTAGATAAGGGGTAGTCAGTTGTTATGCCTCCAGCTACTGGTGACTACAGCTCACATCATCCCCAGCCAGGTGTGTGCTGGTTGTGGATGATCGAAGTTGTAGTCTTAACAGCGTGCGGTCCAACAATTGACTAACCTTGGTCTAAATGTTCTGTTATTTTTGAACAAATTATGTTAGCAATATATGAATATGTTTGCAGACAATGTAACATTTTGAGATATTTCAAATACAAGGAAATCATATTATAGTAGTGTAAACATGAAATATAGTTTGGCCCTTAAAAGAAGTCAGTCAGTACTCATTTTTTCTTTAGAACCACATTATCAGTCCATTGACAATTTTAAACAAAATTTGTCCCAGACTGCCAGCTTCATAAATGTGTCTGGGTCTCAGCCTTCCACTTCATTTATATTTCTGGATCTAAGTCCAGCACTTCAGAGATATATGTGGATCTAAGTCTGCCATGTCATAGATAGCCTGGGGCTATGTATGCCATTTCTAAATTTGCCACTTCAGACTTTCAGTTTCCTCTTGGTATGGAAAAGCCATGGTTTAATCCACCATTTCAGAGTTATATGTGGCTCTAAATATGAAACTTCAGATTCATGTGTAGGTTTTACTCTGCCACTTTAGAGATGTGTAGGTTTCTGTCTGCTGTGTCACAGGTTTTTATTTGTTTCACAATGACTATATTTACAGCTACGGTAACCATAGAGGAGACACCCAAGGAATTCCTAGCACCATCAAAAGCCATGCTGAATCCCTTCTCCCACCCCTAGCCTCAACCACAGTGGGTATGTAATAAATCAACTCTATAACAGTGCAAAACAAAGTATCTGTTGCACTTTATTTATGAAGACCATCAGTATTGCAATGCAATGTGTTGTGTACTCCAAATGACTAAGATGAGGAATTCAGAGCGTAAGACTATCAAAAGTCTAACTCTAATATAAAATATAGACTTATCATTCCTCCACTAGGAGCTGATTGGCTCGGTGGTGTGTAAGCACACATCCCATCCAATGGAAGCCTGGGAACCATTTTGAACAGAGACAGGCCATATAAAAGCCAGCCTGTGTTCAAATTTCCCACACACCGGCTCAGGCTTTGGCCTGACAGGTAACAAAGGGGGGGGGGGGGGTGTCTGCCTCACTTCTCTGGCAAAGGTGGCAGAGTCCAAAACAATTTATTTATTCCTATGCACCATATGCAATATTTTTCGCATAAGCCTTGATTTTTCTATATTTTAGAGCAATGGATTGGGACACATATTTATCAATTCTTGTGTTGCAACTTGGAATGGATGAATTACTTTAACCCTTTGCATGCCAGAGAGGTACGCAAAACATTACTCTGCAATGATCTGCGTACCCCTCTGGCAGTCAGAGGAGTAAACAATGCACATATTTCCAAATTACGTTTGTTGACCATATTTCATGTTAATGTTTTTTTTTTTCAGGTAACTATTTGAAACAAGGAAGAAGATTAAAAGACAGAAGAGGAGAAGACAGGAGATGGAGAGGAAGAAGACGGAAGATAGAAGGTGCAAAAGAAGACCGACAGTGGATGACAGGTAAATGTTATACAGTTGTGGGTGTTAGGCTAGTGTTAGGTGTAGTATTGTTGCACTTTACTGTTAGGGGTAGTGTAGGGTTAGTGTTTGGGAGAGTGACTGTGTTTGAGCTCACGCTCTTTGCTTGACAGTGTGTTAAGCACCTATAGTTAGCTCTTTTCCTTTAATGTTCCCATTACTCATGCTATTTAATGTGGATTTTGGGAACTAAAAATATACGATGGGCATTTGGCCACAAGCCTGTTTCAGTGGCACAACGTTCATTGTGGTTTCAGTTGGTAGGGCAATTGAATAGCTCCATTAGCGCATGTCCTACCGGCAGTTTTACTAGCCTCATTTGAGTCCTAAAAAGGGCCTATGAGATATAAATACTCACGAACTCTGTTTTTATATTTTTGTATTATAGTACGTAATTGCCAATGTTTGTTTTTACTATTTCAATTTTCATCTTAGTTGTGCAGATTTTGCTTTTCCTTTATGTACGCTATTATCATATTAACGTCATTGCTTAGAAATGCTCCCAGTATCTATGCTATGCAGATCTGTAACTATAAAGATCCATGAGACAGTCTCCCTGCATCATTTAAACAGTTGAGTGTCAAAGAGAGATCCAACACATTTTCTTGCAATGCTTTGGATACCTCTCTGGCACTCAAAGAGTTAAACCAAGGATAGCCAGCCCTGTTCCTTAAGAGCTAAAACACTACATGCTATTGGGTATCTCAGTTGGAACACCTGCAGACTAATTAGAGGTGCAGTCACTTTAATTGGTCTATATGTGCTCATTCAGGGTTATGTTGAAAACATGCACTGTTGGTAGATCATGGGGACCAAGGTTGGCTATCTAAACCATGGGTCTCACACTGCATTCCAAAATATCTGAAAAAGTCAAGTTTTTTTTATGTTCCTGTTTTTTTCATTCAAAATTACTGAGCTAGTGATTGGCACCTGTGCAAAAGCTGGAGAGTGGTACTAGAATGAGTGTCTGCAGGCACCAGTGAAGCATGGTGGAGGTTCCTTGCAAGTGTGTGACTTCATTTCTGCAAATGGAGTTGGGGATTTGGTCATAATTAATGCTCTCCTCAATGTTGGGAAATATAGGCAGATTCTTATCCATCATGCAATACCATCAGCAAGGCATCTGATTGTCCCAAATTTATTCTGCAACATGACAACGCCCCATACAAACAGCCAAAGTCATTGAGAGCTATCTTGGAATCCTGGAAGTGATGATATGGCCCCCGCAGAGCCCTGATCTTAATATCATTGCATCTGTCTGGGATTACATGAAGAGAGAGAAGCAACTGAGGCTGCTGTGGTTAGATCTCCAAGATGTTTAGAACAATCTACCTGCTGAGTTCCTTAAAAAACTGTGTGCAAGTGTACCTAGAAAAATTGATGCCATTTTGAAGGCAAATGGTGGTCACACCAAATACTGATTTGATTTACCTTAAAATCTCAGGTATAATACGTACCTATGTAGAATACGCAGGTGTATATTGTGCCCAAGATTTTAGGGGAAAGCAAGAGTGCCTATGTATAATACGCACCCTTGCTTTCCCCTCTTAAGAAAAAAAAAATAGCCTTCCAGATCCCTTCTCTCCCTCCCCCGGAGCTATCCGCTGCTAAAATACCATTTACTTATGTCAAAATTCAAGTCCCCGCATTTTCCCCATTAGTAGGCAACATATAACCCATGTCAATATTCCCTGTGGGTGCCATGCTTCCATTCGCCACCCGCTTCCTTCCGGCTGTGGTATTGCCCTGTGAGGACCTTCAGATCCTCACAGAGCATTACCATTGGCTGGAGCTGGTAGGTCCTGAAGGAAGCGGGCGGCGAATGGAAGCATGCCACCTGCAGGGTATATTGTCATCTGTTATATGTTGCCTGCTAATGGGGAAAATGTAGGGACTTGAACTTTGAAGTAAGTAAATGGTATTTTAGCAGCCGATAGCGCCGGGAAAGGGAGTGAAGGGATCTGGCAGGCTTATTTTTTTTTTTTTTTTTTTTATAAAAAAACTCTCAGGTATAATACGCACCTCCCCACTTCACATAAGGTGAAGTGGGGTAAAATTGTGCATATTATACCAGAGATTTTATGGTAGATTTTTCTTCTGTTCACTCACTATGCATTTTGTTATTTGATAAAAAATAAGCTATTAACATGTCTATTTTTGAAAGCATTCCTATTTTACAGCATTTTTTACAGCAGTTATTACCATTATAATGTTTGTGTCAAATGTAAGCTATCCATATTCTCAGATTATTGATACACATTACCTATTGGTCATAGCAGTGGTTCCAAATGTGGTAGACGGAAGCAACCCTTCAAACCCCTTCCCCTCATCCTTCACATCTGTGCTACTGTTAATACATTTGCCCTGGCTTTTTCTGTCATGTTTGGTTTATGTTCCCTGATACTCAGTGGTATTAGGTGTTGGTCCATTTTTAAGAATGTTATTCTCGCAGCATTGCTGCTTTCAACTGCATTATGTGTCAATGCTGACCACACACACTGTTTTGTTTACCAGTAGTCCATGGGGGTCATTGTTTCTCCCTAGAAAGTAGCTATCTTGAAATTAAGTATGCAGAAACCATCTCACATGCAGTGGCACCATTCCTAGGAGCTACCTGGTGTTCCTGTGTATCAGTCACCAACTCATACTCAGGGAGCAAGTCCCAATGAGATGTGCCACCACCGCAACCAATGATGGATATTTGCTGCCCCTGCTGAGACCCGTGAACTGCTCTGATGTTCTGGTTGATGATATTGATGTAGCTGCTTCTGCTGGTCTAAATGCTTTGCTGTCTTCTTTTTCACTTTGCTGTCTAGAAGCTTTTTGTGCCCTAACTTTCTACATCTCACCCACCACAATGCAACCCTCCACTTGATCAATAAGCATATCTCTATATTGCTTGACAGAATCAAATTCCTCAGAGAGATGCTACTGATCGTCATGACTCATTCTTGTCACAAACTCCTGATAACGCTTTGGCAGAAATTCTGAAATTTTGTGTTTAAAGCAGGGGTCCAGCAAAGTGGCAATAATTCATTCTCATTGCTTTTAATGGACCCTATGTGAGAATCTTGTTCAAAGCATGATAACATGTCCTTGACCAACTGGTGCATGTTTGTGTTGTCATTATGGAAAGATTCCTCACCATGCTCCTCATATTTTCTGCAATAAATATATCACCGTAGAATTTCACTTATTCCTGCTCCTGTGCAGCTCACGATCATGACTGTGTCGTCAAAGGGCTTCAGCAGCTCACATCCATCACACATAAGATTCCATTGCCCGGGTGACAAAGAACCTCCCTGCAAAGCCTTCCAGTTTTGCATTATGTACTCGCTAATGGCCTTATTCTGCTCGTACAAATGCTCTATAATATACACAGTGGAATTCCACATGGTAGGGACCTCCATTTTCAGCTGGTGATGGGGCAAGTTGTGACTCTCTTGTATGAAATATAGAGCATTGTGTGCACTGTAGGAGAGGCTAAAATGGGCAAAGATTTTGTGGAGGATATTCAGCATCTCTGTGGCTTTTCAGATTATGCCAGGAACCTGGTTACAACTAAATTTAGCACATGGTTAAAGCAGGTCACATGCACCATATGACCTATTCTCATGGCAATTGGGGGGGTTGTTGAATGAGATTGAGTGGGCAGTTAATAAAGTAAATAAATAAATAAAAATAAAAAAGGTGTGTAACGTGATAGTGAAAGGGACCCTCGTGAAGTTAGCTGTGACTAGGTCAGACTGATACTTGACTGGATACAGTATTTTACAGAGGATGATTTGTAGGACTTAGACTTAGAAGCCCAAGCCCTGAGGAAACAATAATTTGTAGGTCTTAGACTTGTTAGGCCCGGACCCTGAGGAAACATTGATTTGTAGGACATACACTAGTTAGACCAAATCCCTGAGGAAAACTTGATTTGTAGGACTTACACTTGTACAGACGTACTTTGAGGTTGTTTTTGTGAAGGTTTTGACTCCTTCCCAGAAACTTAGTAAATGTGGTTTGGTAGTACATGGCAGAAGAACCCTGTAACTTGATAGGTTTAACAACATGAGGTTAAACAACATGACTAGTGCAGGTGGCAGAGGTGGAGGAAGCTTGTGTGGGCAGTCTATGACTCTATCTCCTAGAGCAAACCAAGAGTCACCATACTACTCTGCAGGAGGATCCATGTGTTGGCAGTGGCACACTCTCTGACACATCAGTAAAATCACTACTTCTCTTATGTGCCCCAGAGCCCTGAAAACTTTTTGGAGTGCTTCTGCTGCTGCTAGTTGTAGCACCTCTGACCTGTTGATAGTGTGACTCTCAGTCAGACCTATGGTTGTGCTTCAGATTGGATCTCATAGAGTAGGTACCTAGGTGTGAGCTGCTTTCCACTTGCTCACATGCTATTTTCACAGACAACAGATAACAACAGCAACCCCAAGAAATAGGTCTTGCTGCTCTCCTGAGTATTTTGGGAAGTTATGGCTCCACCTCTCTTGGTTGGTAGCTCCCTAGCAGGGTATAGCTGATTAGGGAAGGTATAAATACTTCCCCCATTTTCCTTGCAAGGGTTTTGTTCGCAGCAGAGATAAAGTTGCTTTTCAATTGCATTATAATAAAATACATGTTCACAGATTGTAGACAGATAGGGACTTGCCTGAATCTGGGGTGCCTTGGTGGGGCAGGCGGGCTTCCCATGTCTTTGGCTAAAAACATGCAACTAAATTCCCAATGTTTTGTTTATAGTAAGTCATATTCTATTTATGTATAAAAGTCAGGATTTGATGTGCAGACTCTCCTTTTGTTTACGGTGTATATGTAGCCAAAATATGTCTTGCTGCTCTCCTGACCATAAACGTGTAATTATTTGAACACTACTAATAAAGGCTAATTTGAGCTCACCAGTAATCTGTATAGACATATGGATATGTCAATGTTTTAGGCTGCCTCTTCAGAGTTATTTGTGGGTTTCATTCCACAATTTGAGAAATACTGTATGAGTAGTTTCAGCCGTCCACTTCAAATATATGTACAGGTTTCTATCTGACACTTTAGCTGTATATGTGAGTTTTAGTCCTTCACATCAGAGTGCTGAGGGTAACCTACATTGCAACTGTTATCTGTCTATATACAATTCAGTTGTAGCATTTTTCTGCAAAGAAATGAGAATCAAAGGCTATGTTTCAATTTCTGACATAAAAGGTCTAGTAATAAGTGGCTCATATTTTTAACATAATTATTTACCTAGGTAAGCGACCTTCACACAACAGGCAGGTATATCTACATTTTATTATGTGATCTCTCTTTTAGTATATTGTTAGTTTTTTACAATACACTATGATAAAAGCATGTGTTTCTAGCAATCTATTCAGGTCTATTAAAGGGATAGTAATGTTTCACAAAAACATCAGCTCCAATTAATCTTCATGTTATTTGGCCATGCAGCGTGTCATGTCAATACTGTCAGAGTTGTGGTTCAAGAGTAACTGAATAATAAAGTATCCCCCTCCAGCCCTTTTTATCTAGTGTAAACTACCACCCCTCAGATGTGAGATCTGGTCCTGGGACCAGACAGCTCACAGCAAGGGACAATCTTCTTACTGTGAGTATAAGGAAAACCCTGCCCCCCCTTGACAGGTTTTTCAGGTTTTTCCTTATACTCACTGAAGATTGTCCCTGTCTGTGATCCATCCGGACAGTCTTGCTGCTCTGAGTTGAGCAGTGCTCCATCAGAAAAAGGGATGGGAGGGGGATACTTTATCGTTCATTTACTCTTGAACTACAACTCTTACATAGAGAGTCAGGGCCGGATTTACATCTCAGGCGCCCCTAGGCACAACTATGCCTGGCGCCCCTAGCCCCATGTTTGCCCCACCCCTAACCACGCCTCTCACTTAGCCACACCCCTCCATTAACCACACCCATAAATGTACATAACTTGGATGTGGGCCACAGTCAGTAAACAAATAAGCAAAAAGTAAGGATAATTGCTTCTGCATAACAGTGCAACCCAAAATATACAATTATCATATGGGATTGTCATATGGGAATACTAACATCCAAGTTATGTACATTTATTGTTGGATGAATTACATTTGCATGTCAAATGGGTTGATATACACAGTATTTCTAGGGTCCTTCAGCATATCTCTCCATTACTGTTTTTAATTTTACCCATTCTTGATATTTTGGTGAAACATTGTACTGGTCATAACTACATTCGGTACAAACGTCACTTCCAAAGTAGCTGGGCACACAGTTAAGTGTATATAAAACTTCACTTTCATTAAGACATGATAAAATAATCCAATGTTTCAGTCCCTATCTGGGACTTTCGTCAGGGATAGTTACTATCCCTGACGAAAGTCCCAGATAGGGAATGAAAGTTAAAACGTTGGATTATCTTGTCATGTCTTAATAAAAGTGAAGTTATATTTACACTTAACTGTGTGCCCAGCTACTTTGGAAGTGAAGTTATAAATACAAGCTTGGAGCACCAGAAATAACTTAGATAAATGTGTGCTGTAGCAACCAACAGTACAGTACATCCGCATCCGAAATAATAAATATAATTTATGATGCTGCACTTACGGCTGTTGGGCAGGCTACTGCATGCCACTGCCACCAATCTGGCAACAACTGGCCAGCCTGCTGTCCCTGCGTGTAACCCACCTCTGAGCCGAACCACAACTGCCACTGTAGCGCTGGCAACCCGCCTCTGAGCTGCAACAAAACGCTCCCTCTTGACTCAGCCAACAGCCACCAAATGTGGGGTGTAGGCTGCTTACAGGAGCATTTATTTAGTTAGGCTCAGGCTCAGCGCTGCTCCCAATACCTCCTTGCGGGTGCGTAACTGTGTGTCGGCAGCATTGTGATGTCACAAGACGTCCCGAGGTGACCAATGAGAACAGAGAGCCTCTACCTCTGTTCTCATTGGTCACTTCGGGACGTCTTGTGACATCAGTCGCAGCAGTGGGTCACATGGGGCGGCCCCGGCAGCACAGAATAGACAGACTACTAACTAAAACAAGGTAACAGCGCCTGCGCCCACAAGGGCATAACCTAGGTGCACGCTCACAGCAAAAATATAAATTTAAATGGCAGTGTGAGGCACCTGGAATTGTGGGCATGACAATGGTATTGCAAGGCGCCCCTGAAAATCGGGCGCCCTAGGCAAGTGCCTTGTCTGCCTATTCAGAAATCCGGGCCTGTAGAGAGTGTTATTAAAATAACACTTTCTATGGCCCAACTATGAAGAGTAATTGGAGCTGCTTTTATTGTGAAACATTAATATCAATTTAAGCCCATTTTCTGTTATGGGGTATGATCTAGAGGTAGGTTTAAACAGACAACACTATAAAACGTAGGAGACTAATAGAGTAATAATGATACCTTTATTGTCTGAGTGGCTTTTGGATGCAAGTTTTCAAGACAGCTCAGGTATCTTCTTCAAGCATAATAAGAATGAAGGCTCAATACACAGTTCATGCCAATTCAATACTTATATGTTATATGTTAAAGGGATATAAATGTTTCACAAAAACAGCAGCTCCAATTAATCTTCATAGTATTTGAGCCATAGAGAATGTTATTTCAATACTGTCAGAGATGTGGTTCAAGAGTAATTGAATGATAAAGTATACCTCTCCCACCCCTTTTACTGATGTAACAGTGCTCAGCTCAGAGCAACAGGTGGATTACAGACAGGGACAATCTTCAATTAGCATAACGGAAAAACTTGAAAAACTTGTCAAGGGGGCAGAGTTTTCCTTGTTCTCAGAGTAAAAAGATTGTCCCTTGCTGTGATCTGTTCGGTCTGTGGACCAGAATCCACATCTGAGGGGAGGTGGCTTACACTAGGTAAAAGGGACGGGAGGGGATACTTTATCATTCAATTACACTTGAACTACAACTCTGACACTATTGAAGTAACACTCTCTGTGGCTCAAATACTATGAAGATTAATTGGAGCTGCTGTTTTTGTGAAACATTTCTAACCCTTTAACATATAAATTCCATGGGCAGTGAATATTATTATTGTTAATACTGTTTATTATTCATTCCCTATGCGTAAGTAGAGTGTCTTTGTAGTGGACTAGAAAACACTAACAAGATTTACTACCTTTTTGTTCCTCCACTGAATTTTAGTCTTAAGCCAAAGATGGCTAACTCTATAGAATGTATAGGTTAACACTCCAAGCACCAGCGGGGTGCACAACTCATTGCTCGCAGGGAGCAATGCAGCCAACTGGCACCAAAAGGACGCAGATTATGTTTATGGTGTGGGAAAATGGGCCCTAAATTCCTTGTCATGTTCCAGCCCTGGTTCAGAGTGTGTAATGGTTTTATGGACACTCAGACATGGAAGGTTAGGTAAAAAACACAGTTTTATTGAAAAACACAGAAATTAGAATAACCCTCGCAGATCCAGTATATATATATATATATATATATATACAAATATAATACTGACACAGGTCATGTTACAGTAGAAATCAATAACCCACACAGGTTCAGTATATATAAAGACAAATATAATACTGACACAGGTCAGGTTACAATAGAATTCAATAACCCACACAGGCCCAGTGAGACACGAAGGTACAACACTGCCACAGGTCAGGTTACAGTTTGTGTGAATCCAAAACGAGACAGTGGAGAAATGTTTGCTATTAGGCCAGGAGGTACAGACAGGCCCTAATAGCGCAAAGGCCCACAGGACACTCACTACACAGAGAGTGACACAATAAAGACTGAGGCCACACAGGCGTAAACGAAGGCCCTGGACAAGTGGCAGACTGCCAGAACAGTAGAGGAGGACTGCAACTGTAGGCACAGAGTAACGCCAAACCGAGACTGCAACTGACTGTGACCCAATGTGCAATGGCACCAACCCGCAAGGGGTTAACGAACGCTCAGACCTGAAATCGACTGCCAAATACTGGGGACAGCCTGATGCGCCCAGAAACAGACCAACCTCAGCTTGTAAGCAGTAACAGGTCAAGCATACCGTGGTGCAACCTGAATGATCTCCAACACCGGGGTGTAGGTGTAACGGTTTTTAAGACACTCAGACTAGCTGGTTAGAATAAAACACAGTTTTATTAAAAGAAAATTAAGAGTAAAGATCGTCCTCTACAGGCAACACAAAATAATAGCGATATTTTGACAGTTATGCCTACACAGGCCCAGTATACAGAAACAGAGGTATAACATATACTGTCTCAGGACAGGCACACAGTAGCGAAGATACTCAAGGGTTAAATACAATAATCAGTCAGTCTCTGTTGTGTTGTTTGGCACGCCCAAGGTGGTAATCAAGCAGCTATTGGTGTAGATGATGCAACACCTAAAGTTCTTAAGGCTGGGAAGCTGCTAGGCAGTACTGGACTAGAGGTAGAATCAGCAGAAAAGTTGCACAGAATAGCCCCCACGGGCGTAGCAATGGATACAACTTAATCTGCAAGTGCTTAAGTCGGTAGCCCCCACGGGAGTAACAACGGGGATGTCTTACACTGCAAGAGCTTGCCAATAGCCCCCACGGGCGTAATAACAGCAACCAACTGCACAGGAGTAGTTTGAGCCAATAGCCCCCACAGGCGTATACCGGAGACAACCTGCAAGAGCTTGAGCCAGTAGCCCCCACGGGCGTAACAACGGAGACCACACTGCGCCGCAAGTGATAGAGCCAATAGCCCCCACGGGCGTATACCAGAGACCACCCTGTGCTGCAAGAGCTTGAGCCAACAGCCCCCACGGGCGTAAAGCGGAGAGATCACAGCTAGAGCAAGAGCCAATAGCGCCTCTACCGGGCGCGTTAACGAAACCGACTACTCTGCTGGTGACAAGATGAGCTGCTGACTAGACAAGGCTTATATGCGGCCGCCTCTGCGGAAGTAGAGAAACAACAGTATAGGCTCCGCAAGGGTAGGTGAAGGCTCAGCTAAGGAGACAGCAGCACGAAAGGGCACCTGACAGGTGTCAATGGCCAGGCATAAAAAGGTCACCAGGGGTGGGCCAAACAGACTCAGCCAATCAGAGCACACCACAAGCGAGAGTGACAGAGAGGGATCACGGGCACCGTGATAGTAGGACCACGAGGCACAAACTCGGTGACCGGGTCACAGCCCCTAACTGGATCACCGGATGGAGCAGTGAACCGGGCCTGATCGATACACAGAGCAGGAATGTCAGCCAATCCGGGTCGGTACACAGGGCAGGAACGTCAGCCAGGCCAGATTGGTACACAGAGCAGGGACGTCAGCCAATCCGGGTCGATACACAGAGCAGGAACATCAGTCAATCTGAGTCAGTACACAGAGCAGGAACGTATACAGGCAGAGTAGTCAGGCAGTCCGGGTCATACACAGGATTCAAACGAATATAGGAACAAGCGCTTAGCAACGGGAACACCATGAAAGGGCGCTGCAGAAGTGACAGGGCTCAGCGATAACACGGACACCGTGATAGAGTGTTATACTTGGTTATCAATTTATACTCCCAGATCTTTCTTTCTCTGTGTCTGAAAATTTCACATCAGTACAATCACATTGAGATATTTCATTCTAGGGGTGGGCAAAAAGTGAGAAAAATTTCCCGTATGACTTTTCGTGAAAAACTGTTGATTTTTCGCTACTTTTCTCCAATGCAACCTTTTCCTCCTTTTTGCCTATTCCAGCAAATTTTTTGCCTATTCCAACACATAATTCTTCTCATATTCTAATACATTTTAACACATTTTTTTTCCTATTCCAACATATTTTTTTCCTATGTTTCTTATGGTGCAACATTTCCCAGCACAATATTACTTCTTCTGAGGGCTGTAGTGGAGCAGTAAGTAGCTGGAAGTCACAGTTGTGAGTCCCACAGCTACATATACCCTGAAAAATGTTTTATTTTAGCATGCAGAGTGCATTTGTCCTTTGCCCACAACACTTACTTCCTGCTTAAGTAACACTGGCACATATTCAGGATGATGTCAAGTGATTAAAAAAGTACAACCTACAATGTGGCAGAGCTGTATGTTAGTGGGGGACTGGAGTGGTGTGATTGGTGGGACCTTGACAAACTGCATCCACCCCAGGAGTAGAGGGATCATCATCATTTATTGCACATGCTGCAGCAACCATTGCTGCAGTCAGTTTTTGTACTACCACTTTACTCTGACGTCCTTTCCTTGCTTCACCTTTCCCCTTTGCGCTTGTGCATTTGCTAGACATTACTCAACTACTGTGTGTGTTTTTACTCTCTACAGTACAAAACTGATGGAGTGTGATGTCTTGCCTTGGCCCTCAACAAAATTCTCAATGTTGTCTGCTGTCTATCAAGTCTGCCTCAGTCACAGAGCTCCCAGTCAGCTAATATATTTATTTGTTTAATTATTTATGTTTTTTATTTTTTTTATTTTTATGCATTTATTTTTTTAAGTTGTCCACCATTAGTCCCCCCAAAAAATATTTATACCTAAAAAACAAAATCAACAATTTCTTTCCCCAGACTTCCCCAGCACAGAGCCAGCTGCCTGTGTCTTGATGGTCAGCCATCCCTGTTAAAATGTGTCATAATTAAAAGGAGCATCATGAATATTGCCCTTGAAAAATGATGATGTTTAAAATGGAAATTGTCAATGAAATAAAGACTCTTTTAACAGTTAACATCAAACTACTTTTCATCACTCCTATGAACTAATAGTACTTTAAGTCGCCTCCGCCAAGTTTCGGCCATTTTTATTTTGTCAGGGAAAAAAATGGCAATCAGATAATCAGACAAAAAAAGTAAAGGCTAAAACAACATTTTTTTTCTGAAAATATCTTACAATGTAAAGGTCGATTAAACTATGCCCACTTTTAAGATTGCTTTTTCCCTTTGATGTAGATGGTATAAATGGATTTAAAAAAATGATTGTAATATGTCTGACAATTGATGGATCATGAAGTAAGAACTTTTTTTAATATCTCATCCTTAGAATTATAATAACATTGGAATAAAACAGCTGTCAGCAGTGAGAGTACACTTGATGACCCCAGCAGGAATGATACGTACTTTCCTACCTTATAGCTAAGTAGTGTTATACTCTCATTGACAAACTTGGCAACATTTGTTGTTCTAGAAAAATACTGCAGTAAATCCCAGTAGGTTTAAACTAATTTTCTGATAAGCCATCAATTTAAAACATGAGAATGTAAATAAAGCAACCTATCTATATTTATTCTAGCAGTGAATAAATCAAGTTTTTTCCAGACTGTGATTAGAGAGATGTCTGCTTTTGTAAAATGTCTTTGACTGTGACTGAGTTGAGACATATTGCTTCTATTCCCCAATGTGCAAACAAATTAAAAATAAATAAATAAATAAAGTGAATACCTTTTTTCCAACTGAAATAACTGTTGGAAATAGTATATGGCAGTGTAAGGAGGAAATATGAAAGTTAATTTGTCCCCCACTCCTGAAGAGTGGATGCAAACTGACATATAAGGTAGCAAAATTAATTTTGAAAAATAAAAATAAAGTTAACTCTTATGTTACAGAGTGGATACCTCTTTAGCATTCAAGGGTGTTAAAGGGATAGTAATGTTTCATAATAAAAGCAGCTCTAATTAATCATCATAGTATTTGGACTTTGGAGAGTGTAATTTCAATTCTGTCAGAGGTGTAGTTCCAGAGTAATTCAATGACAAAGTGTCCCCCTCCTGCCCCTTTTACTGATGTCACACTGTTCAGCCACAGCAGAAGGGAGGTGCCCAGGTAGACTGCAGAGAGGGACAATCTTCAATTAAGATAAGGGAAAAACCTGAAAAACTTGTCAAGGGGGGCAGGGATTTAATTGTTTTCATAGGAATAAGAGTGTCTCCTTCTGTTATCTGTCTGGTCTATAGACTGCATTCCACATCTGAGAAGAGATTGCTTACACTAGGTAAAAGGGGCAGGAGGGGGAAACTTTGCTTGTGAATATCGCATAAACCATAAAGGTTTGAGAGAAAAGACTAATATAATTCTTCATGTTTTTTTAATGCCTACAAAATAAAATAAAGTTAAAACGAAGTATTACTATCCCTTTAAATCTCTAACTAAATGTTAAAATATTTGGTTCAGGGGTAGCCATACGAGCTGATAAGTGAGAGTCTCAAGAGTTCCAGATGACTCTTCTACACATAGCCAAGACAGTATGTGGAGCGAAATTTCAAAGAGAGAGAGATAAAAATAAAAAATCAAAATATAAAAACAAAGTTTTTGTAGTGCTGGCTAGTACAATGAGCAAGAAGAGAAGCTGGGGGAACACTGCTGGTGTTGCTGAAACAGAGATGAAGGGACTCATCAGCACCATCAGTAAAAAGAAATCACATTCCCCCTGATCAAATGATCCCAAGTCTCCAAACCATTTCCCTAGGGATCTAGGTATAGGTCAGCAGGGATGAGCAGTATTGATCAGCTCTGTAACATTTATTATAACCAAGCAGTTCCATATAACAGCAAGAGACTGATGGTGGTGGTGATGAGATCATGGGTAGTAGAACAGCTGGTGTGGAAGAGAGGACAAGAACATTTTTGGCAAAAAAAAGATAAAGAATGGGAAAAAAGAGTAGCAATTGAGTATGGACATCGCCACCACCAGTCACATTCTGGCCATTGCTGCTGCTATAATTCTTGTTGCTGAGTCAGAGACAGATATTCATCCATCACAACAGCAGGATGATGAAGAGCAGATTAGTGAAACAGGCCACCATAGCCACCAGGGGACTGGGATTAGGAGGCGGTGGTAAGGGACAAGTACAGGTTCCACTTGTCACTACTACTCCTTGTCCTAGTTCTAGTGCAGCACTTGCCTCAGCCAGTAAAGGTGGTTCTGGAGAAAACACCTCTCTCCTCACGGGTGTGAGAATGTGAGAATGTACTTTGCTTGTCCCAAAGGAAAATCAGTCATCAGTGACTGTGTTGTGTACTATGTGTGATAAAGTAGTGAAAAGGGGAAAGAAGGGGGCAAACCTTTTCACATCTGCCCTCATAAAGCACATATAACATATACATCACAAAGTTTATGTTAAACATGTGAAAGTCAAATAACAAAAAGGGAAATAAAGTGCCACTGTCACTGTTCCCTTTTCCCTCCTCAAGGGCACAAAGAATGGGGACACAAGAGAACCCACCTATTATCAAGTCTGTAGATGTGAATTTGACAGTTCATCTCCATTCATTGCATATTGTGTGGTTCACAGACCACACATGTCAAAATGGTGGAGAGCAATCAAATACAGGGCACCGGGGAGCATCTGCAGACATTCAATCCTGCCGAATACGCTAAGCTTGTGGCAGGTAGGACTTTTATTAAATCTTTTTGACATCATGTGTCCTTAGCAGAGTGGATAAAGGTCATAATTACAGCAGTGTTTTCTTTGGAGATGGTTTAATATTGCTGACTTAAAGGAGCAGTAAACTTTTTTTTATGAAAAAATATATATTGCAGGGATTTTCCTATTGAGTAAAATAAGGGTACTCCCACTGCAGAAAGATTTATATTTCCAGAGTTATTACAGTTTAAACCCATGATT
This sequence comes from Rhinophrynus dorsalis, assembly GCA_037306005.1. Classification (NCBI taxonomy): domain Eukaryota; kingdom Metazoa; phylum Chordata; class Amphibia; order Anura; family Rhinophrynidae; genus Rhinophrynus; species Rhinophrynus dorsalis. Next base: position 235,999,169 of record CM074718.1, on the reverse strand, counting down.
TTTTACATTAGCAATGCCCTCTAGTGGTCAAATTCTAATTAGATTTCCTGTTAGATTCTAATGGAGAGGAAAGTCAGAGACATACAGCCCTCCATACAATGTGATAGAAACTTCCTGTCAGTTAGAACTATCAGGAAGTAAACACAGTAAATTAACTTCCTGATTATTTAAACTGCTATACATTTTGAATAAAACATCTGACAGCGGTGGGAGTGACCTTGTTTTATTCAGCAGGAAAAGCTCTGTAAAATAAGTGTTTTCATAAAAAAAGTTTACTGCTCCTTTAAGAGTTGTACCTATTGCTTAATTGCTTAATATGTCAAATGTGATACTTCCCAATTTTTCTCCTATTTCATGACGTTTCCTTACACACACTGTGTACTTTACAGTTGCTGATTATAGGGCACAGCTCCATCCTGTACTCAAGGGTAAAAATAATATTCCAACACACCCATGATTTTTGAGGGGCAGGATAAGAGGCATAATTGTCCAACTCCTCACTAAATGCACATGAAGTGGTGGGGGCTTGTTGAGGTGAGGCAGCAGCACCAGGGCTAGAGGCAAGCGGAAGCATCATTATACACCACATGCCTCATATCACTGCTGATGATCCTAGTCCCACGCAGCAGCTTAATCATCCTACAGCTTAGATGATTCGGCAGCAAGAATTTACATCAATCAAAAATGCCAGAATGTCACCAGTGGCATTTGTTACCACTAGGCATCTAGGTCTACTGGCACTAGGTCAGAGATGCATCCAATATGTTTTAGGACTTGTTTTTTGCAAGTCTGAGGCCTGCAGACATTTTTTTTTCAGGGCTAGCTTTGTCTGAAGCCCGAAATAATTGTTTTCAAGGCTAGCATATTTTGAACTTTTCACTTTAAGTAAACCTACAACATATTATTTTTCAGGCCTTACTTTCTGTAAGCCAGTTGCTATACTAACCATTATTTTAAAAGAGATAAATAAAAAAATAAACAAAAATAAGGTTTCTATGACTGTGGCAGATGTGTATGGGATTAATGTATATTATCATGATTAATAGTAATGAATACTAGAGAATTTGGATTATCTTGTTTGAATCCAATCTAACCTTGCATTATTATTATATTATTGTGAAGCATTAATCAGTCATCTTAGCACTGTCCCAGCTGTGGTAAATGGTATAAAACCTTTCATATCCCTCATACTCCTCATTCTCAGTGCTGATGTTAATAGTATATGTGCTGTGGGTTTCCCTGTCTTGTATGGTTTTTTCAACTTCTGCTATATGATACTCAGATGATAATAGTTGCTGGTTCATTTCTAGAACTGTAAGTCTCCCAAAACAGCTTCTTCATATCCATGTACTATGGTATTAACAATATAACTAGCTGCACTAAAAACCTGCTCAGACTGCACCCTTGCTGGAGGGAAAATATGGTTTTCCACTGACGTACACATCAGTGCTGGCCACATGCACTTGATTGTTTGTCATTAGCCAATGGAGTTAACATTTCAGCCTAGTAGGTAGCTACCCTGCAAGTATGCTGTAACATCTTAAATGCAGTGGGTCCACATCAAGAGCTATATGGTGTTAAAGTGTATCTGTGTAATGGATATTCAGACTCTCAGACAAGAGGTAAAAAATAAAACACAGTTTTATTGAGAACAAATAAAGAACACGGCCCCCTAAGGGCAGAAATAGGTAATTACACGTAACTGCAGGCAATATGTTAATATAGCAGACACAGTATAGGTAAGGAGCAATACTGTACAAACAATGGAACAGTGGAAAGCAAGGGTTAAGTCCAGTGTAATGATCAGTCTCTGAGGTGGTGTGTAAGCCTATGCCCAGTAGTGGATAAGAACAGCCAAAGGCTGCGGTGCGAGATAGAAGCACCTGGTAGTGAGTCCACACAGTAGTACTCAAGGACTGGCGATTTGCAAGACCAACCACTTATGCTAGAGCCACTTAAGACAAGAGCCAAGGGCACTCTGCTGTGCGTAATCGGATAACCACACTGCGTGAGCTGAATGGAATCAGAGCCAACCGCACTCGCACTGTAGAATGGGTTAATGACACTGCGTGAGCTGAATGGAACCTGAGCCAGCAGCACCCCTTGGTGCATCTACGGATACCCACACTGCCAGAGCTGAACGGGACCAGAGCCAGCAGCACCCCGTGGTACGTAACGGATATACCAACACTGCTTAGAGCTGAGTAGGACCAGAGCCAGTAGCACCCTTCCAGTGTGTAACTGAATCGAGTGAATGGCAAGAGCACTACGTAGACAGTAACGGAAATAACCACGGCTCTGCAAGTGAATGGACAGGCTCGGTACGGATGGCAATGAACTCAGCTAGTGTTAATGGAGAGGCTCGGTATCTGAGGCAACAAGCTCTGCAAGGGTTAATGTACAGGCTCGGTAACGGAGGCAACAAGCTCAGCAAGAGTTAACGGATAGCTCAGAATCGGAGGCCACAAGTACTGAAAGTGTCAGCGAGCAGGCTCGGTAACGGAGGCAACAGACTCAGCAGGTGTTAACAGACGGCCCTTAATCTGAGGCTACAGGCACGCCAAGGGTTAATGGACAGGCTCGGTAATGGAGGCAACAGGCTCAGCAAGTGTAAATGGAGGTCAGCAAAAGAGGCACAGGTCTGACAGTTCACAATGTCGCCAAGCGACATAGACAAAGCCTCACTGGAAACTGGAACCAAGCAGGAAAGTGGGTCAGGCCGGATCATACACAGAGCAGGAGCATCAGACAAGCCGGATCAATCACGGAGCAGGAACGTCATCCAGGCCGGGTCACACACGGAGTAGGAGCGTCAGGCAAGCCGGATCAATCACGGAGCAGGAACGTCAGCCAGGCCGGGTCATACATGGAGCAGGAGCGTCAGACAAGCCGGATCAATCACGGAGCAGGAATGTCAGCCAGGCCGGGTCATACACGGAGCAGGAACCAGGAGAATAGTCAGACAAGCCGAATCGGTACACTGTAACACAGGAACACAGCAACGGAAGCACTGGTACAGGAACACCACGAAAGGGCACCTGACAGGTGCCAAAGGCCCGGTATAAGAAGGCCATACTGGGCGGTCATAACAGGTACTGCCAATAGGAACACACCACAGCAGAGAGTGACAGGTAGTCATGGGAACCGTGATAATCTGTCACCAACCCATACTCTGAAAGCAAGTCCCATAAAGATGTGCTTCCTCCAAATTTTTGTGGCCCTAATTTCTCTCATCCATCCTCAACAATGCACATTATCTATAAGCATATCTTTATATTCTTTTTTAAACAATTCTGCAGAGAGATGCTGCTGATAACATCTTGGTACAAATTCAGAAATCGTATGTTTAAAGCAGGGGTCTACCAAAGTAGCAAGAATTTACTCCTCATTGCTTATAATGGGCACTATGCTCAGATCCTGCTCATATCAAGTTGGCCTCCATACATACATACGTCACGCATTAGTTGCCATTGACCAGGTGACAAAGGTGATGCATCCAAAACTTTTCAGGTTTACATTGTAGACTCACTAATGGACTTATTCTGCATGTACAAATGCCCTAGCATGTAAAATATTGAAGTCCACCAGGGAGACCTCCATTTTCAATTGGTGATGGGGCAGATAGTTATACTCTTGTATGGAACATAATGGGGGTGATTCACTAAGCAGTGAGAAAGAGGTGATAAAGTGGAGAAGACTTTTCCAGTTTGAAGTCTATTCATTAAGATCTCCAAAGCTGAAGAAATATTAGTGCATAGGCTCCATAGAATAACATAGGAATTGGAGAAATGTAATCTTCTGGATCACTGCTCTCTTATCTACAACGTATTTCAAGATCAGACCGATCTCTTCCTCAGTGAGCCATGAAAAAAGAGAAATACCTGTCTGACCCTATATACAATTAAACTCCTCCCCCCAAGTCACCTACACCTGACACATCTCCACTAGATCTTGGAAACATATGTTCTAAGACACATTAACCCATGAATTTGCACATGCCATTAGAGAACACCACGGTCTATAAGTCGAGAGCAAGAAGATATATTCAGCACTCTTGTGTGCATACATACACAATCATACATATGCCACTATAAATGTACTCCAAATATCTCAAAATGTTAACCAGATCCTAATCCCTAAACAATGAAAATACCTTACATCCAAATCATTAGTGATACAAGTGTTTAATCCCCTGTGTAACAAATAAAGTGTGCCCTACCAGGGTAGATTAGTAAATTACTCTTTCTAACATTCTATGTAACAAAATAAATTCTATATTCTTACAAAAGCCAATTATTAATCTATACTTATTAAACCAACAAATGCCAGTATTATACATATCACACCACTTAAACATCTCACTTAATATCTATATTATATGTATAATTAACCCTCTTTTTTATAAAAATCATGTACCACTAAAGATCCTTAAAAGGTTAAACAGATGGAATCTACATAAACAGGTGGAACCTCCATATGGAGCACATATTCTATGGGACTCCATCAACTATCACACATTGACCATCAAACGCTGAGTAATCTTGAGTTGGAAACATTACATTTGTAGTATGTTCAATGTGGCATTGTGTGTGTATCTATACTAGGTATTACAGCGCATATCAAGCATGGACACTGTTTGGTCTGATAAAGGAGTGATTGCTTTTAAGAAGTCACATTTAGAAAAGTGCATGTAGCCTTGAATGCAAGTAACAGGATCTTAAAACATTGTTTGGTCTGATGAAGGAGTGATTACCTTTAAGAAGTCACCTTTAAGTAAGACCAACAAGGTGTGTGTGGTCCAGAACGCAAGTATCAGGATCTTAAAACAACATTCAATTTGAATATGGTTAAGAAGAGAAATCTAACACTCTTTTAAAACACATGTGTTGCTCTGAAATGTATAAATGGCAATAGCCAGCCTATTATAAATCTGTTGATTGTTCTTCATTGATCATTATAACTAAGTCCTGCTAGTGTGGACCGTATGTACATGGATGCTTTCTTCATATATTTTTCTTTTTTAATATTTTTTATTTCCAAATTTACAGGTATTTTAGGTGAGGGTCAGATAAGAGTTAAAGGAGAAGGGTTAGTCTATTATTTAGTGTTTTTTATTTTAACTGTGTTGGTGATCAAATTTTCCATCCAAGGTTATATTGTATGTGTTTAGAGGATATTGTCAAGTATCGGAGCGTCCTGCGCTCAAAAGAAAACTAGAGTAATTCTGGAGCAAAACAATTGCATCTTAGGGAACAAATACCACTTCCCATTGATTTAATGATACTTTTAACCCGTTGAATGCTATAGAGGTCCCCAATGCATTACAAAGCAATGTTTTAGGACCTCTTTAGCCTTCAGGGGATTAATAGTTCCAGTTAAATCAGTGTAATGTCTGGGAATTTGTATTTTTTCCATGTGGTTTGTCACAGAATTACTCCAGTTTTATTGAGAACATAGGGCTAGATCAGAAGCCTCCTGATACTAAATTATAAAGTGCTTTGAGCCCCATCCAGGATTGCATTTAAATCCCAGGTACTCCTAGGCAAGGCACTTGAGGTGCTCTTTGCTCCACCCCTGGCCACACCCTTATTTGCACATGACCTCACCCCCTGTCCCATTCAGTGTTTCTTGGTACAGAAAATACATTTGGCCTATAACAAGCAAGGCCAAAAAAAGATTGACCCCCCTGGGTTCAGAGCCAGATCATCCATTATGGAAATCTAGGCTACTGCCTAGGCCTCCTGACAATATGAGAGGTCCTGGGTGCAAGTGATGGGTAATAAACAGAGGCGCTGTTGTTCCTGCCACTGACATCTTGAGTCAGATGCCATTTTTGTTAAAAAAGACCAGCTTCATCCAGTTGCTCCATTGCATTAGAACCACAATGCCAGCAAGCAGTGCTCTGCATCAGAAGCACCAGATCAAGAGATGTGGAGCCCCAAATTGTTAACTTGCCTAGGGCTCTATGGAGCCTTACTCAGCATCTGCCTGGGTTACTAGTGAGATCTCCAACACAGTGCATCACAATGAGGCGGCGATCTCTGTAGCATCCAAGGGGTTATATAATAGCCCATAAAGGGGTATATAAACTGGTGCAGGGACATAGAGATAGCTTTGGTCACTCCCACAATTCAGAATGTTGGTGTGACCTGCATAGCTAAGGGCCACTTAAACATCGGAGCTCTATGCAATGTTCTACTCTGCAAATTCAGAAATCCAGCCATGGCGCCATTAGGAGTAATTAACTATAATTATTCTAAAAAACGAAACAAATAGTGTATTGGGCACCCCCATTGTTTCTTTCTTTCTTTTTTTTTTTTTTTTTGAGTATTTCATGACTGTTGTAAATGGACAATTCTCCAATACAGTTAAAGTGAAGAGTGGAGTATTTCAGGGTTCAGTATTAGGTCCACTGCTTTTTAACATGTTTATAAATGACCTAGACATAGATATAGAAAGCAAAATATCAATATTTGCAGATGACACTAAATTATGCAGGGTAATTAATTCAGAATAGGATAATTGCTCTCTACAGAGGAATTTATATAAAATGGCAGATTGGGCAAACAAAAGGAATATGAAGTTTAATGTGGGGAAGTGTAAAGTCATGCATCTGGGAGGAAATAATCCCAAGGCTACTTATGAACTTAATGGAATCATTTTAGGGACTCATTGCTAGAGAAAGACTTGGGTATCATTGTCAACTTTTAACTTGGAAACAGTGACCAGTGTCAAACAGTAGTAGCAAAGGCAAACAAAATCCTGTCTTGCATAAAAAGAGGTATTGAAGCAAGAGTGGATAACATTATTTTGCCATTGTACAAATCTCTGGTAAGACCTCAACCTGAGTATGCAGTGCAGTTTTGGGCACCAGTTCTAAAAAAGGATATACTAGAACTAGAGAGGGTACAGTGAAGAGCAACAAAATTAATCAAGAGAATGGACGACTTGACGTATGAGGAACGATTAGACAAACTTGGTTTATTTACTCTAGAGAAAAGACGACGAAGAGGAGAACTTATCACATTGCACAAATATATGAGAGGTCAATACAAGGATTTCTCCTGTGAGCTATTTATTCCAAGGCCTGAGCAGGTTACCAGGGGACATCCCTTGAGATTAGAAGAAAGGAGGTTTAGACTTCAGCAGAGGAAGGGCTTTTTTTACAGAAAGGTCTGTTAAATTGTGGAATTCTTTGCCCAAGGAAGTAGTTATGTCAGATACAATGGATACATTCAAGAGAAGATTAGATACATTTCTTTCAAAAGGGAACATACAGGGTTATACTGTTTATTAGTAGGCAAATCAGGAAGGTCTGAAAAAGACTAACTTATTTGGTAGCAGGATAGCTATACTGTTCTCATGTCACTAGGGTTATGAGGCAAAGGTTGAACTTGATGGACTTGTGTCTTTATTCAACCGAATTTACTATGTTACTACTATTTTACTATGACATTTGAGGGGATAGAGTGGAGGAGGAGCAGCACCTCAATTTGTATAATGGATAAGAGTCCTGTTTCTGTTCCTGTATCAGCTGTCTTTTCAAATACTAGACAGAAAGCCTATTGCTATAACCACGTGTGGGGATGTTTTTAGGTGGTGGTACTTCAAAATATATTTTTTAATTTCATTAAGGCCTCCCCTGTGCTTTCCCATCCCTTTTTTGTTCCTTCTCATGGACTATAATTGTTTTTGTTGTTATTATTAGCATTATATTATTTAAGACTCATATTTTTTATTTTTTCTTTACCATCACTTACCTTATTAAACAAGTATAATTATATTTTTTCCTCAGTCATGTCTAAATTTAGGTAGATTGAGTTTTTTAGTGTAGATTAGAATGCAATGTATACGTGTAAATATATGAATGGACTAGAAATTATAACTTACCTGGATGAAAATGTTTGAGGATTTTTAATGAAATCATTGCATATGTCATCATTAGAAGGTTCCACATATGTTGGAAACTCTTTAGGGGGCTGCTTTAAGTCGGCCAGACACAGTTTTCGCTCTAGGCCTTTGTGTACACAGCAGCTTTCAATGCCAGGATGCTTAGGAAAAGGAGACTTTGGATCACAGGATTTAATTGACAAAGCAGTTGCCTTAAAAAAATAATATAAATATTCTGTAAGCAAATCGGTAATCAAAATGATGCTTTATAATTGGCATGCGTCAATCATTTGGCCGTGTTTGGCATTAAAAGACTCAGCTCAAATGTCATACAGTAATGGCATCTAGTGAGGCAAGTGAAGCGATTCTGGAACAAACTAGTTGCACTCTGGGGGACAAATACAATTTTCCACTGCTTTAAATTGAACGTTGAACCTTCTGAATATTCAAGAGGTTGAGCATTGAAGGGCTTAAAGGCACAAAGATGGTTTGGGAAGTTTTTATTTGTTCCTTATGATGCTCTTAGCTTGCCCCAGTATGACTTGTGTCCTGCTTAGTATATCACCTTTAGTCTGTTGAAAAATCATACATATTAGAGCAATTGATTAATTCAATATTTCTGCTCCTAGGCTATACCCAAGAAGTCTGTGATCATTTTTCATTATTAGACAAGTCTAGGCCAAAATGTAATCATATAAAAACACCAGTCATCACACAAATCTAATTTCTCTCTCTCTCTCTCTCTCTCTCTCTCTCAAATTGCAGATAACAACATATACTTCATCTAACCAGCTCCAATATGGAGGTCTGTTCCCTACTGGAATCTGTTCCCTGTGTGTCTACCTGCATTAGACTGAATGGTATGAGGCCCTCAGCACCTTATGCACAAAAGATAAATCCAGTTATTCTGGAGCAAACCAATTGTACCACAGGGGACAAATAGGAAATGCATTACTTACCAATATATTGGAAACTAATGTAGCACTCAAGGAGTTAAAGGCCCAGTTTAAATCAATGAGTGTGTTAGGAATATATTGTACTTTCATTTAATACAATTAGCTTATACTTTTCTTTTGTGTAGAAGGCCCTCATACTTTGCTTTAAGGATCAGAACAATACAATCAGTTAACCTTTTGAGTCCCAGAGGGGTATGCAACACATTTGCACACTCCTCTGGAACTCAAAGAGTTAAAGTGAAATTATAACTATAGGAATAAGTGGCTTGGAATGTGTTTAACAGAATCATTTTCAGAAATAGAAATCCTTTAACCCTTTGAGTGCCAAAGGAGTATGCAACGCATTGCAGAGCAATGCGTTGCGTACCCTTCTGGAATTCAAAGGGTTACTATTAACAAGATCAAAAATGATGTAAATTATCTATATAGTGCAGCAAGTCTTAATGTACCTCAAACACAAAGAAAACAGTCAACAGATCAATACATTTTGTACATAGTGTCTGCATTTGCCTGTACTTGCTGTGCACCAATTTAGGTCAGTGTTTAGTTCTCATTTCCACACAATAAATAATAGACTTCATCAGTCTGAATGAGATCAACCATAGACAGAGATTCCTGATGGGACATGAGAATATTCTTATAGTAGTAATATGGCCCCTGTTTATCAAAGCTGGAAACTTGCCGGGTTTCACCTAGAGACTACGGATTTAGAACACTGTCTCCGGGTCTCCGGATGAAACCTTAAATTCTACGGGTAAACTAAAATTATTGTAAAAAAAAAAAAAAAAAAAAAATTCCATAATTCCTCCTTTACTGGCATTGAGTGACGATACCCATGGCACTGCACTAGTATGAGACTGATACATCACATCTCTGCAATAGCCACAAGCGGATGTGATATGAGTGATGTAAGCATTGCTGGAGAGATAGCGCGTAGAAGAGAATTTGCTCACCTCTCTAGTCCAGCCAGAGGACAACTGTTTTTTTTTTGTTTTTTTTAGCATCTCTGGGTGAGCTATTTCTGGAAGTTCCCAGATATGCTGTTTATGTATAATCTACAGATGCATTCCTAAGAAATACTTCTATTAAATGTGTGATGTTCAAAAAAGTTGTGATAACAGAAATTGTTGGTATATTAGTCTGGAAAAGTATTCACACCATGGCCAGTCAATTCTTCGATGTATTACTGTCATTTCTTACCGCTGAATTCTACCTTTTGTCATAAGGAAAAAGCTATTTAACAAGTTTGCATGGTTTAATCTACTGTCATTCTGTGAGGTGTTTGTTAACCCTTTGAGTGACAGAGGGGCAATGCGTTCTGTACACCTCTGGCAGTCAAAGGGTTAAATCTTCTAGTCCTTCCTTTTCTTTAACCCTTTGAGTGCAAAGGACATATCAGAAACCTCCTTGGCACTCCAAGGGTTAAATCTGATGTCCATAATTTTCCTAACAAAATAAAAATGCCCTAAACTTGTAGAAGAAGACACAATAAAGGATTATTGACTGAAAAAAAGTATTTTATCCTATTTGCACCATTTTTACTTCATTGTGACACATTTTCTAGAGCAGGGCTGTCTGAGTTCAGTCCTCAAGGGCCACCAACAGGCCAGGATGTAAGGATTTCCCTGATTAAGCACAGGGAAGTTAATCAGTGGATCATTCATTTTGACTGACTCACCTGTGCTTAATCAGGGAAATCTTTGCATCCTGGCCTGTTGAGGACTGAACTTGGATGGCCCTGTTCTAGAGTGAAGGATTTACTTCTGAAAATACAGTCCTTCTTTTACAGTTAACCCATGTTCTAACTTTTTTTTCCATTATGATGACATTGAGCTCTAAGAGTCGGTTATTTCTAGGGCATATTCCTCTTGATTTGAATGCATTTTTTAATACTTAATGCTAGAGAGGTCTCTAAAATATTTAAGAGGCTAAAACAACATTTTTGGTGCAGCTCATTTGCACCAGAATTAATCCAGTTCCTTAAGTACATCATCCTCTCACTTAAAGGGATAGTAATGTCAGAAAAAAGTATTAACTATATGGTAGGTACAATTAAAAGAGAGTACTTGCACTAGGGTGACCAGACCTCACCTTTAACAGGGGACGCATAGGAAAAATGCATATTGTAGGACTGCTTTGATTTCAGTGAAGTACTGAAATCTGTCTATTTCCTATGTGTCCCCAGTTAAAGGTGAGATCTGGTCAGTCTAACTTGCACTCATTTGTATCTCTCAAACCGTTATGGTTTGAGAGATATAGGAAAATATAGTTCTCCGCTCCCTCCCCTTTCTGCTTGATGAGCTGTAAAGCTGTCAGAAGCAGATTCTGGTCTTTTGACCAGACGTGGCTCTTCAGCATTGGAATGGTCTACAATGTGTGCTTGCAAGCCAGGCACACATTGTAGACCATTCCAATGAGGTATTTATTTTTAGGTATCGCTATTTCGGAGCTGCTGAAGAGCCACCATCTGATACAGGAACCAGAATCTACTTCTGACAGCTTTACAGCTCGTCAAGCAGAAAGGGGAGGGAGCGAAGAACTTTATTTTCCTAAATCGCTCAAACCATAACAGTTTGAGAGATAAGTATAAGTGTAAGTACTCTCTTTTAATTGTATCTATCATATAGTTAATACTTTTTTACTGACATTGCTATCCCTTTAATGTTGTGGTCCTTCCTGATATTGGAAAAGAAAAAAGGTGAGAGACAAAAACTGTCAATGTCCTAAGTCAGTTTTTCAACTTTTAGCAATTGGAAAGTACAATTCCCATAATCTCCAACCAAAAGGCTGGGTGGGAATGATGGGAGATGTAGTTCCCAACAACTGGAGGCCCCGCAATTGACAAACCCTGTCCTAATTTCTACTGCTTTTTTGCTTGCTGAACTAGAATGTTTAACCCCTTAACGACCCTTGACGCTCATAGTACATCATGGGTCGATCTGGCCTAAGGACCCATGACGTACTATGACAGTCATGGAATTCCTGGCTCCCCGAGCGGCTGCACGCTGTTCGAGGAGTCTGGAACCGGAAAGAAAAAAAAAAGGTCTGTGGTCCTTAAGTGACGGCCGCGTGTGCTCATGGCCGGTCCTTAAGGGGTTAAAATTGGCCAAGCCACAATACACCTGAACAAAATAAATTGGTTAATTTGCATTACATGTAGTACTCTACAAAGCCTTATCTCCTACCCTCTCTCTTAACAAAATTGTAATACTTTGTTAGGAAATGCTCAGTGCTACAAACTTACCCCTTTGTCATAACAGTCAGCATCTGATCCCTTTGTGCAGCATGTTTCTGCAAGCGAGACTATAGCTTTCACCAGATGACCTATTTCTTCAAAGGTAGCATTAGAATACTTCCTGCTGTTCATGATGACTGCTCTGAAGAGAACAAATTACTACAGGTGATGTATTTTGGACAAAATTATTAGGAAACAGAACAAATGCATTTCTATTAGATATCCACATAGATGTAAGTGTAGTCACATACATGTTAACTTGATTGTTTGAGCCGTTAATTTTTCCTTGGGGGGGGGGGCAAGAGGCATGTGCAACACACACTCCTGTGGTCCTCAAAGGGTTAATGGAGTTAACAAGACATTATTAACAAAAAATAGATTTCTTCCCCTTATCATATCTATACTCCTATTTGTTGTTTCTTAAAGGCATAGTCACACTTAATATGTAATAAATATCTATCTATCTATCTATCTATCTATCTATCTATCTATCGAGAGAGTGGAGATTGTAGCTGTATTAGTCCAGTGATACAAAAAGAGTTGTGAGGAGCACACATCAAGCACGAACAAGATTAAGTGTCTTGTTCTAAGGCATGGTAGCCTCTCAATGGTGCTACAACTCACGTTTTTCACTTCCATGTGCCATTGCAGAGAGGAAATCTCCATATCCATATCAGACTGGTCCCGCCCACAGACAGTCCAGCTCCGAAATGTCAGGCAAATCCTCTCCGCACGAGAGAAACGGCAAAACCACAGATGTACGTTTCAGCCTATATGAGCCTCGTCAGTGTGGTGCAGCCGAATCCCTCTAGGCACATGGAAGCAAGGGCCCATGCCTGGGATAGTCCAGTGATTCCACCCTTCAATCAAACTAAAAATGGAATACTCTACACCATTTACCTTACTGTGGCCAGACAGCACTAATGGCCCCTATGAATTTTACTCTAATGCCTTTGTTCAAGAGATAACACATGCAGTCAGTCCTTGATGTCATGTCCAATTAGGTGTATTTCCATGCAAATGGGACTTGCCTGTCATTCCATAGCTGGGCTGCCCTTTTGTGCAGGATTAGCCTGATATGTACATGTTAATTTCTCCTCTGTAATGGCAGTATAGAGCTAAAATGAGATGCTTCTGACTGGTGACTAGCCGTAGAACAAGCAATATCACTCACATCTTTTAACTTACTGTTTAAGGGGGAGGACATGACAGTTGGTAGCAGGACCACAGAACCTCTATCTATTGTCATTGCACATGTTAATCATAACCTTTTTAAGTATCAGTGGGGTGTGCAACACATTGCATTTTAAAGGATTCAAGCCTCGATTCAATTATCTCAGACGCAGCCAAAGCCAGTTTTTTAAGCAAGGAAAGCCATTCAATTAGCCATTTTAAGAACAGCTAACAGCAGTTTTAAAATCACAATGGACAATAATTTTTGCCCGTTGAAAATAAAGGAACAACTATACCTAGAACCCATTCAGTCCTGTGTGGTAGTGCCAATGGACGATACATTTATACAGTTAATGACTGAAATTCTACACCCAGTTTTTCTGGCCGTACAGCACACAACAGATAAAAAAAACGGCCGTCAGACAAAACAAGCAGGGAAACATCAGCTCTCATAACACACACATAGCACAAGTACACCAATGGGAACATTACCCCTGCAAAGCAAAGTAAACACTCATACAATGTTCGTGCCATACAAACAAGTCCAGGGCAAACAACAAAAAAACCCCAGGGACAAGGGCTTGACAAAGAAACACAATTTCTCACACCATATGCCTTTCAAACCCAAAGCAACCCAGGATCACCTGTGCAACATCACCAGCCAGTGGAAACCCAACATGCAACTCACAACATCACACACTCACCTGACAGGTAACCAGCAATTACAACAAATCAGACAAAAAAACACAGCCACATAGCAAAGCACTTACCTGGACAACCAGGGCCGGCCCTTACATGGGTCCCGGTGGGTCCATGGACCCAGGCGGCACTTTGGCAGGGTAGGCAAATTGCCCCAAGGCATGTTTATTTTGTGTGCTGCTGGCCTCCAGGTGCCCCATCAGTGCCACTGGCAGAGCCTGGGCGGCAGCAGCCCTATGCTCCCTCAGTGGGGAATTGCCCTGTGCTGGCTGCTTCAATGACATGTGAACGACAGTGGCGATGTGCTCATGGAGGAGGAGGAAATGCCAAGTCTGGACCTGGTCACGGGGGGAGGGAACACTGAGTGGTGACGCATCACGCAAGCGACAGGCTTGTATTTAAGTACAAAATAAATCATGTAAAAGATTTAAACAGAATCTGAACACATTCTATTTCTGCATAATAATTCATAAAGGCAATTTTTCTTGTAATTTTATTTCACACAATAAAAATTAGATAGGAACCTTTCTCAGTAAGCCCCCTCCTAATTTCCAGGGGAGGGCTGGCAATTTGTGGCCTGGAGGGCAGCTACAATCAAGTGGCCTGATTTTACTATTGTTCCACCCCTCTGTCCCAGCCCACCCTCTTTTGTAAATTTGAAAATTACCATTAACCCTTTGAGTGCCAGAGGGGTATGCCACGCATTGCAAAGCAATGCGTGGCATACCCCTCTGTCACTCAAAGGGTTGGTGTTGTGAAGTAAGGCAAGAAATACCACAGAGCTTACAATTGAAATGGGATTACACTGGTGCAACTACAGAGCTTACAATGTAAGTAAAGCTGCACTAGTGATACCATATAACTTACAAGAGAAATAGATTATGCTACTAATGTAGCTTCACTTGGATTGTAGCTCCATTTCAATTGTAAGCTCTGTGGTATCACTACTGTAGCTACATTTGCAGCAAAAAGAGGGAGTGGCCCACCAGCCCAGACATATGACTGGCCCAGGGGGCAATTGCCACCCTACCCCGCAGGCCAGCCCTCCCCTGCTAATCTCTTTTTAAAAAGCTCTTTTGAAATAAACAGTTTCCAAAAGAGGGATTGCGGACTTTTATTCCTTAATAAAATATTCACACAAAGATGACTTGCTGCATATCTTATAAGAGGTATGCATTGGTGTGAGCCATAAAATATTCTGAGGATAATGTACCATGATGAACTGTATCAAGTTTGGAGCAATTCAGCTGTACCATACGGGACAAATTAAAAGTTCCCAGATTCATATTTATTTTAAAAGTGGCTTTTAACTCATTCAATGCTACAGAACATTGCTTCGCAATGCGTTGGAGATCTCTGTAGCATTCAATGGATCAAAGGGAGTTTTTATTCATTTACTAAGGTGCAGGATGTTTCACATATAATTGCTTCTGTCCTGGAGCAGCTTTAGAGCAATCCAGAAAGCATTGGGCAGTTGGTTAGTTAACTGCCTTTGACGCAAAGACACTCCCTGTGAATCTGGTTCAGTTGCTAGTGTCAATAGCTCTTTGAAGCCTTGCCACACACTCTTTATTTCCTTGTGCCTCTGTAGAAAAAAATTAGATTGCAAGCTCTATGGGAAAGATACTCACTGTGCATGAAAAATGATGTGTGCAACTTAAAGTTCAATTTAGTGGTGCTATATAAGAATACATGTTTTATTATTATAACTGGGCCTTAGGGGGGCAAGCAAACAAATGGCCAAAATTTGCAATAAAAGATGTTTAAAGTGTAATTTAAACCAATGAGGATTTTTATGTGTCCAGAATGGTACAGCTGGTTTGACTCAGAATTTCTCTCTCACTACACAATTTTATTTTCTTATTAAATATCCTCTTCCTTAGGTCAACAAAACAAATACACATTTTTATGTTGTTATTTATTTTATTTTTTTTACAAAATCCACAAATTTCCTTAAACGATTCCCAATTAAACAATACATTCACACTGTAAAATATCACATAATGGATGTGGGCGTGTTTTGATGGGTGTGGTTTGGGGTGCAGCATTTCATCCTTGGACCCAGGCAGCACAAAGTCTTGACCCGACATTGTGGACAACACACACCTTCCCATAGGTCACTTCCTACCTCATGACCATGCCTGAACAACCCACCATTGTCACCATCCTCAGACGTGGTGTGTTTACAGTGAGTCTGTTCAAAGACAGAGAAAGAGAGATTACAAGCAATATGTTTGCATATCTATTCCTGCAAAGACATCTGAGACAAAGGCGTGCGAGGGTTAGGGATCACGATCAACCCCCAAGCTCACCTGCTGAACAGCCTCCATTTGATGCAACTGTTGATGCTCAGGGTAGACAACCAGACAGAAGGCCATCTTCATCTGCAGGACCACACCTAGCAGCAGCACCTCAGCTGCCACAACCAGATCATCCATGCTGAAGTCAGAGACTGCTACAGGTTAACATCCCACAGCATCATTGTCTTATTTGAGGTGATCAAATATGATGTAGACCCTATATACAGCACCAAGCATGATGGGCCTGCAGAATCCAATGTGTGCCATACATTTTATGGCAAGTCATTCCAGTCCACAGAAGGCTATGCATCTAGCATGTCCCACCTCACATGCTCAAGGGCACTGTCTCGTCTCAAGTTTTGACAGCCCTCAAGAGGAAGGCCAGGAGCTAGATCCACTTCCCTCTACCAAAATGGAGTGGACACTTGTAAAACAGGACTTGTACACAAGTGGGGGCATGCCTAGGCTCATGGGCGTCAAAGACTGCACACGTGCGCATAAGTGATTCAACGCATGAGAGACATATCTACAACAACAGAAAGAATTTCCACTCTATCAATGTGAAGATGGTTTATGATGCTAAAATGAGGATAACCCATGTTTGTGCCTCCTATCCCGGCAGCTGTCACGACTCATACACCCTCAAAAACTCCTCCGTCCACAAAGACTTTGAGAATGGAACCTATACAGGGGGATGGCTTTTTGGTGAGTCAACACAATTAAGTAAACATAGATTTGCATGGTCATGACACACAAGTAGTACGTCCCCTATACACAACATCATCCACATAACATGTGGCCTCTGTCTCCCGATGTCACTCTCACCTCACACCACTACCAAATCTACAAACACCTGCACAGGAGCTCTACAATGAGGCAGATGTAGGAACAAGGAATGCCATTGAGCGCACCTTTAGCCTGCTCAAATCCAGATTCCAGTGCCCGGATCACCCGGGGGGGGGGGGGTAGGGGCTCTGAAATATGCCCCAGAAATGGCATGCAACATCATCCTACCTTGTGCCATACTACACAGCATAGCCGTTAACACACATCTAATGGACGAGATTGAGCCACTAACTATTATGGAGGTACCTGTTCCACTTGCACAGGATTAGAACACCCTGAGAGGGTGGATATATGAGACACAGGAATCAAACACAATGGATATATGTCCATAATCAGGCTTGGGGAATGTGTGCAAGCATACTCACACAACAATGATCTGTTTCACTCTACAGGATGAATGACATACACAGCCCTGATATTGCCTGCTACAACATCACAATCACATAGCTTCTACAATATCTAAGCTACGCATCAGCCATTCCATGGATGTGTCATATAGAGGGTCCGAATTCAACTAGCATCTGCCATTCCTTTGGCCATGATGACAATACCATTTCAAGGATATCATCCATCCCTCTGCAAACAAAGGTACATCACATTGCCCTTGTTCATCACATCCCTGAGTTAAACTGACCGCAGACAACATTTATTGTGTTGAACATAGCCATATCAACCATAGAACTCTTAAGCAATAAAGAGATATCCAGAGCAATGACATGCAATGCATTGGATACCACTCTGTCATTCCAGATGTTAAAGGGGGTATTGGACTTAGCATGAGATCAACAGTGCTGCAAAGCCTAATGGAGCAGAATAGGGATGAATATACTGTGTTAGTGTTGTCTACAGCATCGGAGTAACTATTTGGAAGTCAGATTGTAAGGCCCACCATGCTGATCTGTGTGTGTGTATGTGAGTGTGTGTGCAGCATAATTTCATTGGCACGGCAACACCCTCTGTGTCATGGGGCTTGGTTTGTATACTATATGATGTATTTCTATAATGTCTTGTGCACATATACATGTAGCTGGTTAGCATCCCCTTGTTCCAAACCTTATGGGTTCCAGAGGGGTATTCAACCCCATTGCTTTGTCTATTCCTCTGGAATGCAAAAGGTTAATAGGATAATGATTGTTCATCTTTTTCATGACTGATAGACAGTGCAGTTTCCGATTCTGTCATCCCTTCCCACAGGCAAACATGGCATGATCTATCATGGAACAGAGGAATGTCCAAGTGACCCTGGTGAAATGTTGACTCCACATCCATGAAGCTCACCTCTTGCTGCTCTCTAGTGCTGATGATTATTCAATGTGACACAAAGTTGTTAGCAAACTTTGCAAAATCTTTCAAATAGTAAAAAAACAAAAAAGCTCAAGTATATGTTTGAGTTGCCTAGGATCCAAGATGAAAAACCTGTACAGCAATATTACTCTTCTTCAGAGTTTAAAGGGATAGTAATACCTAAAATGTAAAAAAAAATATGTTGTAGGGTTTATCCCCCTGAGTAAAACAAGAGTACTCCCACTGCTGAAAGATGTTTCATTCAAAAGTTATTAATTTTCAAAGTTGAATTTTTTAGGTGCAATATCACAGTGGCCTGAAATTGTAGAGTGGCGCTGTTGCTACACCATCCTATGGAGATTTATGGTCCTGAGACCAGAGCTGTCCATAGGATCGTGTAGCAACAGCGCCACTCTACAATTTCAGGCCACTGTGATATTGCACCTAAAAAATTCAACTTTGAAAATTAATAACTTTTGAATGAAACATCTTTCAGCAGTGGGAGTACTCTTGTTTTACTCAGGGGGATAAACCCTACAACATATTTTTTTTACATTTTAGGTATTACTATCCCTTTAAATATGTTTTGGAGAACCTATGAGCAGCCAGTTGTTAAGGTAAAAGTACCCTTTGAGTGCTTTTAGAAGTCTTCAATTAATTTTCATACAATACATACATGTTTATGCTTTAATGCATTGTTAAACATCTTAAAGGAAGCCTATCACTATCCAAAATATGTCTTTTGATTTTGATGTTGGATTAGCCATTTCTCCAGATAGCAAAATATTATGAAATTTATTGATGCAAGGAAATGATGGGGTTATTCACTAAGGTGTGATGAACAGGAGATAAAGTAGATATAACGTATCCAGTGATTTCACTTCTCCAGTTCCTATTTTATTCTGTGGAGCCAATGCACTGAGATTGTTCTGCTTTTAAAGATATTAGTGCATAGTCTCCATAGAATAACAAAGGAACTGGGGAAGTGATATTACTGGAGAAGTAATCTGCACCTTATCAACTCTTTATTAGTGTTGAGCGAGCATGCTCGGCCGATGCTCGGATCGGCTCGAGCATCGCTCTGCTCGGCACATGGCGGTACTCGTACGAGTACCGCCATGTGCTCGCCCGCCATGTTCGGGTGGCGGGGATCTGTGCCGAAGGAGGCACAGATCTGAAGACGCTCCGCTGGACCACCAGGGACTGGAGGTACGGGGGCATTGCGGAGATGAAGGGGGCATTGCGGAGATGAAGGGGGACAGTGTGGAGATGAAGGGGGACATTGTGGAAGGGGGACATTGCGGAGATGAAGGGGGCATTGTGGAGATGAAGGGGGCATTGCGGAGATGAAGGGGGACAGTGTGGAGATGAAGGGGGACATTGTGGAAGGGGGACATTGCGGAGATGAAGGGGGCATTGCGGAGATGAAGGGGGACAGTGTGGAGATGAAGGGGGACATTGTGGAAGGGGGACATTGCGGAGATGAAGGGGGCATTGCGGAGATGAAGGGGGCATTGCGGAGATGAAGGGGGACAGTGTGGAGATGAAGGGGGACATTGTGGAAGGGGGACATTGCGGAGATGAAGGGGGCATTGCGGAGATGAAGGGGGCATTGCGGAGATGAAGGGGGACAT
This sequence comes from Rhinophrynus dorsalis, assembly GCA_037306005.1. Lineage (NCBI taxonomy): Eukaryota > Metazoa > Chordata > Amphibia > Anura > Rhinophrynidae > Rhinophrynus > Rhinophrynus dorsalis. The sequence goes on along the minus strand of CM074718.1, from coordinate 235,979,152 downwards.
TGCGGAGATGAAGGTGGCATTGCGGAGATGAAGGGGGACAGTGTGGAGATGAAGGGGGACATTGTGGAAGGGGGACATTGCGGAGATGAAGGGGGCATTGCGGAGATGAAGGGGGACATTGCGGAGATGAAGGGGGACATTGTGGAGATGAAGGGGGCATTGACCAGGCACCCTCCCCTCATCAGAGCAGGGGGTGCCTGGTGTAATGCTCGTGTCGCCCCATTGAAGTCAATGGGGCTCGGGTGCTCGGCCGAGCACTCGAGCCTCCGGCGGTGCTCGGTCAGAGCACCCGAGCACCCGAGCATCGGGGTGCTCGCTCAACACTACTCTTTATCACACCTTAGTGCAAAAACTCTGATGTCCTCCCTGCATAGTGTAATTAATTGACGCAATTAGTGGTTTCTTCATGCTCCTGTCTTGTAGCCAATCAAAACATTTATCTCAATAATCAAACACATATTACTAGGTATTAGTGTTGAGCGAGCACCCGGATGCTCGGGTGCTCGGGTGCTCTGACCGAGCACCCCCTGAGGCTCGAGTGCTCGGCCGAGCACCCGAGCCCCATTGAAATGAATGGGGCGACACCAGGCACCCCCTGCTCTGATGAGGGGAGGGTGCCTGGTCAATGCCCCCTTCATCTCCGCTATGCCCCCTTCATCTCCGAATGCCCCCTTCAGCTCCGCAATGTCCCCCTTCATCTCCGCTATGCCCCTCTTCCACAATGTGCCCCTTCATCTCCGCTATTCCCCTCTTCCACAATGTCCCCCTTCATCTCCGCTATGCCCCTCTTCCACAATGTCCCCCTTCATCTCCTCTATGGCATAGAGGAGATGAAGGGGAACATTGTGGAAGAGGGGCATAGCGGAGATGAAGGGGCACATTGTGGAAGACGGGCATAGCGGAGATGAAGGGGGACATTGTGGAAGAGGGGCATAGAGTCTATGCCCCTCTTCCACAATGTCCCCCTTCATCTCCGCAATGCCCCCTTCATCTCCGCAATGCCCCCGTACCTCCAGTCCCTGGTGGTCCAGCGGAGCGTCTTCGGATCTGTGCCTCTTCCGGCACAGATCCCCGCCACCCGAACATGGCGGGAGAGCACATGGCGGTACTCGACGAGTACCGCCATGTGCCGAGCAGAGCGATGCTCGAGCCGATCCGAGCATCGGCCGAGCACGCTCGCTCATCACTACTAGGTATATGATGGATTTTCCCTCATCAGATTGTGAATCCCAGCATATGTTCATTTTGCTAATCTATCCTTCCAGGGTATAATTTAACCCAGATACATGGTTTAATGGGGACTGTTAGGATTTTCTGGCCAGAGTTAGGTAAGTGTGTGTGGGTTATTGTTAGGAGGTAGTGGTCCCCCTTAACTCTTGAATAATAGATAGGGGACAAAAAAATTCCCAACATTCCCATTAATTTAAACTTGAATTCTAACCACCTTGAATTTTTGAGAGGCTTTTCAATGCATTCAATCTCTCTCTCTCTCTCTCTCTTGAATAAGTGGGGGCAACTTGATGTAAGCTGTGTTGATGTCAAACATGAGTGAAATAATGAAATAAAGTAAAAAGCATAAAGCTTACTAGTTCAGCTGAAAGATGGTGCTGCCATCAATGTGCTCAGCCACCAGATTCCTCCCATCTGTAATCTCTGTTGGGCAATGATATGGCGATCTAATATGATTTCAAAGGATCTATTAAAAATTATATACATAAGGACACAAGGTTTAATAAATGCTTTGGAACCATATTAAAGTAAGACATTATCCAACTAGGATTACTGCTGGGAGGAATCTGGATGATGTCAGGTTAGAGGCAGACTGAGTGGTGAATATGACTCCATATGTGTGCTTGACCTTCTACTATCCAAAAGACGTGAGGTGTATGTTATAAGTTTGTGAATGAATGGGGAAGCTGGACTCCAGCATCAGTCCATTAAAGGTCTGTGTCAGTGACTGGTGAAAGTATCAGCAGGTATGGTCAAACAAGTAAATAGAGCATCAGTCACAGGCAGTGATATCTGTTTATAATATTCCTTCAATTTTTGTGACAGGACCAAAGGACTCACTATGGGGGATGTACAAGTATGATAACATACTAATATATGAGCTGGAACCAATTTTTGTGTACTTCGCCTACCCATGCTAAGCTATTTACACAGATAATTATACTTCTTAAACCAGTGGAAAGGCAGTGTGAAAGTATCTAGGCATTTCAGGACATTCTGTTGTTCTGTGCTTTGTTTTCACTCTGTAATAACAAAGCTCAAAAGGAAATTATTGTACAATTACTGAATTTTCCTGAGCATGCTACAGGGATGTGTTTGGGGCTTTCTTTTATTAAAATTGTAAAAACAGAGGAGTTTTTGGCACTAAAGCGATCATACACTCCATTACATAGCCCAAGGTGCAGCTGAGAGATTTCTATGCCAACACATAGGCAGAGAAAATAAGCTGATTTGTTGGATTCATGTATTTCCTCTGCTATTTCATTTCAAAGTGCCAAGTGGCGTTTCATTAAGGCACTGACCTCACAAGGTTCAAACATTATCATTGTAATGCAATGAATTGTTGGCAGGTGTGCTCCATATTCTCCTCTGCTGTGTTATTCAGCTCTGAAGGTTGTATTTACAAGGGAAAATGTATTGTATCTAGGGTAAAATAGTAGCAGCCTGTTTGCTGAAGAAGAAGAGGCATAAAACACTGTGAAATATTCCTTTGATATATGACACAGGTGTTTTCCCCCCATTTGCTCCACTTTTGTCTCCATTAATATACACCTATGAGACTGATTTGACAGTGACAACCTAATTTCTGACATATTCTACAAGTGCATAGTATGTGAAGTCAAATTGCCTTTTTTACATCACTTTTTTACACTTGAACTCCCTAAATCTCTTTTTCCAGAGAACTTTATCTTGGAGCTCTGTGAAAGCAGGGATAGTGCAACAATGTAGCACTATCCCTGTCACATTGAGTGCACTGTATGCTGTGGTAGAAGGAGGCTTTTATACATTGTATCACTGTCCTTTTTACAGTCTATCTTTTTTACATTGTTGCACTATGCTTGCTTCACAGACCCTGACAGAAGGCTTCCTAGAAAGATATTTAGAAAATTCACTGCTAGGGACATTAAAAAAAGAGAAAAGAATAGGCAACTTGACTTTACATAATATGCATTTGCAAAATATGCAAAAATGAAAAGGAGGGCGACTCTCACTACAGGCATCCACAGAAATATGTTATCCTTGCCCATGGTCTGTTCAGTTCTACTAATGTCACAAAGGGGTGGGCGTAGGCAAAATGTAGGTGGAAACAGTAAGTGAAGGAGCTAGGTGGTTGGGAAAGGATGGGTGGGTAAAATAGACCTCCAAAAGCACATAGAGAGCAACATTTTTGGGCTTACTGCCTGTAAACACTCTTGTGCACATTTATAGTAGAGTGGTGAATGAGATAATGTATCCCTGTGTAGGAGAGAGGTGGCTAAACCTTTCCCTTGTGCTGTAGGGAGTAGACTCAGCTAATGCTTTGCTGGGCTGCTGACAAGGAACATGTCAAGTGAAAGAGAAAGCAGGGCTAACCTTGCACTGACTGGGAGCCAGGGTGGGATGAGACTTGGCCAATATTGCTCTGGGTGAGCAAAACATGATCTCCCCCATAGGCCCACGGCTCACCCCTCGATAGATTGGCCCCTGGTTTTTTGTGGCATTTGTACTGGGGCCCAGCATCCAAGGAAGCCTGAGCTACCCCAGGGTCCAATAGGCTCTAGTTATGTCTCTATAAAAAATTTTTGTGATGGGGTGACTTTTTTTTTTTACCTGGTCCCTCCAGTGAGTAGTTATGTCACGGACCATCAAGCATACTGCATGCCAAACCTAATCTATTGTGTCTCATACCTAATATATATATATAAACATTTATATACAGGGTAAATGCATGAGGAGGCTAAAAATGTTATAGTAATGTAAAAGGCAAGTCATTTTCTTTCACTCAGTACGGTTTTAGACTTGAGCCATTTCATCCATAAACCAGGTTTTACCCTTTGAATGCTAAAGGGTCTCCAAAACATTGCTTCACAATGTGTGTAAACGTTTCTGACATCTAGTGGGTTAAAGGCTTATTTATTAAGCCAGATATAGAATAATATATCAAAAATGATGATGCATCTTAAGGTACTCTTGAAACAGGGAATACTAACAATAATTCCAGGCTTGATAACAGTGATCATAATCTGAGCCTGTTGACCCTGTGCTCTTTGATCGAGTTTTTGAACAATCATAATTCATTTTCAGTGGAATAAAATGTTTTGTTGAGAAATGTTTCCAGAATATTTGTATAACAACAGATTTAGATGATTTTGTGACACTCAAAAATAATGAGTATGCAGTTTACACTGAAATTGATTTTTTTACTCTGTCAGTTTTCTTCAACATCATGTGGACCTCTTTCAGAATGTAATAAAGAGCTGAGATCATTGTCTGAAATGACTTCAGATGCCCCAACCTTTTCTTACAATAATAAGAAGAAAAGATTTGTGATAGAAAAATCCACAGGATAATAAAGGTGGAACAGTAGTGGATATGTATTCAGAAGTTTATTCATTTATTTATTTTTAACCCTTTGAGTGCCAGAGGATTACACAATGTGTACCCCTCTGGCACTCAAAGGGTTGAATAAGGGGTTATGAGACAACTAAAATAAAACCCCTCTAGACCACACGCCTGAGGGCCTTCAATAGACCAGAATGGCTCATAAGGTTCAATAGTCTTTGTCAAATTCTTAAATTTAATCAAGTGGCAGTGAACTACAGTGAACTACATGGGACTACAAGTATATATATTCTGGTTCATTGTCTGATTGCAGAGAGGTGGAGATTGGCTGCATGCAGTGAATTAGAAGCAGTGATTTTGACATTAGTGGATAGGGTCTAAGCTCCCTACCCACATATGTCAAAATCACTCCAGTGACACAAAATCTGAGAGGTCTCTTATTTGCTGTCCTCTCCACCCCTTTGTGGTAGGGGGAGGAGATTGGCCTCATGCAGCAGAGGCGGTTAAATTGTTGCAGTGGCACAGTGGTCCTCCAGGTCCTTGATGTGCACAGTGTACCAAATGGAATGTCCATTTGCTACTGTGTGTATATATATATATATATATATATATATATATATATATATATACATATATACAGCAAAAAGGATGAGTAAGCACTCTCAGGTCTTAGAAAAAATGAATTTTACTAAGTATCAATGTTTCAATGTGCAATTCACATTTCCGTCAGGACCCTGTAAAATTCATTTTTTCTAAGACCTGAGAGTGCTTACTCATCCTTTTTGCTGTTTGTATCCAGTATAGCACCTATGCATTCCCCAAATAAGTTCTGTTAAATTGAGCCATTTCCATCTAGGACACAGTTCCCCTTTAATAGAACATTTTAAATACTTCATATATTTACCTGATTTATATATATTTTTCTGTTACTTCATTGGGTTATAATATGCATGCATGAGTGGATTAACTTGTTCCACTTCTGCTTTTAATCAATATTGCACTACATATAGCAGTTATTAAACACTGAATGCTAGAGACCAGCTGCACAATAGGGAATTATATCAACTGGAATTTGAGGAATATGTATTTGTGCTTTCTGGTTCAGTTGGAATTTTTATTTCAATCCTTTGATGCAGCTTGTTTGGTGCAGAATTGGATTACTGTTAAGGTTCATGTTACAGAAATATTTATACTTAAAACAAGTTTGTGATTTTAAAAGAGCTATTGTAGTAGCCCTTTTTTTGTTGCTGAGAAAACTATTTTTTATTTTTTAATAGTAGCATTTGCTACTAAGCATCCAGCGCAGATACTTGCTGTCTCAGACCTACATTACCTCCCCCACTAACTGACACTGCTCAGCAATCTATTGTAACCCCCCCATCCACCAACACTGAAAGGCTTAAGACTCTTCAGTAGCAGAAATACTGTAGAACAAAGACAGGAATTGCCTGCATAGTATGCCTTAATTAACATGATATGTTAATCTAATAATTAAACTAGTTTTCTTAATATAAAATGGCTAATACAACAGACAGGTGGCCACCAAATGGCCCATAGTGTTAGCTTTTAACCTTTTTTAGGATCAGAGGGGTGTGTTATGCATTTTCTTTGTAATGGGTTGCACACTCCTCTGTCATCAAAGGGTTAATCTATTCCTGTCATCTTGATTGTAAGCGAGTTGATTTTTCTGCTACATTGACCCGACTGGATTCATGTAAGGCAGGGATGTCCAAGTTCAGTCCTCAAGGGCCACCAAAAGGCCAGGATGTAAGGATTTCCCTGATTAAGCACAGGTGATTCAGTCAAAATCAATGAGTCACTGATTAACTCCCCTGTGCTTAATCAGGGAAATCCTTACATCCTGGCCTGTTGGTGGTCCTTGAGGACTGGACTTGGACAGCAGTGATGCAGGGAGATCTTAGTACAGACCTTCACTCTGAAGTAAATACAATGGACTGCTCTTTTGCACTATGCCAGCCTAATGCCAATAATAGTGTTTTATGTCAAAAATGGCTGATTTACACCACATGCTGTAAGGAGTGGGCAGTGTAGGACTGCACTGGAGATTCACAGTGTGCCATGTCTCTGCTCCTTTTTGTTGCTCCTTTGAGGACTGAACTTGGACAGCCCTGATCTACTATTCAAGTAGTAAAAACCCACTTTAAATATAGGGGAGAGTGAGTGGTGTATTGTATCTGTTATGGGTCTGCCAGTCTGGAGGACTGCCAGAACAAACCAGGAGCTGATCTGTTGGGGGATCAGATATCCCCTGGTGGACCACACAGCCATGGGCCAGTTGGGGAGATCATGTTTTACTCATCCAGAGCAATATTGGCCAAGTCTCATCCTCCCCTGGTTCCCAGGCAATTCAAGGTTAGCCCTCTTCTTTCTTTCACTTGACATTCTCCTTTTCACCAGCCCTGCAAAGCATTAACTGAGTCAATTCCATCCTGCACAAGGGAAAGTTTTAGCCACCCCTCTCCCACCCAGTGAAGAATTATCCCACCCACCACTATACTATAGGGGTACTCAAGAGTGTTTTCAGGTATTGAGCCCAAAGATGTTTCTCTCCATGTGCTTTTGGAGGTCTGTTTTAGCCACCCCCATCCTTTCCCAACCACCTAGCTCCTTCACTTACTATTTCCACCTGCACTCTGCCTATGCCAACCCCTTTGTGACATTAGCATAACTGGATAGAGCATGGGCAGGGATAACATATTGTCACAGCTTCCCTTGGTTCCTGCGCCGATGCTTCGGCGCCACTCTTCATCATTCCACGCATCATCTGTAGACACCAGGCTTCAGAGTGAAGCAGGCCTCTGTTTTATGCCATGCTTCCTGTAGTCTCCTCCTACCAACTTCCTTCCTCTGAGCCTGCCCCTCCTACCTACTTCCCGAAGAGGGGTTTAAAGGGCAGTCTGAGTCCTGACTCGGTTGCCCTTGTGTTGTTGTACAAACAGTTCTGTTTAGTTTCGGCTCTGTGTATGACCTGGCTTGTCTGACCATCCAATCTGGTGCTGACCTGTGGCTCTGTCTGACTGCTCTTTTGCCTGCTCCCATTGTGTAGTGGATACTAGTGTTGAGCGAGCATGCTCGGCCGATGCTCGGATCGGCTCGAGCATCGCTCTGCTCGGCACATGGCGGTACTCGTCGAGTACCGCCATGTGCTCGCCCGCCATGTTCGGGTGGCGGGGATCTGTGCCGGAGGAGGCACAGATCTGAAGACGCTCCGCTGGACCACCAGGGACTGGAGGTACGAGGGCATTGCGGAGATGAAGGGGGCATTGCAGAGATGAAGGGGGACAGTGTGGAGATGAAGGGGGACATTGTGGAGATGAAGGGGGGCATTGCAGAGATGAAGGGGGCATAGCGGAGATGAAGGGGGACATTGCAGAGTTGAAGGGGGCATTGCAGAGATGAAGGGGGCATTGCAGAGATGAAGGGGGCATAGCGGAGATGAAGGGGGACATTGCAGAGATGAAGGGGGCATAGCGGAGATGAAGGGGGACATTGCAGAGATGAAGGGGGCATAGCAGAGATGAAGGGGGACATTGCAGAGATGAAGGGGGCATTGCAGAGATGAAGGGGGCATAGCGGAGATGAAGGGGGACATTGCAGAGATGAAGGGGGCATTGCAGAGATGAAGGGGGACATTGCAGAGATGAAGGGGGCATTGCAGAGATGAAGGGGGCATAGCGGAGATGAAGGGGGACATTGCAGAGATGAAGGGGGCATTGCAGAGATGAAGGGGGCATAGCGGAGATGAAGGGGGACATTGCAGAGATGAAGGGGGCATTGCAGAGATGAAGGGGGCATTGCAGAGATGAAGGGGACATTGCAGAGATGAAGGGGGCATAGCGGAGATGAAGGGGGACATTGCAGAGATGAAGGGGGCATTGACCAGGCACCCTCCCCTCATCAGAGCAGGGGGTGCCTGGTGTAATGCTCGTGTCGCCCCATTGAAGTCAATGGGGCTCGGGTGCTCGGCCGAGCACTCGAGCCTCCGGCGGTGCTCGGTCAGAGCACCCGAGCACCCGAGCATCGGGGTGCTCGCTCAACACTAGTGGATACCCAATCTGGTGCGGACATGTGGCTCTGGCTGACTACTTGAACTGTGTATGACCTGGCTTATCTGACTATCCAATTTGGTGCTGACCTGTGGCCCTGTCTGACTATTCTCCTGCCCGCTCCTTGTGTATAGTAGACACCCAATCTGCTGCAGACCTGTGGCTCTGGTTGACTACCTGATTTGTGTATTACACAGCTTGTCTGACTATCTTATCTGGTGCTGACCTGTGGCTCTGTCTGACTATTCTCAGGATCACTCTGGTGCCTCTGAGTCAGTACTTCTCCCTTACCATATCATCTTTAGGGAGATCCCTAGATCTAACTGCTGACTGTAAGCGTGAGTCAGTTAGTCTCTTACTGGGATTCCTGCTGGGCCTTCATTATATAGAGACTCCAGAGGCTTCTGTCGGTCTCTTTAAGAGTGTTCCAACTTTTGGCAGACTCCTATTTCTGATAGAGTCGTTAGCCGCTAGAAGGCCCTCTGTGATTCACTTACTCATTGTTCTATGATTTACTGTACTAATATTTATTCAATAAAGATTGTTACTATACCGTACTGACTCCTGGTTTGATCCTGGGAAACCATGACACATTTCCCACTCCTAGAAAAATGTTTGTGAATGCCCATAGTGAGAGTCAGCCTACTTTTCATTTTTGCAAATACAAATTTCCCAAAATCCAATTGATTTAATTCCCTATTCTGCAGCTGGTTAGCCCCTGCCCACTAATGTGAAAATCTCTGCCTCTGATTCACTGCATGAAGCCATTCTCTGCCTTCCTATCATCTTACAGTGAACCAGAAATGACTTAGATCGATCTATCTATCTATCTGTCTATCTATCTATCTATCTATCTATCTATCTATCTATCTATCTATCTACTTTTTAATTTGTGTTTGATCTCACATGTAATTCACTGCCACTTGTTTCAGTTTAAGAATCTGACCAAGACTATTAACCATTATGGGTCATTTTGGACTATTGAAGGCTATCATTTGTTATAAGGAGGTGTGGTCTAGAGGGGTTCTTCATCAGAGATTAATAGATTAATAGTGTTTTTACTATAAAAGAATTAATAAATATCCACTACTGCTCCAGCTTTATTAGCAATGTAGATTGTTTTATCACTTGAAATCTTTTCTTCTTCTTATAAGAAAAGGTTGGGACACCTAAAGTCATTTCAGACAATGATCTCAGCTCTGTGTTTATTACATTCTAAAAGAAGTCCACATGATGTCAAAGAAAACTGACAGAGAAAAAAAAATCAATGTCAGAGTAAACTGCATACTCATTATTTTTGAGTGTCACTAAATCATCTAAATCTGTTGTTATACACATATTCTGGAAACAGTTCTCAACAAAACATTTTATTCCACTGAAAATAAATTATGATTGTTCAAATATGTGTTCAAAAAGCACAGGGTCAACAGGCTCAGATTATGATCACTGTTATCAAGCCTGGAATTATTGTTAGTATTCCCTGTTTCAAGAGTACCTTAAGATGCATCATCATTTTTTATTTATTAATCTATCTCTGGCTTAATAAATAAGCCTTTAACCCATTGGATGTCAGAGACGTTACACACATTGTGAAGCAATGTTTTGGAGACACCTCTACCATTCAAAGGGTGAAACCTGCTTTATGGATGAAATGGCTCAAGTCTAAAACCATACTGGATGAAAGAAAGTGACTTGCCTTTTGTATTACTATTACTTTTTTAGCCTCCTCATGCATTTACCCTGTATATATATTTATATATATATATATATTAGGTTTGAGACACAATAGATTATAGAATAGGTTTGACATACAGAATGCATGATGGTCGGTGACATAACTAGTCATTGGAGGAACCTGGTGAAAAAAAAGAAATTCACCCACTATCACAATTTTTTTGTAGAGACATAACTAGCACTTACTGGACCCTGGGGTAGCTGGGACCTCCTTGGATGCTGGGTCCCAGTACGAATATATCCCCTCTTCATCTCCTGTAGTTACTTACACCCCTGATGATGTGTACTTCTTCCACTTTTGGTTTTAATCAATAATGTGTCATACCTAGTGATAACTAATAAAATCAGACTCATATGAATGCCTACAAAATTCATTGTTTATGGCATCTCTTTATAGAAGACTTAGATGAAGTGCCTCATGAACTGCTTAAAGGGCAATTGTACCCTAGGAATAAGTTGATCTTGATTTTTAACACATTACTTTACCTAAATATGTGCCCTTCATACAAAAGTCACGTATATCTATCAACTGTGTTTATTTATATATATTTTTTATATTCTGGAGAGAGAACAGATAAGGGTTAATAAAATGTCAAACTGTATATAGGATAATCATTATCATGATAGACTAAAGGATCTGAACATGTATAACTTGGAGGAGAGAAAATGAAAGAGGAGATATGATAGAAACCTTCAAATACCTAAGGGAATTAAACAAAGTACAGGAGAGAAGTATAAGGGAATTATATTTCAAAGAAATAGAAATATTAGGACATGAGGTCATAGTCTAAAACTAGAGAGTCAGAGGCTTAGAGGTAATGCAAGAAAGTTTTACTTCACTAAGTGGGTGGTAAAAAGTGGAATAGCCTATCAGAAGAACTGGTCAATGTTAATACAATGAGGGATTTTAAGCATGCATTGGATAGGTGTCACAGCTTACTTTGGCTCCTTCGCCACCGCTTCAGGCGACTCTCGAAATGATACCTTCGGCATCAGCGGTAGGGGTGCGTGAAAAGTGTGAAAAATTTCGTGAAAACGTGCCGATTTCTCTCTTTTCCCGTAAAAATTTCGCCTTTCCGCCTATGCAAAAATGTCCTACTTTTCGCCTATTTTAACAAATTTTCCACCTACGTTAACACATTTTTCATCTATTCTTCGCCTATATTTCCTATAGGTACTACATTTCCCACTGTAATATTACTTCTTCTGAGGGCTGAAGTTTAGAAATAAGTGGCTGAAAGTCAAGGTTGTGAGTCCTACAGCAAAATATGGCTTGAAAAATGTGTTAGCATGCAGAATGCATTTGTCCTTTGCCCACAACACTTTCTTGCTTAACCCCATAAGGACCAGCAGTCCTGGGATGTTTCCATTCCGTAAGGACCGCTTTGATCCCTGCCGACGCGCCGGTACACGTGACCTGTTGCGTGTATCGGCGCGCTGCTTTGGGGCCTGAAAGAGATCGCTCCAGTCTTGGAACGGTCAATTTTAGGCCTCAGTTTTACTTACAGCGCGGCCGGTGGAGCGCTGTAAGTAAAAAATATGTAACGTACTATGACCGTCATCGGTCCTTAAGTATTTAAGGACCATGACGGTCATAGTACGTCATGTAGTCCTTAAGGGGTTAAGTGACACTGGCACATATTCATGATGATATCAAGTAATAAAAAAAATAAAGTACAACTTAGAATGTGGTAGATATGTATTTTAGTGGTGGTGCGGGACTGGCATGGTGTGATTTGTGTATTTTTTACCATTGCTATACTCTATCGTCCTTCTCAGATTATTGACACACCTTACTTATCGGTTACAGCAGTGGTCCCATCTGTCCTCCACCTCCTCATCTGTGCTGCTGTTAATATATTTGTCCTGGCTTTGTCTGTCATGTGTGGTTTCTGCTACTACTACTGGAGATTGATGTTGATGTAATTCTACTGCCACTACTACTAGGTGTCAAAGGTGCAGCACTTACAGCAGCAGAACCAGAGGTACTCTTCATATCTAACACTGTGGATGTTAACCTATGTTGCTGTTGCTGGGTACTAAAAACAGGTGTGTGTGGCTGAGTGGGACTTGGACCTTGAAGAGGCAATGATGCTAAGGATGACTGATAAGGTGACTGTGTGCTTTTTGACATCTGTACTTGTCCAGGGTCAGACTTTCCAATAGCTTTCTCAAACAGTTTTTAGACAGACACAGTGCTTAAAAGTGGAGGAAGATAAAGCTTTTGACTTTCTGCTAACCTTATAGCCCTGTTATCATGCTCACTTTCAACTTCATCTGTATCTGAACAAGAAAAGGATGCTTGAGGGATATATTCTAGATCTGCATCACCATCAGTCATCATTAGGTCATCCTCAGCAGCATCACCATCACCTGACAGTTCTTGCCCACTACTACCCTTATATTCTTCTAAGCTTTTGGAGGTCTCAAACAATTTCTTTTTACTTTTACTATAACAAAATTCACTACTACTTTGAGGACAGGTGTTTTGGTGTCTCACTGTCTGATGCAGCAGGTGGTTCAGCTGCTATACCTTCCTCTATTATGCTGTTGCCAGCATCATCAACACTTGAATGTGACTTGTTATCTTCAGTGTTCTTCTTATATGGGTCTATATTTCTACTGGCACTGGTGGTGCTGGATCTAGTTTTGCTGGGACCTTGACAAACAGCATCCTTCCTTGGAGTAAAGGGATCATCGTCATTGCACATGCTGCAACAACCATTGCTGCAGTTGGTTTTTGGACTACTACTTTACTCTCACATCCCTACACTGCTCCACCCCTCCCCCTTCCCTTTGTGTGTTTGCTGGACATTCTGCAACTTCACTGTGTTTTTTTACTGTACAGTGCACAACACAACTGATGGAGCTGTATGATGCCTTGCCTAAGCCCACTCAGCTGTCTGTCACTGTCACCTAAGATATTTTATTTTTTAAGTTGTCCACCCTGTTGTCTTATCACAGTCTGTCCAAAAAAATTCTAAGCGAAAAAGAAAATCAACAATGTCTTTTCCAGGACTTCCCCACTCAGAGAACAAATGTCCTACCTTAATGACTTCCTAAACTAAACTTCAATTCCCCTTTATTTGCCTACTCTCTCCTCTCACAAACACAGAATGGCTTCTCTGAGAGCCTGACAGCCTTTTATATGGCTGTAGAAAACTTTTCTTCCCATTGATTTCAATTGGCGGAAAAGGTGGGAAAAAGTGGAAAAACTGCACTTTTAACAAGAAATTTTTTGCCAAGCGGAAAATGCCATTATTCGCCGATTTCAGTTTCAGGGGAAAATTTTTGCCCATTCCTAATCAGCGGCCGTCCATGCCACACGGATGGTCGCAGGAATATGGCAAATGGTTGGACCCATCACAGCAGATGCGTCATCTGCAGGCGCAAGACTTCAGTATGTAGCAGGCCTCTGTTTTATGTGTTGCTTCCTGTAGTCTCCTCTTACCTTCTTCCTCCCTCTGAGCTGCTTCTCCTACCTACTTCCTGAGGAGGGGTTTAAAGGGCAGACTGAGTCCTGACTCAGTTGCCCTTGTGTTGTTGTACAATACAGTTCTGGTTTCCTTGGGCTCTGTGTATGACCTGGCTTGTCTGAACATCCAATCTGGTGCTGACCTGGGGCTCTGACTGACTATTCTCCTGCCTTATCTTATATAGTGGACACCCAATCTGGTGCAGACCTGTGGCTCTGGCTGACTACCTGAACTGTGTATGACCTGGCTTGTCTGATTACCCTCTCTGGTGCTGACCTGTGGCTCTGTCTGACTATTTTTCCATTTGTACCTTGTATCTAGCAGACACTCAATCTGGTACAGACCTGGGGCTCTGGTAGACTTCCTTTATACTGACTGCAGGCGTGAGTCAAGTATTGCATCCTCTGACTGACTGCAGGCGTGAGTCAGGTATCCTGCTCGTGGTTCCTGATCGGAGACATCGTGTTCCTGTTCCTGCTCCTGTTCAAGCTCCTGGTTCCAGCGGAGACTACCAGTGGTTTTGGCCTAGTCTCCATCAGTGTGGTCAATCTTGGCAGCTTACTATTTCTAATAGTAGCCTGTGCTTTCTTGTGACCCTCTGCTTATTTTTGTTTATACTCATGTGTTGCCTTATTATAATTTTCAATAAAGTCTATTTTACTATACCATACTGACTCCTGAATATCACTGGGAAACCGTGACAATAGGCATGAGGCTATACTGAATATAAGACAAGATCAAGGACCAAACAATGTTGTTTTTACAGTAGGAAAATTGGCAGAATAGATGGGATGAATGGTTCTTATCAGATTCTTTGTTCCTATGTTTTTTCATTATATTTCGAGTTTCTTATGTCTAGGTAGCTCTGTTGAAGTATGCCTCTAGGGCACATCTCCTCATAATAAATAATGGACATCAACAGACATGAATGGCTCATCGACCCACAAGTCTTTATGAGATTGTAGACTGAAACAGTAGTGAACTCCAAGAGAAATCAACTGTAACTAAAACTAGTATATAGATATTGCTGACTGCTGCCACATGGACACCTGTCTAGGTAAGTGGTTTTGTTAAGCAAATTAAGAGCTACTTATGCCTAAGGTCAATTTCCCTTTTATGGTTCCATTTGAAGGAGGAATTAACTATATACATTTTTAATACGATTGAGTTAATTTTTAATTAACCCCTTAATGACCCTTGAAGTTCATGGCACGTCATGGGTTGTTTTGCGTTAAGGATCCATGACGTGCCAGGACCATCATGGAATGTGGGCTCCCGCACGGCTGCACGCCATTCAGGGAGCCCGGAACCAGATATAAAAAAAAAAAAAATTGATGTGTGCGCATGGCAGGTCCTTAAGGGGTTAATAAACCACAAGTTTTTTTCTGCCATGCTGTCTTGGACGAATTGGGGTGAATGTATAAATAGAATCCCTCAGTAAATTAGTCATCTAGCACTAAGAATACCTAGCCCCAATTTAGTTATCTACTTACACCAAAAACTTTCCTCTTAATGCCATTTGCACCAACAGGAGGGCAATGGGCAGTCTATGGGTGTTTCTGGGCATTCCTTTTATCTATGCATTGTTTAAAGGGATAGAACTGTTTCACAAAAACACCAGCTCCAACTAATCTTCATAATATTTGGGTCATGGAGAGTGTTGTTTCAATACTGTCAGAGCTGTAGTTCAAGAGTAATTGTATGATAAAGTATCCCCCTCCCTCTCCTTTTACCTAGTGTAAGTCACCTCCCCTCAGATGTGGAATCTGGTCTCTTGACTGGACAGCTCACAGCAAGGGACAATCTTCTTACTGTGAGTATAAAGAAAACCCTGCCCCACTTCCAAGGTTTTTCAGGTTTTTTCTTATGCTCACTGAAGATTGTGCATCTCTGGGATCCATTCGGACAGTCTTGCTGCTCTGAGCTGAGCAGTGTTACATTAGTTAAAGGGGCAGGAGGGGGATACTTTATCATTCAATTACTCTTGAACTTCAGCCTGGACAGTATTGAAATAACACTCTCCATGGCCCAAATACTATGAAGATTAACTGGAGCTGCTTTTATTGTGAAACATTACTATAACTTTAAGACTATGTTCTAAACAAGGTAAAGAGGACAAGATGTGATTTTAGACCATTTTCCTCCACATGTTATAGGGTAGGCTGAATTGGCATGCTGGCCTAAAAGTCCTAATGATAGTGGACTATGGATGTGTCTGTTTGTGTACACTAGAGTGATCATTTCCTGTACTGCGTACTCTAAGGCAAAGCTACTAGCTTTAGAGACAGATTCCTATATTCAAACCATTGTTCTTGTTTTCCTTGTGGTCAAATGAACATCCTTCCTTCATATTTATATGATAATGGTATAATGGTATATTTTATTTCCAAAGAAATCAACAACTTGCTGAAAAGCTCTATAGCTTTGAAGGGGGTTAAGTGTTGTGCTTGCAGAGATTTCCTACAATGCATTTAACTGTAATGTGGGGTATTCTTATAGCAAAAGAATGAAACTGAATTCCCTTTTCACTACTGAAAATTTAGTCTGCATTGAATGTGAAACAAGCAAAATGCAATTTCCTTTTAGAGAATATATGTCACGCAGGAAATAATGGACAATTTATTGCGCACGCTTACATTGTTTGTTGAGGCAAATATAGTTCTTGTGAATACTTTCAAACTGCTCATAGTTACATTTTCTTCTTTTTTCAATAGACACACTTAATTTGTGTATTTTGCATTGTTTATAAAAGGTTTATTAACCCCTTACGGACCAAGGACATACATATACGTTAAGGGAAAAATGTGCGTTAAGGATCCATGACATATAGTTACTGTTCATTTAAGGGTCGGTGCATTTGTCTCTGAATAAGCAAATTCTACAATTGATGTAAAAGATTAAAAGGATATTAATGTTTCACAATAAAAGCAGCTGCAATTAATCTCCATAGTATTTGGGCCATGAAGAGAGATATTTCAATACTGTCAGAGTTGTAGTTCAAGAGTAATTGAATGATAAATTTTGCCCCTCCCACCCCTTTAACTGATGTAACACTGCTCACCTCAGAGCAGCAAAACTGTCTGGATAGATCGCAGAGTGGGACAATCTTCAGTTGGCATAAGGAAAAACCTGACAAGTGGGTCTGGGTTATACTTATGCTCACAGTATGAAGATTGTCCCTTCCTGCTATAATTTATCAATAAATTATTCTTGAACTACAGCTCTGACAGTATTGAAATAACACACTCAAATACTATGAAGATTAATTGGAGCTGCAATTTTTATGAAACATTTTTATCTCTTTAACAGGGATTTTTTATCTGGAGATCATATATAGTTATCCACATTTTATTTACAAAATATATTTCAATTCTTCATTATATGGTTCCCAGAAATGCCACTAAGAGAAATTTGTTCAGTAAAAAAAGGTCCCACTTCATATTGAAGTTTCCACCTGTTTATAAAGTATTTGTATTGGTTCCAAGTGCAGTTTTTGCAGGCCTGCAAAGGTCGAAAATACAGATGAAGAACTCCAAGTTTTGTTTTATAGATTGCTTCAATGGGCCAAGAAAAAATTCCTGGTCCATCTGAATCAATCAGGAATGGATAATGTTATTGGGAGGGTAAGAGAGGACAGGGGTATAAGTGGAGCAAGAAGGTGCTAGAATGAGCAAGATAGATATAGAGGTGGAGGAGTGGGGACTGTGGGAAAGACAGAAGGGATGTGAGCACTGGGGGAGAGATAGCGGAAGCAGGAAGAGCCTACAGAGAGAGGTAGTTGAGTGGCAGCATGGGGAAAGGGGAAGTATGAGATGAAACATGGGGAGAGAGGTTGTCGGCTGTCATGTTTTCCAGGTTTTACTTTCTTTTGCACAGTGTATTCTGTTCTACTTTTTTTCTCTTGTTTTTCCACCCTGCTGTGGTGAGGCCCTTGTGTAGGCCTATACCAAGCACCAACACTCTTGTGTTAGTGAGCGATCAAAGCTTTCCTGATACTGAGTTCGAGAGTCATATTGTTTCAAGTGTTTCATTGTTTTGACCTGGCTTTCCTCGACTACTTCTCTTGTCTCCTGATTTTGTTTTGTCATCCTGTATTAGTTTTTACCTCGGCCTGTTATATGACCATTCTTCTACCATGCTGCCTGAGTGGTTCGACCCTGGCTTGTTTGACTATTCCTCGGGGGGGTGGGGGGGTGTTATTTATTTATGAAAAGCAGCAGCGGCAACAGTGGCAGCAAGGGATTAGGGCTTTGTTTTAATTCCGATGTTGGTGTTGAAGGAAATGCTGGAGGACCAGGGCTTCAAGGACACTGCTAGACTTCTGACAACAAGGTAAGTGATTTACTTATGTTACAAGTGGGGATGAGGCCTAGATTAGTGTTAGGCCTTGGAGCAGGGGGGAAATAACCCTTTGAGTTACAGACTAGTGGTGCAGAAGAATGGTGAATTCATTTTGTCTGACAAAGAAATTGTTCACTGCAATTCTGACTAACCGAAGGTAATGGTTAACTAATTTTGTTTTCTCTGAATGGGTAAATTTTTTTTTTTTCCAAAGATGTAGCTACAGGACATGCAGCATCCAAGTGGCCCTGGTTACAGGCCCAATATGTTCTATTTGCATCCCTAAAAAATATTTTTGTGTTAGGGACCCCAAAAATGTTTACACCAGAGGCCTTGTAGTGCTACTCCACTGCTAAAAGAGCTTCTCTATATGCTTATGTGCCAGTGTTTATTTACAGACCTCAGACCCTCTCTTTAATGTGAAAAAGCCCATACCTCTGCCCCTGATTTCCTCTGTGCCCAGTTCATACATGGAATTAACCTTGGCAATGTGTGATCACCCCTCTGGCACTGAAAGGGTTTTAAAGGAGAAGAGACATGGCACACTGTGAAACTGCAATGCAGTCTTACACTGCCCACTCCTTACAGCATGTGGTGTAAATCAGCCTTTTTTTTTACATAAAAAGCTAATATTTGCATTAGGCTGGCATGGTGCAAAAGAGCAGTCCATTGTGCTTATTTCAGCGTGATGGTCTGTATACAGAGCTCCCTGCATCAGTGTTATCCAAGTTCAGTCCTCAAGGGCCACCAACAGGACAGGATGTAAGGATTTCCCTGATTCAGAACAGGTGAGTTAATCAGTGGATCCTTCATTTTAACTGAATCACCTGTGCTTAATCAGGGAAATCATTACATCCTGGCCTTTTGGTGGCCCTTGAGGACTGAGCTTGGACAGCCCTGCCTTACATGAATCCAGTCGGGTCAATGTAGCAGAAAAGTCAACTTGCTTACAATCAAGATGACAGACACAGATTAACCCTTTAATGACAGAGAGGTGTGCAACTCATTACAAAGAATATACATAACACACCCCTCTGATCCTAAAAAAGGTTAAAAGCTAACACTATGGGCCATTTGTTCAATGTAAAATGGAACAATTTTGGAGAAATCAAACTGCATCATAGGAGACAAATGTCTGCTATTTAAATTGGGCTTTTAACCTCCTGTGTGATAGAGAGCTCTCCAACACATTGCAAAGTAAAATCACCATTTAAATCAATGGTACTCTGGGAATTTTTAATTATCCCCCATGGGGCAATTGGTTAGCTTCAATTTTTTCCCACTACTTTTTTGTATATTGTACAGCGAGTCCTACCTTTAAAAAGACACTGTAATCTAAGAACAACCTGGATGATTTTGCAAGAGATTTCAAAATCACCTTTATGTTGTATTAGCGATTTTTATTTAGAAAATTAGTTTTAAAATTATTTATATTAACATATATGCAGGCAATTCCTGTCTTTGGTCTACAGTACTTCCGCTACTGAAGA
The DNA here is from genome assembly GCA_037306005.1 of Rhinophrynus dorsalis. Classification (NCBI taxonomy): domain Eukaryota; kingdom Metazoa; phylum Chordata; class Amphibia; order Anura; family Rhinophrynidae; genus Rhinophrynus; species Rhinophrynus dorsalis. The sequence goes on along the minus strand of CM074718.1, from coordinate 235,959,493 downwards.
GTCTTTAGCCTTTCAGTGGTGGTAAGGGAGGAATGCAATAGATTGCTGAGCAGTGTCATTGAGTGGGGGAGTTAAAGAGATAATAATGCTTCACAATAAAAACAGCTCCAATAATCTTCATAATATTTGGGCCATGGAGAATGTTATTTAAATACTGTCAGAGTTGTAGTTCAAGAGTAATTGGATGATAAAGTATCCCCCTTTTCTGATGTAACACTGCTCACCTCAGAACAGCAAGACTGTCCAGATGGATTACAGAGAGGGACAATCTTCAGTGGGCATAAGGAAAAACCTGAAAAACCTGTCAAGGGGGCAGGGTTTTCCTTATGCTCACAGTAAGAAGATTGCCCCTTGCTGTGACCTATCTGGTCAAGAGACCAGATTCCACATCTGAGGGGAGGTGGCTTACACTAGGTAAAAGGGGCAGGAGGGGATACTTTATCATTCAATGCAACTCTGACAGTATTGAAATAACACTCTCCATGGCCCAAATACTAAGAAGATTAATTGGAGCTGCTGTTTTTGTGCAACATTACTGTCCCTTTAATGTAGGTCTGAGACAGCAAGTATCTGCGCTGGATGCTTCAATTAGAAAATGCTACTATAAAAAAAAACAAAAAACAAAAGTAGTTTTCTCAAACAAAAAGGGCTAATAAAATATATAGGTGATTTTGAAAGCTCTTTTAAAACTGCCAACATTGTTTTAGGTGAAAATATCTCTGTAACATGAACCTTAATAGTAATTCAATTCTGGAGCAAACAAGCAGCATCATAGGATTGAAATAAACATTCCAACTGAACCATAAAGGACAAATACAAATTCCTCAAATCCCAATTCCCTATTATGCAGTTGGTTTCCTCCAGAATTGCACCACCTTAGGTCCCAGAACTGCACCACTTTAGGTCCCAGAATTGTACTACTTTAGCTTTACGAACAAAGCCCTACATGTCCATGCAATAGGTCAGGCTTGTGAGACTTCCTCGCATTAAAATCCCATAACGGGTGGAGATTGTCTGCCATTAGGTGCTACAGTGATTATACGCTGTAGTGTATACCCTGTAGTGCAGCCGCTGATGTTAGAAACCAAATTTATTGGAGCCTCACTCGTGAATTTTTACCTTCATCACACTTGTTTATACATGTTGACCAGAGTAGCTAATTATATTACTCCTTTAAATGCTAAATAGGTTTTCAACACTTTGATTTACAATGCATTGGAGTCATCTCTAGCATCCAGTGTTTAATGACTGCTAAATGTGGTGCATGCATATTATAACCCAATGAAGTAACACAGAAAAATATCTATACACCAGGTAAATGGATGAAGGATTTAAAATGTTCTATTAAAGGGGAATTGTGCCCTAGGCAGGAATGGCTCAATTTAACAGAACTTACTTGGTTGTGTACTTCACCCAGCAGTCTGAGATATACTGTATTTATACTAGCGAATTGTGTACTGCGTTGCCTATTTCATTTGGCACACCGTGCATAGCAGGGACCTGGTAGACCACTTTGTCACTGCAACAGTTTCACCGCCTCTGATTTGCTGCATTTGGCCCCACCAGGGTGGAGAGGACAGTGAATAAAAAACTCTCAGATTTTGCGTCACTGCAGAGATATTCTCATAAGTGTGCAGGGAGCTTAGCTCCTGCCCACTATTGTGAAGATCGATGCCTCTGATTCACTGCATGAAGCCATTCTCTGCCTTCCTTCCATCTGACAGTGAACCAGAAATTACTTATATACTTTTTAATGTGTGTTTGATCTCACATGTACTTCACCGCCACTTGTTTCGGTTTCAGAATCTGACCAAGACTATTAACCCTTATGAGTCATTCTGGACTATTTAAGGCCATAATTTGTTATAATGAGGTGTGGTCTAGAGGGGTTCTTCATCAGAAATGAATAGTGTTTTTAACCTCTTATTAAAAAAAATGAATTAATATCCACTACTGCTCCACCTTTATTAGGAATGTACTTTAGATTGTTTTATCACTTGAAATCTTTTCTTCTTATTATTGTAAGAAAAGGTTGGGGCACCTGAAGTCATTTCAGACAATGATCTCAGCTCTTTATTACATTCTGAAAGAAGTCCACATGATGTCAAAGAAAACTGACAGAGTAAAAAAAATCAGTGTCAGAGTAAACTGCATACTCATTATTTTTGACTGTCACTAAATCATCTAAATCTGTTGTTATACACATATTCTGGAAACAGTTCTCAACAAAACATTTATTCCACTGAAAATAAATTATGATTGTTCAAATATGTGTTCAAAGAGCACAGGGTCAACAGGCTCAGATTATGATCACTGTTACCAAGCCTGGAATTATTGTTAGTATTCCCTGTTTCAAGAGTACCTTAAGATGCATCATCATTTTTTATTTATTAATCTATCTCTGGCTTAATAAATAAGCCTTTAACCCATTGAATGTCAGAAAAGTTTACACACATTGTGAAGCAATGTTTTGGAGACACCTCTACTAGTGATGAGCGAGCATGCTCGGCCGAAGCTCGGTTCGGCTCGAGCATCGCTCTGCTCGGCACATGGCGGTACTCGTACGAGTACCGCATGTGCTCGCCCGCCATGTTCGGGTCTCCTCCCCGCACGTTTCGCGGCTGCTGCGCAGCCAATAAACGTGCGGGGAGGCTCTGACATCAGTGTAATGCCAGCAGCCATGTTGGCTGCTGGCATTACACTGATTGGCTGGCCAGAACCCGTGATCGGGTGCTGTATAGCACCTGACCAGCGAATTCGGCTCAGTCTTAGCCAGGGAGAGATGAGGATAGGAAGGGAAAGTCAGTGTAGGGAGAAGAAAAGTGTTGGAACAACATATAAAGACCCAAAAGTCCTTTTTAGGACTGTTGTGTGTGGGGGCAGCAGTTATATTTTGTTTGGGGGGGCAAAAATTAAAAAAAAAAAAGTCACATATTCTGTTCACTGTGCCTAGCCTCAGATTAGCAGCACATTCTGTTTAGTGTGCAAAGTTGCAGATTAGCAGCACATTCTGTTTAGTGTGCAAAGTTGCAGATTAGCAGCACATTCTTTTTAGTGTGCAAAGTTGCAGATTAGCAGCACATTCTGTTTAGTGTGCAAAGTTGCAGATTAGCAGCACATTCTGTTTAGTGTGGAAAGTGTAAAAAATAAACGTCACATATTCCGTTCACTGTGCCTAGCCGCAGATTAGCAGCACATTCTGTTTAGTGTGCAAAGTTGCAGATTAGCAGCACATTCTGTTTAGTGTGCAAAGTTGCAGATTAGCAGCACATTCTGTTTAGTGTGCAAAGTGTAAAAAATAAACGTCACATATTCCGTTCACTGTGCCTAGCCGCAGATTAGCAGCACATTCTGTTTAGTGTGCAAAGTTGCAGATTAGCAGCACATTCTGTTTAGTGTGGAAAGTGTAAAAAATAAACGTCACATATTCCTTTCACTGTGCCTAGCCGCAGATTAGCAGCACATTCTGTTTAGTGTGCAAAGTTGCAGATTAGCAGCACATATTCCGTGTAATATGAAGAAGGCGGGTAAAAAGGGACGGGGAAGTGGACGTGATCCTGATAGTTCAGGGCGCGGGTCAGGACGCGTAGAAACTGTGCCTGGTGCCAGAGCACAAGAAAGAAATACATCCACCATACCTAGCTTCATGTCTCAGTTTACAGGGCGTCGCAGGACATCACTCTCGAGGTCAGACCACTGCGAACAGGTGGTCGGTTGGATTTCAGCTGATACTGCTTCCAGTCGGTTAAGCACCACCCTGTCTTCCACCAAGTCCACTCTCAGTAGCCAAGAGTCTGGTCAACATAATCCTCACCCTGATCATCCTTCCTCCCACCATAGAGGGTCTGGCCAAAGAAGTGATCCCACACTGGGATATAGTGAGGAGCTCGTCTCATCACCAATCCTTCATTTGAACCTCTCTCCAAGCACGCTTGCAGAGGAACATGACATCTTGTGCCCTGATTCACAACCTCTAGAGGGTACCCAATCACAAGAAGATGACAGAGGGGAACGGCATTTAAGGTCAAAGGAAGTGGATGATGATGATGATGAGACACAGTTGCCATCAAATCAACCACTATTACTGTCTCAAGACCTTGATGAGGAGGATGATACACAGTTGTCAATGACTGAGTATGTGGTGGGATCAAGAAATGAGGAGGATGATCAGAGTGAGGAAGTGGAGGAGGACTTGGTGGACGATGAGGTGACTGACCCCACCTGGGAAGGTGGAGAGCCGAGCGATGACAGCAGTCCTGAGGGTGAGCCATCTGCAGCACCGCAACAGGCTGGAAGAGGCAGTGGTGTGGCTAAAGAAAGAAGGCGGACCGCACCAAACCGGCCCGCAAATGTTCGACGGAGCACCCCCTTGCGTAAATCTCCCTTGCCAAGGGGTAGGTGTTCCGCGGTATGGCGTTTTTTTAAGGAAAGTGCGGACGACAAAAAAATTGTAGTTTGCAACCTGTGCCACACCAGAATGAGCCGAGGCATGAACACTAGAAACCTCACCACCACCAGCATGATCCGACACATGGCATCCAAGCACCGTAATAAGTGGGAGGAATGCCAGGATCGCCAATCTGTGTCTGCAGGCCACACCACTGCCTCCTCTTCCCCTGTTTTCGGTGCCGGCCAATCGCCTGTCGAAGGCGCAGGCCCGCATACCTCCCGCCCTGCACCTGTACCATCTGAAGCACCATCAGCGACCACATCCACTTCCCTGTCTCAGCGCAGCGTCCAAATGTCGTTACCCCAGGCATTTGAGCGCAAGCGAAAATACCCAGCCACCCACCCACAGGCCATAGCACTAACCACACCTTTCCAAATTACTGGCCATCGAAATGCTGCCATTTAGGCTTGTGGAGACTGAGTCCTTCCGCAGCCTGATGGCAGCAGCTGTCCCTCGGTACGCAGTCCCCAGCCGCCACTACTTTTCCCGGTGTGCCGTCCCCGCCTTACACCACCATGTGTCCCGTAACATCACCCGTGCCCTGACCAACGCAGTTAGTGGGAAGGTCCACTTAACGACTGACACATGGACAAGTGCTTGTGGCCAGGGACGCTACATTTCCCTGACGGCACACTGGGTGAATGTCGTGGAGGCTGGGAGCGACTCGGACCCTGGTATGGCACAGGTGCTACCCACGCTGAGGATTGCGGGCCCTACCTCCATCAGGGTTATTGGCTCCTCATCCTCCGTTTCCACCTCCGAATTCTCTGCGCGCAGCGCCACTCACCCATCAGCCGGTAGCTGGAAGCAGTGTAGCACTGCAGTGGGGAAGCGTCAACAGGCCGTGCTGAAGCTGATCTGCCTTGGGGACAAACAGCACACGGCCTCAGAGCTGTTGCAGGGGATTAGTCACCAGACCGAGCAGTGGCTCTCGCCACTCAACCTGCAACCAGGCATGGTTGTGTGTGATAATGGGCGTAACTTGGTGGCGGCTTTGGAGCTCGGCAAGCTCACACACGTACCATGCCTAGCGCATGTATTTAATTTAGTGGTTCAGCGATTTCTAAAAACCTACCCCAATTTGCATGATCTCTTGACCAAGGTGCGCCGCGTGTGTGCACATTTCCGTAAGTCATCAACAGCTTCAGCCGGCCTGTTGAAGCTGCAGCAGCGCTTACAATTGCCAGCTCACCGGCTGCTGTGTGACGTGAGCACGCGCTGGAACTCCACCTTCCACATGTTGGCCCGGCTTTGTGAGCAGCAGAGGGCAGTAGTGGAGTACCAGCTGTTACACGGTCGTCGCCTCTCCGTTCAACTTCCTGTAATCAGAAGTGAGGAGTGGGAATGGATGTCAGACCTCTGTGAGGTTTTACGCAATTTTGAGGAATCGACACAGATGGTGAGCGGCGATAACGCTATTATCAGTGTAACCATCCCACTTCTGTGTCTACTGAAACGCTCGCTGCTCACAATTAAAACCGACGCTTTGCATGTGGAAGAGGTGGAAATGCGGGAGGAAGAGCTTACACAAGGTGATAGCCAGAGCACCCTCACTTCGTCTTCTCAGCGACAATTGGAGGAGGCGGAGGAGGAGGAGGAGGAGGAAGACACGGTTGCCTCCGCTACAGAGGGTAGCCATGGAACTTTAGTTCCATCTCTTCAGCGTGGGTGGGCAGAAGAGGAGGAAGAGGATGAGGAGATTGAGAGTCATCCTCCTGGTGAGGACAGCGAAATCTTGGCTGTTGGTACTCTGGCACACATGGCTGACTTTATGTTAGGCTGCCTTTCCCGTGACCCACGCGTTATACGCATTTTAGACAACACGGATTACTGGGTGTTCACCCTTCTGGACCCCCGCTACAAAGAGAATTTCTCATCTCTCATTCCTCCGGTGGAGAGGACAAGCAAAATGGTGCAATACCAGAAGGTTCTTGTCGAAAAATTGCTCCAAAATTTTCCATCTGACAACGCTGGCGGCAGAGTACGTGCTACCTTGGCCAACCGAGAAGGGGAGAAAAGGGGAGCACACAGCAGTTCCGACAAAGGCAGGGCAACACTCTCCAAGGAGTGGGACACCTTCATGACACCCCGCCAGCACCCTCACCCTGATGCGCAGCCTAGTGTCACAAGGAGGGAAAAGTTTTGGAAGATGGTGAAGGAGTACGTAGCAGACCGTGTCAGCGTCCTCAATGATCCCTCTGTGCCTTACAACTACTGGGTGTCCAAGCTGGACACGTGGTATGAACTGGCACTCTACGCCTTGGAGGTGCTGGCCTGCCCTGCCGCCAGCGTTCTGTCTGAGCGGGTATTTAGTGCTGCTGGTGGCATCATAACAGATAAGCGTATCCGCCTTTCCACCGAAAATGCTGATAGGTTGACACTTATAAAAATGAACAAGGCCTGGATTTCCCCTGACTTCTCCACTCCACTGGAGGAAAGCCCCGGGTGAACATAAAGTGACTTTATATATGTTATTTACAATGATGGGAATACTCTGTATTCCCATTCACCCCTTCCACCCAAAAAACGGGTATATGGTTGACTCTCTTCCATATACCCTGTGATATAATTTTTATATAGGGCCAGCTCACCAGCGGGCCCTGTGATATAATTTTTATATAGGGCCAGCTCACCAGCGGGCCCTGTTTGACAACTTTTTGTATAGGTCAGCTCACCAGCGGGCCTTCTTATATAATGTTTTATTGGGTCAGCTCTCTAGCGGGCCCTCTCATATAATGTTTTATAGCGTCAGCTCACTAGCGGGCCTTCGCATATAATGTTTAGGATGGTCAGCTCCGCAGCAGACCCTCACCCATAATGTTTTAGATGGTCGGCTCAGCGCACGTTTCCCTCTTAATCATGGCCCCAGTTCAGAAAAATCGAGGAAATTTTTGGGAGAATTTGCCTCTGCGCACGTTTCCCTCTTAATCATGGCCCCAGTTCAGAAAAATCGAGGAAATTTTTTGCAGAATTTGCCTCTGCGCACGTTTCCCTCTTAATCATGGCCCCAGTTCAGAAAAATCGAGGACATTTTTTGCAGAATTTGCCTCTGCGCACGTTTCCCTCTTAATCATGGCCCCAGTTCCGAAAAATCGATGACATTTTTTGCAGAATTTGCAGATGATATACAAGTAAATATACAGCAAATACTGTTTGGTAACAATTTTTCGCCTAAAGTCGTTTTTATCTTCCTTTTTGTGTGTTTTACGGTCAGTCTGTAAAAATGGCGTACTACGGGCGAAACATCGTTCCCAAAGCGACGTTGGAGTCCAAGATGCATCCAGACATCCTCCCTATGCTGTCCCTGAACCATTTCTGTGGTGTTTCCATCATTTTCTGACCTTTTCCTATGGACCAGGCACCCTCCCCTCATCAGAGCAGGGGGTGCCTGGTGTAATGCTCGAGTCCTCCCATTGACTTCAATGGGGCTCGGGTGCTCGGCCGAGCACTCGAGCCTCCGGGGGCGCTCGGTCAGAGCACCCGAACACCCGAGCATTGGGGTGCTCGATCATCACTAACCTCTACCATTCAAAGGGTGAAACCTGCTTTATGGATGAAATGTCTCAAGTCTAATACCATACTGAATGAAAGAAAGTGACTTGCATTTTGTATTACTATTACATTTTTAGCCTCTTAATGCATTTACCCTGTATATAGATTTATATATATATATATATATATATATATATATATATATATATATATATATTTATATATATATATATATATTAGGTATGAGACAGAATAGATTAGGTTTGGCATCCAGTATGCATGATGGTCAGTGACATAACTAATCATTGGAGAAACCTGGTAAAAAAAGAAAATTCACCCACTATCACAATATTTTTTTATAGAGACATAACTAGCACCTACTGGACCCTGGGCTAGGTGGGGCTTCCTTGGATGCTGGGTCCCAGTACGAATATACTGATGATGATGTGTACTTCTTCCACTTTTGGTTTTAATCAATAATGTGTCACACCTAGTGATAACTAATAAAATCAGACTCAAACGAATGCCTACAAAATTCATAGTTTATAGCATCTCTTTATAGAAGACTTAGATGAAGTGCCGCATGAACTGCTTAAAGGGCAATTGTACCCTAGGAATAAATTGATCTTGATTTTTAACACATTACTTTACCTAAGTAGGTGTCCTTCATACAAAAGTCAGGTATATCTATCTACTGTGTATTTATTTATATATTTATTTTTATATTCTGGAGAGAGAGCAGATAAGGGTTAATAAAATGGCAAATTGTTTACAGGATACACATTATCAGGATAGACTAAAGGATCTGAACATGTATAACTTGGAGGAGTGAAAATGAAATGATAGAAACATTCAAATACCTAAAGGAATTAAACAAATTACAGGAGAGAAGTATAAGGGAACTATATGTCAAAGAAATAGAAATATTAGGACATGAGGTCATAGTCTAAAACTAGAGAGTCAGAGGCTTGGAGGTAATGCAAGAAAGTTTTACTTCACCGAGAGGGTGGTAAAAGATGGACTGAATAGTTCTTATCTGCAGTCAAATTCTTTGTTCCTATGTTTTTGCGTTATATTTTGAGTTTCTTATGTCTAGGTAGCTCTGTTGAAGTATGCCTCTAGGTCACATCTCCTCATAGTAAATAATGGGCATCAACAGACATGAATAGCTCATCGAGCCACAAGTCTTTATGAGATTGTAGACTGAAACAATAGTGAACTCCAAGAGAAATCAACTGTAACTAAAACTAGTATATAGATATTGCTGACTGCTGCCAAATGGACACCTGTCTGGGTAAGTGGTTTTGTTAAGCAAATTAAGAGCTACTTATGCCTAAGGTTAATTTCCCTTTTATGCCTCCATTTGAAGGAGGAATTAACTATATACATTTTTAATACAATTAAGTTAATTTTTAATTAACCCCTTAATGACCCTTGAAGTTCATGGCACGTCATGGGTTGTTTTGCGTTAAGGACCCATGACGTGCCAGGACCATCATGGAATTTGGGCTTCTGAACGGCTGCACGCCGTTTAGGGAGCCCGGAACCGGATACAAAAAAAAAAATTTGATGTGTTAACCCCTTAATGACATGTGACGTACTATGACCGTCACGGTCCTTGAAATACTCAAGGACTGATGATGGTCACAGTACGTCACGTACTTTTTACTTACAGCGCAAGATTGGAGCGATCTCTATCAGGCCCCATAATGACGCGCCGATACACGCGACAGGTCACGTGTACCGGCGCTTCCAAGTGCTCCTATGCGGTCATTATGGGACGGAAATGTCCCAGGACCGCCGGTCGTTAAGGGGTTAAGCAAATTAAGAGCTACTTATGCCTAAGGTTAATTTCCCTTTTATGGTTCCATTTGAAGGAGGAATTAACTATATACATTTTTAAAACGATTGACTATAATTTTAATTAATAAACCACAAGTTTTTTCCTGCCATGCTGTCTTGGACGAATTGGGGTGAATGTATGAATAGGATCCCTCAGTAAATTAGTCTTCTAGCCCTAAGAATGCCTAGCCCCAATTTAGTAATCTACTTACACCAAAAATGTTCCCCTTAATGCCCTTTGCACCAACAGGAGGGCAATGGGCAGTCTATGGGTGTCTTGGGGCTTTCCTTTCATCTATGCCTTGTTTAAAGGGATAGAAACGTTTCACAAAAACAACAGCTCCAATTAATCTTCTTAGTATTTGGACCATGGAGAGTGTTATTTCAATGCTGTTCGAGTTGTAGTTCAAGAGTAATTGAATGATAAATTATCCCCCTCCTTCCCCTTTTACCTAGTGTAAGCCACCTCCCCTCAGATGTGGAATATGATCCTGGGACCGGACAGGTCACAACAAGGGACAGTCTTCTTACTGTGAACATAAGGAAAATCCTGCCCCACTTGACAGGTTTTTCAGGTTTTTTTCTTAAGCTCACTGAAGATTGTCCCTCTCTGGGATCCATTTGCACAGTCTTGATGCTCTGAGGTGAGCAGTGTTACATCAGTAAAAGGGACGGGAGGGGGATAATTTATGGTTCAATTACTCTTGAATTACAACTCTGACAGTATTGAAATATCTCTCTCCATGGCCCAAATACTATGAAGATTAAGTGGAGCTGCTTTTATTGTGAAACATTACTATCCCTTTAAGACTATTTACTAAACAAGGTAAAGAGGAGAAGATGTGATTTTAGACCATTTTCCTCCACGTGATATAGGGTAGGCTGAATTGGCATGTGTCTGTTTGTATACACTAGAGTGATCATATCTTGTACTTCTTAGCCTAAGGCAAAGCCACTAGCATTAGAGACAGATTCCTACATTCACATCATTGTTGTTGTTTTCCATGTGGTCAAATTCCTTCATATTTAAATGATAACAGTATATTTTATTTCCAAAGAAATCAACAACTTTGTGAAAAAGCTCTATAGCTTCCAGGGGTTTAAATGTTGTGCTTGCAGAGATTTCCTACAATTCATTTAACTGTACTGTGGGGTACTCTTATAGCAAACAAATTAAACTGAATTCCCTTTTCACTACTGAAAATTCAGCCTGCATTGAATGTGAAATGAGCAAAATGCAACTTCTTTTTACAGAATATATGTCACGCAGGAAATAATGGACAATGTATTGCATATGATTACATTGTTTGTTGAGGCAAATATAGTTCATGTGAATACTTTCTCATACTTACTGCTCATATTTACATTCTCTTCTTTTTCAATAGACACACTTATTTTGTGTATTTTGCATTGTTTATAAAAGGTTTATTAACCCCTTACGGACCACGGACATACATATACATCATGGGAAAAATGTGTGTTAAGGATCCTTGACGTATATGTACTGTTCATTTACGAGTCGGTGCATTTGTCTCTGAATCAACAAATTTTAAAATTCATGTAAAAGATAAACAGGATAGTAATGTTTCACAATAAAAGCAGCTCCAATTAATCTCCATAGTATTTGGGCCATGGAGAGAGATATTTCAATACTGTCAGAGTTATAGTTCAAGAGTAATTGAATGATAAATTATCCCCCTCCCGCCCCTTTAACTGGTGTAACACTGCTCACCTCAGAGCAGCAAGACTGTGAACATAAGGAAAAACCTGACAAGTGGGGCTGGTTTTTCCTTATGCTCACATTAAGAAGTCTGTCCCTTGCTGCGATAAAAGGGGCGGGAGGGGGATACTTTATCATTCAATTACTCTTTAACTACAACTCTGACAGTATTGAAATAACACTCTCAAATACTATGAAGATTAATTGGAGCTGCATTTTTTGTGAAACATTACTATCCCTTTAACAGGGAATTTTTATCTAGAGAGCATATAAAGTTATCCACATTTTATTTACAAAATAAATTTCTATTCTTTATTATATGGTTCCCAGGAATGAGTGCGTGTGAGAGCGTGTTTGAGCAACAACGTGTGAGCGAGTTAACGCGTATGAGCATGTGAGCAAGAGAGTGTGTGAGCTCATGTGCTTTGAATGGATTGCATATAGAGTTTTGTTTATAGCATTGTGTGTATTGCGTTTTAATAAAGTGTCTTGCATTTTGCGTATAGCGTTTTGTATATATAGCGTATTGTGTATAGTTATTATGTATAGAGTTTGTCGTATGGAGTATTGTATAGTTATTATGTATAAAGTTTGTCGTATGGAGTATTGTGTATAGCTTTTTATGTATAGCATTTTGTGTATGGTTATTGCTTTTGGCGTATTATGTATAGCAATTTGTGTATAGCGTTTGGCATTTTGTGTATAATGTTTTGCGTATGATGTATAGCATTTAGCTTACAGCATTTGGAGTTTCGTGTATAACATTTTGCAATTTGTGTATAGCGTTTTGTGTACAGAGTTTTGCATATAGGAGTATTGCGTATAACATTGAAGTATGGCGCTTGGAGTATAGCTCTAGGAGTATGGTGTTTTGTGTATGGTGTATGGTGTACAGTGTTTGGTGAATATCGTTCCGTGTTGTACGTATAGCGTTGTGCGTATAGCATTGTGCATATTGTGTATAGGGTATTGCGTGTAACATTTAGTGCATACAATTGTGCGTATAATGTTGTTTGTATTGCTTTGTGCATATAGTGTTTTGTGTATAGCATTGCGTGTATATTGTGTGTATGTGTATATTGTGTGTGTTCATTGTAGCCCCTGCATCTCCTTGTAGAAATTTTGACAGGCACCCCTGTCAAAATCATGCCCCCATGGTTGGACCAATAGGACAGGGAGTTTAGAGGAGATCTGAATAAATCTTCCTTACTGTTGCTCCTGGGTATGTTTGCCAGGCACAAGAAGTCTCCTTTTATACATGTAGAAGATTAACTCTCATACTTACATAGTATTATGTGATATGCTTGTGGTATGGCTTATTGGGTGTAAAATCCACAGTGTTATACATTTATATAAGGCTTGATAAAGGACTTCTAGTATGCAAAATGGTGACATATCTTGTGTGTTTTGTGGGGTAAATAAACTAGTTTTAAAAATTTATGGGGCTTATGTTTATAGGAAAAGAGGAATAATTCTGAAGCAAACCAAATGCACCATATGTGCGAAATAGAAATAAAATGTGAAGCAATGTGTTGAAGACCTCCTTAGCATTAAATAGATAAAAGCCCCATTTCAATCAATGGGGATTTTTATTTCTCCCCTATTGTGCAGTTGGTTTACCCCAAACTTACTTTAGTTTGCTTTTGATCACAAGGCCATACATTTTCATGAATCAGGGCTTATCATAAGCATTTAATAAGTACTTTTATAACAAAACCATGATAATGTTAGCAGCTGTGAAAGTTCAGTACATAATGTAATGTGTATTCTTTTGTGATAAACTTACAAAGCAGTAAACTTGTCCTTTCCCAGCATGTTAAATTCTTGGCATACTTTATCTCTTTGGTATGGTTTTCCTACAGAAAGAAAGAAATGATTAATATATTTATATATTCTTTCACAATTCACAACTGTAATAAAAATTGCAGGCAAAAAAATACATTTTAAAGTAGAAGTAACAGCTCCTATTAATTCCCCCATAAAATCCTAATGACTCCTAATAATGTTGTCCTTGTGCTTTTGTTCAAGCAAGAACATCTTCAAATAGTCCTAGAGGTCATGTCAGTGGAGGTGGACATGACAGCTGCTGGCAGTTTTTGTCAAACTGAAGCAGGCAGAATGCAGAGCCTACTTAAAGCTTTAGTGACTAGAGGTGTGCACAATGCACCCATCTGATTCTTAAAGGGATAGTAACACAACATGTAAAAAATATATATTGCATGGTTTATCCTCCTGATTAAAACAAGAGTACTCCGACTTCTAAGAGGTTATTAAAATTAACATCGTCATAATGATTCTGCTGCTGAAAAAAAATCCCCCCTTCTTGTATCTTTCGGGCTATTGGCCTATTCCAGCTGAGGGAATTTGAACATGGACTGGCTTCAAAATTGGGTTCAAAATTGTTCCCACACTCCCATTGGCTGGGATGTGCAGTTATGCAGCGCACGTTTAGTAACCAAACCTCCCAGCTAATTAGCTTTTAGCACATTTAGTCATCCCTCAAACTAGAAGCTGATAAGCTGGGAGGTGTGGTTACTGCAGGGCAGGACTTACCTTTATTTATTTAATTAATTAATCTGTCTACTGTTTTTGAAATTCTATGAACAAAGTTGCAAGTACTGTTGTTTTTCTTCCATTTGCTTGTTTCGCCTTAACGCCTTTGGTGCTAAAGCAATGCACTGCATATGTCACTAGTATCCAAAGGGTTAAATATTCTTTCATTTTTCCTGTTTTACTCTCAGCTGATAAGCTCTATATATGAAATACAATATACTGGATAAATTGCATTAGTTCAGCTGACACTGGTTAAAATTGATTCATGTTACATGTACATGTCCGGTTGAAAAAAGATTATAAACCAATCCAGTTCAATCTTTCCCAAAGTATATCCCAGAAAAGGAAACATGAAAATAAACAATTAGTGACTCCTTGCTCCAAGATAGCACTTCGATTACTTGATGGCAATTTTAATATGGAAGTAGGCAGGATGCATAAGCCTACTTCACATTTTAATCCTAAGCAATGCGTTGCTTACCATTCTGGCACTCAGAGAGTTAAGGACTAAAGGGTTGTGCATGCATTACTAAGCCATGTGGTGCATACCCCTCTGGTTCTTAAAGGGTTTAGATTACTATGTGCAGTGGGCAAAGTTTGTATCTTCCAGCCCTGCTAGCAATTCTCATGTCCTCCTTCATGTACATGACATCCCAGACGTAATAAAACTATTATCTATAAATTCAATGCACAAGGGCAACATTTGTTTGGTCCATTTTTGTAAGTGAAGGTTTTTATTATAAGGTGCTACTTCTCCTTTACCAGCCCTTAATATTGGCTACTTTGCTGCATTTGAAACATAGAGGAGCACCTATATGCTCTCTGCTGCCGGTTGTTTTATCCAAAAGTTATAAGAAGTTAATTTACTGTGCTTTTACTTCCTGATATTTCTAATTGACAGGAAGTGACTCAGCAGTTTCTATCACCTTCTATGGAGAACTGTATGTCACTGACTTTCCTCTCCAATAGAATGTATCAGAATAACTAAATGGAATTTGACCACTAGAGGGAACTGCTAATGTAAAAAAGCACAGGTTTTAAATTGTAATAACTCTTACTTTACTCAACAGGAAATGCCCTATAATATATATTTTTTTCATAAAAAAAGTTTACTGCTCCTTTAATTGTAATGTTTAGGGGGTCACCCCTTACCTTAGGATGACCTTATGGGGTTATTTGCTCCGTCCTTGGGATTTATATTTCCCTTGAGAGGTACGGACTGAATACATTTGTACAATATAATCGGATCTTCTCTACGGAGCCTTTTTTTTCTAAAAGCTGAGCAGTGTTACCCTTCTCTGTAATTTTTCCAACTTTAGAATGCTATTTAATAATGTAAATATACTGCATATTTTTGCTGAGGTCTTATCAACAGCTTGCACATTGGCAAAAAGGATGCTGTATATTCTTGATTCAATATTGTTTTATACATGGTAATAGTTTATTTCCTTTTGCAACACTGATTAGACACTGACATTTTTGCACTTCAGTCTCCATCACTGATTCTTTTAGTATGCTTTCATTTAGTTCATAAGAATAATGCGTATTCTGCTTCCTAAATGAATAATGCTACATTTTTTCTACATTGAATCTCATATACCATTTTTCCCCAAGTTCCTATTTATGCAGATTTCTCTGTAGAGAAAATCATTCTGCTCTGAGCTTATTTCTTGCCTGCCATTGAATCCTTTAGTCAAGGGTTTTAGCTACAAAATAGTCTTCATTGGGCATCTGTTAGATAAAACCAGTTGATAATTATCAACTGCATCGTAATGTAGGTTATAATTTGGTGACATCTGCAAATATTAAAATTTGAGATATGGTTTCATTTTCAGGTCTTTTTAAAAACAGTGGACCAAATACTGAACCCTCTGGTATTCCAGTGTCAACTCAAACTGTATTTGAGGAAACTCCATTTAAAAACACTCTTATTTTAACTTCAACCATTTTTTGTCCCCTTGACTAGCAGTTCTCAAACTGTGTTTTGTGGAACACCAAGATTTCCTGAATCTGCATACAGGCTTTCACTCAACATATGTGAGCAATGGTGAACGGTGAAACAATACATAATGAATGGCAGACAATGAGGCTCATGTACAAAGAAGGAATGGAACATTTTGGGACAAACCGACTGCACGATAGGGAGCAAAAAGAAATTTCTTTTGACTCAAATGGGAATTTTAACTAGGGATCGGTGAAAAGTTCCTTTTTTGTTCCCATGAGGACTTTCACATAAAGCATGATTTTCTACTTTTTCTGTGGGAATTCCCTCCCACAGTATTTCCCTCGAGAGTGGTTCCATTTCCCGCTTGTGGTTTTCTTATATGGGATTAAGACAGGCTTCACTTGCCACCAATACTCCTGGTTCTAACTCTAGTGTGGATGCTAAGGCAGAAGCAGCATAACTTGCCCCAGTCAGTGAAACCAGTGAAGGAGATTCTGGAGAAGAAGAATGACATTCTTCTTCACCTCTCCCCTAACTGAACCCATGGGTTTGGGAATATTTTCCCCTTGGGGCAGGCACAGTGCAGTCATCTGCAACTGTTCTGTGCACCTCCCCAACCAGCTGATAGTGAGTCTGTTGATGTGAGGATCTGGCAGTTTCTGACCACCCATTGCAGATGAAATGTGCACTGACCACACATGGCAATGTTCTGGGAACAGCTGCAGACATTCCATCCCACTGAATATGCTAAGCTGGTGGCAGGGAGGATTCATTTTTTATCTTGACATTACATTTCATTAATGATATGGGGGATGGTTTTACATTGCTGACCTAAGTGTCAAAGTGCTTGGTTACAGTTATGCCTGTTGCTTAAAATTACAGCAGATGTGTCAATTGTTGTGATACGTTCCATTTTTTTCCCCTGTTTCACAAAGTGTGTACATCGCAGTTGCTGATGAAAGGCACAGTTCCTTCCTGATCTTAAGGGAAAGATTAGTATTCCACCACACCCACGAGTTTAGATAAGGTGCAGGACAAGAAGCATAATTGACCAACTTCTTCTCTACTGATACACCTGAAGTTGTGCGGGGGATTGTTGTGATGTTTTTGCTGCTTCAGTGTCATGCCTCCCTGCCAATCTCTCTCTGTGAGAGAGAGAGTATGAGTTGTTTGATGCTTATCGTATTCTGCTTCCTGACCTTATTTGTTCTTGACTCTGATTTTGCCTGACCCATTAATACTGCACTTCGTTGATTTGTCTCCTCGGTTTTGTTTTTGTTAGTTTTGTCCTCTAGCTTAGCAGTCCTGATGGTCAGTTCAGGAGCTCAAACTACATGTACTATTGTGGCATATAGCTTTGGGATAGAGCTCTAACTAGGTATTAGTACCCTACCCTAGGATTGTTCTTGTTACCGGGGGGGGGGTTACTCTGTATTGAGATCCACTAACCCTACCTTCTCCTGCTTTACCTTTAGTTAGAATACCTTTGTGGCAGATCCTCTTTTGGATTGGCTATAACGGTCATTGCAGACTGGCTTATAGTACTACTCCTATTTTTAGTGGTCTTGGCTCGCTCTAGACTAGGTCTTTTCCATCTATCTCATTCCAGGCATAGCTGCTTTAGATCTTGTCTGTTTGATTTGCACTCTAGTAGGATATATCTAGCTGGGATACTTAGCCCGCCTTGGACCTTGCCCTTCAGATTAGCCTTGTAGCTGTCCTAGACCTCTTGGTGGTGATGGTATTCTCTGATTTATTGACGTGGTCATTTCCCTCTCTGGGCTTGATCTTCTGATTTGCCTTGTAGCGGTCTTACCCCGCTGGTTAGTAGTTTTCACCTACTCTCTGTTTTTTGGTTGCTGACCAATACTGTCCTGGGTACTGGCACCCTTGCTCCTCTTTCAGGTCCTTTCTGTGGGGACCTTTTTGGTGTTGTATTGATTTAGGGTATTTTGTGTTGTTTTGGTTTCTGCACTGAGAATCCATTATCCTAGTTTGTTTCTGGTTTGTTTGCCTATCCTGCTCAGGGTCCTGGCTGCACTGGGGTTGGGCATTTGGCTTTGCAGCCAACAACTTTTTTTTTTTGCCGCAGAAAGGGTACTAGTAACTACCACTGTACTCAAACTATGTTCTATAGCATTGACCTCTAACTATGGGACCCAGACATATTTTCTGTCATTACACTCAGCAACGCTAGGGCTAATGTCTAGTAAACCCATAATCGTACCACTTCCTGTCTTATATCTGTATTAATGACTCCAGTCCCGTGCAGCAGCCTAATCCTTTTGCTGCTTAGATGACTCAGCTATAGCAATTACAGTAGTAGCAAATGCCAGAATGCCCCAAGTGGCATTTGCCACCACTGTCTAACACTTATGGCATACACATTTTTTTCTGGGTTTCTTTTTTTGTAAGCTTAAGGCCTGCAAACAAATTATTTTCAGGGCTGGCCTTGTTTGAAGCCTGCAATCATATTTTTTCAAGCCTATCTTTGCAGTATTTTCTTTCTGTAATAACATGACATATGTAAGACATATTCAAAAAAGGTTACAACTTACACTGAATTTGGCAGATGTCTATGATGGGCTGGTGTAGTGATATATATATATATATATATATATATATATATATATAATCTAATTTAGAGGGATAGTAATTGCATGATAAAGTATCGCCCTCACGCCCCTTTTACTGATGTAACACTGCTTACCTCAGAGCAGCAAGACTTTCCAGATGGAACAAGAGAGAGACAATCTTCAGTGAGCACAAGGAAAAACCTGTCAAGGGTGACAGGGTTTTCCTTATGTTGACAGTACGAAGATTGTCCCTTGCTGTGAGCTGTTTGGTCCCAGGACCATCCACATCTGAGGTAAGGTGAATTACACTAGGTAAAAAGGGCGGGAGGGAGATACTTAATAATTACTCTTGAACTACAGCTCTGACAGTATTGAAATAACACTCTTCATGGCCCAAATACTATGAAGATTAATTGGAGTTTCAGTTTTTATGAAACATTACTATCCCTTTAAACATGCATTATTCTCAGATTATTGTCAAACATTAAACATTGGCCATAGCTGTGGTCTCAACCCTTTTAATTCCCTCCTCCTCCTCACTGTTGCTTTAAATAGAACATGTGCTTTGGTTTTCTCTGTCATGTGTGTTTTTTTTTCCTCTTCTGCTACCTGATATACAGACAGCATTGAATATTGGTATTTTTAGAAATGTAAGCATCTTAACACTGCTGCTTCATAGCTGTGTCTTACGGATTTTGTACAAAATTTGCTGTACTGAATATCCACGAAGACTGCAATCTTGCTGGGGCCCAACTAAGAGTTTCCAAGGCAGTACATGTCAGTGCTGACCAAAAGCTGTTTTGTTTGCCAACAGTCAATGGGGTGTTTGTTTCTACCTAGAACATACCTATCCTGCACATATGATGAAACCATCCCACATTCAGTGGGACCACTCCTAGGAGCTACACTGTGTTCATGTGTATCAGTTGCCAACCCATACTCTGGGAGAAAGTCCCATAGAGTTGTAAAACCACCAGCACCAGCACCACCACCACAAATGTTAGATTGCTGCCCCGAGACACAAGATTTTCTGTGATGATGATGATGATGTGTTTGGAAATATGTTGGGATGTTGTTGTTGCTGCTGGTGATATAAACCCTTTGCTGAATTTATTTTCCATTATGATTTCTATGATTTCCATTATGATTTTTTGGCCCTAAATTTCTCTCTCTCCCTCGTCCTCTAAACTGCAAACCTCCACTCGACCTATAAGCATAATTTTATATTCTTTGACACAATTTGATTCCTCAGAGAGATGCTGCTGATTGTCACACCTTATCACAAACAGATTGTCTGATAGACATTCAGAATGCATTCAGCAAAGTAGTGAGAATGTATTCCTTATTGCTTTTAATGGACACTATGCTAGGATCCCACTCAAAGCATGCAAACATGCTTCACTAGATGGTGCATGTCTGTGCTATCAGTATTGTAAGGTTCATCAGCCATGCTCCTCAGTTTCTGCAGTACATATATGAGTGGAAGAATCTTACTGACTCCTTCCACTACACAAGTAACCAGCAAAGATTTTAGCAGCTCACACAGGCCACACATTAGTTGCCATTGCCCAGGTGACAAGGATGATCCATCCAAACTATTCCAGTTTTGCATTGTCATTTTCAACTGTTGATGGGGTGGGTTGTTACAATATTGTATGCAATATTATGCATTGTGAGCACTGTAGGAACAGTTAAAGTGGGCACAGATTTTGTGGGTGATATTCAGGATCTCTCTGAGTGTTTTGGATTCTGTGTGGAATCTAGTCACAACTAACTACAACTACAGGCAAAGAACTGTACATAAACCATATCACCTATTCTCAAGGCAGCTATTATGTTGGAGCCATTATCAGCAGACATACTCACAAAAAAGATTTCAAGGAGCAGGGTACATTGCAAGCCTTTCCTCTATCACATGCTCTAGTTTATTTAACACATTTATGGCTTTGTGGGATTGTCTGTCTAAACTCTGTATGTAAAAAGTGGCATGTCAATGGTATGGGCTACCATTCTTCTGTCCTTTAATAATACTGCCAGTACCAGAGGCAAGATCACTGGCTGTGACCTGATGCTACAAGATATTGTTCAACACTGGTGGGAGGGCTACCCAATGAGCAGTGACAGACATATAGTCTGCACTCGTTCACATATCTGTTGTCAGGTGAACCTTGTTTCCATATGAGGTCTACAGGCCTTTGCTCAACACACTAATGACCTGCTTGTACAATTCTGAGACAGGCATCTTTGAAAAATACCTGCACTTTAGGATATGCAAGCAGGGTGCAACACATGACATTGGTTCTTTAAAGCCTGTTTTCTACAAAACAGTAATGCAGCATATTAACTGCCAACATCTTGGCAACATTGCTATTCCACGGGTATACTTTGGGATTACTTTTGTGAAGTTTTTGACTCCTTCCCAAGAACTCAGATAGTGGGAGTTGGCAGTACATGGCTTGTGGAGATGGTGGGGTAGTCGCTGTATGTGGCACTCTGAGCTAGTTGTAGGAGATGACAAAAGTCATAGTTGTACTCTTCTGTGGGAGGAGCAATAGGTGTTATTTTAAATGAATGAAATCTTAGCACACTCTCTGACACATCAACATCACTTCTCTTATGTGCCCCAGAACGTTTCGAAGTGTTTCTGCTGCTAGTTATGGCACCTCTGGCATGCTAATGGTATGTCTCACAATCAGACTGGTGGTTGTGCTTCAGGTTGGATCTCAGTGAGGAGGTGCCTTGGTGTGAGCCTGCTTTACCACTTCTCACACATGTTTCATACACAGACAACAGATAGCAACATGTTTAGGTTTTGTATCATAAGTGAAGTGTATCTCCATACTGTAGACCTCATAGAATGAGGGATTCCTGAGGGGCTACTACTATTAATGGGGCTACATGTTGCCAAAATTGTAATGCTAGCTGTCAAAGGTTCTACACTTCTAACAGCAGAAGAGGCACTCATCATAGCTAGGGTTGTGGATGTTGATGAACTGTGTGCTGGTTACTCAGAGTCGGGGTTGAACTTGGTGGAAGCAGCAACAATGGTGATGATGACTGACAGGATGACTGTGTATTTTTTGGCATCTTTACTTGTCCAGAGTCAGACTGTCCAACTGATTTCTCAAACAGTTTATAAACAGGCACAATGCTCCTTTTCACTGGTGGAGTATTGAGCCTTTGCTTCTCAGCTAATTTTCTGTCCATATCATCATCTCTCTCACTCTCAAGTTCATCTGAAGTAGAGGAGGATACTGGAGGGATATATTCTAGATCAACATCATCCTCATTTATTAGGTCTTCCTCAGCATTGCCTGCAACTTCTTCCCCACTGCTTTTGCTTTTCAAAGTCTCAAGCAATTTGTTTTTACTTTTCCACTTACTACTACTTTCAGAACAGGTATTGTACTTGTTTGTCTCACTGTCAGATGCAGCAGTTTGTTTAACTACTATTCCTTCTCTCATAATGCCACCAATACTAGAATGTGACTCATTGTCATCTTTAATGTTCTTAGATGGTTTATGGTTTATTGCCAAACAATGCTGTGAACATCTTCTGTTCCTTCAAATGTTACTAGGAAACTAACTTCAATCAATTGTCTTGGGTCTTATGCACCTAATAAAAATGTGTCATAAATACTGTTTAAATAAGTGCAATATATTTTAACCCTTTAAGGACCAGAAGGGTGTCAATTGCTTCACAATGTGTTGCACACCCCTCTGGTTCTTTAAGAGTTAAAGGCTTTGAGCCCCTTTAATTTTTAGGTGATTCTGTCTCTTTTAGTTTGGGATAAAAAAAAGTACATTTTCTTGCATTCATATTAAACAATCAGCTTTTAGTCTGCATTCAAATGTTCTCATTAATGTAGTGCAGCACCAACCGTTGTCTCTACAGGAAATGGAAGCTTAAAACTGACTTTGTATAAACTGCAGCTATTTAAAGGTAACTGAGAAAAGATAAATCATTCCAACTAAATTTTTCTTTTTTTTCCTGTCATAAATTATGGCTTTAAAGAGAACCTGTCACGTTATAAAAACTACAGGGATTCTGACAGAAACTTTCAAATCCCCTACATTTTGAATTAGCCCTGTTTTATTTAACAGAGTTGTTTCTGGAGATAGCTAACTTTATTTATTCTGGGTTTATATGCATGGAATGTCATGCTGAAACTAGTTTTAGAAGTGCTTCTGTAACTTTCCTTCCTCGCTGTTTTCTCTTCAGTTTCGATCCCTCTCCTTCCATCTTCCTCTCTTTACATAAACCACCTTGCAATAACTGGAGAGAAGTGAGTTGTACGCCCTACTTTCTCCAGTCAATTAAAAGTTTTATTTAAAAATGACATGGAGAAATGGTGCACACAGTTAGGCTGTTGTAAATAATTGAAGCACTTCTGGAGTTGATTTTTAACTTTTATACATTCTCTTAACCCTTTGAGTGCTAGAGGGGTATGCAACGCATTGCAAAGCAATGCGTTGCATACCCCTCTGGCACTCAAAGGGTTAAAATTAATGTGCCCTCACCTATGCTTATGTGCCAGAGTCTCATTGTATACCAACACTCAACTCCATCAGCTTTAAGATTTTAATTTGCGAAAAACCGTGTGGAGAAAAATGGATGGATTTCATCTGCATCTTGTTAATTCATGCTTATAAAAAAGGACCAGAGGAATAGATTGCTTAGAGAGGCTCACACCTTTACCCACTGCCCTATCTCTGGCAGAAGAAGAGGCAAAGAACAACTTTTTTTGTTGTTAATTGTTTAGTGCATGGGCAGATGCAGCATATAGAAATGTTTTCCAGAACCTATTGTATCAAGTGACTGTGTTTGTACATTCCTCCATTGCACATTGTGAAGGTGCCCAAGGGCAAGCTGAGGCTCTCTATACAAGGATATGAATAATCATTACCCCATTTATATTCCATCATAATAATAGGTGCAAGCATTTTCACATTATCTCTTTATAGAAATACACAGTTAGCTGTGTTGCCAGCCATTGAAAATGTTTTGTAAAACTGCAGGAATCACCATTATTTTTGAAAAATTCACCTGCAATTATGTTAATATAGACGCTATAGAGACGTCAAGAAAAGTGTGCAGAATAATTTTAATTACTCAAACCATGTTGCTTTCAATTAATTTGAGGTAAAGAATATCATAAATGTGTTAAATAGATTGAGCAGTATGTATAAAAGGGAAATAGTGCAAATCTGGGGCAAACCAGCTTTATCAAAGTTGCCAAATAAGAATTCGGATTAACTTAACCCATAAGGAGTCAAGATGGTCCTGGCATGTCATGGGTTGAAAATGTGATACGGACCCATGACGTGCCAGGACCATCATGGATTTCAGGGCTCCCCGCATGGCTACATGCTGTTTGGGGAGCCCTGAGTCGGATTAAAAAAATATAAATATGCTCTGTGGTCCTCAAGTGCCATCTGTGAGTGTGTGCAACTGGTCCTTAAAGGGATAGTAATGTTTCACAAAACAGCAGCTCCAATTAATCTTCATAGTATTTGAGCCATAGAAAGTGTTATTTCAATACTGTCAGAGTTGTAGTTCAAGAGTAATTGAATGATAAGGTTTGCCCCTCCCGCCCCATTTATCTAGTATACCAAAGAAGTCCCCAATTAATTGCTCTGAACTGCTTTGGAGACCCCTCTTGCATAAAAATCTTGGGTACTTTCCTGTTTTCCGGACCCATTTTCAAAACTAATTCCTGTTGTTGTTATTTCCTGTCAGAATCTGTCCTGTTTTATAATTTTATATTATACTATATATATATTATGATAAAGATTTTGTTTAAAAATGTTTGAAAAATGTTTTGAAAATGGTTGTTTTGGAAATGGTTCCGGATAACAGGAAATTACCAAATCGTGTTTGAATCATCTATGCTCCAAGGTATCAAGCAACAACAAGCGGCATGCAAAGGGGCAGTGTAGGAGCTTTTAGGGTGTTCCATAGCTAAGCTGCTTATTTAATGTCATGTACTAACAAGGCACAGAGGAAATCTGTATTACTTTACTCCCATTCCTGTATATGTTAGAGGGAGGCCTTTGGGGTTTGCCAGAATTAAACTAATAACAATGTCAGTGTGTGCATGCTGGTATGAACTAAGTGTCTATATGTGCTCGTACGTACTCCTAAGTGCAGCCACATACAGAAAAGGAACTGTGGTGATGCCTTTGTTCATTCCTCCCTTATATAGTGACAGTGTGTAAGGGATGTATGCAAAAAATTCTTATTAGAGACGTTTCTTAAAATATTCTCCGATAGAGACATACATTTACTTACTTATTTTCAGCAATTTCCAGTTTTAGCAAATATTTTATTGACTCAGTAAATATGCTGATACGGAAGGTGCCCAAAATATTTCTGCTTTTTATGAGAAAAAGAGATGTGTATACAGACTGTAGAGATAATTGTAAAATGAGGCTTGCTAACTATTGATTAATGCATGGAGAATAACTGGAAGTCTTCTTTGAAAAAGCAGGAGACTGGAAGAGTAATTTGATATGATCTTTATCAAGCCACAATGTATTTTTCATTTAGTGATGAATTTCTCTAGAGGACTGTCTTGTGTGAATTCAATGTATAACAATAACCCACAAGATCAGAAGATACATCTGGTTAGGGAGACAGCATTTTAGTAAAGAGCTTCAAATATGAGTATATTCTGTGTATTTACTAGCGCTTCCAGGGTTTCCTATGTTAATGCCGCCAAAGTCAAACTGATGACCACAGCATGTCGCCATGTAAAATATAGCTGTGGATTGATGAAATTGTATTAGAGCACTGCACCAAGTTGTATTATAGAACTGATAAAGAGATAAAGCAGCCATATTCCATTATTTAATTGCCTGTTTAATGTAATCTATTTTGTGTAACCATTTGACCACTGGTATTCCAAGTGTTAAGTTGCTATATATGTGTTGGTTTACTTGTCAGAGACCTGATTAAATGATGCTGGTGTCAGTGTTACCAGGAGCAGTGGCGAACTCCCAGGGCACCTTACATGTGCCTGGTACCCATCACCACTGAATGGTGAAAGAGTAGTGGGTGAATGGTGCAGACTGGGTAGGTAAAGTACCTTGCACCTTATATTTCCTCACTAGGACACTTTCAGGTCGCTGACATTGGCAAATGGCAGCTCTTGATGCAGCAGCCAGGATGGCATCTCTGTATACAGCAATTGCTTCAACACAGATCCCTTTTTCCTCTGAATCTACCATGTTGTCAGTAATCCAACCACATTCATGTTAAAAACAACTGTACCTGTTACTGGGTCTTACATGCTCACAATAAAAACTTACTACTACCAATGGACAGCAAGGGTTAACACAGGTTGTGTTAAAGGTGGTTCCAGGTCAGTCTCTCACAATCCGCTGAATGGGTGATGTCAACAATGGTTTCAAACAGTTTGGAGTTCGCAATATGTCTTCGGCAGTGACTCCTATTAACACCCTAACCACCATTTCCACACAATCCAGCTGAGTCCAGTAGAAGGGAGGGGACTGGACATATCACCATTTTTATCATGCCCAGTGAGCTCATTTAATGCTAGCAACTTGGGCAAAATTGTTAAGTCTGTCTTTTGACATACTTGATATTTTAATGTTGCCGTTTAGGCTATGCTATTCCAATAGGTTACCCTGTTCCAATATATAAGTCTGGGTAGGAATGGTGTACTGTAAATGTCGTGATGCCAAATGACTGAGTGGCATGGGAGATCATAGGTTCCAGGGGAGTCACTGGGGGGGTTAAGGGGGCTGAAGCCCTGAAGTGTTAGTGGGCAGCCCAGAATGTAGACTGTGCTGTAGAACAGGGCATAGCATGAGACAAATACCACTACCTACAGAAAATTCACAATGTAAATAAAAAAATAAAACAAATGGGTGTTATGTAATGGCCGATGGGATTAACCCTTTGAGTACCAGAAAGGAATCCAACACAATGAGTTGCATACTTCTCTTTGGTACTCAAAGGGTTAAGGCCAACCTAATATAAATCTACTATAATGTGGCCAGTCCGAATAGAGAGGCCAGTTGCTACTTGCTCTATTTTTACACAAACTGCCTCATTTTGGGAAAAGAAAGCATTGCTTAAAACACTTTACTATCAATGATGCCGGAGTTCCTAACAATACCTAAAATGAGGAGCTCCACTGCATCTTTTCAGCCTGAGTGCTGTACAGGCTGCCAGATCCCGCCTCCTGCTGCTTCCATCCAGTGATGATAGCAAGGGGAGGGTCCACTTCCTGTCACCCGCTGAAGCACTCCCTGATGATCTGGACATGCACTGCTCTACAGGAGGACTTGCACTGCAGGACATGATACTAGGTAGTAGGAGTGGTCGAAAGGTCCCGTCATGTTCCCATGAAAAAATCCACAAAAACCACGTTGTTGTTCACTTTTTTGTGGGAAAATCTGCTTCAAATACAACAATTAAAATCTTTGCCATTTTCACCCATTGGCAAAAATTCTTCGCCATTTTTTCAATGGCAAGAAAGCTTTCGCCCTTTGATTAACGTGTTTTTCGCCTTTTTGCTATAAAAATGTGCTGTTTCCCAGGAAGTGGAACACAATAGAAGCAGATACAGAGTAAGAGAGAGATTCTGTGCTGTTCTGCTGTGAGTTAGTAACACAATTGAGGCAGGAGAGGCTCATGGTGACTGCTATCACTATGAGAAGGTTTACAAACAATAAAAGGAGGAGCTGGAAGGAACCTTATGTGTCCATTGAGTCTGAGGAGTGACCACTACACGCCCAATGCTGGCCAGTCTCCTTAAACCACCTCTAGGGATCTTGGAGAAATTAATCTCAAGGGAGTAGGAAAGAGAGTAGTAGTGAGAGCAGGACAGGTCAACTGCCTGTGCCTGCTGCCAGATGTTCTGCCTCTGCTGTCAGTGCTGCCCCTACTGCTGCCAGTGCTGTGCCTGCTGCCAGTGCTGCCCCTGGTGCCAGTGCTGATCCTTCTGCCAGTGCTGAACCTGCTTCCAGTGTCTTGTAATTCTCAGGAAGGAGGGAAGGAGAAGATGATGCTAAGTGTGACAACAGTGGGGGCCCTAAGTCACACTTGCCATCCCCAAGCAGTCCCGTGACTAGTACTACTACTATGAAGGCCCGGCAACTTGTTCGTATTAGCAGTAAAGTAAGGGGTGGTCATTATATTATTAGTGAACATGAGGAGGAAGACTGAAATTGATGTGGTTGGTGCTAGTGGTACTAACAGTGATGGTGAAGAAGCTGGTGGGACTAGCTTTAGGTGAGTGGTAGGGAAAGAAATGCAGAGCGTTTAGACTAGTGGTCAAAGGAGCCCACACCATTCCCCTGACTCCGGGAGTCCCCTTCCCCTCTCGGCATTGTCCAGGTGGATCCTGAAGAAGGCAGAATTGTTGCCTAGAAGCAATAATGCTGCCACCACCAGGAGCACAGATCAGCTTCCTGTGCCTGCTGCTAGTGCTGCCAGTCTGCCTTCTTCAGGTCACCAAAAAAAGGCAAGTGTTACATTGGGGGACCCTCTGTCACATTTCCCATTGCCTCATAGAATTTGAAACATAGAAACATAGAATTTGACGGCAGATAAGAACCAATCGGCCCATCTAGTCTGCCCAATTTCCTACTGTGTTAAAAAAAAAAAAAAACCTCAAACCTTTTTTGGTCCTTGGTCTTTTCTTATGTTAAGGACCGCCTTATGCCTATCCCATGCATGCTTAAATTCTGTCACTGTATTGACATCTACCACTTCTGCTGGTAGGCTATTCCACTTGTCTATTACCCTCTCAGTGAAGTAAAACTTTCTTACATTACATCTAAACCTGTGTCCCTCTAGTTTTAGACTATGGCCTCTTGTCCTAAAGTTTTTACTCTTTTGAAATATACTTCCATCCTGTACTTTGTTGAATCCCTTCATGTATTTGAATGTTTCTATCATATCCCCTCTCTCTCTCCTCTCCTCCAAGCTATACATATTCAGATCCTTTAGTCTATCCTGATATTTCTTTTCCTGTAGACCAGTCACCATTTTAGTAGCCCTTCTTTGAATTTTCTCTAGAGTATCAATATCCTTCTGGAGATGGGGTCTCCAGTACTGTACACAATATTCTAGGTGAGGTCTAACTAGAGATCTGTACAGTGGCATGACTACTTCCCTTTTTCTGCTACTAATGCCCCTAGCTATACAACCCAGTGCCCTGCTTGCATTCCCCATCGCTTTATTACATTGCCTGCTTACCTTTAAGTCATTAGAAATAATTACTCCCAAATCCCTTTCCTCTGTTGTCTCTGACAGCACAGTACCCTTAATGGTATATTTTTCCTTTGGATTTTTATGTCCCAAGTGCATTATTTTACATTTATCAACGTTAAAGTGCATCTGCTACACTCTTGACCATTCTTCTAATTTACCTAAATCATTCGCCATTTGGCTTTTTCCCCCTGGAATGTCTACCCTATTGCAGATCTTTGCATCATCTGCAAAAAGGCATACCTTTCCTTGAAGACCTTTTGCAATATCACTAATAAAAATATTAAAAAGAATGGGCCCCAGTACAGATCCCTGAGGTACTCCACTAGTAACACTCCTTTCGTCCGAATATTCTCCATTGACTACCACCTTCTGTCTCCTGTCACTCAGCCATTGCCTTATCCATTTCACAATTTTTACATCTAGACCCAAACACTGCAATTTATTTATGAGTCTTCTATGAGGGACAGTGTCAAATGCTTTACTGAAATCTAGATAAGCTATATCTACTGCTCCCCCTTGATCTATTATTTTAGTTACCCAGTCAAAAAAATCTATGAGGTTAGTTTGACAAGATCTCCCTGCTGTAAACCCATGCTGTTTGGTATCTTGCAAGCTATTTATATTCAGATATGCAACAATTCTTTCCTTTAACATAGTCTCCATTAATTTTCCCACTACTGATGTAAGACTTACTGGCCTCCTTCAAACAGTGAGATGTCTGTAATAGAGTAATATCCGAGCAGCAGCAGCAGCACAGAGGGACTGGTGCTGATGATGGTGGAGAAAATAGGGTGAAAGAGACATTGATGGCCTTTGTAGCCCACACTGAGAAGGAATGGAAGACAGGGATGAGGATGGGCATCACATCCACCACCAGCAGTGAACTTTTGGAATTTGCAGAGTTTGCAACTGCTCTAATTCCTACTACTGCTGAGTTGTAAGGGTAGCAGGATGCTGAGGAGTAGGCTAATGTGCCACAGACCACCGTGGACACAGTGGGAATGGGGTTAACAAGTGATGCTGGACTATGACAGGTTCCAATTACCAGCAGCAGCAATACTCCTGGTCCTAGTTGCAGTGCTGATTCTGAGGCAGTAGCAGCAACAGCAGTAACAGCATCCTCAGCCCCAGCCAATGAAGGGGAATGTGGAGGACAAGAAGTAAGAGGC
Source organism: Rhinophrynus dorsalis (assembly GCA_037306005.1). Taxonomy (NCBI): domain Eukaryota; kingdom Metazoa; phylum Chordata; class Amphibia; order Anura; family Rhinophrynidae; genus Rhinophrynus; species Rhinophrynus dorsalis. Next base: position 235,929,500 of record CM074718.1, on the reverse strand, counting down.
CGTTCTTCTCCATCTTTTTCTGCCCCCCTGAAGTCATGGGTGTGGGACTACTTTTCTCTTGGGACAGGCACCGTGTAGTCATCAACAACGGCACTGTGCACAATTTGTGACAAGTCAGTGAGTAGGGGAAAGAAGGGAACACACCTTGGCACAACCTTTCTGATAAGACACATGAAACACAGACACCATGACATTTATGTAAAACATGTTAAAGCCAAATATCCCCCACAGAAACTGAGCACCACTGTTGCTATACCCCCTTACGCTCTAGAAAAGCAACAAGAGGTGAGTCAGAGATCAAAGAGGAGGAAGAATAGAGAAACCCAGCCATAGGCTGTGAAACAACTAGCTCGCCATCACCTTCTTGCTCTAGGGTTAATATATCTTCTTCCAATCCACCTCATTCATTGTTATCTCCCCCGCCAAGTGATAGCCACTCTGTAGATGATAGGATGTGGCAGTTCGTGTCCACCCATTGCACACTGTGTGGTGCATGGCAGTGTGGTGGAGGAGAATCGCAAGCAGGCATCAAGGGGCATCTGAGGAGATTCCATCCTGTAGAATATGCTAAGCTGGTCGCAGGGAGGGTTCATTATTACTATTAAACTGTCAGCAAGTTGTCATGTGTTCTTAGCGAAGTGTGGACAAGGGACATAGTCACAGCAGCAGTACTTTTTCTCTGGTGGGGTGATTTCACATTGGGGGCCCTAAGTGTCATGGTGTTTGGATAGAGTTGTGCCAGGTATTTCATGTGAGTGCAGATGAACCCATTGTTCCATTTCCCAGTCCTTCCCTTATTCAAACCGTACAAAAAAATGATATTATCAACACACCCATGATTTTGGAGGAGGGGCAGGTGGAGAAGCATTATTGGCCAACTTCTTATATTCTCCCCATATAATTGAAGTGGTCGGGGCTAGTTATGGTGCTGCAACTGCCTCAGTCGCATCACTGGAGCTAGTCGTGGCAAGTGGAACCTTCCTCATCCATCACCCATGTTACTTGTGTTGTTGATCCCATTCACTTTCAGCTGTCTAATCATCCTGCTGCTTAAATAATTCAGCAGCAGCAGCAGCAAGAACAGCAGTTTCAAATTCTGCATCTACATCAAGGCATTTGACAATGTTCAGTGACCACTAGCCAAGAAGACATGACCTGCCGGCACTAGGGATTTTTTTTTTTTCTCAGGGTTTGTGCTTTAGTAAAAAAAAAAACAACAAAACAAAACTTAGGCCTACAAAAAATAAACATTTTTTGGGGGCTTGTTTCTAACAAGCTTAAGTCCTTCAAATCAATGTTTTCTTAGGACTTGTGCCAAACAGATCTAAGTCCTAAAATCAATATTTCCTTAGGGCTTGCTGCAAACAAGTCTAAGTCCTACAGATCAATGTTTCCTCAGGGCTTGGGCCTCTAATAACAAATCTTACAAATCATCCTCTACAAAATCATGTCAAGCAGGGCTCAAAATTTCCACTTGCCACTAGCCAATGGCGAGTGAAAATTTAGCCCCGGCGAGTAGAAATTCAGCCCTGGTGGGTATGTTATGGATTGCAATGGCGCGTAACTTTTCAGGTCTGGCCAGTAGGAAAGGACTTCATATTTTAAGCCCTGACGTCAAGTATCAGTCTACTCCAGTGGCAGCTTAAGTCAATGGGTCCCTGACTCTAACACTTTACGTACAAATTTCTTATTTACCAGTCAAGACCCCCCCAAAACAAATTCCCTGTTCAACTGATGCTTTCCCCAGACTCCACCCACCAACACAGGCATCCTCCTTGTACCGCTTTTATACCATGTCTTACAGGTTTTTTTTTATTTTATTTATTTATTTTTTGTTAACTGTCCCCCTAATACCAGTAAATACCCCCCAAAAAAATTCCGTGTTCAACTGATTATTTACCCAAACTCCACCAACACAGGCATCTGCATATCCTTTTATACTATATCTTTGGGAAATAAAATAATATTTGCTTTGTTGTTTGTAAATTCAATGTTCCCATTTATTTCAATAGAATGAACTAGGCAAAAAAAGAGGAAAAAGTACACTTTTGGCAGGAAATGTTTTGCCAAGCGGGAAGTGCCATTATTCGTCAATTTTGGTTTGAGGCGAAAATTTTCCCCCATACCTACTAAGTAGGGAGTCAGTTCCACACATTGTGGGGACTAATAGTTAGGGGAATTGAGCTGAGGTTTGATGTTAGAAGTCTTTGCTAGGAGCTGGAGTATTTTTTTCACATCATGTGGTGTTTCACAACATGATCAGTGGAAGGGGTATGTCTATGTTTCCAGCTTGTTGAACTAATGTTCCGATCATTCTGAGATGGCTTATGACTATTACAGGGTGTTTGGAGTAGTACTCCAAACACAGTGCCATAAAAGCCCAGTGTTCAAGCTACCATTGTGTATATGTGTGTGTGGGTGTGTGTGTGTCACTGTCTGTACCCATACATGTCTTAACAGCGGTAGATGTACCATATTGCACAAGACTGTCTTAACTCCATCCTGGACTATGCATTTACAGGACAGTAACATACTCTGAATATACTTATATGGGCATATTAATCAAGACAAAAGTGGACACAAACAACTGCACCTTATTTATCATGTTATCTTCAAAGTAACTTTTTCTTTGATAACTATGGTGCAGTTGGTTTGCTCCATTGTTTCTCCGTTATTTATGTTGCTAAATGTGATTCATAGACTTCATCATAGCTGGCTGTCACAAAGATATCAATGGAAGCAGCATACTGTTCACTTGATAAATGTGTCAGTGATCAGTGAAATGTTTTCTTTCCAATAAACACAGCTTTAGAGCATGTTTGCCCTTTTTTTGAAGTATATAGTATATGTGTGGGGGTGAAGGTATTACAATATGCTGCTTCCATGGATATCTCTGTAGCAGCCAGCTTTGAACACAATAGGAATTTTTCATAGATACATAATGTGCAGCTGTTTTTAACCACTTTTGGCTTCAGAAATATGCCTCTATAAGTACATTTGGAGTATTTTGCAGGTGCTGTCACGTAGCTGCATAGTCCATGACAGAATTAAAGAAATGTTGTGCAATGTTGTGCAATATGAGTACATCTTCTGCTGTTAAGACATGGAAGTATACATGTAGATTTAGTTTGGCTTGTGTACACATCACACAAACTTCATTAAACTGTTCAATGTGATGTTAATAACCCTTTCAGTATAATATATATATATATATATATATATATATATATATATATATATATGGATAGAAATGAGAGACAGCACCAGTGGGACTTGTTAACAGGAATTATTAATAGGCAATGGAACACTTAAATGGTCGACGTTTCGATCCTAAGGCAGGATCTTTATCAAGACAAAGATTCTGCCTTAGGATCGAAACGTCGACCATTTAAGTGTTCAATTGCCTATTAATAAATCCTGTTAACAAGTCCCACTGGTGCTGCCTCTCATTTCTATGCGTATATGTTATTATCATTAAGGATTGTGCACCTGAAGAGTGAGTGCCTCCAACTCCAGATCTTGCTATATATATATATATATATATCAATCTATAGCTATATCCTATATAATAATTTACTAGGATGTTTGTCAGAAGCCGTCATGCTCAATAGAGACTGCTCGAATGCACAGAATGCTGGGAGCACAGAATGCTGGGAGTTCTGTGCTGGGAGCATGGAATGCTGGGGGTTCTGTGCTGGGAGCATTCTGTGCTTTTGGGCAGTCTATACAGTGCATTACTGCGTCGGCGGAAGGACGCAGAGCAGGATCAGCCTCTTAACCCTTTGACTGCCAGGGGTATGCAATGCATTGCTTCTCAATGCGTTGCGTACCCCTCTGACACTCAGAGGGTTAACATCACCCGGACCTTGGCCTGTCTACACGGGCTTTTACACTAGTCTGTCTATCTATCTATCTATCTATCTATCTATCTAATATATATTATAGTAAAACAATGGGTTTTATAAGAGAATTAAAATAAGAGCTGTAATTGATTTATTGATGAAAATACACTCCTGCCTTCCGTCCATGCCTGTTCTTTTTCTGTTTTCCTCCATATCTCCTTCAACTTCAACTTCTTCTTCTTATTGGGTGAGTAGAGTGTAAAGGTGGAGGAAGGACATAATTAGAGGGAAAGAGGGGAACCCCCTCAACAGAGTTTGTACAGAGGGGCAAAATTTTCTGCTACTGCACTGGACAGTGGAACAACGCTGGAGTTTCACAAAATGAATATGATTTTGAGGTTACCAGTGGATAGTGGAACAATGCTGTGTGGTTCTATAGATTACCAGTGGACAGTATAACAAGGTTGGGGGAGGCAGACAGCAAATATGGGGCTCTGTGTGTACCAATGGACAGCGGAATAAGGCCGGTATGTCAGACATTGTATGTGTTTGTTTTTGTTTTTAAATTACTTCCAAGCTTCCAATGGGCCCTTGATGTCCAATTGGTGTAAGATCCCCTCAACAGAGTTTGCAGGATGGCTCTTGTATTTCTTGTTACACCACTAATCCATGTATATATTTCTAAGATATTACTGTATTAATGTCAGAAAGCAACACACACAATTGTGTAACTCTGTGCAACATGCCTGGGTGTAGTGTGATTCTCCAACTTGTTGCAGACAAGAAACAGCTGCATTATAATTATTAAAGGGATAGTAATATTTCACAAAAACAGCAGCTGCAATTAATCATCATAGTATTTGAGCCATAGAGAGTGTTATATCAATACTGTCAGAGCTGTAGTTCAAGAGTAATTCAATGATAAATTATCCCCATCCTACCCATTTTATGTAGTGTAAGCCACCTCCCCTCAGATGTGGAATCTGGTCTTAAGACCAGACAGCTCACAAGAAGGGACAATCTTCTTACTATGAGAACAATGAAAATCCTGCCCCCCCGCCTGACAGGTTTTTCAGGTTTTTCTTTCATGCTAATTGAAGATTGTACCTCTCTGCTTTCCACGTTGACACCACCTTGCTACTCTGAACTAAGCAGTGTTACATCAGTAAAAGGGGGTGGGAGGGGGATAATTTATCATTCAATTACTCTTGAACTACAACTCTGACATTATTGAAATAACACTCTCCATGGCCCAAATACTATGAAGATTAGTTGGAGCTGCTTTTATTGTGAAATATTACTATCCCTTTAAAATAAATAACCCAGTCCTTACTATAGCGTTATTGACACTACTGCAGGCAGGGGCAGCTCTGTTGTATTTTGCCATGGGCTCTAGCCCCATATCTTTTTGGAACCTAGCAACGCCGCTGACAGGTTCCAAAAAGACCTGGGGGCTTAGGCCAACCAAATATTTTGGTGTAGCCCAATTCCACCATTACTAATAGAGAGATTAGCACAATTGCATGTCCCAAGCTGGCATCAAGACCTGGGGACTAAAGCATAAAACATGGGGCTTTTGTCCTATCAGCCAGTACCTAGCAATGCCCCCCTATGTGGAAGTGTAAGCTGGACCTTGTCACTCAAGGTCTCAACCTTTAGACTGGTAACTATTCTAAAAAAAAAAAACTGTTTGTATTAACGTGTTGCTGCCTACATGGCTTGAATCAAAACAGCACAATTCTGGATCAAAGTAATTAAATTAAATGGTGGCCCTTAACCTCTTGAATATTAGAAAGGTCTCCAATGCATTGCAAGTCAATTATTTAAAAACCTCTTTATCATTCAAGTAGCACTTGCTGCACATAGTAATCTTAATCCTTTAAGGAACAGCAATGCTTTGCACACCCCTCAGGTCCTTAAAGGGTTCAGTAAGCTTCAGCACAATGCCTTATTCCATCTGAAACAAGCTACCAGAAACTGTTCTGTCTGCCTATATGTACATGATATCTAAGAGTGATTAAAATGGTATCTCTTGAACAAACGCACAAAGGCAAAATTTGTAGGTGCCATTAGGACTTACTGGTCATAGAAGGTAAACGGGGGGGCATAATTAGGAGATGTTTGTTATATTTTAAGGATATCCTTTCTTAAACACACAAGTATCAATCACAATTACTGAGCAACTGATTGTCCATCTGTGATCAAGCAGGAATATCCTGAAAACCTGACCTGTAGCAGTACCTGAGGACAAAGGCCTAGATTTAGGAGCACTGACAGATGATAGACTTCACAGCAATGTGCAGAGTCACTCAGCTGCTGCAAGAGCAAATAGAGTACTAGCCTGCATAAAAAGAGGTGTAGATGCAAGAAACTAATATTATCCTACCTCTGTATAAATCCTTGGTTAGTCCTCATCTAGAATACGGAGTAGTTTTGAACACTAGTTCTTAAAAATTAGATTGTTGAACTGGAAAAGATGCAGAGACCAGCAACAAAACTGATAAAGGGATTGGATGATCTGAGTTATAAAGAGAGACTAGCTAAACTGGGTTTGTTTACATTTGAGAAGAGAAGTCTAAGGGGTCATATAATTACCATTTACAAATGTATTCAAGGTCAATAAAAAGAACTATCCAATTATTTATTTACGCAAAGAGCTAAGAACAAGAGGTCATCCATTAAGACTAGACCTTTGGATTTTTTACAGTAAGGGTGGTAAAGCTATGGAATTCTTTGCCTCAGGATGTTGTAGTTGTAGATTTTGTAGCTGCTTTAAAAAAGCAATGGATGCCTATCTAGCACAGAACAATACTGAAAATTATGACATATGGCTTCAATGCAGATAGGTTGTTCATCCAGGGAACTATCTGACTGACATTTGGAGTCAGGAAAGGCTAAATTGGAAATTGTTTCCTCTGCATCAACGGGATGTTTTGGCATGGAATGGACTTGATGGACGTATGTCTTTTTTTCTTCCTCGTCAACTATGTTACTATGTTGATAACTTTTCCAGGGTTTCTACAAATTTCTCCACATAAAGCAATGGCAATCTGATATGTAAAACCAGTGATCACAGTTGTCAGCTGCAATGCAATTTAGGCATAAGAAACACTGAGGTCATTGGTTAATCTGTTTCAAGTTTGTTTTTCCAAACTGGACTCAAATGCCCTATATCAGTGGTTCTCAATTTTTTTTTGCTCAAGGCAACCCTACCATGAATTCGGGAATTTTTGGGACATCCCTAAAATATATTATGTCATTTGTCAAGGGTGTAATAAGGGTTACAAGTATATAAATCTAGTTATTCTTAGCTCTCACAACTAAAATAATAAAAACAAACATACTGTGCATATTAATTTCCATAAATATACATCTTAAAAACAAGTTATGTTATTGTTAAAGCCTTAATGGAAAAAAGGAGGGAGCCCTAGCTGGATGTTCATTCCATGGCACGCTTGTTAAGAATCACTGACCTAGATTACATTGAAGATAAAATGTGTTATCAATGCCTAATTTACATTGCAGTTGATAAGCGTTGTCAACAGTTGCCACTAACAGACATCTATTGTAGGTCTGTATTTCACTGCAAATTTCTACATAGAATTAAATGGGAATCTGTAAAATAAAACGAGTTATGACACTTACCAACTGCATTGTAATCTATGTTAAAATCTATGGAGAAACTTGTAGATAAATAATTTGATAAATGTATCGACTGCAATGCAACTCAGGCTAGATTCCCAGTGAAGAAGTCTACAGAGAAAGTGTAGATACAATCCCTGATAATGTCATCAACTGAAATGGAACCGAGGCCTTAATTTGATGGCGTTTTTTTTTTTTTTTGCTTATGTGTGTGTGAATATATATATATATATATATATATATATATATATATATATATATATATATATATATATATATATAGTTTCTCTATTTTGTGTAAATATGTAACGTCTTACTGTGAAAACTATCTGGGACATTAGCGAAATCTCAATATATTCTTCCTGGTAAAATATTTTCTAAATAAAAATAAATAAATAATGTGGATATGTTTCTTATGTTTAGGGTTGATCAAAACTGTTCTGTAAGTTTGGTATTTTCATAAACTGGCTGATTCAAAGGGCAGAAAGGTTTTTACGCATAGCATTTTAGGCATGTGGATTGCCAAGAAACGGGGTGTGATGATGATGATGATGTCTGGGAAAAAAAGAACGTCTTTGCATTTCTGCAGTGTCATTCAAAATAGGTTCTTTATGGGTCACTACTCATCTAAGTAGGAGAACTGCTGGACTGGGTTACTGCTACCATGGACAAGGTAGGATTGCTGAAATAATGTTTATGTATGTCTGAATGTGCATTTTACGATTTCTCAGCTAACTAATAAGTGAACCTAATCACAAAAGCATTGGTCACCTTACTTCATTGGAGAGACAGTAAGATTTCCCCCAACAGTGTAAGGAGGCTCCAAGAGGAAGATGAGGTTAAGCATGTAAGGGTATCTAACATTCCCACAAAAATCTGCACCCCAAATCATCATTAGCTTCATGCTGACAATCAGGTGTGACTTATCTATATGAATTCATTACAGATCCTGTTGCACCTAGTTTCCTACATATGGTCTCAGCAAAAAAGCTTGAAGATATATGAAGAAACTGAGAACTTTATTCATTAAAGCAGAACTATCATCCCAAATAAAGTCCCCCAGAAATAATTAGTCAAATAGCGATAAGCTTAGAAATAGTACTATTATCCAGCAAAAGTACAGCGTTAAGGACCAGCAGTCCAGGGAAGCTACCTTCCCTTAAGGACCGCTTTGATCCTTGCCGACGCACCGGTACACTTGACCTGTTATTCGTACCAGCGCGCCGCTTTGAGGCCTAAGAGAGATCGCTCCGGTCTTGGAGCGATCAATTTAAGCCCCGTTTTTACTTACAGTGCTCCCGGTAGAGCACTGTAAGTAAAAAGTACGTGACATGCTATGACCGTCACTGGTCCTTAAACGGATAGTAATACTTTGTTTTAACTTTATTTTATTTTGTAGTCATTAAAAAAATATGAAGAACAATATAAGTCTTATCTCTCAAACCTTTATGGTTTAAGAGATATTCGCAAGCAAAGTTTCCCCCTCCCGCCCCTTTCACCTAGTGTAAGCCATCTCTTCTCAGATGGGGATCTGGTTGTAAGACCAGACAGATAACAGCAGGGGACAGTCTTCTTACAGTGAAAACAATGAAAGCCCTGCCACCCTTGACAAGCTTTTCAGGTTTTTCCCATATCTTAATTGAAGATTGTCCCTTTCTGCAATCTACCTGGGCACCTCCCTTCTTATCTGGCTGAACAGTGTTACATCAGTAAAAGGGGCGGGAGGGGGACACTTTGTCATTGAATTACTCTTGAACTACAACTCTGAGAGAATTGAAATAACACTCTCCAAAGTCCAAATACTATGATGATTAATTAGAGCTGCTTTTATTATGAAACATTACTATCCCTTTAAGGGTATAAGGACCGTGACGGTCACAGCACGACACGTAGTCCTTAAGGCGTTAAGAAATCCTGCTTCTTCTGAGACTGACAGCCAGGTATCAGTGCAGACATCTTGGCTTAGAGACATCTGTCAGTCCCAGCCTCCTGCATTGTACCTTAAGGTAACTAGAAGGGACTGACATTGCAGGCAAGCAGATGCCTCTAAAGCAAAAAGCCTGGTCATCAGTCTCAGAAGTAGTAGGATTTCTTAATAACGCAGTACTTTTGCTGGATAATAGTAGTATTTCAAAGCTTATCGCTATTTGACTAATTATTGGGGGGGGTTTATTGAGGGTGATAGTTCCCCTTTAAGATGAAGAAGTGCAATTCTGGAGCAAACCAACTGCAAACTACACATTGTCATTGATTTAAATGGTGCTTTTCAACCCCCTGAATGCTGGCATTGTCTCCCAATGCATTTTGAAGCAATGCATTGAAGACCTCTCTAACATTCAAGGGGTTTAAAGCCCCATTAAAATAATTGGATTTTTTATTCCCCCTTTGGTGTACATAAGTTGCTCCAGAACTGCACCTCTTTAGCTTTCTAAATTAGTGTCTTGTGTTAGTTTAATCAATGCAGATATACCATCAACCATCAACCACTGGAAATGAGTGGAACGAAAAGCAAGAAGCATGAAACTAAAATATTTTATTTGCATTTGGTTTACTGTTTAGAATACTTTGAATTGATTAGTCTGTTGGGTATGACAAATTAAATGAAATGTTTATAGTGGGACTATGTGTGGGTGACGAGACAGGAAAAAAATTGTGTCACACACAGGTAATTTTGGATTTAAACAGACTGAAAATGCCATCTCTATATCCCTTAGAAACTCCCTTCACTTGCTGTAGCAGCTACAGGGACTGCATATGTAGGAGTCGTGTAGGCACACGATTAGCAGATTTAAGAGAGATGAAGCACTTGTCACAGGAGAGGGAGAATGTAAAAGTTGCAGCAAGTGAAGCATCATCTCATGTTCACCCTTTGAGTGCAATGCATTGCGTATCCCTCTGGCACTTAAGGGGATAAAAAGAAGGTCTCAGATAAGATTTTGGGGAAGTAGTTAGCACAAACATATTAACATATATTACTTCCGTGGCTTGTAAGTAACAAGGAGCCCAAATAATAATTATGTACAGTAATCAAAGGATGTGTACAGGGGACTATTATATATGTGCTATTATATCCTTTGATAGAATAGCCTGGTTCAGAAGAAGGGAAAACATTAATTCCAAGGAAGCTGGCTCCAGATAGCTTGCGTTTGCAGTATTTTTAGTACATGGCAGGCTGAGCTCATGTCTTTGGAGTATAGATATACTTTCAAGAGTAGCACAAGAGTAGTTCTTGGCAGGGAGCTGCTTGGGGAACACAGACTGATAAGGTTGTAACAAGAGAGGCAACAGGAGTGTATAGTGTCTCTGGATAAACAATGGTAAGATATTCACCTCAGCCTAAGTGTGTCCAGAGAAATATAAAGGACAAACGTTCACACTCCATGCCCAGGGGTATTGTGGTTAGCTGGTTAGGACAATGACAGTGTTTCCTTAAATCCTTGTCAGTTATCTAGAACTTATTGAAAAAAAAACTTGTCAAATGTGATGGTTTAGCTGTCAGTTTTAGGGGATTAGCTTATGAGCATTTTGAATGCTTCAAGCATTTATTTTATATTTTCCAGGGCAAAGGAAACTGCAGAAGGGGCATGTACTATATGATTCTGCAATATAATATGAACTGGAACTGATTTTATTGTGCTACATTTGTCTAACACCAGTTTTTTAACCCCATAATGACCGGACGATCAGTGCCGTGCCGCAAGTTAAGGACCGTGGAGCATTTTTTTTTCTTTTTCCGGTTTCGGACCCCCCGAACGGCGTGCAGCCGCGGGGGGAGCATGGAACTCCATGACGGTTATAGAATGTCATGGCTTGATCCTTGATGTACTATGACCTTCAAGGGTCGTTAAGGGGTTAAGCCATCTTCCCTTAAGTTTGTCACTTAATGCTGCTTGCACCAAGATTGTCATTTTGTGATGTTCCTTTCCTCTTCCCCATGTTTGAAAAGGTGACATAAGTTAACTCCATTTGCCTGCACATGAAATAGTGGCATTGGAGCTTGAACCAGTATGTATTAAAGTATTCATACTTGTGTACTGCATTCCCCAAAGAGCAGCTTCATTAGATAGAGGCCAACACCAAAGCAGTTTTGCTGGAAGATCTGGGTTTTTACTTTCATTTTATTTTTGCATTAAATCTGATTGATGTATAATTCATGTACAGTAAAAGAATGTACAGAGATTGAGGTTGTGACTTGCCTTTATCCTGACTAAACTCCTACAGACTAAAATATTTACATATAATAACTGTGACATATTGTAGAACCAGACTCACTAAACTTTATTAGGGGAGATATGAAATAGAGGGTAAAGGAGTAAGTGACTAGGGATGGGCGAACATTTTCGCCTCAAACTGCAATTGGTTAAAAATGGCACTTTCTACTTGGCAAAAGATTTCCTGTAAAAAGTGACATTTTCCTGTTTTTTTGCCTAGCTAATTGCATTGAAATCAATAGGAAGACATTTTTTTCTCCACCACACGAATATTTTCTCTAGTTTTCTACAGCCATATACAAGGGTGTCAGGCTCTCACAGAAGCCATTTTGTGTTTGTGAGAGGAGAGAGCAGCATGTTTTTGAGCTAGATAAGATAAGCAAATAAAGGATAATTGAAGCTTAGTTTAGGGTGCCATTTAGGAAGGACATTTCTTCTCTGTATTAGGGGAGTCTGGGACACTCAGGGGAGCAGAAAGGAAGAAGGAGGTTGACCCAAAATACCCCAAAATTTGGTGTGACTGACTGGCAAGACACAGGCAGCTGGGGTCCAAATTGCTTGCCAATTTTGCTTTTATTGTCTCTGTGCTGGGGAAGTCTGAGGAAAGAAGTTGTTTTTTTTTTTTGTTATATATATTATTTATTTTATTTTTTTTCTGTGATAAGATAGAATGGACAACTTAAAAAAATAAAAAAATACAGAAATAATTAAACAAATAAATATATTAAACAGCTGACTAGGAGCCTGATTTGAGCTCTGTGACTGAGTCAGACTTGCTAGATAGCAGACGACATTGAGACTTTTGTTGAAGGCCAATGCAAGACATCACACTCCATCAGTTGTGTAATGTAGAGAATAAAAACACATACCGTATTTGTGTAATGTCTAGCGGGAGGGGAAAGGTGGAGCAGTGCAGGGACATGGGAGTAAAGTTTAGTACAAAAATTGACTGCAGCAATGGTTGCTGCAGCATGTGCAATAAATGAGAATGATCCCTTTCCTCCTGGGATGGATGCAGTTTGTGAAGGTCCCACCAAGCATACCATGCCAATCCCCCACCACCGCTAGCATACACATATGCCACATTGTACGTTGTAGTTTATTTTTTATAATTATTTGACATCATCATGAATATGTGCCAGTTTCACTGAAGCAGTATGTAAGTGTTTTGGGCAAAGGACAAATGCACTCTGCATGCTAACATATTTTTCAAGGTCTATGTTGCTGTAGGACTCACAACTTTGACTTCCAGCTACTTTTTTCTCCACTACAGCCCTCAGAAGAAGTAATATTGTGCTGGGATATTTTGCAACATATTAAACAGAGGAGAAAAATGTGTTGGAATAGCAGAAAAAATATGTTGGACTAGGCAAAAAATCTGCTGGAATAGGAGAAAAGGAGGAACATTTTGCATTGAGAAAACTTTTGTAAAAAAAGATAAAAATCATCCTTTTTTTGTGTAAAGTCATTAGGGAAATTTTTGTCACTTTTCGCCCACCCCTATATTGTGCTCGGAAATGGTGCACCATATTAATCACAGGAGAAAAATGTGTTGGAATGAGAGGAAAAAGGTGTAGGAATAGGATAAAAATGTGTTGGAATAGGATAAAAATGTGTTGAATAGGCAAAAAATGTATTGGAATAGGAGTCAAATGTGTTAGAATAGGAGAAAAATGAGTTGGAATAGGCGAAAAATGTGCTGGAACAGGGAAAAAGGAGGAAAATTTTACATTGGAGAAAAAGAGAAAAATTTCACAAAAAAAAGATAAAATCGTCCATTTTTCATGAAAATTCATGCAGGAACTCCCCCACCCCCCATATATGACTACTACTCATCTAGTTCTGTATATATCTATATCTATCTATATATATATCTTATTATAATGCATTGGCTTAAGCAGGTAAAATGAAATACATTTGCTAAAACATGAAAAGTACACTTAAATTGGATTATATAAAAGAAGGGATGCTTTCTCTCCATGTAATATAATCAATGCTGGTGATCTTTAACACCGCTATTTGGTATATTTTTAACCCTTTGAGTGCGAGAGGGGTACGGAACACATTTCAAAGCAATGTGTTCCGTACCCCTCTGGCACTCAGAGGGTTAATGATATTGAAAACCGTTCCCAATTTTTTCTAAAATGATTATTTAGAAGATTTTCTCATTGGTCTGTCACAGGTATATTGGAAATATATGTTTTTTTAATATAAATATTACTTTAAATTACTACACTTAGATGCACCGGTGCACTTTTTTTTTTTTACTTTTTTGTTGTTTCACTAAGCTTTTTAACAAGCAAATGCCGCTCTGTATTTTGCCTGTATTAGTCAAATAATTATCTTCTCAGAGTTAATGTAACCTTCTTTGATACATTGATAAAGGGACACTATCACCTTAACCCTTTAGTGACCGGCCGCTTGCACGCACGGCCGTCACTTAGCGCCCGGCTGGGAAATTTTTTTTCTCGCTAATATAATCCGTGCGGGGACCCAGATTTCCGAGACTTACATGTACGTCCTCTGTCACTAAGTGACAGTTTCTGCAGGATGTACATGTACATCCATTGCCGGGAAGGGATTAACTACTTTGGTGATTACCTAGAAGTTGTTTTAGTCAGTTGTTTGTTAGCTTTTGAGTTATTTAGATTGATATATTGTTGGTGAGTGAGAGAATTAATGTAAGGAAGTACCTGCATGACATGCTTTTATTAGCAATGTATAAACCAAAATAATTCAAAAAACATTTTTTCTCAAACTAAAATACCGTAAAATCTCAGGTATAATACCCACAATTTTACCCCACTTCACCTTATGTGACGTGGGGGGTACGTATTATACAAGAGAGTAAAAAAAAAAAAAAAAACGCCCAGGCCAAAACCGCTGCCAAACCAAGACTTACTTGGTTCAAATTTAGCTCCCCACTGAAGTCCGCTTGAACTGATGGAAGGCAAAATACAAAGCTTCCCAGTGGGCGGCATGCTTCCATTTGCAACCCGCTTCTTTCATCCAATTGGCTGGAGGCGGAAGGTCCTGAAAGCTCACTGTAGGAAGCAGGCAGCAAATGGAAGCATACCGCCCACTGGGAAGCTTTGTTTTTTTCCTTCCATCATTTCAAGAGATGCGGACTTCAGTGGGGAGTTAAATTTAAACCAAGTAAGTCTTGGTTTGGCAGCGGTTTTGGAACAGGCGAGGGAGGGAAGCCTTAATTTTTTTTTTTAGCAAGGGGGGAAAACAAGGGTGCGTATTATACATAGGTACTCTTGTTTTCCCCTAAAATACTTGGTATGATATGCACCTGCGTATTATACACAACATATAGGGGATTTTAAAAGCGCTTTCAAAATCATCAAAGTTGTTTTAAGTGTCCCTTTGACTGTACTAATTGATGGAAAGCTCACATCGGGGTGGGGGGATATTCACTAAGAGGTAATGAAGAGGTGATAAAGTGGAGATGACTTCTCCAGTTTATCATTTCTCCAGTTCCTACGTCATTCAATGGAGCCTATTCACTAACATCTCCAAAGCTGAAGAAATCTTAGTGTACAGCCTCCATAGAATAACATAGGAATTGGAGAAGTGATAAACTGGACCCACTTTATCACCTCTTTATCACCTATTTATCACTGCTTTGTGAATCTCCCCCCACATTATTTACAGATTGTGTTACCTTCACTGCACGCATCATATAAAGTTCAGTATGAAAGAAAATGATGTTGGGATATAATTGTATCCTTGAATACCTGAACATAGAAATGACAATTTGGAAAATCAGTGTATTACCAGATGTGCCAAGTGTGTACAGAACTATTTATGTGCTTGGCTTACAAATAAATCTATTTAGGGTGACTGATAAATCATTTTTATATAACTAATGTAAATTGCCTTTTTTGTTCAGTGAAGGATCTGCATATGGTGAATGTGCACTGTTTATCATTACTGTAATCCTTTGGGCCTTAGTCATCAAACTAAACAGGTGCAATTCTAAACAAATCAACTGTATTATAGCATTGAAATGAAAAATCTGCCTATATCCATTGATTTCAATGTGTCTGTTTACCCCTTGCATGTTAGAGAATTTTCCAGTGCATTGCATATCAATGTTTTAGAGACATCTGTAACATTCAAAGGATTCAAAACCCATGTTAAACTCCCCCACCACAGTTTGCTGTAGTTGGTTTCCTCTGAGATGTTTCTAACATCCAAGGAGATAAAATCCCAATTTCAATAAATTATAATCTTAAATGATTACGTAAGAGGAAAGTTTTTGCTCCAAAATTGATCCACCATTTTTTGCAAATATGCCAAGGAGATATCATAAAACTACAGCCCACTAAAATAATTCTCCCCTCCTGTATTACTCAAAGGAGATAACTTCACTGTTATATACAGAATCAGACAATTGACCTGTGCTTTTCAACTTAAGAGGATTTGAGGATTTCTCTTTTTAAAGTGACATTGTCCCAAAAAATGAAAAGGGATCAACTTCATTAAAATGTTATGTACTCCATAGACAGCATTTTAAATACTTATTTGGTGTGAACGTTCTAAAATCTTTTTAAATAAAATGTTAGAGTGGCCACTTTATCAGGCACATTAACAACATAATCATTGATAATTGTTTTGAGATCAGAACCCACCTGTGACCAGATGAAGTGATTTAGGAAATATAACATTTGAAATATTGATCACTGTGTTGTACATTGTGTGACAATGTAATAGTTTGTATGTGTGGTGTTATACTGTAAGTCCTGTAAACAGATTTGGCAGTGGGGAACCAGAGTGCAGAGAAAATACCTGTTAAGCCCAGCACTCTGGATTGCTTAATGTATACTCCATGTCTGTGTAACTTGTGCTAAGGAATGTTTGGAATGTAGATTGATTCATGCTCAGCTTCCTTGACCAATCAGGAAAGGTTATTACGGTCCAGTTAGAATGCCCTTTTTCCAAGCCATAATTTGTATTCTTTTAAGAGTGTCTGAAAATGTAGGCCATTCTCTGATTGGTCAAGTGTAACAACACTGTCCCAGGCCCTAGTTTATATTCCAATATTGATAAGAGTGTCTGGAAGTATATATAAGCAGTGTGTCATCAGTAAAGGTTGTTCTGTTCTACCCTCCTTATCACAAGTCTCTACTGTATTTCTGGAGGGGGCTTGGGCTGGGGATTCTCACCTTAGCCACTGCAGGAGCTAATTCACTTGTCTCGCCAGTCTATTGGCTTAGGACCACTGAAACCCCACCTAGGGTTCTGCAGATAAATTCACTAGCTCTGCCAGTCTACCAGGGGGTGCAAATGTACACAAACCATTGTCAAGCAATGCATTAAATACCCCCGAACCACTCAAAGGACATAATCACCACAGGCAACACCATGCCCCTTTTGTTAGTATTTAATAAATGCTGTGGCCTTTTTCCTTCCCAAGTCGAAGTTGGTGTCCTTTCTTGGGTGGGAAAAGGGTTTATGTTCTTGGATTGTTTTTCCCCAGGATGCCTCCTTAACCCCTTAACGACCAGCGGTCCCGGATGTCAGATAGGCGAGTTCGACGTGCCGTCCCATGTGACTGATCACATGGGGTGGCACATCGAACGAAGGACTGAAAGAGATCGCGCCGGTCTTGGATCGATCAACTTCAGTCCCCGGTATTACGATGCGGTGCGGTGAGTAAAAGTACGTGACGTACCAGGATCGTCACTGGTCCTTAAGTGCCGGACCAGCCTGACGGTCCGGGTACGTCACAGGACGCGAAGGGATTAAAGGGATAGTAATACTTAAGTATTACTAATCCCTATAGCAAAGTACTACTTAAAAAAAATGTATTGCCCCCAGGGTCATCTCTCAAACCTTTATGGTTTGAGAGATGAACACTTCTAAAGTTGCCCTCTCCCTCCCCCTTCCCCGTAGTCAGCATTCTAGCTGACTCAAGGAAATCCGATCAGAGATCATCCGGCGGCTCTGCAGCAGAGCCACGATCGCAAGCCAAGCACACGTAGAAGACCATTTCAGTGAAAGTTTTCTTTTTTAGTAACGTGATCCGGCTGTGCTGGAGAGCCACCTGAAGGTCGTACGACTGTCTTCCTTTCAGTCAGCTAGAATGCTGACTACGGGGTAGGGGGAGGGAGACGGCAACTTTAGAAGCGTTCATCTCTCAAACCATAAAGGATTGATAGATGACACTGGGGTAAATACGTTTTTTTTAAGTAGTACTTTGCTATAGGGATTAATAATACTTAAGTATTACTATCTCTTTAAGCAGTTATGTGCTTTGCACATCATTATGCACTGTTTTTCTGTATGAATTAATTGGAAAATATAGCCTGTTGGTCAATCCTTGCATACATACTGCTCTCTCACTTAAGAACAACTTTGGTGATTTTGAAAGAGTTTTCAAAATGACCTGTATGTTTTATTAACCACTTTTTATGTAGAAAACTACGGTAGTTTTCAGATTTATAGATTATGCTAATTAATTAACTTCCTGTTTTAGTCCTACATTACATCCCCCCACTAGATGACACTCATTGTAATGTGTTGCATATCTTTCTGCCACTCAATGGGTTAAACCTTTTAGTGTTAGGGGGTATATGTTGGGCAAATGCAGGAAGTGTCTGCACAGCAAGTCTTAATTAACATAATCTACGTGTCTAAATAACTCAAATACTAGTTTCCTTAATTAAAAAAAACATGGCAACTACACCATTTAGGTAATTTGAAGATCAAGTTGCTACCATTCAATAAATAATGGTTAACCCTGATTTTGAGTGTGTTTATGTCAGGTAAATAGGTCCCATAGCAGTAAAAATTTGGAATTTGTGCAGAAAGCAGGAGATGAGCAGTTCTGGGACAAACCAACTGCATCATCATCCTGAAATGTCCATTGATTTAAATGGAGCTTTGAACCATTTTGTATGCAAGTAATATCTCCAACACATTGCACAATAATACAATGGAGCCCTATCTAGGGTTCATTGGTTTAAAAGTCCAATTTAAATTATTGGAAATGTTAAAGGGATAGTAATGTTTCACAATAAAAACAGCTCTAATTAATCTTCATAGTATTTGGGCCATGAAGAGTGTTCTTTCAATACTGTCAGAGTTGTAGTTCAAGGTTAATTGAATGATAAAGTATCCCCCTCCCACCCTTTTTACTGATGTAACACTGCTCACCTCAGAGCAGCAAGACTGTCCAGATGGATTGCAGAGAGGGACAATCTTCAGTGAGCATAAGGAAAAAACTGTCAAGGGGGCAGGGTTTTCCTTATGATCACAGTAAGAAGATTGTCCCTTGCTGTGAGCTGCTTACACTAGGTAAAAGGGGTGGGAGGCGGATACTTTATCATGCAGTTATTCTTGAACTACAACTCTGACAGTATTGAAATAACACTCTCCATGGCCCAAATACTATGAAGAGTAATGGAGCTGCTGGTTTTGTGAAACATTACTATCCCTTTAAGTTGTCACTTACTATGCACTAGATTTGATTCACAATTGCTCCACTTTCATTTTCCTGTATATAGCCCTTGGACCTTATGGCCTTATGCATAAAGAAAATGATGAGCAATCTTGAAGCAAACTGACAGCATTTTAGGAAAGAAAAAAATGCTCCAAATCCAGTCCATTGAATGATAGAGAATTCTTCACTACATAGTAAAGCAAATCATTACAGACCTTATTCTTCTCCCCATTGTACTTCACAATTGCTCATCTGTTGTTTACTTCAGATGCTTTTCTTACTTTCCTTAGAGGGCGCTGTTGTATTGCTTCTATTTCAGCATTGTGTGGATTTAATGAAACTGTACAAGCTATCTTTTTCCTTTAGCTCAATGAAACATAAAATAATTCCTTAACTTTGTACAGTAAGTGCTGAGAATGTAATAGGATTTTTTGTCTATTAATAGAGTATGGTTAAAACATTTTATAGCACACTGGACCATATAATTTTGCTAAATTATAATTTGTCCTTCAAAGCACCTCCCAGTTTAATAAAATAATCCTTTATTCTAAATAGATCAGGTGCATAAATGAAATACATTTGCAAAAATGTTGTATTTGAGATTAACAAAAATAACTCAAATGTGCTTTTATCATGTCATTAAGATCTGAGTTAAAAGCTAATTACAATGAAAATGAGAAGTGAGGGATGAAATGATTAAGCCTAATATTTTGAAATGTATTTTAAAAACATAATTTATATACAAAGACCAGGGGCTCAATTCTATTACCAGCGCTAAAAATAAAACAGGCATTGTTTTTTTTTAAGTCAGTTTTGCTATCCTATTACCCGACTTGTGAAAACAAAACCAGTGGTAATTATACTTACCGCCAGTCTAAAAAAAATCCCATAGGAAACAACTAAAAACAATGTGCAATTAGTATCCAATTACCCACGCTCAGTATTAGCACCTGTTTTGTGGTTACATTTAAGTCCGAAAATTTGCGCATCAGAGGTTGAGGCATAGAAACCATAACGACAGTTTCAAAACCATTGTTGTTCAAAGCAATGTATAAAACAGTATACAGCATAGAAATCCGACATAAAGTGCCCCCTCTACGTATTAACCCCCACTTTTAAAAGTCAACTTGCAGTGTTGTCTTTCACCACATTAATCCGACAAATATTGTTCATAGTCGGCAATTAACCCTTCCCCTTTCAAAGTCGACTTACAGTGCTTTCTTTCACCATATTAATTTGATGAATATTGCAAATCCGACATTTTAACCCCCCCTCCCCCTTGAAAAGTCGACTACAGTGCTCCCATGACTTTCTTTCACCATTTTTATCCCACATTTTTCTGCTTCTATTATATTCAACATGGCCTTGTATTTTGTATTGCAAGATTAACCCTATGAGTACCAGAGAGGTATTTTAATGTGTTTGCTACCCCTCTGGTACTCATAGGGTTAATAGACAACTGATGAAGTTGAAACCTTATACCCCTGATGATTAGAGGAATGAAGTGGTTGCCCCTTATGATCAGGTCTTGTAATGAAAAACTCACTATAGAGATCCTTGTATTAATGGGAAAGATCCCCTCTTAGGTAAGTTACCAGGTTCAAAGAGCATAGGAGGGTTGCGTATCAGTACTTTTAACCCTTTAAAGACCAGCTGTGTGGTGTGCAGATGGCACTTAAGGATGTATTTTTTTTCTCTTACTGGAATCAGAATTCCCCGAACGGCATGCAGCCGCACAGGGGCCCCTGAATTCCAGGACATACATGTACAACGTGGATCCTTTACGCACGTTTTCCCCATGATGTGCATGTACATTCTTGGTCCTTAAGGGGTTTATAACTATTACCATGTAGCTATATTCTATCACATGGGTAGATGGCAGGCCCCAGTTCTTTTGAATGGTTGGTTTGGTATTTATGGAGAATATCGTAAATCTTATAGGATCATACTAAACTCATCTAGCTCCTGCCTCTTAAGTGGTCTAATATTTCAGACCATCTCTTAATAGCTTAAAAAAACTACCCCCTTTCCCTCCCCCACAGATGCCATTACATGCTTGCAAGGTACAGCATCTCCATTAAGTCAACTCCTCTAAAGTTGAACTGCAAGTCCAAAATTAGCGACTCCTCAAATTAGACTTTATATTATGTTCCCAAGTTTTACACGTTCTGAAATCTACTGAGAAAACCAAATGATTCAGCTTAGAGCTAAGATGTTGTTTAAAGTATGGTTGCTAAAGACATCCTCAGGATAAAATATATTTCTGCATTACATCATTCCTTAGCTATCTCAACTGAATGGACAAACATAAATTGCAAAGTGTGGTACTAGACCCCGTCCAGACATTTACTCATGTAAAAGAAATGTCCTAATCTTTGTTGGTCCTGCTAATCTGCCACCGTATCCCATATACACATTCGGTGGACACTTCCAAACCTATATAATTATTGGTGGTGATTCTGTGACTTAAGAAACATATTAAATAATCTTCACATTCCTAGAGCCTTTCTTAATCTTGATTTAGATGCTTTTCCTAAGAACATGGCCTGCCCTATTTTCCACATTTTAACAAGCAATAGAACAAATACTGACAAACTGGAAAAAATGACAAAGCTCCATCTTACAGGGAAGTAATTCATTGTATCAGTTCCAATGAATGACTAAATTACTGGACAGGGAGCCTAAACAATGCACTTTCTAATAAGGCTATCTATTGTATTGGGTGATGATGCTCTCCCAATAGTATAACACAGATGAGTCCTATCGACAGGTTGGTTCTTTAGCTTAACGTCTATAGCATATTTTGGCAAATGTTACTCCCCTCCTTCCACTTCGTACAATTCTCATGTAAGTGAATTATTCTATCACAATGACTTACCTGTTCCCTTCCCTTAACTTTTCTCTTTGTATCCCTTTATTGCAAAATATGCTAAACATTTAATTGAAAATATGATGCTTCTGACTAGTGACAAAAAGCAATATTTGCTTTTTGTTCATAGTCTGTGAGCATCTCATATATACTTACTTTGTTTTAAAAAACTTAAGGTGTCTCCCTAAGGGTGAAAGGTAATCCAATTGTAACCCTGTACTCTCAGTACCTAGTTAAACTAGCTGTACTTTACTGATGACACCCAAACAAGGCTGGGGTTAGCTGGCTTTCCCAATACAAGGTGAGTTGCCCATCATTTTGGAACTGGACCATACTTTTGGGTGTGATCAGTCTGATATGTTCATAGAATATTATCCTCTGCAATGGTGCTGAAGGAGAAAATGTGATGTTTCTGACTAACTAGCTTTAGAGCAAGCAATATCTGCTTTTGCTCTCAGATATTTTGGCTTCATTTTAGAAACCCTTCGTGTGTCTTCCTAAGGGTGAAGGGTAATCCAGATGTTTTGTTCTCATTGCCTAGGAAACTACACAGCTGTACTTCACTGAGGCAGCAATGAACATCTGGGATTAGCTGGTATTCCTGAGCAAAGTCTGTCATTTTAGTACTAGACTGTCCATTTGGCAGGGATCAGTCAGATGTGTACATGGAAATTTCTCCTCTGTAATTTCCCTAAAGAGCTATAATGTCATTCTTTTGAGCGGTGACAAGCTGTACAACAAGCAATATCTGCTTTTGTTCATTCTCTGTGAGTCTCTCATATATTTTAGCTTTGTTCAAGTATATTTACCGAATATTATGGGTAGGTGATGCACTAGTAAATAATAAATACAAAGATGATGTGCGTGATAGGGTATATGAAGTTTAGATTTTGGGACATTCTGTTCTAAGCCCTTGGGGAAGTGGGCAGTGGCCCACAATATATGTTGGTTATTTTCACACTTGATTGTACAGTTTCCACTCCACATCCTCTATGAGTTCCCTTCCCCCTATAGTCAGTATGGATGTTACCGCTTCCCTGATCCATTCCAGTAATGTGAGATATGCAGAGTCGGGCATATTGATTAAACTAACATCTTGAATAAATGGATGGTTTCTTGCACTTGATGTCTATGAATTGGGGGGGGGCAGTGACTCCAACAGAGTGGAGGCTTGTGGACTTCTGCACAATCAGTACTAGGACAAAGAAGGACACAGTTATGAGGCTACAAGATGGATAAGATCCCAAGATGCAACTAATCCAAGTTTGCGTGAATGTGTGCAGTTGTGATTTTTAGTACTTTTTAAAATATCTTCACTTATATCTTACTGTTTTATTCCTTACAAGTGTAAAAGCCCGTGTACAGAGGCCAAGGTCCGCTGAGGTAAAGAGGCCGATCCTTCTCTGAGTACTGCCGTAGCCTCACAGGTGGTGCACGCAATGCAGTCATGTGCAGTAGAGACTGCCCGAACACACAGAATACTCCCAGCATTCTCTGCGTTTGGGCAGTCTCTACTGCACGTGACTGCATCGGACAAACATTCTGGCCTTTTATATTATAGGATGCGTGCTTTTAATTTTGACTTCCTTGAGACTTCTCGAAAGTGTTGTACCGGTCCACATATGAGTTGCTGCACAGGATCATTATATTGTTATTGAGAGTTAACACAGCATATTAATGATTCATCTATTAACCCTTGAGTGCCAAAGGGGTAGGCAATGCATTGCTTTGCAATGCAGAGCGCACTCAACTGGCACTCAAAGGGTTAATCTCATAAGACTTCATTACATCCTTTCGTCTCATCCCCTTATTTGAACTAATTTTATCTCTTAAAAGAAACCTCTCATGCTTCAAATGGCAGGAAATTGATCTGATTTAAATCGGATGACAGATTTTGTAGGTTCCATTACCCTTTTCTTTTTTCAGCATGACCTGTGATTGACTATATCTTGTATTCAAAGTTTTATCAGATATATCTTAGTTTTATATGGGTTAATGTTTTAGTAAACTCCTAACTAGTGGTTCGGGTTTATGTTTCCCAACCTGTCATACTCTACCTGATTTCAATTACAGAATTATAGTTATGTGGTATTTCTATAACTTTTATTGCACTAACCCCCACCCCCCAGTCAACAAAACATGCTACTCGATTCGAGTGCTACCCAATGCAAACTCTAATTCTTTTACCATGCAAATGCAGTGCTTTATTTACTTTGATAGTAATGTCTTAGCTTAAGCCAGGGTTCCCAACCCATGAAAATATTTTTTACTGACAGTACTGAAAAAAATTGCTGTTTGCTGACACAGTCTTGTGAGCAGTCATATTTCACCAGCTGAAGTTCTTTTGATATAATGCAGCTATTTCCAAGTTAATAGAGGTGTAAATATAAGTCTGCAGAATCGATTGTAAATACTCATGCAACATTTTATGGTACAAATTTATAGTAAAGAACATAATAAAATGCTAAATAATGCCAAGTTCATGCTCAATATTTTTATGCAGATTTTTTTTTTTCTTTTACTGACGCCTCAATTTTTTTATTGATTGTCAGTAAATTTATTGATGATGGTTGGCAATGCTGACTAGAAACAATGTTCTTCTTATTTCTGAATCTGAATAAATAATGCTATGATATGAAAGTTGTATTTTGTTCGTGGATTTATCATAAAGGATCATAAATAACCAATAAGTAATAGTAAAATGAGTCAGAACTATTTTTAATGTATACTGTAATTCAATTGACATTTTATAATTGCCCTCTTACATGGCCCAAAGGTGGCCCAAAGGGCAGTAAATATTTAGTTTTGGATCTACTAATAACTACGTTTTGGATGCTAATGCGGTTGACATAAAAGTGGATAGGAAACATAATAAGCTACATCCTTTAGTTAGTATGAGGAAGATTACTTCATGCATTAAAATAAATCTAAGTGTATTAAATGGAGAATGATAGATGAAATGGACGATGTTTTATTAGATTAATGACATAAACATGTACCAAAATATAAAACTGACAAAGATAAAAATAGAAATAGAAATAAATAATTTGATGGCATTAACGTTAAAAAGATAAAATTAAAGGATATATATATGAAAGCTGCATACAGAAAATTAATTTAGGGCTTAATACATTTGTAGGTTAACCCTAGAGTAATGACTTATAGATAGAGCAGAATTGTAGCTAGAATTGGTTGCAGGAGACTATATTAACCCTTTGAGTGCAAGGGGGGTGGGCAACACATTGCTTGGCAATGCCTTGGTACCCCTCAGCCACTCAAAGGGTTAAATATCGTGGCACAAATAGTATATGAGTAGAATTGTACAGGGCATTAGTGCTATATTTTAGCATACACCACAGAAATGTTGTGACCATTGTTGGAATGCTCCACAATGTCATGGAGACCCGGTACAAACGTATAGTTTTTTTTTTTATTAGAGTCATACTTTATCCTCTGCTTCAAACTGAAATCTGCAAAAAATGGCACTTTCTTCTTGCCGAATAATTTCCCGTGAAAAGTGCCAATTTTTCCCTTTTTTCTTCTAGCTCAGTCCATGGAAATCAAGGGGAACATTGAATTTAAACACAGAACTTAGCAAATATTATTTTATTTCCCAAAGGCATAATATAAAAGGGGCATGAGGATGCTTGTGTTGGTGGGGTGTGAGGAAATAACAATTGAACAGGGGATGATTTTTGGGGGGGTTGTTTACTGGTATTGGGGGGCAGTTAATAAAAAAATAAATACTAAATAAAATAAAAAAAACCCCCATAAGACATAGTATAAAAGGGGTCTGAGGAGGGTGCCTGTGTTGGTGGGTGGAGTCTGGGGAATGAATCAGTTGAACAGGTAATTTGTTTTGGGGGGGTTCTTGACTGCTATTGAGGGGACAGTTAATAAAAAAAAATCAATAAAATAAAATAAAATAAGACAGGAACCCCCTGACATAAGCTGCCACTGGGGTGGACTGATACTTGACTTGATAGAGTATTTTGTAGAGGATGATTTGTTAGATTTGTTGTTAGAGGCCCAAGCCCTGAGGAAACATTGATTTGTAGGAAATAGGCGTGTTAGAAACATACCCCCCAAAAATTGTTTATTTTTTTGTAGGACTATGCTTTTTTTACTTTTTTTTTTTCAAAACTCAAATCCTGAGAAAAAAATAAAAATGCCCTACTGGCCTAGTGTCAGCAGGTCATGTTGGCCAGTGGGCACTGGCCATTGTCAAATGTCCTCCTGAGTCCATAATTGCGGAATTTGCAACTGCTGTTCTTACTGCTGCTGCTGTGTTGTTTAAGCAGCAGGATGATTAGGCTGTTGAAAGGGAATGGGATCAACAATAGCAGTAACATGGGTGATGGATGATGAAGGTTCCACTTGCCACGACTGTCTCCAGTGATGTGCCTGAGCCAGTAGCAGAACAATAAATAGCCCCCAGTCTATGTAGAGAAAAGAAGATGTTGGCCAATAATTCTCCTCCACCTGCTCCTCCTCCAAAATCATGGGTGTGTTATTAGAATATCATTTTTTTCCCTTGAGAGCAGGAACTGTGCCTCTCATCAACAACTGCAATGTATACATTGTGTGTGGTAAATAACATCTCAGGACACATATGTATCCAAACACCATGATACCAGAACCCAAGTACTGCCACTGTCACTTTACCCTTTGTCCAGAACCCACTAATGACACATGACTACTTGCTGACAGTTTAATAGTAATGATGAACCCTCTCTACCAGCATCCTAGCTAATTCTGCGGAATGGAATCTCCTCAGACAGCGCTTGATGGCCTGGTATCGATTCTCCTCCACCACATGTGTGTGGCATGTGTGGTCAGTGCACCACACAGTGTGCAATGGGTAGAGATAAACTGCCATATCCTAACATCAACAGAGTGACTATCATTTGGTGGGGGAGGTAACGATGAATGAGGTGGACTGGCAGAAGATGTAGTTGTTACCCTAGAGGAAGAAGGTGATGGCGAGCTAATTGTATCTCTCGTCATGGAACTTCCAGTCTCTGTCTGGGTTTCTCTATTCTTCCTCCTCTTTGATCTCTCCCTCGCCTCTTGTTGCCTTTCTGGAGAATCAGGGGGTACAGTAACAGTGGTGCTTGATTTCTGTGATGGTATTTGGCTTTAACATGTTTGAAATAAATGTCATGGTGTCTGTGTTTCATGTGTGATATCAGGGAGGTTGTGCCAAGGTTTGTTTCCCCTACTCACTGACTTGTAACAAATTGTGCACAATGCCATTGGTGATGACTGCACTGTGCCTGCCCAAAGAAAAATATAGTCCCACATCCATGACTACAGAAGGGAGGGAACAGGTGGAGAAGAATGGCCTCTTTCTCCTTGTCGTCCACATTCCCCTTCACGGTCTGTGCTGACAGCGGATGATGTTGATGCTACTGCCTAAAAATCAGCACTGCAGCTAGGTCCAGGAGTATTGCTGCTGCTTTTTAATTTTTTTTTCATAATTTCTTAATAATTTTTTGTGTGCATGAAGATGTGGTTGTGGGACTGGTGGTGACAGCAGCTGCAGAGGCTGAGGTGGAAAATGTGAGAGGCAGAGCCAATGTTCATCATGACCAGGGTCAGACTCAGGGTTTGCAGAAGATATTTCAGGGACATCTTCTCCTACACTAAAGTCATGGGAATATATTTCACTGGGGTCTGGAACAGTGCAGGAAACCACAAATGCCTTATGCACCCAGTAAAGAGGGGAAAGCATTGATCCCACCTTGGTACTTCTGATTCTTAAGCATATGCAGCATAAGCATGATGACATGTATGAAAAACAAAAGTCATACTCCCATGCCACTATTGATGCTGTACCTGCTAGTACTACCACTCACAAAGTTGTGGATACAAGAAAACCTTCACTAAGATTACAGATTTGGCTATAGAATCAACTCATCAGCTAGCAGCAATCCCCCATCAGCCTTTGTAGCCACCATCACCATCTCCATTCCCAATTCCACACCTGTCCAAATTGTTTGTTCTCAAGAATAAATCCAATGCCATATGTGATGCAATGACTAGACATGGTAATGTGGTGGAGACAAACAGGATGAAGGGTATAACAGAGCACCTAAAAACCATCATGCATTCTGCAGACTATGAGGGCATCTGTTAGATGGCAGAATGAAATATCCTATAACATAAAGTCCTAGAATGCGTGGCTCACTGTGTGCGTAACCGCACATGCGCAGTAGGGACTCGCAGATCAGGCTGAGCTCAGGAAGGCTGACAGACTGTCTGTGCTCCCGTCTCCTAGGCCGCAGTGGAGATGGCTGGGTGACAAACTGTCACCCAGCGCCTCCGCTGCTGCCCTGGAGCCGGGAGCACAGACAGGCTATGAGCCATCTGGAGCTCCCCACTCCGGATCAGCCCATGTATACGGGCTTTGTAACTAGTTACTATTATAATTTGTCTAATTTTTAGTTATTTTTAATTTTTATTAACCTGTTTACTTTTCATTAATGTATTTGATTAATTTGTTTATTTTTATTCATTTCTTTGAATGTGCTGCTGTTCAGCTGAATGATATTATTTATATTTTACATTTCATTTGCTTTACGTTTTCACCTCCAAATATTATTTCTTGACATCATTGTGAGTTTAAAGTGGAACAATCACCCTATATCAAGTCCCCCCACAATAATTAGGCATATTTCGATTAGCTTCTTAACAGTGAAATTATCCAGTGCAAGTACCACAATCTGCGTGTTCTCAGACTGACGGCCAGGCTTCTTCCTTTAGAGCAGTCTGAGTGCCTGCACCGTCATCCCTTCTGGTACCTTAAGGTACAGTGCAATGCCTCCTAGAGGAGACCGGGACGGACAGCGCAGGTGCGCAGACGTCTCAAAGACAAGATGTCTGCATGCAAGCCTGGCCATCAGTCTCAGAAGAAGGAGGATTGCTCCTGCCCGATAATATCACTGTTAAGAAGCTACTTGCAATATGACTAATGATTGTGGTGGGACTTGGTATAGGGTTATAGTTCCACTTTAATATTTGAACAAAATATATTTCTAGCCTTATTTACAGTAGAGCAATTTTTCAGCTAATGTGAAGCAAGAAAGAAAAATAGAAAGTCTATGAATCACAGTCACAACTATCGCATAAATAAACAACTAAGCTTTCCTCTTTCTTTCTTCCTTTCTTTCTATGCAAACTATCACCAATTACATTTATAGTGACAAAATAAGCAATTAATTTGCCAAATGTAAAGGCACGATCAATATTAAAAAAAAACATAAATATAGTTTATGAAAACACAGATATAAACCACTGTTGAAATATGGCACATAAATAACGAATATGCTAAGAATATATATATATTATATAAATAAGTGAATATCTAATAAAAAGAAACCTTAGTGGATGAAATGCATTAAAACATCAAATACATACTTAAATCATTACTCCCTCAGTTAAGTACAAGAAATGTATAGTATGCATGAAAACCCATAACATAAAAATAAGGATTTAAAAAAAAAAAAAAGAAGAAGAATCAATGGATGACTAAATGATCCATAATTCAACAGAACACCACAAAACATAGAGTAAAGTCCATTTGTGCATATTTCATCCATAGAGATTACAAACTGCTAATTATCCATAGTTTCAACAAGTGGATTTTCCTAAAGTGACAGAAGAATTCTTGTAAATATATATAATAATAAATCAATATTCTCTAACTGGCATGACTGAATGAAAAAAAGCCTCTATGCACAGCAAAAAATTAAGCTCATTGTAATTACAACATAGATAGCACATCCATATGCTTTTTGATTTGGAAGGGGGACACTGGAAAGTTAGAAGCTTTTTTCTCTATTTAATTTCTAATTCTTTTAAATTAAAATATACTCCCACTTTTAGTTCCATGACACTGAATTTTTTAGATCTCGTTTTTTATGCACATGGTAATAAGTTAAAGTGATAGTAATGTTTCACAAAAACAGCAGCTCCAATTAATCTTCATAGTATTTGAGCCATAGAAAGTTTTATTTCATTACTGTGAGCGTTGTAGTACAAGAGTAATTGAATGATAACGTTTCCCCCTCCCGCCCCTTTTACCTAGTGTAAGCCCCCGCTCCTCAGATGTGGAATACAGTCCATAGACCAGACAGCTCAAATCAAGGGTCAATATTCTTACTGTGAGAACAATGAAAACCCTACCCCTTTTGACAGGTTTTTCAGCGTTTTCCCTTATCTTAATTGAAAATTGTCCCTCTCTGCAATCTACATGAAGAACAGTGTTACATCAGTAGAAGGGGCGGGAGGGGGATACTTTATCATTCAATTACTCCTGAACTACAACTCTGACAGAATTGAAATAACACTCTCCAAGGCCCAAATATTATGATGATTAATTAGAGCTGTTTTTATTATGAAACATTACTATCGTTTTAAAGACTTGCACATATTTCAGGCCTGGTCCAGGTTATGCCTGGTTGTTTACTGGCTATGAAAATAAGGATTATGCTGTTTGAGAATTAGTTATGTTTTTTGAATGGTCTTTAAGAACAATTTGCACAGTTTTATTAGTTGTTACCTCAGATCAATATTTATGTAATAGATTTGATATTATTTTGGATTGCCAAGTGTGACAATTATTTGTCTGAACATCTAAATATCTATGCTCTATTCAATGTCTCTCTTCATGGACGGGTAGAAACCAGCTATTGTGTATCTGAAGATATTATTATAATACTTTTACTAATATCTTTTATAAGGTTCTGTTAATAAATGTTTTTAAGTGGCCAAGAAGATGGTTAGCGAGTCAGTTATTATATTAAGCATTTTGCTTTACACATTTAAGGGAAAAGGTGTGTCCCTTTTATTTTGGGATTACCCTATTTAGAGCATAATCATATGCTTTTGAAATTTTATATGAACGCCGCAAAAACATCCAAGCAGCAATCATTCTCCCCATACACATATGTTAGACATTGTATGTCGTGTATTTGTGTTTATTGCTTAGTATCAATGTAACAAGTCAATAAGTACAATGATCCCTACCTGACTTACAAAATATATAAAAGTATGGTAAAGTAAAAATACATATATTTTATATTTCTTTTATTTTAATTTAAAGAAATCAAAACTTCTAGTTAAGTATCAAGATGACTAAAGTAATGATGTTGAGAAAGGTCTTACCTCTTACCACTGCGTGTGTCATGCAATTCCCTATTACAAAGTCCTTTGGAATTAGGTGCTGCTTAATTTTTGTGAATGTAAGCCTCTCCATATTGCTGCTGTATAGACCCGTCCAAAAACAGTACACACAAATGCTAACTAGACACACTGTTTTGTCTGCCAGTACTCTAGGGGGTCATTGTTATGGCCAAGAATATAAAAGTTCTGCAAGTATGTGTAACCATCTTTAAAGCAGTGGGACACTACTTGGATGTAAATTATGTTTAGATGCATCAGTCACAAGTCATATTAAGGGTGCAAGTCTCAAAGAGATGTGCCCAGCTTGTTCCTACCACCACTACCAGTACAATCACCTTCCCTACTACCATCACCAGTGCCATCACCACCACCAACACCACTAGAGCCACAAATGCCAAACTGCCTCTGCTGAGAAACAATAAATACTTTCTAGCTTACCTTCAGTGCCATTATTTCTGCTGCCAACTGATGGTACTGTTGAGGGCAAAACCCTTTGGCCTACTTCATATTCAACATTAATGCTATTGCACCTATAGTTGGCTTTCTTTTTCTCCACAATGCAATCTTCCATTCATTGGACATGGATTTTTGCATGCCCCTTATCAAAATCCTCCAAATGCTGCTGCTCACTCTTCCAACAATGTACAAAGTACTCCTCATTGGTTTTAATAGAGACTATTCTAGGATCCTGCTGGATCAAAGATAACATGATATTCACCAGCTTGCCCCTGTCCATGTTGTCATTCTTGTTACAATTTGTGATTATGCTCTCTATTCATTATGCCAGTAAAGAAATTAGTGGAATAATCTCTCTAAGTCCCACACTAGCATGACTCACCAGTGAGGTGAACTCCACAAATGCCTTCAGGAAAGCCCCTTCCAATGCCTTATGGTGAAGTAATGTGTATTCATTCATTTTTTTTTTCACTGTTCATACAGGTGCTCCAGCATGTACAATGGGACCTCCATTTTAAGCTGGTGATGTGGCTGATGGTTATGCAATGTATGCAAATCATTGTGCACATTATAGGTTCTGCTAATGTGTTCACAGATATTGTTTGCACTAGTCAGCATGTCTCTTACTGATTCAGAGAGGAAACAAGTAACAACTAGATTAAAGAAGCAGTAAACTTTTTTTATGAAAACACATATTTCATAGAGTATTTCCTGCTGAATAAAACAAGGGCACTCTCATCACTGTCAGATGTTTTATTCAAAATTTATAGCAGTTTAAATAATCAGCAAGTGAATTTACTGCACTTTACTTCCTGATGGTTCTAACTGACAGGAAGTGACAGGCAGTTTCTATCACATACTTTGGAGAACTGTATGTCTCCGGCTTTTCTGATTTTCTTCTCCATTAGAATCTAACAGGAAATCTAATTAGAATTTGACCACTAGAGGGCACTGCTAATGTAAAAAAAACATGGGTTTAAACTGTAATAGCTCCGGAAATATAAATCTCTTGGCAGTGGGAGTACCCTTATTTTACTCAATAGGAAAATCCCTACAATATATATTTTTTATAAAAAAGTTTACTGCTCCTTTAAGGACATGAGTGAAGCAAGACACATGCATCATTTTTCCTATTCTCAAGGCAGCTCTAATATTAGAGCCATTGTCAGCAGACACAAATCAAACTTTTAATGACAATGGTATAAGTCACTCATCAATCACCTACTCCAGTTTGTTTAAAACATAAGCTGCTTTTTGGGATTGTCTCTCAAAGCTTCTGTCTGTATAAAGTAGCATGGTGATAAAATGTACCCTGTTTAACCCTTTGAGTGCCAGAGGGATACAGAACACATTGCTATAATAATAAAAAATTGCATTTACCACCAAGTATTGCCTTACTAGGAAATTAAAACAGTTCTTGCTCTTAGTTTTCTATTATTTACTCATTTGCCTCTAATTTTGTCCCAATCTCCAGCAAAATCTCCTCACCATCACCTATCAGTGACTTGCCATCTCCTTCACACTCTGTCTCTGTCACAGGCTTTTGTCCTTCATGTGTCTCCAGTACCAGATAAGGGGGGCACTATAATTACTGACTGAATGGCTAGAGGAGGTGAAAGGCATTGTATTATTGTTAACTTCATCACCATCACCACCTCTTAGTTTTTTAGCAGCAGGCCCTGGCACACATAGATCTCCTCCTACCACTGTTATTTGGATGTGCTATGGAATGGCTTGCTGCATCACATAGCCTACTAGTAGCAGGCTTGTCTGCAATAACTTCATTCTGAATAGCTTCTGCAACTATCACTGCAGTATAAGTCATATAACCACTAGGATGACATCCATGCAATACTTTGGTGGCTGATGATTGGTGACTAGGACCAGTTGTATCAGATAACTAGACAATAAGCACAAACATACCCTACCTGTCTTACAAACTATATAAAAAAAATAAATAAAACAAATTTTGTGTATTATTTTTTGAGAAATCACACAAGACAGTATCAGGTAAGTGACTTAACATAACCTTGTATGCAGCACCAGTAAGCATCAGCAGTAAACAGCACTTTTGCACACCAGTAAGCAGCACCTAGACAAGACATAAACACTACCTAAGCAACACCTGAACTACCTCTAAAGCTATCCAACAGTTGGGCTGTCACGCACATAGCACACATAGTCTTCCTGTGACACCCTTTTAGACTACTTCGAGGAGAGAAATATTTTGTGGAACTATAAAAAATCTGCTGAAAGTCTTCCTTTTTTACATGGTTTTGTGAATGTTTTAATTTTTTCCACAAAATTTTAGCTCTTTTGTTTGTTCTCAGTGAGTGCATGTCACAGTCTTTCTTAGTACTTTTCCACCAATTCACACAGTATTTCCAAATATTGTTACAGAGAGAAATACATCCTGCTCTGTATGAATTTTGTTATTAGGTTTAGTGTCATCAGCAAAGATAGAGATTCTCATTTCAGTAAACATTTCAGGATCATTAAGAAACAAATTAAAAACATTTGGCCCAGGACTGAACCCTAAGGCACTCCATTTACAACTTTAGACCTTCTTTAATAGGTTCCATTTACGACAACTCTCTGCATTCAATCAGTCAACCAGTACTCTACCCATTCACAGATATCAGCCTTTTAATTTATGTAGTGACTTGTTGTGAGGCACAATATGAAAGGCTTTTGGAAAATCCAAGTACACTACATCAACAGCAATATTTTTTCAGGTTACCACTTATTCATTAATATAATTTAAATAAATTAGGTTCACATGATCTATTAATCATGCTGTCTCTTACTAATAATGTTATTGGTTGTCACATAGTCCTGAGCAGTATGGGTTAGTAATACTACTAATATCTTACCAACTACCACAAAAACAAAAAACAGACCTGTGCTCCTCCATTCAAATTATCCAAGTGTGAACCCTGTATAAAGTTTATATTATACCACGATGTCAGTAAATTTGAGGTTTCTGTTGAATAGTTTGGCCAAAATATGTTTAAGCTTGCTTATCACGTCACAGTGCCCACCTGGATAATTTGTTTGGAGGAGCGCAGGTCAGTTTTTTTGTTTTTGCTTTCTGCTATAGGTATTGACCTAACTTTTGGGGTGCTTGGAAACCCTGTTCATTCTTACTGATATCTATACTTTTATTCACTTAAGTTCTTATTTTATATCTGTATATAATATGTAAATGTCATAATGAGCTAGCTCTGTGAGTTTCTTCTTTTTTTCTTTACTTTTGCATAGCTCCTTTTTCTCACTCTAGCTGCTTTTTCACTTTATTCTATCTAATTTCACAACTATAGGTTATATACTGTAGAATGAAATGCACTTGAAATCCGTATTTGCATATTTGCTATCAATTGCAAATAGGCTGTTTAAAGGCAGGGTGTTTGGCCTTGTTTTGGCTTGCTTGACCTATGTCTTTTTTGCAATTAAGGCAATGTGCAACCCCCATGTGGCTTGTTGGGGTGGGTGGAAAAGACCTACAGTGTTTTGGTCTTCTTGAGCTTCTCCCCATTCACGGAAAGCCACACTGTTTTGAAAGCAGGCGAGTCCTATAATAAAGGTATTAGAAATTGTGTGTTTTTAATGTTTTTAAAGGGGATGTATCACCTTATAAAAATGTGTTACCATATGCTTTGTTAATAAAAGTTATACTAGGAAAGCTGTTTTTTTAATTTAAAGGGATAGTAATATTTCGTTTTAACTTTATCTTATTTTGTAGGCATTAAAAAAACATGAAGAACGATATTGAATTACTCCTGAACTACAACTCTGACAGAACTGAAATAACACTCTCCAAAGTCCAAATACTATGATGATTAATTAGAGCTGTTTTTATTATGAAACATTACTATCTCTTAAACTACTTACAAAGATATTGCCTCTTCAAGTGCAGAAGAGCTGTGCAGAAGAACCAGTGTGCCCCATTATGCTGATCAGCTCTTCTGCACGTCTCCTTCCACCTCCCTCCCAGCTGCCCCAGGGAGCTCGTTCATGCTTCCCTTCGGTGTGCTGTGAACAGCTCCTAGCAGACCTGTGCTCCTCCATTCAAATTATCCAAGTGTGAACCCTGTAAAAGTTTATATTATACCACAATGTTAGTAAATTTGAGGTTTTTGTTGAATAGTTTGGCCAAAATATGTTTAAGCTTGATTACCACGTCACAGCGCCCACCTGGATAATTTGTTTGGAGGAGCGCAGGCCATTTTTTTGTTTTTGCTTTCTGCTATAGGTCTTGGACTAACTTTTGGGGTGCTTGGAAACCCTCTTCTTTCTTACTGCTATCTATACTTTTATTCACTTAAGTTCTTATTTTATATCTGTATATAATATGTAAATGTCATAATGAGCTAGCTCTGTGAGTTTCTTCTTTTTTTCAGAAGAGTTTGATTTAACACTAGTAGCTATTCACAGCACACCAAAGGGAAGCATGAATGCAGTCCTTGGGGCAGCTGGGAGGGAGGCGGGAGGAGAAATAGGACATGCAGAAGAGCTGTGCTGTGCACATAATGCAGAAGTGCACAGCACAGAATATATATCTTTATAGTAGTTAAATTAAGCTCTACTCATTTATTTAAAATAATTTGTCAGGGGTATTTTTAATTTAGATTAGAAATTGTGTTTTTAAATGTTTTTAACCAGGTATTAGGCTCTACATGTTTATTTACAAGAATACATCAGGGGCATTTTTAATTTTAGATAGGGACTCACTTAATATGGCCGTGGTAAGTGAGCTTAAATATATTTTGGCCAAACTATGCAACGAAAACCTACAATTTAGTAATATAATGGTATAATAAATGATTTATACAAAGTGCACACTTGGATAATTTGGAGGAACACAGGTATGTTGTTTTGTTTTTGCTTTCTGCTTTAGGTCTTGGCCTGACGTTTGGGGCACTTGGAGAACACCTTCATTCCTTGTTGCTATCTATACTTTATTGACTTAGGTTCTTATTTTATATCTGTATATCAAATGTAAATGTTATGGTGAGCTAATGCTGCTAGTTTCTTCTTTTTTCTTTAACCAGTATGGCAGTAAAACTGACATGTCTATAATTTCCAGATCTTGATCTTGCCTTCTTTTCTGGATAATAGTACTACATCTGCTTTCCTTCAATCTCAAGACAGTATGATTAGAGTTAATCAATAACTATAAAGCATAATGGCCTTACTATAACTAAATTAATGTGTACGCCATCAGGTCATTTTCAGTCTCTTTGTTTTTGACAATCCATGTGCATGATGGAGGAGACATCATCTTTTGGCCATTTATGTACTTTATCCAAATTTAAGATTTTTCTTAATCTGTTGCACTTCCTTTCTCATTTTCAATTTTAGCTAGTTTACTTGCTTGTTTGCAGATTGTATTGCATTATTTATATTTCTAAATGATCCATCTGACCCTTATGACAAACAATTTTAAATCTTGTTCCTTATTCCTTGTGTCCCTGGAAACATCTTTGTTAAACCCCATTAGTCTAATCTTGTTCCACCTATTCCACAGTGATATACAGGTACATGCACATTTATCCAAAAGCATTTTGAACAAATTCTCTTTCTTCTGCATATTTACTTTTGAAGGTTACACAACATTGTATGCCTCCAGCTTTAAAAAATAAATGAGACCTTGTTAATAGGTTACTCATTTCAAACAATATATTATGGTCACTACTGCCCAAATGCTCAGAATTGTTTCAGATTATGAAGTCCAGGTCCAGCAATCCTCATTTCTAGTTGGCTCTTCTGTTAGTTTAGACATGAGGTTATCATTAAGCATACTGTTGATTTCCCATTGTTGTTCTGGAAGACTATTTTCTCCGGTCAATCTAAGGGTATTTAGACTCTCCTACTATGACTATACTTCTGAACTGAGAAGCTTTTTGCATTTGCAGCAGCAGGTTGGTTTCTTCAGACTTTCCAATATTACTTTGCTTGTAGAAAATGCACATCAACATATCTTTTATTATAAAGAATGAAGCAAAGAAAGGGTTAAAGAAATGTGCTGTCTTCAATACTTTAAATCCCTGATTCAGCCAAAATAACCCTAAAGAGACAAGTTCTGCAACATACAGTGTGAATACCACCGTGCAATTGCCCTAAAAAGTAACTTTTAATTTATTAATTTAAAATAGGGAATATAGGGTTAATATCTAGTGATGATCGAGCACCCCGATGCTCGGGTGTTCGGGTGCTCTGGCCGAGCGCCCCCGGAGGCTCGAGTGCTCGGCCGAGCACCCGAGCCCCATTGAAGTCAATGGGAGGACTCGAGCATTACACCAGGCACCCCCTGCTCTGATGAGGGGAGGGTGCCTGGTTCATAGGAAAAGGTCAGAAAATGATGGAAACACCACAGAAATGGTTCAGGGACAGCATAGGGAGGATGTCTGGATGCATCTTGGACTCCAACGTCGCTGCTGGGAACGATGTTTCGCCCGTAGTACGCCATTTTTACAGACTGACTGTAAAACACACAAAAAGGAAGATAAAAACGACTTTAGGTGAAAAATTGTTACCAAACAGTATTTGCTGTATATTTACTTGTATATCATCTGCAAATTCTGCCAAAAATTTCATCGATTTTTCGGAACTGGGGCCATGATTAAGAGGGAAACGTGCGCAGCGTAAAGCAGGTGTTCAACGTGGTTATGGCCCGGGTAAGGTACAGCATTCAGGAACGGAGGCCGCAGCTACCACAGATTTTACAACATGTCCGTTTGCCCTTGTTAAGTCCAAAATTTATAGTCGTAACAGTGGGGTCTGATCCATTGAGTAAAAGTGACGAAGTGACTAAGTGGATGAAGCCAAGAACTACCTTCTGCTCTGTCGAACACCCCAGCCCTATTTAATTCAATGGGAGGACCTGAGGCACTCCGATACAACCTGTATATCACAAAATGGAGGGCCTCATTCACATTGTGGTACAGTAGTTCAGGTAGTGGTCCAACACTCATAAAGCCTATGCACTAAGTGAAAGGGCTGCCAAAAATTAGACTGAAATGTCACTCCAATACACCCTTTATTACACATAAAGGAGGGCATCATACACACCCTTGAAAAATTAGGATTAATGGCCTGCTGGTGACCCTCTAAAACATTAGGGGTGAGGGCATGCCGCTAAGCTGACCATCTAAAACATTAGGAATGAGGGTCTGCTGCTGAGCCGACCATCTAAAACATTATGGGTGAGGGTCAGCTGCGGAGCTGACCATCCTAAACATTATATGCGAAGGCCCGCTAGTGAGCTGACGCTATAAAACATTATATGAGAGGGCCCGCTAGAGAGCTGACCCAATAAAACATTATATGAGAAGGCCCGCTGGTGAGCTGACCTATACAAAAATTGTCAAACAGGGCCCGCTGGTGAGCTGGCCCTATATAAAAATTATATCACAGGGCCCGCTGGTGAGCTGGCCCTATATAAAAATTATATCACAGGGCATATGGAAGAGGAGGAGGAGGATGAGAAGATTAAGAGTCAACCATATACCCGTTTTTTGGGTGGAAGGGGTGAATGGGAATACAGAGTATTCCCATCATTGTAAATAACATATCTAAAGTGACTTTATGTTCACCCAGGGCTTTCCTCCAGTGGAGTGGAGAAGTCAGGGGAAATCCAGGCCTTGTTCATTTTTATAAGTGTCAACCTATCAGCATTTTCGGTGGAAAGGCGGATACGCTTATCTGTTATGATGCCACCAGCAGCACTAAATACCCGCTCAGACAGAACGCTGGTGGCAGGGCAGGCCAGCACCTCCAAGGCGTAGAGTGCCAGTTCATACCACGTGTCCAGCTTGGACACCCAGTAGTTGTAAGGCACAGAGGGATCATTGAGGACGCTGACACGGTCTGCTACGTACTCCTTCACCATCTTCCAAAACTTTTCCCTCCTTGTGACACTAGGCTGCGCATCAGGGTGAGGGTGCTGGCGGGGTGTCATGAAGGTGTCCCACGCCTTGGAGAGTGTTGCCCTGCCTTTGTCGGAACTGCTGTGTGCTCCCCTTTTCTCCCCTTCTCGGTTGGCCAAGGTAGCACGTACTCTGCCGCCAGCGTTGTCAGATGGAAAATTTTGGAGCAATTTTTCGACAAGAACCTTCTGGTATTGCACCATTTTGCTTGTCCTCTCCACCGGAGGAATGAGAGATGAGAAATTCTCTTTGTAGCGGGGGTCCAGAAGGGTGAACACCCAGTAATCCGTGTTGTCTAAAATGCGTATAACGCGTGGGTCACGGGAAAGGCAGCCTAACATAAAGTCAGCCATGTGTGCCAGAGTACCAACAGGCAAGATTTCGCTGTCCTCACCAGGAGGATGACTCTCAATATCCTCATCCTCTTCCTCCTCTTCTGCCCACCCACGCTGAAGAGATGGAACTAAAGTTCCATGGCTACCCTCTGTAGCGGAGGCAACCGTGTCTTCCTCCTCCTCCTCCGCCTCCTCCAATTGTCACTGAGAAGACGAAGTGAGGGTGCTCTGGCTATCACCTTCTGTAAGCTCTTCCTCCCGCATTTCCACCTCTTCCACATGCAAAGCGTCGGTTTTAATTGTGAGCAGCGAGCGTTTCAGTAGACACAGAAGTGGGATGGTTACACTGATAATAGCGTTATCGCCGCTCACCATCTGTGTCGATTCCTCAAAATTGCGTAAAACCTCACAGAGGTCTGACATCCATTCCCACTCCTCACTTCTGATTACAGGAAGTTGAACGGAGAGGCGACGACCGTGTAACAGCTGGTACTCCACTACTGCCCTCTGCTGCTCACAAAGCCGGGCCAACATGTGGAAGGTGGAGTTCCAGCGCGTGCTCACGTCACACAGCAGCCGGTGAGCTGGCAATTGTAAGCGCTGCTGCAGCTTCAACAGGCCGGCTGAAGCTGTAGATGACTTACGGAAATGTGCACACACGCGGCGCACCTTCGTCAAGAGATCATGCAAATTGGGGTAGGTTTTTAGAAATCGCTGAACCACTAAATTAAATACATGCGCTAGGCATGGTACGTGTGTGAGCTTGCCGAGCTCTAAAGCCGCCACCAAGTTACGCCCATTATCACACACAACCATGCCTGGTTGCAGGTTGAGTGGCGAGAGCCACTGCTCGGTCTGGTGACTAATCCCCTGCAACAGCTCTGAGGCCGTGTGCTGTTTGTCCCCAAGGCAGATCAGATTCAGCACGGCCTGTTGACGCTTCCCCACTGCAGTGCTACACTGCTTCCAGCTACCGGCTGATGGGTGAGTGGCGCTGCGCGCAGAGAATTCGGAGGTGGAAACGGAGGAGGAGGAGGAGGAGCCAATAACGTAGGTGCTGGCGGAAACCCTGATGGAGGTAGGGCCCGCAATCCTCGGCGTGGGTAGCACCTGTGCCATCCCAGGGTCCGAGTCGCTCCCAGCCTCCACAACATTCACCCAGTGTGCCGTCAGGGAAATGTAGTGTCCCTGACCACAAGCACTTGTCCATGTGTCAGTCGTTAAGTGGACCTTCCCAGTAACTGCGTTGGTCAGGGCACGGGTGATGTTAAGGGACACATGGTGGTGTAAGGCGGGGACGGCACACCGGGAAAAGTAGTGGCGGCTGGGGACTGCGTACCGAGGGACAGCTGCTGCCATCAGGCTGCGGAAGGACTCAGTGTCCACAAGCCTAAATGGCAGCATTTCGATGGCCAGTAATTTGGAAAGGTGTGAGGTTAGTGCTATGGCCTGTGGGTGGGTGGCTGGGTATTTTCGCTTGCGCTCAAATGCCTGGGGTAACGACATTTGGACGCTGCGCTGGGACAGGGAAGTGGATGTGGTCGCTGATGGTGCTTCAGATGGTACAGGTGCAGGGCGGGAGGTATGCGGGCCTGCGCCTTCGACAGGCGATTGGCCGGCACCTAAAACAGGGGAAGAGGAGGCAGTGGTGTGGCCTGCAGACACAGACTGGCGATCCGGGCATTCCTCCCACTTATTACGGTGCTTGGATGCCATGTGTCGGATCATGCTGGTGGTGGTAAGGTTTCTAGTGTTCATGCCTCGGCTCATTCTGGTGTGGCACAGGTTGCAAACTACAATTTTTTTGTCGTCCGCACTTTCCTTAAAAAAACGCCATACCGCGGAACACCTAGCCCTTGGCAAGGGAGATTTACGCAAGGGGGTGCTCCGTGGAACATTTGCGGGCCGGTTTGGTGCGGTCCGCCTTCTTTCTTTAGCCACACCACTGCCTCTTCCAGCCTGTTGCGGTGCTGCAGATGGCTCACCCTCAGGACTGCTGTCATTGCTCAGCTCTCCACCTTCCCAGGTGGGGTCAGTGACCTCATCGTCCACCAAGTCCTCCTCCACTTCCTCACTCTGATCATCCTCCTCATTTCTTGATCCCACCACATCCTCAGTCATTGACAACTGTGTATCATCCTCCTCATCAAGGTCTTGAGACAGTAATTGTGGTTGATTTGATGGCAACTGTGTCTCATCATCATCATCCACTTCCTTTGACCTTAAATGCCGTTCCCCTCTGTCATCTTCTTGTGATTGGGTACCCTCTAGAGGTTGTGAATCAGGGCACAAGATCTCATGTTCCTCTGCAAGCGTGCTTGGAGAGAGGTTCAAATCAAGGATTGGTGATGAGACGAGCTCCTCACTATATCCCAGTGTGGGATCACTTCTTTGGCCAGACCCTCTATGGTGGGAGGAAGGATGATCAGGGTGAGGATTATGTTGACCAGACTCTTGGCTAGTGAGAGTGGACTTGGTGGAAGACAGGGTGGTGCTTAACCGACTGGAAGCAGTATCAGCTGAAATCCAACCGACCACCTGTTCGCAGTGGTCTGACCTCGAGAGTGATGTCCTGCGACGCCTTGTAAACTGAGACATGAAGCTAGGTATGGTGGATGTCTTTCTTTCTTGTGCTCTGGCACCAGGCACAGTTTCTACGCGTCCTGACCCGCGCCCTGAACTATCAGGATCACGTCCACTTCCCCGTCCCTTTTTACCCGCCTTCTTCATATTAAACGGAATATATGCCGGTAATCTGCGGCTAGGCACACGAAACAGAATGTGACGCTAATCTGCGGCTAGGCACACGAAACAAAATGTGATGCTAATCTGCGGCTAGGCACAGTGAACGGAATATGTGACGTTAATTTGTGAATTTGCACACTAAACAATATGTGACGCTAATCTGCGGCTAGGCACAGTGAACGGAATATGTGACGTTAATTTGTGAATTTGCACACTAAACAATATGTGACGCTAATCTGCGGCTAGGCACAGTGAACGGAATATGTGACGTTAATTTGTGAATTTGCACACTAAACAGAATGTGACAATAATCTATGGCTAGGCACACGTTTAAAATGGCCCTTTTTGTTGCTGCGTTGTAAAATAATTGGCCCTGTGCACCTAACAGAATATGTCAGCTTGTCACTGCACTGTGAAATATTTGTCCCTGTGCACCTAGTACAATGTCACCTTATAAATACCCCCCCACACAAAAAAAATGAAATTGTGCCCCCCCAAACAAAATATAAATGCTGCCCCCACACACAACAGTCCTAAAAAGGACTTTTGGGTCTTGAAAGAGTTTAAACAATTTTATTCTCCCTACACTGACTTTCCCTGCCTAAGCTCATCTCTCCCTGGCTGAGAATGAGCCGAACTCGCGCGTCGGGTGCTATACAGCACCCGATCACGGGTTCTGGCCAGCCAATCAGTGTAATGCCAGCAGCCAACATGGCTGCTGGCATTACACTGATGTCAGAGCCTCCCCGCACGTTTATTGGCTGCGCAGCAGCCGCGAAACGAGCAGGGAGGAGACCCGAACATGGCGGGCGAGCACATGCGGTACTCGTACGAGTACCGCCATGTGCCGAGCAGAGCGATGCTCGAGCCGAACCGAGCTTCGGCCGAGCATGCTCGCTCATCACTATTAATATCCTTTATTATACCTCATAGAACATCTCAATTAAAAACAGGTGAAGGAATCCCTAAAGCTATCATACTATGAAGGAAATAAAAACAAATCCAGTATACCATATTAGTGTCAATTGATAAACAATTGTTCATATAATATACCATTTGTTGATACTCTGTTATTATAGTCTCTACATCGTACAATAAGTACTATTGGAGCCTGTGGGGTGTATTAACCGCTATCTAGTCTCAAATATGGTGTACTGTTAATACAATGAGTATTAAATCACGCTCCTAACATATACACGATTAACATCAACGAATTGTGCAATCCTTAACACTCTGATCTAATTGATAGCATGTTATTCTTTAATCCGCGGGTTTTTATTTAGCCAGGAGACTGTATTTGGCCCTAGTAAGAAACTGTTTCCAATATAACCTCAATCGTATCGTCTTTAACCCCTTAACGACCCTTGACGGTCATAGTACGTCAAGGGTCGATTTCACTTAACGACCGATGACGTACTATGACCGTCATCGAGTTCCGGGCTCCCCCCGCGGCTGCACGCCGTTCGGGGTGTCCGGAACGCAACGGAGCAAAAAAAAAATTTTGCTCCGTGGTCGTTGAGTCGCGTCTTCGGCCGGATTTCCCGGTCCTTAAGGGGTTAAAATAGCCAAAAGATTGTTTGATTCTGTTAGTGAACTATTTTTGAATTAGCCAAAGGATCACATTAGTCTGTGGCTGTTAACTTTACCTCCAGTAAAACTACAGACTTAGCGCAGAAGCCTCTCTCCATGTCATATGGGGGAGAATCTGCCATACTAGCTCACACTTCTTTCTAATGTCGGCACGGAGAGTCCTCTCACCACTTTTTTCTGACCAGATTAAACACAGCTCAGTGTAATTCTTGGCACGGCACGCTATGTATAACACCTCTATCCTTTTACTTAGAGGTTCGTATTAATTCTAATATAATTTCAATTCAATCTGACTGCAATTGT
The DNA here is from genome assembly GCA_037306005.1 of Rhinophrynus dorsalis. NCBI lineage: Eukaryota > Metazoa > Chordata > Amphibia > Anura > Rhinophrynidae > Rhinophrynus > Rhinophrynus dorsalis. The sequence goes on along the minus strand of CM074718.1, from coordinate 235,884,940 downwards.
TGCCAATATACCCTGAATCTTATGGTCTTTAACATAGCCAAAAGATTGTTTCAATCTTTAGTGAACTATTTTTCCTTGATCCTTGGTCTTTAAATTAGCCAAAGGATTGCATTAATCTAAAGTCTGTAATTGTTTATTGGTGAATAGGATTGTGAATAACCTAGAGATGTTTCACAAGCTTACTAATGAACAATACATGCTACGCTTCAGCCTCGATCTGTTATAGGTAGCCTAATATTTACTGCCTGCATGGGCTTTGTCCTCAACTGAAATCTAGCTATACGGTCTAGATAAATTGATCATAGCAAGGAATGTATTATCAATATTAGTAATAAAGAATGATGCTGATGTAGAACCTACGTCATATGCATCCAAGCATGTTACTGCTCAGATAGCAATCCTAGTGGTCAGGATTTCTAATTGCAGTTATACTATAGAGGGAAGGTCGAAAATACCAAGTTCAACATAATAGACTTCTGATTCCTAGTTCTCTTATTATTTATTATCTGTAGGAAGAACCTTAATAAATATTATAGCCAAGTATTAAGCGTTATATGATGTTTCAGTTGTTAATTGAAAATCTTAGTAATTCTTGTTAATTATATTTAACACTATCTATGCCATCTGTTTTTAGCGGTCTCAGCCATATTGGTAGACACTGATATTATAAAGGACATAAATTAAATATGTATTTGCTGAGATACTTATTACAATATCTATCTACTTGCCTTATACAATATATACTAGTTTTGTTACTTTATTGGATGTCAAGAATTTGTAGAGTATTTTAGTGATTTTTTTATTATTTATTTTATCCCTTAGAAATCTAGAGGTCTATACAGGGATTGTTATAAGCTATTATAAAGATATTCCCATTTTTCTAATATCTGGAAGATATTTTTGTATGGATTTTGATTTCATATATAATGTACCTTTTCCTAAACATACATTGATCTTAATCTCTGCTAAATGGACTGAACGTGGAACCCTCATTAAGTCCTCTTGGAGACATAGTCCCCAGTTTATAGATCCATTGGGCCTCCAGTGCCATAAGTTTTTTGTTTGTGTCTCCCTTTCTAATAGAGGATTTTACATGTTGGAGACCTTTAAATTTTATGACTTCTGTATTTAGAAAAGACCGTGGAAAGCGAGGAGGAGGTGTAATCATTTACATACAGGAGCCAATAAACTTTACACTTCTAAAGGACTCTCACAACACTGATTCTTATGAATACATTGCTGGTAAAATTTGTCTTCCATACTCAAAACAAATCATAATTGTAGGCATCTACAGACCGCCAAATACCTCAGCACACACCGTATCTGACATAGCTCAACACCTAAAGGTGATTGCCACACAAAACAAGAAAAGCGAGTTGATGGTTCTTGGAGACTTTAATATTAATTGGCTTGATTCCAGGAATGAAAAATATTGTTCATTGTTTAAAGCACTGAACTTATCACAACAAATATCTTCCCCTACTCGCATAAATCTTAAAACATCCAACCATACCCTGCTAGACTGGATCCTCACATCCTGCGCAAGCAGAATCCAAGATTCAGGTGTTCTAGCAAACGTGTTTAGTGATCACTCCATAGTTTACTGTGTCCGCAAAATAAAACCAGTCAAATCAAATTTCAAAGTCATACTCACGAAATCATTTAGAAAATTTAACCTTCAGTCCTTCCTAAATGATTTAAAAAATTGCTCATGGCATCGATTACATCTAATACCTGACCTTGATTCAGCGATTGACTTTTTTAACTCAGAATTCCTACAGGTCTGTAATACCCATGCCCCACTAAGAAAGGTCAGGGTCAGGGGGGCACATCTACCATGGGTCTCAGCTGACTTGATTCAATTATTCAGTTTCAGAGATTCATTATGGACAAAATTTAAACAATCTGGCTCCCCTCATGATCACACTATATATAGGCAAGTACGGAATACATGTACAAAACAAACAAAACTAGCAAAAGCACAATATTTTAATAACAACTTGGACAATAACATTTCAAAGCCTGCCAACTTTTGGAAGGTTATAAAGAACATCTACAATCCACCTAACCATTCTCACCCATCAAATATAACAATAGACAATGAAACCATACAGTGCCCCCCAGCCATAGCCAATGCTTTCAACAGCTACTTTGTTGGATGTGCCACCACACTGATTAAACAAAACAAAGGCCACTCTGAAGTCCCACTAAGTTCAGAACAGTCACTGGCACCTGCTGCCTGGTCCAACAGTGCAAACGAATTCAATTTCAGGCCAGTAAATGAAAGTGAAGTATATGATCACCTCCTCAACCCAAAACTGAAATCTCAATCGAGCCCTGACCAACTACCAGCAATTTTATTAAAGCTCAGTGCTATGGTCACAGCCCAACCGATAGCAACTCTAATTAATGCCTCTTTGACATCAGGGTATATGCCCAAATCCTGGAAAGTGGCAAGAGTTGTACCTATCCACAAAAGTGGGGATAAAAATGTAGTATCAAGTTACAGACCGATATCTCTCCTCCCCACTTTATCTAAAATCATAGAGAAATGTGTACATGTGCAACTACATAAATATTACCAACAGACCAGTTTCTTCACCCCTCTTCAATCAGGGTTTAGACCAAACCACTCAACAGTCACGTCTCTTCTAAAAGTAACCAATGATATCCAGACTGGCATGGAAAATGGTGAACTCACAGGAGCTATTTTCCTTGATTTCGCTAAGGCCTTTGACACAGTAGACCATAACATTCTTATCAGCAAACTCCATAACTCAGGATTGGGTAATAATTGTCTACAATGGTTCCGATCCTATTTATCAGACAGAATGCAGTATGTGTCAGTTGCAAACAATGACTCCCGTCCGCTCAAAATAACAAGTGGAGTTCCCCAAGGCTCCATTCTTGGCCCTCTTCTATTTTCTCTTTTTATAAATGATCTGCCCAAGGTTTGCAAATCATCTTCAGTACACATGTATGCAGATGACACCATAATCTATGCTAAAAACTCTAGCATATCACAACTTGAAACCGAATTACAACATGATTTCTACAAAGTGGAAAGATGGATAACACAGAACAAACTTTTCTTAAACACAGATAAAACAGTCACAATGATATTTGGCACAAAGCACAAACTGCGTAGTCTCGACAATATCCACCTATCCATTGTGACAGAGTCTAATCGTAAATTGGCCCCAGTAGACTCCTACAAATATCTTGGTATGTGGCTTGACCCTAACCTCAATTTTGGTCACCACATTGACAAATTAACCTCTAAACTTTATCCCAAAATAAGTACACTTTATAGAAACAAATTATGTCTAAGTACCCAGGTGAGAAAACGTATTGTACAACAGATGCTGCTGCCAGTCATAGACTATGGTGACGTAGTATATGCTCCAGCGCCAGAAATCCACCTCAGTAAACTTGACACTCTATATAATTAATTATGCCGCTTTATCCTCCAGTGTGACTACACTACCCATCATTGTGACATGCTAAAATAACTAAATTGGCTAACACTCAAATCTAGACGTGACCTTCATCTTTCTTGCTTAGTACACAATCACTTCTCTGGAAAACTACCACACTACCTAAGCAGTATGCTCACCCCAGCTCTCCATACTAACTATAACCTCCGCTCCACTACTAACAACTCACTGCGTATACCACAATACAAGAAAGAAGCAGGAAGATCTGCCTTCTCCTTCAGAGCTCCAAAAATCTGGAACAATCTGCCGGAAAAAATCACATCTGCACCCAGTCTAAAATCCTTAAAAGCAAATGTTTCTTTATATCTACAAACAGTGTGTAACTGCAAATAATCCCATTATTTAATAAGTATGTATATTTCTGTATGTTTGTATATAATGTCTCACAATTAGTGTAAATATGTAACCTTTTACTGAAAACTATCCAGGACATACTTGAAAACGAGAGAAATCTCAATGTATTCTTCCTGGTAAAACATTTTCTAAATAAATTTCCTTCATTATATTCCCAAACATGTCTTGGAATTGTTTTATCACATTGATTTCTAATGTCTCCAATGTGCTCTAAAATTCACATTTTAAATTGTCTTTTAGTTTTTCCTACATATAATTTTCCACAGACGCATCCTAGGAGATAAATTACTCCCACGGTCTTACAATTGATGAATTGTGTATGATGAAAAATTCTGGTCCCATCTTGGGAACTGAAGCTTTTTGTTTTGTTAATGTATAGACAGGCTGAGCAACTACCATATGACAATGTTCCTGTAATTGCATTTATATGCCTTTGTAGCCAATTAGATTCATTCTTGCTACATTTTCTGTAATGGCTGTGTACCAGTATATCATTCAAATTTTTACCCCGTCTATAGGTGATTGATGGTTGTAATGTTAGAACCGGTGCCAGGTCTTCATTTGACCTGAAAATATGCCAATGTTTCTGAATTATTTGGCGTATTGATGAATGTTGTGCACTATAGGTTCCAACTAATCTTATCTGTTTCCCACTTTCAAATCTTTGTACTGGATTCAACAGTGTATATCTGTTGCTTGCATTAGCTCTGTTATATGCTGTTTTGAGGCATTTCTTACTGTACCTCTTGCTAAAAATCTAGCTTGCAATTTATCTGCTTCTGATTTAAATTCTGCTTGCGTACTGCATAATCTTCGTATCCTTAGATACTGACCAATCGGAATACTATTTTTCAGTGACTTAGGATGTTAGCTTTAAGGAGTGTGTTAGTTCCTGTGGTTTTCCTAAAAACTATTGTTTCAAGTTGTTTGCATTTGTTTCTATAAACTTTTATATCCAAAAATGATTATTAATTGGAATCAGTCTCTGAAGTGACTTTAAGATTGATATTGTTATTATTGATTTCTCATACAAATTCCTGGAATAGTTCTAATGTTCCATTCCATATGATCAGAATATCATCTATGTATCTAAACAAATAAAGGGATATACTGTGTGATTTTTTTCCAGATGTTTTGAGAAGATAATGTTCATCTCCCACCAGCCTAAGTATAAATTAGTATAGGTTGGTGCACATGTACTCCCCATAGCTGCCCCACAAAGTTGATGGTAATAGCTGTTATTGAAAACAAAATAATTTTGTTTTAGGACAAAGTTTAATAACTGTAACACAAATTCGTCATGTCTTTGAAATTGTGTTCCTCCTGTTTTCTAAAAGAATTCCACAGCGTTAACTCCCACCTGGTGATAGATGCTAGTGTACAGTGATTCTACATCTAATGATGCCAGGAAATGTGAGCTTTCCAAGTATACGCCATCCAGGTGTTTGATTGCTTCAAGTGAATCCTTGATGTAAGCTTGTAGGCTATATGCAAATTTTCTTAATATTTGATCAACATATGTACTTGCTGCTTCTGTTAGGCTCCCTATTCCAGAAACTATTGGTCTTCCTGGTGGTTCTTCCTTGTTTTTATTCACCTTTGGAATAGTATAGAAGGTGGGAATAATTGGGTTCCTAACAAAGAGATACTCAAACTCCTCTTTACTAATTACATTTGTTCTAAGGCATCATCCAGTAATGATTTCAGAGATTTCTGAAAAGAAGCTGTTGGATCAGAGGTTAATTTGATATAACAGCTGGCATCGTTCAATTGTCTCATACATTCTTTTTCATATTTATTTGAATCTAAAACCACCACGTTTCCCCCTTTATCTGAGGGTTTAATAAGGACCCCTGATTTAATTAGGTCATTTATTGCATTATGTTCTCCCTGAGTAATATTACAATGTTGTTTGTATTGCAGAGTTCGAGACAAATGTTCCAAATCTCTTGTGACTAGTTCCAAAAATAATTGTACATGAGGAGAAGTTGTGATGGGTGGAGTAAATTTCATATTCTTACTTAATTTTGTGAAAGGACCTTCACCTGTAGTATTTTCAGTGTAATCGTCCTCTATTAGGGAAACCAATGTTTCCAAATTCTATCTACTCCTGAAGTTTTTTCCTAGTTTGTCTTGCTGCGTAAAGTGTTTATGCAGAAGTAACTTCCTATCACATAGGTTTACTTCTTTGACAGAGTCAAATAAATCCATATTTTGTGTTGGGCAGAATGTTAAGCCCTTTCCTAATATTGAATAATGTTCTTGAGTCAGAGTTAGTTTAGACAGATGTTTTTACTTGGAGGTTATCTGTGATTGATTGTTCCCTCCCTTGTACCCCCACTTCTTTCTGTCCCTCAGGTGGGGTGGTATCCATTGGTTTTCTCCTGTTTGGGCTTGGCCTCCTTCCAAAAAAGGTTGGGTCTCTCCTTGTGTCTGATTTTGGGCATGAAGTGTTTTTCTATTATATATTCTAGATTTTCATCTCTGAGCAGTGTTTTGTCCTGACTCAGCGTCCATTGTTTCAGTTTCAGTGTCTGTATCTGTAATGTCCCCAGTTCTTATATTCTTAGTTCTTTGTCTATAAACCTTTCCTTCTTGGAAGTCCTTAGAATCTCTTTTATATTTCTTGAATTTACGGCTCTTAAGATCATTTGCCAATTTATCTATGTTGTTTTTCAAACTGTCCTCTTACTTAATAAAAGCGGCTTCTGATTTCTGATCTAACACCTTTTTAAGTTGTTCTTCTACTTCTATGTTTGTAGATTCTAATTTAGATTTTTCTGTTTTAATAATTAACTGAATAAGTTCAAGAGAACACCGAGTCAAAACATCGTTCCATGCTTTTATAAAGTTCTCATCTGTAAGATATGATGCTGGAATAAGATTAATCCTGAGACCTCTTGGGACAATTTTGTTAGCAACATAGTTCTCTACCGTAGTTATGTCCCACCAGAGTCTAACCTATTTTCACATTCCTTTTGTTAATTCCTGAAACAACTAATTTAAGTCATCATTAACTCCTGTTTCACCGTTGCTTATTTCTGACTGAAAAAAATTCCCTGCCTCTGTTTGCCATTTCAAAAAGTCAATAGTACCTGAGAGAAATCCTGCCATGTTGGATTAAAGTGTACAAATTTTAATTTTTACTGAGTTTGACTCACTGGAATGAGGGTTTAAACCTTGATAGAAATAAATCTCTAATAAATATATATTAGATAAATATATATTAGATATTGTTTATTATGTATGCCCCACATTGTATGTTTCAAACTATAGGTCCTTAACAGTCTCACTGGACCCTACATTGATATATTCCCTTATAGTAGATGTTAAGGTATGCTTCAGAAACAGTCTCCCCGACACCCATTTTATTTAGCCTATCTTTCCTAGAAAATTAAAATACCTTGAGACTGACTACCATCATACTGTTCATTCATTGCAGTCCGTTCCCATTTTTCTATCTTACCAGCCAACTACAATCATTTGCAAGCATACATTTTGTGTTACTGCCATGCTGAAGACTTTGAAATATTATTTATTTGTTTTTTTCAGGCTGTAACAGGTACTTCAATATTAGTCAAAATAGCCATCCCCTCTCCACCCATGTAAATAAAGAGTCAGACATGCTCAACTAGGAACAAGCCTGCAATACACCCATGTCCCTTTTCTAAGACTAGTGCCTTTGCCTTCTCTTGACTGTTTTTCACCCCCTTTCAAAGCTAAAGTCTCATCCAACTCTCTGAGCATCCTACCTTCTAGCACAGCAGCCTCTCTTCTATTAAGATGCAATCCATAGCTATTGTGAAAATTGCCTAGGATACCCAAGCAAAAAGAGCAGTGATTTTTATAGCAAAACCCCTCCTACTTACACCAGGTATTTATGGCGCAATGCAAGAAACGTTCACATCAGATAAAGGCATTTTTGTGCGCATATTCTAATCCAGCAAGTGAAATACCGAATGCTTCTTGAATAGCGCATGAAAAATTCCATTTTACGACAACAGTACACAGACATTTAAATTCATTTGCAATAGCAGTTCTTGCATTAGGCGCATTCGCTATTCCACTCACACAGATTCGTTAATCTTAACCACGCCCACAAAAAAATAAATATACGCAGCCGTTCGCTAATCTTGAATTTTCATGCACAATTCAACAAAATCACGCGCAAACCTATTCCCTAGTGGTTTTCACACAGGAAATAGCGATTGCGCCCGTTTCCTGCATCGTGCCATTAGCCACATATTTAATTCCCTAATCTTCTGTTGCCATCCTGGTGTAACAAGTAGTAATGGTAGTATTTCAAAAAATAGAGGCCTTAGAGGTCCTTTGCATAAGACTGTGATATAATTCCCTTACAAACCTTAATGGACTTTCATCTCTCACCGACTTTGATATTGGCACCTACATGTATCATGGCAGTTAAATAATGACCAGCCCTACCCACCACAGAAAGCTGCTTGCCTGAAACAATTCTGATGACAGATAACTGTATCTGTTTTCCTAATTATAGAATGTCCTATCACTGTTTCCACCTTTCTGGTTCTGACTGCATCTTGGACCCTATCAGATCTAGAGGTGCTGTTCTTCTGGCTGTTATAAAGAACAGTCCTCTTCAGCAGGGGCATTTCTGTGCTGACACCCCCAACATCATTACTCAATGTAGCATACCTGTTTAGGTAAGTGAACACAGGTGTACCCTCCCTATTTCTTCTTCACCCATTGTTACAGCTAACTATAACACCTGCTCCTCCTTTCTATATTCTACATCCCCAGTACTTCCTAGGCCAGAACCCTCAGCAAACAGGAAACCCCCTCAAAATTGTCAGTCCCCCTCAATGTTTCAACTTGTCTCTCCAGGTCTCTTAGTTGAGCTTCCAAGGAGGCTAGTTGATCACATAGAACAGAGATATAAGACATGGAATAGTTTTCCAGGTGTGCAAATATATTGCAGTTTGTACACTAAGTTAGATTGGCAGTCATGCTAACACTCTTTATCCTGGTTACTGCAAGTTAAAAAAAGGCATTCCAAGTTTATTTTAATGTATAACTATTAAGTTAATCTATGAATGTCTGTTACCCTTTTCAAACTTGTTATTTAATTCCCTGTTATATAATTCCCAGCACTTACCACTGGTGCACATAGACACAATGCTGCAAAATTCACATGCTCTAAGTATTCACTCTGATCTATACAGCAGAAGGACGCCAATTACAGCCCATCAATCAAAAGCAACTCTCCAGAGCTCAGAAACAGTTTTCAATCACTTGAACACAATACGCATGCAAGGGGAGGAAATATCGTAAAAGCATTTTTAACTCCTCTCATACCACACTAATACACTGGTAGAACAGAAAAACAGTAGTTCTACTCAGTTCACACAGAAGTGTTCCACCACTTATGAATTTTTCAAATGTAGAAACTCACACGGTTTGGAATATAGTGATGAAATATACATTGTAACCTGAAAACTATTGTCTGGCATGTTGTTTAGTACACTTAACTTTTGTAGAAATCCACGGTACCTCTAACATAGGCTCTGAACAATCGGCTGTTACAATGGGTATTTCATCATGATATTTTAACAACAACATAGGAAAGTATATTAAAGCAGTGAGACAGTTATTAGAGCAGAAGCATACACGTACTCCAACTATTGAATTCCTGGTTCATCTATTGCAGTTGGTTTTGGAATCCAATTATTTTGTGTTTCAAACACATTCCTATTTACAGATATTTAGTACTGCCATGGGGAGCTTTGCTGCACCATCATTTGCTAATTTATATGTTGGTATTATGAAGGGAAAAAGATCTTCTCCCACACTGCATTCACTGATGGCACCATTTGTTTGTGATGGTTCATCAATATGTGTTTAGAGTGTGGCAGAGTTCCCTTTAATCACTTATAGATGTTATGGATAGTATCAACTCTTTGGAACAGGGTTTTACATTTAATCCTGGTTAGAGTGCGTATGAGATCAGCTTTATAGATATCCTCGTCAGAGGGCAAAATCAATACTACCTTATATTGTAAAGTAATGATAAGTAGCAATAAGAATACTCTAATGCAAAGCAATAGTTTTCATCCGAATAGATTAACTTGCAAGTTTCTCAATTTCATAGGGTTAGTAATGTTGGTAATGAATGGGTAGTGAAGGATGAACAAACTGAGATTATAAAGATAAAATTCAGAGAAGATATTGTGCTAATGTATTGAATAAGACCTATGAGAGATCAATTATATGTGCAGTTATCACCCCCTCTGTTCCTAGAACTATGCCACAGGACATGAAGGACATGTGAAAGCATTTGTAAGAATCAGTCACCCAGTGATAGAATCCTATTATTACATATAGAAGGGATAGGACTCTGAGGGACTGGTGCAAGCAGATTTGCTGCGTAATTAGAGTAAGACAGCTGTAAAAATATCAGAGCAGTTTGCTCTGGCAAATGCTTCTTGAAAGCAGAAACTTCCAATCACCCTCACACAGGTTAACCCAATCAAATTATACTTAATTTGCAATACTGACTTTTGTGTTTATAATTGGAAGTCTCCATGCAGATTCTTGTAGGCTGGTAAGAGACATGCTGTTGTGTGGGAGGTTCTCTTCACCTAGAAGATATACTTGCTATGTTAGGGAAAGATTGATAATCCAGTGAGGGACAAAAAACAAGATGAGAGGGTGGCCAATCACTTAATATGTTTACAACATCAATATAATAATTATATGATGTATACAATGCGCTCACATGGTTTGATGTTCAGGAATTGGATGGTGAATATTCCCAAGTACCTGATGGACAGGTATGTGAGAAATAACTTGTCTCTGCTTGGGGGTTCTCGGGTTTTCAGGAACAAATGAGGATAATAAAGCTGATATTCACAAACAAATCTTCCAGTGGTATGGAGTTTATTTATAAGAAAACAATTGCTACCAAAATAAAAAAAAAATGAACCCCATTCTAACATGTATCGTTGTTTATAGATACTTTATCACAGACCTAATGAATAAACAGTATAATAATGGGAATATTTGTATGAGAAAAGCAGCCCTTATTATCCATATTTGATCCTGAAAATATCACGGTGCCCGTGATCTCTCTCTGTCACTCTCGCTTGTGGTGTGCTCTGATTGGCTGAGTCTGTTTGGCCTGCCTCTGGTGACCTTTTTATGCCTGGCCATTGACACTTGTCAGGTGTCCTTTCGTGGTGTTCCAGAGCCAGTGTTGCTGTTACTGTGTTCCAGTGTTCCTGATTCCTGTGTACCGATTTGGCCTGTTTTGACTACGCTTCTGAGTTCCTGCTTCGTTATCTGACCTGGCTTGGCTGACGTTCCTGCTCGTGACTGATCTGGCTTGTCTGAGAACCTCCTCCGTGATCTGACGCGGCTTGGCTGACATTCCTGCTCGTGACTGATCTGGCTTATCTGAGAAGCACCTCCGTGATCTGACCCAGCCTGGCTGACTTCCTGCTCCGTGACCTGAACCAGCTTGCTACAGAAACCTGCCTTGTTCCTGCTTCCTGCTGCCCAGTGTCGCCGTGGCGACATTCTGACTTCCGCTGAGCTTGTTACCGGGCTGATCGCAGTTGCCTCATTAACACTTGCAGAGCCGTGTCTCCAGTGCTGAGTCTCCATTAACACTTGCAGAGCTGTGCTTCCATTGCTGAGCCTTCCTTGGCACTTGCAGAGCGATACCCACTATTGCTGAGCCTCCGATCCTTGAGTTGCTATTAACCCTTGCAGTGCTGCTGTCTCCTTATCTGAGCCTTCATTTACACTGGCAGAGCCGATGCTGTTTATCCGCTACATCTGCTGAGCCGGCCGCGTTGTAAGCCTTGTCTAGAAGGCGGCTCATCTTGTCACTAGCAGAGTAGTCGGTTTCCGTTACCACGCCCGCGGGAGGAGCTATTGGCTCTTGCTCAAGCTGTGTTCTCTCCGCTACATGCCCGGTGGGGCTATTGGCTCAAGCACTTGCAGCGCAGGGTGGTCTCCATTATTACGCCCATGGGGGCTATTGGCTCAAGCACTTGCAGCGCAGAGTGGTCTCCGTTGTTATGCCCGTGGGGGCTATTGGTTCAAGCTCTTGCAGTGCAGTGCAGATTGTCTCCGGTATACGCCCGTGGGGGCTATTGGCTCAAGCTAATCCTGTGCAGTTGGTCTCCGCTATTACGCCCGTGGGGGCTATTGGCAAGCTCTTGCAGTGTAGCCATCTTCGTTGTTACGCCCGTGGGGGCTATTGACTCTAGCACCTGTAATTTAAGTTGTCTCCGTTACTACGCCCATGGAGGCTATTGACTGCAACTTCTCTGCAGACTCTACCACTATTCCGGTACTGCCTAGCAGCTTTCTAGCATTAAGAACTTTAGGTGTTGCATCATCTAACACCAATTGCTGCCTCATCACCACCTTGGGTGTGCCAAACACCACAACAGAGACTGACTGATTATTGTATTTAACCATTGAGTATCCTTGCTACTGTGTGCCTGTCCTGAGACAGTATATGTGATACTTTTGCTTCTGTATTCTGGGCCTGTGTAGGCATATCTGTCAATATATCGCTATTATTTTGTGTTGCCTGTAGAGGGAGATCTTTCCTCTTTATTTCTTTTTAATAAAACTGTGTTTTATTCTAACCAGCTGGTCTGAGTGTCTTTAAAACCATTACAGAAAACTGGACAACTTCTGAGCAGAGTCTGTTTATTTCCCCATATTCCTGTCTTTCAGTTAATTGGGAGTATCCCTATTCTGACCATCAATGTCTCTACTGCGCATGTGCAGTTACACACACAGGGAGATTCGAAGGATAGCGCTTTATAGTATTTAGATAGTTTGAAAGCCTGTATACATGGGCTAAAGTGCACCCAGTGGCCCCAGCTGCTGCCCCGGACCTGGGAGCAGAGACAGGTGGTGAGCCGTCTGGAGCTCCCGCTCCGGATCAGCACCTTCGGACAGTCTCTACTGCGCATGACTGCATTGTTCCAGCAGTCTCTACTGCGCATGCTCTGTTATGCACACAGGGAGCTTCACAGGCTAGTGCTTTATTGTATTTAGACTAGAGTAGCCCTTACTTCATGGCAGTACCCAACTAATTGAAGCTTTGTGGTGGTGGTGATTTACTTGCTACTCCAAGGTGCTATACAAGGTGCATCTCATTTTTTTTGTCTCCTTTTGTTCTTTCTGATAGTCCTGTGATGTTACATATCTTGGATTTTAATTAAAACACAGCACACTTACAAAGAATAGTGATTGACAAGTATTGTCACTTCAAGAGGGGAGGATAGATCCAGAAGTTTCTTACTTTGCAGACAATGATACCTAGTGTTCATAATATCTTTTTCTTGCTTTTTTTCCCAAACAATAACTGAAATAGCTATGATGCTTATAAATTATTTTAACTAATGTTAATTGTGTGCATTATTTATAAAATACTTGGTTAATATCAGCATTTTGCAGTGACCTCAGTTCCTTTGCAGGCCCATGGGAGGAGCCTTTGATGAGCTGTCCAGCAAGTGGTATATAAGTTGCTGATGAAAGTCCTGATGACATAAAAGTCCTGATGAAGCTCCTATCATGCAGCATTGCGGTTTTGTAATAAGCCAATTTTGCCTTTGAGACTGGAGAGGCTTTAGAATATGTTTGTTCATGTTATAAAGGGCATTTGGAAGTGACTGCCTCTGTATGGTCCCAGCACTATAAAGGAAGGAGTGCATCCATGGCAACCAGATTGTCATTTCTAATACCACACAGCTAGAAATACATTTGACCTAGAATATAACTAATTAGCATACTGTGACATCAAAAAGTGCCTTCAAAACATGTTCATTTCACAAAAACTTCTTTTTACAGAAAAAAATAAATATTTAATACAACCTACAGACAGATTTAAAATTTATATTTAAAACAAATTCAGTTTGATTGGGTGACCAGTCCTCTTAGGAGTATATTCCTCCATGTATTCTATGAGATTTATTAATGGTTATTTATCTATATTTAGTATGACTAACAGATTATTACAAATGTCTTGGTATGTGGCTTGAAACCAACCTTATTTTGGTCCTCATACTGACAAATTGGCATCCAAACTTTATCCTAAAATAGGTACCCTATTTAGAAACAAACCATGTTTAAGTTCCCTTGTGAGAAAATGTATTGTTCAACAGATGTTAATGTCAGTCAAAGACTGGGGACATAGAATATGCTCCCTAGACACAAATACATCTTGGTAAACTAGACTCATTATTAGGGGTGGGTGAAATCTCTTGCCATGTTCCCGCAGGAAATTCCTTGAAAACCATGCTGTTGTCTGCTTTTTTGCAGGAAAATCTGCTTTAAAACTAGTGACTACAATTTTTGCCAAAATTTTTCACCATTTTTTCAATGGCTAGAAAGTTTCTGCCCATTGATTTATGTTGTTTTCACCTTTTAACTATAAAACGTGATGTATTTGCAGAAATCAAACACAATAAAAGCAGCTACAGAGTGAGATAGACATGCTGTGCTGTTCTGCTGTGAGTTTTTGGCAAAATTGAGGCAGGAGAGGCTCATAGTGACTGCTATGAGTATGAGCAGGGTGAAAAATAATCAGTGGAGGAGCTGAGGAGGAGGAGGAAGGGACCACTACTGAACCAATGCTGTCGAGTCCCCCTAATTCACCCCAAGGGATCTTGAGGAATTTAATGGGAAGGGAGGGAGAAAAGGGAATGGGAGGGAGAAAAGGGAATGATAAGTGAGGGAGAAAAGGGTAGTACTAGTGAGAGCAGGACAGGTCAGCTGCCTGTGCTTGCTGCTAGATGTGCTGCCTCTGCTGACACAGTTGCTGCCCCTGTTGAAACCAGTGCAGTGCCTGCTGCCAGTGCTGAACCTTCTGCCACCATTGTTAAAGCTGCTGCCACCAGTGCTGAAGCCTCTAGTGTGTCTTGTAATAATCGGGGGGGGGGAGGAGAAGATGATGCCAAGTATGACAGCAGAGGACCCTCTGTCACATTGCTCATCACCTCCTCCAAGCAGCAGTGAGATGTCTGTAATAGAGCAGCAGCACGAAGGGACTAGTGGTGGTGGTGGTGTTGGAGAAGCTGGGGTGGAAGAGACATTAATAGCCTTTTTATCAGAAACTGAGAAGGAATGGGAGACAGGGATAAGGGTGGGCATCACCACCACCACTAGCAATCAGCTTTTGGAATTTGAGGCATTTGCAACTGCTCTAATTCCTGCTGCTGCTGAGATGCAAGGGCAGCAGGATGCTGAGGAACATGCTAGTGTGCCACAGACCACCGTGGACACAGTGGGAATGGGGTCAACAAATGATGTGGGACAAGGACAGGTTCCACTTGCCAGTGGCAGCAATAATCCTGGTCTTAGTTGAAGTACTGAATCTGAGGCAGTAGCAGCAACAGCAGCAACATTATCTGCTGCCACAGAAAGTGAAGAAGAATGTGGAGGAGAAGGAGTAAGAGGTCATTCTCCTCCACCTATTACCTATCCCTCCCCCCAGAATTCATGGGTGTGGGACTATTTTTCTCTTCCTGCAGGCACAGTGCGGTCATCATCAAAAATGGTACAGTGCAAAATTTGTGACAAGTTAGTGAGAAGGGGAAAGGAGGGAACACACCTTGGCACAACCTCCCTGATAACACACAATGAAACACAGACACCATGACATTTATGTCGAACATGTTAAAGCCAAACATCCATAACAGAAATCTAGCACCGCTGCTATTGTACCCCCTGACTCTCCAGAAAGGCACCAAGAGGTGAGGTGGAGATCAAAGAGGAAGAATAAAGAAACCCAGACACACACTGGAAGTTCCATGACGAGCGAAACAACTAGCTCGCCATCAACATCACCTTCTTCCTCTAGGGTAACAAGTACATCTCCTGCCAGTCCATCTCGTTCATTGTTACCTCCCCCGCCAAATGATTGCCACTCTTTTGGTGTTAGGATATGGCAGTTTGTCTCTCCCCATTGCATACTGTGTGGTGCACTGACCACACATGCCAGTGTGGTGGAGGAGAATCGATACCAGGTCATCAAGGGGTATATGAGGAGATTGCATCCCACAGAATATGCTAATATGCTGGCAGGGAGGGTTCATCATTACTATTAAACTGTCAGCAAGTTGTCATGTGTCCTTAGCGGGGTCTGGACAAGGGGTATAGTGACAGTGGCAGCATTTGAGTTCTGGTGTCATTATGTTTGGATACAGTTGTGCCCCCAGATGTTGCTTACGAACCTTGCAGTTGCTGATGAGAGCCACAGTTCCTACTTTCAAGGGAAAATTTTCTATTCTAATAACAACACACTCATGATTTTGAAGGAGGGGCTGGTGGAGAAAAATTATTGGCCAATGTCTTCTTTTCTCCACATATATTGGGGGCTACTTATTGTGCTGCTACTGCTTCAGGCGCATCATTGGAGCTAGTCATGGCAAGAGGAACCTTCATCATTCATCACCCATGTTTCTGCTATTTTTGATCCCATTCCCTTTCAGCTGCCTAATCATCCTGCTGCTTAAACATCTCTGCAGCAGCAGCAGCAAGAACAGCAGTTGCAAATTCTGCAATTATAGACTCAGACTCAAGAGGAGGACATTTGACAATTGCCAGTGGCCACTGGCCAACATGACCTGCTGGCACTAGGCCAGTAGGGCATTTTTTTTCTCAGGGCTTGTGCTTTTAAAAAAAATATAAAAAAACAAAACAAAGCATAGCTCTACAAAAAAAAAACAGTTTTTGGGGTTTCTAACAAGTCCTACAAATCAATATTTCCTCAGGGCTTGGGCCTCTAACATCAAATTTAACAAATCAGCCTCTACAAAATAATCTATCAAGTCAAGTATCAGTCCACTCCAGTGGCAGCTTATGCTAGGGGGGTCCCATCTATCACATTGCATACAAAGTTCTTATTTTATTTTGATTTATTTTTTTATTAACTGTCCCTCCAATACCAGTCAAGAACCCCCCCAAAAACAAATTATCTGTTCAACTGATTCATTCCCCAGACTCTACCCACCAATACAGGCACCCTCCTCAGACCCCTTTTATACTATGTCTTATGGTTTTTTTTTAATTTTATTTAGGATTTGTTTTTTATTAACTGCCCCCCAATTCAGGTAAACAACCCCCCCAAAAAATCATCCCCTCTTCAACTGATTCTTTCCCCACAGCCCACCAACCCAGGCTCCCTCATGCCCCTTTTATACTAAGCCTTTGGGAAATAAAATTATATTTGATATGTGTTGTGTGTAACTCAGTGCTCCCATTGATTTCAATGGAATGAGCTAGGCGAAAAAAGCAGGAAAAAGCGGAAAATCTGCACTTTTCTCAGGAAATTTTTCACCAAGCGGTAAGTGCAATTTTTTGACGATTTCAGTTTCAGGCAGAAATTTTCACCCATCTCTACCCATTATGCCGCTTTGTCCTCCAATGTATTTACACTTCCCATCTCTGTGATTGGCTAACACTCAAATCTAGAGGTGCCCTTCACTTTTGTTGTTTAGATAACCACTTCTCTGGAAAGATACCTGCAGTATGCTCACTCCAGCTCCCCATACTAACCATAACCTCTGTTCTACTGTTAACAACTCTTGTATTCCACATTACAAGAAAGAAGCTGGTCCATCTGCTTTCTCCTTCAGAGACTGCCCGTGCTGCAGTCATGCGCAGTACAGACTGCCTGAATGCTCCGCGGCTAATACGGATCGAGGGGATCAGAATTCAGACCAAAGTGATCTCTACGCACCTTCCTGGGACCACTTGGTGAGCAGAGAGCTCTTTGTAACTCTTTACTGTTAAAGCTGTCCAGGACATACTGGAAAACAAGTGAAATATCAATGTATTCTTCCTAGTAAAATATTTTCTAAATAAAATAAATAAATAAATCCTTACACATTGTAAGCCAGTGATATCTAGGGCACCCATGAGGTTAAGATCTGCAAAATAGCTTTTCTCATCTAAATTGTATTATCAGTCTGATTTCAATATGCACAAGATGAAATCGCCCTTACAAGGTAATTAATATTAAATTTAAGTATAATCTTCTGGACCCCTTGAAAAATAAGTAGAAGGATGAGTGGAAAATGCAGCTCTTGTAAAAAATCACGTCTTTTGTATCCCTCAACAGATGATAGTATTTTAGCTTAAAAGGGCATGTTCTTCCATTCTGGAACATCTTCTAAAATTACTACTTAGCCTAATAGTGAGATTTTCAGTGCTTTTCAGAAAGGATGTGTCTCACCCACACATTTCCTGAGCTAGACAAATATGTAAAATTACACAGGAAAAAAAAAAATCATAAACCTCTCTGTTAATTTGCCTGCACTTTTTATTGGGCTTAAAAGTTGTTTGAAAAATATGATAAAGATAAAGGAATATTTTGAGCACGTGTAAATGCCTGATATAGGTCAAACTAGTTTTCACCTCCTCAGAACATTAATGCAGTCAGATTCTTATTAGAAATATTCAAATAAGAACAACCATAGTAAACGGAGATATACTCAAACAAATAAATGAGGCTGATGCACTGTGGAAAGCAGGACAATTATGTGGCAAACCAAGTGAACCATTAGATGAAAGAAAATTCCCCAAAAAATGGTTTAATAAGAACTTTTAATCATTGGCTGAGGTGCACAAAAGTTTGATATGGCTCAGTCAGGATCTACATTTGTTGCAGGATATGAGCCCATGTATGGATTCACCGATTCCCCCATGTTTAGTGGTGACCCTTATTCTATCTGTGTTTTCCGCTATGTATCCTTTTCTTTTTAATGAGTCTGAGGCACCATTTTAGATCCTTTCTCTTGCTGTACTTTGTAAGAGAGCTGCAGTCAAAGGGTTAAATCAATGGGAATTTTCATTCCTCACTTATAGTGCTTATAGTACTGTTGGGTATCTTCCAGATCCAGATGTAATGTTTGCTTTATAACTTTACTATTATTATAGTATTATTATTTTTTTACAAAATTTTGCACATAACAATGCTATAACAGAGAGTTCTGTTGGACAGTGTGCAGAGTCCTATCAGTTACATACAGTAGGGAATGAGTAGTGATGAGATGTAGGCAGGTATGTGGTTGGTCCAGTGGGAGGTAGAAATGAGACAGAACCCTTTCAGTCAAACATAAACCCAAAAATACTCAACTGAACAATACTCAATGTAATGCTTTCCTAACATGAATCTTCTTAATACCTTGTTGAACGTTTTCTTTTTGTGCAAATATTTGACCTGTTTGGATTTTGGTGTTACAATATTTCACATTCACTAAGCGGTGATAAAGAGGTGATAAATAGGCTCCACAGAATAACATAGGAATTGGAGAAGTGATAAACTGGAGAAGTCATCACCACTCTCTTACCTCTTGGTGAATCTCCCCCCTTGTGTTTTTTTTATTTTTTATATCTATTGTACAGTAAAATTGGTCATATTGACAAGACCTAAATGTACTTCTATAATATAAATTACAGATCACTTTTCTGACAATTTCACACCAATGTGAAGATATGTATTTCAGATTCAACAACACTTATTTCTAAACACAGAAACAAATATGTTGATTGCAGAAAATAATACATTTGTACATTTAGCCTGACAATTACTTTTTATTCTGTCAATTTATCCTCAAAAGCCTTAGAGCCATCATTGGAATTCTTAAATTTATTGATTTTTTTTGGCTCCTAATGCAGTGGATGCTTGGTAAATCCATGTGGCTTAACGATCATAATACGCTGTAGTGACCTAACCTAACCTGACCTTTGGTGTGCCCATGACTCCATTTCTACAGTTCATTAATTCTACTTAGACACTGTGGCTCCTTTAACCTGGAAGAAAGTGTTCAACATATGACACTTGTTTCTGTGACAACAGTGAAGTCTGGACTTATTAATATGTCTACTGTAAACACCCAGAAAAATATGATTTATTTGTATTTGGGAAAATGGTACAGCAATCCAATATTCTGGAAAATAAGGGTAATGGCACCCAATTTATTTGTCTGCTAGGAACCCACACAGTGTTTCAGGATGTCTGTATTCTTTCATCACATGGAAAGACACATAGTTATATAATTACATAGACAGAGAGCTTGAAAAAAACATGTCCATGAAATTCAACCCTTTAACTCTTCTAAACCTGTGTATCATGATTTTCTAAACAGGAATCCAAGACTTACTGTAATGATTATTTGTATTGTATTTGATAAGACCTCCCCCTCACCTTGGTAGTAAATTCCAAATTATTACAGTTACAGTAAAAGAGCTCCAGAATGTTTTGCCCATTATAATATTTGGGAGGCTTGGGGGTTGAAAAAAGCATAGTAATCCCTTTAATGCTAAAGAGGTCTTTGTAGCATTACTTTGCATTTGTTGAAGATCTCTCTGGCACCCAAGGGCTTAAAGGGTGCATTATGATCATAAAGGGAAGTTTGCACAGATGCAAAGTAAGATGGCGTGTGTTTTTTGTTTTGAATTAAAATAGATCTTGTTTGGCAGTGACAGGGACATTATCTCCTCTTCTCAAAACAATAGAGAACACATTAGGTGGCCACAGGAGAAGCCTACAACAAGGGTGATTTTCTAAAAAAAAAAAAAAAAAAGATACCAGGTCACCTTTTTCTTGGTGGACAAAGTGCCAGAAAATGCACAGCACTACTTATAAAAGATATCAGTTCATCGAACTAAAGTACTGGGTCACAGCAAAGAGTCCAAAGACACTGAGATAGCATGGACTAGCTAAAAATGAGCTCTGGCTTACAAAGGCTGTATGTAGTTCCATGGAGGGTTGACCAGACATCTCAGTTTTTAGGGTGCAGTCCCCTGATTAAAACTTCTGTCCCAGGAGAAAATTTGTCCTGGCAAGTGTCTATTGAATGTCTGCCAAGCTTAGGCTTGTTTGCCAAGTTTAGGCTAGTCCTCAACTAGTAGAAGTTATTCGAACCATCAGAAAATATTATTGGCAGAAAAATATGTAGTGTATGCCAGTTATTAGCTAGCCAAATTAGTGATTGCTGTTTTGTCCCTTATTAGTTGTTCAAAATGATTGGCAGCTGGACAGGCATTATAGGTGACTGGGAAGACACAGGCAGACATCTCTTAGCCTCAGAAGGGCAGGTTAGTGTTGTAGATTATAAACTCTGGGGTTAGGTTTACCTCCTGATTGCAAGCACAGTGTCCCAGTCTGCACTGAAAACTCTATAAATTGTATAGATTGCGAACGTTGATTCACAATCACACTAAAATACACACTTTTTGCAAGCTTCACAGATTGGTATCAGCCGTATGAATAATATTTATATTTTTTTCTCTAGTATTTAACCCCCAAATGCTAAAGAGGTCAGAAAAGCATGGGTTTTTGTTGGAAACCTCTCTAGCATAAAGAGCATTAAAGTAGAAGTGTCATCTATCCACATTATCATCTCAGTGGGAGCATCCATCTTGACAGAAAAGGAATGATTGTCAGTTGGTCAGTTTAGTTAAAAAAGCTAGTACAGGTCAGCAGATTGGAGACAGAGCTGTGTGAAATGTTAGTAGCTATCTGGCAAGGCAGCAAACATTGTCTTGTTTGATAATACACTGACAAATAAATGAAGCTAAGTGTTTTATAAGCTGTAGTTTCAGATAAAAAAATAACTCACATACATATTGGTAATTGCGAAAGCTCTTTCAGAATGACTAATCTGTTATAAAGTGTCATTTCCACTTTAAGCTGGATCTGTGTGTGTATAAAACATGCTCCTAACCGCTGTTTTAAATCCCAACCTGTCTGAAAAAAAAGCCCATTAATTAATTTTAAAAAATCTGCACAGCTTACCCCTGGGCCACATGTTGGGTGTCGGCCAACACCTTTCTCTAGAATCCAAGAGGTAAATTATATATTAACTAATTTAACAGTATAATTCAGTGTAGTATGAGGAGCATAAAGAATTAAGCAGTCCCTATGGCTCGTATATAAAAAATATATCAATGCTATCATAATTTTGAAGCATAAAAAATTAATCCAATAAGGACTTAGCATGAGAGTTGTTTGTTAATCAAGTATCATTTCTTTACCTTTTACCTTTTTTTGGGCATATATATAAATGCATTGGTTGTGTAAGTCCTTCTTGAGTCAGCTACACATTTAAATCCATTGTGAACCCCAGTTATATAGACCCCATATATTCAGAAGCCCAAGCAACCAAGCCCCTTCTAGAATCCATGAGGTTAACATGATATATTTATTAAATGCCTTAGAATGCTAGATTGGACTAAAACCATCAATAAAATAAAATGATTATGTTAAAGTTATAGGTGTGCCTTACCACAACCTTCCTCATGTCCACTGGTAGTGATACAATAACACTTACACTGAAGCTGATGTACAGAGGAAATGAGGCACAATTTTTGTGGCTACAAAAGTTAATTACGTTACGTTTGATTTAAATAGGTATTTTAATGCCTTGAATTCTGGAGAGGTCAAAATTAATTGGAAACAATTGGTTTGGAGAATTCACTAGCATTCAACGGGTTAGAATTCTAGTTTGAGATACTAAATATGTATTTTTTTTTCACTATGTTTCTTGTGTTTTGCCTGAAAATTGCATCACTTTTCTTAGTACATCAGCCTTTTTTCTGACACAGTCGTATTCTTAATCCATTATTGCTAACATCTGTTTTGTGGAAACCTTTGCACTTAATCAGGGAACCCTTTGGGACCATGTGGCAAGGAATACACCTGTCAACAAGATGTAAACTGTCATGTAGGTCATTAGAATATATTGTAGACAGTATTGTATATATTCTAAATGTATTATTGTATTATATTATTTATTAACTACTTATAAAATCCTATTAAAATAATGGCAATAAAAAATCTGGAAATAGCTACAGTATGTGAGCTAAAGAAAACAAAAATATTGCCACTTTTGTTTGATAACAAAACATAACTTGGAGTTTTCTTAATATTTTAATTAATTCTTATCATGCATAATTTACCAGCAGTGAAAACAATTCTGCTTTTAAGCCGCTCCTACTCAGGCTTTTTATTTAACCAACAATCACTACATAAAATCAGTACATAAAAAGAGATTACTGAATAAAAGAAAATCATGGAAAGAAAATAATAAAACAGGAGTATATATAGTTCAATATAGAAAATTAGATATTTTATTAAATACACACTTTAAGTATTATTTTTTACAAACCATGTTGACAAGCATTAAAGGAGCCATAAAATGTTTTATGATAAAGGCCTAAAAAACAAGGGGAAATCCAGCTGCTGGCACTAACCACTCAAACTGACACAAAGTATTAATGCTGTTACTATCACATTTTTTCTCAGCCAGTTCTACAAATAATCCTGCCAGGTGTTCTTTCAACAGACCTTTATATTGCTTATAAAATAGATTACTGAAGCCATCAGGACCTGGTGTTTTAAAAAGCGTCAGTTTTTCAATTGCCTTAGCAACCTCCTCTGTTGTACTTGGTGTATTCAGCATTTCCAAATGCTCAGGCGATATTTTTTTTAATACAACATCTAGCAAATATCTCTGCACCTCATCTTGGGGTATATCTAGGGGCAATTTATATAAACCTTTATAAATCCTCTTGAAAACCTCTTGAAAACCACTCCTATATCTCTGGGTGACCTGTAGATCTCACCAGACTCAACAATCTTAGATAGATTGTGTTCTAAAAAAGATGAGAATCCAGTGGATGTTACTAGTTATCGGCCAATTTCATTAATAAATGTGGATGTAAAAAGATAAGCAGCAATATTGGCTCAGCGTATGAGTATAATTCTGCCAACCATTATAGATAGAGATCAGATAGGGTTTATGAAAAATAGATAATCCTCTGTTAATGCAAAATGGTTGTTGGATACATTGGATTCGGCACAGAAGTTGCTGATACCCCTCCTGACCCTGTCATTAGACGCGGAAAAGGCATTCGACAGGGTCAGGTGGGATATATGTTTTTGGCCTTGCGAGCATTTGGAATTTAAGGATGGATTGAGGGAGCAATCAGGGTCCTGTATAGTAATCCACAAGCTAGAGTAGTGGGCTCTAATATATGATTGGAATGGTTCGAGCTAGGAAATGGAACAAGGCAGGGATGCCCGTTATCGCCATTACTATACATAATATCAATACACCCTCTAGAGGAGTGCATAAGACAGAATGATAAGATCCGGGGGTATTGTATAGATAATGTAGAATCTAAGATATGTTTTTATGCAGGCGATGTGTTAATTACTGTAACAGATTTAGCTGACTCCCTAAAGAACTTGATGCTTGAAATTAAAATGTATAGTAGAATATCTATTTATAAGCTGAATATTAATAAAACAGTGGTCCAGTTTTTGTAACGTGGATAAACAAATGGCTCTGCGAGTAAAAAAAGAGTATGGTTTTGAATTTACAAAAACAGAATATATATATATATATATATATATATATGGATAATAATCCCAAAGGATTTTAAAAGAATAGTGGAAATAAATTGTTTAAATATACTAAAATCAACAAATAAAAAGTTAAAAGAATGGGGGCAAAAAGAATTATCTTGGTGGAGCACAATAATAAAAGCATATGTGTTACCAAAATGGATTTACCTCTTTAGAATGCTACCACTGAAATTCCCTGACAACTGGCTTGACTTGATCCAAGCAGGATTTAGGAATTTTGTGCGGAGGGGTATGGTTCCACGAATCAGTTTGAAAAGATTGGGATTTAGGATTTGAATTCTTGGAAAATAAATGCAAGATTTTTTTACCAAAACCTGAGATAAAATTGCTGAACCTGTTTTGGCCATCTTTGACAACTAAACAGGACTATATAGTAACACACTGTTTTGCGGCAGTTAAAATCCTGCTAGCAAGAGGATGGAAATCATCTCAGTCTGTGACGTTCAAGCACTTTCTGTCACAAATGACTTGGCAACTAAGAATGGAGCAAGAGGTTAACTGGTATATGAATGTTTCACTAAGATTAAAATAGTTAATGAACAAGTCTATAATGAGATCAAGGGAATTAAGTGAAATTAAGTAAAATCTAATTAGGTAGACCTCTGCAGGTTTAGTGTAGTCGGAATGGACCTCGCTGTTGTTACAGCCCCGATCCCTTCACAATACTTAAGTAGAGTTTAAGTACTGATGCATGTTATGGACTGTTTTTATATGTATGGTTGTTGATGTTTTTTTGTAATTTTTCTATGTGCAAAAAAACCCAAAAAACTAAACAGTTGCTATGTTCTTCAGATCATTCAGGTTCATGCCCCTTCAAGTAGCCATAGGAATGATGAAGCTGAAGAATTTTATGATGATTTATTATGTCTCTACAAACAAGACAATTACAACTAAAAATGTATAATGGAAGATTTCAATGAAAGAATTGCTAATATCCAAACAGAGCCGGATCATCCATTTTGGCAAGCTAGGCTACTGCCTAGGGTCCATGGCCCCATGCGGCAATGAATTAAAAAGATAGTAATGTTTCATAATAAAAGCAGCTCTAATTAATCTTCATAGTATTTGGGCCTTGGAGAGTGTCAGTTCAATTCTGTCAGAGTTGTAGTTCAAGAGTAATTGAATGATAAAGTATCTCCCTCCCGTCCCTTCTACTGATGTAACACTGCTCAGCTTAGAGCAGCAGGGAGTGTCCAGGTAGATTGCAGACAGGGACAATCTTTAATTAAGATAAAGGAAAAAGCTGACAAACCTGTCAAGGGGGGCAGGGTTTTCATAGTTCTCACAGTAAAATATTGACCCTTGATGTGAGCTGTCTGGTCTATGGACTGGATTCCACATCTGAGGAGCGGGGGTTTACACTAGGTAAAAGGGGCGGGAGGGGGAAACTTTATCATTCAATTACTTTTGAACTACAACTTTGACAGTACTGAAATAACACTCTCCATGGTCCAAATACTATGAAGATTTATTGGAGCTGCTTTTATTATGAAACATTACTATCCCTTTAAGACACATTTGCCACTCTGCCTCAAGTGAGAGATTTTTGACCACTGTGTCCTTACCTATGGCTGTGAAACATGGACCCTGAATGCCAAAGCTGTACAGAACTTAAGGTTACACAGAGACGTATGAAGAGGCAACTTCTAAACATAACACAAGGATACTGAAAAATATGTGCATTGATTCATCAGCAAACAAAGGTCTATGAAATCATTGAAAGAGTAAAGCAAGAAGACCTGAAGGTAGATGAACCAAATGATACTAAACACCCAAGAAGAAGATCATAGACAAGATGGGTAAATCAAATTACCAAATTTGTTAATGCGCAGTGGAACCAAAAGCACAGGACTGAAGTTGTTAGAGGCTTGCTAAGGAGGCCTTAATCATTCTGCAGTGGATCGACAACAGCTGAAGATGATGAATGTATATATATATATATATATATATATATATATATATATATATATATATATATATATATATATATTACCATTTAGCCCAAGGAGAGATTATGCAACCATAATTCAAATCTTCATAGACTAAGGGCCCAATGTTCTAAAAACAACTGTTAGGAAAATCATATCTGAATTGAAGTCAAGTTTAGTGTCACTTACTTTAGACTGAAATGTTCAAAGCATAAAGTCACTATTGAAAACATGATGGTATTAACACCATTTTGCCAAACAATACTGTTTTACAGAAATTTTGGAACTATAAAAAAGTAGAGTGTTTCTGATGCAAACTAACTGCATAATAGGAGACATATATAAAAGCTCTGCTGGTTAAAATAGGGCTTTTAACCCTATGAATGTTCGAGAGATCTCTAACACATTGCTTTGCACATTGAGTGTTATGCACTTGTATATTAACCCCTTATGGCCAGCGGTCCCAAGGTGTGTGGTCCTTTAAGGACCAGATAGAAAAGTTTGACGTCCAACGTGACTGATCATGTGTAGTGGCACGCTGAACAGGGGACTGAAAGAGATCGTTCCGATCTTCGAGCGATCAATTTCAATCCCTGCTATTACTCACAGCACTCCTGCAGGAGAGCTGAGAGTAAAAAGTATGTGACGTGCTAGGACCATCACTGGTCCTTAAGTGTCAGACAGCCGTGATGATCCTGACATGTCACTGGACTCAAAGGGGTTAAGTAAAGTAAAAACAAGCCATGCAGTTGCAAACAAAGATCGCCAAAATTCACATTGATTTAAAATTGGACATTTTAACGCCTTGAGTATTAGAAAGGTCTACAATACATTATCAAGAGGAACTAATCGACTAAACAACCACAAGTCACAATGCCTTGAAGGCCTCTCTAGCATCCAAAGGGTTAAGCCTTTCAGTGCCAAAAACATGACCAAAGCATTGTGCTGAAATGAGTTGGAAAGCCTTATGGCACCAAAAGGGTTAAACTGCCTTATCAACTTTAATTTATAATTTTAAAACATAATTGTGTGGCCCTTTGAGAGTGTCAAGGGCAACATATATGACTCATGGGGTTACACTAGTTGCCTACAACTGCTCCAAAAACTAGAGAAGTCTATCTGTTAAATTAAGATTCCATAATTATTATAATTAGACTAAAAAAGTAAATTAATTCATTAAACCCAGAATGTACAGGCTTTACCTTTGCACTTGCAAACATTCTTATCTTCTTTGGATGTATGAAAACACTGTTCTTCAATGACCTCCAACACATGCAGTAGACAGTCCTACCCATGTCACAAGCAGAAAATGTGCAGTCTGTGACCCCAAACTTAGGACAGCCTTTTATCCATTCCAAACAATTTCAAAATCTCCCACCTATGAACCCATTCCACTTATTCTGCAATACTGTTCAATTTATCAGCCACACTTTCACTACTGTTTTCTTTCTGTCTTGCTCTCTATTTGTTATTTAGAGCATTGGTTCTCAAACTTGTTCTGAGGGGCCACCAACAGTCCAGGACTTGAGGATATTCCTACTTGAACCTAAGTGGGTTACTTAATGTCTCATTCATTTTGATTCACATATTTGTGTTCAAACAGGCAAATCGTCAAGTCCTGGCCTGCTAGTGGTCCCTGAGGACAGGTGTGACTACTTATTTAGATCACGTTAAATCTTATTATGCTACCTTACACTTACATGTTATTTATTGATGCAATTTTTGAGTTGTGGAGACTGATGTTCCAAGAAGAACTGGAAGGGAGATACACTAAGGTGTGATAAAGTGAAGATGAAATCTCCACTGATATTACTTCCAAAGCACTAAGATTTCTTCACTTTATCTCCTCTTAATCACTTCTTACTGCACTACCCTACTACATACTTACTACATACCCTACATACCAACTATCTGCAAACAAGTAGCACCATAGAGGGCATTCAGGACAAATAGCAATTCCCATTTATTTAAATGGGGCTCTTAACCCCTTTGGTGTCTAAAGAGGTCTCCTAAGCATTGCAAAGCAATGAATCTGATACCTCTTTAGCAGTCAAAGGATTAAAACTACCATTTAAATCAAAGGGAATTTTTTGGTCCCCCATGCTGCAATGAGTTTAAAGGGATATTAATGTTTCAAAATAAAAGCAGCTCTAATTAATCATCATAGGATTTGGACTTTGGAGAGTGTTATTTCAATTCTGTCAGAGTTGTAGTTCAAGAGTAATTCAATGACAAAGTATCCCCCTCCTGCCTTTTTACTGATGTAACACTGCTCAGCCAGAGCAGAAGGGAGGTGCCCAGATAGATTCCAGAGAGGGACAATCTTCAATTAAGATAAGGGAAAAAGCTGAAAAACCTGTCAAGGGGGTCAGGGTTTTCACTGTTCTCACAGTAAGAATATTGACCCTTGATGTGAGCTGTCTGGTCTATGGACTGCATTCCACATTTGAGGAGTGGGGGCTTATACTAGGTAAAAGGGGCGGAAGGGGGAAATTTATCATTCAATTACTCTTGAACTACAAGGCTCACAGTAATGAAATAACACTCTCCATGGCTCAAATACTATGAAGATTAATTGGAGCTGCTGTTTTTGAGAAACATTACTATCACTTTAACTCGAATTATTAAAATTCTTCTCTGTAAACAGCCCTGTAAATCGAACATAGAACTGTAGATGAATTCTAAAAAGTGTTTTGTTTATCTCTGTTCCTGCTGCTAATTTATCTTTCAAAATGGTATCCATGTGGCTTTTGCCACTGCTTTGTTACATTGCTTGCCTAGCACTAAGACATCTGAAATAATAATTGTCTGGTACATTTCATTTATGGTTGTTTTTCTAGGTTTAGCAGCAGGAAACAATAGTATCTAATTCTGCCTAGCTGGAACCAAGAACTATAGTTGTGCACCAAGCAGAAATACTGAGAAAAATCAGAGAAAATAACATTTCAAAGCACATATTTACTCTACATGTTGCAACAAGAAAACAACCTTTATACATCCCTTGAAAGCATGGTACACAAGCTTTTTCAGAAAGAGGGAGGTCTCGGATACAGTACTATTCACAGTATAATTATGTGTTATCTTTCTATGATACCTATATCATATATATAGTTAGCTTAAAATAAGTAATTTAGTACTTGTCATGCTGATAACACCACACACAGCTAGTGAAGCAGATTTAAATTATTCTTGCAACTATATATATGGCTTAGACCAAAGCATACAAAACATGTTTAACCCCTTGTAGCTGAGGTGTTAAATAAACTATAACATCATCATTTTTATGCAGTTATGTAATAAAGTCTAAAAACATAATAAAATTCACCCGAATATATTTAGAAAATATTTTTATATAATATGCGAATGCCTGAATTTGAGTTTCATCTCATACAGATGTGCCCATTTTTCACACCAAAATGGGCACAACTTCATGCTATGAATCATGATACTGTGCTGTAAAGGTCATGTATCATGGTGTGCAGCAGGGCTGGATTTCCCAATACGTACAGTAGTTAACTGCTTAGAGCTCCAACTCTTGAGGGGCTCCTCAGCGTTTCTGGCATACCCACAGTTTGATTTGTGGGTGTGGCCACAGCAGTCTCACTTGCCTGCACCAGTTTATATGCCCCTTTGCAGGCTATTATTTAACCCCTTTGATACCAGAGAGACCTCCAATGCTTCACGATGCTATGGAAATCATTCTAGCAAACAAAGGGTTAAAGTTATTATTTTTTTTTTTTAATTCTGTTCTTGCTTGTTATAGGACATCCTCTGCACTGGCAATAAAAACAAGACATGCTATTCTGCCATTAGACAGATTTCCTCACAAATGTGCCATCATTACAACAAGGTTGCCAACCTCTGAAAACATTTTTTGCTGACTGTGTTAAAAAATGTACTGACAAGCAAGTTCTGTTAGTGAAACATTAACCTGAACTATCAAAGTAAATAAGAATTCAAATGAAATTCTGCAAATCAGTTTAAATAATTAAATAGCACTGGTTCCCATTAAAAATTACCTTTTTTTAATTAAAAAAAAAATTATGGTATGTCCTGCTAAGTAAAAACAAGATCACTTCCACTGCAGGCAGTTGTTTTATTTAAATGTTATAAACTTTCAAACCATCAGGAAGCGATAAAAATGTTACTATCATATTCTATGGAGACCTATACCCAGAGACTCACATTTCCCATAAAATGCAACAGAATAACTGTCAAGGCATTAAAGAGGATATGCACTAAGGTGTGATGAAGACATGACCTCTAGTTTCTAAACTCTTCAAATCCTATGCTACTCTATGGAGCCAGTGGACTAAGGGCTTAAAACTATTACCACAGGTAAAACTGACAAGCAATAAACTAATATATGTACCACAGCTATTCTGTAGCTGGTGCGGTACATGGAACAATGAGCATTAGTGGTCAAAACATGAGCATTGGTGGCCAAAAATGATCGGTGTTGGTTTTTGTTCCCAAAACTCGTGCTAAATAGAAGAGAAACAGAAGAGAAGACAGAAGAAAGAAAAGAAGACAGTAGAAAGAAGAAGATGGTTGCGACCCTGCTGGAAATCAGGATTACTGGTAAATTTTTATTTGTTGGGACATGCGTTAATTGGTTGTAGATTAACCCTATGAGTGCCAGTAGGGTATGCAACACTTTATAAGGTGTTGCATACCCCACTGGCATTCATAGGGTTAATCTGTTTCTATTTTTTTCAACCAAAAATATGTGTTGTAAACCAGTTTGGTGTGGTATGGCTAAATGTCCACGTCTCTGATCTGTAACTTTGGCATTGTAAAGGCTATAGCTGTTATGTATTCAGTCAGTGAAAATGCTGTCACTCGCCCATTGTTAGATAGAGCTTGAGCAAGAAGAGGGAATCAAACTGCTGATCTCTTCAATGCCTCCCATCAGATGTACACCTCTGATAATCAGTCATGCAGATCAAATTATGCAATGTAGTGTTATGTTGCACCAGGGTTCAATAAAATAAACCCCTACATGTTTTGAACAGCATGTGGCACCTTCAGGAGGTGTAGAAATGGCACACACAGGATCTTGTTTGTTGTAAAAGAAGGTTAAATTCTTTGGCAACAAACAAGATCCTGTGTGTGCCATTTCTACACCTCCTGAACTGTATGTATCTCTTTCTTTTGATTCGATCACACAGGCGATGTACTATGTGTTACAGTGAGTGCAATCCCACATGCATGGAATACATAAACATATATATATATATATATATATATATATATATATATATATATATATATTTATATTTACATATATATTTAGAGTAAGAGGGGGTGGCAACATCAACTCTTAGTTTGTAAATGTCCAGTTGTACAATCCCATAGCTGGATAATACAAAGAATTGTAAAAGGAGGGCAGCACCCAGGGGACTTTTATTAAAATAATTTTATTGAGGCAAAAAATGGTCAAGAATAATTGGTCGATGTGTCAGTTGCAAGATCTTTATCAAAGCCCTTAATGACTTCCAGATCCGCCGAGGGTGCTGCCATTTTTGACCACGGTGCTTTTTTAAATTCTGGCATGGCAGAGGGACAAGCAGCCATGCTGCCATTCCAGAATTCCATGATGTGCCAGGACTGTTGCCAGTCCTTAATGAAAATCCACCGGTGATGGTCCTGGCATGTCACTGGTCCGTAAGGTGTTAAGCAGGTTTCTATCTGCTATAATATGAAAAAATAAGTAAACAAATAAATAAAAACTACCAGTACCTATCATGTCCTCCTCCATTTACAGTACATCCAGTACTGATTCTAGATGTTATTTATTGAGCCAAGGCTCAAGGGAAAAGTTCTTATGGGTCATTTTAATTTTCTGGCTATAGTAAGGAAAAATGAGATTTCGTTGTCCTTTAAAAATTGATAAAGGGCAATTACATGATTCACTGCCTTGAGAATTGTCTCTAATCATGCAGTAAACATAAGTGAAAAAAGCAAAAATAAGTGCAATAATGTAGCTGATGACCATAAATGATGGGGAACAAGACTGAACACTTCAAGCCAAGGTTAGGAGAGATGCAGTTAGTTACACGTTCTAGCAGACCAAGATAATGACTCATTGATGAAAAGCAAAGCTTTCATTGCACACATAGAGAATAGCCAATTGGGACTGAAAGTGTTGTACTTCAACTGATGAAATGTTCCACTAAAAGGTAAGCAAACAGCATGGAAATCAGAGCAGTGAACAACATTATCACTCTGTCTTTCATGTACAAAATGAACACAAGTAAACATATTAATTTCTTTACTTACATTTAGTTACATATGGGCTAGCTGTGAAATACAAAGCACTGTTTCCTTATTTTACTGGCCCTCTCTTTTACCTTACTAATTATTTCTCAAATTACCCCTTTGGATTTCCCTTACATTACCCACTCCTTCTGGTTTTCAAATTAACCTCTCTCTCAGGAGAGTAGCCAGCATTTCCATTGAGAGGTTTCCAAAAATTAAAACAAGCATACAATGAGAATGCCTACAAACTGCTTTCTGTAATTCTGCATGTAAATCCAGTGCATAGGCCAAGAGTGGCAACCTGCAGTGCCCCGCTGACTGTTGGACTGAAATTTCCAGCACGTGTAATCCACCAATGGGAACTCTGGGGATATTTGTTTGGCCCTTCAGAGCACTTGGTTTGCTCCAGAAATACTCTACTTTTCTTTTGAAAATATGTCCCTGACTTACTGAAGGGCATGTATGAAATGCAAGTGCATCACATACTAAGAGCATATATTGATATGAGATGAGAATGAACTAAAGCTTTAGTTTAAAAGCAATATGTCAGAGACCGCTCTAGTATTTGTAAATTTTGAAGCCCCATTTGAGTCAATGGGATTTTCTGTTTCCTGTGTTGCTTTTAGAATTTCTCCACTCTTTTTTGCAGAGCAGCTTCATTGCCTACATCTGTAATCTTGTTCCTCATCCACCACTATTGCTTACAACTGTTTCACGGAGCCCATAATACTACTGTGGGGAACCCTGGGGAGTATAGTCTGATAACCTCTACATTAGTATATAAAAGTACAGACCATATAGGCCAGTGATAGGTGATTATTCCTTCCTGAGGGCAACCTTAAAATGTTGGCATAGGGTTGAGTTTGTTTTTAGGATATCCATGCTTTTCATATTAATATATCCATAATTATTTATGTGTGTGCATGTGTGTGTGAATGAGTGTGGAATGGAAAGGCCCTAATTAACTGTTTGAGTGCTCTGACACTCAAATGGTATACCCACCATCTGATTAGTAATTCCTGAGCAAAGGGTTGCATGCCTCTCTTTCACAAAAAGGGTTAATACAAGGGTCCTCCTGCCCCTAACAAATGCACCCACCTACGTATAGCACACTTTTCCTGACCCAGGACCCCCAATAATCATTGTGTGACACCTTCCTCATGTTTTCTGTATTAGAAAATTTATTGATCATTAACATTTACATAACAATGCAATTGTTGAGCAGTGTCAGTGAGTTGGGGAGGTAAGGTAGACTAAGACAGGAAGCGCGTGTGTACCATATTCTATGTAGCTAAATAACTCATAAACCAAGTTTCTTAATAATATGAGTAATACAACATACAGGGGAATCTGAAAGCCATTTCAAATTCTCCAAAGTTAATTAGGCAAAAATATCCCATTAACTAGTGATAATCAAAGAAGAATCAAGTTTCTGATGAAAAAGTACTTGTTTTCAGATGGTTTCCATCTTGATAATAATTAACGTAGCAAGTAAATAAAGGTACGATATGTATATTTTAAATAATAAATCAGTTAAGATTCTAGTAAAGAATAATGTAAATTGCATTCATTAATTGGAAAGTTATGATATATTAGCAAATGTGAAACTTTCCACTCTTTCTCTTGATGGATTAAGTAGTTTGCCAGATAAAGACATCAAGCTGGCAACTGTAATAATAAGCTTGGTATACAACTATTCCCTTTGATGCATAAAACCTCAAAGTTCACAATGGAAATTGCCTTCAACCGCTCTTAATCTAATATTCATTTATGCCATATTAATACAAAAACAAATGTAATGAAATCTTTTTTTCTATTTCTAATTTGTAATAATATAACAGATCTTTAATCATTCCTGTGGTGAAACACTTTAGGCACAAAGCTGCTTCATTTTCTCCAGTTTTTACATTGTTATAAAAGGCAGAATGTATCATTTAAATATCATTTTCAAGCAGTGTCTTTTTTCTATCACAGTGGGTTCTTACTGCTGCGATGTGCAACATGAGGCCATCCAGCTGCTGCGGGACTACAAATCCCATAATTCCCTGGATGGTCTCACGTTGATCATCCCTGTTTTACCCTTTAAGTGCCAGAGTTGTGCCCATAGAATTTTGAAGCAATGCATTGCACACACCTTTAACCCGTAAGGGGTTAAACCATCTAAACACAGTATTAGTTTCACTTGAAAACAACTTTGGCTGTGAGGTGAGGACAAATAAAACTCTTGTAGAACACGGAAAAACACACTTCCATAGACAAATCCATATTCATCCGTGGGTTGTGATGCAGCACTCAAATGGTTAATGGATGGTGTGAGTATTAGTTTTGGAGAAATGCTGCCGAGTTGCAGGAAACGTAGGATCAGAGTAGAGGGGACGTAACAGTGCCATTCCATCCATTAACCCTTTGAGTGCCATATCACAGCCCCTGCAATCATGCCGATGGGTCATCACAGTCACACTTGCTTCTCTACTTCTGCTGCATGTAAAGCTCATCTGCTCATTCAATTCAGCTTGGTAGACTTTTTCCCTGCCTTCTTTCTTAGGCATGTCGCCCACGTCATGTGGGCAAGATTCTTATGTCGCTATTTTCAACCTGGCAACATATTTAATGTGCCCCTGGGTTGGTCGCCAAAGTGAGGGCGGCATTTTGATAGTAAGCTGTTTCAATCAGCCTCATTTACTTGTACTTTTGGGCACAGGCTTAAAATGCATAAATCCTGTAAAGGGGAAGTTTGTGGCTGAAATGTATAAAGCTGTGGATAAATCAACAGCCCATAAAGCCATCATGCCAACAATACTCATGCATATAAACATACAGTATATGTGTATGCTTGTGGTCACCCCATTGATTACAGTGGGATCAACCAGCTTGAAGATGGAGGATGGAATGTGTAGATCCTTCTTGTTTTTGCGTATTGATGAATAAGTATTGTCTGGATACAATCTAAATAGGTGAATGGGAAATAAACAAAGAAATCCTTTATTTACTTGCACGTTAAACCATTCGAGGCGTGAAAATTTTGGCCTATATCTTGTGATTGGGGCCTTTCTAATTTTAAGAGGCTGATTGAATAAGAAAAACGGAAGCAATTCTGGAGCAAACTAACATTATAGGCAACAAATAAAAATGACCCAAATTCCCATTCTTTTAAAATGTTTTTTAAAGCCCAATTGGCATGGTGTCTCTTAGTTTGTTCACTTAAAAGGCTTGATTAGAAATTGTCCTTCATATAAAAGTCAATTAAATATTCACTTGCTTTTAATATGAGGGCTTTCTGATCCTTTTGTTTTCCGTGTGCCATTTGTACTGTTTAATGTCTCTGTATGTCTATTCCCTATTGTACAGCGCTCCACAATAAGTTGGTGCTATATGAAGTATAATAGTAATATGAACTCTGCTGTAGTCCATAATTCAACAGGGACATATTACCATTATGTCATTAGAATTATGAGCAACACTCTCTCTCTCTCTCTCTCTCTCTCTCTTTTTCATTGTATGGAGATGTGAACTTCATACAGCAAATACAAGAAACTGCAGATAAAATGCAAAAAATTAATTAGCAGATATACTTGATTGCTGTATGAAGATCTACCCATGTAAGTGATTCTGTTAAACAAATTAACAAACACTATTTCCTAAAGGATAATTGCTCTGTATACACATCTACTTTTCTGGTAGCAGACCTGACGATTAAGCCAGGGCTACAATGTAGGCCCTAATGCACCAACAGGAGAGAAGAACAGCAGTCTAAGGAGAGATCCCCTTGTATTATGTTACATTGCGCAGGTAACATGAGTAAGCTGTATTCCCAGTGTGAAAACCACTGGCGAAAAGGTCTGTGCATGATTTTATTGAATTGCACATGAAAAACCAAGAACAGCTGTGCATATTTTTTGGGGTTGTGGTCAGAATGAATGAATATGTATGAGTGAAATAGACAGGGCCGGCCCAAGACATTGTGCTGCCTGGGTCCAAGGATGAAATGCTGCCCCCCCTCCGCACACCAAAACCACGCCCACCAAAACACGCCACATCCTTAATTATATTAACCCCTTTCCAGCCCCTAAAACCAAATACAACTGTAATTTTTTTTATTTGTTACACCCCTTGTACCTCTTTCTCCCCCCTTGCCTTTTTACATCCCTTGTGCCTCTGTTTTCCCCTCTTTTCACCCCCTGTGTCCCTTTCTCCCCCTCTTATCACCCCTTGTGCCTCTTTTTTCCCTTCTTTTCACCCCTTGTGCCTCTTTCTCACCCCCCCTCTCCTTTTGAATCACTCTCTTTCTTCTCCTTATGGCTCTCTCTTCTCTTGCTTTTTACTCAGTCTCCCCACTGCCCACACTGATGACAGCCAGGACAGTGTCACATGCGGAGACGCCAAGTGGTGCATGCTGGGATTTTCTTTGTCAGTCTGGGCGGCAATTTTAAACTTGCACTGGCCTCCGAACAGACCAAGAAAACCCCGGCATACTCCACACGGCGTCTCCGCATGTGACACAGTCCTGGCTGTCATCAGTGCGGGCAGTGGGGAGAAGCCGCGCAGGAAATAACATGCCTTGGGGCAAATTGCCACACCTGTCAGAGTGCCGCCTGGGTCCATGGACCCACCAGGACCAATGTAAGGGCCGGCCCTGGAAATAGAGAAGCCGCCTAATGCAGGAAGTAGTTTTGTGAACAAGTTTATAAGTCTGTGTAGCTTTGTTATAAAATCTAATTCAAGAAGCGTTCAGTAATGCTTCCTGCATTAGAACATGTGTAATATCTATCTGTGCCTGAAAAATGCCTTCAGGGCATGCACACGTTTCTTGCATTCCACCCTAAATTACTAATCCTGCTCACGTTGGAGTAGAATTATGAAACATTTTAATTGCTTTTAAATCAGTGAGCATTGGGTGAATTTGTATTTATTTTCTATGAAGTACTGTTTCAATAAAACAACTTGGATCTATCTATCTATCTATCTATCTGTCTGTCTGTCTGTCTGTCTGTCTGTCTGTCTATCTATCTATCTATCTATCTATCTATCTATCTATCTATCTATCTATCTATCTATCTATCTATCTCTCTCTCTCTCTCTCTCTCTCATTGCTGATTACATATCATGCTTTGTGACTTCCTCTTGTATCTTGTTTCCTCCTGTATCACCATATTTTTAAGTGTGTTTCATTAACCCTTTCAGCATTAGGGAGGTACCCAACACATTGTGTTCTTATTTCAGAATATTGCACATTGCTTTCATTGTACAAGGGAATGTATTACATTTCATTTTCATTGCCCTCTTTTCTTCTGTTTCTTTTCATTTTCTTATCTTTACACCATTTGTTTTATAGAGAAGCATCTCTATACTTCAATGTATTATTTAGCACTAGTTGAAAAGCCCGTTATACAGGCCACAGTGCCACTGCCAGCTGGTCGCGGAGCAGTCATGCACAGTAGAGACTGCTCGCGGTCGCAGCTGATAGCCGCGCCACGGGCAGTCTCTACTGAGCATGACTGCAGCATGCGCAGCAGTCTCTACTGCGCATGACTGAGGTGTTACACGTTTTATCGAATTATTACATAGGAGGATATTTCATTATATTTTTTTCTTTTTACCTTTTAGCTCTCCCCTTATACTGTTTTTCTGCTCCAGAATAGTTCATATTTAAATTTCTGTGTAAGGCCCTAATGGACATATTCAGGAAGCTAAAGAGATGCAAATATGAAGTAAACCAGCTGTACCATATGAGACAACAATTTCACAATATCCCAATGATTTAAATTGGGCTTTAATTATGCTTTGCAATGCATTGGACCCTTGACGAAGCCACGGAGTTGGCGATACGCGTTGGGTGTCCAGTGATGTTGGCTGCTTTATCTAACATTTCCAGTGTGTTTACTGTTTATATGATTGCTTTTGATAAGTATACCTTTATTTGCACTGTATAGATACTTTTGTATCACTGATATTTCTCCATTTTGGCACTGTATGGGTTGGTATTTATCACAATTGAAATATTTTTTTCGTTTTTTGGTGTTTGTTGATTCCTTTGGTTATACATTCTCCTTATTTATTATTATTTCTCTGGAAATGTATGGTATTCACTATTTAACAGCCATTTACTGATTGTTTTAACTACTTTTATCTGTCTGTGAGTCTTACATGTATTATTTAATAAAGCTTGTTTATATTTTTTTTTTTTTTATATATTTTCCTGTTTTGTGTGCCTCATTATAATAGGCTTTCTTTTTCATAAGTTTGATCATTTGGCTACTTTCTTTCCTGAGGATCTTCCTTTTGCTTTTTGTTGCAATGCACGTCTAGCATTCAAGGGGTTGATAGACACATTTAGCCCTTTCAGTGAGAGAGGGGTGAGCAACATATTGATTTGCATTGCAATATTTACCCCTTTGGCAAAACATTAAACATAATGTTTTAATACATTTTACTATACTTTTATTTCAATTCTCCTTGAGTGTTATATGCAATGCTAACTCTGCTCTTCATAGATTAACCCTTTGAGTGTCAGAGGGGTACGCCACGCATTGCAAAGCAATGAAATGAGCTATTAGTTAATTTATTAAAAAAAAAAAAAAATACATATTTTACTTTTAATTTTTTTCTCAGAAAAGAGAAGGCAGGTTACATCTTCCAA
This sequence comes from Rhinophrynus dorsalis, assembly GCA_037306005.1. NCBI lineage: Eukaryota > Metazoa > Chordata > Amphibia > Anura > Rhinophrynidae > Rhinophrynus > Rhinophrynus dorsalis. The sequence goes on along the minus strand of CM074718.1, from coordinate 235,845,826 downwards.
AACAACAATTCTAATTAGACATTCATGGGTCCTTTTACTCTTAATTTGAAATCAAAAAAGGTCTCTGTAGTTCTAAAGTGCAAGAGTGCAATGTGGAGATAATTTTCAGCCTACATATGAAATGTTTTATTGATGTAATTAACTGCAAGAATGTACCTGCTTTGAGAATACCTTGACCCGGCCAGGGACATGTTTCTAACTATGGAGTTAAAATCTGAAAATGAATTAATAATAGTAAAAATAGGAGTATAAATATGCATAAAGGATTAGTCTGTGTATAAAGGATGTAAATGTATAATAGTTAAAGGGATAGTAACCCTTTATTATGACTTTACATATTTTGAAAGTGCAGAATAGGTAAGGTCAAATGTCCTCTATTTTTAAATTATTCGGGTTTATTTATATATATACTTTTATATTCCTGACAGTAGCCTGTCTAGAGCTTGATTTCCAGAGAGATTTCTGATCAGTCAACCATCAAAACAGGACAGTGAAACAAAGTAACACTATCCATGAATCACTTCATGCTCTGTATACTGTATGCCATTTTTAATTGTATCTTTTTTCTACATTGCATCTTTATTTACAGATTCTGACAGAAACAGATACAGGGAGGTCAACACCAAGGATAAAATTAGGTGAAGATGAAAAAATTAGCAATTTGACTTTACATATTATACACTTGCAGCATGTGTAAAATCAAAATAAAATGTTCAAGGGCTGAGTAGTATTTCAATAAGTTTGGTTGTACATTATGGTTGTGTTCATTTTATTTTTTTGCTTGTAATCTGATCAGCATTCAACGTTACATATAAGAGATGAGGGAGTACAGAATCTCTCTCTAGCATTCAAGAAGTGAAATCCACATTAAAATCAATTTGGAATTTTTATTTTCCTCCTATGGAGCAGTTGCTATGCTTCAGAATTGCTAATATTTTGAATAATGCCTTTGCTGTTTAAAAAATCTGTTAATGAGAAACATTCAAACTGGAGAATTACGTGTCATAACTAGAATTTATTTCTTGAATGAGTTAAATGAGAAACATTGTATTCCTTTAAATGAGTAAAATTATACTTCTCAATTTCTTTAAATGTAAAAAGGTTATACATGTGACTTGATATCATTAAGACCATATAATCAGTCAGTAGGGCAAATATTCAAATGCACCAGTGCAGCTCCACTGGAATTCACCTCTATCACCAGTGGCTGCACCTTGAGGTCTACACTATAGAATAGGACCACTGTATGGACACAGTCAGACATCAAAACTTTAATTTCAGCAAACTGTGTACATCAGCCCTATAGTGTGTGCTAGAAAAAAAAAGCATACATTTTCACAATTTCCACTATGTCTTGTTTAGGGCATTAACTTAAACAAGGTGTAGAAGAAAGGAATACCCAAAATGCCCACCAAATGCCTCATAATTCTCCCCTTGGGGCAAGTAATGTTAAGGATGTTGAGAAGATTTTTAGGTTAGAAAACTGAAATCAGGCAGGTGTAAAGTCAAAAAATGGACTGGACCCCTTGATTTAGCTTTGAATAGCCATCATACCTTCACTTCACTGGCTCCTAAATTAAGGCATATGTGACACTGAAGGCACTGACAATTTTGATTGGCCAGTGACAGTGCTGTCTTGAATCCCTAGTATAAACAGCTCTATAACCATGGAAAAAATGAGAAAGGTAATATTTATTATTTATGGTGTGTCCTGAGAAAGGGAAAAACAAGGATGGGACCACTGCTGCACACAAGCACCTCAACGCTTACTAATAGATCCTAAGGATAATTCACAAATTTGCTAGAGCAGCTCATTTTCTGCTCTTAATCATTAGCAGAAAAATCCTGTACATGCACACACTTGGCTACAGTTATGCCTTTGATGCAAACTAACCCTGAACAGCACCTCTTAAGCATGGATAAGAAAATGGCCTAATTTGAGGCTTTTAGTATATAGTATGAAATAAGGCTTGATTTAAGTGGAGAAAAGATAATTGGTAGCATAGTAATTTGTTTTTCACAGGCATTGCATCCAAAAATTTGTTCCAGAGCTTACATCTCCCACCAGTGTTTAATGGGCAGTTCATTCTATCTGTAAAAGGAGAAGTAACCCATTGTAATATGAATTCCCCTGCTTAACTAAATGTGGCCAGACAATCATAATGGTCACTGTGATCTTTTCCTTGTGCCTTTGTTCAAAAGTTTACATCTTCAGTCAGTCTTGGATGTCATGGCAATTGAACTGAAATGGCAGTTGCTGGCAGGACCACAAGATAAAAAAACTCTACCCAGTGCACCTGGTTATTTTCAGTGCGTTGTGCACCCCTCTTGTCCTAAAAGGGTTGAGAAGGTTTATACACTCTTACTGCTCAGTTTGTCATGACATCCAGGACTAATTGATGAGTTTATGTCCTTAACCCTTTGGGTGCTGGAGGAGTATACAATGCATAATATATATATATATATATATATATATATATATATATATATATATATATATATAGAATACAATTAGAAGTGGAATGCACTCTCCCTTAAAATCTCAATTCATGCCCAGGTGCACAATCCCAAACTTATTATGTAAACTTAAAGTAGAGAGGGGCAGCACCCGTGGGTCTTTTTCAAAGTTAAATGAATTTATTAATGCAAAACATATATATATATATATATATATATATATATATATATATATAGAGAGAGAGAGAGAGAGAGAGATACACACACATCAGTGAAATGTCTGTTTGTAAAATGTCAGCATTGTATGCCAATCTAAATAGTGTTTTCCTTATTCTGTGCAATCCTACTGTTATACAAATCAATACAAACAGTTAGGCAGTGTTACATAATGTACATGAGACAATTATGGTAGAACAAAATAAAGGTTATGTTTTCTACATTTGAAAAAAACAATTAGAAAATATGCACATGTTGTCAGTATATTTTGAAACAGCATAGTCTGTTTGGTTGAAAATAATCATGTCTCCCACTGTTACTAGGCAAATAATTAATCAAAACAGTCTCTGCAGAAGCACTAAAATAAAAGGTCTGCTAGGTACAAATAATAAGCACATTAACCAGCTCTGTCACTAACTGTACTGATATTACATGCAAATGAGCAATACCCACAGACAACATTCATTAGTAACTTTACATTCCTGCAAAGTACATTTATCTTAAATAATAGTTTACAATGTTATATTTGAACTATATATATATATATATATATATATATATATATATATGTGTGTGTATATATATTAAAGCGGAACTTTCATTAAAAGTGCCCCCCAAATCATTATTCACATAGTGATACGCAAATAAATACTTTTATTATCTTGAATAAGTCTGGCATTATTGAGAAATACAAACACAAGAACAGCGGCTCAAACTCCCATATGAACCACAAAGTAACTGCCACTATAGTGTCCACAATGTGAAATGATAACTGACTTTTAACAAGCCTTAGATCTCAAGTGGGTGCAAAAGGAGCATCCCCAATAGCCCCATAGCATTACAAAACAAAGCGCAACAAATTCATGCAACACCACTAATAAGATCAATCAGAGCTTGAAAAAAAACAACTTTCTTTATTATGGTTCTGTAAAAAAAGTACCTTTAAATAATTCAAGCTGGATATCCAATAAAGAAAGTATAACTAAACAGCAGCTAGATCCAAAGACACTTTACATGTCAGATCCACGTGTTTCGCGTACAAGATACTTACTCATGATCTCAACTTGTTCGGCAGGCATCAGTGGCAGGCATCTTGCTGTAGACTCATCTGTGCGCCTACGCTGTCAGTCCTTTCCTGTACCTAAAGGTACAATGGAACTCCTCCTCACCAATCCTGGAGGAGAGCGGGACAGCTCGCTGATATGTGCTGCACAAGTTGTATTTCTCAGTGCCACACTTATTCATGATAATACTAGTATTGATATGCATTTCACTATTTGAATAATTATTTGGGGGGCACTTTCATTTTAATGAAAGTTCTGCTTTAAGACAAACCAGAGCACTTCACCATAAGGGACAAATATATATTACCGCTTATTTGAATGAGAAAGTTGGATTGGATACCTTTCTAGCATTCTCTGTCATTCAAGGTGTTAACATATCCATTTAAATAAAAAAATGGGAGTTTGTGTTTCTCTCAAGTAGTGTAGTTGTTTTTTCTCTTGCCATTTTGTTCTTCATTTAGGACATTAGCTTTAGTGTATTGTTCTACTCTCGGTATCCTAATTTAGATAACATTCGTGAAGCAAAAGAAAACTGATTTTTCTTAACTCTGAAGTCTAGCAAATAAAAAATAAAACAAGTATACAAAATCTATTTGCAGTAGAACAACTTCCAACATTTCCTGCACTGAAAACAGACTTTCTGTCTGAATGTAATCATTTTAATGCCAGAATGTAATCGAAGCAATGCATTGCAACCCCAGCCCGACATTCAAAAGGTAATAGCCTCAATCCAATTAGGTCTGAAGTGCAAAAAAAAACCTGCCTGCATTTTTTTCCTGACAAAGTAACTGCTAGGGAGAAATTTGTAAAAATGGACTGGCTCAAGTGTTTTATTCATTGGAGGAACAATGTTATTCCATATCCATATTCCATGTTCCATAAGGCATCAGGCCTTGTATTGTTTACTAGTGTAAAAGCCCGTATACACGGGCCAAGGTCCACGTGATGTTCACCCTTTGAGTGGCAGAGGGGTACGCAACACATTGTTACCCCTCTGGCACTCAAAGGGTTAAGAAGCCGGTCCTGCTGCTGATGTAGTCATGCACTGTAGAGACTGCCCGAAAGCACAGAATGCTCCCAGCATTCTGTTCGTTCGGGCAGTCTCTACTGAGCATGACGGCTTCTAACAAACATCGTAGTGAATTATTATATAGGATAAGGATTGTAATGCCGGCACAGTGAAATACTTTAAGTACAGTTGAGGTATGCAGCTCATTGCTTTGCAATGCAATGCGTACCCCTCTGGCACTCAAAGAGTTAACATATACATTACTTTACGACATACGTAGTATATAAAAGATAGAAGATGAAGAAGGTGACGGACAGAGGATGGCAGGTAAATGTTACTCAGATCTGGTAGTTAGACTAGTGCTAGGGCTAGTTTTGTTGCACTTTACTGTTAGGGATTGTGTAGGGTTAGTGTTTTGGAGGGTGACTGTGTGTTAGCAATTGTTAGCCATTTTGCTTTGATGTTTCCATTACTCACTCTATTTAATGTGAGTTTTGGAGACTGAAAACACACGATTGATGTTTGGCCACATGTCAGTTTCTGTGGTTCAATGTCCATTGTGATTTCAGTTGAAAGGGCAATTGAATAGCTCCAGTGACACAGTGTGTCGATAGCTATTTTTGCCCTACCGGATGTTTTACCTGCATGAATTGATTTGAGGCCAATGTCTCTTACCACAAATAGGGCTAGATTCTATTACAGGTGCTAATTTTATCTCTGCTTTTATCTCCAGTTTTCTCCATAGACTTCAATGGGAAAATGTTTGATAAAACTGGTGTTAACATTTAGCATCTGCAATAGAATCTGGCCCTTATTTGGTTCAAACCTTTCTCACTATCTACTTAAATACTATGGTCTGGATTCTATTGCAGGTGCTAAATGTTCACACCAGTTTTATCAAATATTTTCCTATTGAAGTCTATGGGGAAAACCAGAGATAAAAGCAGTGTTAAATTAGCACCCTTAATAGAATCCAGCCCCACATGAATATGTGTTCTCTGACCCTATTACTGCTGGAGGCAGGTCTAACTTAGGGCTGGATTCTATTACAGGTGATATTTTTATCACTGCTTTTATCTCCGTTTTTTCCCATAGACTTCAATAGGAAAATGTTTGATAAAACGGGTGTTAACATTTAGCACCTGCAATAGAATGTAGCCCTTAGGGTCTGGTAATAAAGCCTAGATAGCTAAAGGAAGTGTGTGAAGATGATGATCCAAAAAGGCAAACTAATATGTTTAAAGGGATAGTAATACTTCGTTTTATCTTTATTTTATTTTGTAGGCATTAAAAAAACATGAATAACGATATAAGTCTTATCTCTCAAACCTTTATGGTTTAAGAGATATTCACAAGCAAAGTATCCCCCCCCCCGTTCAGTCAGATCAGAAGGGAGGTGCCCAGGTAGATTGCAGAGAGGGACAATCTTCAATTAAGGTAAGGGAAAAAGCTGAAAAACTTGTCAAGGGGGGAAGGGCTTTCATTCTTTTCATACAAAGAAGATTGTCCCCTGCTGTTATCTGTCTGGTCTTACAACCAGATTCACATCTGAGAAGAGATGGCTTACACTAGGAAAAAGGGGCGGGAGGGGGAAACTTTGCTTGTGAATATCTCTTAAACCATAAAGGTTTGAGAGATAAGACTTATATCGTTCTTCATGTTTTTTTAATGCCTACAAAATAAAATAAAGTTAAAACGAAGTATTACTATCCCTTTAAAGGCTTAGTTATGTTTAAATTACAGTGAAGCTACGATCCCTCCTTAAAGTGTGTATTAATGCTGTGTTATGTTACTAATACTGAAATCACTATTTTTCCTCTGAAATTATTTTATAACTTGTCCCACTCCTGCCCCTTATGCTGACATCACACTTGTTTGCCACAGAACTGAAGGAAGATCATGACGAGGGACAATCTTCATTCAGTATAAGGAAAGACCTGCTCTCCTTTATCAAGGAGGGTAGAGTTTTCCATATACTGAATGAGGGAGGATTGCCCCAAATTGTGATCTGTCTAATCCAATGACCAGATTTTAGATCTGATGGGAGGTGGCTTACACAAATGAAAAGGGGAAGGAGGGGCAATTAATTATATAATTTCAGAGAAAATAGAGCAATTTCAGCTTTAGCAAAGTAATGGAGCATTAGCATGCATATAAAGAGGGATTGTAGCTTCACTGTAATTGAAACATTACTATCCCTTTAAAAAAAAACTAACTTTGCTAATACTTGAATCCAGACATACCCTTCAACTTTTTTGACTAATTCTCTGGAAAGCTACTAGACAACCTGAGCAGTAAGCTCCCTTCAGCTTTCCTTACTAACTATAAACAACTCAAAGTATTCCAAACTACAAGAAAGAAGCAGGTCAATCTGCTTTCTCCTTCAGAGCTCCAAAAGACTGGAAAAAACCTACCCAAAAAAAGTCAGATCTTTGAGTCAAAAGTCCCTTAACGACCCTTGACGGTCATAGTACGTCATGGGTCGACCTGCGTTAACAACCCATGACATACTATGACCGTCATGGAATTCCGGGCTCCGCCCGCGGCTGCACACCGTTCAGGGAGTCCGTAATCAAAAAAAAAAAAGCTCCGTGGTCCTTTAGTGACCGCCGAGTGCCTGTGCGGCCGGTCGTTCAGGGGTTAAAAATAAATGTTCCATGTATTTAAAAACATATAACTGTATATAACACTGGCTGTTATTTTTATTTATTTATTATCATATATGAATATATGTTGTTTTTTTCGTTTCTCACATGTAAATGTTACTTTGTCCTGTAAAAGCTTTCCAGAATGTATTTGAAAACAAGAGAAATCTCAGTGTATTCCTCCTTGTAATAGACTTTGTAAACAAATACATAAATAAATGCACAGTACAGCAAAAATACATTTTGATCTGCTTAGATAAGGAATACATTAACCCTTTAAGAAGCAGATGGGTGAGCAAGGCATTGTTTCATAACGCCTCGTGCATGCCTCTCATCCTTAAATGGTACCTTGCATGTGTCTTACCTCTAGGATCTGCATGGCTCAGAGTGATGGTGAGGAGAAGAACAACAATTCCTTTCATTTTTACTGCTGCTGCTGCACTCCCAGATATCACAATATCAAATGCACCTAATACTAGGGCTCCTATTTTATACTTTATTTAAAAACGATAAATCATTAATTTGGGTATTGAGACACGAGATGTTCAACCCTGACCTTTGGTCTAACAAAAAACAAAAAGAAACTAGGAAAACACAAATTTCAAAGAGACACTGGAGGCAAATTATCTAATTAAATTAATGATTAACAAGGAAAAAGTAAACAATTTTATGTACGTCAGTCATTCTAGCCTGTATATCTCTGAGCCATTGTTTTGTAGAGGATGGTATTGATGGTTAACCTTTGGATTTCAGATTTTGCTGGACAACAGTTTCAATCACCTCTGGACAAACAATGAGCGGTCACCACAGGATACCAAACTTTGGTATATGATAAAGGTGGTGGATGCAGGTTAGATGTACATAAGAAATATTCCAATTTATGATAAAAGCTTTTTAGGAATCTGGATTTGTTTTTAATTAAATTCTTCATTTTTTTGTCTGTCTGTCTATTATTCTTTTTAATTGGACGTGGGTTAACATTTTAGTGTGCACAAGCACACCTTCATCAAGACAGTGAATGGTTTGGAAGCAGCCATTTAAGTATGAATCTCACTGATCTCTTTAACAAATGGGTATTTTCAAATAGATTAAAATCAGTAAAATAGGAGGTAAGTTGTGTAAAGACAACTGTATAACCCTATTTTGTCATTATTCATTTGCTACTCCGCACAGCATGTGATATAATACATCCTTAAAAGGACACTCTTACCACATAAGGCACATTGTTTCATTAACATTTATATAATACATTTTATCTTACTTACAAACAAGCAATTTGTAATTCACAATTTATACAATTGTTTGTTTTTCTAGCTCCTCAAGCACCTTTTTGCAGATACCAGGAGTGTGGGGAAAGGGTTGGAGAGTCTATGGAGAGACGTGTGTTCAGTCCTTAAACATGCACATAACCAGTGTGACGTCACACCTTTAACTCTCCACTCATCCTATATAATAATCTGCTAGGATGTTTGTCAGAAGCCATCATGCCCAGCAGAGACAACATGACCAGGAAAGTGGTCAGAGAGGACTTCGGTCCGAATTCGGAGTGCCCCGATCCCTATGAGCTGTGGCGCTTTCGGGCACTCTGTACTGCGCATGACTGCAGCATGGGCAGTGAGGCTCTGCCCACCAGCCGAGGCTGCTGGGTGGCACTGAGGCCTGTGTACATGGGCTTTTACACTAGTATCAAATATTTTATCAATGCAGTGCAATACTGGGACACATTTTCACAGACATACATTACATAAGGAAACATTTTACATATGTTCACTGACAGTCAGTAGAAGCAATACTGATGTCAAGACAGTGAATGGTTTGGTAGCAGCCATCTAAGTATGAATCTCAATGATCTTTTAACCCTTTAATTGCCAGAGGTGTACACAATGCATTGAAAAGCAATGCGCTGCTTACCCCCTGCCTCTGAAACGGTTAAACAAATGGGTATTTTCAAATAGATTAAAATCAATAAAATAGAAGGTAAGTTGTATAATGAAAACGGTATAACCCATTTTTGTCCTTATTCATTTGCTGCTTTGCCCAGCATGTGACATAATACATCCTTAAATGGACACTCCTACCACATTGTTTTATTAACATTTATCTAATAATATTTTATCTTACTTACAAACAAGCAATTTGTAATTCATAATTTATACATTTGTTTGCTTTTCTACTTCCTCAAGCACCTTTTTGCATATTCCAGGAATGTGGGGGAAAGGTTGGAGGGTCTAGGGAGAGACGTGTGTTCAGTCTCTAAACATGCACATAACCAGTGTGATGTTACACTTTTAACCCTCCACTCATCCTATATAATAATTCTCTAGGATGTTTGTCAGAAGCTGTCATGCACTGTAGAGACTGCCCAAACGCACAGAATGCTGGGAGCACAGAATGCTGGGAGTTCTGTGCTGGGAGCATTCTGTGCTTTCGGGCAGTTTCTACAGTGCATGAGTGCATCAGCGGCAGGACGCAGAGCAGGACCGGCCTCTTAACCCTTTGAGTGCCAGATGGGAAAGCAACGCATTGCAAAGCAATGCGTTGGGTACCTCTCTGGCACTCAAAGGGTTAACATCACCCGGACCTTGGCCCATGTACACGGGCTTTTACACTAGTATAAAATATTTTATCAATGCAGTGCAATACTGTGGCACATTTTCACAGACATACTTTACATAAGGAAACATTTTACATACATTCACTGACACTCAGTAGAAGCAATACTGGTGTCAAGACAGAGAGAATGTTTGTGCAATGTTCTGGCAACAGTGAGGAAAAACATGGTTTATTTAACTCTGCGTTTAGTGCTAAATAAAGTAATAAAGATGTTTGTGTTCCTGTAAATACCAATATATATATTTGACTGGGTCCAATGCAGATGGTAAATTAGTGCAAATCCAGATAATTGGAGCAATTATAGGAGTAACAGCAAATTGTAGTGGTAGTACATATTAATCAGTATTAATCACTGTAACCTCACTATAACCTCTCCTGATCGCCTTTCCTTTGCAATCTCTAATTATTTACGTGCTATGTGGGGACTTGCTTATTCAAATAATGGATTCAACTTAATCCTGTGGTCTGTTTTTTGCAACGATTCTTCTCTTCTATTTTTCATTAGTACATTTAATTTCATTAGGCCCCTTCATTTTGCAATGGTGGTGTGTTTTCATTTATTTATTATATAACCTTGAGTTGATACTGCTTATTATTTTAAGGGCTATATGTGAATAGTGAGATAAGGGGGAAGATATATTGGAGAAGAGGGACAAGTCATAGTGGAAGACTGGGGGGAAAGAGTGAGAGGGGAAGAAAAGGTGGAGGGGAAAGGCAAGACATGGAGCAGGAGGTTATGGTCAATGAGAGGAAGACATACATTTGGAGAGGGGTGAGGAGACATGATGGAGATCTGAGAGAAAGACATGGTGGAGAAAATGTGGAGATGCAATGAAGGAGGGAGTAAGATATGATATAGGAGGGAAAACAGATAGCACAGGAGAGGGATGGAGGGACATTGTAGAGAAAAGAGAGGGAAGAACATGTGGAAGAGAGAGGGTTATGTTGGATGAGTGGGGGAAGAAGTGGTTGTGGAGGAGGGAGACATAATTGAAGAGAGGGATGAGGAGATGTGATGGAGATGTTGCAGGAAGACATGGTGGAGGAGAGGGGGAAGACTTGGTGACAGCGTGATGTACATACCTGGGAACTCTCCGGAGACCCGGTAAAGCTCTGTCAGAACTGGAGTCTCCGGGGCAGAGGCAGATTACTCCGGATGTGGTGAGTTTCTATTGAAACTCTTCCACATCTGCTTTTTCTCCCACTGTTCCTCCTTCCCCAGCCTTCTGTGTGACACCTTTAAGCCCTGCCCCTCCCAACTTGCATCAAGCCCCGCCCCTTTTTGACACAATTTACGTCATTATATACACCCCCTGCTGAACAGAGGACTCCACTCAGGGTAGCCCTCAATTGGAAGTGTCCAGGTATGGTGATGTACGATATTCTAGAGGAGGGAAGTGCACGCCTCCTGGAACAAAAATGTCTTCAGTGTTAGAGCCTCATAGGATAGGACATAGAGTACATATGCATCATTAACATTAGAAGACCAATATATTTTTGCGTCATTATATGCATACCTGGGAACTCTCAGGGTTTGACCCTGAGACTCAGGGTTTTGGCCCAAATCTCAGGGTCTCAGGGTGAAGAGCCAAAATCTCAGGGTGAGAGAATTCAGTGCTACCTGTTATATATTCTGCTCCAGTTAAATGCTTCTTTAGTCTCTAAATTAGTGCCACTTGTAATCTATATTATGGGAGATTTAAGAATTCACATTTATACAATCTCAGGGTCAGCTCATTTTGAAAGTTCCCAGGTATGATTATATGAGAATAGCAAACAATAAGAGGAGAACGGCAGATCAATACACTAGACCAGTAGAGCTTTATATCAGTATTTGAAACAGAGCATTGTACCACTATGTGAAACCGGTAGCATATTGCAGTATTACATAAAAACAAAAGAGTGTAGGGACAGCACAAAATGCAAGAGTAACTAAGTATTGCAACAAAAAAAAACAATCAATTGATAAACAAAGTGTCAAGACATGATCGTTTGGCTATATATATATAAGATGGCAATTAAAAACAGGTCTATAACAATATATAGTGAAGCAGATATATACGCTGATCATGTAGTAGTAAATCCTACTGATCCCTATTAATTGGATACCTTGGAATCAAACAGTAGGTGATAGCAATAGCCAATTCTCATGTGATAGTAATCACATTGTGATGTTAGTGGTGGTTTCAAACTAACACAAAGCCAGTAAGATAACTTAATGATAGAGCATGACAGAATCAAAGATTCTAATATATCACATCTAATGGACCTATGGTTCATTACTAGTGCATCTGGTAATACATGCAACGGATGCCAGACCCCTGTTTTGAGAAAATAATTTGGACTATAAATTTACATGGGCTTGCAGGGGTTAAATTGAGGTATTTTTTGTGTTATCACCTTATGGTTTCTAATTGTATGCATCTCAATGTCTGATCAATGTTTTATGTTTTCAATGTCTGATCAATGTTTTATTAGCTGTTATTCCCTAATTGCTTTACCGTTGTTGTGTATTCACCATTGACTGGTGCCATGGTTGTCTGTAAATCCTGTTTCCATAGTTCTATGTGTTAATTGTGTTAATCCATTCCTTTCCTGATTCCATGTCACATCCAACTTTACCTGGCAATGTGGCCATTTAAACCCTGACCAGTTCCAATAAATTAGTGGTCCTCAATCTTTTTTTGTTCGGGGCACCCCTAACACACAATCTAGAACATTCGGGGCACACCTAATATGTTTAATGTACTTTATCAAGGGCATAGGAAGGGTATGATACATAAATATACAGTTATTATTAGGTCTTATAATCTTAATAATAAAACTATACATATTGTGCATAACAATTTCTATAAATATTTATTTAAAAGTCCATTTTTGTTAGTCTTCATAGAAAACATGGGGCACCCAAAGTTGATGTTTGTGGCACACCAAAGTGCCATGGCACCCTGGTTGAGAATCACTGCAATAAATTGACACAGATGTCTTAGACTACAACAACTTGTGTGGTGTGTCTTCTTCTTGGAATGGTCCAAAGAGTCCCCTTTGACTCCCATTACTCAGATCCTGACAATTGGACCAGACACGGCTACCCCTTTGTAGCTGCATCACAGAGAGAGAAGCACGACAGCCAAGGATTACACAGGTTATCTGGTCCCTGTTATACCACATAAGGCAAATTTTTGCTCAAAACAATTTCATTTCAAAGGCTGGTATCAAACCTTCCTCAATAAAGGTTGAGTGCAACAAGTTATAAACAACTACTTTCCATAGAACCATGGCTCGCCAAGAAAAAAAACCTGTTATTGCATCTCACTGATACCTAAGCTAACAAGGGGCAGATTGCACCCAGGGCCCCCAGGAAAATGGAGGTCAATGGGTCCCCCTTTACTTTGCCCCCTAGTTATGTCCCACCCACATTTATGTCCAACACCCAACTTATTGCTCCAACCTATCAGCCCAGCCCATCCCTTTTTTCTAATTTTCTAATTACATTGGTGTTAAAGTAAGGCAAGTAATACCACAGAACTTATAAATGAAACTGAGCAAAACTATTGATGGAACAGAGCTAACTTTTGAATAGGAGCTATAATGCTATTATAATGCCATTTTAACTGTAAGCTCTGTGATGTCAATTGTGTAACACACTAATAAAGTTGATGAGGATGAAAAAGGATATGTGTCCATCAAGTTCATTGAAGCCATTTGTAATTTAGCCCCAGCTGAGTAAAAAACTATTCCTTCTTGACTCCAAAATGCAGTTAGATATTTCCCCGGATCAACAACTTATCTGCTTTGAAGCCAACTATAATAATTATCATATAGTTCTGTGCTTTTTTGAAAGCAATTACAATATCTGCAAGCACAGTATCCTGAGGCAAATAAGTCCATAACTTTACTGCCCTTACTGTAAAAATGTGTGCTTTTCCTCCATTTCAATTGTTACTCTAGAGAACTCTCATTTGAAATGTATCTACACTAGTGATACTGCAGTGCTTACAATTGAAATGGAGCTAAAAGTGCATATACACTATCTTGATAACCATATACCAGTATAATAACTATTGGATCTTAGCGTTCTTTAAAGGGATAGACATGATTCACAATAAAATCAGCTCCATTTAACCTTCATAGTATTTGGCCCATGGAGAGTGTTATTTCAGTACTGTCTGAGCTGTAGTTCAAGAGTAATCGAATGATGAAGTATCCCCCCTCCCACCCCTTTTACCTAGTGTAACACTGCTCACCTCAGAGCAGCAAGACTGTCCAGATGGCTCTCACAGAGATTAGCATAAGTGAAAAACCTGTCAGCGGCAGGGTTTTCCTTTTACTCACAGTAAGAAGATTGTCCCTTGCTGCGAGCTGTCTGGTCTCAAGACCAGATTCCACATCTGAGTGGAGGTGGCTTAAACTAGTTAAAAGGGGCGGGAGGGGGATAATTTATCACTCAATTACTCTTTAACTACAACTCTGACAGTATTAAAATAAGGAAGAAAACAAGAAAAAGAAGAAAAAGAGACGAGTATGGAGTTTACATAAGATCTATTATATACATAGATGTTATATTCCCTGTATTAGTGTTGTCATATTACAACTTTGTCCCTTTTCTTTCTCTATTTAAAACATTAAGATTCATTTAATTCACTGAGTAAGATCAATACCAAAATAACACATTCTTTTTTGTTTCTTTCACAACACAATACATATAATTGTTTATATACATATTTTCACTTTAAATACGTACCACGTTTTGGTTTATTAGTTTATTTCATTGTAAATAAATACTGATATTGCAAGATATCTTATTAATAAAATACCTGGTAATAAAAACCAACCCATAAACACTTTACGAGCTATTTACTTTTAGATTAAAATTGCAAATATTTGTTATCTCATACATGCATGTCATATAAGGACATTTTACACATTTGTAATTGATTTCAAATGTAACCAAGACTGATTGAATTGCAAAGGATCTGTCATTTTTTCTGATGTCGGTTAACTCTTCAGACTCTGGGTTGGGACAGGTGTACGCACCGGTGTGTTATAAAAGATAGATCTAGAAGTGGTCTCTGTTTTGTCATAAAGTGAAATCCATAATATATATATTGGTGTAATATACACCTGGATGCTGATACATATTAGTTTGCTTGTTTCTCTTTATCATCTAAATAGAAAAAAAAAACATGTCTTTAGATATGGGAATCTATGGAAATATTTTTGTCTCTGTATATATTGTTTTCATGTATGTCTCTGTAGCGATTAGTCTTTTTTTTACATCAATACGTTTGTTTCTAATAGACATGGCAAATTTGGATGCTACGATACTAAGGGCTGGATTCTATTGTAGGTGCTAATTTTATCACTGCTTTTGGGCTAGATTCTATTGCTGGTGCTAATTGTTAACACCCGTTTTATCAAACATTTTCCTATTGAAGTCTATGTGGAAAACTGGAGATAAAAGCAGTGATAAAATTAGCACCTGCAATAGAATCCAGCCCTTTATCTCCAGTTTTCCCCATAAACTTCAATAGGCAAATGTTTGATAAAACGGGTGTTAACATTTAGCACCTACAATAGAATCTAGCCCTAATAGAGCCTACGTTTATAGAGAAGAAATGGTTAAATATATACTTATCCAGCTTTTTAGTCGGATTGGTTGATTATCATGGAGACATCTAGGGGCTAGATTCTATTGCAGGTGCTAATTTTATCACTGCTTTTATCTCCAGTTTTCCCCATAGACTTCAATAGGAAAATGTTTGATAAAACAGGTGTTAACATTTAGCACCTGCAATAGAATCTAGCCCTAAGAGAGCCAATGTTTATAGAGGAGAAATGGTTAAATATATACTTATCCAGCTTTCTAGTCAGATTAGTTGATTATCATGGAGACATCTAGGGACTAGATTCTATTGCAGGTGCTAATTTTATCACTGCTTTTATCTCCAGTTTTCCCCATAGACTTCAATAGGAAAATGTTTGATAAAATGGATGTTAACATTTAGCACCTCCAATAGAATCTGGCCCTTGATAAGACTGCAGTATTGAGACGGCTGGCTCACTATAGTATCTGACACCCTGAAGAAAGGACCTATAGATCTAGAAATGCGTTGGTGTGTTTTTATCCTTTATACATTTATTCAACATTAAATCACTTTTAACCCTATTGGCTGATCACTTGAATTTCTATCTGAGACTGCGGGAAGTTCAGTGTTAACACCTTGAGTGCCAGTACAGGGGCAGGTTCATATCCCTGTTGCAACTAACCGGTTGTACACTTAACAACCGGTAGATCTCTAATTGTGAGTATAAGAACAATTATTATATGATTAAATGTTTCTGGTTTGAACAGAAAGCACCCCCTCTTGTGTTTTCATTTTTCCAGTATTGCAATAACACTCTCCATGGCTTAAATACTATGAAGATGAACCCTTTGAGTGCCAGAGGGGTACACAATTCATTGCTTTGAAATGTGTTGTTTACCCCTCTGGCACTCAAAGGGTTAAATGGACCTGCTGTTTTTGTGAAACATTGCTATCCCTTTAAATGGATAGTAATGTTTCATAATAAAAGCAGCTCCAATTAATCATCATAGTATTTGGGCCTTGGAGAGAGTTATTTGAATCTGTCAAGTTCAAGAGTAATTGAATGATAAAATATCCCCCTCCTGCCCCTTTTACTGATGTAACACTGCTCACCTCAGAACAGCTGGAAGGTGCCCAGGTAGACTGCAGAGAGGGACAATCTTCAATTAAGAAAAAAAGCTGAAAAACCTGTCAAGTGGGGTATGGTTTTCATTGTTCTCAGAGTAAGAAGATTGTCCCTTGCTGTGATATGTCTGGTCATACAACCAGATTCCACATCTGAGGTGAGCAGTGTTACACTAGGTAAAAGGGGCGGGAGGGGGATACTTTATCATTCAATTACTCTTGAACTACAACTCTCACAGTATTGAAATAACACTCCCCATGGTCCAGATACCATGAAGATTAATTGGAGCTGCTGTTTTTGTGAAACATTACTATTCCTTTAACTAGTGGGCTATAATGGGAATTGGAGATAATACTCCATAGTCTGAGATTTACCATATTGTGAATATAGTAATACATGTTGCATGGAACTGATATCTTAGTGCGGGTTTCTGACCCTGATTATTGGAATATTCTGACTTTTTAGCTAGAACATTGAATATATGTTAAAGCATTGTTGTGGGCAGACAGACATGAGAGGCTAAATTCTATTACAGGTGCTAATTTTATCTCTATGTTTATCTCCAGGTTTCCCCATAGACTTCAACAGGAAAATGTTTGATACAACGAGTGTTAACATTTAGCACCTGCAACAGAATCTAGCCCGAGGGGAGCAGTACACTCATTAATTCTTGTCATATATTAATCACAATAATAAACTATCAAGTGTATTCACTGGAACACTGTTTTGTTATAGTCCTTACCATTTGCTGAATACTCAAAGATTTGTAATCCTTGTAGGGATGGTACCAATCAAGATCTATTGTAGTTTCATATACAGGAAGATATCAGGACACACTACAATATTATAGACCGTAACAAGGTGAGGAGGTTCAGTACTATAAGAAATAATCCTAAACCTAGTGTGAATGGCTATGGGTCAATTTCAGATATCATTATAATTAAGGAATCTGTATATTTATACATTAAGTTTCTTTGATTACTGACTATACTTTCAAATCAACATAGGGATTGTTATCTACTGAATGTATTTTTAACATTAAGGAGTGATTTCTATTTCTTCAGAAATTTTAATTTATTTAGTGATTTTAATATTTAGCCAATAAAGTATATGCTTTTAGTTAGCTTAGGTATCTGTGAGGTGCAATAACAGGTTTTCATAGAGAGCCATGGCTCTATGAAAAGTAGAACCAGAGATTCTGTAGAGTCACAGACAGGGTCCGAATGAAGTGGGGAGGCTTACAAGAATTTTTGGAGGCTTATAAGAATTAAGCATGAAATGAGAACATGTAGTTATAGCAGAGTGATCAGAAAAATTCATAGATTTAGCAACTACTATTATAGATGGACCATTACTTAATAACATATTTACATAGTTAGTTTGTTATATAGTGAAAAAAGACTCAAGTGTATCAAGTTAAAGCTTTCCCACAGTATAACCTAGAAAATGAGAATTACATAATCCTTCTCGAGTCCAAGATGTATGTTGTTAATCTATTTACTAGAAATACCTGTTTAACCTACTAATACACAGTATCACCCTTTATGTTTCCTTCTGCTAGAACCGTATGCAATATTCTCTTCAATCTATCTGTTATTACCACATTCCTGGACAAAGAATTAAACACTATAACATACATTTCTGTAAAGAATCACTTCTTGTGCTGAAGTTTCTCTGTCCTCCAATGTGGCATACAGGAACCATGGGGGTAAAGTCCCCGACTGCTTGACAGCAGGGCACTTCTAAAAACAAGGTCACTGAGATGAAGACTCCTTCTTTCCCTCAACTTTACCCCCAGTTACTATAATTAGTTTTAAGTGACCTCCCACAGAAGAAGTGGCTTGGGTGTATGGGTGATTCCCTCCCTATTTATTTTGTTTATTAACATTTTACATGCTTTCTATTCTTTTATTAAAATGATAGTGTGGTTCTTTACCTGACATCAATTTTACTCCACTCCTGAGAACCATTTCACAAGATATAGAAAGATGGAGCCACCTATACACTTCCTGGATAGGACAGATAAACTTGATCAAAATGCTCATGCTCCCCAAACTAATCTTCCTATTTGCTGCCTTACCAGTGCACATCCCCAACACCTGTTTTCAGGCACTTAACACGGTGATTAACTCCTTCATATGGATGCGCAAAACACCTAGGCTTAGGAGAGATATCCTGACAAGACCAATAACGGACGGCGGTCTGGCTATCCCGGATTTTTTTTATTATTATCAAGCTTCCGCCCTATCCAGAATATTTGATCTGGTGCATGACCCTCCATTACTATGGGTCTCTACTCTCATTCCCCATTTAGGTTCCTTAGATCCTCTTCAGACATCGCTATCTGTGAAGACTGACCGTCCTCCATCAGGTAAGACACATCTTATATACGGTCACATTCTAGACATTTGGGACAGTGTTAGTAACTCTCCTACCTTCACTCCATCTCCTTCCCCCCTCCGTTCGGTCTGCGGGAATCCGACTTTCCCAGCCGGACAGACACACACTCTCTTTCAATCACTTAGACAACGGAAGGTAGACACATTGAGAACTTTAAGCGATTCTTCTTCTCCCCCTTCTCTTGATTATTTACAAAAAACTATTGGAGCTCCTTCTGCTCCTTGGTGGTGCCTTCTCCAGGTACATCATTGGGTACATGACGAATGGAAGAAAGGCTTTCGGAATAGGAGTCTCACTAAATTTGAAGACAGCCTACTCAAAGCCAAGGACATCTCACGTCCCCTCTCCCTTTGTTATAACTTAATACACTCTTGTCCGACTCCTTGCAAGCTTTACTATATGAAACAATGGGAGACGGAGTTATCTTTCACCCTGGACATGCCTGACTGGTCACTCATTTTGACAGACGTCTTCAGATTCGCTAGAGACACGGCCACTAGGGAGTTGAATTATAAGATAATCACCAGATGGCACCTGACTCCCACTCGCCTAGCCCAAATTGCCTCCACACACTCGCCGTTATGCTGGAGATGCTCTACAGGGGTTGGGTCCCCTGCTCATATTTGGTGGCTCTGCCCACTTATTGTCCCCTGTTGGGAGCAGGTCATGCACAAAATTAATACAACTTTACGCCTCTCTCTACCTACTGACCCTCTTCTCTGCTTATTCTTCAGTACACAACATTTCCTCACCTCTCTTCCAAGGACACGCACAATCCTACTCGCACATCTTCTGAATGCGGCAAAGTCTCTTATTCCGCTATTTTGGAAACAGACATCTCCTCCTCCCATTGCTATATGGTACGAGAAGACTGATAATATATATCAAATGGAAAGATGCCACGCTATCGCCTCTTCCGAGATGGCATTCTTTTGCTCCTGCTGGGATGTCTGGTTCGAATGAGTACTCCTCTGGCATTGCCTCACTTGATATTCCAGCCGTATACTTAAGGCAGGTGATATGTCAGGGAAGTGCCGACCCCCTCCCCTTCTCCCCCCGCTTCCTTACTCTCTCTCTTTTGTCCCCCCCACCTTTCTCTCTCTCCTCTCCCTTCTCACCTTTCCCCTTGCTTTCTTTCCTTATCGCCCTCTCCTCTCCCTAATGACTTTGTACTCCTCTTTCTATGTCCATCCCTCTCCTGTTATTAATAGTAATGAATAGATGATGTGGACGAGACTTCATTCACGCTTATTTCCGATTTGTTATTTCGATCACCACTGTTCATGTTAATACTATTGTCTAGACAATACATTTCACTGTTAAATTTGGTCTCCGAACAGTACAACGACAATACCCTAGTAGATTCTTTTAATCAATATTGTTTGATCTCGTTCCTTTAAATATTGTATACCTTGCATTTCAATGTATAGGCTACTTATAACCTTTGATGTACCTATGTACGTTTTTCTTATTCTCAATAAACTTCTTTAAAAAAAAAAAAAAAAAAAAAATTATAGTGTGGTTTCTTAAGTTTGAGGGACCATGAGGTGACCACTTTGGATTCACACACCTAGCTTGCATATTTAATCTCCGGCTAATCACAGGAGCTTCAAAATTAGACACTACACAGCAGTCACCTGTAAGAACTTTTTTTAACTTTTGGGGTAGTATCATTTTGGAACAGCTGGAGATCCCCAATTTCTTCTCCGCAAGAAAAGACTGCAATCCCTAGAGTTGAGAATATCTCAAAAAAATCCTTTATTAAACATTATTAAAACCAACTATGAATGAATACAGGATTTAAAAAAATGCGCTGGACTACGCCTAACGCGTTTCATGATGACAAGAGCACCACTTAATCATAGGCTTGGAAGCCAATGATTAAGTGGTGCTCTTGTCATCACGAAACGCGTTAGGCGTAGTCCAGCGCATTTTTTTTAAATCCTGTATTCATTCATAGTTGGTTTTAATAATGTTTAATAAAGGATTTTTTTGAGATATTCTCAATTTTGGATTTGGCTGAGATATCACGGTGGGTCTGGGTGCGCTTTACTCCTGTTGTCCTCTCGTTTGTGGAATCGTGGCTGCGATTGTGGAGAGCTGCACTGGACCCGCCGGTCCTAATGAGGCTTGGTGAGTGTTGTGGCTATCGGCTAGTGTATTAACTGAATGTAACTGTTACATGATTTCTTTTAATCCCTAGAGTTTCCCAGGATTGCCTAGTATGAAAGAGGTGGTCTTTCACTAACCCCTTAACTTTTTGCTTGCAACACATTGCACAAAGGCTGGTCTTTCCCTATTGCCTACCAATTTAACCCTCAGAGCCCTCTGCCACTGGCTTCTCTTCACCTTGTGTCCAGAGATGCAAAAAGGAGGTGGCTATATTTCATCGTCATCATTCTTTAGACCATTTCTCCTGGAAGAATGTAAGATATCAAACAGATTACTTTTTCTTATCATGTGCAATTTTTCATTTGTATCATTTTTCAGCTGAGGTCTTGATGCAGTGGGATACTTCACCCTTGCAGTTAATACCTCCCTGCCTCTGGCTGATACACATAAAGGTAAAGCAGACAAGCTTTTGGATTCTGTCCTTAAGGTGAACTTTGTGGCCAATGGTACCACTGTTAGACCTTTTTTGCTATTGCTTGAGTCACTAGAACTATGGATATCTGGGGTGGACAACTTTTGGATGCCATCCAAGTGGATGTTCACAAGGATGAATTGTTGGTGTTACTTGCCAAGGTCCTCGAAGTGAATATTTAGCTTATGGAAGTAGCCTTTGAAGCCATAATGTTCTTCAGGAAAGTCTCAGCTTTTTCTGTGCCTGTGCTTCGAACTCTGTGGCTGATCAGTGTGTTTTTTTGGAAGGGAACTGCATATACTTCAAGTCCCTTCCCCTTTTTTTCTTGTGCAGATTTCCTTGGGATGCGGATAAGGTCCTTATAGTTCTAGACATGGCCTTTTCCCTGCTGGAAAGGAAGGTGTTAGCCTCTGTTCCACCAATGGAGAATTTCACTGGATTAGACTCAAATCTTTTTTTTATTCCACAAAAAAAAAGAGATGGCAGCTTCCATCCCATTCTGAAATTAAAATTCATCAACCATTTTGAGCTGGCTCCTTGGTTCCATATGAAGTGTTTGCACATTGTCATTGTGGATATATGTCCATGGGAGTTTATTGCCTCCCATGACTTACAGGACTCTTATCTGTATATTCTGATCCACCCAGATCATCAGCTATCCCTGCTCTTTGCCTTTCAGGGCAGTCATTTTCAATTCACTGACTTCCTTTTGGTATGGCATCTGCTCTGAGTGTCTTTGCATAGATCATGCTCACCTTGGTAGTTCACATCCATGCTCAAGGGACCTCTTTGTCCTCCTATCTAGATGACCTTTTAATAAAGGCTCCTTCAGCGTTGGCTCTGCATACTCAGGCTCAGGAGTGTATATCTATCCTGGAACAGCAGAGTTGGGTGCTCAACTTAAAAAAAAAATCTTCTTTGTTCCTTTCCAGGTACTTTCCTAGGCATGGGGTTTGATATCCTCCAATACAGGGCGTGTCTTCCAGAAAATAGTCCTTGTCTCTTCAGGTGTCTCAAGCAATATTTTAGCCATTGACGTTGTAATAGGAGTACATGTAGGTATTGTATTACCTAGCTGCTACCTTGGAGGCAGTTCCATATGCACAATAAGAAAGAGAGAAAGAGAGAGAGAGAGAGACAGCACACCAGGAACTGTAATCGCAACAGTAATGAGGAATGTTAACCAACTACAGTAGTCAGAATAGGATAATGAGAAATATGAGATAGATAGATGGATAGATGGGACCAAAAGTCACAGATGATGTGATCAGATAGAGATAATCTGAGGAACACATAGTATCACTACCAATAAATTGATTTACAGACATATTCTATATCTTCATGTCAGGCAAGGAGAAGGAGTATATGAGGATCCAAAAAACGTTTCATTCATTGAAAGCGCTTATATTGTTACTTCTTGTAATAATGTCCTTAAATTTAAGCAATAAGTCAGATACTCTTAATGGACTTTGTCTTTGAATATTGCCTCAATAGGTAATGCTTGTGGTTTTCTTTCCCCTCTGGATGCTCCTCTAGGTACTATGTTCTTTCACTGTTGTAATCTCCTTCTGGATGTTCCTTCTGTGACTGCTCCAATTTGGGTAATGCGGATCTCCCATCTCCAGTCTCCCCTTCTTTTCCATGCTGGAAACTAGGGCTCCTAGTGAGTTGAAATGACAACATATACCGTAGAAAAAGTTCAGTAATAGATTGGTATAAAATGCTTAAGTATAACCCGGGCCAGTCTTTCTTGAATGTGCCGGAAATACCCTTTCCTATAGAAAGACTAACCTCATTGATAGCCACTTTCTTGGGATGTTTACCTCAACTCCAATACTGCTATATTTCTCAAAACAACATTTCAGTGCTCAAGAATTACAGCACTTACAGTGCCAATTATCATACAAAAACAGTGAGAAAAAGCAGAAAACATCTATGTGCAATAGGTTTAATAATATAATAAGATAAATGCACATTCACTAGACCCAAAGGGGTTAATAGGCATCTGGGATCCCTACGCCCCTTGTTAGTCATGATACCGCTGTCTCCTACTGATAGTCCAAGCCAGATGGAATACTCCTCACATGCTCACAATTGCAAATCTGCTCCTCACTGGAATAATGACTGGCCGAGTGTAATCCAAATCTTTCTTATTGCCAGCAAAGATGGTTCAGAAAAATCCCACTATTTACAGTGGAGATAGGGAGCTAGACTGGATGAGCAGGGCATTAGGTAGGCTAAAAGGAAGAACAAACTAGCAGGGGATGTGAGGCAGGGACCGGCACTAAAAAAGAGTACACAATAATAGTAACTAGCCAAACGTATTTTTGTCTACTTCTTCAAAGGCTGATAAGCAATTAAAGGAAGCTTTCCATGAAAGCATCCTTCATTTAACAACTACAATTAACCTTAATTGTCTAATGATCATCAGACTCTTGAATCCATACAGAATAAAACCACCCATCTTGACCTAAGGTGGGTATTAATTAAATCAATTAATAGCATACAAAATGAAGAGACCTATCATAAAAATCACATAAATGGAAACAGAGGAAATTACCAGACAGATACATAATTCTCATAACACCCGTTAAAATAAATATAATATTATGTTACTAATAGAAACATAAGAGAAAATCTATTAGCACAACTCACACTTGGATATTTTAAAAGCACAAAAAAACTTAAAGATACTTCAAGATACAAAAAATACAGAAATACGTGTATAATCCCACCTAAATAAAATGGCCCCAATTTTGTGTGAAATTGTGTCAATGACTGTACTAAACAAATTCTGTTTCTATAATAATATGTGCTCAATAACTGAGCTATTAGATGTTTTAAAATAAGAATAAAATGAAGTTGGTGTGGTGAGAAATATGTGTACATAATCAGAACAAGCTAATCTAATAGCTGAACCTTAAACACAAATACAATTAAATGATAAAGTACATCTTAGATCCATAAAAACACAGTGTGGGTAATAGAAACATGCTTAATCAGTAAAATATATAAGATAATTAAATTAATATTCACATCATCCAACCAGCTTTGTGTCTCCATTCCCTGAAAGGGAACAACAGAGTAATATATCAATAAATTAAACAAAAATAGAGATTAGAACACTAAAGGTTTAATGATAATTATTTAAAAAAAAACCTATAAATAAAAATGATTATATAAATAGTCTAATAGAGGTAAAATTAATGATATAAAATCAAATAAAAACATACTACAAACTGGAAACAGTATGAAACAGAAGCCCAATTCACAAACCAGTAGCCACATATCATAGGACAGCCGCCAGGTCAATATCAATATTCAAACCATTGGATGCCATAGTTTTTAACTCATAAATCCAATATGTTTCTCTTTGGAGTAATTGTAAGAACCGATCACCTCTTCTATGGCTATTACCAATTCTCTCGATGGCCTCTTCCTGAATCCCATCCTTGTCTCCACCATGACATACAGCCACATGTTGCGAAAGGCTATGAGTCATCAATCAAATTTTGATATTTCACAGATGTTCACTTATTCTTGTTTTTAATTTCCTTTTGAGTCTACCTACATATTTCAATCTGCAATTACAAGTAATCAAGTAGACCACATAGCAACTATCACAACTGGAAAAAACCTTCATTTCATATTGTTTTCCGGTTTTAGTACTAAAGAACACATTTATATTATGACACAACTTGTATTTTGGGTTCCAGAATTTAGGCCAGAACTGGGTCTTGCATGAGAATGTCCCTATGTTTATTAAGAATCCAGTACATGTCGGAAGCTGACTCATTAAATGTAGTAATGAATGCAGGAGATCTCTCCCTGTTAACATGTTCCTAATCCATATAACATGACAAAGTATTTCTATCCAAATTCTTGACCCTGATTTAAGTCTGATCCTATACTATAAAAGGCCAGTTGTATTTTTTTTCATATGCAGTCATGCACAGGAGAGACTGCACAAACACACACACTCCGCCCCCAGAGCAGCATGGCAGTCCAGCATCTCATCAAGTGAGTCCCTGCAGTATAGATAGGTCGTAAGAACAGGTCCAGTATCGAGCTCTGCCAGCGGCCACACTACAGACCGGGGATCACCACACTGTGTAGGCTGCAACGCAAATCCCTCAATCTGGTCCCAGAGCTCCGAGTTTTAGCTCAGTGCAGGGAACACAAAAGGGGTCAAATGAAAAGTAAAAAGGGATAGATGGGGATAGATAAAGGAGCAAGAAGGGAAAGCCACATAAAACCATCTGTGCTCCGCCTGTGATAACACAGCCGTTGTCCCATACTTCCCTCTTTACCAACAGCAGCTTTCCCTGTACTGAGACCACATCATCCATCCATTCCTCAGTACAGTTACTATCCTACGAGCCCCTGAGGAGGTAGACTGGCCAAGTCAGTATATACACTACATGTTATTGCATAAACGGGTTGCTTCCTCTGAGCTTGAAGTGCAGCTGAAACCCCATATCAGAGGCGGAGAGCGCAGAGGGATCGGTAATGTAGAACCGGACAGGAAAGAGGCATCCACCCACAGTGATGATACACTATAATGTGACAAGTACGCAACCGTGTGTGAAGTGCAACATGGTTTGGTTCGCTGAACGATTGTGTGCAGGTCAACACAAACGGAGTCCTACACAAATCAAGATTCAGCATGGGAAATATAAATATGCACAAGTAGTTTAACAATTAAGTTACACTAACGTGAAATAGTTATTCACAGCTTTAAATCATGTTTTCCGCTATTATCTGTATAATTTACATATTTCATGTTCTGTCCCTTAACTCTTTGAGTGCTAGAGGGATACTGAATGCATTGCTTTTCAATGCATTCCGTACCCCTCTGACATTCAAAGGGTTAAATATAGTGTGGACTATCCCATATAGCAATGATTGTGAGATTCAGTCTGGATACAAACAGTTCAGGTAATCGCTAATTATGCATGAGTAAACAATCCTAATAATTCAGGCACTGATTACTCACCTGTTGAGTATATTGTAAAACTGATCTATTGTTTTACCGAGAGGACTAATACATTGAAAAAGTCTGATGTATGTACACAATCAGAGTTAATTCATTGTTATCCATACCCACTGCTCCTTTATTTCTGAAGGCTGATCCATTATATAAGTTAGTTTACATACAATAAGCAGCTATGTAATGGCAGGTGTACATCGCAGAACTACACGGCAGGTGTACTAACTCAGAACTACACCTACCAGCATTCTGTGCTTTTGGGCAGTCTCTAATGCGCATGACTGCAATGGCCAAACATATATCTGTCCTTTTTCTACTGCACATGACTGCACTGGACAAACATACGCACTTTATCCTGTGTACACTGGCTTTTACACTAGTCTACATATACTTCATCATACCCTTTGTCTAAAAATGTATTCTTTAGCACCTCCCCTTCACTTTTGAAATCAGATTCTTGTGCAATTTCCTTTAATCCTTTTTTAACTGACCAATGGGGATGTTTTTGATACAACTCTGTAAATGCCACTTTTTACATAGATGTACCCATTAGCATCTACCTTCTTCCTGTAGTTAGTAGTGATTACCTTACTCCCTACAGAGGATAATCTCAAATCCAGGTATTTGATGTTCACTTTGATGAATTTACTGATAAACTTCAGCCACATTTTATTATCATTCAGACTTTTGACAAATTGGTCAAAAACTGATTTGATCTTTGGCTCTCAGATTCAGTCCCCCTATCTCATCTTGGTTTGACGTGATCCATCTTCTAGCTAGGATGGAAAAATGCCACTCAATAACTAACCTCACCCTACCTATTTACACTAACACATGGTCCACGTGGTTTGATTACTGTAACTCATTCATTCCACCTTGATTTATGATATCTGGGGAGATTGGGAAGTAGTGCCGTGTATCTGTTCATCCCCTCGTTTCCGTCAAAAAAACACTTAGGTCAGGACCACTCCTATGTTTCTGCAGATACCTGGGCCACGCCTGGGGTGGACCACTTAGCACAGTCGCACACACCCAAAATCTCCCCCTTGGTGACTCCTTTTTCTTTTTTTTTTCCTTTCCCTTTCTCTTCCTCTCTCTTCATTCTCCATATTACATCATGCCAAGCTGTCACCCCAGACATACTTCCATTACACACACCAGTTCACTCACTACTTGCTGTCTAACAGGCTCCACCAATACCTATTCTCTCTCTTAAGAACATGTCTGATTGTCCCTATGTGATCTAAACGATATGCTCAACTAGCAACCCCAACACGGTGTACTAGTATATTCTGTCATGTTTTCATTATTATACAAAACTTGAATTCATTGTGAAAATATTGATTTCAGCATCTGTTTGCATTTCAATGTTTTCTCTTTCTCTTTCTGATATTGTAATGCTCTAAATTTCAAATAAAGTTTTAAAAAAAAAACTGATTTGATTACCATCCCAGATTAAGATCAAATTGTCGATATAGCTTCTATATAATACAACGTATAATGGATGATTCCCACTTCCCCATGTAAAGATTCATAAATGAAGGGGTTAAAAGTGGAGCCCATCATGACCCCTGTCCTCTGCAAGTAGTATTGTCCTTCAAACAAAAACTATTCATGAGATAAAACAAACTGAACACAGTCAACAATAAATTATTGTTGACTGGTGGGCAATACTCCAGGAGAGTACAGGAAATCCTGAATAGCCTCTATTCCCAAATTATGGGGTATAGAAGTGTACAGAGCCTGAACATCACAAGTGTCCCACCTATAGTTGTCTTTGCATGTAATATTATCCACCAGAGCTAATAGCTGTAGTCTAACTAGAGGTTGTAGGAACTCATCCACTTGTTTGGAATATACCACCATTCAGCAAGTCTATCCCTGATACAGAAGGGCGGCCTGGGGGGTCTACTAGACTTTTATGGATATTTGGTAAGTGGTAGATGTTCCCTACATATGAATCTCTTTTCTTCATTGTTAATTATACCTTGTTCTAAACCTGTACTTACTAGCTTACAGAGTTTTTCCATATATTGTCTGTCAGTATCTCATAGGTGTGTCTGTCTCCCAAGAGTCTCCATGCCTCCTTGATGTAGTCTATTCTGTCCTATAACACAATACCCCCCATTTAGCTGTGCTGAGTATAATGATCCCATCATCTTTCTGGAGCTTGATTATAGCTGTCATTTCTTGGTTAGTTAGATCGTGAGTTCTACAATGATTTTTGTCTTTATCCCCAAGACGTTCCATAACTTTAAGTACCATTTCACCAACTACTTTGATGTGCTCACCTTGAGATCTTCTCAGAAAGAAGGAGGTATATTGACTCAAATTAAAAATTCCTTCAGCTTTCAATGCCATGGGGTCTACCACTAATCCTTCTTGCTCATTTTACAATCTGACCTCCCCTCTACAATTTAAACTATATTGTGCATAGTGTGTGGGACTTCTACTAATTTCCAGTGGACTTTCCGGTGGGATTTTTATATATTATTATATACTAGTTGAACAGCCCGTTACACGGGCCACAGTGTCACTGCGACCGGGCGCGGGGCAGTCACGCACAGAGGAGACTGGCCGCGGCGCGGCTGATACAGAGCTGGGCGCTCCTTCTGAGCGCACAGCTCTGTATCAGCCGTGGCGCGGGCAGTCTCTACTGCGCATGACCGCAGCACGCACATCAGTGTGTACTGCGTATGTCTCTCATTACACACGATTTTGTGAATTATTATATAGGATATTTACATTGTGTTTTATTTATTTATCTGTGGACATTTAGTGGCATTTGTGCTAACCTTCTTTGTTCTTTTACTGATATCTTTCTGTATATCCTAGTACAGATTTAGTCATCTACAGTTTATTGCAGTATATCCATTTGTTAAATTTATAAATTGGGTCATAAACAGGTCATAAACATCAATGAGCTCTTTCACTTAAATGTTTTTTGGCCCTATGCTAGACATTCTCAGAAATTGGTGCAGACATCAATATTATCTTTGCTGGTGGCATCAGTGGTCCCATCTGATGCTGGGACATCAGTTTCTCATGCCTGAGTGAATTGTGGTCACCATGGACACCAGCTTGTTGGGCTGGTGTGCTACCTTAGGTACTCTGACAGTCCAGAGCATTTGGGAGGGAGGAGCGCCCCCTAGCCATCAATGCCCCAGAGATAAGAGAGATCAACTTAGAGCTACACCATTGGTCTCATGACCAGCTAGGCTCTCCAGTGAGGATTAAATCAGACAATGCAATGGCAGTCACTTACATCAACTGCAAATGAGGAACCAGAATCTTGTAAGCCTGGGCTGAGGTTTGGAAAACCCCTCAGTGGACAGAGGCCCATGAGATGGCCCTCTCTGGAGTACACATTCCAGGCATAAAAAACATAGTAGCATGCTTCCTGAGTCATCAACATCTGGATCACAGAAATTGGGAGCTCAATCAGAGCCTATTCAACTTGATTATCTGCCAGTGGGAGTTACCAATGGTGGATATCATGGCCTCTTACCTAAACTGCTAGGTTCCTCAATTCTCTGTGTGTGTAGCTGGACCCTCTGACTTTCCTTTAGTGTATATATTTCCTCTGATCCCCCTGATTCCCAAGGTGCTGAGAAAGGTCAGGATGGAGAGGGCTCATGCTATTCTGATTGCTCCATTCTGGCCCTATTTGGCCTGATTTTTGGATGTTTGGATGTTTTCAATATGTCCATAATGGAGACTTTTCACCTGCCCATAGGGGTTGGACCTTCTGCCTCAGGTTTCAGTATGCCATCCTCAAGCGGAGATTAGAAGCTGGCTTTGATGGCTTGGCTCTCGAGAACAGCATCTTGAAGAAAAAGTTTTTTTTGCTGTATACTGAAATTTCTACTATGCCCCAAAGCAGAAAACGGGTTTCATCTAAGGCCTATAATAAGGTTTGGTCCCTGTTCAACCAGTGGTGTGCTGATCATGGTTGGCAACTGCGGCCTTTTTGGCTTCCAATGGTCTTGGCCTTTCTTCAAGACTGTGTTCAGAATGTGCTTAATCTTAGTTGAATTAAGATTCAGATTTCAACTCTTTCTGTTCTTTTGCAGCAGTGCATTGCATTGCTACTTTATGTGAACACTTTCATCCAGGAGGTAGCTCATACCTATCCTGATTTTCAGGATCCTACTCCACCATGGGACTTCAACTTGATCTTAGGAGCAGGGGTGGGTGAAAAGTGATAAAGATTTCCTGCATGGCTTTTCGCGAAAAACAGAAGATTTTTCTATTTTTTTCATGAACGTTTTCTCCTTTTTGCCAGTGTAAAATTTTCCTCCTTTTTGCCTATTCCAGCAATTTTTTTACCTATTCCATCATATTTTTCTCCTACTCTAACACATTTTTTGCCTATTCCGACACATTTTTATCCTGAGTTTAATATGGTGAAATATTTCCCTGTACAATATTACTTCTTCTGATGGCTGTAGTGGAGAAATAAGTAGCTGGAAGTCAAAGTTGTGAGTCCTACATTAACATATACCTTGAAAAACGTGTTAGCATGCAGAGTGCATTTGTCCTTTGCCCACAACTCTTACTTCCTGCTTAAAGGGATAGTAATACTTAAAATGTAAAAAAAAATATATGTTGTAGGGTTTATCCCCCTGAGTAAAACAAGGGTACTCCCACTGCTGAAAGGTGTTTTATTCAAAAGTTATTGCAGCTCAAAATTGAATTTTTTAGGTGCAATATCACAGTGGCCTGAAATTGTTGCGTTGTTGCTACACCATCCTATGGACAGCTCTGGTCACTAACATAGAATGGCATGCCGTGAGAACCTGACATATGGCTGTAAAAACTAGAGAAAACTTTTGTGTGATGGAGAAAAATATTTCTTACCATTAATTTCAATGCAAGGTGCTAGGCAAGGCAGGATATTTTTCACCAAGCGGAAAGTGCCATTTTTTGTCGATTTCAGTTTGAGGTGAAAATTTTCACCACCCCTAGTTAGCAGTACTCCAGAACCCTCCTTTTATGCCCCTTTCAGCTGCTTCTTTGCACCATTCTGAAAATCAACCTGGCTTTTACATTGGATATTTTGCCTGTTTGGGGCATGGCTGAACTATGTTCTATAAGCCTCCTTTTCTTGTTTTCTTCCAGAATAGGGTGGTTTTACAAACTTCAAGGGGCTTTTTGCACAAGGTTGTTTCTGAGTTTCACATCAACCAGAAAACTGTCCTTCCTTTTTTCTGTCCGTCTCCTTCTAATAGACAGGAGCAGGACCTTCATCTGTTGAATGGAGTACATTTTGGAAGTACTACTTCATTGCATGCAATCTTTTAGAAATCTGATTCAGTTTTTGTCATCCTCGAGGGCCAGGTCAGTCTAAGGTTGCTGTTTTTTCCTGAATCAAGGAGACCATCCGCCAGGAAGAAAACTGTACCCTTTTGGGTCACTAGCATTCCACCAGATCAGTGGATGCTTCTTGGCTCTACAAGAATCACTGCTGAGCAATTGCATAAGGAGGCAACATGGTTGTCACTAGGGATGGGCGAAACTTTCCACCTTAAACTGAAATCGTCGAAAAATGGCACTTTCTGCTTGGTGTAACATTTCCCACGAAAAGTGCAATGGGAACATAGAAGTTACACACAACACATTACAAATAATATTTTATTTACCAAAGGCATTGTATAAAAGGGGCATGAGGTTGTCTGTGTTGGTGGGGTGTGGGGAAAGAATCAGTTGAACAGGGAATGTTTTCGGGGGGTTGTTTACTGGGATTGGGGGGCACTTAATAAAAAAAAATCCTAAATAAAATAAAATAAAATAAAAACCATAAGACATGGTATAAAGGCTTCTGAGGAGGGTGCCTGTGTTGGTGAATGAATTAATCATTTGAACAGAAAATTTGTTTTGGGGGGCTTTCTTGACTGCTATTGGGGGAACAGTTAATAAAAAAAATAAATCAATAAAATAAAATAAGACATTTGTATTTAAAGTGACAGGAACCCCCTGACATAAACTGCCACAGGGGTGAACTGATACTTGACAGAGTATTTTGTAGAGGATGATTTGTTTGATTTGTTGTTAGAGGCCTTTGTAGGACTTAGACTTATTAGAGGCACAAGCCCTGAAGAAACATTGATTTATAGGACTTAAGCTTGTTTGGAACAAGCCTTAAGGAAACATTGATATGTAGCACTTAAGCTAGTTTGGAACAAGCCCTCAGGAAACATTGATTTGTAGGACATAGACTTGCTAGAAACAAACCCCCCAAAACTTTTTTTGTAGGACTATTTTTTTTTTTTTTTTTTTCAAAACACAATCCCTGAGAAAAAAATAAAAATGCTAACAAAAATAACCCAAAAACTTGGGTTGAAGATCACACTAACTCAAATATCTGTAGGAATTATTATCAAAATGATCTGTATATAATTGGGTGCAAAGAGACTATGACAACTGAAACTAAAAACAAATATTTATCTCTGAAGGAAGAGAAGGAAAGTATTCTCTTAATTGCACTCCATTAGATCATGATTAGTAGAAATTAGTAAGTAAAAAAAAAATGCCCAACTGGCCTAACGCCAGCAGGTCATGTTGGCCAGTGGCCACTGTCAAATGTCCTCCTGACTTACAACTGCTGTTCGTACTGCTGCTACTGAGTTGTTTCAGCAGCAGGATTTTTAGGTAGCTTAAAGGGAATGGGATCAACAATAGCAGTAGGATGGAAGATGTATGATGAAGGTTCCACTTGCCACGAGTGGCTCCAGTGATGAGCCTGAGGCAGTAGCAGAAGAATAAGTAGCCCCTAGTATATGTGGAGAATAGAACAAGTTGACCATTAAATCTTCTTCACCTGCCCCTCCTCCAAAATCATCATGGGTGTGTTGTTATAAGAATATATATTTTTCCCTTGAGAACAGGAACTGTGGCTTCCATCAGCAACTACAATGTGCACAATGTGTGTGTGGTAAATAACATCTGGGGGCACAACTGTATCCAAACACTATGACACCCAAAACCAAGTACTTCCGCTGTAACTGTACCCTTTGTCCAGACCCTGCTAAGGACACATGACAACTTGCTGACAGTTTAATAGTAATGTTGAACCCTCACTGCCAGAATCCTAGCGTATTCTGTGGGATGGAATCTCCTCAGATGCCACCTGATGATCTGGTATTGATTCTCCTTCACCACACTGGCATGGGTGGTCAGTGCACCACACAGTGTGCAATGGGTAGAGATGAACTGCCATGTCCTAACATTAACAGAGTGGCTATCATTTGGCAGGGGAGGTAACGATGAATGAGGTGGATTAGCAGGAGATGTACTTGTTACCATAGAGGAATAAGGTGATGTTGATGGTGAGCTAGTTGTTTTAACCGTCATGGAACTTCCAGTGTGTGTCTGGGTTTCATTATTCTTCCTCCTCTTTGATCTCCACCTTTCTGGAGAGTCAGGGGGTACAGTAACAGTGGTGCTAGATTTCTGTAACGGGTGTTTGGCTTTAACATGTTTGGAGTAAATGTCATGGTGTCTGTGTTTCATGTTTGTTATCAGGGCGGTTGTGCCAAGATGTGTTCCCTCCTTTCCCCTTCTCACTAACTTATCACAAATTTTGCACTGTACCATTGTTGATGATGACTGCACTGTGCCTGCCAGAAGATAATAATAGTCCCACACCCATGACTTCAGGGGGAGGGATAGAGAACAGCTGGAGAAGAATGGCCTCTTTCTTCTTGTCCTCCACATTCCCCATCACTTTCTGTTGCAGAGGATAATGTTGCTGCTGTTGCTGCTACTGCCCCAGATTTAGCACTGCAACTAGAATCAGGAGGAGTATTGCTACTGCTGGCAAGTGGAACCTGTTTTAGTCCCGCAATACTTGCTGACCCCATTCCCACTGTGTCCACGGTGGTCTGTGGCACACTAGCCTGCTCCTCAGCACCCAGAAGTTAGAGCAGTTGCAGTTTCCGCTAATTTCAAAAGCTGAATGCTAGTGGTGGTGGTGATGACCATCCTCATCCCTGTCTCCCATTCCTTCTCAGTTTCTGATAAAAAGGCCATCAATGTCTCTTCCACCCCAGCTTCTCCAACACCACCACCACCACTAGTCTTATGTTCTGCTGCTCTATTCCATACATCTCACTGTTGCTTGGAAGAGGTGATGAGGAATGTGACAGAGGGTCCCCTTCTGTCACACATGGCATAATTTTCTCCTTCCCCCCTGAGTACTACAAGAAACATTAGCAGCAGCAAAGTATTGGTGGCAGCAGGTTCAGCACTGGCAGCAGGTTTAGCACTGGCAGAAGGTTCAGCACTGGCAGCAGGTTCAACACTAGTGTCAGCACATCTGACAGCAGGTACAGCACTAGTGGCTGCAGGTACAGCAATGATGGCACTGGCAGCCATGGCAGCACGTCTTGCAGCAGGCACAGGCAGCTGCTTTCACTAGTACTAGCCTTTTCTCCCTCCCTTCCCATTAAATTCCCCAAGATCCCTTGGGGTGATTTAGGGGACTGGACTGGACTTCCTCTTCAGACTCAAATGACACATAATGGTCCTTCCAGCTACTCCATTGATTATTTTGTACCCTGCTCATAGTGATAGGAGTCACTATGAGCCTCTCCTGCCTCACTTTTTGCAAAATATCACAAGAGAACAGCACAGCACGTCTATCTCGCTCTGTAGCTGCTTCTATTGTGTCTGCCTTCAGAGAATACGTCATGTTTTTATAGCAGAAGTGGGCGTAAATCAATGGGCGGAAACTTTCTAGCCATTGAAAAAATGGCAAAAGATTTTGGCCAATGGGCAAAAGATGGGAAAATTTTAACCACTAGTTTTAAAGCGGATTTTCCCGCTATAAAGCGGATAACAATGTGGTTTTCGCAAAATTTCCCACGGGAACACGGCAACAACTTTTGTCCACCTCTAGTCATCACTTCACACTTGCACCACTTTCACCAGCTTGACTCCAGGGGTAGAAGGGTCATCCTGGGTTCTCTGTTCAAGGTATTTCCTTCTTTGTTTTTAATTAGGTTTGCTTTATCTTGGCTTTTATGTACATTAAAAATGATTTTGATAGGGTGGAAGAAAGGAGGGAGTCTCTATCTCAGAGACCTTGTTTTTAGAATTATCCTGCCCCCATGTTTCCTATGTTCTATACAGACTAAAATAAAAGGATTTACTGGACACTAAAATCCTATTTTCATCTAAGTGGCTCCTAGTTATTTGATCAGGCCTTGGAATGAAAAACACTCTAACGATATTCTTGAACTGACCTTGAATATACTACTATTAGAGTGGTTCTCAACCTGTGGGTCGCAACTCCATCGGGGGTCGAATGACGATTTGCCATGGGTCGCCGAAATGTGTCTAATGTACACCTTAATAAAGCTCAAACATGAGCAGGCTCTTTGAGACCTATTTAGTAAGTGACTGGTGGTCTCATTTTCAAATGATGTGACAGTGACTGAGGCAGGCAGCCGGCAGGCAGCTACTGTGAGTCACAGGCAGCAGCGCAGGAGACCTGGAGACGGAGTCCACTCACTGACTCACACTGAATTAGCCATGACGATGTCAGGCGCACACAAACGCACACCCTATCTGCACACCGCGACCACAAGATGCAGAGAGAGCAGGGGTTAGGAATCTACATGACCACACAACAATATTGGGGGGGGGGGGAGCAGGGCTGACTGGAGATCAAGGGATAGAGAAATGGAAGTGACAAGCAGCCAGCCTCTGAGTTTGCCACCAACCCAGCCACCAACAGGCTCTTATCAGCCCTTTATATCCCAGCCAGGATTATCTTTACTTGACAGGCAATGTGGAGATGATGGGGCAAGTTGGAGCTGATCAGAGCAAGTTGGAGCTGATGGGGGGCAATGTGAGGGCAATATAGAGATGATGGGGGCAATGTGGAGCTGATGGGGCAAGTTGGAGATGTATCACAGTGCCTGTGATTCCTGTCAGTCTCAGCTATGATAGATACTGATTTGCTGTGTTGGTTTGGCCCGCCCCCTGGTGACCTTTTTATACCTGGCTAGCACAACTGTCAGGCGCCCTTTCGTGGTGTTTCTGTGCCAGTTACTGTTGCTGTGTTCCTGTGTTCCGGATTCCTGTGTACCGACTTGGCTTGTCTTGACTATTCTCCTGTGTTCCTGCTCGTGTATGACCCGGCTCGTCTGACTACCACCTCTGGATCCTGACCCGGTTTGGCTGACGTTCCTGCTTGTGTACGACCCGGCTTGTATGACTACCTTCTACGTGCTCCGACCCGGCCTGGCTGACTTCCCGCTCCGAAGAACGACTCCTGCTTTCTACAGTGACCTGTGTTCCAGTTGTCGCCGCCGCGACATTTCTATCTGCTGTTCCAGCTTTTGGTGTGACTGCCTTGCCTGGTGTACTCCGATCAGTGCAGTGCATTTTCCTTTACAGAGTTGTGCGTACACGCGCCTCCCTCAGACTGCAGAGCCTTGCAATACCGCTGAAAAGCCTCGAGTAAATGTGCTAATTAACCCTAGCAGTGCCGCTGGGTTCCACTCTATCGCTAATCCCGTAAGAGTCTCTTTCTCAGTGAATACTACTGCTGAGCTGGCCGCTCTTCGTCGGCAGCTCCACACATCCTTGCAGAGTGTTTACATCCGTTTGGGCCGGTTGGGCGCTTGAGACTCTCTCTCTTGTTCACTGAGCGATTCCGCTTTACCGAGTGGTTGCAGGCACAGGCATCAGCA
This sequence comes from Rhinophrynus dorsalis, assembly GCA_037306005.1. Lineage (NCBI taxonomy): Eukaryota > Metazoa > Chordata > Amphibia > Anura > Rhinophrynidae > Rhinophrynus > Rhinophrynus dorsalis. Next base: position 235,808,434 of record CM074718.1, on the reverse strand, counting down.
TTCGTATTCCGGTAATCACGCCCGTGGGGGCTGTCGGCTCTAGCGTGTGCTATCCCGTTATCCGGTTAAGTCTGAGGAGGCTTGGCAGTTATCGCATTGAAGGCCGGTTTCCAATCACGCCCGTGGGGGCCTTATGCACTTGCACTAGTTGAAGCAGTTCCAGTAGGTACGCCCGAGGGGGCTACGGGGACTCTTGTGCTTCTTACTGAACACCGTGGCGGGGCAGTCCAGTATCCAGACGGTGATAGTCTTGGTCTCCAGCATCAGCCTTATAACACCCTGGGCGTTCCAAACATCCACATCTGAGACTGACTGTTATCAAGGACTTAACCCCTGAGGGGTATACGCTATTCTATTACTGTGTAATTGTACTTATAAGTCATTTGTGCATTTACCATTATTTCTATATATTATCTGTGTATATTTACCACCACTAGAGGGCGTGTTATTGCCTTATCTTATTTTAATAAAACTGTGTTCTTATTCACCCAATGGTCTGAGTGTCTTAAAAAACCGTGACAAGATGATAGGGACAAGTTGGAGCTGATGGGGGCAATATGGAGCTGATGGGGGGCAATGTGAGGGCAATATATATATGATGGGGGCAATGTGGAGCTGATGGGGCAAGCTGGAGATGATAGGGGCAAGTTGGAGCTGATGGGGGCAATATGGAGCTGATGGGGGCAAGTTGGAAATGATGGGGGCAATGTGAGGGCAGTGTGGAGATGAGTGGGCATGCTGGAGCTGATGGGGCAATATGGAGATGATGGGGCAACATGCGGCTGATGGGGCAAGTTGGAGATGATGGGGGCAATGTGGAGATGATGGGGGCAACATGGAGCTGTTGGGGGCAAGTTGGAGGTGATGGGGGCAATGTGGAGCTGATGGAGGCAAGTTGGAGCTGATGGGGGCAATGTGAGGGCAATATGGAGATGAGGGGGCAAGTTGGAGCAGATGGGGCAATATGGAGCTGACAGAGGGAAATGAGAGGGCAATGTGGAGATGATGGAGGCAATGTGTGTGCATGCATGCAACAGTAATAGAGACAAAGACACATGCAACAGACATACACACATTTAGACACAGAAACTCTCACACACATGCACTGACATACATAAAGTGAGATAGACACACTCATACATGCAATGATACACACGCACATGTATAGAGAGAGACAATCTTGACATGAGCCATACATATTTATTTTGGGTGGGGGGAAATCTTGGGTGAGTTTCCACTTCTTTTCCCAGGAGTAACAAAAATAATTTTACTATTAGGGGTCCTGACAACTTGGGAAATTTTATCAAAGGGTCGCAGCACTAGAAAGGTTGAGAACCACTGTTCTATGACATACGAATATAACAGTATCACCCCTCAGACATCTGTTCTGTAGACTAAGTTTGGCTAGACATTCTTTGTACATCAGTTCCTTTATTCGGTTAATATTCTCCAGGTAATTTATAAACATATTAAAAAAAACATAAGCACACATCCCAGCCAATGGAAGGTTAGAAAATATTTTGAACAGAGACTGGCCATATATTTGCCAGTCTTTGTTCAATTTTCACATAGAAAGGCTGGGACAACGGCCTGAGAGATAACTCGGAGGGGGGGGGATTTTTCGCCTGCATTCCAGCCGCCACCACCGGTGGCAGCTTACTTTAACACTTTCACTGCCTCATTTCACATTTGTTCACAAGGGAATGTATATCTGCAACCTATATTTAAATTTGAACATTTTTCCTCAGTATATTTTCCTTTTAATAATTAATCCAGGTTTGTGAATTCTGAATTGATGCTATTAACATTTTGACGTTAGAATCCTGATTGAACCTATACAGTTTTGCCAAATGTTCACCTTCGTATACCCATTAACACCTTTTTCCTACATTTTACTTGACAGTTAACTTCAATATCTACCCAGATGTCTCCACTAGAGATGGGAAAACATTTTTTCCTCAAACTGAAATTAGCGAAAAATGGCATTTTCTTCTTGGTGAAAAAGTTCCCATGAACAGTGCTGTTTTCCACTTTTTCACACTTTTTTTCTCCTAGCCAATTGCACTGAAATCAATGGGTAGAAAATTTTTTCTCCACCTCACGAAAGTTGTCTACAGCCATATAAAAGGTTGTCAGGCTCTAACAGCATGCCATTCTGTGTTTGTGAGAGGAGAGAGCAGCATGTTTTTGAGCTAGACAAGGTAGGCAAATAAAGGGGAATTGAAGCTTTGTTTTAGGGAGTCATTTAGGTAGGACATTTGTTTTCTTTAGTAGGGGAGTCTGGAGGCACAATGGGGAGAAGAAGGGAGGAAGGAGGTTGACCCAAAATTTAGTGTGACTGACTGGCAAGACACAGGCAGCTGGGGTCCAAATTGCTTGCTGATTTTACTTTTATTGTCTGTGTGCTGGGGAAGTCTGTGGAAAGAAGTTGTTGGTTTTTGTTTTTTAGTTATATATATATCTTTTTTGGGACTTTCTTTGATAAGATGTGCTTAACAACTTAAAAAGAGAATGAAATAAAAAAATAATAAAAAACATAAATAGTTAAACAAATACATATATTACACAGCTGACTGGGAGCTCTGTGACTGAGGCAGACTCGAGAGACAGCATTGAGAATTTTGTCAATGGCCAAAGCAAGATAACACACTCCATCAGTTGTGTACTGTAGAGAGTAAAAACATACACAGCAGTTGTCTAGCAAATGCACAAGCGAGAGGGAGAAAGTGGAGGGAGTGCAGGGGTGTAGGAGTAAAGTGTTAGTGCAAAAACTGACTGCAGCTTCTCCTCCTGGGGTGGATGTAGTTTGTCAAGGTCCCACCAATCACACCACGCTAGTCCCCCACCACCACAACCATACACATCTGCCATTTTATAGGTTGTACTTTATTTTTTTAATCACTTGACATCATCATCATGAATACGTGCAAGTGTCTCTTAAGCAGGAAGTTAGTGTTGTGGGCAAAGGACAAATGCATTCTGCATGCTAACATATTTTTCAAGGTATATGTTGTTGTAGGACTCACAACTTTGACTTCCAGCTTTTCTTTTGGAATAGGCGAAAAATTTGCTGGAATAGGCAAAACGGAGGAACATTTTGCATTGGAGAAAAAAAGTGAAAAATCATCCGTTTTTCACGAAAAGTCACATGGGAAATTTTTCTCACTTTTCGCCCACTCCTAGTCTCCACATTATAACCAGTTTACCTGAAAATATCTTCCCTTAAAGGGGATGTATCACCCCTATACAAGTTAGCCTGGATCGTTAGATTATACACCAAATATAAATAAAAGTGCATTAAGTTTTTTTTAAAATCTCCTGTTGGTCTAAAATGAAGTTGTAAACTGTTCCCTGTACCTACTTCTCCATAAACTTTGGTTACCTGCTCTGTAACCACTGTCCATCACTCTGCCTCTGCTCCCTTCCCTCTATCCAGCCTCCTCTGATGACGGAGGCTTTCTGTATGTAACCTGGAGAGATCGCATTGGCAGAGATCAATATCTAGCCATAAAAAGCACATATAACCTATGTTAGACATTGGTTATATGCACTTTATTTAAAACGTCACCACATGGATCATCTATCCTTGTTAGGGGGGGGATGTCAGAAGGGTTCCTGGTGCCCCCCTCGAGGTCTGAATTACATTTTTAAACTAATATAACAATACCAATATGTTACATGGGCTTTATTAAAAATGCAACCAGTTGTCACCTGCATTGATCACCTATCCTTCTGGATAGGAGATCAATTCTATGGGGTTGTCAGGAGGTGTCCTGATGCCCCCTTTGAGGTCTGAACATATAATTAAAAAAAAATTACATTTCACACACATATACAGGCAAGGTATGCAACCACATACCTTGCCTATTAACCCTATGAGTACCAGAGGGGTAGCAAACACATTGCAATGCATTGCTATCTCACTGGTACACACAGGGTTAATCATGTAATATAAATACAATGAGGGCATGTCAAAAAACATTGGAGAAGAACAATGTTGAATTTAAATGGAGAAAGAAAGTCATTGGAGCACTGTAAGTCAAATTTTAAAGGGGTGGTTTAAAATGTTGAATGTGAACAATATTTGTTGAATTAAAGTGGTGAAAGAAATCACTGTAAGTCGAATTTCAAAGGGAAGGTTAAAAATTTGAATGTTAACAATATTTGTCAAATTAAAACGGTGAAAGAAAGCACTATAATTTGAATTTCAAAGGAGGGGGTTAATATGTCGAAGCGGGGCACTCTGTCGGTTTCTATGCTGTATACTGTATTCTGCACTGCTTTTGTTTGAACAAAGATGGTTTTGAAACCGTCGTTGTGGCTTCTACTACTCAACTCCGAGGTGCAGAACTACAGACAGAAAATGTAACCATAAAATAGGTGCTAATACTGAGTGTGGGTAATAAAATCCTACTTGCACGTTGTTTTTAATCTTTTCCTATTGATTTTTTTTTTGACTGGCGGTGTGCATAATTACCGCTGATTTGTTTTCACAAGTTTGATAACAGGATACTAAAACCTGACTTAAAAAAACAAGTCTATTTTTTTTTTAGCGCTGGTAATAGAATTGAGCCCCTTGTCCCCAACATGCCAAACCCAGACACACAGGCCACAACATTCTGTTTGGCAATCACAGTTCTGGTGACAGATTACCATGTCTACTCTCCTAATAATACAATCCCCTATTCTCATCAACTGCTTTGATTCTGTCTACTCCTTCTCCCATCTGCTGGAGGAATTGGCCTTCCACCTATCTGCTGGAGGATTTGGCCTTCTCAGTAATGCTAATTCTGAACTATTCTCACAAACATTTTCAAGCAATCTTCCAAATAAGTTGGTTTGAGTCATTTGAATTGTGTGTGTATTTATTATATATAGGTACATTTACATTGATTATTACCACAGTGATCATAGGCTTGGATAATGCAAAGCTTTCTCTGAAGTTGCTATATTCAGGGCAAGTGTCAGAATATATTTCACCTTTAAAGTGGACCTGTCAGTGAAGAATTTACTTTTGTCAAGGTTTTACTGCTGTATTTGAATCTTTTAAAGTAGAGGAGGGGAGTTCCACTCATGAACGAGCAATACTTTGCACACCTTTCTGGTATGAAAGTGTTAACACAAGTGATAAAATTAATAACACTGAGTATACAAATTGTGACATTTTGTTCTTGTTCCTTTAAAAAGTAGTGCAATCAAATAAATTGATTTATCCTGGTGCTCATCTCAGCAACATATGATAAACTGTTTCTAAGTACTGAAAAACATCTCACTAGATATTCTCATGAACTCCGAGTTCAGAATTGGTCTGTTGTTGAACTGCATTGACTATCTCAGTTCATGTCTACACTTTCTTTGTTATTTTACTTGTTTTTCAATGTGCAGTACATATTGATTATAATGGAGGTCCATAATGTTGTTTCAATGAAGAGTTTGTACAATTCCACATCCTATTACATTCATTATTTTCATTTTAGGTGCATTACTCTATTGTTTGTCATGTTAATACAAAACCTATTTTATAAGAAAGAAAGCAGAGCTATAGGTGATTCACCTTGTGCTGGTAAAAGACAGGTGCACACAGAAAGGACACAGTACACTACTGAAGAAACAAATAATGATGTACTTATTTAACCCTTTATGTGCTGGGAGTTTGGTTATCTTTTACATATCTTTTTTCCTGGCCAAGAGATTTCAGTATGAAATATGAGCTTACAACACTCTGGTTTATGTAATTTTTTTTTGCTCTAACTATTATTTGAATACATTTTTGTAGAGTGTGCTCTATTCACTTACACATCTGGCACATTAGTTCATTCATATTATTTCCTATACTAGTGTAAAAGCCCGTGTACATGGGCCAAGGTCCGGAACCCTGTGAGTGCCAGGGGGATACGCAACTCATTGCTTTGCAATGTGTTGCGTACCCCTCTGGCACTCAAAGGGTTAAGTGGCTGCTACCTCACTGCTCCACACAATGCAGTCTTGCATTGCCTCACTCACCCGCTTCACTCAAGTGATGCAATCATGCACAGTAGAGATTGCCTCACATGCACAGTCTCTACTGCGCATGATGGCTTCTGACAAACATCCTAGCGAATTATTATATATGATGATTGCTTCTATCAGTTGGATATCTGATATATATTTTATGCTTTATTAACCCCTTAATGACACATGACATGCCAGGACTGTCACTCCAGTTCAGATGTTAAGGACCGGTGATGGTCCTGGCATGTCATGGGACTCTAGGAATGCAGCTCAACTGCACACTGTGATCCCAGAATGCATTTCTGTAAAAAGAAAATGCCATGGTCCTCTAGAGATGCCCACCCCTCAGATCCTGTCATCATTAAGGGGTTAATTACAGTTGTACATTCATGTATTGATTTTATATACTTGTGCTGAGATATTTGTGTTTATGGATTATTCTTTATTGTCTGTGCCTTATTATTCATATTTATTTATATCTATATATATTTGCTATTTTTAATAAATCTCATTAGTTCTAACCAACACATATATGTTAAGTGTTAAGTGCCATTTTGTTCTGCATATGGGGTCATCTACGAACTCTATTCGTTATTGTCATGTAATCTGTATATTGATTTTTTTCATAACAAATTCATCTTTATCATGGTGACTCATGTGAAGTAAATGTTGCATTGTGTGAAAAGCTATGAGGTTATTAATAAAAAAACAAAATACTTATTTTCTAATATCATACATTATATATCACAAATATATATGATGGTTTTGAAAGTTTCAGTTGTTTTAAAAGCCCTTAATCCCACAAAAATAGCAAAGATGCACAGTTTTAACCTGAATGCATGGTTTAAACAGACCCCTAATTAACAGGAGCACCAGGGTTGGTTGCCCCAAAAGGCGGAGTAGGCCTGGAGCTCCAAAATTTGAGGGGTGGGCAGAGCTATTTTAAAGGGATTGTAATAATATAATTTTTTATAATGCACAGTATCTTATGAAAAATCTTTACCTTCATATTCTTCTTGAAAATCCAGTTAAAAGTTTCCCTTCCAGCCCCTTTATATCACGTCATGCAGAGTTCCCTCAGATCCAAAGAGTGGCAATATTGTGTCTGTCAGTATAAGAAATACCCTTTCCGAACTGACAAAGGGGGGCAGCATCCCTCGTTGCAATCTGTCTGGACCGGCTTTCAGATCTGGGGGAACTCTGCATGACGTGATGGAAAGGGTGGGAGAGGGAAACTTTTAACTGGATTTTCAAAAGAAGGTAAAGGATTTTCAAAAGATACTGTGCATTATACAAAATTATATGGAACAATCCTAGGAAGATTTTTTCCACATTACTATGCCTTTAATGTCCCTGCACCAGTTATACACTCCTAATACAGGCTATTATTTAACCCCATGGAGATCTTGGGCAGGACATGGCAAAAGAAGCCTGAAACTTTTTTGCTTTAATAACATGACTAGAGGAGGTGGTGGGGGAAGAGTCAGCATGTTTGGGCAGTCTATGACTCTTGCCATCTTTTACAGCAAAGCCAGGGTTATCATAATCCTCTGCAGCAGGAGTTATTTGGAGTGAACTAACTGTTGGCATTAGTACATTCTCTGGCTACTTCTTTCTTCTGCCATAGTGCCCTGGGAACTTTTTAGAGTGCTACTGCTGCTGCTGCTAGTCGTGGCACCTTTGCCCTGCTAATAGTGTGTCTCCCAGTTAGATCTGTGGTTGTGCTTCAGATTGGATCTCATAGAGGAGGTGCCTAGGTGTGATCCAGCTTTCCCCCTGCTCACATGCTTTTTGAACAGACAACAGACAGCAACACGCTTAGCTTGAGGATCCTCAGTGAAGTATATCCATACTGTGGACTTCATGGACTAAGGGGTTCCTGAGGTGCTACTGCTACTACTACTACTGGGGCTAGATGTTAATGCAATTCTACTGCCACTACTGCTAGGTGTCAAAGATGCAGCACTTACAGCTGCAGCAGTAGAGGCACTCATGACCTGTGTTGCTGTTGTTGCTGCTGCTGCGTACTCAATACAGGTGTGTGTGGCTGAGTGGGACTTGTATTTTGAAGAGGTGATGATGCTGATGATGACTGATAGGGTGACTGTGTACTATTTGACATCTTTGCTTGTCCAGGGTCAGACTTTCCAATGGTTTTCTCAAACAGTTTATAGACATGCACAGTGCTCCTTTTCAGAGGTAGAAGATTTATCCTTTGCCTCTCTGCTAACTTTATGTCACAGAACCCAGGAATAATTCAGGAGTCAGTATGGTATATAGTAAAATCACTTTATTTAGAACTTAAGAATACTATAGAACGATATAGAATAACTTCCAGCAGAGTAAACAGGAAGGTGCAGTGGGTCACAAGAAAAGCTAGCACCACTATCAGCAATAGTAGGCTGCCTAGGATAGACCTCACTGCAAGAGATTAGGCCTAGGCCAATAGTAGTCTCAGCTGGAACCCGGAACTGGAACAGGAACGAGAAATTCTACCAAGAGCGCAATAGGGGAAACCACAGACTCATGCTTGCAATCAGTCCAGTAGCTGCTCTCTCCAAAGAAGGGCAAGAGAATAATACCTGACTCACACCTCCAGTTGGTATGGATGGTAGGAGGATAACTGACTCAAGCCTGCAGTCAGTATAAATGGTAGTCCGCCAGAGTCACAAGTCTGCACCAGATTGGGTGTTCACTGTCAAGAGGCAACAAGAGGAGAATAGTCGGACAGAGCCACAGGTCAGCACCAGGTTGGATGGTCAGACAAGCCTAGGTCATACACGGAGCGGGTAGTCAGCCAGAGCCACAGGTCTGCACCAGATAGGATGTCCACTGGAGACATGGAGAGGATAGTCAGACAGACCCACAGGTCAGCCCCAGGTTGGATGGTCAGACAAGCCTAGGTCATACACGGTGCGGGTAGTCCGCCAGAGCCACAGGTCTGCACCAGATAGGATGTCCACTGGAGACATGGAGAGGATAGTCAGACAGAGCCACAGGTCAGCACCAGGTTGGATGGTCAGACAAGCCTAGGTCATACACGGATATCAGGAGACAACTAATGAACTGCAAGGGACACCAACGAAAGGGCAACTAAGCCCTGTGTCCAGACAGTTTATATAGTACTGAGCCAGGCAGAAGGAGGAGCAAGAAAAGCGTCCAATCATGTAAATATGGTGCACGTGTCCCTTCTTCAGATGTGTGCCCATAGGACTGCCCGGCAATGCTGCTGGAGCCACTGAAGGGAGATGGCGTGGCCAGAGCTGCGAGAACCGGATGCAGCCGAGCCGCAAGTGTCACACAACGCAGCCGAGCTGCAAGGCAGAAGATGCGGCTGAGGCACAAGGCAGGAGGACTGTGGCCGGCTTGGCTGCTGGCCGTGAGGTAAGACCGTGACACTTTATTGGTATGTCATCATCCTCACTCTCAACTTCATCTGTATCTGAACAAGAGAAGGATGCTGGAGGGATATATTCTAGATCTGCATCATCATCAGTCATTAAGTCATCCTCAGCAGCATCAGCATCACCTGACACTTCTTACCCACTACCCTTATAGTCCTCTAAGCTTTTAGATGTCTCAAACAATTTCTTTTTACTTTTACTGTAACAAAGTTCGCTACTACTTTGAGGACAGGAGTTTTGGTGCTTGTTTGTCTCACTGTCTGATGCAGCAGTGGATCAACTGCTACACCTTCTTCTCTTATGCTATTGCCATCATCAACAATTGAATGTGACTTGTTGTCATCTTCAGTGTTCTTTTTATATGATTCTTTATTTGTACTGGAACTGGTGGGGCTGGAGGTTGTGCTGGGACCTTGATAAACTGCATCCTCCCTTGGGGGAGGGGCATCATCATCAGTTATTGCACATGCTGCAGCAACCATTGATGCAGTTGGTTTTTGAACACTATGTCCCGGCAATGCTCCACCCTTCCCCCCTCCCCTGCCCCTTGTGTGTTTGCTGGACATTACTCAAATATTCTGTGTGTTTATGCTCTGCACTACAGTACACAACCAAATTGATGGAGTATGATATCTTGCCTTAGCCCAGTCAGCTGTCTGTCACCTAATATTTGTTCTTTTTTATTTATTTATTTATTTTTAAGTTGCCTACCCTTTCTTATCACAGTCTGTCAAAAAAAATATATAACTGAAAAACAAAATCAACAATTTCTTTCCCTAGCACAGAGACAATAACAGCAAGATCATTGAGCAAATAGGTCCCCAGATGTCTGTCTTGTCAGTTAGTCACATGAAATTTTGGGGTATCTGGGGTCAACCTCCTTCATCCCTTCTCCTCTGCAGAGTGCCCCTCTGACTCTCCTAATACAGAGAACAAATGTCCTACTTAAAATATTCTCTAAACTTCAATTACCCTATCTTCGCTGGTACTACAAACGTACTGCTCTCTCCTCTCACAAACACAGAATGGCATGCTGGGAGAGCCTAAAACCCTTTTATATGGCTGTAGAAATGTAGAGCAAACTTTCGTGTGATGGTGAAAATTTTTTCTTCCCATTGATTTCAATGCACAATGAGCTAGGCAAAAAAAGAAGGAAAAAGTGGAAAATCTGCATTTTTCGCTGGAAATTATTTGCCAATCAGAAGTGCAATTATTCATCGATTTCAGTTTGAGGTGAATATTTTCACCAATCCCTAGTCATTTGCCCACAACACTAACTTCCTGTTTAAGTGGCACTGGAGCATATTCATGATGATTTCAAGTAATAAAATGTGGAAGATGTATATTGTAGTGGTGGTGGGGACTGGCATGGTGTGATTGATTTGTATATATATATAATATTCCTACAGCAGTTTTTACCATTGTCATGTTTGTGTCAAATCGCTATCCTTCTTCTCAGATTACTGACACACAGCAGTGATCCCAAGTGGGGTAGATGGTGGAAACCCTTCTTCACATCCCTCCTCCACCTCCTCATCTGTGCTGCTGGTAATATATTTGTCCTGGCTTTGTCTGTCATGTGTGCTTTCTGCTACCTGATACTCAGATGGTATGAGATGTTGGTTCATTTTTAAGAATGTTAGTCTCCCAACATTGCTGCTTGATAGCTGTGTCCTGCATTCATTGAAAATGTAACCAGCCACACTGAAAACCACTCAGACTCAACACTTGCTGGTGCACAACTAAGGGTTTACACTGCAGTACATGTCAATGCTGGCCACATACACTGCTTTGTTTGTCAGTAATCCATGGGGTCATTGTTTCTGCCTAGACCGTAGCTATCCTGTAAGTATGCAGAAACCATCTCATATGCAGTGGGACCACTTCTAGGAGCTACACGGTGTTCCTATATGTCAGTTAGCAACCCATACTCATGGAGCAAGTCCCAAAGATATGTGCCTCCACCAATGTTTGGTTTTTGCTGCCCTGCTGAGACCCATGAATTGCCCTGTTCAGAATGGGATATTCTGTTTGATGTAGCTGCTTCTGTTGGTTGAGATGCCTTGCTGCCTTCCTTTTCACTATGCTGTCTAAATGTTTTTTGTGCTCTCACTTTCTCCCACTCATCCTCCACAATGCAACCCTTATCGTCACTACTACCTTGAGGACAGGTGTTTTGGTGCTTGTTTGTTTCACTATCTGATGCAGCAGATGGTTCAGCTGCTACACCTTCCTCTGTTATACTTTTGCCATCATCAACACTTGAATGTGACTTGTTGTCTTCAGTGTTCTTCATATATGTTTTCTTAAATGGTTCTTTTTTTGTACTGGCACTGGTGGTGCTGAAAGTTTTGCTGGGGCCTTGACAAACTGCATCCTCCCTTGGAGGAGAGGCATAATAATAATTTATTGAAACCATTGCTGCAGTCAGTTTTTAAACTACTACTTTACTCTCATGTAACTGCACTGCTCCACCCTTCCCCTTCCCCTTGTGCATTTTCTGGACTTTACTTAACTACTGTGTGTTTTTACTCTACAGTACACAACACAACTGATGGAGCCCAGTCAGCTGTCTGTCATCTAATATATTTAGTTGTTTGTTTATTTCTTTATTTTTTTACTTTTATTTTTTTTAAGTTGTGCAACCTGTCTTATCACAGTTAGTCCAAAAAAATTATAACTGAAAAACAAAATCAACAGCTTCTTTCCCCAGGCTTCCCCTGCACAGAGACAATAACAGCATGATCAGCTCCTTCCTCTCTTCTTCTCCCCAAAGTGCCCCCAGACTCTCCTGATACAGAGAACAGATGTTCTATCTAAATGACTCATTAAAATAAACTTAATTTCCTCTTTTTTGCCTATCTTCTCTAGCTCAAAAACCATGCTGCTTTCTCCTCTCAAAAACACAGAATGGCATGCTGTGAGAGCCTGATACCCTTGTATATGGCAGTAGAAAAGTAGAGAAAACTTTTGTGTGGTGGGGAAAAATGTTTCTTCCCATTGATTTCAATGCAATGAGCTAGGTGAAAAAAGTGCAAAAACTGCACTTTTTGCAGAAAATTATTCACCAAACGAAGTGCCATTATTCTTCAATTTCAGTTTGAGGCAAATATTGTCGCCCATCCTAAGCTGGGACACCTGAAACAGAAGGCAGATCATCAAGGTAATAGTATTTCTGCAGCTGTTACTAAGCTAGATTTACTGTAAATCTGGATCTACCCCAAGCTTGTCAGGGAATAGAATAACCAATGTAGGTATGATCTCCCTGATTCCCATTACACTGGAAGCAACGGTGGGATTGGTTTTTCATCTTAGATGGTCCAAACCTCACATGGGACAGAAGCAGGATGGATGTCCAGTACTAAGATGGGATATACTAAGGGCTAATGTTTTGCCAATAGGTCCTAAAACATCTAGACCAACTTAACAGTATTGGCACAGAGTACAATGCCCTCATTGTTGTGGAACAACAACAACACAGAAGAGAAAGGGCTAGGTTATGGGAAAAGGCTCTGAATCGGGGGTTTGTGCCTAACTACCAGAGGTACTCCAATATGCTAGGTCTTCAAAGGGGATTTGTCCTCAGGACTAACCCCAGTGAAAAAGAGGTCTCCATGCTGGCAATCTACAGTAATGTGCAATGGTGTTAGGCATGTCTGAAAAAATGCTGTATAGTAAGAATGCTTTCAAATATAGACATGCTAATAGTTTTATTTTTATTCAATTAAGAAAATTCATATTGAGTGAACAGAAGAAAAATCTAAATCAAATCAATACTTGGTGTGACCACCCTTTGCCTTCAAAACAGAATCAACTCTTCTAGTTACACATGCACACAGTTTGTTAAGGAACTCGGCAAGTAGGTTGTTCCAAACATCTCGGCAAACTAACCACAGTTCTTCTGTAGATTTAGGCAGCCTCCATTGCATGTAATCCCAGACAGACTTGATGATGTTGAGAGCAGGGTTCTGTGGGGGCCATACCATAACTTCTGAAGATAGTTCTTAATGACTTTGGCTGTATGTTTGGGGTCATTGTGATGCTGCAGAATAAATTTGGGGACAATCAGATGCCTCCCTGATGGTATTGCATCATGGATAAGTATCTACCTGTAATAATCAGCATTGAAGATTTTATTAATTCTGACCGAATCCCCAAATCCATTTGCAGATATGCAGCTAAAAAAACTTGCAAGAAACCTCCACCATGCTTCACTGTTGACTGCAAACGCTCATTCTTGTACTACTTTCCAGCCCTTCAGGAACAAACTGTCTTCTTCTACAGCCAAATATTTAAAATTTTGACCCATCAGTCCAGAGCACCTGCTGCCATTTTTCTGCACCCCAGATCATGTGTATTTGTGCATAGTTGAGTCGCTTGGCTTTGTTTCCATGTCTGAGGTATGGCTTTTTGCCCGCAAGTCTTCCTTGAAGACCACTTCTGACAAGACAGTAGATGGGTTTACCAGAGTCCCACTGTTTCGTGCAATTCTGAGCTGATGGCACTGCTGGACATCTTCTGATTGCGTTTCATTGGCAGACTGTTAGGGGCCAGGAACCAGACAGACACAAAATTGTAAAATGCAAAACATCTTTATTAAAATAACCAAAGCAAACAAAGCAAAATTGTGATCCAGGAGTGTAAACCAAAAGACAAGCCGGGGTCAAGAACTAAGACAGGAACTCAGACAAGCCGGGGCCAGGAATACAGAGATCAGTGATGTCAGGAACAAGCCAGGAGTCAGGAGCCAGAAGGGATGTCAGAGTAAGCCAGGTCATGCATGGATAAACAAGAACTCAGGAGAAAGCACTTGTAGACAGAAGCAGACACAAGTTCAAGAAGGAAGTGAGCCTAGCTGCTTTAAATACTCTGGAAGGAGCTGGCTGATAACAGGCAGGTGAGTAACCATGGAAACTGAAAGGTCAAGGCAGTTTATTAAGCATCAGCTGACTCAGCCTGACACAGGGAAGGAAAGGCAGCAGTAATCAACAGCCAAGTGTTAGACCAGATCAGTCAAACCATGACACCGACCACTGAGTCTACGGTCCTCAATGTTGCCTGTTTCTTTGTACTTTTTCAGAAGAGTTTGGATAACACATCAGCCTTGAAATTTCTACCTGGAAGAGACCTTTCAGTATAACTACCTTGTGTCTTGTTGTTGTGCTCAGTCTTGCAGTGGTAAATTACAATTGACAATAAACTGTCTTCAGCAACTTCACCTTGTTAGCTGAGATTGACTGTTCCTCACCCAGTTTTATTCCGCCTACAGAGTTGTTGCTGTTTCAGTTAATGATTGTGTTTCAATCTGCATAGTAAAATGATGATCAATGGCACCTGTTTGGTATAATTTTTTAATCATAAACCTGACTATATGCCTACAAAATCCCTGACTTTGTGAAAGTGTACCTAGAAGAATTCATGTTGTGTTGAAGGTAACGGGTGGTCACACCAAATATTGATTTGATTTAGATTTTTCTTCTGTTCACTCACTATGCATTTTGTTAATTAATACATATAATCTATTAATATGTCTATTTTTGAAAGCAATCTTCTTGTACAGCATTTTTTCACACCTACCTAAAACTTTTGCACATTACTCTATATAGAAAAAATATGTTATCATCACTTTTAGGACCATATGTTCTAAAGACAAATGGAGGATTTCCTGGGGCAAACCAATTGCATTATAGGGGAAAATACAAATTTCCGCACGTAACTGGTACTTTTAAACCTTTGATTCTAGAAATGTCTCCACGAACAGATATCGTCCAGTGCATTTCTCCTCTATAGTGCAGTTGTTTTGCTCCAAAGTTATTTCAATTTTCTTTTGAACATAAAGTCCTAATTAATGCATATATATTTTGCTCAACTATCCTATAACTTTTAAAATATGTTCATAGTAACATAGTAACATAGTAAATTAGGTTGAAAAAAGACACAAGTCCATCAAGTTCAACCTTCGCTTCATACCTCAGTAACAGAATTTTATAGCTTTCCTGCTACCAATTAAATTAGTCTTTATCAGACCTTCCTGATCAGCCTACTGATAAACAGTATAACTCTGTATGTTCCCTTTTGAAAGAAATGTATCTAATCTTCTCTTAAATGTATCCATTGTATCTGCCATAACTACCTTCCTACGTGTATTTCTTGAAGCAGAACCTTCAGTCGATGACTGGCTTTCAAAACAAGTTAAATATATAATTCAGTCCTGTGTATCCTGTGTTCTCATTGAACTTTTGCAATATGTGGAATATCAAGAAATACATGTTTGAAACAGGAATTTGAGGCACAGTATTGAATTGGAACAGAATGCAAACCGAGCAACAATCTGCCATTATGTTGAAAAATAAAATCACAGTTTAGCTGTAAAATTCCTTGAATGAGTTAAGGTTATCTTCTACTAACAAAAAACAAAAAGTGAATTTATAAAGAAATGAGAGCTTTAAAATTGAAAACAATTTATTCTAAGTGTATTTTACTTTGTTCAGCTGCTAAGATTTTTCATAGTTGTAGGACTCAAGAATTGAGAAGAAAGGACACATTGTCCTGGACATATGAAAAGAAAATAATTGGTCAATAGATGATTTAAACATATCATTTATGTATTTATGTTACTCATTGATGAAGAGAAAACATATTGCTGTTCGGGGGGGCATCAAAGTTATGTAAAGCGATAGTGTGCATGAACTGGTTTTTTTCGTCTAGCAAACTCTTTTTGCTTTACCTTTGATTCTCAGAATTAAAGAACAAACATCTCCTAATAGTAACTCCACCTTACATGTCTGTGCTGTGGCCAAAATATCCTAATGGCCCCTATGATTTTCCTTTGCTTCTTGGTACAAGTGATAATATCTGTAATGAGCCCTAGATGTCATGCCCATGTAGGTGGACATGACAAGCAGGAACACAGGACCTAAACTCTGCTCACTATACATATCAACTCAAACCCTTTAAGAATGGGGAGGGTTAGTCAACACATTGCTTTGCAAGCATTTTAACAAACCTCTGGTCTTTAAAGGGTTAATTAGGCTCATACATTCCTGCAATTTTAATGTTCATCTCCATGAACATTATATCTAGGACTGAATAACGATGTTATCTACTGAACAAAGTCTGAAACCACCTCAATAATACCACTGTGAAAAGAGGCCTCCCTGCTTGTACCTTCATCTATTCCCCCAAATTTGTAACCTACTATGGGGGCATTTATTTGTCAGGCCCGTAGCTCTAGCAGCTACCATAAATAAATCCAGTGGCAAGTTTGACTTCACTGTCTTTTGCCAAAGGAAGCAAGCCGTTGTATTTCATCAAAAAAGTTTCCCAAATTCTCAAATCTTCCAAGAGCTCTCTAGTGACACGGAACAATTGTGCCATTCCCTAATCTCTACTATGGCTGATTACAGTTGCCTGGAAATTTTCACATTGGAAGAATTATTCAAGCAAAGTTCAACTTATTCAACATTCACTGAACATGTTTCAGTTTGATTTTTTTACCCATACACCATGTACTCAATAAATTCCCTGAAAGCCATTATTTTGTAAGAGGTAGCTAGCAAACCATATGTTCTGAATGCATTTCTATCTCTAGATCATTTTTGGTCCCACAGTCTTCTCCACAGGGCTGGTGGAATCCCAAACTGCCTAAATACTCTCTGGAATGGCTTACGAAAAGAGTGCAAGTTTGAATTACATAAACACATAAGAAATCATCCAAGTTATCAATTACCAATAACAGCCCAGACCAAATCACCTACTTCAAAACTGTGCTGAATGCAAAAAATAAAACAGCCTATGGTTAAGCATCTATCCACCTGCAAAGCAATATCTGAGTAGATGTAAACATGTTCTCTTAACGGGAAGCAGGCACAACTCAGTTTCAGTATAATTTTGTTCCTTAAGGGTACCAGCCCGAGGCAATCTAGATAACATAATGTCCTTGTCAAAAGAAGTGTAATATACCATATAGAGTTCAGAATTAATATCCTCATTCACTGACCCACTTCTGGGTTAGGATAAATTATCAATCAATGTAAACGTTCCCTTTTTTTCTTTTTATGTACAGCCCCTAATGGTTAAACCTTTAATTCTTCAAAGGACTAATAGCCCTTTATTTATTTATGCAAGTGCATAAGAGGTTCACCTAAGTTTTTATATTTGTATGCTAGTGAGAGTAAGCTACCTGGATTTCAATATTTATTACATTTTCCAGTCAGTAGGCCTTTAAAGAGGAATGTAATACAATGTTGCACTTTACCTGGTGCACTGAATACCCTATGTGCCACTTTACATTGTAAAACTAGATCTACTTTTATGTTCCCTGATAGAAGGATCTCTGTGAACAGATCCAGGTAGCTCAATTCCAATGACTTCAAATAAATGAAGATAAAATAAATAAATAAATAAATAGCATAGACAATTTCACTGTATATAGTATGTACTTTCAGAATGTGTAAAGTCGAAAACGGGTTACTATACCTTTAATTGCAGAGACTATAATGGAACTTCTATACTACTCAACAGTACTTTTTTATTAAATTTTTCTCTCACTATATCTAAATGTTCTGCAGATTACTTAGAATTACTCTGAATCTATTTAAAAGTAATGTAAAAGCATAGTTGAAGCCCTTATGCAACAATTACTGTTGTACCTGTCTAGACATGGGATTATCAATTCTTATCAGAATACCTCCACAGTACTATCCTTTTGCCATAACCCTGTGTAAACATTAGAAATTAGACTTTATATTTGGGGTCTATAAGCACTTACATTTAATCTGGCACATGGTTGGCATTTATTATTATTTATTATTTACTCCACTATGGCCATTACATTTTGTGCATGGGATCTTCTGACCCAGTGTATATAGTCTGTAATGCCCATTACAAATTGTGTACTTGGCTCATACAAATAATTTGCTCCTCTTTGGTCACTACATTTATATATGAAATCTACTGACTAAATAAGTATAATTTAGTCTACCCTTCAGGGGTGGGATTGGATCCCTGATTACTATATGTATCCTTAATATATTGTTTGACAATGTGAAACAACTAAAGAAAAGAGAGAGAGAACATCTAACTGTGGCCTTCCCTGCACCTCTCAAGTAATCATACTGATTGTTTTTTTTTTCAAAATTACCTCCATTGTTTAACCATTTCCTCTGGAAGCAGACATGCCAATTAAGCTGAGGCTGGAGTGTAAGGTCATGCAGACCAAAAAGGGGCTACAATGGGAATATGACAGATGACCCCCAATGCCCCCTTGTGTATCTCTGTTACACTGAACAAGACCGTTTCTCTCTGCACAGTGTGGTCCCACTTAAATCCATCATGTCAGGCTTGAAGCAACAGATGTGTTTTTTGGAGAATGCACATACAAACCTCCGATGTGCATTTCAGACAAAGATGACAGATTTCTGACCCATTCTTCACACTCTGAACAGCAGACAGAAGTAATTTTGCAACTGCATTCAGCAGCCCTGGACTCTCATTGGAGTGCACTAATTAAAACAAGTTAATAGACTTTTATAGACTAGAGGGGTGGGCAACACGTTGTTTTGCAATGAGCCATACACCCCTCTCGTCTTTGAAGGATTAAGCACTCTGTCTGTTTCAGTTTGAAAAATTGCCAACAACTGCCATGTCTATCTCCATAGACACAATATCCAGAATGGATTCAATATGTTATCTCTTAGCCCCTTGGTGACAAGGGCATTTTTTTACATTTGAGGATGAGAAATTTTGGCCTTTTTAGTATGTTTTTGTTCAACCATATTTTCCCTTTAATTTATTTAGTGCACACACACAAATTATACACTGTTTTTTAAGGACAAGTATGGATTTTGATGTTGAATTTGTATGTATAATGATTCAATTCATTTGATTATAAAATAAAAAGGAAACATTTAAAAAATAAAAGATTTTTCATTGATTTTCTTGTCATGATTTGCACTTAATTAGTGCATCTGAAAAAATACTCTCAGATATTTTCATTAACTTGTCCTGAGTATGGGAATGCCCCATATTCCTATGATTTTAACATCTTTTTCACATTTACAGTGTAAATAATATAAGGTGAACACCACTATTTCCAAGCCATAAATTTGGTATGCGAGGATCATAGCTTACTTAAAGGTTTCAGAACACCAAAATACAGCATAAAAGTATATATTTATGAAAAGTAGACAAAAGTAGACAACATAGGGCAACTCAGTAGAATTTTGGAGCTTTCCATAAATATGTGCCAACTATGTAATAATTTTTAGATTTTTTGCAATTTTTGCACTTACATGTTGCAGTAGTTTTCAAGTGGAGGATATTTGTAAAAGTGTAGGTCAGAGATGCTCTGGTGATAATAAAGTAACTAGAGGGTTATTATTAGGAGATTTCAATTCTCATGTAACAAATATGCCATGACTAGTTTGGATCTCTGAGGTGAGATGTTCCTAAGCATTACATCTTTAGAATCAGAAACAATATTTTATGTGACTTTTTTAGAGTAACCTTCCATCTGATTGATAGGAAAGTCCTTATTTCTGTATGTCTCATATAATACATTAATTCATATCACGGTCTGCTGGCTGCATGGATGTATTATTGCAGAAACCATCTGTGTATTGTTTTCTCTCGGCAACAGGCAGATGTCATAGCCATGAAATTCATATAACATGGGTAATGTTATCTCCTTAACCCTTCCCTTCATCAATAATGACACTGAACACATTACTTGACTTAAAAAGCCACATTACACATTTACTTTAACATGCAATAAAGGCATTGTACAATCCTTGTACAATTAACACATCTAACAATAAGATTATTAAAAACATTTTATAACACATTATTGCAGCCTTATTACCAAAAAATTAAACCTGAAAGGTCCTTGACGCTTATGATAAACCAAAACTAACTGATGTGAAAACATACGTACCCCTCAGTCAATTTATCATCCAAAGCTGCGTTCCGTGTTATTGTCAGATATGTTTATTCATACGTCAACATTATGTAACACTGACCTCTTAGGACAGAATATGCCTCCAAATCCAAAATCCAAATCTAAGCGGAACAAATCCAATCCTATGTAAGTGAACCTCATCTGACCTAAATAAATTAACCTAGTTTTCCAAGTCAATATGCCTCACCACCATCCCAACATGCTCATCCATACCACAACACAGCTTTTTTTTTTTTTTAATCATTGTCCTGTTGCAGACTGTAACAAAGCATATTTCCATGTAAGGCAGGGGTAATTACTGACCAAATTACCAGAATACCAGGAAAACAGGACCTCAATTTACCAAAATAACTCTTCATTTATCTTATTAAATATTTAGTATAAGGATCCCCTAGGACATCCCCACTG
The DNA here is from genome assembly GCA_037306005.1 of Rhinophrynus dorsalis. NCBI lineage: Eukaryota > Metazoa > Chordata > Amphibia > Anura > Rhinophrynidae > Rhinophrynus > Rhinophrynus dorsalis. The sequence continues at coordinate 235,787,674 of CM074718.1, read as the reverse complement.
CATGAATCAACAAAACAGGAGGAGGTCTCATCACATTCACCATACAATCCACTTCAAGATATACCCTTTCCCATAGCACCCTAAGCATGCCAGTTCATCTAAGTTCAGCCTGCTCACCTGGGATTCCATATTGCTTGCTGTCTGGCCACATATGCACTTCCGGAGGAGGTGGTGCTATCAAATACATTAGATACTTTTAAAAGGGGCCTGGATACTTATTTAAAAGAGCATAATATAGAGGGCTATGCACGTTAGTATTGGGATTAATATTTAGTTAGGGCTTGTTGATCCAGGGAGAAATCTGATTGCCATTTGGAGTCGGATGCCTTCTTTTGGGTCAGCGATGGTAAACAGGAATAGGAAAAGGGTTGAACTGGATGGACGCAAGTCTTTTTTCAACCTAAATTACTATGTAACTATGTAACTATGTAATATACACATATATCCTAGCTGTCCAAAACTTATAAGAATACCCTGAAAGTCATACCTCACAAACAGGGAAACATAATTAAAAAACAAAACAGTAATATTAAACAATAGCAGTAAAAGAATGAGAAACAACAGCATTCATACAATATTAAACAATTAAAATCTGATGACTACTCCCCACTTACCTACTCCACCAGATTTAGTTTCACACAAGGCCTAAAATTACAGTTTCCCAATTGCATATCTTCCATATAACATTCTCTTCTGAATTCAGTAGTCCCAACCCGCAATTCTTAAAGAATGGGACCTATATTCAGCTAGGTTAAACCCAACCAAACTCCTATAGTAGACCTAATCCCAAATACTTCCATGTAGCCACAAATGGGTAAGAGTCAACACATAGCACAATAGAGGAAAATTATATATATGTAAAAATCCCCAAATCCACCTTGATTTAAATTGGGCTTTTCAACCCTTAAATTCCAGATGGTATCTAATTCATTCCACTTAATAATCTGATAAAGATAATTGCCCCTTTAAAGTTATTCACATGTATTGAAGCTTCTTGTTGTGAACAATTTCGAACTTAAGGCAGACAGATTTCATCATGTACTGTACATGACTATAGATATAATGCAACTTTTATATAAACAGATATACCTGACTGCTTGTATGAAGGAAATCTACTATGCAATTACTACTAAAGTAGCAGTGCATTGGATATGTCTCTGGTACTTAAATGGTGTACAAGAACTTTCAGCCTTGGCCTATGCAGAGAAGACACCTATCTCACTTTACATCTCTGTCTAGAACAGTGGTTCTCAGACTGTGTTCTTTAGAAGTGGTTCCACAGAACAGATTTCAGCAATGGTGGACAGCGGGATAAGGATGGTGTGAAGGAAAGCAAGGCCAATGTAAGAATATGATTCTTTAAAAAACACACTGAATTGCATGTCACAGGACAGCTAAAGATAGATGGGAGTTAACTGAATGAATAATGTCAACAGTAGTATGAATAGCACCAGAAGCTAGAATTACTTGCTTTGAGTTCTTTGCTTGAGAGCATAGACAACCATTCACTGCAGTCTTGTTGCAGTGAATATCAGTGGTAAATGTGCAGACCACCTGGTTGGATACTAGACACCAGCTAAGCCAATAAATGGTGCAGACAACTGCACCAGTAGTCGTAAAAGTTGATAGTACAAGGTTAGCTCTGGAGAGGCTGGTTAAATGCAAGAAAGTCCCAGTAGGACACAGCAGAGAATAACTGAATATCCAGTAGAGGCTGCAGTATCAACTACAGCCATTATATATGCAAAAAAGGAAGTAGAATTGGAGATAATTTCATATCTCATAACATTTAGTAGCCAAGAGACCCCTTGCTTTTTATTTCTCTGTGAATCCAGGCTACACTTGCTTGGTCCAAGGTACAGGATACTGTCCAGGGTGAGGTCTAAGGTGTTTCAATAGTATAGCCATATTTATTACTTTGGAGTATAGTCCTTTCAGGCCAATCAGAAGTCATTGCTCAGTTTAAAGGGAAAGTAACACTTCATATGTAAAAAAAAAATATTGCAGGGTTTATCCTTCTAAATAAAAAAAGGTTCTCCAACTGACAAGAGGTGTTTTATTTGAAAGTTATTGCAGCTCACAATTGAAATTTTTAGCTGCATTATCTCAATGGCCTGATAATTTACAATGGCACTGTTGCTACACCATACTATGGACAGCTCTGGTCAGCTGACAGTAATCCACCATAGGTTGGTGTAGCAACAGTGTCACAGTAAAATTTCAAGCTACTGAGATACTGCACCCAAAAATAATTCATGTCTGAACTGCAATAACTTTTTGATAAAGCACCTCACACAAATGGGAGTACCCTTTTTACTCAGGAGGATAAACCCTATAATATTTGTATTTTTACATATTAAGTGTTACTATCCCTTTAAAATACTATATAATTTTTCTAGCATTTTCTACAACAATGACAGTGCCCTACTTGTACATATATTAAAAAAAAAACAACAACAACTCATATTATGTTGGTGCTGATTAGTCATCGTGTACATGTGACTGCTTTACTGTGTAAGCTTAAAAAGCTTTTGTATTTCTTAACCCTTTCATTGTCATACAATTGTCATCTAATAAGTTTTACTCTTAAAATGTGTGTTTTACCAGTACCAACTAGCACTAAGCAGCAAAAAATATCCTGGTTGGTATTTTTACAGGGCTACAAGCTGAAATGGCAGAATAGGTTCATCTTATTACTGAAAGTGTAGATTAGACAAATGATGGATGTATAGTGGAATAAACATTCACTTCTGTGGAGTAGTGCTCAGTTCTCAATGGGATGTTTTCAAAGCCACAGTGCATTAACCCTTTAAGGCCTAGAGAGGTACACAACAGATTGCTAACCTTAAAAGATTAAGAAAGTAAAACAATATTCTGAATGAAAGGTCACTTTGCCCTTTAGAAAATAACTAACAGTAAATGTGAAATACTGGCTTCTGTACAGCAAATGGATATGCAGAGACAGCAATGGCTTTTTGAGGCAGAACTGGGCAAAAGTGAAATTTATATTTTTATCACCTGCTTTTTTTTTCAGGAAACTTCACCTTAAAAGTCCTTAGTTTGTACCTCATTCTGGAGTTCAATTAGTTTGCTCAGCTTTGCAATATGCTTACTTGTCAGGGTTACTTTTAAAAAAACAATACTTCCTAATTAAAACTAGGGCTGGGAGAAAAATGTGGAAAATTTCCGACATGATGTACCGATTTTTTGCTTTCCCCATGAAAAATTTCGCCTTTCCATCTATGAAAAAATGTCCTCCATTTCACCTATTTTAACACATTTTCCTCCTATTTTAACACATTTTCACCTATATTTCCTATAGGTTCTACATTTCCTACTATAATATTACTTCTTCTGAAGTCTGAAGTTTATAAATAAGTGGCTGAAAGTCAAAGTTGTGAGTCCTACAGCAACATATACCTTGAAAAATGTGTTAGCATGCAGAGTGCATTTGTCCTTTGCCCACAACACTAACTTCCTTCTTAAGTGACACTGGCACATATTCATGATGATGTCAAGTATTAAAAAAAATAAAGCACAACCTACAATGTGGCAGATGTGTATGGTAGTGGTGGTGGTGGGGGACTGGCATGGTGTGATCTGTGTTTGTATATTGTTTTTACCATTGTCATACACTATGGTCCTTCTCAGATTATTGACACACATTACTTGTTAGCAAAACCCCTATATTTACTCTTTAAAGATTCTATTACCACAGGCTCAGTGCCACAGGATTGGCGAAGAGCTAACATAGTGCCTCTATTTAAGAAGGGAACTAAAACAGAACCTGGGAATTATAGACCAGTGAGTTTGACCTCTGTAGTGGGAAAACTATTAGAAGGCATAATAAGGGACTATATTCAGGATTACAACACAAAAAATAAGATCATTAGCACAAATCAACATGGTTTTATGAAGAATAGGTCATGCCAAACTAATCTTTTCAGCTTCTATGAGGAGGTAAGCAGCAACCTTGACAATGGCAAGGCAGTAGATGTAGTATATCTAGACTTTGCAAAGGCATTTGATACAGTACCACACAGAAGGCTGGTGTATAAAATAAGGAAATTGGGGCTAGGAGATAACCTTTGCAATTGGATACAAAACTGGTTGAAGGATAGGGAACAGTGTGTGGTTGTAAATGGAAAATTCTCCAGTATAGTTAAAGTGGAGAGTGGAGTACCTCAGGGTTCAGTATTGGGTCCGCTGCTTTTTAACATGTTTATAAATGACCTGGAAATAGATATAGAAAGCAAAATATCAATATTTGCAGATTATACTAAATTATGCAAAGTCATTAATTCAGAACAGGATATTTTCTCTCTACAGAGGGACTTACATACAATGTCAGATTGGGCAAACATGTGGAATATGAAGTTTAATGTGGGGAAGTGTAAAGTCATGCATTTGGGAGGAAACAATCCCAAGGCTACTTATAAACTTAATGGAATAATTTTAGGTGACTCGTTGCTAGAAAAAGACCTGGGTATCCTTGTCAACTACAAACTTGGAAACAGTGACCAGTGTCAAACAGCAGTAGCAAAGGCAAACAAAGTCCTGTCTTGCATAAAAAGAGGTATTGAAGCAAGAGTGGATAACATTATTTTGCCATTATACAAATCATTGGTAAGACCTCACCTTGAGTATGCAGTGCAATTTTGGGCACCGGTTCTGAAAAAGGATATACTAGAACTAGAGAGGGTACAGCGGAGAGCAACAAAATTAATTAAGGGAATGGAGGACTTGACATATGAGGAACGACTAAACAAACTTGGTTTATTTACTCTAGAGAAAAGACGACTAAGAGGAGACCTTATCACATTGTACAAGTATATGAGAGGTCAATACAAGGATCTCTGCGGTGAGCTATTTATTCCAAGGCCTGCTCAGGTGACCAGGGGACACCTCTTGAGATTAGAGGAAAGGAGGTTTAAACTTCAGCAGAGGAAGGGTTTTTTTACGGTAAGGTCTGTCAAATTGTGGAATTCATTGCCCAGGGAGGTAGTTATGGCAGATACAATGGACACATTTAAGAGAAGATTAGATACATTTCTTTCAAAAGGGAACATACAGAGTTATACTGTTTATCAGTAGGCAGATCAGGAAGGTCTGATAAAGACTAATTTAATTGGTAGCAGGAAAGCTATAAAATTCTTAGTTACTGAGGTATGAAGCGAAGGTTGAACTTGATGGACTTGTGTCTTTTTTCAACCTAATTTACTATGTTACTATGTTACTATGTTACTTATCGGTCATAGCAACCCTTCTTCACACCCCCTCCACCTTTTCATATGTGCTGTTGTTAATATATTTGTCTTGGCTTTGTCATACTCCTCTGCAGCAGGAGCCATAGGTGTTATTTTGACTGAACTAACTTGGCTCTGGCAGTATCACACTCTCTGACACATAAATAACTTCACTACTTCTTTTTTCTGCCCTAGAGCCTTGGGAACTTTTTAAAGAGTTTCTGCTGCTGGTTGTGGCACCTTTGGCCTGCTGATAGCGTGTCTCCCAGTCAGACCTGTGGTTGTGCTTCAGGTGAGATCTCATAGATGAGGTGCAAAGGTATGAACCTGCTTTCCCCCTGCTCACAGACTTTTTGCATAGACAACAGACAGCAACATGCTTAGCTTGAGGATTCTGAGTGAAGTATCCCCATACTGTGGACTCCATGGAATGACGGGTTACTGAGGTGGCACTGTTGCTGCTACTACTACTACTACTGGGGCTAGATGTTGATGCAGTTCTACTGCCACTACTACTACTAGGTGTCAAAGGTGCAGCACTTACAACAGCAGCAGCAGAGGCTCTCGTCTTATCGAACATTGTGGATGTTAACCTGTCTTGCTGTTGCTCGGTACTCAAAACAGGTGTATATGGCTGAGTGGGACTTGGACTTGGAAGAGGTGATGATGCTGATGAGGACTGAGGTGACTCTGTGCTTTTTGACATCTGTTCTTGTCCAGGGTCAGACTTTCCAATGGCTTTCTCAAACAGTTTATAAACAGGCACAGTGCTTCTTAAAAGCAGTGGAAGATTCATCCTTTAACTTTCTGCTAACCTTACAGCCCTGTCATCATCCTCACTCTCAACTTCATCTGTATCTGAACAACAGAAGGATGCTGGAGGGATATGTTCTAGATTTGCATCATCATCAGTCATTATTAGGTCATCCCCAGCAGCATCAGCATCACCTGAAAGTTCTTGCCCACTACTACTCTTTTGGAGGTCTCAAACAATTTCTTTTTACTTTTACTGTTACAAAGTTCCCCACTACTTTGAGGACTGTTGCCAGCACCATCAGCACTTGAATGCAACTTGTTGTCATCTTCAGTGTTCTTCTTATATCCTTCTTTATTTCTACTGGCACTGGTATGGCTGGAACTAGTTTTGCTGGACCTTGACAAACTGCATCCGCCTTTGGAATAGAGGGATCATCATCATTGATTGCACATGCTGCAGCAACCATTGCTGCAGTCAGTTTCTGAACTACTACTTACTCTCACATCCCTACACTTCTCCAACCCTCCCTCTTCCCCTTGTGCGTTTGCTGGACATTACTCAACTACACTGTGTTTTTTTACTGTACGGTACACAACACAACTGATGGAGCTCGCCTAAGCCTAGTCAGCTGTCTGTCACTGTCACCTAATATATTTAGTTCTTTTTTATTTATTTATTTAAGTTGTCTACCCTGTTGTCTTATTACAGTTAGTCCAAAAAAAATTATAACTGAAAAACAAAATCAACAACGTCTTTCCCCAGACTTGCCCACCCAGCACAGCAAGATCAGCAAGCAAATATATCCCTAGCTGCCCGTGTCTTGACAGTCAGTCACATAGAATTTTGTACCATTGGGGTCAACATCCTCCCTCCTTTCTTCTCCCCAGAGTGCCCCACTGACTCTCCTAACAGAACAAACATCCTACCTAAAAGATTCCCTAAACTAAACTTCAATTCCCCTCTGTCTTCTCTAGCTCAAAAACGTACTGCTCTCTCCTCTCACAAACACTAAATGGCATGCTGTGAGAACCTGACAGCCTTTCATATGGCTGTAGAAAACTTAAGTGTGGTGGAGAAATATTTTCCTTCTCATTGATTTTAATTGGTGGAAATTGCGGGAAAAAGCGGAAAAACTGCAGTTTTCAAGGGAAATTATTCACCAAGCGGAAAGTGCCATTATTCACCGATTTCAGTTTTACGAGAACATTTTCGCCCATCCCTGAAATAATTGAAAATATATAATTGTGACGCCATGAATGATAAATTGATTGTGACCACCTAAATAATATGCTAACACTACATCTAGTCTTAAGTAAGTAGTAGGTAGGATGATAATGAAAAACTATGAAATGTACTGCCAACAAAAAGAAAATTTGTGGAGTATTTGGGGTAAATTTAATTTGAGCCCTACACACACACACACACACACACACACACACACACACACACACACACACACCCCCCTGACTCCCCTAACACAGAGATAACAGATCAGGAAGGAACTTGCATCATGGGTGCCTGTGTCTTTCCAGTAAGTCACACAAGATGTTGGGGATATTTGGGGTCAACCTCCTTTCTCTTCCCCAGAGTATACCCCAGATTCCCTCTAATACAGAGAACACATGTCCTTCCAACAAGACACCCTAAACTAAGGATCAACTTTAGTTTAAAATCCCCTCACTTTCATTACTATGGCTAAAATCCTAATGGCCTATAAATTTTACCTTTGTGCTTGTGTTAAGGAGCTGATATCTTCAATCATGTCCGTGGAGGTAGACAGGGCAGTTGTTGGCAGTATTTCAAACTGAATTTGGTAGATTGCTTGAGCCTACTTAATCCTTCAGGTATCAAAGGCATTATCTGGTCCTTAAACAGTTAAGTTTACCATGCACAGTGAGCAGTGATTGAGGACAAAGCATGTAGATCTTACTTTTCTTTTAACGCTAGGATGAGGTTGAAGGGTTCCCACAGTCAAGAAGAAACTGATACAGAACAGTTTGGAACCTTCTCCCTGCTGCTTTGGTGCAAGCATTCTAGCACTGAATCTCAACCAGTGTGCCACAGCCATCAGCATGGGGTGCCCCATGTTTTAAATGAAGTGTTTGACAAAAAATGTGAACTATTGACTTCTAAATGTATATTTATGGAAATTGTTTTGCAATTGTAAGACCGAACATTAGCTGTGTATTTTTGTGCTGTACCCTTCATTATGCCCTTAATAAATTCAATTAACCATCTGAATGCCAGAGAGGTATCCAATGTATTGCAATGCATTGTATACCTCTCTGGCACTCAAAGGGTTACATAGGTAAGGGGTGCCCCAAAAGTTCCATATTGTGTGTTAAGGCTGCTTTGAGCAAAGAAGTCTCAATATGTGAAACCAACTGTGTAAAAATGGGTGTGCAATAAACTAAAGTTGATCCTTAGTTTAGGGTGTCTTGTTGGAAGGACATGTGTTCTCTGTATTAGAGGGAATCTGGGGTATACTCTGGGGAAGAGAAAGGAGGTTGACCCCAAATACCCCCAACATCTTGTGTGACTTACTGGAAAGACACAGGCACCCATGATGCAAGTTCCTTCCTGATGTGTTATCTCTGTGTTAGGGGAGTCAGGTGTGTGTGTGTGTGTGTGTGTGTGTGTGTGTGTGTGTGTGTGTGTAGGGCTCAAATTAAATTTACCCCAAATACCCCACAAATTTTCTTTTTTTTGGCAGTACATTTCATAGTTTTTCATTATCACCCTACCTACTACTTACTTAAGACTAGCTGTAGTGTTAGCATATTATTTAGGTGGTCACAATCAATTTATCATTCATGGCATCACAATTATATATTTTCAATTATTTCATAGTTGTAGAGCCCTTGGATGATGCAGGGCAATATATGTTAATAGTGTTGTTTCATCTTGTGTTCTCAGGAGACTCAGGAACCTATGGATATTATTTATTCATAAGTTTTATTAGTTAGAGTCTAGTGTTGAGCGAGCACCCCGATGCTCGGGTGTTCGGGTGCTCTGACCGAGCACCCCCTGAGGCTCGAGTGCTCGGCCGAGCACCCGAACCCCATTGCATTACATGGGAGGACTCGAGCATTACACCAGGCACCCCCTGCTCTGATGAGGGGAGGGTGCCTGGTCAATGCCCCCCTTCATCTCCACAATGCCCCTCTTCCACAATGTCCCCCTTCCACAATGTCCCCCTTCCACAATGTCCCCCTTCATCTCCGCAATGCCCCCTTCATCTCCGCAATGCCCCCTTCATCTCCGCAATGCCCCCCTTCCACAATGTCCCCCTTCCACAATGTCCCCCTTCATCTCCGCAATGTCCCCCTTCATCTCCGCAATGCCCCCTTCATCTCCGCAATGCCCCCCTTCCACAATGTCCCCCTTCATCTCCGCAATGCCCCCTTCATCTCCGCAATGCCCCGCTTCCACAATGTCCCCCTTCATCTCCGCAATGTCCCCCTTCATCTCCGCAATGCCCCCTTCATCTCCGCAATGCCCCCTTCATCTCCGCAATGCCCCCTACCTCCAGTCCCTGGTGGTCCAGCGGAGCGTCTGCAAGATCTGTGCCTCCTCCGGCACAGATCCCTGCCACCCGAACATGGCGTGCGAGCACATGGCGGTACTCGTACGAGTACCGCCATGTGCCGAGCAGAGCGATGCTCGAGCCGATCCGAGCATCGGCCGAGCATGCTCGCTCAACACTATTAGAGTCCCTTAGTGTTGGAACCATTTCCTGATTACCGCTTGTAAAGCAGTTATTCCTTATATATTGGGCCATCTATATACTTGGTGTATGGTTTATTCCCCCAGATGCCAATGACGATGATGTGGAACCGGGCATCATTGTGTCTGTGTAATGTGAGCTCCCAGTCCCTTTAGCTCTGGTGGTGGTAACTTCCTCCACATCTGTGTCACTGGATGCATTAGGGTCCTGCCAGATTCTCTTTTTTATTACTGTCAGCCAGCATTATGAGCCTATATTACCACAGTAGCATGCACAGTGAGATGGAGTAAGGTTACACAATTTCTTCTGTGCCTCGTTTAGCCCCTTAAGGATCAGAGGAGTGTGCAATGCATGCTTTCACAATTTGTTGCACGCACCTCTGGTACTTAAGGGGTTAATATATGGTGTTAAACAGGGCACAGAGGAAACAATGCCTAGAAACACCCAGCACTTTCAAACATCTCCTGAAAACTGACCTGTTCAAGGATGCATCTCAGTAACAATATCCTCCTTGTGCACATTGACAGTCACATTAGAATCACTCTGTTCTTCCTTCACTAAGCTGCAATTATTATCCTCTTTCTACTGGGTCTATATGCTGGCATGATTTCTAATTAGATTGTAAGCTCCTTTTTGGCATGGTTCCTTTCCCACTGTATGATTCTCTTTGCTGCATTTTTTCCTAGCAAATAATGCAGTGATCACACTTTAGCCTGATGCTCTTAACCCAGCTTTGTATTTTTGTATCATACTTTTACAACTTCTGTAATGCACTGTGTACATGAATGCCGCTATATAAATAAAGCTACAAACATACATCTATTCCCAGACTACCCTCTCCTGGGCAGAAGCAGCACTAAGGGTACAGTTTCCAGCACTGAGTTAATTGACGTAAGACTAGAAATCTGTTGCAGTGCATGTAATAGCAGCCCCCCCTTGTAAGTGTACACTTAATATTTTGTGAACCTAGAATTAAGCAGACCATTCTATGAAGTTTATTAAAAGGAATACTAACACCTATGAATAATAGCCAGTTTTACACCCTGGGTTCGATAACTGTACTACTAAAGTATTTAATTTTTGAAGTCTAAAATCTAGACTTAGATATGGTCTTAGGGGGTCCCATTCCTGTTTTTTACAGCTCTCATTACTTAGCTATCAGCTCTCAGAAGCAATAGTGCTTTGTTATGTGTTAGTGGGCTGAGATAATAGACAAGAAGATCACTGAATGCTAATCTCATTATGGTAGCATCATTACCTCTGCACAAACTAATTAACCAAACTGTTTTTATATAGGCCAGTCTACATAAGTATTAAATTACAAGTTTAGGATTAGACTTTAAGGATCTAAATGGAAGTACTAGCTGGAAGTACTTAATATTTAAAATTATATAATCCAATTTCATTTTTTAGGTGTTCATGCTCTTTTAATGTAATCTAAAAATTGTGTGAAGGAGGGAGAAATGTGTAGTTATTACTTAATATCTTGGCTGCTAGAGAAGTTTCTTTCAAAGTAAGCAACACAATGGAAACCTCTCTAGCAGCCAAAGGGTTAAGAAGACCATTACATTATTCTGTACCCAAAAGCACAGCTGTGGCTTAAATTAGTCCTGTAATATGTACATGTTATTCTCTTTCTTAGAAGGCTGCAAAAGGGATTCTTTTGCACCTCTTATGTATTCCAAAATGTATTATGTGTTCTGGGTAAATGCTTTCTCTTAATGAAGATTGCACTCTACAACAATTTACAATCAATTTAGCTGCACTCTATTCCATGTTTATATCTCATCACACTGCAGGAGGAATGCCTTTGATGTACTTTTTTATTTTTTCTAAAATGAAAAGCAGAAACTGATACTTGCATCCTATAATAAGATGTTCTTTTTCATTTAAAGGAGTAATATATATATATAGGTGTGTGTGTGTCTTTTGTTATGTTGCCCTCATATAAACGACAGTAGATGATGAGTCTTAATACATATATCTGAAACTAAGACAGAGCACATTGTCAAACAAATATTAGTGTCAATCCAATGTGTTGCAAGGAAAAAACATTGACTAAAAATAAAAAACAAAGGCTTTGTCACCTTCCTTATTCCATTATGGCAAGGTGAATCCCTCTGTGCCTGAAAAACACCACTTCCATTCAATCCAGTTTCTGTGTAAAGTGACAAATCTAGTTATCTTGCATCAAAATACCAGTATAACCCGAGTCACTTTCAAAGGGAATTAATATGGTAGCAATGTAAAAATCACCTACATTCCCTACCATAACAAAAGTGCCTCCCTCCCAAACACGCTCACATACCTTGACTGGCGTCCCCCTAGTGTTAGAGTGCAGAGAATGTTTGGTACTGTAAATTGGGTGAAGGGGACATTTAAACATGTAAAACACTTGAATGAGGTGTGTTATATGATATTCTGAAGTATAAAGACCACATAAAGCCATAGAAAGGTTTAAAGACGTGAGAAAGGGGGCAATGGACCCTGCCCCTCTGCGCAACGATGGAAAACCTGGTTAGAAATATTGACTTTATATTTATATTATATTATAGAATCCCCTTGCTAAATTATGAATGTTGTTGACCCACCCAAACCTTCCTGTGAGCTCCCTACCTAAATTCATCTTTCCCTATGGTCTGGAGTGATGAGTAACAGCAATTGTGCAATATCTTTAAAGTGCAAGCAGGCTGGACAGGATATTGAATTGTCCACCCTTCTAGCGCTTAAAGGGATAGTAATCTTTCACAAAAACTTCATAGTATTTGAGCCAGAGTGTTATTTCAATACTGTCAGAGTTGTAGTTTAAGAGTAATTGAATGATAAAATATCCCCCTCCCGCCCCTTTTACCTAGTGTAACACTGCTCACCTCAGATGTGGAATTTGGTTGCTTGACCAGACAGATAACAGCAAGGGACAATCTTCTTACTGTGTAAGCAATGAAAACCCTGCCCCCCTTGACAGGTTTTTCAGCTTTTTTCCTTATCTAAATTGAAGCTTGTCCCTCTCTGCAATCTGCCTGGGCACCTCCCTGCTGCTCTGAGCTGAGCAGTGCTAAATCCGTAAAAGGGGCAAACAGGGGATACTTTATCATTCAATTACTCTTGAACTACAACTCTGACAGAATTGAAATAACACTCTCCAAGGCCCAGGGCCCGTGCCACCTATAGGCGAGGTAGGCACCGGCCTAGGGCGCACATTCTCTGAGGGTGCATCGGCCCCCGCTGCCACTCACCACTTAAAAAAACAAACAAAAAAAAAAAACGTACGTTTCAGTGCCCTCCCTCAGCTGGCTATTTTTTTTAATGTAGTACAGAGATACCCACCAGGATTGAAGAAGAGGATGGGGAGAGAGAAACGGGCATCGCTGTGCTACATTAACCCTTTCAGTGCCAGAGTGGTAAGCAACACATAGCTTTTCAATGCGATGTATAGCCTTCTGGCACTGAAAAGGTTAAAAAAAAAATAGCCAGCCAAGGGAGAGCACCAAAATGTACTCACTGGGGGAGAGATACGTGCACCGGAAACAGTAAGTGGAACAGGGGTCAAGTGAGGGGATAAACAGTCAGATTGGGGGAGAGAGAGAGAGAGAGAGAGTGTCAAAGGGGGGATTAGCAGTCAAGAGGTGGATCAAGAGTCAGACAGGGAGAGAGAGAGTCAAAGGGGGGGGATCAACAGTCAAAAGGGGGAGCAAGAGTCAGACGGGGAGAGAGAGAGTCAAAGGAGGGTCAAGAGGGAGAGAGAGTCAAAGGGGGTGAGAGTCACATATAGAGAACATACACTCTGTCACACTGATACACATATAGAGAAGCACACACATACTTACACACTGATATCCTTACAGAGACTCACACACACTGACACACTTATATACATATAGGGAACACACACTGACACACTTATATCCATACAGGGAACACATACACATATAGAGAACACACACACAAACTGACACATATAGGGAACACACTGACACTTAAACACATACAGAGGCGGGGCATAAATGGGTAGGGCACAAGGGGTGGAACCAAGGGGTGGCAAAATTAGGTTTTGCCTAGGGTGGCAAAAATCCTTGCATCAGCCCTGCCAAGGCCCAAATACTATGATGATTAATTACAGCTGCTTTTTTCTGAAACATTACCATCCCTTTAAAGAGGTTAAGCTTAGATTAAAAAAGAATGGAAAAATAAACTATAAATGCATTTGTTTTACTGACTTGTCCAGAAATCCTGTAGCGATTATCAGAGTTCATGTTAAAAAATTGACACTGTATACAAGTATACACATAAACTTTCAGTGAGTCTGCACAGAAATGTAACCTTTAGGCAAAATAGGTTGTTTTCTAAGTTATAATCAGCCAAATCAAAACTTATTATATGTCCAGCCAATATATTGGTAGTCAGAGCTGGATTTATATTCCAGGCTCCCCTAGGCAAGGCAGTCTAGATGCCTTTAGGTCCACTCATGGACACCCGCCATTTCCTCATGTGACCCCACCCCCAGTCCCATTTACTGTTTCCTGGCACCTGAAAAAAAAACTTTAACCCCTTGGTTGCTAGAGGTCTCTCCAATGCATTGCAATCCCTCTAGCATAACCTGTAAAAGGGTATATCGCTGGTGCAGGGACATTAAGATTACTCTAGCCACACCAACAATTCAGAATGTGGGTGTGGCCTTTACTCCTTCAAAATTTGGAGTGCTAGGCCATTGCCTACTCTGCCTATTGGGAAATCCAGCCCTGTTGAAATAATAGAGCTCATGATGTATATTGATCTAATGTCCCACAGACACAATCTTGATTTATTTTTATCCTCAACACTACACTAACTAGGTTTTGGATAGAATGGTAGGTTCAGAAGACACTTCCATGTTAGGTCGTCTCTTCTCTTGTTCTACTACCAGGAACAGAACTTTTGTCTTTTCCTTCTTCAAATGTAATTTTATCATCTGACACCACCAGAGCATTGTGCATTTCAAGTACTGCACAAAACAAAGGGTCACGGTTCTGCTAACACCTATAGAGGGTGAGGAGTGTGGAAGAACATCAGAAGATTAGATGGCATCTACAATCAGGCATGTATTATGGAAGAAGTGGTGATATTATCGCTTTATTTCAATGCTATGCCATATACATAGCATCGAGTTATGAAAAGTAATGGTCAGTGATGTTGAACTGAGAACCATCCAATATATATAGCAGCTGATCATACCCATTTTGCAATCTATTTTAGCTCACAAATGATATTCCCAGAGAAAAGAGATCCTGAATTGCATCATACTGACCCCACACAAATCATAGCCCAGCCACAATGTGCCAGGCAATTCCACTCTGAGGAAAAGAAGCAGCTAACCCCAGATATACATTTTATCCTTCTTGTACCTCATCAGGAATGTGCAGTTGTACTATTTATGCATTTTGGAGCAAAAAAAGTCCAGGTCTGGATTCCCCCGTAAACCACAGGTTAACCAAACCCAAAGGTTATTTGCATAATAAAACTATTGTTCAGAGATACTCAATCAGGAACAAGCCTGCCAAAATATATAATAGACTCTATATGACATCATCATATGCAGAATTCAATCTCTTTTACATTGCATTTGCATACCAGGGTTGTGTGGAAGAATTTAGTAGAATTGACAAGTGTACCCTTGATTAACAATATTTAGCTGATACTTTGTATACTCATGATATTCTGGCAGTATTTTGCAAGTTATACATGACAGGATTCGTCCCATGCTAACCTGGATACTTTAAGTGGGAGCTCTAATCATAGAATACAGAGGGCTGATTGGTAGCGGATACGGAGGTGGGATTCAGGTGTCCATTCACAATAGAATTGAATTAAATGCAGAACGATGTATGGCACGCAATAGCGGCACTAGAGGTTAATGATAATTACAACTGTATATCTGTGAAATATTTTCTTGTGGCGTACGTCTGGGGAATAGTGTGAGGGAGACATCAACAGGGGTTGTCACCACGGAGAGACCTCGACTAGATCTCGCCCACCCTGGCTATGAAAAAATTTAGGATTTAAAGGTAGATGGAAATAGATCTGTGGAATTTGTACAGTGGGGCCTCAGTATGTTGGAGAGCCATGACTCTTGAGCCTTAGTCTGACCCCGTCTAGAAATTGAGGTTTTAGGGTGTTGATTTTATTGATGATTTTAATTCAGTTTTATCTTTTTATTTTTTTTATTTTCATTTTAATTTATTTTGTAATTCATGTTATTTTACATGATTTTGTACTGATTTTGCAAATTTTTATATTTTGTATTAACATTTATGAAGCTTATATTGGAGTTAAGGAGAATTATTTCTGAGATATTGGGATCCCCTCTTTGATAGATAAAGAATTAATAAGATATTTTATTTGCTCTATATGGGTATTTTACAGGATTGTTGATTATAACATGCTATATGAATATTCCCTTCTTCGTCATCTGTAAGAAAAGACCAAATGAGACATTCAATTTACACCATTGGCGACTAGGTGGTTAAATTTTAATATTATATGAGTATTCTCTCTATGAGTCCTGTGAAGTGCTCAATATATAATATACAAAATACAGAATATACCTTACTATATTAAACTTGTGCTTGTGTGCTTCTGTTTGGTTGTATTCATCAGAATTCAAGTATAAGACCTTAATATATGTTGTGTTGCCTTTTTCATTGTACATGATTGTTCAAATATTTCATCATACTCATTAACCTTTGTAATGTTCTCATATTTGTGGCACTGGCAATTATCTTAATTGAAAGCATATTGACTTAACTCTAGCATGAAAAATGATTTCATCCAAATTCAAAAGTTTTGCTTCATGCGTCTTCAGACCTGCATAGAGTCTGTTACAAATACATCTGAATCGATCAAGGATGGATGCTAGTCACTGTAAAAGAATCGGCGTTTGATTTTGTGTTTCTTTAAAAAAATGTATTTGCCTCTTAGCAGACTAACCCAGTGAAGCAGACATTTAGGCAATGACACATGACAACCATAAAATAATTCTGCACAGAAAGAAAGAAGTCCGTATCTCTTGATATGGAAGAAAGAAACCCTAAATCTGTATAAATTTCAATAGTCCAGTTATAAAATTCAGTTTTTATCCCTCACTCTCTTTAGAAGGAAAAAGCCAAGGCCAAATTCATAAGAGGACCAATTTGCAAACAAACCAACTGTATCAAAGAGGAGACACATATATTCCTCATGTTTTAAACGGGGCATATAATATCTTGATTGCAAACAATGTACTACATATTTCTGATGCAATGTGTTGGCAACCTCTCTGGTATCCAAGCTACATTTAAAATATAGGGAGTATGGATACTTTTGATTTGTCCCCTATGGTGCAGATGCTTTGCCCTAGAATTGCTCCTTTCCTATTCCTGAATATGGCCTAGTATTTAGTCAGAGTCTCTCTTAGGAAAAAGCACCTTGGGCAGTATTCAGGAAGTAAAAAGAGAAGCATGTGAGGAGTAGGGGTGGGTGAAATATCTCACTATGCTCCCAAGGGAAATTCCGCAAAAAACACGTTGTTGTCTGCTTCTTTGCTGGAAAATCCGCTTTTAAAACATTTGATTAAAATCTTCGCATTTTTCGCCCATTGGCCAAAATGTTTTGCCATTTTTTTGATGGCTAGAAAGTTTCCACCCATTGATTTATGTGGTTTTCACCTTTTCACTATAAAAACGTGATGTATTTGTGGAAGTGAAACACAATAGAAGCACCTACAGAGTGAGGTAGACGTGCTGTGCTATTCTTCTGTGATATTGAGGCAAAATTGAGGCAGGAGAGGCTCATAGTGACTGGTATTGCTATGAGCACATTTAAAGAGGAACTGGAGGGACCCTTATGTGTCCTCTGAGTCTGAGGAGGAAGTGAGCACTAAAAAAGCAATGCTGGCCAGTCCCTCTAAATACCCTTAGGGTTTTGGGGGAAATTAATGTCAAGGGAACAAAGGAACAAAAGGGTAGTAGTAGTGAGAGCAGTACAGGTCAGCTACCTGTGCCTGCTGCAAGACGTGCTATGCCTGCTGTAAGACGTACTGCCCCTGCTGCCAGTGCCACCACCAGTGCTGTGCCATCACCTCCTTCAACCAGCAGTGAGCTTTTGGAATTTGCAGAGTTTGTAATTGCTCTAATTCCTGCTGCTGCTGAGTTGTAAGGGCAGCATGGTTGCTGAGGAGCAGGCTAGTCTGCCACAGACCACCGTGGACACAGTGGGAATGGGGTCAACAAGTGATGCAGGATTACTAGGTCAGGTTCCACTTGCCAGCAGCAGCAACATATATACCAGGGGGGCTACTTATGGTGCTGATACTTCACCAGGCGCATCACTGGAGCTAGCCGTGACAAGTGGAACCTTCAACATCCATCACCCATGTTACTGCTATTGTTGATCCCATTCCCTTTCAGCTGCCTAATCATCCTGTTGCTTAAACAACTCAGCAGTAGCAGCAACAGCAAGAATAGCAGTTGCAAACTCATCAATTATGGACTCAGGAGGACATTTGACAATGGTCAGTGGCCACTGGTCAACATGACCTGCTGGCACTAGGACAGTATGGCATTTTTGTTTCTCAGGGCTTGTACTTTAAAAAAATAAAATAAAAATAGCATGTTCCTACAAAAAAATTAAACAATTTTTGGGGGTTTGTTTCTAATAAGCCTAAGTCCTACAAATCAATGTTTCCTCAGGGCTTGGGGCTCAACAACAAATCTAACAAATCATCCTCTACAAAATACTCTATCAAGTCAAGTATCAGCCCACCCCAGTGGCAGCTTATGTCAGAGAGTTCCTGTCTCTATCACTTTACATACAATTTTCTTATTTTATTGATTTATTTTTGTATTAACTGTCCCCCCAATACCAGTCAAGAAATCCCCAAAACAAATTACCTGTTCAACTGATTCATTCCCCAGATTCTACCAACTACACAGGCACCCCCCTCAAACTCATCCTTTTACTCCATGTCTTATGGAGATTTTTATTTATATTTAGGATTTATATTGTATTAACTGCCCCCCCATCACAGTAAACAAACCCCCCAAAAAAAAATCTTTTCCCACACCCCACCAACACAGGCACCCTCATGCCACTTTTATACTATGCCTTTGGGAAATAATATATTTGTTATGTGTTTTGTGTAAATTGAATGCTCCCATTGATTTCAATGGAATGAGCTAGGCAAAAAAGCAGAAAATTAGATCTTTTCGCTGGAAATTATTCGCAAAGAGGGAAGTGCCATTATTTGCCGATTTCAGTTTGAAGCAACATTTTTCACCCATTCCTACTCAGAAGCAAACCAACTGCATCATAAGGAGCAAATCAAAATTCTCAACAGGGCTTTTAATCCCTAAACTGTTTCAGTGCAGTTAGAGCAACACATAGAGTTATATAAAGTATTTCTCTGCAATGCACGGTAAACCTCTGAAGATGTTAAACCCCCTTTTAAATCAATATGAATTTAGAGAATGTTTATTTGATTTGATTCACAATTGCAACTCTTTAGCTTCCTGAACAAATCACTTGAATGCCCTCTTTGACAGATAGATACACTTTTAAAACAGCTGTATTAGATACCCTTACACCTGGAGGTTATATAGGGATGGGCAAAAAATCCTCTTTTTTCTCAATAATTTTTGTGGGAAAAAACCCTTGCATCTAGAATACATGCAATTTCTTGTTTTCACAATCTCCAATGAATTTCTCAAGAAGCCTTTCTGTTTTCTGCCTATAATTCTATGGTTGTGAGAAGTTCCCATGCAATACTGTAATAAAATGGAACTATCATCTGCCATTCAGGTAGTTGACAGAGTGTGTAGAAAGCAGGGAGGGGCTGTATTGTGAAAATATTAGTTTGCAGTAGTTATAGTCAATTTTCTACAATTGCAGTTGCAGTTGTTGCAGTCACCATCTTAAGCATTAAGCTTACTACTAGTACTACTGCTACTACTACTACTACTAGAACTTTTCATATCACTTTTACAAACAGCCTCCTCAGCAGATGGATTATCATCATCATTTATTGAAGAAGCTGTAGCAACCATGGCCACAGTCAATTTTTCATGCCAGCAACACATCCATGCATTCATCCTACTCCTTTCACTTTACCCCTGACCCTAACATGATTGGTGGATATGATAGTAGAGATAATGATAGCAGCGTTGATCTCTACTGTAAAGTACATGACAGAGCTGTTAGTGTGTGGAGTATCTTGTATGTATGCAAAATAATGTGATAGGGTATATATATATATATATATATATATATATATATATATATATATATATATATATCTCAGTATATATGTCTGTCCATGTAATTTTCTACATATTTCACCCACGCTCTCTGCAATCACATGCAGCTCCAGCTGCCTCTACATCTTTCTTTTTCTCTCCCAAGAACTGCAGTGTTAATTTTTACAGCACAGTACATGATAGACTAGTTTGATTCAGAATCAGCTACTTACAGTAATGGATAAAATGCACTACATCTGGTGAAATTGGGTTGGATACCTCTCTGGCACTCAAAGGGTTATAGGCCAGAAGCGTGTTCAACACATTGCTTATCTAGGCACTGTGCACCCATTGATCTTTAAGGGGTTACATTCGGGTGTCTTAATCACAGGATCATTTATCTTAACTAACCTACTTGTGTTGAAGAAGTGGCCTGTTTATAGCCCTTGAGAGTAGGTTTGGACACGCTTGGTATAAAATACCATCAGTTTGTTGTGTTATGTGATACAAAGCTTGTGGTCATACTGGAATCAAAAAATAAGGCACGGAATACAAAAAAATGAATGGATGGCTACACTTTTCCACTGGCTCTGTTAACCTTTTGAGTGTCAGAGGGATGTACAACGCATTGTGAAGCATCCCTCTTGAACTCAAGGGGTTAAATTAAATTAACCAACATGATAAACAATTTTGAATTTGGCATTTCTAACAAGATTTTATTCAAGAAGTCATGCTTTTTTAATTATTATTTATTGCTTTGGGAATTGGGATACATACATGACACAAATGATCCAAGCTTTCTCAACATAAAGACTAACAAGTTAGCCCTGATGGTATTGTCCAGTTCATATATTTTCAGTGTAGGAAGTCTCTACTGTTCTATCCTAAGCTTTTTCTCTAAATGCACCTGTTTTTTTAAGTGGTATACAGATGCTTTTTCAGGCCTGTAGAACATTCCTATAATTGCTGGGTAAACAGTCCACGAAAGCTTGGGGTGTCAGGTTCACTGTAGATTGTCTAACATTTCTCATGTTTGCACTCCTGATAATTGTAAGCTGCTAGCATATAGTTCCATATCTTCTCGTCTAACCTTGCTAAAAACATTGTCAGGTTATATTTTCCCACTGATACCATGTCTGACTCAGTGTACTATACTGTATTTCATGCGTTAAAGGCACATTGTAATGAAAATGTACATCATACTTGTATTTATCAGCTTAAAACATTGTAGGGCTGATGAACTAAAAAGAACTTTATTAATTCTGGGTCAAAACAGTTGCACCATAGGGTAAAAATAAAAACTTCCAAACTTCCCTTCAATTTAAATAGGTCTTTAAAGGGATAGTAATACTTCATTTTAACTTTATTTTATTTTGTAGGCATTAAAAAAACATGAAGAACGATATAAGTCTTATCTCTCAAACCTTTATGGTTTAAGAGATATTCACAAGCAAAGTTTCCCCTCCTGCCCATTTTTCCTAGTGTAAGCCATCTCTTCTCAGATGGGGAATCTGGTTGTAAGACCAGACAGATAACAGAAGGGGACAATCTTCTTCCTATGAAAACAATGAAAGCACTGCCCCCCTTGACAAGCTTTTCAGGTTTTTCCCTTATATTAATAGAAGATTGTCCCTCTGTGCAATCTACCTGGGCACCTCCTTTCTGATCTGGCTGAACAGTTTTACATCAGTAAAAGGGTCGGGAGGGGGACACTTTGTCATTGAATTACTCCTGAACTACAACTCTGACAGAACTGAAATAACACTCTCCTAAATCCAAATACTATGATGATTAATTAGAGCTGATTTTATTATGAAACATTACTATCCCTTTAAACACTTGAATGATGGAGGGGACTCCAATGCATTGCAAAGAAATGCACTGACGTTCGTTCTAGCATTCAAGGAGATAAAGGTTCCATTTTTTTTGTTCTGCTATTATTCTTAGTCAAAGGTTTCAGAGGTCAGTCCTCAAGGGTTCCAAGTAGACTAGTAATATTTATTTACATGTACAAAGGTGTATCAATCATATGAGACAAATAAAAAGTTCCAAAATGATTTTTTATTTAAATGGGGCTTTTAACCCCTTGAATGGCAGAGAGCCTAATTTAAAGGAATAGCAACCCTTTATTCTGACTTTACATGTTCTGCAAGTGCATAATACAATGTTTCTCAACCAGGGTGCGTGGCACTTTGGTGTGCCACAGACATCCACTTAGAGTGCCCCATTGTATCTATAATGTTTTGACAAAAATGTGAATGTAGACTTCCAGCTGTATATACATGAATATTACAATGTAAAATATGTTTATTTTAGTTGTGAGGTGTAACATTATCTCTCTATTTATGTATTTGTACCCTTCACTACACCCTTGACAAATGATATAAAATGATAGGGTGCCCCGAAAATGTCAGACTGTGTGTTAGGAGTGCCTTGAGCAAAAAAAGCTTGAGAACCACTGGCATAATATGTAGTCAGATTGAATTTTTTTTTTCCATTCATTTACTTGGGGCTTTCCTTTTGCAATTATGTCAAGATAGTTGAACAGAGGTGACAACAAGCAACCTATTACCAGAACGAGAATGTATTCCAGCTACTAGTGGTTTGAAGTACTGTGTAGAAGAGACTCTTTCTGGTTATAAAAGTTGCATACTTTGTCTTCAGAGGGACTTACTGAGGAGATAGAGGTATATATCTATATATATAAAAGAATAAGCCTCATTGCATAATTTATGTCTCCTCAGAAAAGAAACTCGCATTGAACAGAATGTCTAATTACATAATTTATGTCTCATTAGGAGACACAACTCCTATTGGGTGATTGAATGGGGACTTTACTGCTCTCATTGGGTGATTCAATGGGGGCGTGTTTATCATACAGGGAGTTGGCCCGCCCCTCCAGCCCGCCCACCAGTATCCAAGTGACAAAAAAAAAATATATAACTGCCACTCGCTCCTGAGGTAGGGATATCAGTAACTTCTCCCGGTCCACTCACACTCTCACTCAGGATCATGACCCCACAAACACAGTGTTTCACCTCCCACAGATAACTGTAACCCTCCATACACTCTGTTTCAGTATGAGGGTGTAATGTTCCCATAAAATACAAACTTAATAGCAACTCTTATTTAACTCTTCATCTCTTCAGTCACCTCACAGTCTCAACTGTCACTCCTCCACTTCCTGCTTCCTGCTTCCCACCCTTTCTACTTAAAGGGAGAGAGATGCTTTGCTATATGTTACAGAGGGCAAGCCTCAAACACCACTTTCTATTTGATACCTCAGCATATTGCTGCAATGCCTCAACTGAAGAGCCACCATGTAGTATATTGCTATGTTAGCTCAACTTAAACCTTTGAGTGCCAGAGGGGTAAGCAACGCATTGCAAAGCACACATTCTGTCTCACACAGTCTCTCACACAGTCGCAGTCTCACAGTCGCACACACTCTCAGTCTCACAGTCGCAAACAGTCTCAGTCTCACACTCTCACACAGTCTCAGTCTCACACTCTCAGTCTCACACTCTCACAGTCTCTCACAGTCTCTCTCGCAGTCTCACACAGTCTCTCTCGCACTCTCACACAGTCCCTCACACTCTCACAGTCCCTCACACTCTCACAGTCCCACACTCTCACAGTCCCACACTCTCTCAGTCCCACACACTCTCAGTCTCACACACACTGTCTCACACTCTCACAGTCTCTCTCGCAGTCTCACACAGTCTCTCTCGCAGTCTCACACAGTCTCTCTAGCAGTCTCTCACAGTCCCTCACACTCTCACAGTCTCTTACACTCTCAGTCTCTTACACTCTCAGTCTCACAGTCTCACACAGTCTCTCACAGTCTCACATTTTCACACAGTCTCACACTTTCAAACAGTCTCACACTCTCAGTCTCACACTCTCAGTCTCACACTCTCACAGTCTCTCACAGTCTCTCTTGCAGTCTCACACAGTCTCTCTCGCAGTCTCACACACTCTCAGTCTCACACTCACAGTCTCACACTCACAGTATCACACTCACAGTCTCTCTCGCAGTCTCACACAGTCTCTCTCGCAGTCTCACGCAGTCTCTCTCACAGTCTCACACAGTCCCTCACACTCTCACAGTCCCTCACACTCTCACAGTCCCTCACACTCTCAGTCTCACACACTCTCAGTCTCTCTCGCAGTCTCACACAGTCTCTCTCGCAGTATCACACAGTCTCTCTCGCAGTCTCACAGTCTCACACAGTCTCACACAGTCTCACACTTTCACACAGTCTCACACTCTCAGTCTCACACAGTCTCACACAGTCTCAGTCTCACACAGTCTCAGTCTCACACTCTCAGTCTCACACTCTCTCTCGCAGTCTCACACAGTCTCTCTCGCAGTCTCACAGTCCCTCACACTCTCACAGTCCCTCACACTCTCAGTCTCACAC
Organism: Rhinophrynus dorsalis; assembly: GCA_037306005.1. NCBI lineage: Eukaryota > Metazoa > Chordata > Amphibia > Anura > Rhinophrynidae > Rhinophrynus > Rhinophrynus dorsalis. The sequence goes on along the minus strand of CM074718.1, from coordinate 235,763,276 downwards.
TCTCACAGTCTCTCTCGCAGTCTCACAGTGTCACACAGTCTCACACTTTCACACAGTCTCTCACTTTCACACAGTCTCACACTCTCAGTCTCACACTCTCACAATCTCACACAGTCTCTCTTGCAGTTTCACACAGTCTCTCACACTCTCACAGTCCCTCACACTCTCACAGTCTCTTACACTCTCACACTCTCTCACACTCTCTCACACACCGTCTCACACAGTCTCTCACACAGTCACAGTCTCACACAGTCTAACACTCTCGCAGTCTCACACTCTTGCAGTCTCACACTCTCGCAGTCTCACACAGTCTCAGTCTCACACAGTCTCAGTCTCACACTCTCACAGTCTCTCTCGCAGTCTCACACAGTCTCTCTCGCAGTCTCACACAGTCCCTCACACTCTCACAGTCTCTTACACTCTCACACACTCTCACACTCTCTCACACACTGTCTCACAGTCTCACACAGTCTTTCACACAGTCACAGTCTCACAGTCAGTCTCACAGTCTCACACAGTTTCACACTCTCAGTGTCTCTCACAGTCTCTCTCAGTCTCACACAGTCCCTCACACTGACACAGTCTCTCACACTCTCTCACACACGCAGTCTCACACACACACACACAGTCTCACACACACACACACAGTCTCACACTCACACACAGTCTCACACAGTCTCACACTCTCTCACTCTCACACTTTCTCACTCTCACACTCTCTCACAGTCTCACACTCTCACACAGTCTCACACTCTCTCTCACACTCTCTCAGTCTCACTCTCACACAGTCACACTCTCACAGTCTCTCTCTCACACACAGTCTCACACACAGTCTCACAGCCTCTCTCACACTCTCAGTCACACAGTCTCACACAGTCTGACAGTCTCACACTCTCACACACAGTCTCACACTCTCACACACAGTCTCACACTCTCACACAGTCTCACACTCTCACACTCTCTCTCACACAGTCTCACTCTCACACTCTCACACAGTCTCACTCTCACACAGTCTCACTCTCTCACTCTCACACACTCACATACTCTCAGTCTCGCACTCTCTGTCTCACACTCACACAGTCTCACGCACAGTCTCTCTCACACACACACTCTCACACACACACTCTCTCTCCGTCTCGCACACTCGCACTCTCTCTGTCTCGCACTCTCTGTCTCGCACGCTCTCAGTCTCGCACGCTCTCAGTCTCGCACGCTCTCAGTCTCAAACACTCTCACTCTCACAGTCTCTCTCTCTCACTCTCACAGTCTCTCACTCATTCACACTCTCAGTCTCACACGCTCTCACACTCTCACAGTCTCTCTCTCTTACTCTCACAGTCTCTCTCACTCACACACTGTCTCACTCATCCACACTCTCAGTCTCACACACTCACACTCTCTCAGTCTCACACTCTCTCAGTCTCGCACTCTCTCAGTCTCGCACTCTCTGTCTCACACGCTTTCACACACTCACACGCTCTCACACTCTCACAGTCTCACACACACAGTCTCTCTCACACTCTCTCTCACACTCTCACAGTCTCTCTCACACTCTCACAGTCTCTCTCACACTCTCACAGTCTCACACTCTCTCACACTCTCACAGTCTCACACTCTCTTACACTCTCACAGTCTCACACTATCTCACTCTCACAGTCTCTCTCACAGTCTCAGTCTCACAGTCACAGTCTCACACAGTCTCTCACACTCTCAGTCTCACAGTCTCTCACACTCTCAGTCTCACAGTCTCAGTCTCTCACACTCTCAGTCTCACAGTCTCAGTCTCTCACACTCTCAGTCTCACACTCTCAGTCTCACAGTCTCTCACACTCTCTCACACTCTCACAGTCTCACACACTCTCTCACACTCACATTCTCAGTCTCACACAGTCTCTCTCACTCTCTCAGTCTCACACCCAATCACTCACACACTCAATCACACTCACACAGTCTCACTCAATCACAGTTTCACTCAATCACACTCACACACTCTCACTCTCAATCACACTCTCACAGTCTCACTCAATCACATTCACACTCTCACACAGTCTCACTCTCACACTCAATCACTCAATCACACTCTCACAGTCTCACACTCAATCACACTCTCACACTTACAGTCTCGCAGTCACACTCAATCACAATCACACTCTCATACTCAATCACACTCACCCTCAATCACACTCACCCTCAATCACACTCTCACCCTCAATCACTCACACCCTCAATCACTCACACCCTCTCACTATCATACACACTCTCACTCACACATTCTTACTCAATCACACACACTCACTAACACACTCACTCAATCACACACACTCACTAATACACTCACTCAATCACTCACACGCAATCACTCAATCTTGCACTCAAACGCAATCACTCACACGTAATCACACCCCGGGAGCCAGCACGATCCACCTTCCACCATAGTATGTGCAATTACCACACGCATTTCAATTATATGAATGAATGCCAGTCACTCACATCCCGGGAGCCAGCACGATCCACCTTCCACCATAGTATGTGCAATTACCACATGCATTTCAACTATATGAATGAATGCCACAGTGGAGGCATAAGTACAAACACAAACTCATTACAATGACACATAAGTCAACCCCTTATGACTCACTTCTGTGTGTGTGTGTCTCTGTGTGTGCCTGTGTGTTTCTCATTGTGTGTGTTGCATGTCTGTATCACACTCTATGTGTCGCACTCACAGTCTCGCACAGTCTCTCACACTCACACAGTCTCTCACACTCTCACACTCTCACAGTCTCACACACACACACAGTCTCACACTCACACACAGTCTCACACTCACACAGTCTCACACTCACACACAGTCTCACTCTCACAGTCTCTCACTCTCACAGTCTCACACAGTCTCACACTCTCACACACAGTCTCACACTCTCTCAGTCTCACTCTCACACAGTCTCACACACTCACAGGCTCACACTCTCACACACAGTCTCACACACAGTCTCACACACAGTCTCACACACAGTCTCAGTCTCACAGTCTCAGTCTCACAGTCTCACACTCACAGTCTCACACTCACACAGTCTCAGTCTCTTACTCTCACAGTCTCTCTCTCACACTCTCACAGTCTCTCTCTCTCACTCTCACATAGTCTCTCTCTCTCACTCTCACATAGTCTCTCTCTCTCACTCTCACACAGTCTCACAGTCTCTTACTCTCACAGCCTCTCTCTCACTCTCACAGTCTCTCTCTCACACTCTCACAGTCTCTCTCTCACACTCTCACAGTCTCTCTCTCTCACTCTCACATAGTCTCTCTCTCACTCTCACATACTCTCTCTCACTCTCACATAGTCTCTCTCTCTCACACAGTCTCACTCTCACACTCACACAGTCTCACTCTCACACTCTCACACAGTCTCACTCTCTCACTCTCACACACTCACATACTCTCAGTCTTGCACTCTCTGTCTCACACTCACACAGTCTCACACACAGTCTCACACACAGTCTCTCACACAGTCTCTCTCTCACACAGTCTCTCTCTCACACAGTCTCTCTCTCACACAGTCTCTCTCACACACAGTCTCTCTCACACACACACTCTCACACACACACTCTCTCAGTCTCGCACACTCGCACGCTCTCAGTCTCGCACGCTCTCAGTCTCGCACGCTCTCAGTCTCGCACGCTCTCAGTCTCACATGCTCTCACACTCTCACTCTCACAGTCTCTCTCTCTCACTCTCACAGTCTCTCACTCATTCACACTCTCAGTCTCACACGCTCTCACACTCTCACAGTCTCTCTCTCTTACTCTCACAGTCTCTCTCTCTCACTCTCACACTGTCTCACTCATCCACACTCTCAGTCTCACTCATTCACTCTCTCAGTCTCGCACTCTCTCAGTCTCGCACTCTCTCAGTCTCGCACGCTCTCAGTCTCGCACGCTCTCAGTCTCGCACACTCTCACACACTCGCACGCTCTCACACTCTCACAGTCTCACACACACAGTCTCACACTCTCTCACAGTCTCACACTCTCACAGTCTCTCACACTCTCACAGTCTCACACTCTCACAGTCTCACACTCTCTCACACTCTCTCAGTCTCACACTCTCTCACACTGTCTCTCACAGTCTCTCTCACAGTCTCAGTCTCACAGTCTCACACAGTCTCTCACACTCTCAGTCTCACAGTCTCTCACACTCTCAGTCTCAGTCTCTCACACTCTCAGTCTTACGGTCTCACAGTCTCTCACACTCTCTCTCACACTCTCACAGTCTCACACACTCTCACACTCTCTCTCACACTCTCACAGTCTCACACACTCACACAGTCTCTCTCATTCTCTCAGTCTCACACCCAATCACTCACACACTCAATCACACTCACACAGTCTCACTCAATCACATTCACACACTCTCACTCTCAATCACACTCTCACAGTCTCACTCAATCACACTCACACTCTCACACAGTCTCACTCTCACACTCAATCACTCAATCACAGTCTCACACTCTCACAGTCTCACACTCAATCACACTCTCACACTTACAGTCTCGCAGTCACACTCAATCACAATCACACTCTCACACTCAATCACACTCACACTCAATCACACTCTCACCCTCAATCACACTCTCACCCTCAATCACTCACACCCTCTCACTATCATACACACTCTCACTCACACATTCTTACTCAATCACACACACTCACTAACACACTCACTCAATCACTCACACGCAATCACTCAATCTCGCACTCAAACGCAATCACTCACACGTAATCACACCCCGGGAGCCAGCACGATCCACCTTCCACCATAGTATGTGCAATTACCACACGCATTTCAATTATATGAATGAATGCCAGTCACTCACATCCCGGGAGCCAGCACGATCCACCTTCCACCATAGTATGTGCAATTACTAGGGATGAGCGAGCACCCCGATGCTCGGGTGCTCGGGTGCTCTGACCGAGCACCCCCTGATGCTCGAGTGCTCGGCCGAGCACCCGAGCCCCATTCAAATGAATGGGAGCACTCGAGCATTAAACCAGGCACCCCCTGCTCTGATGAGCGGAGGGTGCCTGGTCAATGTCCCCCTTCATCTCCGCTATGCCCCTCTTCCACAATGTCCCCCTTCATCTCCTATGCCATAGCGGAGATGAAGGGGGACATTGTGGAAGAGGGGCATAGCGGAGATGAAGGGGGACATTGTGGAAGAGGGGCATAGACTCTATGCCCCTCTTCCACAATGTCCCCCTTCATCTCCGCTATGCCCCTCTTCCACAATGTCCCCCTTCATCTCCGCTATGGCATAGGAGATGAAGGGGGACATTGTGGAAGAGGGGCATAGCGGAGATGAAGGGGGACATTGTGGAAGAGGGGCATAGCGGAGATGAAGGGGGACATTGTGGAAGAGGGGCATAGAGTCTATGCCCCTCTTCCACAATGTCCCCCTTCATCTCCGCAATGCCCCCTTCATCTCCGCAATGCCCCCGTACCTCCATTCCCTGGTGGTCCAGCGGAGCGTCTTCGGATCTGTGCCTCTTCCGGCACAGATCCTCTTCACCCGAACATGTCGGGCGAGCACATGGCGGTACTCGTACGAGTACCGCCATGTGCCGAGCAGAGCGATGCTCGAGCCGATCCGAGCATCGGCCGAGCACGCTCGCTCAACACTAGCAATTACCACATGCATTTCAACTATATGAATGAATGCCACAGTGGAGGCATAAATACAAACACAAACTCATTACAATGACACATAAGTCAACCCCTTATGACTCACTTCTGTGTGTGTGTGTGTCTCTGTGTGTGCCTGTGTGTTTCTCACTGTGTGTGTTGCATGTCTGTATCACACTCTATGTGTCTGCATGTATGTGTGTATGACTGTCGCTCTTTAAGCATCTCAGTGCATGCGTGTGCATTTGCGTGTGTGTCTCTGTGTTTGTCTCGCATCCGTGTGTGTGCATTAATTCCCTATATATCCTGACGGGCAACGCCGTCCCACATTGCTAGTAATATATATATATATATATATATATATATATATATATATATATATATATACTCCATTACCATCTCCTGCATTTCCCCCCCCCCAATCCTTACAAAAGGTATTTATGACCCTCTGCAAGAAAAGTGTAGATTCTCTTGTCTTCTCTGTAGTTATGGTTTTTAACCCAACACACAGCTAAACTTTGAATTGTATGTATCACTGTGAACTCTGTGTTCTTTTACTCAGAAATGCTTTAGACTTGAGAAAGGGATGTTCTCCCGAAAGCATGTCAATCCAAAATTCTGTTAGTCCAATAAAAAAGGTATTACAAGATACTTATCTTGTTTGTTATTTTACACACACATATATATACATATCTGTTTTTTTCTACTTCATGTGTATTTTTATTTTATTAGGAAATATTTGTAACTCTTTGTCTCTGCTGTAGATCTAATCCAGAAGTTGATCTCTGTAGAAACAAAAAACTTGACTAATTTCTTGGTGTAAACATTAAAATATAAGAATGTTCTTGGTTTACTTTATCAAAATGAATATGAGTCTTATAATATAATGATATTAATTAAAAAGAGACTAGTAGAGTAAAAATGATAACTTTATTGGCAGAGTGGCTTTGGATGCAAGTTTCAAGACAACTAGGTGCCTAAAGAAGAGTCCTAGTTGTCTTGAAAGAGTACATTCAAAGCCACTCAGTTAATCAATATAGGTATCATTTTTACTCTAGTAGTCTCCTCCATTTCCTATGGCTAACACGGTGCCACAATTTTCCCATATTAAATAACAAAGGAGATCATGTTATTAAAATTAGTTCACTTACTGATCCCACATGGGACTCCTATGAGTGTGTCTTTTCGTGGTTTAAGGCCATTTGTGGTCTTGGAGACCATATGCTTTTCATTGGTCTTTATTTTGGAATGTAAGTGCCATCATAAAGTATAATGTACTTTTATCAGGGAATTTAATATATATGTGGTTCATATATATATATATATATATATATATATATATAAGAAATTTCTAGGAAGAGTATTTTAGGAAGAGTGTAAGCATATCAGAGAATTTGACTTCCTTTTATTTAGACACTTATGTGTTCCAAGAGACAGGAAGGAGTAAATATCAACTGTACTATGTTTTTTGGTATGAACAGCATGAAACAAAAGGATGGTATAAATGGTATAACTGTATTATACAAACATTTTGTTACCCTTGAACAAGTATATATTACTACTAAACACGTAGGGTGCATGTTAATAGTCCTAGCACTTAGGGAAGTGTATTTTTAATCATATTAAATGAATATATTTTTTAATAATAAATGCTGTTTTACCTAGAGGCTGGTGTTGCCTCAAAGCCATGTGAGTAGCATTCCACAAGAGGTGCTGAATAAATGATGGTGGACTGAATTGACAAGTTATTTTGCTCCACTCAGAGATGTAAGAGTCTTTCTATCTGTTATTGATTTCTACAGGTATGTGTGAGGCCCCAACAGAAGGCTTTGGAAAAATGGCAGCAACAATCTAAGGAACGCTCTAAACCTGTCTGGGTCATGTAACTAAAACTATGTTATTCAATTTACATATTTTGTATTGTAATTTGATTCCCTCTTACTGTGCTGGAATTTTGTATATTGTAATACAAACAAGTGCTTGTCACACTTTCGGATGACCGAAGACAGGTACTACAGAGGGTAGGCCAGTCAATTCAAGACACCTTGTTTAAAGGAGCAGTAAACTTTTTTTTATGAAAAGATATATATTATAGGGATTTTCCTACAGTGTAAAATAGGGGTACTCCCACTGCAGAGAGATGTATGTTTCCAGAGTTATTACAGTTTAAATCCATTTTTTTTTACATTAGCAGTGCCCTCTATTGGTCAAATTCTAATTAGTTTTTCTGTTAAATTCTAATGGAGATGAAAGTCAGGAAAGTCAGACGCATACAGTTTTCCATAGAGTGATAGGAACTGCCTGTCACTTCCTGTCAGAACTATCAGGAAACACATTAAGATTAGTGTTGAGCGAGCATGCTCGGCCGATGCTCGGATCGGCTCGAGCATCGCTCTGCTCGGCACATGGCGGTACTCGTACGAGTACCGCATGTGCTCGCCCGCCATGTTCGGGTCTCCTCCCCGCACGTTTTGCGGCTGCTGCGCAGCCAATAAACGTGCAGGGAGGCTCTGACATCGGTGTAATGCCAGCAGCCATGTTGGCTGCTGGCATTACACTGATTGGCTGGCCAGAACCCGTGGTCAGGTGCTGTATAGCACCTGACCAACGAGTTCGGCTCAGTCTGAGCCAGGGAGAGCTGAGGATAGGAAGGGAAAGGCAGTGTAGGGAGGAAAAAACAAAAATTGTGACAAAAAAGAACCAAAAGTCCTTTTTAGGACTACTGTGTGTGGGGGCAGCAGGTTATATTGTGTGTGGGGGGAAAAAAACAAAAAAAAAAAAAAAAAAAATATTCTGTTTAGTGTGAAAAGTTGCAGATTAGAGCACATTCTGTTTAGTGTGCACAGTTGCAGATTAGAGCACATTCTGTTTAGTGTGCAAAGTTGCAGATTAGAGCACATTCTGTTTAGTGTGCAAAGTTGCAGATTAGAGCACATTCTGTTTAGTGTGCAAAGTTGCAGATTAGAGCACATTCTGTTAAGTCTTCAAACTAAAATATCAAAGTCACGTATTCCATTCAGTGTGCGTCGCCGCAGTTTAGCAGCACATTCTGAGTACTGTGCAGAGTTGCAGAATAGGAAGAAATACTGTTAAGTCTTCAAACTAAAATATCAAAGTCACATATTCCATTCAGTGTGCTTCGCCGCAGTTTAGCAGCCTATTCTGTGTACTGTGCAGAGTTGCAGAATAGGAAGAAATACTGTTAAGTCTTCAAACTAAAATATCAAAGTCACATATTCCATTCAGTGTGCTTCGCCGCAGTTTAGCAGCCTATTCTGTGTACTGTGCAGAGTTGCAGAATAGGAAGAAATACTGTTAAGTCTTCAAACTAAAATATCAAAGTCACATATTCCATTCAGTGTGTTTCACCGCCGTTTAGCAGCCTATTCTGTGTACTGTGCAGAGTTGCAGAATAATAAGAAATACTGTTAAGTTTTCAAACTCAAATATTAAAGTCACATATTCCATTCAGTGTGTTTCACCGCAGTTTAGCAGCCTTTTCTGTGTACTCTGCAGAGTTGCAGAATAATAAGAAATACTGTTAAGTTTTCAAACTCAAATATTAAAGTCACATATTCCATTCAGTGTGTTTCACCGCAGTTTAGCAGCCTATTCTGTGTACTCTGTACAGTTGCAGAATAATAAGAAATACTGTTAAGTTTTCAAACTCAAATATTAAAGTCACATATTCCATTCAGTGTGTTTCACCGCCGTTTAACAGCCTATTCTGTGTACTCTGTACAGTTGCAGAATAATAAGAAATACTGTTAAGTTTTCAAACTCAAATATTAAAGTCACATATTCCATTCAGTGTGTTTCACCGCAGTTTAGCAGCCTATTCTGTGTACTCTGTACAGTTGCAGAATAATAAGAAATACTGTTAAGTTTTCAAACTCAAATATTAAAGTCACATATTCCATTCAGTGTGTTTCACTGCCGTTTAACAGCCTATTCTGTGTACTCTGTACAGTTGCAGAATAATAAGAAATACTGTTAAGTTTTCAAACTCAAATATTAAAGTCACATATTCCATTCAGTGTGTTTCACCGCCGTTTAACAGCCTATTCTGTGTACTCTGTACAGTTGCAGAATAATAAGAAATACTGTTAAGTTTTCAAACTCAAATATTAAACTCACATATTCCATTCAGTGTGTTTCACCGCAGTTTAGCAGCCTATTCTGTGTACTCTGCAGAGTTGCAGAATAATAAGAAATACTGTTAAGTTTTCAAACTCAAATATTAAAGTCACATATTCTGTGTAAGATGAAGAAGGCGGGTAAAAAGGGACGGGGAAGTGGACGTGATCCTGAAAGTTCAGGGCGCGGGTCAGGACGCGGAGAAACTGTGCCTGGTGCCAGAGCACAAGAAAGAAAGACATCCACCATACCTAGCTTCATGTGTAATTTTACAGGGCGTCGCAGGACATCACTCTCGAGGTCCGACCACTGCGAACAGGTGGTCGGTTGGATGACAGCTGATACTGCTTCCAGTCGGTTAAGCACCACCCTGTCTTCCACCAAGTCCACTCTCAGTAGCCAAGAGTCTGGTCAACATAATCCTCACTCTGATCATCCTTCCTCCCACCATACACGGTCTGGTCAAAGAAGTGATCCCACACTGGGATATAGTGAGGAGCTCGTCTCATCACCAATCCTTCATTTGACCCTCTCTCCAAGCACGCTTGCAGAGGAACATGACATCTTGTGCCCTGATTCACAACCTCTAGAGGCTACCCAATCTCAAGAAGATGACAGATGTGAACGGCATTTAAGGTCAAAGGAAGTAGTGGATGATGATGATGATGATGAGACACAGTTGCCATTAAATCAACCACTATTTCCGTCTCAAGACCTTGTTGAGGAGAATGTTATACAGTTGTCAATGACTGAGTATGTGGTGGGATCAAGACTTGAGGAGGATGATCAGAGTGAGGAAGTGGAGGAGGACTTGGTGGACGATGAGGTGACTGACCCCACCTGGGAAGGTGTAGAGCCGAGCGATGACAGCAGTCCTGAGGGTGAGCCATCTGCAGCACCGAAACAGGCTGGAAGAGGCAGTGGTGTGGCTACAGAAAGAAGGCGGACCGCACCAAACCGGCCCGCAAATGTTCCACGGAGCACCCCCTTGCGTAAATCTACCTTGCCAAGGGGTAGGTGTTCCGCGGTATGGCGTTTTTTTAAGGAAAGTGCGGACGACAAAAGAATTGTAGTTTGCAACCTGTGCCACACCAGAATGAGCCGAGGCATGAACACTAGAAACCTCACCACCACCAGCATGATCCGACACATGGCATCCAAGCACCGTAGTAAGTGGGAGGAACGCCTGGATCGCCCATCTGTGTCTGCAGGCCACACCACTGCCTCCTCTTCCCCTGTTTTCGGTGCTGGCCAATCGCCTGTCGAAGGCGCAGGCCCGCATACCTCCCGCCCTGCACCTGTAGCATCTGAAGCACCATCAGCGACCACATCCACTTCCCTGTCCCAGCACAGCGTCCAAATGTCGTTACCCCAGGCATTTGAGCGCAAGAGAAAGTACCCAGCCACCCACCCACAGGCCATAGCACTAACCTCACACCTTTCCAAATTACTGGCCATCGAAATGCTGCCATTTAGGCTTGTGGACACTGAGTCCTTCCGCAGCCTGATGGCAGCAGCTGTCCCTCGGTACGCGGTCCCCAGCCGCCACTACTTTTCCCGGTGTGCCATCCCCGCATTACACCACCATGTGTCCCGTAACATCACCCGTGCCCTGACCAACGCAGTTACTGGGAAGGTCCACTTAACGACTGACACATGGACAAGTGCTTGTGGCCAGGGACGCTACATTTCCCTGACGGCACACTGGGTGAATGTCGTGGAGGCTGGGAGCGACTCGGACCCTGGGATGGCACGGGTGCTACCCACGCCGAGGATTGCGGGCCCTACCTCCATCAGGGTTTCCACCAGCACCTACGTTATTGGCTCCTCCTCCTCCGTTTCCACCTCCGAATTCTCTACACACACCGCCACTCCCCCATCAGCCAGTAGCTGGAAGCAGTGTAGCACTGCAGTGGGGAAGCGTCAACAGGCCGTGCTGAAGCTGATCTGCCTTGGGGACAAACAGCACACGGCCTCAGAGCTGTTGCAGGGGATTAGTCACCAGACCGAGCAGTGGCTCTCGCCACTCAACCTGCAACCAGGCATGGTTGTGTGTGATAATGGGCGTAACTTGGTGGCGGCTTTGGAGCTCGGCAAGCTCACACACGTACCATGCCTAGCGCATGTATTTAATTTAGTGGTGCAGCGATTTCTAAAAACCTACCCCAATGTGCATGATCTCTTGACCAAGGTGCGCCGCGTGTGTGCACATTTCCGTAAGTCATCAACAGCTTCAGCCGGCCTGTTGAAGCTGCAGCAGCGCTTACAATTGCCAGCTCACCGGCTGCTGTGTGACGTGAGCACGCGCTGGAACTCCACCTTCCACATGTTGGCCCGGCTTTGTGAGCAGCAGAGGGCAGTAGTGGAGTACCAGCTGTTACACGGTCGTCGCCTCTCCGTTCAACTTCCTGTAATCAGAAGTGAGGAGTGGGAATGGATGTCAGACCTCTGTGAGGTTTTACGCAATTTTGAGGAATCGACACAGATGGTGAGCGGCGATAACGCTATTATCAGTGTAACCATCCCACTTCTGTGTCTACTGAAACGCTCGCTGCTCACAATTAAAACCGACGCTTTGCATGTGGAAGAGGTGGAAATGGGGGAGGAAGAGCTTACACAAGGTGATAGCCAGAGCACCCTCACTTCGTCTTCTCAGCGACAATTGGAGGAGGCGGAGGAGGAGGAGGAGGAGGAGGAGGAGGAGGAAGACACTGTTGCCTCCGCTACAGAGGGTAGCCATGGAACTTTAGTTCCATCTCTTCAGCGTGGGTGGGCAGAAGAGGAGGAAGAGGATGAGGAGATTGAGAGTCATCCTCCTGGTGAGGACAGCGAAATCTTGACTGTTGGTACTCTGGCACACATGGCTGACTTTATGTTAGGCTGCCTTTCCCGTGACCCACGCGTTATACGCACTTTAGACAACACGGATTACTGGGTGTTCACCCTTCTGGACCCCCGCTACAAAGAGAATTTCTCATCTCTCATTCCTCCGGTGGAGAGGACAAGCAAAATGGTGCAATACCAGAAGGTTCTTGTTGAAAAATTGCTCCAAAATTTTCCATCTGACAACGCTGGCGGCAGAGTACGTGCTACCTTGGCCAACCGAGAAGGGGAGAAAAGGGGAGCACACAGCAGTTCCGAGAAAGGCAGGGCAACACTCTCCAAGGCGTGGGACACCTTCATGACACCCCGCCAGCACCCTCACCCTGATGCGCAGCCTAGTGTCACAAGGAGGGAAAAGTTTTGGAAGATGGTGAAGGAGTACGTAGCAGACCGTGTCAGCGTCCTCAATGATCCCTCTGTGCCTTACAACTACTGGGTGTCCAAGCTGGACACGTGGTATGAACTGGCACTCTATGCCTTGGAGGTGCTGGCCTGCCCTGCCGCCAGCGTTCTGTCTGAGCGGGTATTTAGTGCTGCTGGTGGCATCATAACAGATAAGCGTATCCGCCTTTCCACCGACAATGCTGATAGGTTGACACTTATAAAAATGAACAAGGCCTGGATTTCCCCTGACTTCTCCACTCCACTGGAGGAAAGCCCCGGGGGAACATAAACTCACTTTATATATGTTATTTACAATGATGGGAATACTCTGTATTCCCATTCACCCCTTCCACCCAAAAAACGGGTATATGGTTGACTCTTAATCTTCTCATCCTCCTCCTCCTCTTCCATATGCCCTGGGATATAATTTTTATATAGGGCCAGCTCACCAGCGGGCCCTGTGATATAATTTTTATATAGGGCCAGCTCACCAGCGGGCCCTGTTTGACAATTTTTATATAGGTCAGCTCACCAGCGGGCCTTCTCATATAATGTTTTATTGGGTCAGCTCTCTAGCGGGCCCTCTCATATAATGTTTTATAGCGTCAGCTCACTAGCGGGCCTTCGCATATAATGTTTAGGATGGTCAGCTCTGCAGCAGACCCTCACCCATAATGTTTTAGATGGTCGGCTCAGCGCACGTTTCCCTCTTAATCATGGCCTCAGTTCAATAAAATCAAGGAAATTTTTGGGAGAATTTGCCTCTGTGCACGTTTCCCTCTTAATCATGGCCTCAGTTCTGAAAATCAAGGAAATTTTTGGGAGAATTTGCCTCTGCGCACGTTTCCCTCTTAATCATGGCCTCACTTCCGAAAACCAAGGAAATTTTTGGGAGAATTTGCAGATGATATACAAGTAAATATACAGCAAATATTGTTTGGTAACAATTTTTCGCCTAAAGTCGTTTTTATTTTCCTTTTTGTGTGTTTTATGGTCAGTCTGTAAAAATGGCGTACTACGGGCGAAAGATCGTTCCCAGCAGCGATGTTGGAGTCCAAGATGCATCCAGACATCCTCCCTATGCTGTCCCTGAACCATTTCTGTGGTGTTTCCATCCTTTTCTGCCCTTTTCCTATGGACCAGGCACCCTCCCCTCATCAGAGCAGGGGGTGCCTGGTGTAATGCTCGAGTCCTCCCATTGACTTCAATGGGGCTCGGGTGCTCGGCCGAGCACTCGAGCCTCAGGGGGTGCTCGGTTAGAGCACCCGAACACCCGAGCATTGGGGTGCTCGCTCATCACTAATTAAGATCACTTCCTGATTATTTGAACTGTTATAAATTTTGAATAAAACATCTGACAGCGATGGGGGTTCCCTTGTTTTATCCAGCAGGAAATGCTCTATAAAATATTTGTTTTCTTAAAAAAAGTTTACTGCTCCTTTAATGTATTCAAGCATGAAAACCTATATGATACAATTCAGTAAACTTAACCTAGATTACTTTGTTGGTGATAAATACTAGCACTTGATAACTCTTACAGATTCCTATAGAATACTATGGAAAATTTGAAGATATAAACGGTGCCAAAGTTATCACCTGTAATGAAATACAGGCCTTTACCGAATAAAAACTCAATGAAGAGCAGCTACATATACAGATGATTGCGTGCAGATCACAGACAGCAATGCTTCACCTCCAAGTGCTTAATCATAAGCTCAAAGATTGCCTCAGTGTTCACTGTTAAATTTGAAGTAATAAACATGGCCCCACTATTGGTGGGAACTGAGCATATCCTTATATAATAATTCACTAAAACGTGTGTAACGACGCAGTCATGCGCAGTAGAGACTGCCTGTGCCGCGGCTGATACAGAGTTGGATGCTCTGTATCAGCCATGGCATGGGCAGTCTCTACAGTGCATGACTACCCCGTGACCGGCTGACAGTGGCACTGTGGCCCATGTAACGGGCTCTTCAACTAGTACTATGTATAATTGACCTATAGGTGAGAGTTGGTACCGTGTTAGCCGTAGAAATACAGGATGCAAAATTTTTTGTAAAGTTGATACCTTTATTGGCTAACTAAACAGATTTAAAATGCAAGCTTTCAAGACTTCTTAGGTCTCTTCCTCAGGATAACATGCCTGAGGAAGAGACCTAAGAAGTCTTGAAAGCTTGCATTTTAAAAAATTTTGCATCCTGTAATTAACCTATAGGTACTTGAAATGCACTACATGACAATGTAAACTTCTGTTCCAGAAGCAGAGACTGAAATTTATTGGTACTGCTATGATTCAGCATGTGATTCAATTTCAAATAAGGTAAGAAATGTTTGAAAACTGTAAATTGCACGCCATCTTTAAATATGGTATTGAACTTTTAATGGTTTTATTCAATAATGTTTACTGACATTGACAGTGGACAGTGAGCAGATAAGTTTATTTTCCTTGAATGCTAGAAATTTCTTACAATGGCTTTTATCTTGATTAGTATAGGAGCAATGTAACAGAGGTTTTATATCCGTAACATCAATATTTATTCATCTATATGCAATAAAAATATAATGTTTCTTGCCCAAGGACACAAACTCTGAAAATACTTATCTGTGCTTAGAAATATTTTTCAAGAAGAACATTGCTAATAAATTCAAAGTCAACAAAGTTTACTATTGGATTTATCATCATATTGAGTAAAACAATGTTACTGTGTTCATACTGATAGAATATTGAGTCCATAGAATGAGAGAGAGACCAGTGAGAGAAAGACAGAGGGAGAGAGGGAGAAGGAGAGGGAGGGAGATAGACTGGGACCTCTTTCAGTGTAGTGCTTTTTCTCCTACCTTGTTCAGTGGAGTAGTGACCTGTATAGAAAGCTGTCTGGAATAACATTGAGGGTATGAGAACCCAACTGCAAACTTTACATTTTGCTCAGTCTCTAGCATCCAAATGGTTAAGAAACAGTCACCATCCCAAACATTAACCCTCCCCTTGGCCTGACACTACCCCTATCATGAACAATAAAGTGGACCCATACTGGCCTTAACACTATCCTATCACCCAGTGTTCCAGCAGGGTATTCTGCACACTGGTCTTCTTCAATTCTGCTTCTGTAGGCTTCTCTCTTCTTCTTCTCTCTTCTTCTTCATCTTTCATCCTCTTCTTTCTTCTTCTTTATCTGTCATCTCCATCTTCATCTTCTTTCTTCATGTTTGCTCGTCTTCATTCTTCTTCTTTACACATACTCTTGAACCTGTAAAAATCATATATATTTAGTGAAATAAAGCTATCAGTAAGCATACACACCTTATATCAGATTTTACTGGGGGGCATCATGAGTTTATAGGGGGAGGGCAGCATGTTGGAGTTTACTGAGGGGAAGCATCATATTGGAGGTTATAAGGGGAGGGCAACATGTCGGAGTTTACTGGGGGAGGCATCAGACCAGAGTTTATAGTGGGAGGGCAGCATGTCGGATTTTTACATTGTGGGCAGAATGTCAGATTTCTATATTGCAGCACAGCATGGAGAACAACATAATTATGTGCTAGCCCCACATACTCTGCCTGACACCATCAGCCTTGTTCCCTTGCCCAGGCAGTGCCAGTTTGGATTTGTGGCTACCAGTAGGCAAGGGAACAAGGCTGGGGGGTCAGACAGTGTACATGGGGTTCTGTGGCTACCAGTGGGCAAGGGAATAAGGTTGGAGGGCAGATGACAGCCACACTAACATATAAATACACCCCCATGAATACGATAATGGCTCATTATCCTGCATGTCGATGTGGGCAGATTTTTGTTGGACTGATGGGTATGTAATGTCAAAAATACTTTAGTGCATAATGTCCATGTGCCTTCAACATTGCTCCAACAGGACATCGACATTTTGAGCCCTCTGTGACCTTTAGTGAATCTCTCCCTAAGTTTAAGGTAGATGAATGAAGAGAAGCACAGATGCAGAAAGAAGATGGAGATAACAGATAAAGAAGAAGATGACAGTTGAAGATAACAGACGTAGAAGAAATAAGAAGAAAGAAGCTTGCAAAAGAAGACTGAAGAATAAGACCTGGCTGCAGAAGACCCAACTGGACATCAGGAATATAGGTAAGTTGATTTTAGTTTTTGGTGTTATTTTTTGTTTTGGTTATAGCAGTGTCAAAGGCGTATGCAACAAACTGCTTTGCAATGCATTGCGTACCCCTCTGGCACTCAACGGGTTACTTATTTTTACCTTACACAAATGTTTTAATACTTTGGATGTATTGATATAGGGCTTAGCAAGCCATATCAATGCATCCACTGGACACTTAGTATTTTTTGCTGTTTTTTTTTACACTGCACTTACTTGTTGGTGGTTAGGAACACATGTTAGGGGACTCTGTGCCAAGTTTTTTTTGCTGGAGATAAAGTTGAGTCCCTTAACGCATTTTACTAGCCACCACATGTAATTACAACACAAAACTTATTTCCCATTGCTTCCTATGGATGCAAATTTAACAGCAAACATGTATTTTTTGTGTTCCGTAGTGCGTCACAGCACAGGCATTTGCATACCTGGGAATTTGATCAAGCCCTTAATGTTACAGAAGGGAATAATTAATTCCCATTTCCTCCAGTGCCCCTCCTGTAACACATACGGGGCTGTATTAAGTAAGCCAAAGCATAGCAAATTTTGGTAGAACCAAACTTTACCACATAGGTCAACTGAAAATTTCCTGTTATTTAAATTGGGCTTTTAACCCATTGACTGCTCTACAGCTTGTAGGCACCAGTTTCTAGAAAAAAAAACCCACTGTGGATAGTATTTAGGAAGCGAAAGGGTGCAGTTTTGGAACAAACAATTACAGGAGGAAAAACATGGCATTTTACCTCTTGAATGCTAGAAGGGACACAGATGCATTGTA
Organism: Rhinophrynus dorsalis; assembly: GCA_037306005.1. Lineage (NCBI taxonomy): Eukaryota > Metazoa > Chordata > Amphibia > Anura > Rhinophrynidae > Rhinophrynus > Rhinophrynus dorsalis. The sequence goes on along the minus strand of CM074718.1, from coordinate 235,745,291 downwards.
AATTGCTTAAAAGCTCTTTTAAGCTGATTTAAACGAGCAATAAACTTTTTTAATGAAAAATATATTGTAGGGATTTTCCTGTTGAGTAAAACAAGGGCACTTCCACTGCTGAGAGATATACATTTCAAACGTTATTACAGTTTAAACTCTTGCTTTTTTATATTAACAGTGCCTTCTAGAGATCAGACCCCAATTAGTTATTCTGTTGTATTCTCTGGGAGAGGTGAGTCACTGACAAACAGTTATGACTAGAATGTAATAGGAACTGTTGAGTCATGCTGTCGGTTATGAGTTTTCAGGAAGTAATAACACTGAAATTCATTAACTGTCAATATGAACTGTTATAACATTTAAATAAAACACATTCATGGGAGTTACTTTGTTTTTACTTGCAGGACAATTTTTATAACATATAGGTTTTCACATTTCACTGTTCCTTTAAAGTATCTAGCATTCAAGGGTTAAAATCTCAGTTGAAATCACTGAAAAGTTTTATCTGTCCCTAATGGTGTAACTGATTTGTTCCAGAGTTGCTCTGTTTCATCTTACTGAACATGGCCCAAGGATCAACTTATTTATAAAATCCCCCACTTCTGAAACACAAGTCATTGTTGCTCCTAGCAGCAGGATTTGAAATTCTTGAAAGCAGCAAGATGATTGAAATATGAAAGAAACCAACTAATGTTTAAAAGCTATATAGACATTTCACGTCAATGTCACACATTTGTTTTAGTGCTAAGTCTTGAAAGCAACTTTGGTCCACTGTCCTCCAGTCAGTGTGAAAAAAAATGCCATGTAATACTGTATGCTTGGCACAAATATATATTTGTTATTTAAAGGGAGACTATCATGTAGGTAATGTCCTACTGGCAAATCAACATAGGGAGGAAGCCCTGGCAGATAAATTAGAGAGTAAAATGTGGGTTTTATGAGAATAGACTTAAAGGGATAGTAATGTTTTATAATAAAAGCAGCTCTAATTAATCATCATAGTATTTGGACATTGGAGAGTGTTATTTCAATTCTGTCAGAGTTGTAGTTCAAGAGTAATTCAATGACAAAGTATCCCCCTACTGATTTAACAGCCAGAGCAGAAGGGAGGTGCCCAAGTAGACTGCAGAGAGATTCAATTAAGGGAAAAAACCTGAAAAATTTGTCAAGGCGGGCAGGGCTTTCATTGTTCTCATAGGAAGAAGAGTGTCCCCTTCTGTTATCTGTCTGGTCTATAGACTGCATTCCACATCTGAGAAGAGATGGCTTACACTAGGTAAAAGGGGCGGGAGGGGAAACTTTGCTTGTGAATATCTCTCAAACCATAAAGTTTTGAGAGATAAGATTTATATCATTCTTCATGTTTTTTTAATGCCTACAAAATAAAATAAAGATAAACTAAAGTATTACTATCCCTTTAACTACAAAACTGAATTCTCACAGTTGTCTTTTTTGGGCTCATTGTGCAGCTCCCATACGTTCTAGTGAAAAAGCTTCTAAGACTAACACTTAGAAGCTATAGGAGCCATGAGAACAACCTGTGATGTTTAGGGCTGTGAGTCACATACTTCCAGGATGGATTCCAGCATATCAGTCAAGGCATCAGTTATCTGAACCCCCCCCCCCCCAAATGGCTGATAGAAACCTCTTTTGGGGCTGCACAGTGAAAAAGTCTGCTCAGAATAGATTAGTAAAATCTAATCAAAGCCGAAACATACTTAAAGTGTAACTGTCATTTTGAATTTAAGCACTTATTTGAACCTGCATGTGTTATGTTAGCCAACAGACCTGAAGTTATATAGTTTAAGATAATGATACCTGTGTTTATGAAAAAGTGAAAGTCTCTCGCAGAGTTGTTTCATATGCTAATAAAGCTCTGTGCTGCACTGATAACTTCCTTAGCATACATTAGCATATGGTACCACACAGGAAGTTCAACATACTGAAATAAAAGCATAAATATATCCTAAACTATGCATTTACTGTTCTTTCGGCTAACATGATACATAATCAGTTTTTAATTAAGCTTTCAAATATGAAAACTTGTACTCACGATGAGAAGTCCAATAAAAGTATTTAAATTGGACCTGTCTTCCCATAACTCTGTAACTCTATGCATTGAAATGTGCTGTTCCACTGACTGTTCTTGTTGTATTACTGTCATACTGTCTTACTTTGTAATACATTTGTATTGCCTTTTGTCTTAATAAAGATCTTTATAAAAAAAAAATTGAATAAAGTGGACCTGTCAGTCTATATCGTTAAAAAAATATGCAAGTGTATTGTACAAACAATTTTTCTATAAAATCTAATAATATCTTTATATATAGTAAAACCACTTTGTACATAGTGAGCCTCTGCCCCATAGCGCTTACAAAGTCAATTTTGGTGCCTAGAGTACAGAGAAATAAAGTATATTGATTAAGGTCACAAGGAGCTGACATTAGAAATTGAATTGAGATTTCACAATATTACAGCTAGGGATGGGAGAAAAGTCTACAAAATTTCCCAAGGGAATTTTCACAGAAAAACAACAGTTTCATTTTCTGTGACAGTTCCCGCCCATAGAAAATATATCAAATTTCCACCTTTTTGGCTTTTTCCCCCTATGTTTTTTATGACTGCAAGATGGAAAAGTAGAGAAGTAAACAGTCCTACAGAAACATATGCTTTGAAAAAATTGGTAGCAGGCTGAGTGCCTTTGTACTTTTTCCACAACACTAACCTCCTGCTTGTGTAACACTTGCTCAGCCATCCTTGAAAAATAACTGCAACTTGGGATATTTCAGCAGGGTGCTACTCATAACAGTTCTTTAACCCCTTAACAACCAGCTGAAAAACAGCATGAAGCCGGCTTTTAAGGACCACCGGGTTTTTATTTTGGATTCTGGGTCACCAAGCATCAACCCCAAAATTCCATAACGTGCCAGGACCATCACCGTTCCTTAAGTGTCGGACCAGGAGTGTCAGTACTGGAGCGTCAAAGGTTGTTAAGGGGTTAAAGCCGCTGCTTTCAACAAAAGAAAAGGGAAGCATGTCAACAAGCCAACCAGCCAACATTTTGGCAAGTTTACGATTCCACGGGTGTACTTTTGGATTATTTTTGTGCAAGTTTTGACTTTTTTTCTAAGAACTCAGTAAGTGTGGGATGGCAGTAAATAGTGGAAGAACTGTATAACTTTATTGCTTTTAGAACATTACGTGTGGAGGTGTTGTGGGTGGTGGTGGTATGTGCGAGCCCACTATGGCCTCAATTCGATAGTAAAATTTAGTACCAAGAACTGATGAAAATAAACATGCCCCCTCTGTGCTCTCTGCTATCAGTGGCAGTAACAGAGAAAGGAATAATAGACAGACCCACCACACAAATAAAAAGGTGTCTCTCACACACCAACCTCCGACCCGTCTTGATGTATCCAAGTGTTTCTCCGTCACTCGCCCAATCGGTACAACTAGTCCTTCGTACCACTGTAAGAGGAGATCTCACCACTTGGCCTCTCAGTCATAAGAATTCTGCAACACTGGCAAATCAAGTGGTGAGATCCCCTCTTACAGTGGTACGAAGAACTAGTTGTACCAATTGGGTGAGTGAGGAAGAAACACTTGGATACTTCAATATGGGTCGGAGGTTGGTGTGTGAAAGACACCAATACTCGCTTGTGGAGACAGCACACTGGGAGTTAATACCCGGGAAGGGTAAAAGGAGTTATATCTGCTACAAGTCTGTAAGTGCAATCTACATGTGTCTTTGTATTTTGGTAAAAAAAAACACTGCTTTTAGATTTGTGTATTGCGCTCTTTCTTACAGATCTGCATTTATACTTACTATGGACAAAGTCATAGTTTACAGCTGCATAATACGAACTTAGGAGAAGGTGTCTATAGATCTATCCTAGTATTAATGAACAGCTATTGACATTGTGAAGGAGGAACAATTACAGCTGTGTATCATCATTATCATCATCTTTCATCTATCCATTTGCATACTGTCAAGTCAGTCATTTTTTCCATCTTTTCATTCATTCATTCAGATATGCATATATGTCTGCGTATATAGAGACATGCTATAATTTTTAGTTTGGGATAATTGAATATTTACTTTGATACATTGAATAGTCCAGTGGAGGCGGTCCATTCGTTTGGTATTGGGTACTTCTTGATTGGTGCTCTCTTGGTGTTAGAGTCGATACTTAGCTTTTGGATTGTGAGTAAATTATCTCCATACTGTAGACTTCATAGATTGAGAGGTTCCTGAGAGACTACTACTACTGGGGTTAGATGTTTCAATTGTACTAGTTGGTGCAGAAGCACTCATCATAGCTATATCTAGGGTTGAGGATCTTGTTGAGGACATGTGTTTCTTTTTGAGGGGGCTAGACTTGGAACCGGTGATGGTGCTGATGATAACTGACAGGATGATTGTGTATTTTTATCAATCTTTACTTGGCTAAAGTCACACTTTCAAATTGATTTCTCAACTAGTTTATAAATAGGCAAAGCACACATTTTCAATTTTGGAAGACTGAGCCTTTGCCTCTCAACTACTTTTCTGTCCATTTCATCATCTGTCTTACTCTCAGCTTCATCTGTATCTGGAGAAAAAGAGTATGCTGGAGGGATACATTCTAGATTTTTTATTTAACATCCATCATTAATAATTAGGTCATCATCAGCATCACCTGCATCTTCTTTCCCACTACTTTTATATTCATCTAGGTTTTTTTGAAGTCTCAATCAATTTCTTTTTACTTTTCCACCTAGAGGGATTTTCAACACAATCTCCACTACTTTGAGGACTGGTATTTTTACTCTTACTGTCAGGCACAGTAGTTAGTTGAATTCCTGCACCTTCTTCTGTTATGCCATCAACACTAGAATGTGACTCGTTGTCATCTTCCATTTTCGTAGCTGGCTTATTAATATTACTGGTGATAGTGGAACTTTTTATTTTATTTTGACAAACAGCCTCTTCAGAAGGAGAAGGGTCTCCATTTATTGTACAGACTGCAGCAACAAAGGCTGCATTCAGTTTTCCAACTACTATTTTTACTAACATATGCCGGCACTGCTACTACTCCTTTTGACTTATACCTGCCCCTAGTACATTTATTGGACATTTTTAAACAGTAACGTACACAACAGAAATTATTTTGCATGATGTTGCACCATTTAGAGAAAACTCTCTCTCTTTTACTATCTGTCTGCCTCAGTCACAGTTCACACCAGGGTCCCTGTCACCTATCATTAAAACAGTTTTTAATATATATATATTTTTTTTTTAAGTGTGGAAAAAAATAACACTCCCAGTACAACTGCTTCTTCACCCATGCTTCTGTAACAAAGAGTATAGCCAGCTGAACAGAACTTGGACCAGTTACCTGTGTCTTTTCAGTCACACAAAATTAAAGAGTATTTGAAGTAAATCTCCTTTACTCCTTTCACACACCCAGACTTCCCAAACACAGAGACAAAAACCAGACCAGGAAAAAACTTGGATCATAGCTGCCTATATCATTCAACCAAGATTTTGGGGTATTCTGGGTAAAACCCCTTTCACACTCTCCCAGATTCCCCCCAAACTCTCCCAACACAGTGAACAAATTGTAAACCCCACAAGACTCCCTAAACTGTATTCTTCATTTGCCCATCCTAACTAGCTGAAAAACTGTGCTGCATTTGCAGGATCCTGACACCTCTATTATACCATACCTGTGAGAAAAGGGAAATTTTCTACTTGGGGGTTTTAATTCTTACCATTGATTTCAATTAAATGAGTTAGGCAGGAAAACAGTTGAAAATAGGGAGTTTTTTCTTCTTTTTTTAAATTAAATAAACTTATGTTAGGGTGACAGGTCAGCTTTTATTACAAATATTATTTAGCAGTTATGTTTGCTCTCTTGGACTTGGAGTTATAGCTGTCCTGCTTTTCTTTGTTAGTTTGTACATTGCCTTGTCTGACTGAAATTCATGTTTATAAATAAGCATTTTGTAGCTACAGGCAATTTATAATCTGACTGATGTAGCAGATACTACCTACAAAAAAAATGAAATGGATCTGTACTGATTTTACTGTAACTGGAAAAATTAACTTTTTCTTTGGTATCATTGCTTTAACACAGGCTGGGTAACCTGAGGTTCTCCAGGGATGAGGGCAATTGTAGTTTTAAACAGCTAGAGGGCCTCTGTTTGCCTGCAAAAGCTATAATACTTTTGGTTTGGAAGCCATTGGAGCATTTCCAGGCAAAATAATGACATCATAGGAAGCTGGGGTAATTTAAAGGTATAGTAATACTTCCTTTTATCTTTCCTTTTATCTTTATTTAATTTTGTAATTAATTAATTATCTTTATTTAATTTTGCATTAAAAAAAGAATGATATAAGTCTTATCTCTCAAAAGTTTCCCCCTCCTACCCCTTTACCTAGTATAAGCCATCTCTTCGCAGATATGGAATGCAGTCCATAGACCAGACAGATAACAGCAGGGGACAATCTTCTTCCTATGAAAACAATGAAATACCTGCCCCCCTTGACAAGCTTTTCAGGTTTTTCCCTTATCTTAATTGAAGATTGTCCCTCTCAGCAATCTCCCTGGGCACCTCCCTTCTGCTCTGGCTGAGCAGTGTTACATCAGTAAAAGGAGTGGGAGGGAGATACTTTGTCATTTAATTACTCTAGAACTACAATTCTGACAGAATTGAAATTACACTCTCCGAAGTCCAAATACTATGATGATTAATTAGAGCTGCTTTTATTATGAAACATTACTATCCCTTTAACCTAGAAAAAGTCACCCAATTCTGTAATGGTGTTTTACTCAGCTACTGATATATAATGGTGTAGTGCTTTGGCAGTCTCATTAATCCTTTGAGTGCCAGAGGGGTATGCAATGCATTGCTTTGCAGTGCATTGTGTACCCCTCTGACACTCAAAGGGCTAGTACCAGATAAAGAAAATATGAAGTGACAAAAACCTGGCATTACCTGTGTTAAAAGCTCTGGTATAAACATTGCTGTTGATGTCAATGTGGCTTTTAACCCTTTTGGTTCCAGGGGGGAGGAAAGAAGTAAAGGAGAGGAAAGATCACACAGGAGGGATAGGGGCTAGACAGAAAAATTGGAACTCAAAAGGCCACCAGAAGATTCAAATCTTGAATGGTCTATTCCTTGTCCTTTATCTTACTTTTGGTTTCCAATTCTTGTTTCATCTATTGGTTAAAGGCACATGATGTCACAGTCTCTGCCCCCTTTCTGTTTCAACCATTGTGCATGTTACCTCATCATCAAATGAGTTAAAGCAATTTAGCGGCAGGACCACACCCCTTTTGTAAAAGTTGTAGGGGGACGGTCTTGCATGCAACCCAAGTGCCATACTAGACACACTGTCCTAAGTCATTTTGAGATAAAATACTTGACTGCTGAGAGGGCGTACCCCATACCACAAACCACCCTAAATACAAGAAAAGACACACACAACCTGCTTGGGTAAGAAGTGGCCACAGTATTTATTAACCATAACATAACATAAAATTATATGCTAGCCCCGGCTGTGACTGGGGGCGCGATCAACCACCCACAAAACACAGTCTCTGTCCTCCCTGAACCTTTAGCCAAAGGGTGAGGTACCCATTCTCCAAAGCCCTGTTGGGCAACTGGGCAACTTAACAGTTCATCATCCCCTGGCAAGGATCAAACCACCACTGTGACTCCCAACTAACTGAGAAGCACCCCACAGCAGCCAGCCTCTCTCAATGCCTTCTTGCAAACACACATTGAACCTTTCGAACCCATTTGGGGTAAGGTGAACCCCATCGCTCAGATGCAGAAGGGACAGGTCAGGTTCCTCCAGTTCCCTGTGCCGAACAACAACCCCACATGTTCTAGATACAAAACATGAGACAGACACGTTGAGTTTTCTCCGGCAGTGCTCAAAAGCCAGAACGTCCTGGCACCTGACCAGAGCAACCTTGGGACCACTTCATACAATACTAGTGTTGAGCGAGCATGCTCGGCCGATGCTCGGATCGGCTCGAGCATCGCTCTGCTCGGCACATGGCGGTACTCGTACGAGTACCGCATGTGCTCGCCCGCCATGTTCGGGTCTCCTCCCCGCACGTTTTGCGGCTGCTGCGCAGCCAATAAACGTGCAGGGAGGCTCTGACATCGGTGTAATGCCAGCAGCCATGTTGGCTGCTGGCATTACACTGATTGGCTGGCCAGAACCCGTGGTCGGGTGCTGTATAGCACCTGACCATCGAGTTCGGCTCAGTCTGAGCCAGGGAGAGCTGAGGATAGGAAGGGAAAGGCAGTGTAGGGAGGAAAAAAAAAAAATTGTGAAAAAAAAGAACCAAAAGTCCTTTTTAGGACTACTGTGTGTGGGGGCAGCAGGTTATTTTGTGTGGGGGGAAAAAACAAAAAAAAAAAAAAAAAAATATTCTGTTTAGTGTGAAAAGTTGCAGATTAGAGCACATTCTGTTTAGTGTGCACAGTTGCAGATTAAAGCACATTCTGTTTAGTGTGCAAAGTTGCAGATTAGAGCACATTCTGTTTAGTGTGCAAAGTTGCAGATTAGAGCACATTCTGTTTAGTGTGCAAAGTTGCAGATTAGAGCACATTCTGTTAAGTCTTCAAACTAAAATATCAAAGTCACATATTCCATTCAGTGTGCGTCGCCGCAGTTTAGCAGCACATTCTGTGTACTGTGCAGAGTTGCAGAATAGGAAGAAATACTGTTAAGTCTTCAAACTAAAATATCAAAGTCACATATTCCATTCAGTGTGCTTCGCCGCAGTTTAGCAGCACATTCTGTGTACTGTGCAGAGTTGCAGAATAGGAAGAAATACTGTTAAGTTTTCAAACTCAAATATTAAAGTCACATATTCCATTCAGTGTGTATCACCGCCGTTTAGCAGCCTATTCTGTGTACTCTGAACAGTTGCAGAATAGTAAGAAATACTGTTAAGTTTTCAAACTCAAATATTAAAGTCACATATTCCATTCAGTGTGTTTCACCGCCGTTTAGCAGCCTATTCTGTGTACTCTGCACAGTTGCAGAATAATAAGAAATACTGTTAAGTTTTCAAACTCAAATATTAAAGTCACATATTCCATTCAGTGTGTATCACCGCCGTTTAGCAGCCTATTCTGTGTACTCTGCACAGTTGCAGAATAATAAGAAATACTGTTAAGTTTTCAAACTCAAATATCAAAGTCACATATTCCATTCAGTGTGTATCACCGCCGTTTAGCAGCCTATTCTGTGTACTCTGCAGAGTTGCAGAATAGTAAGAAATACTGTTAAGTTTTCAAACTCAAATATTAAAGTCACATATTCCATTCAGTGTGTATCACCGCCGTTTAGCAGCCTATTCTGTGTACTCTGCAGAGTTGCAGAATAGTAAGAAATACTGTTAAGTTTTCAAACTCAAATATTAAAGTCACATATTCCATTCAGTGTGTTTCACCGCCGTTTAGCAGCCTATTCTGTGTACTCTGCACAGTTGCAGAATAATAAGAAATACTGTTAAGTTTTCAAACTCAAATATTAAAGTCACATATTCCATTCAGTGTGTATCACCGCCGTTTAGCAGCCTATTCTGTGTACTCTGCAGAGTTGCAGAATAGTAAGAAATAGTGTTAAGTTTTCAAACTCAAATATCAAAGTCACATATTCCATTCAGTGTGTATCACCGCCGTTTAGCAGCCTATTCTGTGTACTCTGAACAGTTGCAGAATAATAAGAAATACTGTTAAGTTTTCAAACTCAAATATTAAAGTCACATATTCCATTCAGTGTGTATCACCGCCGTTTAGCAGCCTATTCTGTGTACTCTGCACAGTTGCAGAATAATAAGAAATACTGTTAAGTTTTCAAACTCAAATATTAAAGTCACATATTCCATTCAGTGTGTATCACCGCCGTTTAGCAGCCTATTCTGTGTACTCTGCAGAGTTGCAGAATAGTAAGAAATAGTGTTAAGTTTTCAAACTCAAATATCAAAGTCACATATTCCATTCAGAGTGTATCACCGCCGTTTAGCAGCCTATTCTGTGTACTCTGCAGAGTTGCAGAATAGTAAGAAATACTGTTAAGTTTTCAAACTCAAATATTAAAGTCACATATTCCATTCAGTGTGTATCACCGCCGTTTAGCAGCCTATTCTGTGTACTCTGCAGAGTTGCAGAATAGTAAGAAATAGTGTTAAGTTTTCAAACTCAAATATTAAAGTCACATATTCTGTGTAAGATGAAGAAGGCGGGTAAAAAGGGACGGGGAAGTGGACGTGATCCTGAAAGTTCAGGGCGCGGGTCAGGACGCGGAGAAACTGTGCCTGGTGCCAGAGCACAAGAAAGAAAGACATCCACCATACCTAGCTTCATGCCTAATTTTACAGGGCGTCGCAGGACATCACTCTCGAGGTCCGACCACTGCGAACAGGTGGTCGGTTGGATGACAGCTGATACTGCTTCCAGTCGGTTAAGCACCACCCTGTCTTCCACCAAGTCCACTCTCAGTAGCCAAGAGTCTGGTCAAAATAATCCTCACTCTGATCATCCTTCCTCCCACCATACACGGTCTGGTCAAAGAAGTGATCCCACACTGGGATATAGTGAGGAGCTCGTCTCATCACCAATCCTTCATTTGACCCTCTCTCCAAGCACGCTTGCAGAGGAACATGACATCTTGTGCCCTGATTCACAACCTCTAGAGGCTACCCAATCACAAGAAGATGACAGATGTGAACGGCATTTAAGGTCAAAGGAAGTAGTGGATGATGATGATGATGATGAGACACAGTTGCCATTAAATCAACCACTATTTCCGTCTCAAGACCTTGTTGAGGAGAATGTTATACAGTTGTCAATGACTAAGTATGTGGTGGGATCAAGACTTGAGGAGGATGATCAGAGTGAGGAAGTGGAGGAGGACTTGGTGGACGATGAGGTGACTGACCCCACCTGGGAAGGTGTAGAGCCGAGCGATGTCAGCAGTCCTGAGGGTGAGCCATCTGCAGCACCGCAACAGGCTGGAAGAGGCAGTGGTGTGGCTACAGAAAGAAGGCGGACCGCACCAAACCGGCCCGCAAATGTTCCACGGAGCACCCCCTTGCGTAAATCTACCTTGCCAAGGGGTAGGTGTTCCGCGGTATGGCGTTTTTTTAAGGAAAGTGCGGACGACAAAAGAATTGTAGTTTGCAACCTGTGCCACACCAGAATGAGCCGAGGCATGAACACTAGAAACCTCACCACCACCAGCATGATCCGACACATGGCATCCAAGCACCGTAGTAAGTGGGAGGAACGCCTGGATCGCCCATCTGTGTCTGCAGGCCACACCACTGCCTCCTCTTCCCCTGTTTTCGGTGCCGGCCAATCGCCTGTCGAAGGCGCAGGCCCGCATACCTCCCGCCCTGCACCTGTACCATCTGAAGCACCATCAGCGACCACATCCACTTCCCTGTCCCAGCACAGCGTCCAAATGTCGTTACCCCAGGCATTTGAGCGCAAGAGAAAGTACCCAGCCACCCACCCACAGGCCATAGCACTAACCTCACACCTTTCCAAATTACTGGCCATCGAAATGCTGCCATTTAGGCTTGTGGACACTGAGTCCTTCCGCAGCCTGATGGCAGCAGCTGTCCCTCGGTACGCGGTCCCCAGCCGCCACTACTTTTCCCGGTGTGCCATCCCCGCATTACACCACCATGTGTCCCGTAACATCACCCGTGCCCTGACCAACGCAGTTACTGGGAAGGTCCACTTAACGACTGACACATGGAGAAGTGCTTGTGGCCAGGGACGCTACATTTCCCTGACGGCACACTGGGTGAATGTCGTGGAGGCTGGGAGCGACTCGGACCCTGGGATGGCACGGGTGCTACCCACGCCGAGGATTGCGGGCCCTACCTCCATCAGGGTTTCCACCAGCACCTACGTTATTGGCTCCTCCTCCTCCGTTTCCACCTCCGAATTCTCTACACACAGCGCCACTCCCCCATCAGCCAGTAGCTGGAAGCAGTGTAGCACTGCAGTGGGGAAGCGTCAACAGGCCGTGCTGAAGCTGATCTGCCTTGGGGACAAACAGCACACGGCCTCAGAGCTGTTGCAGGGGATTAGTCACCAGACCGAGCAGTGGCTCTCGCCACTCAACCTGCAACCAGGCATGGTTGTGTGTGATAATGGGCGTAACTTGGTGGCGGCTTTGGAGCTCGGCAAGCTCACACACGTACCATGCCTAGCGCATGTATTTAATTTAGTGGTGCAGCGATTTCTAAAAACCTACCCCAATGTGCATGATCTCTTGACCAAGGTGCGCCGCGTGTGTGCGCATTTCCGTAAGTCATCTACAGCTTCGGCCGGCCTGTTGAAGCTGCAGCAGCGCTTACAATTGCCAGCTCACCGGCTGCTGTGTGACGTGAGCACGCGCTGGAACTCCACCTTCCACATGTTGGCCCGGCTTTGTGAGCAGCAGAGGGCAGTAGTGGAGTACCAGCTGTTACACGGTCGTCGCCTCTCCGTTCAACTTCCTGTAATCAGAAGTGAGGAGTGGGAATGGATGTCAGACCTCTGCGAGGTTTTACGCAATTTTGAGGAATCGACACAGATGGTGAGCGGCGATAACGCTATTATCAGTGTAACCATCCCACTTCTGTGTCTACTGAAACGCTCGCTGCTCACAATTAAAACCGACGCTTTGCATGTGGAAGAGGTGGAAATGGGGGAGGAAGAGCTTACACAAGGTGATAGCCAGAGCACCCTCACTTCGTCTTCTCAGCGACAATTGGAGGAGGCGGAGGAGGAGGAGGAGGAGGAGGAGGAGGAGGAAGACACGGTTGCCTCCGCTACAGAGGGTAGCCATGGAACTTTAGTTCCATCTCTTTAGCGTGGGTGGGCAGAAGAGGAGGAAGAGGATGAGGAGATTGAGAGTCATCCTCCTGGTGAGGACAGCGAAATCTTGACTGTTGGTACTCTGGCACACATGGCTGACTTTATGTTAGGCTGCCTTTCCCGTGACCCACGCGTTATACGCATTTTAAACAACACGGATTACTGGGTGTTCACCCTTCTGGACCCCCGCTACAAAGAGAATTTCTCATCTCTCATTCCTCCGGTGGAGAGGACAAGCAAAATGGTGCAATACCAGAAGGTTCTTGTCGAAAAATTGCTCCAAAATTTTCCATCTGACAACGCTGGCGGCAGAGTACGTGCTACCTTGGCCAACCGAGAAGGGGAGAAAAGGGGAGCACACAGCAGTTCCGACAAAGGCAGGGCAACACTCTCCAAGGCGTGGGACACCTTCATGACACCCCGCCAGCACCCTCACCCTGATGCGCAGCCTAGTGTCACAAGGAGGGAAAAGTTTTGGAAGATGGTGAAGGAGTACGTAGCAGACCGTGTCAGCGTCCTCAATGATCCCTCTGTGCCTTACAACTACTGGGTGTCCAAGCTGGACACGTGGTATGAACTGGCACTCTACGCCTTGGAGGTGCTGGCCTGCCCTGCCGCCAGCGTTCTGTCTGAGCGGGTATTTAGTGCTGCTGGTGGCATCATAACAGATAAGCGTATCCGCCTTTCCACCGACAATGCTGATAGGTTGACACTTATAAAAATGAACAAGGCCTGGATTTCCCCTGACTTCTCCACTCCACTGGAGGAAAGCCCCGGGGGAACATAAACTCACTTTATATATGTTATTTACAATGATGGGAATACTCTGTATTCCCATTCACCCCTTCCACCCAAAAAACGGGTATATGGTTGACTCTTAATCTTCTCATCCTCCTCCTCCTCTTCCATATGCCCTGTACTATAATTTTTATATAGGGCCAGCTCACCAGCGGGCCCTGTGATATAATTTTTATATAGGGCCAGCTCACCAGCGGGCCCTGTGATATAATTTTTATATAGGGTCAGCTCACCAGCGGGCCCTGTTTGCCAATTTTTATATAGGTCAGCTCACCAGCGGGCCTTCTCATATAATGTTTTATTGGGTCAGCTCTCTAGCGGGCCCTCTCATATAATGTTTTATAGCGTCAGCTCACTAGCGGGCCTTCGCATATAATGTTTAGGATGGTCAGCTCCGCAGCAGACCCTCACCCATAATGTTTTAGATGGTCAGCTCAGCGCACGTTTCCCTCTTAATCATGGCCTCAGTTCAATAAAATCAAGGAAATTTTTGGGAGAATTTGCCTCTGTGCACGTTTCCCTCTTAATCATGGCCTCAGTTCTGAAAATCAAGGAAATTTTTGGGAGAATTTGCCTCTGCGCACGTTTCCCTCTTAATCATGGCCTCAGTTCTGAAAATCAAGGAAATTTTTGGGAGAATTTGCCTCTGCGCACGTTTCCCTCTTAATCATGGCCTCACTTCCGAAAATCAAGGAAATTTTTGGGAGAATTTGCAGATGATATACAAGTAAATATACAGCAAATATTGTTTGGTAACAATTTTTCGCCTAAAGTCGTTTTTATTTTCCTTTTTGTGTGTTTTACGGTCAGTCTGTAAAAATGGCGTACTACGGGCGAAAGATCGTTCCCAGCAGCGATGTTGGAGTCCAAGATGCATCCAGACATCCTCCCTATGCTGTCCCTGAACCATTTCTGTAGTGTTTCCATCTTTTTCTGCCCTTTTCCTATGGACCAGGCACCCTCCCCTCATCAGAGCAGGGGGTGCCTGGTGTAATGCTCGAGTCCTCCCATTGACTTCAATGGGGCTCGGGTGCTCGGCCGAGCACTCGAGCCTCAGGGGGTGCTCGGTCAGAGCACCCGAACACCCGAGCATTGGGGTGCTCGCTCATCACTATACAATACCAATACAAGGTGATTTAAACATGCCATCAAATTAACCAAATCCTGCTTAATGGTGGTAATGGGATCTATAGAACGGATTTCACCAAAATCATTTCCACCAGAGTGAAATACTAAAACAGTGGGTCCCGGGGTCACACCGTGGATGCCTAACATTGACCCAACTCAAACCACTAATCCCCCTCCAACGAATCCAAGCTATGGTAGAAGAAAACTCCAAATCTCTGCAATAAGGTCTCTCCTCAGCTCGACGAGATGCCCAGTAGACTAAGGAGTGACCCACGATCCAGACAAGCACCGGGGGATGACCTGAAAAAGATTAAAAGAGAAAGTGAGGATGAATATAAGAATGAAAATGAGAAGATTCCCATCAACCTACTCTCTGAATCTCCCTATCAGAAAAACCTGAAACTGCTGCCCAGGGGGCTGTGTCAATGCAAAAAGAATGCAAGGAATATTCTTGATGATTAAGACTCAGAAGGGAGAGACCTTTTTACAACACCAGTTGAAACTAAAATCTGGTCAAATGTGAACCAGATGAATGAATAAAAAGAAGTCTGAGAAAACTCACCCTGCACTTTAGGAAAGTATCCCACAGTTCAATTGATCCATTTTCAATTTCTGAACCAAAAAATGGAACTTGCCTGCGGACACCGAGATGACTAAAAACAAAAGAAATCCCAGCGTGACTTACTAGGGACACTACCTCCCCCACACAAAAAACTCATCCGATACAGCAGGAGCTCATAAGGGCTGTTATAGACATCCTATAGGACCCAAAAAAGCCCATCCAAAATTGAAAACAATATGAGGCACCTTACATCAGCCTCCCTGCTATCTCCACAAAGCCAACCCTTAAAAATATGCTGAACTAAAAAATCATGACTAACATCACACCACCCAAAAATGTAAAATGAAAAGACAAATTACAATGCACAATGTGTGCAGTAGCCCTACATGACCTAGGAATATGCCACAACCCACATCTGTACAATTTATAGCTGGAAGCTCTCCCCACTTTTTGGTCATCAATAATATTTTAGGAGATGAACTAGAATTATGCAATCTCCTTCTACAGGACATTCTTAGATAGCTGAAATGATGCAGTTTTTGGGATATCCTTGTTTCTGCTTAGTCATTATACTCATTGAAACAGTGACATTTGCCTGCAAATACTGGGGAAAATCCAGGGTATCTGGAAAACCTAAAAAGAAAAAATATGAAAGAAAGTGGGTGAGTGCAAAGCGAACTTCTATATTCAAGTAGTCAGTATAAATTAATTACAATATTTCTAAAACAAACAGATTGCAATATCATCAATAAGTAAAGTAAAGATTTTTGAAATGTTAACAATATTAATAATGTGCACAAATCATATTTAATAATACTTACAGGGGGGAGTGGCCTGACAGTCTGAGGATATGGACGCACACTAGGATCACTCCGGACCCCATTATGGTTTAACTAGCTCATTTGGCTATCATCAGCTCTCTATCCCATCTGGAATATCCCCCCTTGCTATTGGGGACATCCAGCAATGCAGAGGAGAAGGAGTAAATCACAAAAAATCAAAGGATTTCTGAAGGAGAACATCACACCGCAGACAGCCCCTGTTTCATGCCTTTCTGATCCCAAAACGGTGGATTGAAGTTTGGGTTCCCCATCAGTCAGTGCCCTTTGAAGGAGGATGACCTGTGGGCATTCCAAGGGACAGTAGATCTGCGGTTCTTTGATACCAAGGATTACATGTGCTCTCTACCCACAAGATCTGATTTGGAGACCCTGATCGACAGACTCCGTGACTCCTTTCGTGGTGACATTACAGATCTTAGTAGAGACGTGAAACAGATTGGGTCCCATGTCGCGGACCTAGAGGAAAAGAATGTTGTGATATTGAATGAACAATGGGCAAGAGGAAGAGTGTCACGGGGTGACTAGGAAATTAACACACTGACAAGTACAGATGAACTTAATATAAAACTTTTATTAAGTACAATAATGACAGGAAATAAGAAAACAGGCTGGTGGCAACAAATGACACAACAGTAGTATGGTAATGACAGCAAGTGGCAGTAGATAGTGACACACCTTCACAAGACCAGGGAGGAACAGTGGACTCACTTTTCTCACCCTTCACGAGGCAGGTGAGTAGTAATGGAATGGCCCTTGGACTACACAGGTAGATGCGAGGATAGTGCGGATACACCGCATACATGGAATGAATGACACACCTTCATGAGACCAGGGAGGAACAGTGAACTCACTTCCCTCACCCTTCACTAGGCAGATGAGCGATAATGGAAAGGCCCTGGGACTCTCACAAGTAGATAGAATAACAGTGCTAGTACTCCACGTGTACGGCTGAATGGCATACCTTCACGAGACCAGGGAGGAACAGTGGACTCACTTTCCTCACCATGCAGGTGAACCGTAATGGAATGGCCCTTGGACTTACACAATAGATGTGAAGGCAGATGTGAACCCTCCCTGCCACCATCTTAGCATATTCTGCAGGATGGAATCTCCTCAGATGCCGCTTGATGCACTGATTGCGATTCTCCTCCACCACACTGGCATGTGTGGTCAGTGCACGACACAGTTTGCAATGGGTAGACGTGAACTGCCACATCCTAAAAACGCGTTGGATACAATTAAAAGGTTACTCTTGCGGACATGATTGGACTGGGCCCTAGGCAGGCACTTCTGGTAGATCCTCGCCGTTTGTGTATCCGGTAAGCCTTCAGTGTTACAGTAATCACATCTGGACAAATGGCACAGATGAAGGCAACCATTTAAAGTAAGTTGGCACAACAAATACTTCATATACACAGCGAAACGCAATGCATAGATATGGCTGTTTGCCTTACCTGCTCTCTATCTGCTGCAAGCGTGAGAGCAGAGCGTGAGCTGCAGTGCTACTAGACGTGGTCACATGACGTGGCATTGCGTGACCCCGCTTAAGGGCAGCAAAACTATGCATATTGAAGAACAAGCCTTCCGGAGACTGAACTAGGAAGGCCTGCCACCTCCACCTCTGCGCGGAGGGGCCATTTTCATACAAGGTTTATATCAAATTTTGAGCCCTGATATATATATATATATATATATATATATATATATATATATATATATATATATCAGGGCTTATAATTTTAAGTCCTTTTCTACTAGCCAGACCTGAAAAGTTACTCACCACTGCAAGCCAAAACATACCCACCAGGGCTGAATTTCTTCTCGCCAGGGCTAAATTTTCACTCGCCATTGGCTAGTGGCGAGTGGAAATTTTGAGCCCTGTATATATATATATATATATATATATATATATATATATATATATATATATATATATATATTTATTTATTTTTTTATTATTAAAAGGGCACAAGGGCACTTTTGACAAAAAGGGCAGGTGCTCAAGCCCCCCCTTGGTGTCTATGTGTGCACGTGCCTGCTGGGCAGTACGTCTGGCAGCATGTACAACACTAGTGGCTGCAGGTACAGAAATGGTGGCACTGGCAGCAGGGGCAGCACGTCTGGCAGCAGGTACAACACTAGTGGCTGCAGGTACAGAAATGTTGGCACTGGCAGCAGGGGCAACATGTCTGCCAGCAGGTACAACACTAGTGGCTGCAGGTACAGCAATGGTGGCACTGGCAGAAGGGGCAGTACATCTGGCTGCAGGTACAACACTAGTGGCTGCAGGTACAGCAATGGTGGCACTGGCAGCAGGGGCAACACATCTGGCTGCAGGTACAACACTAGTGGCTGCAGGAACAGCAATGGTGGCAATGGCAGCAGGGGCAGTACATCTTGCAGCAGACACAGGCAGCTGACGTATTCTGCTCTCACTAGTACCACCCTTTTCTCTCTCCCTTCCCTTTCCTATTTCACCCTTCCTTTCCATTCCCTTTTCTCTCTTCCTTCCCTTTTTTCCCTTCCTTCGCATTCCCTTTTCTCCCTCCCTTCTCATTAAGTTCCCCAAGATCCCTTCTGGTGATTTAGGGGGACTGAACAGCAGACTCAATGGACACATAAGGGTCCTTCCAGCTCCTCCATTGATTATTTTTCACCCTTCTCATAGTGATATCAGTCACTATGAGCCTCTCCTGCCTCAATTTTTGCAAAATATCACAGCAGAACAGCACGGCACGTTTATCTCGTTCTGTAGCTGCTTCTATTGTGTCTGCCTTCAGCGAAAACATCACGTTTTTGTAACGGAAGTGCGAAAACAAGGTAAATCAATGGGTGAAAACTTTCTAGCCATTGAAAAAATGGCGAAAGATTTTGGCCAATGAGAGAAAGATGCAAAAATTTTAACCACTAGTTATAAAGAGGATTTTCCCACGAAAAAATTGATAACAATGTGGTTTTCACAAAATTTATTGCGGGAACACAGCGACAACTTTCTCCCAATACAGGTAAAGGAGCTCTTATCTCCCCGAGTAATGAATGTATATGTTTTCTTAGGTAAGGGAGCATACACATTGAGTAGTACAAATTGATCAAGTTTATTCCAAAAAAAAAAAAAAAAAAAAATTAATAAAAATAGTCGACTGTACAAAGTCAATAAAAAATTGCACTTCAGACAAACTGATTGCTCTAGACCCATATAAATGGCTCAACACGTTTCATAAAAACTGTTATTTCATCAGAAGCAAAAAAATTATAACAAAGGAAATTGGTCTGGAACTCCAAGATTTAAAGATTGGGAAGTTACGTCATAGGGCGAGATTGGCCGTTAATTTATACCAAAGTCGACCATGACTAACCTGGACTTAATTTGGTCCAAAACCGAAAATCCCATAGTTACCATAAAAAATGGATGATAAATGCAGGTTAAGTAGAAAATGGTGGACTCTGTTTGTCAAACCCAACTAAAATAAACTAAAACACATGGTCTTTTTTATATAGACCCATGTATTAGACAATGAATGAGTCATACAATTCTCCAAGTCCCACTTAACTCGCAATGTCCTGGAACCAAAAGTTACAAAGTTCTGTTATAAACATCAATATTTCTTTTTGGGGGGGGGAAGTGTATAAAACCTCTGAACATAAAATGAATACATGCTCATTTCAGCAAATGAGGATACACACTATCCCCTCAAAGGAACATATAACAATAAAGGGAGTATATGATCCCTTTAACATATAGAGTTAAAACAAATGTCCCTTACATTGGTTATCTAGATATACCAAATAAAATCTATTTGAGCTTTAATAAATAAAGAAAATTTGTTTTAAATACTGATCGAAAAAGGCAAACAAATTGTCAGGATTCTGTCCCCTCCACAGTCTGGTGCAGTACCTCACAGTGCCACTACCTTCCCTTGGTGCTGTTGTAGGCTACTGCTATCTAATTACAGAGGTCTGATTCTGTTCCCAGCTGTCCATACCTTGCAGTCACCTCCTTCCCTATTTAGTGCAGTCTGTCCCTTTGCTCTGGGCCAGATCATAACAGTTTAACTGGTTAGTTCAGTTCTGTTCCTTGAGCCAGATGTATCCCTGAGTTCCTGAATTGGCAGTTGTGTTCCTGTGTTCATGAATTAGCAGCTGAATTTGCAGTTGTCTTCATGAGTTCCTGAATTGGCAATTGCTTTCCTGCGTTCCTGAATTGGCAATTGCTCTCCTTTGTTCCTGTTTCCAGTGCAGGCAGATGCACTCCTTGTGTTCCAGTGTAGGCTGATGCACCCCTCCTGAGGCCGTGTCCTTTCTGGTTTCATTGTATGTTTTCTTTGCAGTACTATTTAATGTTCCATGTATGCATATGTATAATACATTGGTATTCACTTTAAGTGTGTGTGTGCTGGTTTCTTTGCTCCCTGGGTTCACTGTATTTATTTACTTTTGCTGCTGTTGGTCTGCACCCCGTCCTGACCATCAGCCCTCTGACACAAATCTTTCATTGTTGTTTTTGGGTTATCAAATGGCCAATATAAGTTGATCAAATGAGATCCAAGCGCTTGTCATCCATACTCATCTTCTCTAAAACGAGTATACATTTCCATAGACAAGTCAGCAGAAAAAAACAAAATAAAATATAGTCAATATTTGGCTTAAATAAATCTCTCTTTTTAAAAGA
Organism: Rhinophrynus dorsalis; assembly: GCA_037306005.1. NCBI lineage: Eukaryota > Metazoa > Chordata > Amphibia > Anura > Rhinophrynidae > Rhinophrynus > Rhinophrynus dorsalis. Next base: position 235,724,416 of record CM074718.1, on the reverse strand, counting down.
TGTAAAACTCCCCTAACATATGTAAATCAAAAAAAGCGTACATACACATGCACATGACTATGATCCACTAACAGTCCCTATTTGGAGAGTATGGACTGCAAACTCTTGTATATACGCATACATCACTACATATGTCACTGTACATATATCTGTGTACTCAAAAGGATTTTTATAATAATACAATGAAATTACTTTATTCTTATCAATAATTAAAAATAGTGTATACCATGGACAAAATCTACAAAAACATTTAAAGACAAAAAGCCTCATTGTGTCAATCAAAAAGCCAACAAAAATTATTGCATGAATGCACACATCCAATAGTAATTATAATATATCTATGTGTGCAATCATCCACAAATAAAAAAAAAATAAAAACAATTTAATATTAAAAATAAATGTACAAATGTTATATCCTTCTCTCCAAAACTACATTTTGCAGAATATATAAAGATATCTTTATTTATTGGTAATGACTATAAGGTCCATATTCAGAGATTCAGAAATAAACTATTTTACTGTAGATTCTATACTTTCTTTAAGACCTTCAGGCTTAAGGGTACAAAGACGGAAAATCCAGAAGGATTCTCAGTTAATAAGTTTGTTGAATTTGGAGTAACTATCTGGTCCCTTTCTTTTTTCAATGGTAGTGATCTTTAAAGGGATAGTAATACTTTGTTTTAACTTTATTTTATTTTGTAGGCATTAAAAAAACATGAAGAATGATATAAGACTTATCTCTCAAACCTTTATGGTTTAAGAGATATTCACAAGCAAAGTTTCCCCTCCCTGCCCCTTTTTCCTAGTGTAAACCATCTCTTCTCAGATGTGGAATGCAGTCCATAGACTGGACAGATAACAGCAGGGGACACTCTTCTTCCTATTAGAACAATGAAAGCCCTGCCCCCCTTGACAAGCTTTTCAGGTTTTTCCCTTATCTTAATTGAAGATTGTCCCTCTGTGCAATCTACCTGGGCACCTCCCTTCTGCTTTGGCTGAGGAGTGTTACATCAGTAAAAGGGGTGGGAGGGGGATACTTTGTCATTGAATTACTCTTGAACTACAACTCTGACAGAATTGAAATAACACTCCCCAAAGTCCAAATACTATGATGATTAATTAGAGCTGCTTTTATTATGAAACATTACTATCCCTTTAAGTTTTTAAAGTCTGAATTATGTTGCATTATGACATGTTTTGATAACTTTTTTTTGATGTTCCTAATGTATTGTCCCAATCTGGTCCTGAGGTGTTGAGTGGTCCGCCCTACATATTGGAGATTTCACTGGTAAGTTATTAAATATACTACAAACATTGATTTGCACGACATATAATCTTTGATTTGATATAAATGTCCTGTTGTTTTGAACTTAAAAGTAGTATCTTTATTATTAATAAAATTGCAAGTTTTATACCCAATTTTACTGCACTTAAAACTGCCACGTACAGACAAGAATGGGCTGTTCTTTAATGTGACCTCAGGTCCTTTTTGATAACTTGATTATCTGTTTGTAATTTGCTGGGAGCTAAAATTGTGTAAATAGCTATTCATACCTATATTTTTAAAATATGTGCAAGTTACAATTTTTTGATTAGGAATACCCTATAGCGTAACATAAAGGAAATCAAAAGTCTTATTTTCTTTTCCTAAATTCATCATGAAACTGATTTGTAGATTATTGCTCTGAATATGTTCAAAAAAAAGTATTAACTGATTCCATATCTCCCTGCCAGATAATGATTATGTCATCTATGAACCTTTTATAGAGACCCAAGTGTGCACCCAGTGGATTATTATTTCAAATGATTTTCTCCTCAAAAAACCCATAAATAGGTTGGCATAACTGGGTACAAACTTGGTCCCCATTTCTGTTCTTTTGCATTGTAGGAAGAAATGATTGTTAAATGTAAAATAGTTATGTGTTAAAATGAACTGAATCCCTTCCAAAATGAAATTGTTCTCTTTGGTAGGCATTAAGAAATCTTCTTTCAAATATGACTCACCTGTCTTTAAACCATATTTGTGTACAATGTTGGAATATATAACAGAATAACATGGAAGGAGATATATATATAATCCTTCTGCCATAATATTTTGTCACAGATATTTAAGAGAGCAGATGTATTTTTTAAATATGATCTAAGATTAACAACATATGGTTATAAATGATGTTCTATGAACTAAGACAAGTTTGATGTTATGGAATTTATGCCCAAAATAATTGTTCCTTATGGATTTTAGGTAGATGGTAGCAATGTGCAACTTTATAATTCTTAATTAATAAAAATCTGTTTATTGCTTAGTAATTATATTGTTTTTATACCCTTTTTCTAACAGATTGCAAAATGAACTAAAACACTCCTCTGATGGATCTGTAATACAGGTTTCATAATATTTCTTATATTCTCTCTGCTTCCTTCAAGTAATCATGAATGTTTTGATCAATGGTCCCGCCCCTTTGATTATTTTTATGGGAATGTATAGCCTTTTGTTCTTCTTTTGAAATATTTGAATGAAAAAAATATTCCTGATTCTCTGTTAATGTTCTTAAATCTTCCAAAACCATAGTATAAAATGTTTGTACAAAATTCCCTTCAGGATTAAACACACTGATTTTGGTTTAAAACTACTAGAAAAGGATTGTTATACAAAGGGTTCCAAAGAAACAAAAGTAATATCATCATCATAAACTTGATGTAACGGTTTGTACGACACTCAGACACGGTAGGTTAGAATAAAACACAGTTTTATTAAAAGACACAATGAAAATACCCACAGAGGGCTATAGCGTATCACAGTGGAACAGACAGGAAAATATATGTAATTTACATATGCCCACACAGGCCCAGTATACAAGACTAGGATGATACAGATACTGTCACAGGTCAGGCATAACAAGGCAACTACAGTACAGCATGGGTTAAAGTCCAATGATAATAATCAGTCTCTGATGTGGTGTTTTTGGCAACGCCCAGTATGATGGTAAATGGCTATCAGGAGACTGTGGTGCGAAATGGAAACAAGCACCTAAATCTGCAAAGCAGGGCTGAGACTTATATCCTCTGCCATAGCAGTAACGGAGGCCACAATACTCTGCTAGAGCTGAACGGACTTGAGCCACAGGAACCCGACCGGTGCAGTAACGGAGACAAAGTACTCTGCAAGAGCTGGTAACTTGAGCCAGTGACACCCGACCGGTGCCGTTACGGAGACAACAGTACTCTGCAAGAGCTGGTAACTTGAGCCAGTGACACCCGACCAGTGCCATTACGGAGACAACAGTACTCTGCAAGAGCAACAAGAAATGAGCCAATGGCACCCTGCCGGTGCTGTAACGTAGGCAACAGTATTCTGCAAGAGTTAAAATGGAAAGCAACCATGGGCACACTGCTGGAGCAGTAATCGGAGGCAACAATAGCTCTGCAGGAATAACGTAAGGCTCAGTGGTAACGGAGGCAACAGTGCCCTGCAAGAGTTAACATAAGGCTCAGTGGTAACGGAGGCAACAATGCTCTGCAAGAGTTAACGGAAGGCTCAGCATTAACGGAGGCCACAGGGATACACAGTCTGGCTGGGCCAGACTAAGTGGAAGTCAGAATGGCGCCCAAGCGACCGGTGAGCTGGAACTGGATAGCTGGGCCGGATCTCAGTGCAGGAACGTCAGACAAGCCGGGTCAGGTCACGGAGCAGGAACGTCAGCCAGGCCGGGTCGAATCACGGAGCAGGAATGTCAGACAAGTCGGGTCAGGTCACGGAGCAGAAACGTCAGACAAGCCGGGTCAGGTCACAGAGCAGGAACGTCAGCCAGGCCGGGTCAAATCACGGAGCAGGAACCAGAAGCGGATCCAGGTAGAGAGTACAAAGATTCAGTTTTACTGTTGGACAGAAGGATAATCCCTTGCCGAGAATTGTAATTTCCTTGGGGACATAATCCGATCAATTAAAGATATTTTTACAGTTAGATGTAGTTAAAATGTGCTGCTTTTGTTTCCGCTGTCTAGTTCCTCTATTTCTCCTCCTTCTGTGTCTATGGAATATCTTCTTTCCAAAAGATTTGGTGATTATGCTGTAAGAGGTTTTATACACTTCCCCCCAAATGAAATATTGATATTTATAATAGAACTTCATAATTTTTGGTTCCAAGACATTGTGAGTTAAGTGGGACATGAAGAATTGTACGACTCATTCATTGTCTAAAATAAAAAAGACCATATGTTTTATTTTATTTTATGTGACTTTGACAAATATAGTCCACCTTTTTCTACTTAACCTGCATTTATCGTCCATTTTTTATGGTAACTATGGGATTTTCAGTTTTGGACCAAATGAAGTCCAGGTTAATCATGGTCGACATTGGGTTAAATTAACAGCCAATCTCGCCCTATGATGTAATTTTGGAATCTTTAAATCTTGGCATTTTAGACCGATTTCCTTTGTTATGATTTTTTGTTCCTGATGAAATAACAGTTGTTATGAAACGCGTTGAGCCATTTATATGGTTCTAAAGACCAATCAATTTTTTATTGACCTTATATAGTAGACTACTTTTGTTTTTTAATATTTTTTGGAATAAACTTGATCTCTTTGTTCTATGCAACGTGTATGCTCCTTTCCCTAAGAAAACATATACATTCACTACTCTTGGATTAGGAAGATAAGAGCTCATTCACCTGGATTACAAGTGGTAAATCCGAGTGAGGGCTGATTAAAAATACCCCACAAGCTGTTTAAGTCCTGGGAAATTTATCTACATCAGATGTAAGTACTGAATTTTGCTTCTGTACCTCTTTTTGAGTCATTCACCTTCATCACACATTCATAATATTTGTGGGACTTTTGAATATGATGATTTGATATTTATTTATATATTTGAAAGGATCATTATATGTGTTCTTTTTTTTATGCACTTACACTGTGAGATTATTGTGAATGCTACATTCAATATCAACGATTTGTAAGTATTATTGTATATGATTTGTGAACATTATTAATATTGTTAAATTACATTTCAAAAATCATTACTTTTGTGTTTTATAGATACATACTTTTGATATAATAAGATATACAACTTTATAGAAGTATGGTGATATTATCAGATGAATTCTTTTTGATGATATTGCGATCTGTTCGTTTTGTAATTAATTTATATTGACTACTTGAATATAGACATTCGCTTAGCGCTCACCCACTTTCTTTTATATATTTGTTCTTTCCTTTACGAAATAGGGCTTTGAAAAAGCTACATGTTTATTGCAATTATATATATATTGTTCCATTATCTGGCTTTTAATATAATTGTTGCAGAATATATTGAACCATACAAAAAAGGCAGTGCACGCAATCTCAAAGGGCGAGATGTTCAAAAAATGGTGGTAACTGAAACTGTCTGTAATCAGAACAAAAACGTTCTTTTGCTATGGTCGGTCAATTCTCAGACATGTTACCGTCATTTTTTGCATCCAATTCTGCTATCTCCGTCAAAGGGAAAAAGCCGTCTTAAAAGTGGGTGTGGTTTAATCCACCGTCATATTGTAAGGTACTTTCAGAAAAAAATATTCTTTTAACCGACACTTTTTTTGTCTGATTAACGTCATTTTTTCCTGACAATATAAAAATGATCTAAACTTGGAAAAGACAAATTAAAGTACTGTTGAGTGAGAAGCCATACTATAGGGTTAGCTGGTAAAAAAAAAAAGTCTTTGTATGAAAATTTGTAGTTTTTAAAGACAAAAAATGTCTTTGTCTCTTGAAAATGTTTGTTTCAAAGACAAAATCAAAGACATTTTTTAACATCAGAGTTTTTTCAAGGCAATATTCATCAAGATCTTCTTAACATTGTTAATTCTTTAGCCATGCTTTCAAACGTGACGGATTTACTTCTGAAAATATTGTCATTATGATGACTTTTTTTTAACATCTTGCCCTAAGTGTAGCATTCTTTGTGCCTTCCCCAATCACTACAGTGGACAGAATTGGTACTCACAATATCCAGAGGCTTGGAACTGGCCTCCACAGTATGAGAGCAAGTACTAGATCACACTCTAATACTGGTGTTTCACATGTACACTGGTTTCCACCTTTGTTGACTTTCTCTCAGGTGAGCAATCATTCCACTCTGGAGAAGGATTCCTGATATGTGTACTTACCACACGAACAATTTTGTATGGCGAAAATTATACATTTATTTAAAAATAAAACATAAAAAAGATCATAACTTGCAACAATCAATATTTAACAACTAGGATACATAATCAACTTTTTGCTATGCCACATCACTCTAATGGCTTTTTCTTAAATAGCTCTACTCATTTTGTGACCATATATCACTTTATCAAGAGCTTTATAGTATGTCATCCAAGTGTGATTGAAAACAATCTATTTATATCTTCCTATACATGAATCACCAACCACAGAATTTCTAACTCACCCTCCAAACTGAAGCAATGTTACCATAACTACATGACCTACAACACTACACTCCCTCTTAATTGACACAATGGATATTTAAAAATAAGTATTTTAAGTCTCTTTCACTAGTACAATAGCGCATGTTATCCGATTGCCCAAATAATTATTTGACAGCCTTCTTTTCCGACACTCTATTACCAATGCATTTCACAATAAACTTGCATATTCATTACCTCATACGATCAACAATGAATTAATAGTCATTCTCCTATTGCTAATAATATTTGCCACAGAAGCCTAATTGTCAGACATATATAACTATTCAATCCAGACCAACATAAACCATCCTGCACCTCAGGACACAATCTAATTCCTTCTCCATCCACACATTACTATCACGGTGCCCGTGATTGCTGCAGTTCCTTGTCTGTCACCAGTAGGGGGCTGCTATTGGCTGTCTGCAGATAGCCCGCCTTTCATTGCCTATTTAAACCTGGATTGGGCACCCTTTGGTTGCCCTTTCGTGTTGTTTCTGACCTTCTTGCTATCACTATGCCAGTGATAGCTGGGCCTCTGTTCCAGTGTTCCTGAGTTCCTGATCTCATGTGTTCCTGAGTTCCTGATCTCTACTGTTCCAGTGTTTCCTGCATGCTGAAGAACTTCCAGTCCTGGTTCCGGCCTAGTCTCTGGTGTTGCAGTTCCTGCTGAACTTCTTCTCTGCTGTTTCCTGACCTGACTGATCTTTGCTGGTTCCTGTCATCGCATCGCCTGTCTCCTGTATCCTGGCGACCTCCTGCCGGGTTGCGTCGGCGACATTGCTTGTTACTCCAGTGTGCGGTCACTGGTTTGCTCCACAGCCTATCGGCTATACAATTCTGTGTTGGTCCCAGCGTGCGGACGCTGGTTTGCTCCTAAGCCTTGCGGCTAGGCAAACTTGCTTGTTACACCAGTGTGCGGTCACTGGTTTGCTCCAAAGCCTATCGGCTATACAATCCTGTGTTGGTCCCACCGTGCGGACGCTGGTTTGCTCCAAAGCCTTGCGGCTAGACAAACTCGCTTGTTACACCAGTGTGTGGTCACTGGTTTGCTCCAAAGCCTATCGGCTATACAATCCTGTGTTAGTCCCAGCGTGCGGACGTTGGTTTGCTCCAAAGCCTTGCGGCTATACGGACTTGCTTGTTACACCAGTGTGCGGTCACTGGTTTGCTCCAAAGCCTATCAGCTATACAATTCTGTGTTGGTCCCAGCGTGCGGACGCTGGTTTGCTCCAAAGCCTTGCGGCTATACAAACTCGCTTGTTACACCAGTGTGCGGTCACTGGTTTGCTCCAAAGCAACCAGTATATTATCCTATATAATAATTCGCTAAGTTGTGTGTAACGCCGGACATGCGCAGTAGACACTGCTATGCGTGCGGCAGTCATGCGCAGTACAGACTGCCCGCGCCGCGGCTGATACAGAGCTGGGCGCTCCGAAGGAGCGTCCAGCTCTGTATCAGCAGTGGCTCGGGCAGTCTCTACCGCGCGTGACTGCCCCGCGACCAGCTGCCAGAGGCACTGTGGCCCGTGTAACGGGCTGTTCAACTAGTATTATATATTATATATATATATATATATATATATATATATATATATATATATATATATATATATATCCTGGTCCAGGATTGTTTTAATACTTCACCTGCTGATGAGCAAAGGGAAAAGGCAGCTGAAATCCATGTTAGTGCCTAATGTATTTGCTTTCCATTCCTTGAATAGATTTTCTGAACAAAATGTCTAAAGAAACAACAAATCAAAGGAACATCATTAAATTGATATCCCTGTGTTCCACTGGTAGCCAGAGAGTCATACATGCACAGAAAACCCAGTCTTCATACTATATCCCATGGGTAGCCATAGAATCATACATAGTGACACCCAGTATTATCCAAAAAAGTAAAAATATAGCTACTGAAAATTTAAATAAATAAAAATGTAAAATAGTCCAAGAACAGTTCAATATATAGTGATGTAAAATCACAATTAAGAAAATTCAGTATAAAACAATATCTTATAGTGTAGTAATACGTAAAAGTGCCCAGATGAAATACTCAAAATTTGAACAAAGAAAAAAGAAACAGGAGGCACTCCTAGTGTATTAACGTTACACTAACCACCACCAGTAAGTAGTGTACTCATAAAATTGATGGCTGAAACTAACACATATGTGTTGCCTAGCTAAAAGCACTTCAGGGATATGATTAGAACTGCCACCAGATAACAGTATTTTCAGGCTGCTCCACTTCAAAGAACTGTCATCCACAGAAGTTGATGTAGGAAACATGCAAAAACAGGAAAAAGCACAAAAAGGGCTCCTATAGTGTTATATCAGATGGATCAGTACACTATAAATCAGCATGCAATATATCAACTGAAATTGAGCAAGTGTTGATAATCAGACATATACCTGTCACCAACCAATAATGCATGTAGGGTACTTTACCCATCCCTGCTTAGGTGTAAACTGTCTGCTTCTTGGCGTCCTCCAAAGGATGGATTTGGTTCCAGAATCTTCATATATCAAAAATAGTAAATAAATAAAAAAGTAATATTGAAATGAAATAAAATAATAATAATAATAAAGCGAAAGTAGTCATTCCACTATATAAAATTATCAAATTCATTAGAACAAGGTTCTATAGGTACACGTTTCACATCACTCTGGCTGCTTTATCAACCTTAGTGGCCTATTGAACAAATCAAAGAAACAGAATGTGTACACACATACAAGTTAAATATCATGGGTTGCAGCCCGATTGGCCAGGAGTATATACATGAAGCAAAGAAAGTAGCACTCTGAATATGTAATTTCAGGTAGAATTGAAGCATGAATGGGAATTAAAGTCCCAACATGTAGTGTGTCCTCCTCTAAAAGATTGAAATTTAACCCAGTTACCTCATGGCTGCAGGCCAATGCCATAGACTTCAGGTGGTAGGGCAGACCAAAGGAAAGAGGTGGGATACTCACGGGGGACATGGAAGGGTCCAATACTATGGGAGTGCAATAGATGGAAACAACACTTTTATATATAAAAAATGATGAGCAAAAAACACTAAACCATGGAGGATCTATAAAACACTGCATTGATTTATGTCATTTTTAATTCCTGGAAGGCTAGAGAGGTCTTTCTCTCAGGTGAGCAATCATTACACTCTGGAGAAGGATTCCTGATATGTGTACTTAGCACACGATCAATTTTGTATGGCGAAAATTATACATTTATTTAAAAATAAAACATAAAAAAGATCATAACTTGCAACAATCAATATTTAACAACTAGGATACATAATCAACTTTTTGCTATGCCACATCACTCTAATGGCTTTTTCTTATATAGCTCTACTCATTTTGTGACCATATATCACTTTATCAAGAGCTTTATAGTATGTCATCCAAGTGTGATTGAAAACAATCTATTTATATCTTCCTATACATGAATCACCAACCACAGAATTTCTAACTCACCCTCCAAACTGAAGCAATGTTACCATAACTACATGACCTACAACACCACACTCCCTATTAATTGACACAATGGATATTTAAAAATAAGTATTTTAAGTCTCTTTCACTAGTACAATAGTGCATGTTATCCAATTGCCCAAATAATTATTTCACAGCCTTCTTTTCCGACACTCTATCACCAATGCATTTCACAATAAACTTGCATGGTCATTACCTCATACAATCAACAATGAATTAATAGTCGTTCTCCTATTGCTAATAATATTTGCCACAGAAGCCTAATTGGCAGACATATATAACTATTCAATCCAGACCAACATAAACCATCCTGCACCTCAGGACACAATCTAATTCCTTCTCCATCCACACACTACAAACATTATAGCAGAATGGATTGTCCCAGACCACATGGTAACAACCATATTATGGGTTTCTAACATATCTTGGAGCAAGGTTTTTCAGCACTAGCCATTCTAGAGGTCCATCTTACTAGGTTCTGCTGAGCATTTTGGACCCCTGAGGCTAATGGTGTCATTGGGCAATGCTAAGTGTCATCAGGGAGGGTAGTGCAAGATCTATATTTAAGAGTATTAGTGCCCCTTACACTGCAGAGAAATGCATCATACTTGATCACACAAGTGCCACCATGAAATGAACAAAATAAAATGCATGTATAGATGTATTTTATGCAGTATCACTGACAGGAGACATGTTTGATGAAAGACACAAAAATCTCCCTTAACCCCCTTATATGTACATTTGGACCACTATTTGATGATAGTGTGTTTGAATGTGTGTGTGTGTGGGTTCAAGTGTATTTCCTTAATTACATTTTTCAAAAGGATAATTAGGTTTCTTTATAGTATAATCTTCTGGGATGAAGATTCAATAGAAAATTGCTGAGCTCCATAGCAAACAATTACACACTGACCACAAAAATAATTTGTAATAATACTTGTTATTATTACAGTTACAAAATATAGAAAGCTTTTAAGTAGCAGAAAATCAGCACTAGGACCTTGATTCCCTGAGGTCTGCCAAATCCCTTGGCAATGCTGAAAACAAATATCTTATGATATATATATATATATATATATATATATATATATATATATATATATATATATATATATCCTGGTCCAGGATTGTTTTAATACCTGACCTGCTGATAAGCAAAGGGAAAAGGCGGCTCAAATCCATGTTAGTGCCTAATATATTTGCTTTCCATTCCTTGAATAGATTTTCTGAACAAAATGTCTAAAGAAACAACAAATCAAAGGAACATCATTAAATTGATATCCCTGTGTTCCACTGGAAGCCAGAGAGTCATACATGCACAGAAAACCCAGTCTTCATACTATATCCCATGGGTAGCCATAGAATCATACATAGTGACACCCAGTATTACCCAAAAAAGAAAAAATATAGCTACTGAAAATTAAAAAAAAATAAAAATGTAAAATAGTCCAAGAACAGTTCAATATAAAGTGATGTAAAATCACAATTAAGAAAATTCAGTATAAAACAATAGCTTATAGTGTAGTAATACGTAAAAGTGCCCAGATGAAATACTCAAAATTTGAACAAAGAAAAAAGAAACAGGAGGCACTCCTAGTGTATTAACGTTACACTAACCACCACCAGTAAGTAGTGTACTCATAAAATTGATGGCTGAAACTAACACATATGTGTTGCCTAGCTAAAAGCACTTCAGGGATATGATTAGAACTGCCTCCAGATAACAGTATTTTCTGGCTGCTCCACTTCAAAGAACTGTCATCCACAGAAGTTGATGTAGGAAACATGCAAAAACAGGAAAAAGCACAAAAGGGGCTCATATAGTGTTATATCAGATGGATCAGTACACTATAAATCAGCATGCAATATATCAACTCAAACTGAGCAAGTGTTGATAATCAGGCATATACCTGTCACCAACCAATAATGCATGTAGGGTACTTTACCCATCCCTGCTTAGGTGTAAACTGTCTGCTTCTTGGCGTCCTCCAAAGGATGGATTTGGTTCCAGAATCTTCATATATCAAAAATAGTAAATAAATAAAAAAGTAATATTGAAATGAAATAAAATAATAATAATAATCATAAAGCGAAAGTAGTAATTCCACTATATAAAATTATCAAATTCATTAGAACAAGGTTCTATAGGTACACGTTTCACATCACTCTGGCTGCTTTATCAACCTTAGTGGTCTATTGAACAAATCAAAGAAACAGAATGTGTACACACGTAAAAGTTAAACATCACGGATGCAGCCCGATTGGCCAGGAGTATATACATGAAGCAAAGAAAGTAGCACTCTGAATATGTAATTTCAGGTAGACTTTACCAATTAAGTGGAAAGATACAATATATATATATATATATAGGATAGAATTCAATGTATCTCCCTCTATAAAGGCCCAAAGTAGGACCGAAATGTTGATTCATTAAAAATTGCACATTTTCATCCATTGGAAGTCCTGTGAGTGCGGTTCTTGAACAACTAATTGTATCTATAAAAAATATATATATGCCGACTCAAACTCGTCACATAACTATATACAATACTACAACATGGTAAAATGGCAGAGCAAAAATTCTGCTTTTGCTTTATTATTATTTTTATTTTATTTTATTTCAGTATTACTTTTTTTTATTTATTTACTATTTTTGATATATGAAGATTCTGGGACCGAATCCATCCGTTGGAGGATGCCAAGAAGCAGACAGTTTACACCTGAGCAGGGTCAGGTAAAATACCCTGCATGTATTATTTGTTGGTGACAGGCATATGCCTGATTATCAACACTTGCTCAGTGTGAGTTGATATATTGTATGCTGATTTACAATGTACTGATCTGTCTGAAATAACACTATAGGCGCCCCTTTTTTGTGTTTTTTCCTGTTTTTGCATGAAATGCTAAAAATGTTGATGGTGAGGTAATAAGTGCAGGAAGGTAATATGGAATTGTAAATGAAGAAAATTTTGAGGCTGAAACAATGAAATGCAGATGGAATAATGTTAGGATAGGCAGATAACGAAATTCAGATCTTAAATTCTTGTTGTACTGTCTAATGCTGTACAAGACGTTTTGGTGGCTTTGTCCACCCAATGTAAAGCAATACGTGGTATCGAAAAAAAAAAGCACAAGGCTAGACAAAACACCCCCAAAAATAAAATCTAATCTAAGTGTAGTAAATTTATTACAATTAAAGAATACAAATGATCAATCTAGGCACTGATATTTTGGCCATCTTGGGCTTGAAGCATTTAAGAGGTCCTTTCTCCAGATAGCCGCCGTGTCTCACAGAATCTTTTCCAAGCTGATGAATATGCAGTGAGCATGGTCTAATGAGTATGTAACAGGTCCTGATGAAGGTCCGAATGAAGGAAGATAAAGCCTTCACCAAGAGGATATTAGAGGTGCAGCAATGTAGAATTGAAACATGAATGGGAATTAAAGTCCCAACATGTAGTGTGTCCTCCTCTAAAAGATTGAAATTTAACCCAGTGGCCTCATGGCTGCAGGCCAATGCCATAGACTTCAGGTGGCAGGGCAGACCAAAGGAAAGGGGTGGGATACTCACGGGGGACATGGAAGGGTCCAATACTATGGGAGTGCAATAGATGGAAACAACACTTTTATATATAAAAAATGATGAGCAAAAAACACTAAACCATGGAGGATCTATAAAACACTGCATTGATTTATGTCATTTTTAACTCCTGGAAGGCTAGAGAGGTCTTGAATACATTGCAAAACAATGAATTGGAGACCTCTCTAGCCTTCAGTAGGTTAAAAGTCCCATTCAGATCAATGGGAGGATGGAGAATATTTGTTACTTTACTATGCTGATATTGGTTTGCTCCAGAATGACTTTTTCTTTTGTGGTTAAAGCTGAATGAGGGAGATATATAAAAAAGCCTTCTTAGTGTATGTTTAAGAAATGTCACTAAAGTTCACAGCAACGCATCATTTTTATGAAGCAGCAAAGTTACGTTTATAAACATGTCTATCCGAGAATCTTATTGGAATATTCTGAGAAAATTCCCAAATGAGATTTTTTTTGCATACAGGACTATCACTATATATTTCCATTAAAGGGATAGTAATACCTCTAGAAAAGTTCAGCTACGAGTCTTCTTTACATTTTTTTTTACATGTAGCGCTATATTTAGGTACTTACAGAGTTGAAGTTCAAATGCTATTCAAGAGTATTCTGCCCCTTTCCCTGCATCATGCTGCCTCTCTGTCTGGTCCAGATGGAGAGTGGCGAGGGACAATCTTCAGTAAGCAAAAGGAAAATCCTGCTGTCCTTCGTCAAGTGGGGGCAGGGTTTTCCTTATTGCCCCTTGCTGCATCCGTCAGGTCCCACAACCGGATTACAGATCTAATGGGAGGCAGCCAGAAATGGCGGGAGGGGGATGCTTTCATCTTTAACAGCATTTGAATACAACACTGTAAGTAACTAAATATAGTGCTACAAGTTAAAAAAAAATGTAAAGAAGACTAGGAGATAAACTTTAATAGAGGTATTTCTATGTCTTTAAGTACAGGTTATACCTGGCCTTAAGAGTTTATCACTAAAACTGCCTTTACTTTTGCGCATTTAGAGAATTTCTTTAAACATGTGTTGGGAAACAATTCTTAATTACACAAGGCCATTTCTACTCCACTGTACAAAAAAATTGACTGACTGGAGTTAGTTCTTAACGAAAATGTTGTTAAAGGGATAGTAATGCTTCGTTTTAACTTTATTTTATTTTGTAGGCATTAAAAAAACATGAAGAATGATATAAGTCTTATCTCGCAAACCTTTATGGTTTGAGAGATATTCACAAGCAAAGTTTCCCCTTTCCGCCCCTTTTACCTAGTGTAAGCCATCTCTTCTCAGATGTGGAATGCAGTCTATAGACCAGACAGATAACAGAAGGGGACACTCTTATTCCTATGAGAACAATGAAGACCCTGCCCCCCTTGACAAGCTTTTCAGGTTTTTCCCTTATCTTAATTGAAGATTGTCCCTCTCTGCAGTCTACCTGAGCACCTCCCTTCTGATCTGGCTGAGCAGTGTTACATCAGTAAAAGGGGTGGGAGGGGGATACTTTGTCATTGAATTACTCTGGAACTACAACTCTGACAGAATTGAAATAACACTCTCCAAAGTCCAAATACTATGATGATTAATTAGTGCTGCTTTTATTATGAAACATTACTATCCCTTTAAACATTTGTACACATCTTTATACCACTCTGTGACAATTTTACAGGCACTTTCTTTATTACTCCAGCTTTATAACTGTCCCCCTAATATGTCTTATTTATAATGGCAAAGCAGAGTACATCTTGGTTAAACCAAGTACATCATGTTGGATAAATAAACTTTCCCAAAATTGTTATTCCTTTATCACCTTGGTCTAGATTTGCTAAAGTACGAAGAGGGCTCAGAATGTCGATGTCATGTTGGAGCAGTGTCAGAGGCACATGGACAGTATTCATTAAAGTGTCTTTGACATCACATCACCATCAGTCCGACAAAAATCTGTCCACATTGACATCCATCCGACAGGTTTACAAATTTTCACTCATCACATTGACAATGGCCTATTTCCATATGGAAATGAAGCATAATGACTAATTTTCATATGTAAATGTAGGGTAATGAGTCATTATTTTATTAACAGATGTTTATATGTTAATGTGGCACTTCAGCACATTGGCTCAACTCCAAAAGAAGCCTCTGCTGTCGGAGTTCACAGTCTCAAATTTGCCTACCTGAGGCTGGTGAAGTTGGGATCTTTCTGTACTATCCTATGAGGTAACAGCCCTCAATCAGAAGCAGGGAGGGTTGTGAACATCTGTCTCTGTGTGAAGGGATGCTCTCTCCCTTAACCCTTTGAGTGCCATACGGATTTGTATTGCTCAACCCCGTGGCACTCAAAGGGTTAAAAAAGTACACCAATCACTACAGAATTATCCCCTCAGCTCTAGATCATATTAGTCCATACATGTTGTGCATGTGCACAAATCCCCATGGACTTGCCCTGGAAACAGGCGAGTCCATGGGAATTTGTGGCTACTAGCTGCCCCCTAGCTTGTTCCTTTGCCCACTGGTAGCCTCAGAACCCCAGGTACACTGTCTGACTCCCCCAGCCTTGCTCCCTTGCTCACTAGTAGCCACAAATACAAATAGGCACTGCCTGGGAAAAGGGAACAAGGCTGTCAGGCAGTGTACATGGGGCTAACACACAATGGTGATGTTCTCAATGCTTCCCCACAATACAGAAATCCAACAGTCTGCCCCACAATGTAAAAATCTGACATGGTGCCTTGCACCTATCAACTCCAACATGATGCCCCCTTCAGCAAACTATGACATGCTGCGCTCCACCTATCAACTCCGACATGATGCCCTCTCCTAGTAAACTCTGATATGCTGCCCTCCACCTATCAACTCCGACATGATGCCCTCACCTAGTAAACGCTGACATGCTGCCCTCCACATATCAACTCTGATATGATGCCCCACTCAGTAAACTCCAACATTCTGCCATCCACCTATCAACTCCGACGTGATGCCCCACTCAGTAAACTCTGACATTCTGCCATCCACCTATCAACTCTGACATGATGCCCCACTCAGCAAACTCCGACATGCTGCCCTCTACCTATCAACTCCGACGATGCCCTCGCCTAGTAAACTCCGACATGCTGCCCTCCCCCTCTGACATGAGGTCCCCCCTGCTAGTAAATTCTGACATGCTTCCCTCCAAGTAAAATCTGACATAAGGTGCCCTCACATAGTTAACCCT
Organism: Rhinophrynus dorsalis; assembly: GCA_037306005.1. Classification (NCBI taxonomy): domain Eukaryota; kingdom Metazoa; phylum Chordata; class Amphibia; order Anura; family Rhinophrynidae; genus Rhinophrynus; species Rhinophrynus dorsalis. Next base: position 235,707,686 of record CM074718.1, on the reverse strand, counting down.
TTGAGCGCCAGAGGGATATGCAACGCATTGCAAAGCAATTCATTGCGTACCCTTCTGGTACTCAAAGGGTTAATGTTAAAAACTTATGTAGCCTGTTTTATTAAGTTAAATCTGCCACATCATTTGGTTATTAACCCTCTGAGTGCCAGAAGGGAGCACAGAGCATTGCACTGCAATGCGTCGCATACCCTTCTGCACTCAAAGCGTTAAAAAATATGTCCGTCTTGTATGTTTTAAAATCAGACATCACTGGGGCATCAGGACCCGTCCTGATGCCCCCTGGCATTGACCACCTATCCAATAGATGATCAATGCGGCAACCAGGAAGGCGAACATGGCCTTTCCCTTGAAGCTCCTATACTTAGTAATGCGAATTTCTCTCAATGAGTGCCTGAGTGCAATGGGGCTTTCCATGAATGGATGATTTGCTCCTTCCTTCATTGAAATCCTCGTTATTATAAAACTAGTGTAAAAGCCCGTGTACACAGGACAAGGTCCGGGTAATGTTAATCCTTTGAGTGCCAGAGGGGTATGTACGCAATGCGTAGCTTACCCCTCTGGCACTGAAAGGGTTAAGAAGCTGCTACGGCTACCTCACTGCTCTACGCTATGCAGTCTTGTGTCGCCTCACTCGCGCAATGCAGTCATGCGCAGTAGAGACTTCCCGAAAGCAGGCAGTCTCTACTACACATGACTGCATCGCAGGGGCGGACTGACAGGACCCAGGGCCCCTGGTCCAAAAACAGGTCTGGGCCCCCTGCCCAATGACATAATTGGCCCCACCCCATGACATTATCTGAATGGCCTGGGGATTACTCAATGGCCTGGGGGGGTTGTTGGCTTCCCTGGAGGGTAGTAACAGACCTCCAGTAGCCTGAAGGATACTGGATGGCCTGGGGGGCACTAGAGGGTCTGGGGGGTTGTTGGCTACCCTGGAGGGTGGTTGCAGGCCTGGGGGGTAGTTGCAGGAATAATATCCAAGTGTTACTGCATTGCTGCACTAAGCAGAACTGCCAGCCTGAATTAAATGAAAAGAATAAATGTGGACAACTGTACACAAGCTGAGTCATGTCAAAAGAATGCCCAAATAGTCCTGCCATTTTATAATAGGGCCATATAGCAATAAAAAACCGGTGGAGGAGTTCTGTGACAAACCATTTGCATTACAGAGGAGAACTCAAATTACCATTACTTTTAAACTTGGTTTTTAACCCTTTGAATGCTAGAGAGGTTTCTGTAGCATTTAGTGGGTTCAAATTCCCATTAAACCCCTTAGTGACTGGCCACGCAACTTTCGGGATGTACATGTACGTCCTCTGTCCACCTGGGACATCCGCTCGTGACATACATGTACATCCTTGGGCGGTAAGAGGTTAAAGTAATGGGATTTTTTAGTTCTCCCATGTAATGGAAATTGTTTTCCCTAGAATGCATCCACTTTTCTATTTAACACACAGCCCATGTCTCCACATCTACAGACACAGCCTACCCAGTTGCCAATGTAGCAGAAAGGGGGATAACCACTTGGGTGTTAGTAAGCTGCAGATTCGGCTGGCACTCAACAGGGAACACAGCATAGCAAGGGGAGTGTCAGGCGGCATGTCCTGCTACCTGAGCCTGAAATGTATCTCCGTTCTCTCTGCCCGCATCCTCAGAGAGTGTGCTAGGGGACCTGGCGCTGTAGATATATGATTCCACTGTGTGCCCCGATAAGCTGAAAGTTTAACAACTTGAAAATTACTTTCAATAGCATGGCAGTTTGGTGATGATCACTGAACTTCCAGTGCTATTGGAAGTAGTTTTCAAGTTGTTAAACTTTCAGCTTATCGGGGCACACAGTGGCATCATATATCATCTGTATATGAATGATTACGTCCAATGGGAGAGAGGGTGTGAGAGACAGGCAACCAGGAGAAAAGGAGAATGAGAGATGAGTACCTGATGGTAATAATGACCATGCATTCCCGCTCTGCAGTGTGCATTGACTGACTTCTCTGCATCTTGCAGTCAGCAAGGGAGTGAGTACGCTATGTGCTGTATGTGCACATTTTAAGAGGTGCGCATGCGGCCAATCTTGCCATGGATTCAATAACAAAAGTGGAGGGCACCCTCGCCTCCTAACATATGGGGATTGTGCAACATGTCTCTGGGGAAAATGTGAATAGTGCAGCTTGAGACATAATAGGAGTTGGCAGCTGCACTGTATTGTGCGGTGTCACTGAGCAGAGACACACATAATAATATGAACGGTAGTGCGACGGGCCCCTACACAGTGGGCAGGAGGATAATACATATATACTTTAAGTCTGTATAAAAGCAGTGGTGGCGGGACCCCCTCGGTTCATGACCAAATGCCCTAATGGTCAGTCTGCCCTTGCTGCATCGTGACAAACATCCTAGTGAATTATTATATAGGATACCATCAATAACAGCTAACATACCTTGGAGCAAGGGTTTTTAACACTAGCCATTCTAGAGGTCCATCTTGTTCTACAGTACATTATGGACCCTTGAGGCTAATGGTGTAATTCAGGCAGTGCTAAGTGTCATCAGGGAGGGTGGGTTGTGCAAGATCTATATTTAAGACTATTAGTGACCTTTACAATGCAGAGAAAAGCATCATACCTGATCACTCAAATGCCACCATGAAATGAATAAAATAAAACACATGTATACATTTATTTTATGCAGTATCATGGACAGTAGGCATGTTTGTTGAAAGGCACAAAAATCTCACTTAACCCTCTTATATGCACATTTGGACCAGTATTTGGTGATAATGTGTTTAAATGTGTGCGTATGTGTGTTCAAGTTTTTTTCCTTAATTACATTTTTCAAAAGGATAATTAGGTTTCTTCACAGTATAACCTTCTAGGATGAAGGTACTGGATTTCAGAAGAAAATTGCTGTTGTTGTTGTTGTTGAGCATTGGGAGTAGACAGCTCAAACCTATGTTGTTGCCTAATGTGTATAACAGCTTTCCATACCATGAATAGATTTCCTGAACAAAATGTCTAAAGAAACAACAAATCAAAGGAACATCATTAAATGGACATTCCTGTGTTCCACTGGTAGCCAGAGAGTCATACATGCACCGAAAACCCAGTCTACATACTCTATCCCATGGGTAGCCTTAGAATCACACATAGTGACACCCAGTATTATCCAAAAAAAGAAAAAATATAGCTAGAGCAAATATAAATAATTAAAAGTATAAAATAGTCCAAGAACAGTTCAATATAAATTGATGTAAAATCACAATTAAGAAAAGTTAGTATGAAACAATATCTTAGAGCTGTAATCATAACGTAAAAGAGCCTAGAAGAAATGCTCAAAAGGTTGATGGTGAGGTTATAAGAGCAGGATGGTAATATGGAATTGTAAATGAAGGAGATATTTTGAATGAAACAATGAAATGCAGATGGAATTATGTTAGGAAAGGTAGATAATGAAATTCAGATCTTACATTCTTGTTGTAGTGTCTAATGCTGCATAAGATGTTTTCATGGCCTTATCCACCCATTGGAAAGCAAATTGTGGTATAGAACAAAAGCACAAGGCTAGACAAATCACCCCAAAAAATCTAATCTAATATAAGTGTAGTAAATTTATTTCAATTAAAGAATAAGAAGTATCAATCTAGGCACTCACATTTTGACCATCTTGGGCTTGAAGCATATAAGACGTCCATTCCCCTGATAGCCGTTGTGTTCCATAGAATCTTTTCCTAGCTGGTCTGATGAACATGCAGTGAGGCTAGTCCAATGAGTATGTAACGAGTCCTGATGGAGATCCAAATGAAATAAAATACAGCCTTCATCAAGAGGATATTAGAGGTGCAGCGATTCAGACATGAATGGGAATTATAGTCCCAACACCTAGAGTGTCCTTCTCCAACAGAACAAAATTTAACCTAGTGACCTCATGGTTACAGGCCAATGCTGTAGACCAAAGCAATGGGGTGGGATACTCATGGGAGGAACCAATATTATAGGAGCGGACTAGATGGAAACAACATTTTTATATAAAAAAAGAAATGAAGAACAATGAAAACTGAAGCAGAGGATCTATAAAACACTGCATTGATGTCTGTTGTTTTTTTAACTCCTGAAAGGCTAGAGGGGTCTAGAATTCTTTGCAAAGCAATTAACTGAAGACATCTCTAGTATTCAGTAGGTTAAAAGTCTCATTCAGATTAAAGGGAGGATGGAGAATATGTGTTACTTTACTATGCTGATATTGGTTTGCTCCAGAATGTCTTTTTCTTTTGTGATTAAAGGGATAGTAATACTTTGTTTTAACTTTATTTTATTTTGTAGGGATTAAAAAAACATGAAGAATGATATAAGTCTTATCTCTCAAACCTTTACGGTTTAAGAGATATTCACAAGCAAAGTTTCCCTCCCGCCCCTTTTTCCTAGTGTAAGCCATCTCTTCTCAGATGTGAATCTGGTTGTAAGACCAGACAGATAACAGAAGGGGACAATCTTCTTTATGAAAACAATGAAAGCCCTTCCCCCCTTGACAAGTTTTTCAGCTTTTTCCCTTATCTTAATTGAAGATTGTCCCTCTCTGCAGTCTACCTGGGCACCTCCCTTCTGATCTGGCTGAACAGGGGGGGGGATACTTTGCTTGTGAATAAAGGTTTGAGAGATAAGACTGATATCGTTCTTCATGTTTTTTTTTTTTAATGCCTACAAATAAAATAAAGATAAAACGAAGTATTACTATCCCTTTAAGGCTGAATGGGGGAGATGTATAATAAGACTTCGTAGTGTATTTTTAAGAACTGTCACTAAAGTTCTCAATGACGGGTCATATTTATGAAGGTGCAAAGTCAAGTTTATAATTATGTCTATCTAAGAATCTTCTTGAAATATTCTGAGAAAATTCACAAATTATATATATATATTTTTTGCATACATGACTATCGCTATATACTTCCATTAACCCCTTTGTGTCCACTGAAGTGCCAAGACCATCACGGCTGTCCGGCACTTAAGGCCAGTTACGTACTGCCGGAGCGCTGTGAGTAACAGTGGGGACTGAAATTGATAGCTCCAAGACCAGAGCAATCTGTTTCGGTCCTCTGTTCGCGTGCCAGCACACATGATCAGTCACGAGGGCCCACACATCAAATTTTTCTATCTCGTCCTCTGGTCCTTAAAGGACCACACGCACCCCAGGACCGCTAGTCCTTAAGGGGTTACGTATATGGTATACTTGGCCTTAAGAGTTAATCACTAAAACTGCCTTTATTTTTGTGCATTTAATTAATTTCTTTATATATATATATTTGGGACACAATTCTTAATTACACAAGGCAATTTCTACTCCACTTTTCAAAAGAGTTGACTGACTGGAGTTAGTTCTTAATGAAAATGTTGCTAAACATTTGTACACATCTTTATACCACTCTGTGACAATTTTACAGGCACTTTCTTTATTACTCCAGCTTTATAACTGTCCCTCAATATGTCTTATTTATAATGGCAAAGTAGAGTACATCTCGGTTACACCAACTACATCATGTTGGATAATGACTAATTTCCATATGAAAATGTAGGATAATGACCCATTATCGTATTCATGGGAATGTGTTTTTACATTAATGTGGCACTTCAACACATTTACCTGAGGCTGGCAAAGTTGGGATTTCACTGTACTTTCCTATGAGGTAACAGCCTCAATCAGAAGCAGGAAGGGTTGTGAACAGTTGTTGATGTGGAAGGGATGCTGTCCCTCACACATCACCAGCTCTATGACAATCCTGAAGTCTGACAGCACTCTCTCTGCTGCCCCACTTGGTCACTAGGGGAGTGGAGAAAATCCTTTCAGAACCATGAACAACATCACTGCATTAACCCTTTGAGTGGCATAGGGATGTGCATTGCTCAACCCTGTGGCACCCAAAGGGTTAAAAAATGTACACCAAGCACCTCAGCGCTGTATCATATTTGTACATATATGTTGCACACTCCCAATAGAACAAGGCTGGGGGACAGGTAGCATCCATGGGGATTTGTAGCTACCAGATGCCCCCCAGCCTTGCTCCTTTGTCCACTGGTAGCTGCAGAACCCCATGTATATGACCTCTCCACCCTTGTTCCCTTGCCTACTGGTAGCCACAAATCCAAATGGGCACTTCCTGGGCAAAGAGAACAAGGCTGGGGGGTGTCAGGCAGTGAACATAGGGCTAATACACAATGGTGATATTTCCCATGCTTCCCTACAATATAGAAATCTGGCATTGTGCCCCAAAATGTAAAAATATGCTGTCCTTCACCTTTCAACTCCGACATAATGCCCCCCTAGTAAACTCCAACATGCTGCCCTCCGCCTCTCAACTCAAACATGATGCCCCCTAGGAAACTCCAACATGCTGCCCTCCCCCTCGGACATGAGGCCAACCCTGCTAGTAAGCTCTGACATGCTGCCCTCCCAGTAAAATGTGACATAAGGTGCCCCCACGCAGTTAATGTTAAAAACACATTTTGTCCGTTTTATTGTTAGATCTGCTGCATAACATGGCTATTAACTGTTTGAGTGCCATAAGGGTTCACAACGTGGTGCAATGCATTGTGTACCCTTCTGGCACTCAAAGGGATACTGTTAAAAAAATATGTCTGTCTTGTATGTGTTAAAATCAGACATCACTAGGGCATCAGGACCCCTCCTAAAGTCCCCCTGGTACTGACCACCTATGCAACAGAATAGGTGGTCAATGCCAGGGAGACATCAGGAGGGGTCCTGATGACCCCCGCAAGGTCTGATTTTAACCCATACAAGATGGACATCCTTTTTTTAACAGTAACCCTTTGAGTGCCAGAAGAATAAGCAAAGCAACTGCAATGTGTTGTGCAAAAAGTTATGTGGCAGATCTAACTTTATAAAACTGAGCACGTATGTTTTACCATTAACCTTTTGAGTGCCAGAAGGGTACACAATGCATTGCTTTGCAATATGTTGTGTACCCCCTGGCACTCAAAGGGTTAACTGTGTGGGGGCATCTTATATCAGATTTTACTGCGAAGGCAGCATGTTGAAATTTACTGACAGTGGGGACCTCATGCCAGAGGGGGGAGGGCAACATGTCAAAGTTTACTGGGGGGGGGGCAACATGCAGAGTTTACTGGGGGGGGCATCATATCAGAGTTGATAGGTAAAGGGCAGCATGTCAGAGTTTACTAGTGGGGCATCATGTCGGAGTTGATAGGGGGAGGGCAGCATGTTGGAACCTTACATTGCAGGGTAGAACATTGGATTTCTATATTGTGGGGAAGCATGGGGGACATCACCATTGTGTGTGAGCCCCATGTACACAGCCTGACACCCCCCAGCCTTGTTCCCTTTGCCCAGGCAGTGCCCATATGGAGCTGTGGTTATCAGTAGGCAAAAGAACAAGGCTGGGGGGGAGGAGGTCAGACAGTGTAGATGGGGTTCTGTGGCTACCAGTGGGCAAGGGAACAAGGTTGAGGGGCAGTTGGTAGTAACAAATCTCTGTGGATGCTGACTGTGCTCCAGCCTTGTTCCTTTGGGAGTGCACAACATGTATGGACTAATATGATGCAGAGCTGAGGGAATAACTGTGTAGTTCTTGATGTACTTGTCACAGGGTTGAGCAATGCACATCCCTATGGCACTCAAAGGGTTAAGAGAGTGATGCTGGTAATGGTGCTGAAAGCATTTTCTACACTCCCCTAGTGACTAAGTGAGGCAGCAGAGAGAATGCTGTCAGACTTCAGGATTGTCATAGAGCTGGTGATGTATGAGGGACAGCATCCCTTCCACAACGACAGAACTCTGACAATCCTATATGTTAATGAGGACTTTTCCTCCGCTCCCCTTACATGGATACATTTTAGTGAATATGGCGATGTGTGTCTACATCGAAATGTCAAAGTGCTTTTAAACACATTGAAAAAATCATATTGCCACAGCATCGACCTTTAGTGAATCTACCCACTTGAATTCTAGAGAGGTCGCCATCGTATTGGCAGAACAACTTGTTGAAGACTTCTCTATCATTCAAGGAGTTAAATGCCACTTTTAAATTTAATGGAATTGAATTGTCCACTGATGTCTTTCTGTATAATAGTTAATTCACCTGCTTAAGTATTATTGCCATTTTGGTTAATCTGGATGTCTTGCACTTGCATTTAGTTGCTATTAATTTTATATACTTTAGGTAGTCTATCTTCCTTTCTAAAACTGTCAATTTTAATTAGCAGTAGTATTTTTTTGTAGCTCTTTGCTGTATTTCACACATTGCCTTCCCATGGTGCACTTATTTTTAGACGTGTTTTACTTCACTACAGAGATATAATTATAGTGTAACTGCTTGACTGTCAATATTCCATCAGCATTGATACTTAAGTCAGCTTTCTTTTTTGGCAGAGATGTGCAGTATACATTTCATTCTTTGCCAATCATTTCTTACGGTGCATGAACACACCATTCACATTTACTGCAAATCATTTAAAACATTCCACTGTACAAGTTAACGTAATGGAGTCCTATGGTTTATAGCTGTTTCCTGTTTTGAGTGTCGAACTCATTGCATACCAGAGGGCTGAGCAGTGCAATGAATTGCTTTGCAATGCATTGCTTATCCCTCCGGTATTCAATAGAGTAAATGTCCCCTTGATGCCAGAGTGGTCTCCATAACACTGTCTTGTATTGCTCACCGGTAGAGGAAATTTTTGAATTCTGTGACTTTTTATATAGTGAAGCTGATGTAATAACTAGGGGCCCATCCCTAGCTATTACATCATCTTCACTATATAAAAGGTCACAGAATTAAAAAATAGGACTCTATTACCTTAACTCGTACAGTGGAACATTTTAAAAGATTTGCAGTAAATGTGAATGGTGTGTTCATGCACCTTAAGAAATGATTGGCAAAGAATGAAATGTATACTGCACATCTCTGCTAAAAAAGAAAGCTGACTTAAGGTCTCACCGTGTTCCTGTGAAAAATTCTGTGAAAACCACATTGTTGTCTGCTTTTTTTGTGGGAAAATCCACTTTAAAACCAAGTATTAAAATGTTTGCATTTTTCACCTGTTGGCCAAAATTCTTCGCCATTTTCTCAATGGCTAGAAAATTTCTGCCCATTGATTCACGTGATTTTTACCTTTTCGCTATATAAAAAGTGACATATTCCAGAAGTGGAACACAATAGAAGCAGCTACAGAACGAGGTAGAAGAGCTGTACTGTTCTGCTGTGATTTGTTTGGAAAATTGAGGCAGGAGAGTCTCAAAGTGACTGCTATCACTATAAGAAAGTTACAAATAATAAAAGGAGGAACTGGAAGGACCCTTATGTGTCCACTGAGTCTGAGGAGGTAGTGAGCTATCCAATGCTGTCCAGTCCCCCTAAATCACCCCTATGGATCTTGGGAAAATTAATGTCAGGGGAGGAAGAAAAGCATAGTGAGAGCAGTACAGGTCAGCTGCCTGTGCCTGCTACCAGACATGCTGCTCCTGCTGCCAGTATTGCTCTACCTGCTGCCAGACATGGTGCACCTACTGCCACTATTGCTCTACCTGCTGCCAGACATGCTGCCCCTGCTGCCAGTATTGCTCTACCTGCTGCCAGACATGGTGCACCTGCTGCCACTATTGCTCTACCTGCTGCCAGACATGCTGCCCCTGCTACTGCTACCACCATTTCTATGCCTGCTGTCAGACATGCTGCCTCTTCTGCCACTAGTGCTGTGCCTGCTGCCAGTGCTGAACCTGCTTCCACCAGTACTGTATCTGCTGCCAGTGCTGAACCTGCTGCCACCAGTACTGTGCCTGCTGTCAGACATGCTGCACCTGCTGCAACCAATGTTGTGCCTGCTGCCAGTGCTGAACCTGCTGCCACCAGTACTGTGCCTGCTGTCAGACATGCTGCCCTGCTGCCACCAGTGTTGTACCTGCTGCCAGTGTTGAACATGCTGTCACCAATACTTTGCCTGCTGCTAGTGTGTCTTGTAGTACTCAGAAAGAGGGGAAGGAGAAGATGATGCCAACTGTGACAGCAAGGGACCCTAAGTCACACTTGCCATTCCCAAGCAGTCCTGCCAGTGCTAGTACTACTACTACTAAGGTCCAGCAGCTTGTTAGTGTAAGGAGTGAAGGAAGGGGTAACTAACAACAATATCCTCATATTAATAGTGACTGTGAGACTGAGGAGGAAAACTCTGCAGCTGAACTTGATGTGGTTGGTGTTAGTAGTAGTAGTAGTAGCAGTAATGGTGAAGCAGCCAGAGTGGTAGGGGAAACATTTGAGAGCATCCAGACTAGAGGTCAAGGGACAATACCATTCCTCTGACCCTGGGACTGGGAGTCCTCCCCTTCCCTTCACGAAAGTGTCCAAGTAGAACATGATCCTGAAGACTAAGAGACCAGAACTGTTGTTGGGGGAGAGCAGGTGCACAATTAATACCACCACCACCAGCAGGAGCACAGATCAGCTGCCTGTTCCTGCTGTTACTGCTGCCAGTCTGCCTTCTTCACATCATCAAGAAATGGCAAGTGTGACATTAGGGGACCCTCTGTCACATAGCTCCTCTCCTCCTCCAAGCAACAGTGAGATGTCTGTAATAGAGCAGCAGCATGTAGGGGCTGGTGGTGGTGGTGATGATGATGGTGGAGAAGCTGGGGTGGAAGAGACATTGATGGCCTTCTTAGCAGAAACTGAGAAGGAATGGGAGACAGGTATGCGGATGGGCATCACCACCACCACTAGCAGTGAGATTTTGGAATTTGAGGAATTTGCAACTGATATAATTCCTGCTGCTGCTGAGTTGCAAGGACAGCAGGATGCTGAGGAGCAGGTTAGTGTGCCACAGACCAATGTGGACACAGTGGGAATTGGGTCAACAAGTGATACAGGACTAGGACAAGTTCTACTTGCCAGCAGCAATACTCCTGGTCTAGTTGCAGTGCTAATTCTGAGGCAGTAGAAGCAACAGCAGCAACATCATCATCTGTGAAGGGGAATGTGGAGGACAAAAAGAAAGATGCCATTCTTCTCAATCTGTTCCCTATCTGTATCCCCTGAAGTCATGGGTATGGGACTATTTTTTCTATTGGGGTACGTACAGTGCAGTCATCACCAATGACACTGTGCACAATTTGTGCCAAGTCAGGTAGAAGGGGAAAGGACAGAACACACCTGGGCACAACCACCCTGATAACACACATAACACAATTGAAACACAGACACCATAACATTTATGTCAAACATGTTAAAACCAAACACCCACCACAGAAATCGAGCACTGCTGTCTGTACCCACGGACTATCCAGAAAGGCAACAAGAGGCGAGGAGGAGATCAAAGAGAAGGAAGAATAGAGATACCCAGGCAGAGGCTGGAAGTTCAATGACGAGGGGAAACAACTAGCTAGTCATCACCTTCTTCCTCTAGGGTAACTACATCTTCTGTTAATCCACCTTATTCATCATTACCTCCCCCCGCCAAATTACAGCCATTCTGTAGATGTTAGGATGTGGCAGATCGTGTCCACCAATGGCATACTGTGTGGTGCACTGACCACACATGGCAGTGTAGTGGATGAGAATCGGAAGCAGGGCATCAAGTAGTATCTGAGGAGATTCTATCCCACAGAATATGCTAGGATGGTGGCCGGGAGGGTTCAGCATTACTAATAAACTATCAGCAAGTTGTCATCTTTCCTTAGCGGGGTGCGGACAAGGGGTATAGTGACAGCAGCAGTACTTGGTTTCTGGTGTCATGGTGTTTGGATACAGTTGTGCCCCCAGGTGTTATTTACCATACACACTGTGCACATTGCAGTTGCTGATGAGAGGCACAGTTCCTGCTGTCAAGGGAAACATTTCTCCTTGGAGGAGGAGCAGGTGCTGAAGAATTGTTGGCCAACCTCTTCTATTCTTCACATATACTGGGGGCTACTTATTGTGCTGCTACTGCCTCAGGCACATCACTGCAACTAGTCGTGGCAAGTGGAACCTTTATCATCCATCACTCATGTTACTGCTGTTGTTTATTCCATTCCCTTTGAGCTGCCTAATCATCCTGCTGCTTAAACAACTCGGCAGCAGCAGCAACAACAGCAGTCACAAATTCTGCATCTATATCAGGGTATTTGACAATGGCCAGTGGCCACTGGCCAACATGACATGACCCTCTGGTACTAGGCCAGTAGAGCATTTTTTTTTCTTAGGGCTTGTGCTTTAAAAAAAAAATACATTAAAAAAAAATTCTCAGGGCTTGTGTTTTAAAAAATAAAAGAAACTTATAAAACTAAACAGTTTTTGGGGTTTGTTTATAATATGCCTAAGTCCAACAAATCAATGTTTCCTTACGGCTTGTGCCAAACAAGTCTAAGTCCTATAAATTAATGTTTCCTCAGGGCTTGGGCCTATAACAACAAATCTAACAAATCAACCTCTACAAAATACTCTATCACATCAAGTATCAATCTACCCCAGTGTCAGCTTATGTCAGGGGCTTCCTGTCTCTATCACTTTACATACAAAGTTCTTATTTTATTTATTATTTTTTTTATTAACTGTCCCCCCAATACCAGTCAAGAACCCCCCCAAAACAAATTCCCTGTTTTATAGAATGTCTTATGGGTTTTTTTAAATTATTTCAGATTATGTTTTATTAACTGCCCCCAATACCTGTAAACAACCCCCCCCCCAAAAAAAAAAACATTCCCTGTTGAACTGATTCTTTCTCCACTCCCCACCAACACAGGCACCCTCATGCTCCTTTTATACTATGCCTTTGTGAAATAAAATAATATTTGCTGTGTGTTGTGTGTAAATTCAATATTCCCATTGATTTCACTTGCACTTTTTGCTGGAAATTAGTCCCCAAGAGGGAAGTGCCATTATTCGCCGAATTTCAATAAAAGGTGAAAATTTTCGCCCATCCCTAGTAATAATGTAACAACAAGTGGTGAAATCCAACTGCACTATATGGAACAAACATAAATTTGGGAATTTGCATTTGGCTCCTAAGATGCAGGTGGCTTGCTAAACAATTGTTCCACCTTTATCCTGTACATCTGACTAAGTATCCCCAATTATCTTTCTCTGCCCTTCTCATTTCACTTACAAATCTTCCCTCCGCCGTCCCCATGTTTTTCATTGAATTCTCTGTAAACTTTCCTAATTTATAAAACCTATTTTTTTTTATCTCAGCAGTAAGCCATAATAGTTGTAAGTGATAACATTAAACATTCAATCCTTTGTTTGCCTGTCTCCCATTGGATGAACACACCAGTGAGTCTAAACATGGCTGAAGAAACAGAATGGCTAACTTTTATTTGACCCAGTAATGCCAGAGTAAACAAGCTGGTCTCGCCACTGAGTTTTAAGGCGGCATGTCTGACATATGTATGTGCAAAAACTATTTAGCCTTTAGCTGACAGAGTTGATAATTGTATTTGATAAAGATGGTTAAACAACAAAATTCCTTTGTGCCTGCAAGAAGTGTTTGAATCTCTCAAATGTTCTGCCATTTTTTTATCAGATTCAGTATAGTTAATAATGCTAAATTCCATCCAGTAAATCAGTCAATCTTTGAACCCCCTGCTGTTGGGGACTAGAACTCACATCATTCCCTATCAGTCGTTGGCTGCTTGATGATGAGACTAACCATGCTGTAAGTGATATTTGAAAATTGCAATTGTTTCTTATGTCACACATATTTCCAGAGAAAAGGGCAGATTTGTGTTGGTTTTCAGTTAAGATGATGGCTTAGAAAGGTTTGATAAACAGAATATTTATTTCCAAGATTAAATATTTTTTTTCCAATGAGAGTATATTTACATTGAGGAGACAATTTATGAAGCTGCCTGCAAGAAAAATTCAGGCAGTGTTGTCATAAATATAATGTGATGTGGCTGATGGATATGACAAGAATGTATTTTTATAAATAGAGCTTAGAGAGGCTTTCATTCTCTAAGCCCTAATAGACAGGTTTTAAAGATATTCCTATGTAAAAAAAGTTAGGTCATCCCAGGGCCTATTTTGAGGGAAAAAAATATAATTGTGGGTGAACGTAACAAATTAACTTCTACTAAAAGTTTCATCTGACTTAAGTAAATAATAGTGATGATCGAGCACCCCGATGCTCGGGTGTTCGGGTGCTCTGGCCGAGAGCCCCCGGAGGCTCGAGTGCTCGGCCGAGCACCCGAGCCCCATTGAAGTCAATGGGAGGACTCGAGCATTACACCAGGCACCCCCTGCTCTGATGAGGGGAGGGTGCCTGGTTCATAGGAAAAGGTCAGAAAATGATGGAAACACCACAGAAATGGGTCAGGGACAGCATAGGGAGGATGTCTGGATGCATCTTGGACTCCAACGTCGCTGCTGGGAACGATGTTTCGCCCGTAGTACGCCATTTTTACAGACTGACCGTAAAACACACAAAAAGGAAGATAAAAACGATTTTAGGCGAAAAATTGTTACCAAACAGTATTTGCTGTATATTTACTTGTATATCATCTGCAAATTCTGCAAAAAATGTCATCGATTTTTCGGAACTGGGGCCATGATTAAGAGGGAAACGTGCGCAGCGTAAAGCAGGTGTTCAACGTGGTTATGGGCCGGGTAAGGTACAGCATTCAGGAACGGAGGCCGCAGCTACCACAGGTTTTACAACATGTCCGTTTGCCCTTGTTAAGTCCAAAATTTATAGTCGGAACAGTGGGGTCTGATCCATTGAGTAAAAGTGACGAAGTGACTTAGTGGATGAAGCCAAGAACTACCTTCTACTCTGTCGAACACCCCAGCCCTATTTAATTCAATGGGAGGACCTGAGGCACTCCGATACAACCTGTATATCACAAAATGGAGGGCCTCATTCACATTGTGGTACAATAGTTCAGGTAGTGGTCCAACACTCATAAAGCCTATGCACTAAGTGAAAGGGCTGCCAAAAATTAGACTGAAATGTCACTCCAATACACCCTTTATTACACATAAAGGAGGGCATCATACACACCCTTGAAAAATTAGGATTAATGGCCTGCTGGTGACCCTCTAAAACATTAGGGGCGAGGGCATGCCGCTAAGCTGACCATTAGTGATGAGCGAGCACCCCAATGCTCGGGTGTTCGGGTGCTCTGACCGAGCGCCCCCGGAGGCTCGAGTGCTCGGCCGAGCACCCGAGCCCCATTGAAGTCAATGGGAGGACTCGAGCATTACACCAGGCACCCCCTGCTCTGATGAGGGGAGGGTGTCTGGTCCATAGGAATAGGGCAGAAAATGATGGAAACACCACAGAAATGGTTCAGGGACAGCATAGGGAGGATGTCTGGATGCATCTTGGACTCCAACATCGCTGCTGGGAACGATCTTTCGCCCGTAGTACGCCATTTTTACAGACTGACCGTAAAACACACAAAAAGGAAAATAAAAACGACTTTAGGCGAAAAATTGTTACCAAACAATATTTGCTGTATATTTACTTGTATATCATCTGCAAATTCTCCCAAAAATTTCCTCGATTTTCTGAAGTGAGGCCATGATTAAGAGGGAAACGTGCGCAGAGGCAAATTATCCCAAAAATTTCCTTGATTATCTGAAGTGAGGCCATGATTAAGAGGGAAACGTGCGCAGAGGCAAATTCTCCCAAAAATTTCCTTGATTTTATTGAACTGAGGCCATGATTAAGAGGGAAACGTGCGCAAAGGCAAATTCTCCCAAAAATTTCCTCGATTTTTCTGAACTGGGGCCATGATTAAGAGGGAAACGTGCGCTGAGCTGACCATCTAAAACATTATGGGTGAGGGTCTGCTGCGGAGCTGACCATCCTAAACATTATATGCGAAGGCCCGCTAGTGAGCTGACGCTATAAAACATTATATGAGAGGGCCCGCTAGAGAGCTGACCCAATAAAACATTATATGAGAAGGCCCGCTGGTGAGCTGACCTATATAAAAATTGTCAAACAGGGCCCGCTGGTGAGCTGGCCCTATATAAAAATTATATCACAGGGCCCGCTGGTGAGCTGGCCCTATATAAAAATTATAGCACAGGGCATATGGAAGAGGAGGAGGAGGATGAGAAGATTAAGAGTCAACCATATACCCGTTTTTTGGGTGGAAGGGGTGAATGGGAATACAGAGTATTCCCATCATTGTAAATAACATATATAAAGTGAGTTTATGTTCCCCCGGGGCTTTCCTCCAGTGGAGTGGAGAAGTCAGGGGAAATCCAGGCCTTGTTCATTTTTATAAGTGTCAACCTATCAGCATTGTCGGTGGAAAGGCGGATACGCTTATCTGTTATGATGCCACCAGCAGCACTAAATACCCGCTCAGACAGAAAGCTGGCGGAAGGGCAGGCCAGCACCTCCAAGGCGTAGAGTGCCAGTTCATACCACGTGTCCAGCTTGGACACCCAGTAGTTGTAAGGCACAGAGGGATCATTGAGGACGCTGACACGGTCTGCTACGTACTCCTTCACCATCTTCCAAAACTTTTCCCTCCTTGTGACACTAGGCCGCGCATCAGGGTGAGGGTGCTGGCGGGGTGTCATGAAGGTGTCCCACGCCTTGGAGAGTGTTGCCCTGCCTTTGTCGGAACTGCTGTGTGCTCCCCTTTTCTCCCCTTCTCGGTTGGCCAAGGTAGCACGTACTCTGCCGCCAGCGTTGTCAGATGGAAAATTTTGGAGCCATTTTTCAACAAGAACCTTCTGGTATTGCACCATTTTGCTTGTCCTCTCCACCGGAGGAATGAGAGATGAGAAATTCTCTTTGTAGCGGGGGTCCAGAAGGGTGAACACCCAGTAATCTGTGTTGTCTAAAATGCGTACAACGCGTGGGTCACGGGAAAGGCAGCCTAACATAAAGTCAGCCATGTGTGCCAGAGTACCAACAGTCAAGATTTCGCTGTCCTCACCAGGAGGATGACTCTCAATCTCCTCATCCTCTTCCTCCTCTTCTGCCCACCCACGCTGAAGAGATGGAACTAAAGTTCCATGGCTACCCTCTGTAGCGGAGGCAACCGTGTCTTCCTCCTCCTCCTCCTCCTCCTCCTCCGCCTCCTCCAATTGTCGCTGAGAAGACGAAGTGAGGGTGCTCTGGCTATCACCTTGTGTAAGCTCTTCCTCCCCCATTTCCACCTCTTCCACATGCAAAGCGTCGGTTTTAATTGTGAGCAGCGAGCGTTTCAGTAGACACAGAAGTGGGATGGTTACACTGATAATAGCGTTATCGCCGCTCACCATCTGTGTCGATTCCTCAAAATTGCGTAAAACCTCACAGAGGTCTGACATCCATTCCCACTCCTCACTTCTGATTACGGGAAGTTGAACGGAGAGGCGACGACCGTGTAACAGCTGGTACTCCACTACTGCCCTCTGCTGCTCACAAAGCCGGGCCAACATGTGGAAGGTGGAGTTCCAGCGCGTGCTCACGTCACACAGCAGCCGGTGAGCTGGCAATTGTAAGCGCTGCTGCAGCTTCAACAGGCCGGCCGAAGCTGTAGATGACTTACGGAAATGTGCACACACGCGGCGCACCTTGGTCAAGAGATCATGCACATTGGGGTAGGTTTTTAGAAATCGCTGAACCACTAAATTAAATACATGCGCTAGGCATGGTACGTGTGTGAGCTTGCCGAGCTCCAAAGCCGCCACCAAGTTACGCCCATTATCACACACAACCATGCCTGGTTGCAGGTTGAGTGGCGAGAGCCACTGCTCGGTCTGGTGACTAATCCCCTGCAACAGCTCTGAGGCCGTGTGCTGTTTGTCCCCAAGGCAGATCAGCTTCAGCACGGCCTGTTGACGCTTCCCCACTGCAGTGGTACACTGCTTCCAGCTACTGGCTGATGGGGGAGTGGCGCTGCGTGTAGAGAATTCGGAGGTGGAAACGGAGGAGGAGGAGCCAATAACGTAGGTGCTGGCGGAAACCCTGATGGAGGTAGGGCCCGCAATCCTCGGCGTGGGTAGCACCCGTGCCATCCCAGGGTCCGAGTCGCTCCCAGCCTCCACGACATTCACCCAGTGTGCCGTCAGGGAAATGTAGCGTCCCTGGCCACAAGCACTTGTCCATGTGTCAGTCGTTAAGTGGACCTTCCCAGTAACTGCGTTGGTCAGGGCACGGGTGATGTTACGGGACACATGGTGGTGTAATGCGGGGATGGCACACCGGGAAAAGTAGTGGCGGCTGGGGACCACGTACCGAGGGACAGCTGCTGCCATCAGGCTGCGGAAGGACTCAGTGTCCACAAGCCTAAATGGCAGCATTTCGATGGCCAGTAATTTAGAAAGGTGTGAGGTTAGTGCTATGGCCTGTGGGTGGGTGGCTGGGTATTTTCGCTTGCGCTCAAATGCCTGGGGTAACGAAATTTGGACGCTGTGCTGGGACAGGGAAGTGGATGTGGTCGCTGATGGTGCTTCAGATGCTACAGGTGCAGGGCGGGAGGTATGCGGGCCTGCGCCTTCGACAGGCGATTGGCCGGCACCGAAAACAGGGGAAGAGGAGGCAGTGGTGTGGCCTGCAGACACAGATGGGCGATCCAGGCGTTCCTCCCACTTACTACGGTGCTTGGATGCCATGTGTCGGATCATGCTGGTGGTGGTGAGGTTTCTAGTGTTCATGCCTCGGCTCATTCTTGTGTGGCACAGGTTGCAAACTACAATTCTTTTGTCGTCCGCACTTTCCTTAAAAAAACGCCATACCGCGGAACAACTACCCTTTGGCAAGGGAGATTTACGCAAGGGGGTGCTCCGTGGAACATTTGCGGGCCGGTTTGGTGCGGTCCGCCTTCTTTCTGTAGCCACACCACTGCCTCTTCCAGCCTGTTGCGGTGCTGCAGATGGCTCACCCTCAGGACTGCTGTCATTGCTCGGCTCTCCACCTTCCCAGGTGGGGTCAGTCACCTCATCGTCCACCAAGTCCTCCTCCACTTCCTCACTCTGATCATCCTCCCCATGTCTTGATCCCACCACATACTCAGTCATTGACAACTGTATAACATTCTCCTCAACAAGGTCTTGAGACAGTAATAGTGGTTGATTTAATGGCAACTGTGTCTCATCATCATCATCATCATTATCCACTACTTCCTTTGACCTTAAATGCCGTTCCCCACTGTCATCTTCTTGTGATTGGGTACCCTCTAGAGGTTGTGAATCAGGGCACAAGATGTCATGTTCCTCTGCAAGCGTGCTTGGAGAGAGGGTCAAATGAAGGATTGGTGATGAGACGAGCTCCTCACTATATCCCAGTGTGGGATCACTTCTTTGACTAGACCGTCTATGGTGGGAGGAAGGATGATCAGAGTGAGGATTATGTTGACCAGACTCTTGGCTACTGAGAGTGGACTTGGTGGAAGACAGGGTGGTGCTTAACCGACTGGAAGCAGTATCAGCTGACATCCAACCGACCACCTGTTCGCAGTGGTCGGACCTCGAGAGTGATGTCCTGCGACGCCCTGTAAAATTAGACATGAAGCTAGGTATGGTGGATGTCTTTCTTTCTTGTGCTCTGGCACCAGGCACAGTTTCTCCGCGTCCTGACCCGCGCCCTGAACTATCAGGATCACGTCCACTTCCCCGTCCCTTTTTACCCGCCTTCTTCATCTTACACGGAATATGTGACTTTAATATTTGAGTTTGAAAACTTAACAGTATTTCTTCCTATTCTGCAACTGTGCAGAGTACACAGAATAGGCTGCTAAACTGCGGTGACACACACTGAATGGAATATGTGACTTTAATATTTGAGTTTGAAAACTTAACAGTATTTCTTCCTATTCTGCAACTGTGCAGAGTACACAGAATAGGCTGCTAAACTGCGGTGACACACACTGAATGGAATATGTGACTTTAATATTTGAGTTTGAAAACTTAACAGTATTTCTTCCTATTCTGCAACTGTGCAGAGTACACAGAATAGGCTGCTAAACTGCGGTGACACACACTGAATGGAATATGTGACTTTAATATTTGAGTTTGAAAACTTAACAGTATTTCTTCCTATTCTGCAACTGTGCAGAGTACACAGAATAGGCTGCTAAACTGCGGTGACGCACACTGAATGGAATATGTGACATTAATATTTGAGTTTGAAAACTTAACAGTATTTCTTCCTATTCTGCAACTGTGCAGAGTACACAGAATAGGCTGCTAAACTGCGGTGACACACACTTAATGGAATATGTGACTTTAATATTTGAGTTTGAAAACTTAACAGTATTTCTTCCTATTCTGCAACTGTGCAGAGTACACAGAATAGGCTGCTAAACTGCGGTGACACACACTGAATGGAATATGTGACTTTAATATTTTAGTTTGAAAACTTAACAGTATTTCTTCCTATTCTGCAACTGTGCAGAGTACACAGAATAGGCTGCTAAACTGCGGTGACACACACTGAATGGAATATGTGACTTTAATATTTGAGTTTGAAAACTTAACAGTATTTCTTCCTATTCTGCAACTGTGCAGAGTACACAGAATAGGCTGCTAAACTGCGGTGACACACACTGAATGGAATATGTGACTTTAATATTTGAGTTTGAAAACTTAACAGTATTTCTTCCTATTCTGCAACTGTGCAGAGTACACAGAATAGGCTGCTAAACTGCGGTGACACACACTGAATGGAATATGTGGCTTTAATATTTGAGTTTGAAAACTTAACAGTATTTCTTCCTATTCTGCAACTGTGCAAAGTACACAGAATAGGCTGCTAAAATGCGGTGACACACACTGAATGGAATGTGTGACTTTAATATTTGAGTTTGAAAACTTAACAGTATTTCTTCCTATTCTGCAACTGTGCAGATTACACAGAATAGGCTGCTAAACTGCGGTGACACACACTGAATGGAATATGTGACTTTAATATTTGAGTTTGAAAACTTAACAGTATTTCTTCCTATTCTGCAACTGTGCAGAGTACACAGAATAGGCTGCTAAACTGCGGTGACGCACACTGAATGGAATATGTGACTTTGAAATTTTAGTTTGAAGACTTAACAGTATTTCTTCCTATTCTGCAACTCTGCACAGTACACAGAATGTGCTGCTAAACTGCGGCGAAGCACACTGAATGGAATATGTGACTTTGATATTTTAGTTTGAAGACTTAACAGTATTTCTTCCTATTCTGCAACTCTGCACAGTCCACAGAATGTGCTGCTAAACTGCGGCGAAGCACACTGAATGGAATATGTGACTTTGATATTTTAGTTTGAAGACTTAACAGTATTTCTTCCTATTCTGGAACTCTGCACAGTACACAGAATGTGCTGCTAAACTGCGGCGACGCACACTGAATGGAATATGTGACTTTGATATTTTAGTTTGAAGACTTAACAGAATGTGCTCTAATCTGCAACTTTGCACACTAAACAGAATGTGCTCTAATCTGCAACTTTGCACACTAAACAGAATGTGCTCTAATCTGCAACTTTGCACACTAAACAGAATGTGCTCTAATCTGCAACTTTGCACACTAAACAGAATATATGAAATTTTTTTTTTTGTTTTTTTCCCCCCACACAAAATAACCTGCTGCCCCCACACACAGTAGTCCTAAAAAGGACTTTTGGTTCTTTTTTTTTCACAATTTTGCTTTTTTTCTCCCTACACTGACTTTCCCTTCCTATCCTCATCTCTCCCTGGCTAAGACTGAGCCGAACTCGCTGGTCAGGTGCTATACAGCACCCGACCACGGGTTCTGGCCAGCCAATCAGTGTAATGCCAGCAGCCAACATGGCTGCTGGCATTACACCGATGTCAGAGCCTCCCTGCACGTTTATTGGCTGCGCAGCAGCCGCAAAACGTGCGGGGAGGAGACCCGAACATGGCGGGCGAACACATGCGGTACTCGTACGA
The DNA here is from genome assembly GCA_037306005.1 of Rhinophrynus dorsalis. Taxonomy (NCBI): domain Eukaryota; kingdom Metazoa; phylum Chordata; class Amphibia; order Anura; family Rhinophrynidae; genus Rhinophrynus; species Rhinophrynus dorsalis. The sequence goes on along the minus strand of CM074718.1, from coordinate 235,685,842 downwards.
GTACCGCCATGTGCCGAGCAGAGCGATGCTCGAGCCGATCCGAGCATCGGCCGAGCATGCTCGCTCAACACTACTGACCATCTAAAACATTAGGAATGAGGGTCTGCTGCTGAGCCGACCATCTAAAACATTATGGGTGAGGGTCTGCTGCGGAGCTGACCATCCTAAACATTATATGCGAAGGCCCGCTAGTGAGCTGACGCTATAAAACATTATATGAGAGGGCCCGCTAGAGAGCTGACCCAATAAAACATTATATGAGAAGGCCCGCTGGTGAGCTGACTAGTGATGAGCGAGCATGCTCGGCCGAAGCTCGGTTCGGCTCGAGCATCGCTCTGCTCGGCACATGGCGGTACTCGTACGAGTACCGCATGTGCTCGCCCGCCATGTTCGGGTCTCCTCCCCGCACGTTTCGCGGCTGCTGCGCAGCCAATAAACGTGCGGTTAGGCTCTGACATCAGTGTAATGCCAGCAGCCATGTTGGCTGCTGGCATTACTCTGATTGGCTGACCAGAACCCGTGATCGGGTGCTGTATAGCACCTGACCAGCGAGTTCGGCTCAGTCTTAGCCAGGGAGAGATGAGGATAGGAAGGGAAAGTCAGTGTAGGAAGAAGAAAAGCGAGTTTGAAAAAAAAAAAGACCCAAAAGTCCTTTTTAGGACTACTGTGTGTGGGGGCAGCAGATATATTTTGTTTTGGGGGGCAGAGTTTAAAAAAAAAAGTCACATATTCCGTTCACTGTGCCTAGCCGCAGATTAGCAGCACATTCTGTTTAGTGTGCAAAGTTTCAGATTAGGAGAACATTCTGTTTAGTGTGCAAAGTTGGAGATTAGCAGCACATTCTTTTTAGTGTGCAAAGTTGCAGATTAGCAGCACATTCTGTTTAGTGTGCAAAGTTTCAGATTAGGAGAACATTCTGTTTAGTGTGCAAAGTGTAAAATATCAAAGTCACATATTCCATTCACTGTGCGTAGCCGCAGATAAGCAGCACATTCTGTTTAGTGTGCAAAGTTGCAGATTAGGAGAACATTCTGTTTAGTGTGCAAAGTGTAAAATATCAAAGTCACATATTCCATTCACTGTGCCTAGCCGCAGATAAGCAGCATATTCTGTTTAGTGTGCAAAGTTTCAGATTAGGAGAACATTCTGTTTAGTGTGCAAAGTGTAAAATATCAAAGTCACATATTCCATTCACTGTGCCTAGTCGCAGATAAGCAGCATATTCTGTTTAGTGTGCAAAGTTGCAGATTAGGAGAACATTCTGTTTAGTGTGCAAAGTGTAAAATATCAAAGTCACATATTCCATTTACTGTGCCTAGCCGCAGATAAGCAGCACATTCTGTTTAGTGTGCAAAGTTGCAGATTAGGAGAACATTCTGTTTAGTGTGCAAAGTGTAAAATATCAAAGTCACATATTCCATTCACTGTGCCGAGCCGCAGATAAGCAGCACATTCTGTTTAGTGTGCAAAGTTGCAGATTAGCAGAACATTCTGTTTAGTGTGCAAAGTGTAAAATATCAAAGTCACATATTCCATTCACTGTGCCGAGCCGCAGATAAGCAGCACATTCTGTTTAGTGTGCAAAGTTGCAGATTAGCAGAACATTCTGTTTAGTGTGCAAAGTGTAAAATATCAAAGTCACATATTCCATTCACTGTGCGTAGCCGCAGATAAGCAGCACATTCTGTTTAGTGTGCAAAGTTGCAGATTAGGAGAACATTCTGTTTAGTGTGCAAAGTGTAAAATATCAAAGTCACATATTCCATTCACTGTGCCTAGCCGCAGATAAGCAGCATATTCTGTTTAGTGTGCAAAGTTTCAGATTAGGAGAACATTCTGTTTAGTGTGCAAAGTGTAAAATATCAAAGTCACATATTCCATTCACTGTGCCGAGCCGCAGATAAGCAGCACATTCTGTTTAGTGTGCAAAGTTGCAGATTAGCAGAACATTCTGTTTAGTGTGCAAAGTGTAAAATATAAAAGTCACATATTCCATTCACTGTGTCTAGCCGCAGATAAGCAGCACATTCTGTTTAGTGTGCAAAGTTGCAGATTAGGAGAACATTCTGTTTAGTGTGCAAAGTGTAAAATATCAAAGTGACATATTCCATTCACTGTGCCGAGCCGCAGATAAGCAGCACATTCTGTTTAGTGTGCAAAGTTGCAGATTTGCAGCACATATTCCGTGTAATATGAAGAAGGCGGGTAAAAAGGGACGGGGAAGTGGACGTGATCCTGATAGTTCAGGGCGCGGGTCAGGACGCGTAGAAACTGTGCCTGGTGCCAGAGCACAAGAAAGAAAGACATCCACCATACCTAGCTTCATGTCTCAGTTTACAGGGCGTCGCAGGACATCACTCTCGAGGTCAGACCACTGCGAACAGGTGGTCGGTTGGATTTCAGGTGATACTGCTTCCAGTCGGTTAAGCACCACCCTGTCTTCCACCAAGTCCACTCTCAGTAGCCAAGAGTCTGGTCAACATAATCCTCACCCTGATCATCCTTCCTCCCACCATAGAGGGTCTGGTCAAAGAAGTGATCCCACACTGGGATATAGTGAGGAGCTCGTCTCATCACCAATCCTTAATTTGAACCTCTCTCCAAGCACGCTTGCAGAGGAACATGAAATCTTGTGCCCTGATTCACAACCTCTAAAGGGTACCCAATCACAAGAAGATGACAGTGGGGAACGGCATTTAAGGTCAAAGGAAGTGGATGATGATGATGATGAGACACAGTTGCCATCAAATCAACCACTTTTACTGTCTCAAGACCTTGATGAGGAGGATGATATACAGTTGTCAATGACTGAGTATGTGGTGGGATCAAGAAATGAGGAGGATGATCAGAGTGAGGAAGTGGAGGAGGACTTGGTGGACGATGAGGTGACTGACCCCACCTGGGAAGGTGGAGAGCCGAGCGATGACAGCAGTCCTGAGGGTGAGCCATCTGCACCACCGCAACAGGCTGGAAGAGGCAGTGGTGTGGCTACAGAAAGAAGGCGGACCGCACCAAACCGGCCCGCAAATGTTCCACGGAGCACCCCCTTGCGTAAATCTCCCTTGCCAAGGGGTAGGTGTTCCGCGGTATGGCGTTTTTTTAAGGAAAGTGCGGACGACAAAAGAATTGTAGTTTGCAACCTGTGCCACACCAGAATGAGCCGAGGCATGAACACTAGAAACCTCACCACCACCAGCATGATCCGACACATGGCATCCAAGCACCGTAATAAGTGGGAGGAACGCCCGGATCGCCAATCTGTGTCTGCAGGCCACACCACTGCCTCCTCTTCCCCTGTTTTCGGTGCCGGCCAATCGCCTGTCGAAGGCGCAGGCCCGCATACCTCCCGCCCTGCACCTGTACCATCTGAAGCTCCATCAGCGACCACATCCACTTCCCTGTCCCAGCGCAGCGTCCAAATGTCGTTACCCCAGGCATTTGAGCGCAAGCGAAAATACCCAGCCACCCACCCACAGGCCATAGCACTAACCTCACACCTTTCCAAATTACTGGCCATCGAAATGCTGCCATTTAGGCTTGTGGAGACTGAGTCTTTTCGCAGCCTGATGGCAGCAGCTGTCCCTCGGTACGCAGTCCCCAGCCGCCACTACTTTTCCCGGTGTGCCGTCCCCACCTTACACCACCATGTGTCCCGTAACATCACCCGTGCCCTGACCAACGCAGTTACTGGGAAGGTCCACTTAACGACTGACACATGGACAAGTGCTTGTGGCCAGGGACGCTACATTTCCCTGACGGCACACTGGGTGAATGTCGTGGAGGCTGGGAGCGACTCGAACCCTGGGATGGCACAGGTGCTACCCACGCCGAGGATTGCGGGCCCTACCTCCATCAGGGTTTCCGCCAGCACCTACGTTATTGGCTCCTCCTCCTCCGTTTCCACCTCCGAATTCTCTACGCGCAGCGCCACTCACCCATCAGCCGGTAGCTGGAAGCAGTGTAGCACTGCAGTGGGGAAGCGTCAACAGGCCGTGCTGAAGCTGATCTGCCTTGGGGACAAGCAGCACACGGCCTCAGAGCTGTTGCAGGGGATTAGTCACCAGACCGAGCAATGGCTCTCGCCACTCAACCTGCAACCAGGCATGGTTGTGTGTGATAATGGGCGTAACTTGGTGGCGGCTTTGGAGCTCGGCAAGCTCACACACGTGCCATGCCTAGCGCATGTATTTAATTTAGTGGTTCAGCGATTTCTAAAAACCTACCCCAATGTGCATGATCTCTTGACCAAGGTGCGCCGCGTGTGTGCACATTTCCGTAAGTCATCAACAGCTTCAGCCGGCCTGTTGAAGCTGCAGCAGCGCTTACAATTGCCAGCTCACCGGCTGCTGTGTGACGTGAGCACGCGCTGGAACTCCACCTTCCACATGTTGGCCCGGCTTTGTGAGCAGCAGAGGGCAGTAGTGGAGTACCAGCTGTTACACGGTCGTCGCCTCTCCGTTCAACTTCCTGTAATCAGAAGTGAGGAGTGGGAATGGATGTCAGACCTCTGTGAGGTTTTACGCAATTTTGAGGAATCGACACAGATGGTGAGCGGCGATAACGCTATTATCAGTGTAACCATCCCACTTCTGTGTCTACTGAAACGCTCGCTGCTAACAATTAGAACCAACGCTTTGCATGTGGAAGAGGTGGAAATGCGGGAGGAAGAGCTTACACAAGGTGATAGCCAGAGCACCCTCACTTCGTCTTCTCAGCGACAATTGGAGGAGGCGGAGGAGGAGGAGGAGGAGGAGGAAGACACGGTTGCCTCCGCTACAGAGGGTAGCCATGGAACTTTAGTTCCATCTCTTCAGCGTGGGTGGGCAGAAGAGGAGGAAGAGGATGAGGAGATTGAGAGTCATCCTCCTGGTGAGGACAGCGAAATCTTGCCTGTTGGTACTCTGGCACACATGGCTGACTTTATGTTAGGCTGCCTTTCCCGTGACCCACGCGTTATACGCATTTTAGACAACACGGATTACTGGGTGTTCACCCTTCTGGACCCCCGCTACAAAGAGAATTTCTCATCTCTCATTCCTCCGGTGGAGAGGACAAGCAAAATGGTGCAATACCAGAAGGTTCTTGTTGAAAAATTGCTCCAAAATTTTCCATCTGACAACGCTGGCGGCAGAGTACGTGCTACCTTGGCCAACCGAGAAGGGGAGAAAAGGGGAGCACACAGCAGTTCCGACAAAGGCAGGGCAACACTCTCCAATGCGTGGGACACCTTCATGACACCCCGCCAGCACCCTCACCCTGATGCGCAGCCTAGTGTCACAAGGAGGGAAAAGTTTTGGAAGATGGTGAAGGAGTACGTAGCAGACCGTGTCAGCGTCCTCAATGATCCCTCTGTGCCTTACAACTACTGGGTGTCCAAGCTGGACACGTGGTATGAACTGGCACTCTACGCCTTGGAGGTGCTGGCCTGCCCTGCCGCCAGCGTTCTGTCTGAGCGGGTATTTAGTGCTGCTGGTGGCATCATAACAGATAAGCGTATCCGCCTTTCCACCGAAAATGCTGATAGGTTGACACTTATAAAAATGAACAAGGCCTGGATTTCCCCTGACTTCTCCACTCCACTGGAGGAAAGCCCCGGGGGAACATAAAGTCACTTTAGATATGTTATTTACAATGATGGGAATACTCTGTATTCCCATTCACCCCTTCCACCCAAAAAATGGGTATATGGTTGACTCTCTTCCATATACCCTGGGATATAATTTTTATATAGGGCCAGCTCACCAGCGGGCCCTGTGATATAATTTTTATATAGGGCCAGCTCACCAGCGGGCGCTGTTTGACAATTTTTGTATAGGTCAGCTCACCAGCGGGCCTTCTCATATAATGTTTTATTGGGTCAGCTCTCTAGCGGGCCCTCTCATATAATGTTTTATAGCGTCAGCTCACTAGCGGGCCTTCGCATATAATGTTTAGGATGGTCAGCTCCGCAGCAGACCCTCACCCATAATGTTTTAGATGGTCGGCTCAGCGCACGTTCCCCTCTTAATCATGGCCCCAGTTCAGAAAAATCGAGGAAATTTTTGGGAGAATTTGCCTCTGCGCACGTTTCCCTCTTAATCATGGCCCCAGTTCAGAAAAATCGAGGAAATTTTTTGCAGAATTTGCCTCTGCGCACGTTTCCCTCTTAATCATGGCCCCAGTTCCGAAAAATCGAGGACATTTTTTGCAGAATTTGCCTCTGCGCACGTTTCCCTCTTAATCATGGCCCCAGTTCCGAAAAATCGATGACATTTTTTGCAGAATTTGCAGATGATATACAAGTAAATATACAGCAAATACTGTTTGGTAACAATTTTTCGCCTAAAGTCATTTTTATCTTCCTTTTTGTGTGTTTTACGGTCAGTCTGTAAAAATGGCGTACTACGGGCGAAACATCGTTCCCAGCAGCGACGTTGGAGTCCAAGATGCATCCAGACATCCTCCCTATGCTGTCCCTGAACCATTTCTGTGGTGTTTCCATCATTTTCTGCCCTTTTCCTATGGACCAGGCAACCTCCCCTCATCAGAGCAGGGGGTGCCTGGTGTAATGCTCGAGTCCTCCCATTGACTTCAATGGGGCTCGGGTGCTCGGCCGAGCACTCGAGCCTCCGGGGGCGCTCGGTCAGAGCACCCGAACACCCGAGCATTGGGGTGCTCGATCATCACTAGAGCTGATCTATACAAAAATTGTCAAACAGGGCCCGCTGGTGAGCTGGCCCTATATAAAAATTATATCACAGGGCCCGCTGGTGAGCTGGCCCTATATAAAAATTTTATCACAGGGCATATGGAAGAGGAGGAGGAGGATGAGAAGATTAAGAGTCAACCATATACCCGTTTTTTGGGTGGAAGGGGTGAATGGGAATACAGAGTATTCCCATCATTGTAAATAACATATCTAAAGTGACTTTATGTTCACCCGGGGCTTTCCTCCAGTGGAGTGGAGAAGTCAGGGGAAATCCAGGCCTTGTTCATTTTTATAAGTGTCAACCTATCAGCATTTTCGGTGGAAAGGCGGATACGCTTATCTGTTATGATGCCACCAGCAGCACTAAATACCCGCTCAGACAGAACGCTGGCGGCAGGACAGGCCAGCACCTCCAAGGCGTAGAGTGCCAGTTCATACCACGTGTCCAGCTTGGACACCCAGTAGTTGTAAGGCACAGAGGGATCAGTGGGGACGCTGACACGGTCTGCTACGTACTCCTTCACCATCTTTCAAAACTTTTCTCTCTTTGTGACACTAGGCCGCGCATCAGGGTGAGGGTGCTGGCGGGGTGTCATGAAGGTGTCCCACGCCTTGGAGAGTGTTGCCCTGCCTTTGTCGGAACTGCTGTGTGCTCCCCTTTTCTCCCCTTCTCGGTTGGCCAAGGTAGCACGTACTCTGCCGCCAGCGTTGTCAGATGGAAAATTTTGGAGCAATTTTTCAACAAGAACCTTCTGGTATTGCACCATTTTGCTTGTCCTCTCCACCGGAGGAATGAGAGATGAGAAATTCTCTTTGTAGCGGGGGTCCAGAAGGGTGAACACCCAGTAATCCGTGTTGTCTAAAATGCGTATAACGCGTGGGTCACGGGAAAGGCAGCCTAACATAAAGTCAGCCATGTGTGCCAGAGTACCAACAGGCAAGATTTCGCTGTCCTCACCAGGAGGATGACTCTCAATCTCCTCATCCTCTTCCTCCTCTTCTGCCCAGCCACGCTGAAGAGATGGAAATAAAGTTCCATGGCTACCCTCTGTAGCGGAGGCAACCGTGTCTTCCTCCTCCTCCTCCTCCTCCGCCTCCTCCAATTGTCGCTGAGAAGACGAAGTGAGGGTGCTCTGGCTATCACCTTGTGTAAGCTCTTCCTCCCCCATTTCCACCTCTTCTACATGCAAAGCGTCGGTTTTAATTGTGAGCAGCGAGCGTTTCAGTAGACACAGAAGTGGGATGGTTACACTGATAATAACGTTATCGCCGCTCACCATCTGTGTCGATTCCTCAAAATTGCGTAAAACCTCACAGAGGTCTGACATCCATTCCCACTCCTCACTTCTGATTACAGGAAGTTGAACGGAGAGGCGACGACCGTGTAACAGCTGGTACTCCACTACTGCCCTCTGCTGCTCATAAAGCCGGGCCAACATGTGGAAGGTGGAGTTCCAGCGCGTGCTCACGTCACACAGCAGCCGGTGAGCTGGCAATTGTAAGCGCTGCTGCAGCGTCAACAGGCCGGCTGAAGCTGTAGATGACTTACGGAAATGTGCACACACGCGGCGCACCTTCGTCAAGAGATCATGCAAATTGGGGTAGGTTTTTAGAAATCGCTGAACCACTAAATTAAATACATGCGCTAGGCATGGTACGTGTGTGAGCTTGCCGAGCTCTAAAGCCGCCACCAAGTTACGCCCATTATCACACACAACCATGCCTGGTTGCAGGTTGAGTGGCGAGAGCCACTGCTCGGTCTGGTGACTAATCCCCTGCAACAGCTCTGAGGCCGTGTGCTGTTTGTCCCCAAGTCAGATCAGCTTCAGCACGGCCTGTTGACGCTTCCCCACTGCAGTGCTACACTGCTTCCAGCTACCGGCTGATGGGTGAGTGGCGCTGCGCGCAGAGAATTCGGAGGTGGAAACGGAGGAGGAGGAGCCAATAACGTAGGTGCTGGCGGAAACCCTGATGGAGGTAGGGCCCGCAATCCTCGGCGTGGGTAGCACCTGTGCCATCCCAGGGTCCGAGTCGCTCCCAGCCTCCACGACATTCACCCAGTGTGCCGTCAGGGAAATGTAGCGTCCCTGTCCACAAGCACTTGTCCATGTGTCAGTCGTTAAGTGGACCTTCCCAGTAACTGCGTTGGTCAGGGCACGGGTGATGTTAAGGGACACATGGTGGTGTAAGGTGGGGACGGCACACCGGGAAAAGTAGTGGCGACTGGGGACTGCGTACCGAGGGACAGCTGCTGCCATCAGGCTGCGGAAGGACTCAGTCTCCACAAGCCTAAATGGCAGCATTTCGATGGCCAGTAATTTGGAAAGGTGTGAGGTTAGTGCTATGGCCTGTGGGTGGGTGGCTGGGTATTTTCGCTTGCGCTCAAATGCCTGGGGTAACGACATTTGGACGCTGCGCTGGGACAGGGAAGTGGATGTGGTCGCTGATGGTGCTTCAGATGGTACAGGTGCAGGGCGGGAGGTATGCGGGCCTGCGCCTTCGACAGGCGATTGGCCGGCACCGAAAACAGGGGAAGAGGAGGCAGTGGTGTGGCCTGCAGACACAGATTGGCGATCCGGGCGTTCCTCCCACTTATTACGGTGCTTGGATGCCATGTGTCGGATCATGCTGGTGGTGGTGAGGTTTCTAGTGTTCATGCCTCGGCTCATTCTGGTGTGGCACAGGTTGCAAACTACAATTCTTTTGTCGTCCGCACTTTCCTTAAAAAAACGCCATACCGCGGAACACCTAGCCCTTGGCAAGGGAGATTTACGCAAGGGGGTGCTCCGTGGAACATTTGCGGGCCGGTTTGGTGCGGTCCGCCTTCTTTCTTTAGCCACACCACTGCCTCTTCCAGCCTGTTGCGGTGCTGCAGATGGCTCACCCTCAGGACTGCTGTCATCGCTCGGCTCTCCACCTTCCCAGGTGGGGTCAGTGACCTCATCGTCCACCAAGTCCTCCTCCACTTCCTTACTCTGATCATCCTCCTCATTTCTTGATCCCACCACATCCTCAGTCATTGACAACTGTGTATCATCCTCCTCATCAAGGTCTTGAGACCGTAATTGTGGTTGATTTGATGGCAACTGTGTCTCATCATCATCATCCACTTCCTTTGACCTTAAATGCCGTTCCCCACTGTCATCTTCTTGTGATTGGGTACCCTCTAGAGGTTGTGAATCAGGGCACAAGATCTCATGTTCCTCTGCAAGCGTGCTTGGAGAGAGGTTCAAATCAAGGATTGGTGATGAGAAGAGCTCCTCACTATATCCCAGTGTGGGATCACTTCTTTGGCCAGACCCTCTATGGTGGGAGGAAGGATGATCAGGGTGAGGATTATGTTGACCAGACTCTTGGCTAGTGAGAGTGGACTTGGTGGAAGACAGGGTGGTGCTTAACCGACTGGAAGTAGTATCAGCTGAAATCCAACCGACCACCTGTTTGCAGTGGTCTGACCTCGAGAGTGATGTCCTGCGACGCCCTGTAAACTGAGACATGAAGCTAGATATGGTGGATGTCTTTCTTTCTTGTGCTCTGGCACCAGGCACAGTTTCTACGCGTCCTGACCCGCGCCATGAACTATCAGGATCACGTCCACTTCCCCGTCCCTTTTTACCCGCCTTCTTCATATTAAACGGAATATATGCCGGTAATCTGCGGCTAGGCACACGAAACAGAATGTGACGCTAATCTGCGGCTAGGCACACTAAACAATATGTGACGCTAATCTGCGGCTATGCACACTAAACAATATGTGACGTTAATCTGCGGCTAGGCACACTAAACAATATGTGACGCTAATCTGCGGCTAGGCACACGAAACAGAATGTGAAGCTAATCTGCGGCTAGGCACACGAAACAGAATGTGACGCTAATCTGCGGCTAGGCACAGTGAACAGAATATGTGACGTTAATTTGTGAATTTGCACACTAAACAGAATGTGTCAATAATCTATGGCTAGGCACACGTTTAAAATGGCCCTTTTTGTCGCTGCGTTGTAAAATCATTGGCCCTGTGCACCTAACAGAATATGTCAGCTTGTCACTGCACTGTGAAATATTTGTCCCTGTGCACCTAGTACAATGTCACCTTAGAACATGTCCCCCCCCACAAAAAAATGAAATTCTGCCACCCCCAAAAAAAATTAAATGCTGCCCCCACACACAACAGTCCTAAAAAGGACTTTTGGGTCTTGAAAGAGTTTCAACAATTTTATTCTCCCTACACTGACTACCTGTGCATCTAGTATTATATGTCACCTTATAAATATCCCCCCCACAAAAAAAAGGAAATTGTGCCCCCCCAAACAAAATATAAATGCTGCCCCCACACACAACAGTCCTAAAAAGGACTTTTGGGTCTTGAAAGAGTTTCAACAATTTTATTCTCCCTACACTGACTTTCCCTGCGTAAGCGCATCTCTCCCTGGCTAAGAATGAGCCGTACTCGCGCGTCGGGTGCTATACAGCACCCGATCACGGGTTCTGGCCAGCCAATCAGTGTAATGCCAGCAGCCAACATGGCTGCTGTCATTACACTGATGTCAGAGCCTCCCCGCACGTTTATTGGCTGCGCAGCAGCTGCAAAACGTGCGGGGAGGAGACCCGAACATGGCGGGCGAGCACATGCGGTACTCGTACGAGTACCGCCATGTGCCGAGCAGAGCGATGCTCGAGCCGAACCGAGCTTCAGCCGAGCATGCTCGCTCATCACTAGTAAATAACACATTTGGCTAGGAAATTGTGTGCTGGTTTACAAAGAGGAAGAAGGATACTGAGCACTGTTGGCTGGTGTGAAGGGAAGAAGAAAGACACTGGTCAGAGTTTGCTGGTTTGCAGGGAGAAAGGGTGACACTGGGCAATGCTGGATGATTTGAAGGGTGAAAATGAGAGGCTGGACACATGGATGCTCGTTTGCTGGGTGGAAAGGAGATACTGGGCAACATGTGTTGGTTTGCAGGGAGGAAGGAATATACTGAGCACTGTGTTCTAGTTTTCAGGGTGGAAGAAATATATTTTTCACTTTGTGCTGGTTTACAAGGAGAGAAGTAAATACTGTGCACTTGGGGCTGGTTTGCAGGCATGAGGGAGTATACTGGACACTGTGTGCTGTTCTACAGAGTGTAAAGGAGATAATGGGTATTGTGGTTTTTAGGGAAGAAGAAAAATACTAGGTACAGTGTGCTGGTTTACAGAGACAAAGAGAGATCCCAGGCACTCTGTACTGGTTTGCAGTAAAGAAGAGATACTGGGCACTGTGTGTTGGTTTGCAGGGAGGAAAGGAGATTATTAGCACTGTGTACTAGTTTGCATGGAGAAAGGGAGGTACTGGGCACTTTGTGATTGTTTTCTGGTTGGAAAGGAGATACTGTGTGATGATTTGCACATCATCATGTGCAGTGGATATACTGCACTAAGAAAAAAGATGAGAGATAGGAGGAGGAGTAATGGCAGAGAGAGAGAGGGGTGGCAAGAGAGAGTAAGGTAAAGAATGAAGGAAAGAGAGAGAGAGAAAGGTGAGAGACAATATAGAAAAAAGGAAGAAGGAGGAGATGAAGTACTGAGAGAGAGTATAGATGAGAGAAGAAATGTAGTGGAGAGAAAGATAAGAGAGATGGAGGCAATGGTAAGAACAGAGAGCATGGAGAGAGGTGAAAGAGGCAAGGGTGGGGTCAAGAGTAGGGGTGGGAGAAAGTTGTCGCTGTGTTCCCACGAGAAATCCAGCGATTATTGTCCACTTTTTTGCGGGAAAATCCGCTTTTAAACCAACGATTAAAATCTTTGCGTTTATTGCCCATTGGCCAAAATCCTTTGCCAAGTTTTCAGTGGCTAGAAAGTTTCTGCCCCTTGATTTACATATTTTTTGCTTATTCTCTATAAAAAGTGACATATTTGCAGAAGTAAAACACAATAGAATGAGCTATAGAGCAAGGTAGACATGCTGTGCTCTTCTGCTGTTACTTTTTTTTTTTAATTGAGGCAGGAGAGGCTCATAGTGACTGCTATCACTATAAGAAATGCTCTGCTGGGGGCAGAGCATTTGTACCCCTCTTCCTAAGTGCCCATCTTCTAAAGTGTCTCCAAGAGTTTAACAACTGAGTTATTGGGTGACCCATTCTCTTCTCTTCTCATCCACAGGTATGAACGTTGTATCATCTGCCTTGTTGATATATTAACCCCTTGTGTGCCTGGTGCATCTGGAGCTATATTTGTCTGGGTATGAACATTGTATCATCTGCCTTGTTGATATATTAACCCCTTGTGTGCCTGGTGCATCTGGAGCTATATTTGTCTGGGTATGAACAGATATTAACATCTTGCGTATCTAATTTATCAACCCTGCTAGCTCATAGACTGTGTGTCTGCATTCCCTTGGAGAGTTAATTTCCCTCTCACACCTTCCATTTCCCTCAGCCTTTTGCTCCATCCTTTGATATGTTGATAGTTTGATTGCTAATCAATAGTTTGTGGCCTATATATCTGGACACACTGTGGGGGAAAGCATTTGCTGGGGGCAGAGCATTTGTACCCCTCTTCCTAAATGCCCATCTTCTAAAGTGTCTCCAAGAGTTTAACAACTGAGTTCAACAACGAGGACAACACACAAGGCACCAGAAATCCTGCACTACCTGTAAAGAGCACTTGTAAGAAGATAATCAGCAAAGATATTTCTTCTCTGGCATCAGATTTGGACTTGCAATGTTTACATCTGCTATTTGTTTTGTTGTTATATGTTCAGTGCTCCCCAGGATTCTTGTCAGCCTCAGCTCTCCCCTTGACTTTACAAACTACATCCCCATCTCTCCCTCTCTCCTCCCCTTCACACCTGTCTGCTCCTACACACTGCTCCAGATTTTAACCCCTACTGCCTCTGCAGTCCCTATTCCTAAGCCTCAATACAAATCCCACTCCCACATCTCTGCCCTTTGTCTTATCCTTCTGCTTGCTGCAGGGGATATTGCTCCCAATCCCGGCCCAATCCCCATACCCACCTGCTATCAGCCACGGCCCACCATTTCCTCCCACCGCAACTTGGAGGGTTCTAACCCCTCAAATCTCATAAACATTCCTCTTTGTTCACCTTCCTTTCTCCCCTTCTCTTGTGCTCTGTTGAACATAGTTAATAAGACAACCCCCATTCATGATTGTTTCTGTGAGCAATCACTGCAGTTGTTTGCCTTCACAGAAACTTGGTTATCTGCACAGGACACAGCTGTGGAGGCTGCACTCTCTCATGGAGGGTTCTGCTTTTCACACACCCCTCGATCCACTGGTCGAGGTGGGGGGGTAGGTCTCCTTCTCTCCTCCCGCTGCCGCTTCCAGACCCTCTCAATCCCACCATGTGTGCACTTTTCTTCATTTGAAGTACACGCAATCCAGCTCTATTACCCCCTGTCTATGCGCGTGGCTGTAATATACAGGCCACCTACTAACTCCTCTTCTCCTTCAAACTTTCTCTCAGATTTTGAATCCTGGCTCTTCTTCTTTCTCTCCACTGACAATCCTGTCCTTATTCTGGGTGATTTTAACTGTCATATTGACAACCCCTCTGTCCCCTGGGCTTCCCGTCTTCTAGACCTAACCGCTTCCCTTGATCTCCAGCAGTGGACCGACAGTGCCACTCACAAAGCTGGTCACTGCCTCGATCTTGTTTTTACTAAGGGTCTGGACCTTTCCTCTCTCACAGTTTCCCCATTCCCTCTATCAGACCACCATCTTATATCCTTCTCTCTTTCTCACACTGCCCCTTCCCCCATCCCTCCCACCAACAGATTTATAAGGGATACCCGCTCACTTGATCTTTATGGTATGAGCGCCTCACTTAACTCCAATCTTTCCTCTTTGCTAGCCATCTCTGACACAGACATTCTAGTTAACTCCTACAACTCCATTCTATCCTCTGCTATTGATTCCTTTGCCCCACTGAAACCACAACGGAGTCGTCAAGTCAATCCACGACCCTGGCTCAACTCCCACACCCGCTTCCTACGCTCCTGCACTCGTTCTGCTGAACGCCTTTGGAGGAAATCTCGCTCACATGCAGATTTCATCCACTTCAAATTTATGCTGTCCTGCCTGCATTCTGCTTTATCAAAAGCTAAACAAGAATACTACACCATACTAATCCACAACAATAAATCAAACCCGCGCCGTCTCTTTGCAGTCTTTGACTCCTTGCTCCATCCTTCCACTGCTTCCTCTCACCCCATACATTCACCTCAAGCTTTTGCAGATCACTTCAAGCACAAGGTGGAATCTATTCAAAAACAGATTCCTACTATTCCATCTGCCTCCAAACTCTCTCTCCCCAAACCCCCTTCATCATACTTTGATAGTTTCACCCCAATAACAGAGGAAGAAGTTTCTCAACTTCTCCTATCTACCCACATCACTACCTGCTCCTTGGACCCTTTGCCCTCCCACTTACTCAAACCACTTGCACCAGTCCTTACACCTATATTAACACACATCTTCAACACTTCTCTCTCCACAGGTACCTTCCCTTCTTCCTTCAAACAGGCACAAATTAAACCCCTGCTCAAAAAGACTAACCTTGACCCCTCCTGTCTCTCTAACTATCGACCTGTCTACCTTCTACCTCTTACCTCAAAACTCCTAGAATGCCTGGTCTTCTCCCAAATAACCAAATTCCTCAACTCTAACTGTCTTTTGGATCCGATGCAGTCTGGTTTCCGGTGCGGTCATTCAACTGAGACCGCTCTCTGCAGGGTGGCTAATGATCTCCAGACTGCAAAAGCCAAAGGACAGTTTTCAATACTTATACTACTTGATTTATCCTCTGCCTTTGACACAGTTAACCATTCTCTGCTTGCTCAAATTCTCCACAGTCTTGGTTTCCGAAATGAAGCTGCTTCATGGCTCTCCTCCTATCTCTCACAACGTTCCTTTTTTGTGTCCTCTAACAATAACACCTCCTCCACGGTCCCTCTGTCTGTGGGGGTGCCTCAAGGCTCCGTTCTGGGTCCTCTGCTTTTCTCTCTGTACACTCTTTCATTGGGTGAACTTATTAGTTCATTTGGCTTTAAATACCATCTATATGCTGATGATACCCAAATTTACATCTCCACTCCTGATCTTTCACCACAAATCCAGCTGCAAATTTCAGACTGCCTCTTGGCCATTTCCTCCTGGATGGCACAGCGTCAGCTGAAGATTAACATGGCCAAAACCGAGCTGCTAATCTTCCCACCAAGACCTTGCCGAACCTCTAGCTTCACCATTACAGTTGATGGAATTGATATTGATCCGGTCAGCTCAGCACGCTGCCTTGGGGCCATATTTGATTCCTCTCTTTACTTCTCCCCTCACATTAACTCTGTGGCTAGATCATCTCGCTTCTTTCTCCGTAACATTGCTAAAATCCGCCCGTTCCTCTCCCAACAAACTACTAAAACTCTTATACATGCCCTCATTCTGTCCCGCCTAGACTATTGCAATATCCTACTAACTGGCCTCCCTGCTACTCATCTTTCACCTATGCAATCTGTTTTAAACTCAGCTGCACGAATCACCACACTCTCCCCAAAAACTGAACCTGCCCACATAATTCTCAGACATCTGTCATGGCTCCCAATTCAGCAGCGCATCAATTACAAAGTCCTTCTTCTCACCTTTAACGCTCTCCACACTGCTACCCCTCCTTACATCTCTTCCCTCATCTCCTATTATGTTCCTGGCCGCTTCCTTCGCTCAGCACACAATGCACTTCTTGTTGCACCATCTACACCCTCTGCCCTCTCCCGTCTCAAACCTTTCTCGCTTTCTGCTCCATACCTATGGAACTCCATACCCCTCTCCTTACGCCTAGAAAAATCCCCCTCTGTCTTTAAGTCTACCCTGAAGTCTTATCTTCTGGAGCACTAGGACCATGCACTGCCTTTGGCCAAACTCAGCACTTAACACCCTCTTACCCCATTGTATGTCTCCCTTTATCCATTTAGACTGTAAGCTCCTTGGGGCAGGGACCTCTCTCCCATTGTTTCTATGAATGTCGCACTTATTTCATCCCCTCTTATTTATTGTAACATATGTCTATTGTAAGGCGCTGCGTACACTGTGTGGCGCCATATAAATAAAGATACATACATACATACATACATAGTAAAAGGAGGAACTGGAAAGACCCTTATGTGTCATCTGAGTCTGAGGAAGAGGAGGAAGTGAGCATTACTGAACCAATACTGTCCAGTAAATCTCCCCTAGGGATCTTGGGGAATTTAATGGGAAGGGAGGAAGAGAAGGGTAGTACTAGTGAGAGCAGGACAGGTTAGCTGCCTGTGCCTGCTGCAAGATGTGCTGCCCCTGCTGCCACCATTGCTGTACCTGCTGCCACCATTGCTGTACCTGCTGCCGACATGCTGCCCCTGCTCCCAGATGTGTTGTGCCTGCTGTCAGATGTGCTGCCCCTGCTACCACCATTGCTGTGCCTGCTGTCAGACATACTGCTCCTGCTGCTAGACATGCTGTGCCTTCTGTCAGATGTGCTGCCCCTGCTGCCACCAGTGCTGTGCCTGATGCCAGTGCTGCCCCTGCTGCCACCAGTGCTGTGCCTGCTGCCAGTGCTGAACCTGCTACCACTAGTACTGTGCCTGCTGTCAGACTCAATGCCTCTGTTGCCACCAGTGCTGTACCTTCTTCCAGTGCTGAACCTGCTGGCACCAATACTGCGCCTGCTGTCAGAAATGCTGCCCCTGAACTACCAGTGCTGTGACTGCTGCCAGTGCTGAACCTGCTGCTATTGTGTCTTGTAATACAAAGGAGGGGGGAAGGAGAGGATGATGTCAGTTGTTACAGCAGGGGATTAGTGTTGAGCGAGCGTGCTCGGCCGATGCTCGGATCGGCTCGAGCATCGCTCTGCTCGGCACATGGCGGTACTTGTCGAGTACCACCATGTGCTCGCCCGCCATGTTCGGGTGGCGGGGATCTGTGCCGGAAGAGGCACAGATCCGAAGACGCTCCGCTGGACCACCAGGGACTGGAGGTACGGGGGCATTGCGGAGATGAAGGGGGCATTGCGGAGATGAAGGGGGACATTGTGGAAGAGGGGCATAGACTCTATGCCCCTCTTCCACAATGTCCCCCTTCATCTCCGCTATGCCCGTCTTCCACAATGTCCCCCTTCATCTCCGCTATGCCCCTCTTCCACAATGTGCCCCTTCATCTCCGCTATGCCCCTCTTCCACAATGTCCCCCTTCATCTCCTCTATGGCATAGAGGAGATGAAGGGGGACATTGTGGAAGAGGGGCATAGCGGAGATGAAGGGGCACATTGTGGAAGAGGGGCATAGCGGAGATGAAGGGGGACATTGTGGAAGACGGGCATAGCGGAGATGAAGGGGGCATAGCGGAGATGAAGGGGGACATTGCAGAGATGAAGGGGGCATTTGGAGATGAAGGGGGCATAGCGGAGATGAAGGGGGCATAGCGGAGATGAAGGGGGGCATTGACCAGGCACCCTCCCCTCATCAGAGCAGGGGGTGCCTGGTGAAATGCTCGTGTCGCCCCATGCTTTTCAATGGGGCTCGGGTGCTCGGCCGAGCACTCGAGCCTCAGGGGGTGCTCGGTCAGAGCACCCGAGCACCCGAGCATCGGGGTGCTCGCTCAACACTACAGGGGATCCTAAATCACACTTGCCATCCCCAAGCAGTCCTGCCAGTGCTAGAACTACTACTACTAAGAAGGTCCAGCAGCTTTTTAGTGTTAGGAGTGAAGGAGGGGGTAATCAATATCCTGTGAGGAGAAAGACTCTGTGGCTGAACTTGATGTGGTTGGTGTTAGTAGTAGTAATGGTGAAGCAGTTGGTGGGACTAATGTTAGGTGAGTGGTAGAGCAAGCATTTGAGAGCATCCAGACTAGCAGTCAAGGGAGCCCACACCATTCCTCTGGCCCTGGGAGTCCCCTTCCCTTCACTAGTGTCCAAGTGGAACATTATCCTGAAGAGGCCAGTACTGTTGGGGGATAGCAGGTGCAGAATTAGTACCACCACCAATAGGAGTACGGATCAGTTGCCTGTGCCTGCTGCTACTGCTGCCAGTGTGCCTTCTTCGCATAACCAAGAAATGACAAGTGTGACATTAGGGAACCCTCTGTCACCTCCTCCAACCAGCAGTGAGATGTCTGTAATAGAGCAGCAGCAGCACGTAGGGACTAGTGGTGGTGGTGGTGGTGATGATGATGATGGAGAAGCTGGGGTGGAAGAGACAATGATGGCCTTTTTTAGCAGAAACGGAGAAGGAATGGCAGACAGGGACAAGGATGGGCATCACCACCACCAATAGCAGTGAGCTTTTGGATTTTGCAGAATTTGCAACTGCTCTAATTCATGCTGCTGCAAGAGATGCAATTGTAGCAGGATGCTGAGGAGCAAGCTAGTGTGTCACAGACCACCGTGGACACAGTGGGAATGGGGTCAACAAGTGATGCGGGACTAGGACAGGTTCCACTTGCCAGTGGCAGCAATACTCCTGGTCCTAGTTGCAGTGCTGATTCTGAGGCAGTAGCAGCAACAGAAGCAACATTATCCTCTACCACAGACAGTGAAGGGGAATGTGGAGGACAAGAAGAAAGAGGCCATTCTTCTCCACCCATTCCCTATCTCTCCCCCTGAAGTCATGGGTGAGGGACAGGTAGAGAAGAATTATTGGCCAACTTCTTTTCTTCACATATACTGGGGACTACTTATTGTGCTGCTACTGCCTCAGGTGCATCACTGGAGCTAGTTGTGGCAAGTGGAACCTTCATCATCCATCACCCATGTTACTGCTATTGTTGATCCCATTCCCTTTCAGCTGCCTAATCATCATGTTGCGTAAACAACTCAACAGCAGCAACAAGAACAGCAGTTGCAAATTCCGCAAATATGGACTCTGGAGGATATTTGACAATAGCCACTGGCCATTGGCAAACATGACCTGTGGCACTAGGCCACTAGGGCATTTTTTCTTCTCAGGGCTTGTGCTTTTAAAAAAAAAATATATATATATTCCTACAAAAAAATAAACTATTTTGGGGGTTTGTTTCTAACAAGCCTAAGTCCAACAGATCAATGTTTCCTTAGGGATTGGGCCAGGGGTTGAAGCACATACACGACTAGTTTGAATATTCGGCTTCAACCCTGGCCAATCAAGGCGTACAGTGAGTCCGCTGGTCGATCAATCCCTTAGCCACCTACTTTTACCCATGTTAGGTCTATGGGAGACTTTAAACCTCCTGCTCATGGATTCGACCATCCGATGTAGACTCACTGCCCTCGACTCCTCGTGTTCAACTCGATGTCGAACACCAAGTCGGGAGCCTCCGACTCGTAGTCAGTGAATGTGTAAACCCTTGAATACACTACATACATTAAACCTAGACTATTCGACATTACACATAGTCTATGAACACAGGTTTTTAGCCAGTCACTTGTGTACAAATGCGAGCGTTCGACTCGCCTAGCACAGGACTGTTCTGTGCATAAAGTTCTATCCAACTCTACTGCCTGTTCACATAGAGTATAACCCAAGTCTTTTTATCCAGGTTAAGGGCTGGCCAGGTCGTACGAGGTCTTACCAATGATTTGTACAATGGCAAAATAATGTTATCCACTCTTGCTTCAATACCTCTTTTTATGCAAGACAGGATTTTGTTTGCCTTTGCTACTGCTGTTTGACACTGGTCACTGTTTTCAAGTTTGTAGTTGACAAGGATACTGAGGTCTTTCTCTAGCAATGAGTCCCCTAAAATGATTCCATTAAGTTTATAAGTAACCTTGGGATTATTTCCTCCCAAATGCATGACTTTACATTTCCCCAAATTAAACTTCACATTCCATTTGTTTGCTCAATCTGCATTTTATATAAATCCCTCTGTAGAGAGCAATTATCCTGTTCTGAATTAATTACCTCCATAATTTAGTGTCATCTGCAAATATTGATAATTTGCTTTCTATATCCATTTCTAGGTCATTTATAAACATGTTAAAAAAAGCAGTGGATCTAATAATGAATCCTGAGGTACTCCACTCTCCACTTTAACTGTATTGGAGAATTGTCCATTTAAAACCACACACTGTAACCTATCCTTCAACCAGTTTTGTACCCAATTGCAAAGGTCACTTCCTAGCCCCGATTTCCTTATTTTATACCCCAGCCTTCTATGCAGCACTGTATCAAATGCCTTTGCAGAGTCTAGATATACTACATCAGCTGCCTTGTCATTATCAAGGTTGCTGCTTACTTCCTCATGGAAGCTGAAAAGGTTAGTTTGGCATGATCTGTTCTTCATAAAATTTAATAAAATTAAAAAAGTCACTCACACTACACACTTCGCAGACCCTTAATGCCATAATACTATCTCACAAAATTCTAATGACCCTCGCTAGTACGCTACCCTAACACTAACTGAATTTGAATGACCCGCACTGGGGCCCTCATTGCCCTAAACCTAACTTACATAATCTGAATGTCCAGCACTGGCCTAATACTATATCTCACTTGACTGGCCCTCACTAACCAAACCCTGTTGTATATTTTTTCTGCTCTCCTCTCCTAAATCCCATCTACTCCTTTCACTCTACTAACAGAACACACACTGAAGTGCAGGAAATTTTTGGCTTTTATAGAAGAAGCTGGGGGATATTAAGTGGGGTTTTTCAATGAGTCCGGAAATCCCCAGCTTCAAAAATCAGTTGTATAGGGCGGAGGTAAATTGTAAGTTGTGGGAAATTTCTGCCTGAAACAAATGATAGGATGGAAATTCACCTGTAGAAAATCATAACATTTCCAGCTGAAAAAACCCGATGGGGTTATTCAATAAGGCATGATAAATAAGTGATAAAGTGCAAATGACTTCTTCAGTGATATCACTTCCCCAATTCCTATGTTATTCTACGTACCCAATTCCCTAACATTTCTTAAGTTTTGGAGATCTTAGTGCATAGACTCCATAGAATAACATAGGAGAGGGAGAAGCTACATCACTTCACATTATCACCTGCACCTTCGTGCATAACCCATCCCTACTTAGCTCAATCAATACAAACAGCACATACAACATTACATGAAAACTCACTGAACAGACCGATTCACAATTCTATTGTAGGGAATTAACATATGGATAGTTCATTTTTACATATACTAGCTGTATGTACGTGATATTATATAAATTTATTTTATTTTTTTGTTGCTGCTGTTACTTTAAGGGAGGTGTTTGCAACATATTGTGAAGTAATGCATTGCACTGACCACTGAAGAGGTTTAATCTGTGTTTCAGAAAGTATATTATGTCCATGGCCGCAAATATGTTTCTTTGCTGTAGTACTCAAGGAAGACTTCAGTGGGAGGAGTTTGGAGGCCTTGAGCCCTGTAACAGAGAATCATGCTTGCCTACACAAACATAATATCCAGTATCAATTACAGATTCCTTTTAGGCTGGTGGTCCATAATCATGTACTTTGAATCCGCTAAATTGTGTTTAGCTTGTATAAAGTGGTTACCCACTGGTTTATCACTCTGTAGAGTTTGTAGGGCTTGTCTGATGCTAGTGTGGTGATTGCTATATGTTCTTTGAAGGTTGTAATAGTCTTGCCTATGTAAAACAAAATACATGGGCAAAAGATGTAGTAGGTGATGTACTTGCTAGTGCAAGTGAGACGATAGTTAATGGTAATCTGTTTGCCTGTATGAGGGTGTTTAAAACTATCTCTTCTTAGCAAACCGCGGCATGTGGTGCAACCTGTGCACCTAAAGCATCCTTTTTTCTCTGAAGGGAGCCAAGTAGGATAAGCACTCTTGTAGCAATGGGTGGGGTCTATCAGGACCAATTTATCTTGCGGATTCTGGCCCCTTTTAAAGCTATGTAGGGTCTGTTCTTTAAAAATCTTGGGTAGCGAGGGATCAGTTGATACAATATCCCATCTTTTACTAATGAACCACATATGTGAACCACACAGAGAGAATACATTATAAACATAATTTGCACTATATGAAATTGGCACATTCTGATAAATTGTCTTTAGGCAGATGTAATTGTTTTTCCAACAGAAGCAGAAATCCGTAACATAATCTGTAGAAACAATGAAATATCCCACACAAAATAAATGAAACCTCTTTGTATTTCTAAAGTGAAATCAATCCTCTCTACTTTCCAATAAAAACAACTAAATATAATAACACTTATAATTCACCAATGTTTGTTACCCATTATGTACAGTAAGAAGCAATAGAAGAGTAGAAAAACTCAAAGCACAATAGTTGATAAATTAGATGGAATTTAAAGTGCAACTAATACCTTATAAAAACTGATTTAATTTTGACCAATATATTAAGAGATATTTAACTTTATTTATTTTTCAATTTATACAAATCAGACAGTACTGGCCAGCATTCCACACAGCTCTCCTTCTTACCTGCATCTCCCGGTTGCCCAGTACTGGCTAATTTGCATAAAATGTGCATAAAATCACTGTGTCTTATTCACAAGAGAATATAGTAATATGGTAACATAGTACATAGTAAATTAGGTTGAAAACTCCAACAAATTCTACCTTTGTCTTATGACCCAGAAAAATGAGAATTATATAACCTTCCTTCCTCCAAAATGGGTATGTCTATTTACTGGCACTTTCTGTTTTACCTACTTATACATAGTATAACCTTATATTTTCTCCCTTGAAAGAAATGCATCTACTCTTCTCTTAAATGTATCCATTGTATCTGCCATTATGACCTCCTTGGGCAAAGAATTCCACAATGTAACAGACCATGCTTTAAAAAAAAAACCCTTCCTCTGCTGGAGTTGCAACCTTCTTGCCCCTAATCATAAGGGGTGATCCCTAGGTATTTGACTTGGCCTTGGAATGAAAAGCTCAGTAAAAGTATCCTTGTATTAATATTGCATATACTTATACAAAGTAGCAAGATCTCGTCTTAAAGGGATAGTAATACTTCGTTTTATCTTTATTTTGTTTTGTAGGCATTAAAAAAACATGAAGAATGTAAGGTTTATCTCTCAAACCTTTATGGTTTAAGAGATATTCACAAGCAAAGTTTCCCCCTCCCGCCCCGTTTTCCTAGTGTAAGCCATCTCTTCTCAGATGTGGAATGCAGTCCATAGACCAGACAGATAACAGCAGGGGACAATCTTCTTTGTATGAAAACAATGAAAACCCTTCCCCCCTTGACAAGTTTTTCAGCTTTTTCCCTTATCTTAATTGAAGATTGTCCCTCTCTGCAGTCTATCTGGGCACCTCCCTTCTGCTCTGGCTGAAGAGGGGGGGATATTTTGCTTGTGAATATCTCTTAAACCATAAAGGTTTGAGAGATAAGACATATCGTTCTTCATGTTTTTTTAATGCCTACAAAATAAAATAAAGATAAAATGAAATATTACTATCCCTTTAAGTATCTTTTCTCTAGAGTAAATAAACCAGGTTTGGCTAGGCATTCTTTATATTTCAAATTCTCTATTCCTTTAATGATTTTTGTTGCTCTTCTCTATTCTGTCTCCAGTTCTACAATATATTTTTTCAGAACTGGTACCCAAAACTGCACTGTATATTCAAGGTGTGGTCTTACCAGTGATTTCACACTTGCAAAATTATGCTATTCAGTCTTGCTTCAATATCCCTTTTTATGGAAGACTGTACTTGTTTGATTTTGCTACTGCTGTTTCATACTAATTACTGTTTACAAGGACTCCCACATCTTTCTCTAGCAATGAGTCTCATAGAATTATTCCATTAAGTTCACAAGTAGCATTATGGTTTCCTGTCCCAAATGGATAACTTTACACTTTCCTACATTAAATTTCATATTCCCGATGTTTTCCTCATCTGTCATTTTATGTAAATTCATCTGAATTAATTATCCTGAATAATTTAATGTAATCTTGTAATATTGAAATGTTGCTTTCTATACCTATTTCCATGTAATTTATAAAAAGCAATGGTCCAAGTACTGAACCCTGAGATACTCTACTATCAACTTTAATGGAGCAGTAAACTTTTCTTTATGAAAACCTACATGTTATAGGACTTTTCCTGCTGAGTAAAACAAGGTCAGTCCCACCGCTGACAGTTGTTTTATTCAAACATTATAACAGTTCAAATAACCAGGAAGTGTTTATTTCCTGACTAGTGTAAAGGCCCGTGTACACAGTCCAAGGCCCGGGTAACGTTAACCCTTTGTGTGCCAGATGGCTATGCAACACACTGCTTTGCAATGCGTTGCATACCCCTCTGGCGCTCAAAGGGTTAAGAGGCCGCTACCTCACTGCTCCACGTGATGCAATCTTGCGTCGAATGCGGGCAGTCTCTACTGTGCATGAGTGCATTGTGACAAACATCCTAGCAAATTATTATATAGGACTAGTTGAAGAGCCCATTTACACGGGCCACAGTGCCACCCAGCAACCGGCCAGACCCTGTCTTGTCAGTGGCCACGCTGCAGTCATGCGCAGTAGAGACTGCCCACGTTGCGGCTGATACGGAGCTGGGTGCTCTGAATTCAGACCATAGTCCTCCCTGTGCACCTTCCTGGGACCAAGTGGGCTCCCAGTCCCTTTGGTGACTTCTTCCTCTTCCTCTGTATCACTACGCACATCATGGTCCTGCCAGCTTCTGTTTTTTTAATTACTGGTGCTCATATTATCTGTGCCTTGAGAATGCAGCTGCACCTCACTGATAAGACCCAACAAGCCTGAAATGTACATCTGGGGTTAGCTGGTGTTCCAGTGTAGAGGGGACTTGCCCGTTATTTTGGAAGTGGACTGCCCTTTTTGGATGGGATTAGTCTAATATGTACATGGAAATTTCTCCTCTGCAATGGTACTAGAGTGCTAAAACATGATACTGCTGAGTTGTGGCTAACCATAGAACAAGCCATTGTGCTTTCTGTTCATCCCCAGAACAGCTCACATTTTTTGTGTCTATTTTGAAGAATGAAGAGTAATCCAGATGTGGACCCCTTGCTCTCAGTGCCTTGAGAATCCAACTGAGGAGGCATATCAAGGCCGAAACATAAGTCTGGGCTTAGCTGGTGTTCCTGTGCAGTGGGATTTGCCCGTCATTTTCAACTGCCCTTTTGAGCTGGATTAGTTTAATATGCATGTGGAAATTTCTCCTCTGTAGTTGTAGACGGGAGCTAAAATGCAGCTGAGAAGTGGCGCTTATCCTGCAGAGAGAGTTTTTAAAGATTAAAAAGTGGTCTTGAGGTAATGCTTTGCCTGACTTTTATTGATACTACCTGGTGGCACAGGGCCAATATGACTTGACCTGGTCACACCCTGAAACCCAGTTCTGGTTTCTCGCTTACGAGGTGTCAGTGCTGGGAGAGAATTGCTGCTTGCCACAACTCCTGATGATTGGTCAGACGGTGAGTAGCTCAGTTATGACCATGGTGGAAGGGGTGCATGGGGGGATCAGGTAGTGATGGGCTGAAGGGGTCATGACCCACCCACCACTCTGTGGACTAATGTAACCCTGAAATGCCTGCTCGGCCTGGACTTTGGTACTATCTGGGTCGAATACAGTATCACAGAGCTGGGACACATATATGTTGACAGTTCCTTGAAATCATTTGAACACCTTCACCATGTGTTTGGTATCTCCCATTGTTATTTTTGTTTGTGTCTACATCTGTGTCATGCACTTCAAGTGCAGTATGTGTGTGTGGGGGGGAGTCTGTTATTGAGCAGTTCCATCTGCTGTCATTCTTGTTGGTTTAACGGCTGGATAAGCTGCTGTCCTTTATCTATTGATGGCTTGATGCTGGCTCCCTGCAGGACGATTTCCCTTTGAGGTAGAAATGGGAAGGGCACTGAGGATGCTGGAAGAGTGGGAGAGGTCCATGGCTAAGACTAGTCCACATGGAGTATTTTTACATGCCCAACATCATATCATTAAATTGAAAATTCGTGACAGGGCATACTTTACCTCAGTGAGACTGCATAGGATGGGGGCTAGGGACAATGACTTGTGATTGTAGTTCTCATATGCTAGTTACTTCTTTGCATCTTGTTTGGCACTGCCCGGAGGTCTACCTTTGGGAGCGGCTTTTCCTAACTCTGTCTGGGGTTCTGGACAGACATATCGCCCCGACTCTGAAGCTGAGTATCCTGTCTATTTTTCCTGATGATATAGACATCTGACCTGTTAAGTCTCTTCTGAGGGAGACTTTGGTTATGGCTCGTAAGATAGTCACTATAGCATGGATGTCTGCCTCTCTACCCTCACACGAGCACTTGGTGAATCTGGTAGCTCAAAACCTCCCGCTCTACCACTTGGTGTACATTCACAGATGGACCCTGCACAGGTCCCAGGAGATATGGGAGGCTTGGATGGCCCACTTTGGGATGGATCCTTCTCCCTAATTGGCTGAATCAGATTACCCGAATCAGTACTTGCTGTTGTTTGACATCTACTATGCATGCCTAAAATAGTACCGCATTACTATTATTTTCTTATTTCATGCATTGGCTTGCTTTGTGCTGCATTTCAAGGATGTCCTTAATATATATATATATATATATATATATATATATATATATATATATATAGAAATATAAAAAGGAGGCAGCACCAGTGGGACTTCTTAATGATATTTATTAAAGTGGCAAAAAGGCAATCAAAATGGTCGACGTTTCGGTCCGACAGAATGGACCTTTCTCTAGACAATCTGAACCAAGATGGTAGCTAGTATAAATAGACCACGCTATACGAGATGCATGGCTCGAGAGGGAGTGGTGACGTCACCACCGGGCCGCAAATACGGAGGCCACGGTGAGTCAACATCATCACTCCGCTGTACCGATAGCTGTATGAATGAAAGGACATCCCTACAATTGCGCTGTGCCTTCCGTGCTGTAATCACTCAGTATACCCAATATATGTATTAAGTGACGGACTCGAGCGACAGACCCGTGCAGAGAAGTTAAAACACATAGCTAATGTAACCGATCGTACGAGACAAAGAAAGCCAATAAAGCAAGCAAACATATTATGAATACAGTATAATATATCTAGTGTTTACATAGATGTACTTTCTGTTTAAAGGGGCCATGCATGTATGCGTAAGGTACTGTCCTAAGAGATCGCACTTGTGTCCATGGGGGTTTAGGCATATACAGTCTCCAGGAACTGGGTAAATAAAAAGAATAATAGGCAAACCGACACAGAATATGTATTGAGAGTGTCCGTTCACCGCTACGTAAGCTAAGCTGCTGAGAGCTAGAAAGCAGATGTAGGGGTTCCAACTCTACTCCTTATATCGTAGTTCAAGTACTATGACAACATTACGTCCAAGAATCTCCATATATGTCTGTAAACAAGTTAATTGATATATGGCATGGAGTAAACATAATGTAGCTAAAGGCTGTGAACAGCGAAAGATTGAAACAATACCTCACATAATGTATTTAAATGTAAGATAGGTGACAGATGCAGGTCTTGGAGACATAGTGATGAAACTGTTGCAACCTCACTTAGATGGGAGGAGGGATGGAACTATAGTGAATCATGCTATAAGATATAGTTCATATAGCCGAATGTTAGTGACACTCAATCCGATAACAGGTTGGTGTTTATGGTGGCAACACCCATTATGGGATCTATGCCCATCCAACCCTGGAGGAATGACAAACTAACAGGCATAATGTGATGAACTCCCAGCGGCATGAACATTCAGTCCGATTATGAGTGGGTGTTTGGAGTGGCAACACCCAAATGGGATCTATGCCCACCCAACTCTGGAGGAATGTCAGCCGTCCGAATGGGATAGGGGTTGAAATATGTCACATCTGCAGACTTCAGCCTGAGAATAAGAAAAGTGGTGATATACGAAGTTCATATACAGAGTATCCAACACTGGGACAACAGTTTCAACTCGCCTCTAATTTGAGTGGTTTACTATCCCAGCTTGTTATTTCCTGGGTCAAAAGAAGCAGGAATAATTAGTTTTATCATTTAATCCACGGGGTACCAGAGTATCCAATCTGTAGATCCATTTTTCTTCTAGCTGAAGTAATGCTCTGTTCCCATCCCCTCCTCTTTTCAACTTGGGTTGATGGTCAATAACCATATATTTTAAATCTGCCAATGAATGTTTGGCTTGGGCAAAATGTCTGCCCACCGGTTTGTCGCTGTCCTGAGTCTGAATAGCTTGTCGAATTGAAGTTCTATGGTTAGCAATCCGTTCTTTGAAGCAACAGTTTCATCACTATGTCTCCAAGACCTGCATCTGTCACCTATCTTACATTTAAATACATTATGTGAGGTATTGTTTCAATCTTTCGCTGTTCACAGCCTTTAGCTACATTATGTTTACTCCATGCCATATATCAATTAACTTGTTTACAGACGTATATGGAGATTCTTGGACGTAATGTTGTCATAGTACTTGAACTACAATATAAGGAGTAGAGTTGGAACCCCTACATCTGCTTTCTAGCTCTCAGCAGCTTAGCTTACGTAGCGGTGAACGGACACTCTCAATACATATTCTGTGTCGGTTTGCCTATTATTCTTTTTATTTACCCAGTTCCTGGAGACTGTATATGCCTAAACCCCCATGGACACAAGTGCGATCTCTTAGGACAGTACCTTACGCATACATGCATGGCCCCTTTAAACAGAAAGTACATCTATGTAAACACTAGATATATTATACTGTATTCATAATATGTTTGCTTGCTTTATGGGCTTTCTTTGTCTCGTACGATCGGTTACATTAGCTATGTGTTTTAACTTCTCTGCACGGGTCTGTCGCTCGAGTCCGTCACTTAATACATATATGGGGTATACTGAGTGATTACAGCATGGAAGGCACAGCGCAATTGTAGGGATGTCCTTTCATTCATACAGCTATCGGTACAGCGGAGTGATGATGTTGACTCACCGTGGCCTCCGTATTTGTGGCCCGGTGGTGACGTCACCACTCCCTCTCGGGCCATGCGTCTCGTATAGCGTGGTCTATTTATACCAGCTACCATCTTGGTTCAGATTGTCTTGAGAAAGGTCCATTCTGTCGGACCGAAACGTCGACCATTTTGATTGCCTTTTTGCCACTTTAATAAATATCATTAAGAAGTCCCACTGGTGCTGCCTCCTTTTTATATTTCTACATGCCTTCTTCTGAGGATTGTGCACCTGGGCAAATTAGTGTGATGGAGTGAGTGCAACCAACCCACAGTTTTCTATATATATATATATATATATATATATATATACATATAGAGTAGTCTAGTAGTCTTGTTGTTAACACTGAACTGAGATCCCAAAAATCCCTTGGATGTATGCCATTAGGCCCCGGTGTTTTGTTAGTCTTAATTTTTTCCATTCTTCCCTTGACCTCTTCTTGTGTTGACCATGTATCTGAAAATGGTATGTCTTTAATTGTTATTTGTTAATGCTCTTTTACCATTCCTTGTTCCCTGGTATATACTGATAAAAAGAATGTGTGCAGAAAATCAGTCATTTCTTTATCCTAGCTAATCAATTTGCCCATATCCTTTTTTGAAAAATTGAATGCACTTTCTCAAGTTTTTTGCTATTTGTATATTTGAAAAACTTCTTTGAATTAGTCTTGCTCTCTCTTGCAATTCTTGTTTCATTTCCTATTTTTTGCTACACTAATTGCCTTTTTTGCACTCTGTATTTCAGGAAATAATTATCTGTTCCTTCAGACATAAATAGTTTGAATTACTTTTTTTCTTGCCATTTCTTTCTTTAAATTTGCAGTTCTGGAGCAAATCATCTGCACCATGGGACAAATAAAATTTATAGTGCTGTGAAAGAGATTTTAAACCCTTGAATGCTAGAAAGGTCTCCAATTAATTACTTTGCAATGTGTTGGAGACCTTTCTAGCATTCAAGGGGTTAAAAATGCAATCCAAATTATTAGGAACTTTTTAAAGTTTTATTTTTCTCCCATGATGCAGTTGCTTTGATCCAGAATTTCTCCTCTTTTCCTATTTAAAGAGATGGTCAACACATTAGTTGTTTTAAAAATGATGTGGAAATTAAATGACAACTAATCAAAGCAGGGCTGGTCAATTATTGGACATCCAGCTGTTCTGGGACTACATCTCCCAACAACTCTAACCAACTAACAGCTGATTAGGGATGATGGAAGTTGTAGTCCTCAATAACTGGAAATTCCTATCTCTTTTTAAAGTGGACCGGTTACCCTGAATTAGGGCTAGATTTAAAGGTTCACGTTAAACCAGCTGCTAAGTAAAAAAGGCTCATCGGCCGCAAATAACACGATTTACGGCAGATTTAAAAGTGAGTCTACAAGAAGAGCTATTGAAAGTAGGCACAACAAAAACACGTAACACAACAACCTTCGTCACACCTGTTTTCGCATCACCATGCGTCCCAAACACCCATCAAAATGTAACATTACGGCTGCCGTTGGCTAGCAACCCTAGTAGATGCACAAACAAAATTCAAACCTACAGCCAATCCCAAGGCCCCAAAGTATATAAAATTTTCAAATACACCAGTATATACCCCAAAATAACGGTCACACCTTGTCTGTGTTTTGAGTTTTGGTGAGCTAGATCACAGTACCCAGGAGCGGAGGATAGCGTTTAGAGAGAGGGAGAGAAGAGCTGACATTGGATGTAGAAGAAGTTTTGATTTTGGAGTTTTGAGAAGTGAGATCTTCACTTAAATAAATACATATCACACTTTTGCACATAACATATACACCCATACAAACACAAACACATACATACACATAGTCTTTTTTTCATAACACTACACATTTTTTAAACTTTATATTTATAGTGTGAATCTGTGAGTGAAAGAGTGTGAGAGAGAGTAAGTGGAATAGAGTGTGTCTGTGAGTGCCTGGGTGTGAGTGGGTGAGTGATGGCAAGGAGAGAAGGACAGGAGAGAGGGATGGGGAGAGTAGTGGAGGAGGAGGAAGGACAGGAGGGCATCACTGAGCAGAGTAGGGGTGGAAGAGGGAGATCTGCAGGGCGGAGGGGAACCAGGACCAGAAGAGCATGCACACAGAGGACAGGGACAGAACCTGCAGTGGGACGAGGGGTAGCTGCTGGGGACGACCACACACAGGCAGGGACAGTGCAGGCAGGGCACTCTGGTTCCGATTCCTCGCAGGCCGGAGCTGAGGAGGAGAGGATAAGAGATCCCCGTTATACAGAGGAGGAGAACAGGGCCCTCATGGAGGCTGTGCATGAGAAGGAGACCATCCTGTTCTCGAGGGAGAGGGTCTTTGGCCTGGCTGCGAGGAGGAAGGCTGCCTGGAACCAAATCTGTGGCCAGGTCAATGCGGTGTCCAGCTGCAGATGGGACGTTGACTCAGTGAAAAAGAGATGGGGTGACTGCAAGAGACAGGTGAAAAAGAATATGGGGGATGCCGCCCTGCACTCCCGAGGCACCGGAGGTGGTCCACCTGTCCCTAATATTGTAGGCATTGTTAAAATATGTGGATTGATGTTAGTCCTATCCCTCCTACCCTCATGGTTAGACAGATATTGCTCTATGTGACAGCTGGAGATATCACTCATTTGACCACATGGAGGCTCTTCAGCAGAACCAAAATTGCCCCATTTGGAGATGAATACTTCATGGGAAGGGTCCACAGAGTATGCTTGCAACCCAGTCACTCTTTGTTGATGATGTAGCAACAGCGTCAATGTACAATTTCAGGCCACTGGGATATTGCACCAAAGGAATTCAACTTTGAGCTGTGATACGTTTTGAATGAAACACCCTTCAACAGTGGAAGTACCCTTGTTTTACTCAGGGGGATAATCCTACAACATATATTTTTCTTTTCACATTTTAAGTATCAGTATCCCTTTAATCCTTTCATGGCTACATCCTATCATGGCAGGGACTAGCCGCTGGCCACCGTACTCACCATCCACACCTCCTCCACATCTGGCTGCTCCCCAACTGGCTGCTTCCCCACTGGCTGCTCCCCAACTGGCTGCTCCCCAACTGGCTGTTACACCCCAGTACAGTGCCTGGATGCAACAGGAGGAGAGGTGGATGCATCCCACCACCTCCAGGAGCTACTACCCTCCAGCAGTACCACCACCACCACCAGGGAGGCAATGGCTGCCCGGGACTGTGTACACTACACAATATGGGCCATATTCCTCCCAGTTGGACCTACCCTCCTGGATGGCTCCCCAGCATGGCCCCAGGTATGATCCCAGGTGGGGGCCAAACTCCTACCAATGGCCAAGGTATGACCCTTGGCCACTCGACTACCAACCCCTGGGCCTGATTGGGGAGCCCCAGCGCCCTCTACTGGGTGAAACCTTTACTCCACCACCAGCACAGAAATCAGTGGGCATCAGTGAGTCACTTGATGTGGTGGGCATATGCCCATCATCTACAGCAGCCACTCCACCAGCTGTCACAGCAGCAGCAGTCACAGCAGACTCAGCAGAAGCAGAGGACACAGCAGCAGTAGAGGACACAGCACACACAGCAGCAGCAGAGGACACAGCAGCAGCTCAGAACACAGCATCTGAGGACACAGCAGCAGCTCAGGACATAGCAGCAGCTGAGGACACAGCAGCAGCAGGAACCCCACCAGCAGAATCACAGGGCACATCCACCTCCAGCATTGCACGACCCACGGGGATGGAGGTGGAGTGTATGTCCCTACAGAGGTGGCTACTCCGGGCATGCCGCAGTAAAGACAACAATATCTCAAGGAGCCGGAGGGAATCCTGGAGCAACACCTCTAGGATAGAGGCAATGATCCATGCCCTGGAGTTGGAGGTGACAAGGATCAACACACAACTCCATCAGTACAACATGGGGATGATGGACATATTCTGCCAGGTGCTGGTGGAGTTGAGAGACCACAACCGCAGGGAGAACCTGAGTGTAGAGAGAGAGCTGCAGTCCACAGAGGGGTCCATTGCACACATCACTCCCTCCAGTGTGACCCCTGAAGCCACACCTAGGGGTCAAAGGGTGACCAGGCAATCAGCCAGGGCATCCACCATTGGCACCCAGTCTAAGCCCCCCCCCAAGAAAAAAAATAAACTGCCCAACTTGTCATGTTCCCCCTCAGTAAAAAAACATTGTGCTTTTGAATCCTGTCTGATATGCTTTGCGTTTGGTGATAGCTTGGGTGGCAGAGTTGTCTCCAATGCATTGCCAGGCAATGCAGTGAACAGAACTTCTGCCTAGGTAACATGTCTATGGGATGTTACAACATGGGTTCACACACACACACCATTGTACAAATTCAACTGGCAATCTATCCCTGGAGCCATATAACATGACAGTGTTATATGGCGATGTTGTGGGTTGAATTTGAACAAAACATACCCCTTAGCACAACAACTGGTGCAACACTGAACATTTGTCTGCATCAACTGTTGTGTTTAAGGGGTTAACCAAACTAACAAGCAGGACAGATGGAACATGCAGAAAAATAGTCTTTGATTCACACTGTTATTGTGAAACTGACTTACTGGGGAACCCAATGTTCACCATAGTATTTCAATGTGTAGCACACACATTGAAATCCAGGTGAGAGCATTGGGTTCTCCAGTAAGTTGAGTTGTTTTTTTACTAAGGTTGTTACAGACTTTACCAGTGATAACACTTGTCCACTTAGTCTGGGTGTTTGTTGATGTAGCCCATGTACTGAGATATGTCAAACTAAAGCTATCTCAGAACATTGATTATATTGAGCAACACAGAAACCATGGACATGAAATCACTGTGGAAGTATGTCCTCTGTATCACCTCTTTATCAATCCCAACACACATTAATGTATCTCTGCCATCATCTGTTTGCATGAATACATCACAGAGTCCACTCACTGCCAAACAAGTAGTGGACTCCTGTGATGTGGGTCATGCCTTCCCATGTATGGGGGATACTCTAGCCTTAAGTGTGGTTACGCATTGACACATGTGTAATCCAACATTTCTTCATACAGACAGATTGAATAGTGATGTCTCAGAGTACATTAGAACGTCCATGTGTTTTCTGAGTATATTTCCTATATGCATTAAACACTTGTATGAGCACAATAAATGTACTTTGAAACTAAATCTTAATACTTTAGAAACACTACTGTCCTGCTCATGTGTTGCCCATAAGGTTTAACAACTCTGTAGATGAGTATTGTAACTGTACATGTTTGATACATGGATTTTAGTACACACATGAATTATTGTTTTCTGTGTCTATATGAGAATGTTCCAGTAGAGGTTGCTGTGAACATCAGGTCAACCATTGCATCACCAACACAAACACTTGAAACACCAAGGGGTGAGCTTCATAGAAGTGTTGTCAGGACATCAGTCCAGTCACATGGAAGATCTTCAGTTTAAGAATGGATCATGCTATGGATTCCTGTGGGACAATAGGACAGGATTTGGAGCAGCACCCTTGAACTGATCATCATGCAACAACTTCAACTTCTTAATCCCCTCAATCATTTTTCATTACAGATGAGTACACAAACCATTGCTTTGTAATGTGTTGTGTACTCGTCTGTAACCCATTATGTAGAGAACTAAGGGAATGTGAACCAGCCCTAGGGATATGTGCCCCTGACATGAATACACGCATCAACAAGTATGTTCTGAGAGTCCATGAAATGAATGAATTTGTGCTGCCACTGTGAGAGTGACAGTGGCAGCACAATTTCATTTGTTTCATGGAACTATTAGGACATATTTGTTGCTGTGTGTATTCATGTCAGGGGCACATATCACTGCACACTCATAGGTAAGCATGGTGTCCCTGGAGATCTGATCCACGTTCCATGACCTCTATGTTGTGTGACAATACTACTGAAGATCCATCCCTCTGCTGCTCTTCTCAGCTCTAGCAAACTACAGGACCCATGTTGACTCTAATGGCCCTTTAACCCCTGATGTGACAAAGTGTTATCCAATGCATTGCTCTGGCTAACACTCTTTCGCTACAAGGCTACCATGGTTGCTCTGGCTATGATCATGGCAAATCATGTTAGTTGCTGTCAGTCAAGCCGTATAAGATTCTGAACATGGGTTATGGGGGTGTGCGTGATATCCTTGAGGTATCTATGTCAATGTAGAGAAGGGAATGGAAGATGGTTTTGGAATCCCCACACACAATATGCCACGTCCATGGTATGGATGATGTTTGGGGCCATACTGCTGCTAGTGCAGTGCTGTGTCAGTGATCCTGTGGGGTGAAACAGAACAGCATGTGCGGTGTGGTTAGTGTGTTGGCACCAATTATCAATACTGATAGAGGACTTGCATGGATTGTTTGAATGCCTGTGTTATACTCACAGCTGAAGTGGTCTGTTATGAGCCTGTCTCTGATCTGCGCCCCTCTCAGGGTCTCCTCAACATGGGCTCTTTAGGTATGGGGGGGGGCTGGATATTATCCATCAGCCTGGTGTCCACTGCAATGTTGTACAATATTGCACACGCCATTATGAAGTCACACACTTTTCCTGAGGCATACTGCTGTGCTCCCCCTGAATGGTCCAGACATCGGAATTGAGACTTAAGTAGGCCAAAGGTCCACTCAGTGGCATTCCTCGTTTTGCCATGAACCTGGTCATATCTTTCCTGGGCATCTGTTTGGGGATTGGCGACCAGGGTCAGTAGCCAGGATTTGCATCCATAGCTAGCATCACCTGTGGAAAGTAAGTGACATGGTGAGACATGTTGTGTGAATGATGTTTTGTGTGGTGGATGTACATGTACTAGCTGTGAGTCAGGAGCATGGTGAGCAGTGTTGTTTGTACACCTGTGGATGTGGTGTGATTTAGTACTGTGTACTCACCCAGAAGCCATTCCCCTGTATAAGTTCCATTCTTGAAGTCTCTGTGGACTGAGGAGTTTTGGAGAATGTATGAATCATGAAAGTTGCCATGATATTTTGCACAGACATTCATAATCCTCATGTTGCTGTCACACACCATCTGCATGTTCATGGAGTGGAAGTTCTTCCTGTTGATGAATAGCTGTGCGTCACATGCTGGGGTTTTGATACCGACATGGGTGCAATCTATAGCACCCATGACCCTGGGCATGCCTCCCCTTGCATAAAAGCCCTGCTTGAGATGTATCCACTCCATGTTGGTGGTGGGGAAATGTATGTAGGTACTGGTCTTGCTTTTGAGGGCTGGCAAGACCTGGGCAAGCACTCTGGAGAATGTGGCCTGTGACATGCCAGATGCATAACCCTCAGTGGACTGGAAGGCACCACTTTCCATGAAGTATATGGCACACAGGAGTTTTTGCAGACCAGATAGGGCATGGTTGTGGATGTAGATGGGATCCACCTGATCCTTGATGACCTCATACAAGGCAGTGATTCTGTGTGGCCTCAACCTGTAGCAATCAATCACCTCATCAAAGGTCATTCCAAAGATGTTGACCCTTGGAAGGTATACCCTGGGCTGTGGTCAGGGCCGGTGCAAGGATTTTTATATACACAGGCGAAGGTGCATTTTGATGCCCCCCCCGACACAATCCACCTGCCCCCCCTGACCTTACCACAGTCCCCTGCCCCCGCCCACATATTCACCTCCACAATGCTCCCTTCATCTCCACATTGCACCTTCCACAATGCCCCCTTCATCTCAGCATTGCCCCTTCCACAATGCCCCTTCATCTCCACATTGCTCCTTCCTTTGTGCCCCTTCATCTCCACATTGCCCTTCCATAATGCCCCTTCATCTCCACATTGCTCCTTCCTTTGTGCCCCTTCATCTCCACATTGCCCTTCCATAATGCCCCTTCATCTCCACATTGCTCCTTCCTTTATGCCCCTTCATCTCCACATTGCCCTTCCATAATGCCCCTTCATCTGCCCCTTCCATAATGCCCCCTCAGCTCCCTCCTTTATGCCCCCTCATCTCCACATTGCCCTTCCATAATGCCCCTTCATCTGCCCCTTCCATAATGCCCCCTCAGCTCCCTCCTTTATGCCCCTTCATCTCCACATTGCTCCTTCCTTTATGCCCCTTCATCTCCACATTGCCCTTCCATAATGCCCCTTCATCTGCCCCTTCCATAATGCCCCCTCAGCTCCCTCCTTTATGCCCCTTCATCTCCACATTGCTCCCTCCTTTATGCCCCTTCATCTCCACATTGCTCCTTCCTTTATGCCCCTTCAGCTCCACACTGCCCTTCCATAATGCCCCTTCATCTGCCCCTTCCATAATGCCCCCTCAGCTCCACACTGCTCCTTCCTTTATGCCCCTTCAGCTACACACTGCCCTTCCATAATGCCCCTTCATCTGCCCCTTCCATAATGCCCCCTCAGCTCCACATTGCCCCTTCCTTTATGCCCCTTCAGCTCCACACTGCCCTTCCATAATGCCCCTTCATCTGCCCCTTCCATAATGCCCCCTCAGCTCCACATTGCTCCTTCCTTTATGCCCCTTCATTTCCACAATGCTCCCTACCTTGAGTCCCTGGTGGTCTAGCTCTAAGAGAGCTCTGTGCCTCCTTCGGCACAGAGCTCAGCCTCCCAGCGCTGTTCTCAGTAATGCAGAGCGCTGGGAGATGATGTCATCTCCCAGCGCTCTGTATTACTACAGAGCCTGGGTCGCTCTGCGTTGTGAGCGTCCCATAGACGCCGCGAGGGAGCGCTTGGTCGTGTAAACGAGCGCTCCCTCGTGGCAGATATAGTTAAAAAAAATAAAAAAAAATAAAAAATATTTCTCAGCTTCTCCCTTTCCGGCGCCCCTCCGATGCGGCGCCCTAAGGCAGCTGCCTGTGCTGCCTTAATGGTAGCGCCGGCCCTGGCTGTGGTGGTCGTCTATACATCCTCCGCTGCTGCAGGGGTTCCTGTGGCAGCTGGGGAGCATCCTCTTGCTGCAGCTGTGCATCTGAAAGCAGGTGCTGTCCTCCAGTTGGTAATGGGCTCCTGTGTGGCTGTTGAGCCAGAGCCTCCTCAATTGCAACAGGTGAAGGCTGTTGATCAGGTGTGCCTGGGGCTTGCTGGTGTTCCCTAGCTTTTGCCTTTGCATGCCTTCTCCGCAGTCTTCTCATCAATAAGTATCCCAACATACTTATTGTTCTCTCTATCTCTTTCTATCTCTCTCCCTGAGTGTAAAATAAGCCACAAGTGAGTGTGGTGAGTTGTCCCTTTAAGTATGTGGTAGGGCGTTGTGTAGGTGTGGTGATGAGGTGAGTACTGACCAATAGGAAGTTGTTTATTATCCAGGTAAGTGTTTGCAGGTGTGTGTGTGTTTTAAGATGTGGTGTGTTGTGATTGGCATGTCTTCACCAGTTGTGGGTGTCAAGTTGTGGGGTGCAGGTTGCATCTGGATCATGTGGTGATGTTGCACAGGTGAGCTTGTTTTGTATTTGCAGGTGTCCGTGTCGTGTGATAACCCCCATTGTTCCGTGCCATGTTGTGTTGGTGTTGTTTTGGAGGTCCATGTCCTTGTGGTGTTGCTTGTTGTTGTGTGTGACAGTGATTTGTGGTGTCTGTCCATGTTTTTGTGTTATTTTGGCATTGCACGGGTTAATTTTTCCATTTACATGCTTGTGCGGTAAGCATTTTGTCTGTTTTCCTATGTAACAGGTGTTTTTCTTTTACCGTTAAGAGTCTAATGGCTAAGGAAACTAGGTCTTAACTTTTGTCCGTTAAGTGTTTTGTGCGCAGAAAGATTTTGCGCACGTTCTAATCCAGGAAGCTGAATACCAAATGCTTCTTGAATTGCGCATAAAAAAATCCTTTTTACGACAATACTACACAGACGTATAAATTCATTCGCAATAACACTTCCTGCATTAGGCACATTCGCTGTTCCACTCACACAGATTCGTTAATCCTGGCCACGCCCACAACAAAAATAAATATGCGCAGCTGTTCACTAATCTTGATTTTGTCATGTGCAATCCAACAAAATCATGTGCAAACCTATTACCTAGTGGTTTTCACACAGGAAATAGCTTGCTCATGTTTCTTTTATCGCGCCATTAGTAACATAGCTGACGAAGCTGAAAAAAGTTATCCGTCCATCGAGTTCAGCCCATGCCAAATCACCCCTGCATGCCAAATCAACCCTATTGATCCAGGGGAAAGCAAAAAAAAAAAAAAACAAACAACAATTGAAGCCATTTCCAATTATGCCCCAAGTAAGTAAAAAAAATTCCTTCTTGACTCCACATGGAAGTCACACATTTCCCTGGATCAACATTCTATCTGCTTTGAAGTAAATGTAATAATTATCAATATTGTTCTGTGTCATAGAATTATCCTTTACTTTTTGGAAAGCAGTTACAGTATCTACAAGCACAGAATCCAGTGGCAAATAGTTCTATAACTTGACTGCCCTTACTGTAATACATCCCTTCCTTTGTTTTAGTTGAAAGTGCCTTACATCTGGTCTCAATGGATGACCTCTCATTCTTAGCTCAGCTCTTTGAGTAAATAGTTAATTGGAGAGTTATTTGTATTGACCTCAAATATATGTGCAAATGGCAATCATATCACCCCTTAGATGTCTCTTCTCTAATGTAAACAAACCCAGTCTGGCTACTCTATCTTTTTAACTCAGATCCTTCAATCCCTTTATCAGTTTTGTTGCATGTCTCTGTACTTTTTACAATTCAATAATATACTTTTAAAGGGATAGTAATGTTTCAAAATAAAAGCAGCTCTAATTAATCTTCATAGTATTTGGGCCATGGAGTGTGTTATTTCAATACTGTCCGAGTTGTAGATCAAGAGTAATTGAATGATAAAGTATCCCCCTCCCACCCCTTTTACTGATGTAACACTGCTCACCTCAGAACAGAAAGCTGGTGTCCAGATGGCTTACGGAGAAGGACAATCTTCAATTAGCATAAGAGAAAAACCTGAAAAAACTGTCATGGGGCAAGGTTTTCATTGTTCTCTCAGTAAGAAGATTGTCCATTGCTGTGAGCTGTCTGGTCTTAAGACCAGATTCCACATCTGATGGGAGGTGGCTTACACTAGGTAAAAGGGGCAGGAGGGGGCTACTTTATAGTTCAATTACTGTTGAACTACAACTCTGACAGTATTGAAATAACACTCCCCATGGCACAAATACTATGAAAATGAATTGGAGCTGCTTTTATTTTGAAACATTATTATCCCTTTAACAACTGGTGCCCCAAACTGTACTCCATAATTTAGATGAGGCCTTACCAAGGATTTATATAGAGGAAGAATTATATTTGCATCCCGTGCATCTATACATCTTTCTATGCAAGATAGTACCCTGTTTGCTCTTGCAGCAGCCGAGTGACTCTGCACACTGGTGTGAAGACTATCATCTATCAGCACTCCTAAATCTTTCTCTAATGAGAATTCCACAAGTAGTTTCCCATTTATTGTATATGTAGCATGTTTGTTTCTACAGCCCGAATGCATAACCCTACATTTATCTACATTAAATGTCATCTGACACTTTTCTGCCCAATCCTTCCGCAGAGAAAAAACATCCTGCTCTGCATGTATTTCCATATACAGCTTAGTGTCACTTGAAAATGTCATTAACACTGGCTATTTATATGGTTAGCCAAAATAGATGTGTGCCCTGTGTTTGGCATATATAATATTTCTAAATAAAATGAGTGAGATATTAGTTGTCACAAACTGGCCAAGTTGTGGGTAAGCTTGCCACCCCATCAAGGTTTCTCACTGTCAGGCAAGTCCTGCTCTATTAAACCTGTAATGCTGTATCTAAAATTAAAATGAAACTTGGAGTTCCCTGAGGAGATGTTATAATGAACACGTTGGAGAGCAAGGGACCCTTTAAATATGCTCCTTTTGTTGCTTTTGGGTCGTGCAATTAAAAACAAAAGACATGAATTGTAATAAAAAAATGTACAAAGCAGACTTACCTGATACAAAAAGACCCCAAAGGGTCTGCATAGTGAGAATATGAGAGGGCTGTGGATCCAACAGTCCTCTCCATAAATGAAACCTTTATATCAATTCACACAGGTCATGTGAGGGATAGTTGATACCAAACAAACAAAGAGCATGCATGCTAGAGAAGACTTGAGGCCAGTGAGATAGCTCAGTGGTAAAGTCCCTGACTATGGAGCCTGTTCAAACCCCAAGGTTGCAGGTTCAAATCCCAGCAGGATCAACTTTACCACTGAGCTATCTCACTGGCCTCAAGTCTTCTCTAGCATGCATGCTCTCTGTTTGTTTGGTATCAACTATTCCTTCATCCTTCCAAGGTCAATAAAATTAGTACTATCAATTGGGTAATAATAACATCTATTATTTCAGCTGCCGATTTGGTTAGTTCCAAGAGCATGTGCTGAAAGTGCCTTGATTCCCACTGGGAGAAAGGCACTATATAAATACTTATTATTATTATTCTTAAAGGCAAAGTGTGAAGAAAGAAAATACAGATACCGTGATACTAATTGTGCAATAATATTTGTGCTATACATAAATAATTAAATTTGATTGGTGAGAAGGCTGCTAGAATGAGTGAAGGAGACATGCAGACAGAAAACAAGAGAGAAAACTCACAGCGCCAACTCACCATAACATATCCATTTAATGAATAAAACTTTAATGTGAATATAAAGTGAATACATAGATAGCAGCTAGGAATTTCTGTAAATTGAGCTTGTGTGTAGCATCATATACTAATTTATGTTAAGGACACTTTATAATTTGATATGCTATATAAACTCTGTGCCCTGAGATGCTTTCAATTCCACTTTTTCAGAAAAATGCCATCAGATGCAGTACTGAGTTGTGATTCTTACAATGGTTAGACTATTGTCTGCAGGAGTGCTAATCAGGAACATATGGAAGATTGCATAATCTGACACTGTCTACTGCAGATACAATTGTGTGGGCCAGTATCATGCATAGCAGATGCAAATCACCTTATACATCATTCTGCCATTCTCACATCTCACCAGTACATGGAGACACCTTCTACAAGAAGTCATTAGACAATTTCTCCTGAATGTTTATGGTATTCAACTTCAGCAGAATAATGCACATCAAGCATGTTACCATGGACCACATCAATGACTTCTAAACATGGCCGTTGCCCTGTACAATCCCTGCCCCTACCCCCAATTAAGCACTTGTAGGATCCTTTTGGTCATAAACTTTGCTGGGACTGTCCACATCCATCCTGCAAAATTTGCATGTCCAAATCAATTTTGCGTGGACTAATTTTCCCCAACAACTTACCATCATATATGCCTTGCCACTTAAACATTAATAACTTGTGTCTCATGTTGTCCCTCACATAAGTAGACAATGTCGTGC
This sequence comes from Rhinophrynus dorsalis, assembly GCA_037306005.1. Classification (NCBI taxonomy): domain Eukaryota; kingdom Metazoa; phylum Chordata; class Amphibia; order Anura; family Rhinophrynidae; genus Rhinophrynus; species Rhinophrynus dorsalis. The sequence continues at coordinate 235,642,909 of CM074718.1, read as the reverse complement.
GGATCCTTTATCACCTTCCTGTTGACCAGGTATACCTAAGACATCGTAGATTAAGTAAAGTCATATGTGCAGGTTTAACAACTTTTTTACATGTCCAGTGTATGACCTTCCTTTTCTGTCTTATATTCCCCTCAAAGTGTCCTAAATTTCTCTGAATATTGAGGGATATTGGAGAAAATATAATAACTGCCTTGGCCATGTTCTGTTTGCAAACAGTGAAACTTATGCACAAAAGAAATGTGTACAATTCTGGGACAAAGAGATCACACTGTAAAAGTAAAAAGCCATGGCAAAGCAATGTGTGCATTTCTCCACTATTATTTTTGGTTAATTTGTTACAATTTTAGGCATATGGCTAGTATTTTAACTACACTTGTATTATATAACTTTGCATTTCCCCTTTCTTTAGTCACATTGCCGTTACTTAGTTGCATTGTGACTATTATGATATCATATCATATCCTATATAATACTTTGCTAGAAAGTTTGTAACAACGCAGTCATGCGCAGTAGAGACTGCCCATGATGAGGCTGATACAGAGCAGTGAGCTAAGAAGGAGCATCCAGCTCTGTATCAGCAGCGGCACGGGCAGTCTCTACTGAGTATGACTGCACCACGCCCGGCTGGCACTGTATCAGCCGCGGCGTGGGCAGTCTATTCTGTGCATGATTGCCCCATGACCAGCTGGCAGTGGCACTGTGGCCCGTGTAACTGGCTCTTCAACTAGTATATATAAATGAACATTTTTCATCATGTATCTACTAGTCATTTTTTTATGATTAGATTTTTATTAAGAGTTGAACAATACAACAGTACACAATATAGTACAAGGCAATATTATTTCGTACAAAAGAAGTCATATATATTCTCACGTCAACACTAAGGAGATAATGAAAAAAATGGCTTTACTTGTATTGAGTAAACCTGATTCTCCAGTTTCAAGTTTCATGCAATATCCAAAGAGGAGCCAAGAGCAAAAAAACCCTAATTTCATTTAAGTATAGAAAATGAAAAGGAAAAAGCAAGAAAAGCACAGGAGAGAAGGAAGTAGATAGGAAAGAAGGAGGAGGGTGGGGAAGAAAACACAGACCTGGGATATTCTATAACAAATCCAGTTAAAAAGTTAATATACAAATCTTATCATGAATATATATTCTTAGTACAGCTATCTCTCCATCGGGTTAGTAGATCATCTAGTAGAGAAGTATCCCTCCCCTTCTTCAACCATGATAATCTAGAAAGAAAAGTCAGAGATGCTCAACTAGGCTCATGAGCTAGCAAATACATGAAAGAAGCTCACTGGGACTATGTCCTCGCGCCCAGGGTGCAATCTCTTTTAGCTCATCAGTGCCATACACAGAAAGAAAATCTTCTGAAGCATATCATACCGGTCCTGCCAAATGACAGTCCAGCCACAGAATGCCAGACAATTATTCTCAGAACAAGGGAAACCGCTAACCCCCAAACTTATGTTTCATGACTTCTTTGGTCTCATCGGTGAGGTGCAGCTGATCCCTCTAGGCACTGTGAGCAAGGGGTCCAAGCCTGGATTCCCCTCATTACTCTTAGGGTGACCAAACCCAACAGCTATTTGCATATGTAGAAAGAAAAGTCAGAGATGCTCAACTAGGCTCATGAGCTAGCAAATACTTGCAAGAAGCTCACTGGGACTGTGTCTTCACACCCAGAGTGCAATCTCTTTTGGCTCACCAGTGCCATACACAGAGAGGAATCTTCTGAAGCACATCACACTGGTCCGGACAAATGACAGTCCAGCCACAAAATGACAGTCAATTCCTCTGAACAAAGGAAACAGCTAACCCCAGACGTGTTTTTCAGCCTTTTTGGGCCTTGCCGGTGAGGTGCAGCAGATCCCTGTAGGCACTGTGAGCAAGTGGCCCACATTTGGATTCCCCTTATTACTCTTAGGGCGACAAAAACAATTTGCATATGTAGAAAGAAAAGTCAGAGATGCACAACTAGGCTCATGAGCTAGCAAATACATGCAAGAAGCTCACTAGGACTGTGTCTTCGCACCCAGGGTGCAATCTCTTTTAGCTCACTTGCAGATGTAGAAGCATATCATACTGTTGCTGCCAAATGACAGTCCAGTCACAAAATGCCAGACAATTGCTCTATGAACAAGGAAACCAGCTAACCCCAGATGTACGTTTCAGCCTTCTTTGGCCTCATCAGTGAGGTGCAGATCAACTTTATAGGTTCTGTGAGCAAAGGGTCCATGCCTGGATTCCCCTCATTACTCTTAGGGTGACCAACCCCAAAATCAATTTGCATATGTAGAAAGAAAAGTCATAGATGCTCGACTAGGCTAATGAGCTAGCAATTACATGGAGAAGCTCACTGGGACTGTGTCCTCATGTCTAGAGTACAATCTCTTTTAGCTCACCAGTGCCATACAAAGAGAGGAAATCTTCTGAAGCATATCATACTGGTCCTGGCAAATGACAGCCTAGCCACGAAATACCAGACAATTCCCCTCCGAACAAGGCAAAACAGCTAACCCCAGACGTGTGTTTCAGCCTTTTTGGGTCTCGTCGGTGAGGTGCAGCTGATCCCTCTAGGCACTGCGAGTAAGAGGTCCATGTCTGGATTCCCCTCATGACTCTTAGGGTGACCAACCCCAAAAGCAATTTGCATATGTAGAAAGAAAAGTCAGAGATGCTCCACTAGGCTCATGAGCTAGCAAATACATGAAAGAAGCTCACTGGGACTGTGTCCTCGTAACCAGGGTGCAATCTCTTTTAGTTCACCTGTGCCATACACAGAGAGGAAATCTTCTGAAGCAGATCACACTGGTGCTGCCAAATGACAGGCCAGCCACAAAATGCCAAACAATTCTTCTATGAACAAGGGAAGCAGCTAACCCCAGACAGAAGTTTCAGACTTCTTTTGCCTTATCAGTGAAGTACATCTTATCCCGGTACATGCCTGGATTCCCCTCATTAATCTTAGTGTGACCAACCCCAACAACTATTTGCATGTGTAGAAAGAAAAGTCATAGATGCTCAACTAGGCTTATGAGCTAGCAAATACATGCAAGAAGCTCACTGGGACTGTGTTCTCAAACCCAGAGTGCAATCTCTTTTGGCTCACCAGTGCTATTCACAGAAAGGAAATGTTCTGAAGCATATCACACTGGGCCTACCAAATTACAGTCCAGCTACAAAATGCCACACAATTCCTCTCTGAACAAGGGAAACCGCTAACCCCAGACGTTTGTTTCGGCCTTCTTGTGTTTCATTAGTGAGATGCTCCTGATCCCTCTAGGCACTGTGAGCAAGTGGTCCACGTCTGGATTTCAGTCACTACTCTTAGGGTGACCAACCCCAAGAGCAATTTGCATATGTAGAAAAAAAGTCAGTGATGCTCAACTAGGCTCATGAGCTAGCAAATACATGCAAGGAGCTCACTGAGACTGTGTCCTCGCACCCATTGTGCAATTTCTTTAAGCTCACCTTTGCTATACAAAGAGAGGATATCTTCTGAAACATATCATACTGTTGCTGCCAAATGACAGTGCAGCCACAAAATGCCATGCAATTCCTCTCTGAACAAGGGAAACAGCTAAGCCCAGACGTGTTTCAGCTTTCTTGGGTCTCGTCAGTGAGGTGCAGCTGATCCCTCTAGGCACTGTGAGCAAGGGGTCCACGTCTGGATTCCCCTCATGACTCTTAGGGTGACCAACCCCAAAAGCAATTTGCATATGTAGAAAGAAAAGTCAGAAATGCTCCACTAGGCTCATGAGTTAGCAAATACATGTAAGAAGCTCACTGGGACTGTGTCCTCACACACAGGTTGCAATCTCTTTTAGTTCATCTGTGCCATTCACAGAGAGTAAATCTTATGAAGCATATCACATTGGTGCTGCCAAATGACAATTCATCTCTGAACAAGGGAAACAGCTAACCCCCCCAGACATAGGTTTCGGCCTTCTTTGGCCTCATCGGTGAGGTACAGCTTATCCCTCTAGGCACTGTGAGCAAGGGATCCATGCATGGATTCCCCTCATTACTCTTAGAGTGACTAACCCCAAGAGCAAATTGCATATGTAGAAAGAAAAGTCTGAGCTGCACAACTAGGCTCTTGAGCTAGCAAATACCTGCAAGAAGCTCGCTGGGACTGTGTCCTCGCAGCCAGGGTGCATTCTCTTTTAGCTCACCCCTGCCATACACAGGCAATTTGCAGATGTAGAAGCATATCATACTGTTGCTGCCAAATGACAGTCCAGCCACCAAATGCCAGACAATTCCTCTATGAACAAGGGAAACAGGTAACTCCAGACGTACTTTTCAGCCTTCTTTAGCCTCATCAGTGAGGTGCAGCCGATCTCTGTAGGCTCTGTGAGCAAGGGGTCCATGCTTGGATTCCCCTCATTACTCTTAGGGTGACCAACCACAAGAGCAATTTGCATATGCAGAAAGAAAAGTCATAGATGCTCAACTAGGCTCATGAGCTAGCAAATACATGCAAGAAGCTTACTGGGACTGTGTCCTCACACCCAGGGTGCAATCTTTTAGCTCACCTGTGCCATTCACAGAGAGAAAATCTTCTGAAGCATATCACACTGGTGCTCCCAAATGACAGTCTAGCCACAAAATGCCAGACAATTCCTCTCTGAACAAGGAAACAGCTAACCACAGACGTGCGTTTCGCCCTTCTTGGTCTTCGTCGGTGAGATACAGCTGATCACGCTAGGCACTGTGAGCAAGTCGTCCACATCTGGAGTCCACTCATTACTCTTAGGGTGACCAACCCCAAGAGCAATTTGCATATGTAGAAAAAAGTCAGTAATACTCAACTAGGCTTTTGAGCTAGCAAATATATGCAAGAAGCTCACTGGTACTGTGTCCTCGCGCCCATGGTGCAATCTCTTTTAGCTCACCTGTGCTATAGGCAGAGAGGATATCTTCTGAAGCATATCATACTGTTGCTATCAAATGACAATTCCTCTCTGAACAAGGGAAACAGCTAAGCCCAGAAGTGTATTTCAGCTTTCTTGGGCCTTGTCGGTGAGGTACATCTGATCCCTCTAGGCACTGTGAGCAAGGAGTCCACGTCTGGATTCCCCTCACGACTCTTAGGGTGACCAACCCCAACAGCTATTTGCATATGTAGAAAGAAAATTCAGAGATGCTCAGCTAGGCTCATGGGCTAGCAAAAACATGCATGAAGCTCACTGGGACTGTGTCCTCGCAGCCTGGGTGCAATCTCTTTTAGCTCACCTGTGCCATACGCTGAGAGGAAATCTTCTGAAGCATATCATACTGTTGCTGCCAAATGAAAGTCCACCGATGAAATGCCAGACAATTCCTCTCTGAACAAGGGAAACAGCTAACCCCAGATGTACGTTTAGGCCTTTTTTGGCCTCATCAATGATGTGCAGCTGATCCCTCTAGTCACTATGAGTAAGGGGTCCATGCCTGGATTCCCCTTATTACTCTTAGGGTGACCAACCCCAAGAGCAAATTGCATATGTAGAAAGAAAAGTCATAGATGCTCAACTAGGCTCATGAGCTAGCAAATACATGCAAGAAGCTCACTGGGACTGTGTCCTTGCGCCCAGGGTCCAATCTCTTTAAGCTCACTAGTGCCATACACATAGAGGAAATCTTCTGAAGCATATCATACTGGTGCTGCCAAATGTCAGTCCAGCCACAAAATGCCAGACAATTCCTCTCTGAACAAGGGAAACAGCTAACCCCAGACACATGTTTCAGTTTTCTTGGGCCTCATCGGTGAGGTGCAGCTGATCTCGTAAGGCACTGTGAGCAAGGGGTCCACGTCTGAATTCCCCTCATGACTTTTAGGGAGACCAACCCCAAAAGTATTTTGCATATGTGGAAAGAAAAATCAGAGATGCTCCACTAGGCTCATGAGCTACCAAATACTTGCAAGAAGCTCACTGGGACTGTGTCCTCACACCCAGGGTGCAATCTCTTTTAGTTCACCAGTGCCATACACAGAAAGGAAATCTTCTGAAACAGATCACACTGGTGCTGTCAAATGACAGTCTAGCCACAAATTCCAGTCAATTCTTCTATGAAGAAAGGAAACAGCTAACCCCAGACATGTGTTTCAGCTCTCTTGGGCCTCTTTGATGAGGTGCAGCGGACCCCTCTATGCACTTTGAGCAAGGGGTCTAAGCCTGGATTCCCCTTAGTACTCTTAGGGTGACCAACCACAAGAGCAATTTGCATATGTAGAAAGAAAAGTCATAGATGCTCAACTAGACTCATGAGTTAGCAAATGCATGCAAGAAGCTCTCTGCAACTGTGTTCTTGCACCCAGGGTGCAATTTTTTTTTTTAGCTCACCAGTACCATACACAGAGAGAAAACCTTCTGAAGCATATAATACTGGTACTGCTAAATGACAGTCTAGCCACAAAATGCCAGACCACTCCTCCCTGAACTAGGGAAAAAGCTAACCCCCCCCCCCCCCCGAGTTTATTCTGGGTTTCTTTGCGCCCCATATACAATGGAAAAAGAGACGATGAGCACTGGTAAAAAAAGAAAGTGGAATAAAAACTGGGAGAGTCTGAAAGAGGTAAAGAAAATGTGGCAAAATAGACATTTTGAGTGTGTGGATTTTACCTAGCCAAGAGATATATAGTCTGCCCCATTGAGACAGGTCCATCTGGACTGATTTAAGGAGATGGGTAAAATTTAAATCATGGGTCGATTGTAGCTACTTAAGTAATTTTTACGTTTTTTGTTAATCAAATAAATGCTGTTAGTCATTTTTTATTTTAACCTTTTAAGGTGTAGAGGGGTGAGCAACAAATTGTTTTTGCAGTGCATTAGGCTCCCCACTAGTATTTAAACAGTTAACCATTTTGAGGTGCAAAGCAAAACATGAAGTAATTTTGTTATTCTGAGGCAAACCAATTGCATCAATAGGGAAAAAAGTAATTTCCAACCTCATTTCATTTACTAAATGGAGCTCCTAACCCAGGAGTGAGAAGTTTGAGCCCTCCAGCTGTGAAGGATTACAATTTAGCTGTTGGGGGATGATAAGACATGAGGTTCTCCATAGCTGGAGAGCCTTAGGTTGCAACCCCTTGGACTGTATATGGGTCCAGTGAATTATGAAACAATAAATTTGAGGCCTCTATATCTTTCAAGGGCTTAAACATTTTTGTGTGTGTGGGTGTGTCATTGCCATGCATTTATCTCCTGCTCTAATTTAATTAACATATTTGCAGCTTTGTAAGATTGTCTCTTAAAACTCTGCATACACAAAGTGGCATGTCGATGGTATTGCCTACCCTGCTGGTGTTCTTTAACAATAATGCCAGAGCCAGAGGCAAGATTAGTGGTAGGGGTGGGTGAAAAGTGAGAAAAGTTTCCTGCACCACTTTATGTGAAAAACGGATGATTTTTCTCCTTTTTGCGCAAAAGTTTTCTCCAGTGCAAAATTTTCCTCCTTTTCGCCAATTCCAAAGCTTTTTTTGCCTATTCCAACATATTTTTCTTCTATGTTTCATATGGTGTAACATTTCCCAGCACAAAATTACTTCTTCTGAGGGCTGTAGTGGAGATATAAGTATCAAAGTTGGCAGTTCTATAGCAACATATACCTTGAAAATATGTGTTCCTGCTTAAGTGACACTGGCACATATTCATAATGATTCAAGAGATTAAAAAAATAAAAATAAATAATAAATAAAGTACAACCTACAATGTGGCAGGTGTGCATGGTAATAGTGGTGGGGGACTGTACAAACGTTTTTGGCAGTTGTGAAAAAAATGCTGTAAAGTAAAAATGCTTTCAAAAATAGACATATTAATAGTTTATATTCATCAATTAACAAAATGCATAGTGAGTGAACCCCTACAGGGTGACACTAAGGGGCTCCCCATCTGAAGTGACCCATCTTAAGTGATAATAAGAAGACTTAAGCAGGAATATATGATGGAATGCTGTTGCTCTCATCTCTAATTATCTCCATTTCTCTTCCCCAGGTATGATATTAACCCTTACCATCACAATATCATCTGTCTCTCTGCACCCCTGCTAAGATCTAAACTCCTGTTTACTGGGTATGATATTAACCCTTACCATCACAATATCATCTGTCTCTCTGCACCCCTGCTAACATCTAAACTCCTGTTTACTGGGTATGATATTAACCCTTACCATCACAATATCATCTGTCTCTCTGCACCCCTGCTAACATCTAAACTCCTGTTTACTGGGTATGATATTAACCCTTACCATCACAATATCATCTGTCTCTCTGCACCCCTGCTAACATCTAAACTCCTGTTTACTGGGTATGATATTAACCCTTACCATCACAATATCATCTGTCTCTCTGCACCCCTGCTAACATCTAAACTCCTATTTACTGGTATAGGGTGACAGCCCTACAGGGTGACACTAAGGGGCTCCCCATCTGAAGTGACCCATCTTAAGTGATGATAAGAAGACTTAAGCAGGACTTGAGCAGGAGTGGAGCAAGAGACAGAACTGATTACACTGGAAAAAGAACACCCCCTAAACAAAGCTACAAAGGATGTGAAGCAAACACCTAAATGGAAGTTCTGCAATTCTACTAAACTTCAAGATTCTCTGTACAACACCAGCTTGTGGACAAAACAAACTCTTCCATCATGAGAAGGTGCACTCGGCCCATTTGGACTGTTTCAACACTATGCCCTCTGCAAAGAGTATCTAAATACCTAATATTCCTTCTCTCCATAGCTGCAGTTCTCACTAAAATATCTGGTTCCTTCTACCCTCCACCATCTCCTCCACCCTATATTTATATCTCTCCTTCACTTCTACCATCCACACTCACCTCTACACACCAACTCATTACTCTTCTCCGCTCCAACACTCCTCCACACCACACAATCCATAAACCAAATACACACAAATCACTCTCTCATCTCCTGTCTCTCTCTCTTCTTCTTTTATTGGCAGCTGGAGATATCTCTCCAAATCCTGGCCCCATCTCCATTCACAAACACTCTACCTCCAGTCAGCATAGGAACAATTCAAATCTAATCACCATTCCCTGCCTTCAACCTCAGTTTCTTCCCTTTTCCTGTGCTTTGTGGAATGCTCGCTCCATTACTAACAAATATAACACTGTGCATGATCTATTTTTCTCTCGCTCCCTCAGTCTACTTGCTATTACTGAAACTTGGGTCTCTCAATCTGACACTGCTTTAGAGGCAGCAACCTCCTATGGTGGTCTCTCCTTCTCTCACACTCCACGCCCAGCTGGATGTGGGGGAGGAGTGGGTTTGCTGCTCTCCGAACATTGTCATTACAAACCAATTTCTCCCCCATCTTCACTCCGCTTCTCCTTTGAACTGCATGCTGTCCGTATCTTCTCTCCAGTCTCTCTACAAGTTGCAGTCATCTATCGCCCACCTACCACTACACCTTCAGACTTCCTTTCTTACTTTGAATCATGGCTCTCCTTCTTCCTCTCATCAGACACACCTTCACTTCTTCTGGGGGACTTCAACTGTCATGTGGACGATCCCTCCATCTCCTGGGCATCCCGTTTTCTCTCTTTAACATCTGCATTTGGACTAACCCAGTGGACGAATGCTAGTACTCACAAGGACGGTCACTTCTTAGACCTTGTGTTTACTAGAAGCTGTGCACTCTCGGATTTTAGTATCTCTCCTCTTCCACTATCAGATCACCATCTTCTAACTTTCAGCACTACATATACACCTTCCGCAATCCCTGCTTCCTCTCCCCGCTTCATGCGTAACCTCAAATCCCTTAATCTAACGGCTCTCCAGTCCTCCCTGGCTAATGGACTTTCATCTATTCCCATTAATTCTGACACTAACAGCCTTGTCAAAATATACAACTCAGTCCTATCCTCCTCTTTGAACCTGCATGCGCCTCTGTCTCTCTGATCGGCTCGCAGAACTAACCCGCGGCCATGGCTTAATAAAGACACCAGCTTCCTCCGCTCCTGTACTCGTTCAGCTGAACGACTGTGGAGAAAGTCTGGCTCTCTAGCAGACTTTCTCCACTACAGGTTCCTCCTTTCCTGCTTTAACTCTGTTCTGTCCCTTGCAAAAAAACATTACTTCTCACAACTAATCAACAATCATAAATCCAACCCCCGACGACTTTTCTCTTCCTTTGATTCCCTCCTTCGCCCTCCATCTGCTTCCCCCGCTAACGCCATACAACCACAAGACTTTGCTGACTACTTCAAAACCAAGGTGGACTCCATCCGGGATAATATACCACCTTGTATATCTCCTCCTAGCCTCCCTCGTTCCCCTCCTGGCACTCTGGACTCTTTTTCACTAGTCACGGAGGAGGAACTGACTAACCTACTATCCTCCGCTCCGTCCACTACATGCGCACTTGATCCGCTCCCCTCTCACCTCATCCAATCCCTCTCCCCCACACTAATCCCTATCCTGTTACAAATCTTCAACTCCTCCTTTGCCACCGCTACCTTTCCTTATGACTTCAAACATGCCTTAGTAAAACCTATCCTTAAGAACAACTCTTCTGACAGTAACACACCCTCTAGCTATCGACCAGTTTCTCTTCTGCCTTTTGCCTCTAAACTCCTTGAACGCTTAGCCTACTCACGCCTGCTTGACTTCCTCAATGCATACAACCTGCTTGACCCTTTACAATCTGGATTTCGTAATGCTCACTCCACTGAAACTGCTCTTACAAGAGTTGTCAGTGATCTTCACATTGCCAAATCTCAAGGTCACTATTCAATTCTTATCCTGCTTGATCTCTCAGCAGCTTTCGATACTGTTGATCATGCACTCCTCCTCCGCATTCTTCACTCCTTAGGAATCCGCAACACAGCACTGGACTGGCTCTCCTCTTATCTATCTAACAGATCCTTCAGTGTCTCCTCTGCCACCTCTTCATCCTCCCCCATCCAACTCTCTGTTGGGGTTCCTCAAGGTTCTGTTCTAGGACCGCTTCTGTTTTCTCTTTACACAATAACACTTGGCGATCTTATTAACTCATTTGGTCTCAAATATCACCTCTATGCAGATGACACCCAGATTTACTTATCTGTACCTCAACTCACTTCTGATATCCAGGCTAAAGTCACAGATTGCCTCTCGGCTATCTCAGACTGGATGGCTCATAGACACCTCAAACTCAATATGTCCAAAACTGAACTGCTCCTCATTCCACCTAGACCTGGCCCTGTAGCGCCCTTCCAGGTGACTGTAAATGGCACTACCATAAATCCAGTATCAGAAGCACGGTGTCTAGGGGTGATAATTGACAACTCTCTCTCATTTTCCTCTCATATTAATGCCATTACTAAATCCTGTCGCTTTCTTTTGCGTAACATTGCAAAAATCCATCCCTTCCTCTGTTCCTCCACAGCCAAAATTTTTATACATGCAATCATCCTCTCCCGCATGGACTATTGCAACATTCTTCTGTCTGGCATTCCTGCTTCCCATCTCCAACCACTTCAATCTATACAGAATGCGGCAGCACGAATTACTCTTCTGTCACCTAGGTTTGTCCCTGCCCCACTCCTCCTCAAAACTCTCCATTGGCTGCCTATCAAACTCTGGATATCATACAAAATCTTACTTCTCTCTTTCAAGACACTTCTCTCCTTTACTCCTTCTTACATTTCCACTCTCATCTCCCGTTATACCCCATCCCGACACTTACGGTCAGCCAATGACTGTCTTCTCTCAGCTCCTTTTGTCTCTACAGCCCTGTCACGGATCAAACCTTTTTCTCTCATTGCTCCGTATCTATGGAATGCTCTACCATCCAACCTGCGCCACTGCACCTCTCTGACAACCTTCAAATCTCACTTGAAAATGCACCTCTTGGATAAAATCTCAACATGCTAGAAGGCACTGATGTTGTACAATGAATGCTCTTATAAATTATTTACATTACTGATGTCCTCTATTATCATGAAAACTAGCACTGTATTCAGCACTTGACCCTAATGTACTCTGTATGTCTCCCATTACCACTTTAGATTGTAAGCTTTCGGGCAGGGACCTCGCACCCAATGTTTCACTCTACAAAAAGCACCTGTAACCCTGTATTGTTTAAACTCTGAGATTGTAAAGCGCTGCGTACACTTGTGGCGCTATATAAATAAACATATTCATTCATTCATTCAAGAAAAATCTAAATTAAATCAATATTTGGTGTGACCACCATCAGTTCTTCTAGGTACACTTGCATAAGGTCAGGGATTTTGTAGACATATAGTAGACATATAGTCAGGTGTATGATTAAACAATTATACCATACAGGTGCTAATTATCATCAATTTAATATGTAGGTTGAAACAGAAACAGCTATGTAGGAGGATTAAATCTGGGTGAGGAATAGTCAAACTCACCTAACAAGATGAGGTTGCTGAAGGCAGTTTAATGTCAAAAATCATATACCATGGCAAGACTGAGCACAGCAACAATACACAAGGTAGTTATACTGCATCAGCAAGGTCTTTCCCAGGCAGAAATTTCAAGGTAGACAGATGTGCTGTTCAAGCTCTTTTGAAAAAGTACAAAGAAGCGGGCAATGTTGAGGACTGTAGACGAAGTGGTCGACAAAGGAAACTTGGGGCAACCGATGAAAGACACATCAAGCTTACTTCCCTTCGCAATCGAAAGATGTCCAGCAGCGCCGTCAGCCTAGAATTGGCAGAAAACAGTGGGATCCTGGTACATCCATCTACAGTCCAAAGAAGTCTGGTCAGAAGTAGTCTTCAAAGAAGACTTGGGGCCAAAAAGCCATACCTCTGATGTGGAAACAAGGCCAAGAGACTCAACTGTGCATGAAAACATAGTAACTGAGATGCAGAAAAATGGCAGCAGGTGCTCTGGACTGATGAGTCAAATTTTTAAATATTTGGTTGTAGCAGAAGGCAGGTTGTTTGCTGAAGGCTGGAGAGCGATACAAGAATGAGTGTCTGCTGGCAACAGTGAAAGATCCTTGCAAGTTTGGGGCTGTATTTCTGCAAATGGAGTTGGCAATTTGATCAGAATTAATGGTAATCTCAATGTTGAGAAGTACAGGCAGACACTTATCCATCATGCAATATCATCAGGGAGGTACCAGATTGGCCCCAAATGTATTCTGCAGAATGATAACGACCCCAAACATACAGCCAAAGTCATTAAGAAATATCTTCAGCATAAATAAGAACCTAGAGTATGGAAGGTATGGCCCCCACAGAGCCCTGATCTCAACATGGAGTGTGTCTCGGATTACATGAAGAGAGAGAAGCAACTGAGGCTGCCTAAATCCACAGAAGAACTGTGGTTCATTCTCCAGCATTTTTGGAACAACCTACCTTCCGAGTTCCTTAATAAACCGTGGGCAAGTGTACCTAGAATAATTGATTCTATTCTGAAGGCAAAGGGTGGTCATACCAAATATTGATTTGATTTAGCTTTTTCAATCACTATTCATTTTGTTAATTGATAAATATAAACCATTAACATGTCTAAACAGCATTTTTTCACACCTGCCTAAAACGTTTGCAGATTTATCTGTGTGTGTGTGTGTGTGTATATATGTATGTATGTATATATATATATATATATATGTATATATGTATTTATATATATTTGTATGTTTGTCAAATGTAAGCTATGCTTCTACTTACTTTTACTTTCACAAAGTTCGCTATTACTTTGAGGACAGGTGTTTTTAGGTGCTTGTTTGTCTCACTGTCAGATACAGCAGTTCAGCTGCTACACCTTCCTTCATTATACCATTGCCATCATCAACACTATAATGTGACTTGTCTGCAGTGTTCTTCTAATGTTTTCTTTGTACTGGTGCTGGTGGTCCTCTCTGGGATTAGAGGGATAATCATCATTTATTGCACACGCTGCAACAACCATAAATTCGGTTAGTTTTTAACTACCACTATACTCTCACATCCCTAAACTGCTCCACATTTCTCCCTCCCCCCATCCCTTGTGCATTTGCTGCACATTACTCAACTACTGTGAGTGTTTTTACTTTCTACAGTGTACAACTGATAGAGCGTGATGTCTTGACTTATCCCTCAACAATATTCTCAATTTCATCTGCTGTCTAGTCTGCCCCAGTCACACAGATCACGTCAGGCTCCCAGTCAGCTGTCTGTCACCAAATATATTTATTTGTTTATTTATTTATAATTTGTTTTATTTTTTATTTTATTTTTTTTAATCCTTTGAGTGCCAGAGAGGTATCCAATGCATTGGATACCTCCCTGGCACTCATAGGGTTAAGTTGTTCATCCAATATTATCACAGTCTATCAAAAAAAAAAAAACTATAACTGCAAAACAAAATCAACAACCTCTTTTCCCAGATTTCTCCAGCACAGAGACAATAACAGCAAGATCAGCAAGCAAATTTTGGGGTATTTGGGGTCAGCCTTCTTCCTCCCTTCTTCTCCCCCAAAGTGTCCCCAGATTCCCCTAATACAGAGAACAAATTCCCTACCTAAAAGGTTCCCTAAACTAAGCTTCAATTCCCCCTTTTATTTGCCTGTCTTCTCTAGCTCAAAAACGTGCTGCTTTGTCCTCTCACAAACACAGAATGCTGTGAGAGCCTGACACTCTTTATGTCTGCAGGAAATCTAGAGAAAAAATGTTCTTACCCATTGATTTCAGTGTAATGAGCTAGGTAAAAAAAGAGGGAAAGCTGCACTTTTCATGGGAAATTATGCGCCTAGTGCAAAGTGCCATTTAGTGGTGACCTAATGCTGAATGCTATTGATGCCCACTGATGGGAAGGAAACCCAGTGAAAAGTGAAGTCATGTAGTTTGTACTCTGGCCACTTTTCCACCTATCTGTTCTCAGGTTAATTTTTTGCCTTGTGATCTTTCCAGCCCTTAGTCCACTACACTAAACACCTGCCTGTATAACTCTGCACAGGCTGAATATGTCACCAGGATATGAGGCTGGATATGTCACCAGAATGCAACATGTGACGTCAGTTCTTTAAAACCTCCATATTCTACAAAAGAATACGGCAGAATGTGAACGGCCAACATGCTGGCAGATTTGTCATTCCACAGTTGTTTTATATTGTGATGTTCTGACTCCTTCCGAAGAACTCAGACAGTTGGGGGTGGCAGTACATAGCAGATGTATTGTGTAATGTTATTGCTTGAACAACATGACTTGAGGCCATGGAAATAGTGGCTGAGGTGGCTAGGTGGGCACTTTATGACTCATGTCCTCCAACAAATTCAAAATTGTACCCTTCTGTATTTTTAATTTGCAGAACAGCAACAGGAATCACTGGCATTACTGCAAATGAAGTAAATCTTGGCACACTCTCTGACACATCTACAGGACCACTAGTGTCACAGAGACGTGTGAACTTTTAGGAATGCTTCTATTTCTGCTGGTTGTTGCACTTGTGACATGCTGCTGCTGGTTTGTCTACCAATCAGGGCTGTGGTTGTTCTGCAGGTGGCATCTCAGTGAGGGTGTACCAAGATGGGATCCTGCTTTCCTCATAATCACATGTTTTTTACACTGACAAAAAACGTTGACAAGTTTAGCTTTTGGTTCATGAGTAAGGCAAGGAACTCTAAGGTAGTATTTTCTGAAATACTACCTGTGCCATGCACCAGTGCAGGTAGACAGAGGGAGCTCAGGGAGCTTAATGCATGGCTCAAGAAATGGTGTAGGAAGGAGGGTTTTATGTTCTTAGAGCACTGGGCTGACTTTGCTCTTGGTTATAATCTATTTGGAAGTGATAGGTTGCACCTAAATGGTAGAGAAGCCTCTGTGCTAGGGGAGTGAATGCTAAGAAGCTTGGAGGAGCTTTTAAATTAGGAAAGAGGGGGGAGGGTATAGACAGCAAAAATTGGGTAGACAGAGCAGATAGGAACCGGGTCCAAGTAAATGACCAGGGGGGTGGAGAAAGGGTTGGGATAAATGTAGAAAATAGGGAGGAATTCCTAGTAATGAAGATGTAGATAAAAGGCGTGTAGGGAGTGATATATGCAAAGACTTCAAAATTAATTGTATGCTAGCAAATGCAAGAAGTATGGTAGATAAAATAGGAGAACTAGAATTGCTGGCGGTTAATGACTAATTGGACATAACTGGTATAACAGAAACATGGTGGAATGATGCACATGACTGGGCTGTAAATATAGAGGGCTAGTCCCTGTTTAGGAGAGACAGGATTAATAGAAAAGGGGGAGGTGTGTGATTATATTTGAAACCAGTTAAATCCAATTTTGAGAGGTGATATTAGAGAGGAAACTGGCCAAAATGTGCAGTCCTTGTGGTTAGAAATTGAGACTAAATGTAGTGTAAAAGGTAAAAAAAAAAGTGTTGGTGGGTATATGCTACAAACCACCAAATATTGATGACAATGTTGAGGCCCAACTGCTATTGCAAATGAAGAAAGCTGCCCAGCTTGGGCATACTATAATTATGGGAGATTTTAATTATCCAGATATCAAATGGAAAAATGAGACCTGTCAGAGTGCAGAGCAGCAGGTTTGTGAGCATACTTCTTGAAAGCTACATGTCACAAAATGTGGACGTGCCAACAAGAAATAACAATATATTGGACCTAGTGATAATGAATAACAAAGAAATGGTATCCAATATTAAGGTAAGTGAACATTTCAGAAATAGTGATCACAACATGGTTACATTTGAGATCAGTTTGGCAAAGCAACCAAAACTCTTAATTTTAAAAAAGCTAACTTCAAATTATTAAGGGCTTCAATGCAACACTTAGACTGGGATACATTATTTAAAGACAAAAATACTGAGGATAAATGGTCAGAATTCAAATTTCGGTTGCGGAAATGTACCCAACAGTATATACCAATGGGGAACAAATGCAAAAGAAGTAAGTCACAGCCAGTGTGGTTAACTATACATGTAAAGTAGGAAATGGCAAAGAAAAAAAAGCATTCAAACTATTTGTCTGCAGGAATGGAACATTCTTTCTTAAAAAACAGGGAGTGCAACAAAGATTGCAAAAAGGCAATTAGGGTAGCAAAAATAGAAAATGAAACTCTAATTGCAAGGGAAAGTAAGACTAATCCAAAAAAGTTTTTCAAATATATAAATAGCAAAAAACTTAAGAGGGAGTGCATTGGACCATTCAAAAATGAGATGGGTGAGTTGATTAGTGAGGATAAGGAAAAGGCCGATGTTCTAAATACTTTCTTTGCATCAATATATACAAGGGACCCAGGAATGGTAGAAGAGCCTCAACAAGTAACTAATAAAACAATACAATTATCAGATATTGGGTTAACTCAATAAGATGTCATGGGTAGACTGAACAAAATTAAGACTGACAAAGCACCGGGTCCTGATGGTATACATCCAAGGGTTGGCAAAAGGGGTTGGCAAAACCCCTATATTTACTCTTTAAATATTCTCTCCCCACAGGCTCAGTGCCACAAGATTGGCAAAGAGCCAATATAGTGCCTCTATTTAAGAAGGGAAGTAAAACAGAACCTGGAAACTATAGACCTGTAAGTTTGACCTCTGCAGTGGGAAAACTGCTAGAAGGGATAATAAGGGACTATATTCAGGATTACAACACAAAAAATAAGATCATTAGCAGGAATCAACATGGTTTTATGAAGAATAGATCATGCCAAACTAACATTTTTAGCTTCTATGAGGAAGTAAGCAGCAACCTTGATAATGGCAAGGCAGTTGATGTAGTATATCTAGACTTTGTAAAAGGCATTTGATACAATGCTGCATAGAAGGCTGGGGTATAAAATAAGGAAATCGAGGCTAGGAAATGACCTTTGCAATTGGATACAAAACTGGTTGAAGGATAGGGAACAGTGTGTGGTTGTAAATGGACAATTCTCCAATACAGTTAAAGTGGAGAGTGGAGTACCTCAGGGCTCAGTATTTGGTCCGCTGCTTTTTAACATGTTTATAAATGACCTAGAAATAGATATGGAAAGCAAATTATCAATATTTGCAGATGACACTACATTATGCAGGGTAATTAATTCAGAACAGGATAATTGCTCTCAACAGAGCGATTTATATAAAATGGAAGATTTGGCAAACAAATGGAATAAGAAGTTTAATGTGGGGAAGTGTAAAGTCATGCATTTGGGAGGAAATAATCCCAAGGCTACTTATAAAGTTAATGGAATCATCTTAGGGGGCTCGTTTCTAGAGAAAGACCTCGGTATCCTTGACAACTACAAACTTGGAAACAGTGACCAGTGTCAAACAGCAGTAGCAAAGGCAAACAAAATCCTGTCTTGCATAAAAAGAGGTATTGAAGCAAGAGTGGATAACATTATTTTGCCATTGTACAAATCATTGGTAAGACCTCACCTTGAGTATGCAGTGCAGTTTTGGGCACCAGTTCTGAAAAAGGATATACTAGAACTAGAGAAGGTACAGCGAAGAGCAACAAAATTAATTAAGGGAATGGAGGACGTATGAGGAACGACTAGACAAACTTGGTTTATTTACTCTAGAGAAAAGACGACTAAGAGGAGACCTTATCACATTGTACAAATATAGGAGAAGTCAATACAAGGATCTCTGCAGTGAGCTATTTATTCCAAGGCCTGATCAGATGACCAGGGGACACCCCTTGAGATTAGAGGAAAGGAGATTTAGACATCAGCAGAGGAAGGGTTTTTTTTACAGTGAGGTCTATTAAATTGTGGCATTCTTTGCCCGAGGAGGTGGTTATGGCAGATACAATGGATACATTCAAGAGAATATTAGATACATTTCTTTCCAAAGGGAACATGCAGAGTTATACTGTTTGTTAGAAGGCAGATCAGGAATGTCTAATAAAGACTAACTTATTTGGCAGCAGGAAAGCTATAAAATTTTCAGTCACTGGGGTATGAGGAGAAGGTTGAACTTGATGGACTTGCGTCTTTATTCAACCTAATTTACTATGTTACTATGCATTTACTATGTTACTAAAGGTTTCATAGACTGAGTGTTTCCTGAGAGACCACTACTACTACAGGGGCTTGATGTTGCAATTGTAGAGAAGTATTGTCAGTTGTATAGTTCTCCTTTTCAGTGATGGAAGATTGAGCCTTTTCTTTACAGCTAATTTTATGGACATGTCATCGTCATTTCACTCTCTAGTACTTCATGAGTAACAGTAGAAGGGTTAATGCTGGAAATATATTCTAGATCAATATCCTCATCATCAATTATCTGATCATCATCAACATCGTCTGTCATTTCTTTCCCACTGCTTGAATATTCTTCTAGGCTTTTTGAACTCTTATACAGTTTTGTTTTACCTTTCACCTTAGGGGGATTTACAGAACACTAGCCACTACACTAATTTGAGGATGGGTGTTGTTCCTCTTCATGTCCTACTCACCAGTTGGTTTAACTGCTGCACCCTCATCTGCTACTAAAACAACATTAGAGTGTGATTCCTGTCCTAAAAGCTTTAGTACTGCTACATCTAATGGTACTTCTTTCCCCTTTTCCTCTGCTTCAAGTAAGTTTGTTGGACATAATTAAAGTACACAACAGAATTATTTGCATGTGGAGAGATGTCTTGCCATTCTCAAAATACTGTATCATGTATGTCTTTGTCTCTAGAGTCTGTGACTTTCAGCCTCAGTCAGAATTCACTTCAAGGTCCCTGCCTGTTACCTAGTAAACATTTTTAATATATAAATTGGCCATCTGTCACTGTCTATTGTTTACAAAAAAATCACTCACACACATACTCCTTGTCACTGAGATTCCTTCTCTGACTCTTTGCCTGTCTGTCTGCCTGTACATATAGCTAGTGCCTAAATTACAGCAGAAGCTTTTTCTCTCTCCCAACATCAAAGCAGTTTTAATTTTCACATTACAGCACAGTATGAGGTTAGACCTGCTTTTGAATCTGCAGTTTGCAGTAAAGGATAAATTGTACTGCACAGCAACTGCTGCAGGCATGCAGCACCATATCTCAGTGCTTTTACTTCAACTATGCTGTACTTCTCTGTCTTTTGGATATCAGTCTGTCAGTCAAAGTGGCCCAGCTAGCTCAGACAGGAACTTTGATCTCCTGCCAGTCTCAAGTCTCACTCAAAAAAAGTTTTAGCATTTTAATTTCTCCCTTCACACTCACTAGAGTATACACACACACACACACAGACATACAGACACACACACACACACACACACCAACTTTCCTGCCACAAAGACTCCTAAAAATTAACTTAATTTCCACTCACTTTGTCTAGCTCCTCTACCATTAACATGGAATGACAAGCTGCAGGAACCTGACAACCTTTTTATACTATCAAGACAAGAATACAAGGGAAACTCTCCATTCATGCATGCGTGTGAGGGGGTGGAGAATGGGGATTCATTCTTATCTTTGATTTCAATGCAATTATCAGGGCAAAATTTTCATGAAAAATGTCCTGTTGAGGAGAAACATTTCACCCTTTTCAGCTTCTGAACTATCAGAATTATTACAACCATAGCCAAGGAAACATGACCTGACTAAAATAATTTTCAGTTAAAAGGAAACAGAGGCAATTGAGAGATTTTTATTATTCATCTGCAGCAAACGTAATACAAATGTATCTGCTTAAAGACCAATGATGTGCCAGGACCATCACAACTTTTTGTTTAGCCCCTTAGCGACCTTTGACGTACCAGGACCGTCAAGGGTAAATTTGCTTTAAGGACCAGTGACAGTCCTGGTACGTCAAGTGTTAAATGGGAGCAGCGCGCCGCCGTGCACGCTGCTACCATTCATTCCAGGCTGAGACTGAGCAGTCCAGTACCGGACCGTTCAGTCTCAGCCTCTGTCGGTTGTGCCAGGTTATGTGACCATCAGTGATCATATGTACCGGCATTCCAAATCAATGAATAAGGCAGTGCTACTTACTGCCTCTAGTGTCTCCTCTCTGCCAATGCGTCCCTTACATCAAAGTAAGGGACAGAGAAGCAGAGAGGAGACACCTAGTGGAAATAAAAAATACAGCAGCTGGTGGTGTTAACCCCTTCACTGCTGGTGCAGAAGGATGGCTAGATGCAGGTCAATTTCTGACCTGCTAAATACACTTTTTTTTTTTTTTTTAAATAAAAACAACACACTGCGCATTTTGTAGGTATGACTGACTGGTCATACCTTTCATGTAGTCTCCATAAAAATGTAACCCTTTGCGCACAATTGATCCCAAGAGAAAAAACAAAAATGGTGGGGTTTTTTACTTTTTTTTTTACCTTTTTCTTTAATTTTAATAAAGTAAATGGTGGGTTATCCATATAAGTGGGGTATCAAAGGAAAGCCCTATTTGTTTGTAAAAAAAACAGTATTTCATTTATGGGGGTGGAATAAAAGCCTAAGAGGGAAAACACTGTTGAACAAAGACATAGTCAAAAAGGTCAGAATTGCTCCGGTCCTTAAGTCAAATCCACCTCTAATTTTCCCGGTCCTTAAGGGGTTAAGGAACGTGATGGTCCTGGCATATCATGAGTCTTTTGATCAAAGAGCTCCTGAGGGAGCACTGTGATCATGATAGGAGTCTAAAACTGACTGCTCCAAGACTGGAGGAGTCAGTTTCAACCTCTCTCATGATAAGCCAGTATGTGTGATCGATCAAAACCCCTGCGGTCCTTAAGAAGTTAAAGGAGAAACAAGTTTGTTACAAACTATAGCAATGCATATCAATACCTAGTATGCTTTGTAGTTTACTAGTTCTCTCTACCATCCAAGGGTTTAATCTACACTCTAGTTTACTGTGGATTAATACATGTTGCTAAATGTTTAAATTTTTAAGAGGTTACAGGAAAGCAATTTAACTTTAGAAAATAAGCCTTGATAGGCACTCAGCAATGCTCATTTACTGCTTATCAGGGTTTCACAGATGCTCCCTGAAGTAGGTGAAAAAAATGCTTGATTAGTACAACTACACATTACATTATTTTCCATTTTCCGCCATCACATATTACATTTTATCTGCCTGAATTCTCATTATATTGAAAATGGCATTACTAATTCACTTACGTTACCTTGTTCATTACAATGTTGAGAGATTTGTGTTGAAGAATTTGCATAGTTTTGATTTTTTTAAGAATAGGAAAAAGAACAAGGAAGAAAATGTGTATATTCAGTGCACTCTTGTAAAATGTAAACTTTAGTAATTTTATAATGAAAAATGATTAAAGGGATAGTAATGTTTCACAAAAACAGCAGCTCCAATTAATCTTCATAGTATTTGAGCCATAGAGAGTGTTATTTCAATACTGTCAGAGTTGTAGTTCAAGAGTAATTTAATGATAAAGTACCCCCCTGCCCCTTTTACCTAGTGTAAGCCACCTTCCCTCAGATGTGGAATCTGGTCTTAAGACCAGACAGCTCACAGCAAGGGACAATCTTCTTACTGTGAGAACAATGAAAACCCTGTACCCATTGACAGGTTTTTCCCTTATGTTAATTGAAGTTTGTCCCTCTCTGCAATCCACTTGGACACCACCCTGCTGCTCTGAGGTGAGCAGTGTTACATAAGTAAAAGGAGCAGGAGGTGGATACTTTATCATTCAATTACTCCTGAACAACAACTCTGACAGTATTGAAATAACACTCTCCATGGCCCAAATACTATGATGATTAATTGAAGCTGCTTTTAGTATGAAACATTACTATCCCTTTAAAGTAAAATGTAATATAAAAGCCTGGTTGAGGGTTTGATGCCTATTACTGATCAGTTAAAACTATTGGTGTATTAGGCTATAAAGAATGGCATAATGCACCCTCCAGAGAAATATGTATATATCTTGGAGAGATTTCATCAATCTAGTGCACAATGTATCACATCAGTTGCAGGATAGGAAACAATGTTTGAAGATAATTGGCATAATAATACTCCAGTTTATCCAGAATACCAGATAGTATCAATAAATAAAGTAACTATGATGGCACAAATGTTATTAGAATAACCCTAAGTATCCCAGTAATTGATGCGCCAGTTGGGGAATTCCTGTACTCTTTGGTAAATCGCAAATATGATCTCATTCATAAATCTCTAATATATGTTGATAGAAAGGGCAAACTAGCCACAACCTATATACAGTTTCTTTGTTGATAAAAAACCCTGCCTCGATCCCACCTGTTTTTCAAGTTACCATCCAGTTTCCCTCCTCCCCTTTACATCTAAAATCTTTGAACTCCTTATTTTCTCAATATCAACTCTTTTCTTGACCCATTCCAACTACTCCACAGAGACAGCCCTAACAAAAATTACTAATGACCTACACACAGCAAAGGACAAAGGACAATGCAGTGTACTAATCCTACTATATCTCTGCTGCCTTTGACACTGTTAACCATGCACTTCTACTGGACACACTACACACCCTTGGCATACGTGAAACACCTCTAGAATGGGTTTCCACCTATCTGTCTAAATGTCCTTTCACTGTTTCTTTGGGAACCCTTTCTCATTTCCTCATGACCTCTCAGTAGGTGTAACTCAGGTATCAGGTCTGGGACCACTTCTCTTTTCCCTCTACACCCCCTCACTTGGTGACTTCATCTCATCTCTTGGCTTTAATTGTCATCTGTATGCTGATGACACATTAATCTATCTCTCTTTCCCTGACCTCACTTCGGCTGTGCAGTATTGAGTCACTCAATGTCTCACAGCTATTTCATCATGGATAGCCCACCACTAAATTAAACTTAATATGGTTAAGACAGAACTGGTTGTATTCTATCCTAAAACCCACCCACCATCCCCACTGTCCATCACAATTGACAATTTGCCATCCACTCAATAACCATAGCATGCTGTCTTGGGGTCATACTCGATTCTTCGTTAACATTCTTCTCCCATATTCAAGCTGTCACCAGAACATGCTGCTTCTTTCTGAAAAAATATTGCCAAAGTATGTCCCTTCCTCTGTATGTCAATTGCAAAAACTCTCACGCAGGCACCCATTCTCTCTAGACTCAACCACTGCAACATCCTACTCTCTGATCTTCCTGTCTCTCATCTTTCTCCACTTTAGTCTGTTCTCAATTCAGCTGCAAGAATTACTACATTTGCTCCCAGATACCTACCCTCTCATCTCCTCCTGAAATCCTTCTATTGGCTACCTTTAAAGTATTGTAATTCTTACAATATTCTCCTCTTCTCCTTTAAGTCTCTTTGTTCTTCAGCACGCTCTTACATTTCTGCTTTTATCTCCTGCTGCATCCTTTCCTGTCACTTACGTTCTTCTCAAGGGTTCTTCCTGGCTTCTTCCTACACAACTTGAGCCATCTCTCGGCTACAATCCTTTTCAACTGGCTGCCCCTCAATTTTGGAATGCCCTCCCTATCACCATTCACCAATCATCCACACTCATCGCTTTCAAGCATTTCCACAAAACCCATCTGCTCAAGGAGGCATATCAGTAACAATGTCCTCCTTGTGAACACTGATAGTCACATCAGAATCATTCTGCTGTTCTTTTACTATGCCTTGTACTTGCACTCCTCCTACTGTCTTTGAGTCCCTTGCATTGAATCAATTAATCAGACTGACTGCTGCTAAGTAGATGTTTCTTGC
The DNA here is from genome assembly GCA_037306005.1 of Rhinophrynus dorsalis. Lineage (NCBI taxonomy): Eukaryota > Metazoa > Chordata > Amphibia > Anura > Rhinophrynidae > Rhinophrynus > Rhinophrynus dorsalis. Next base: position 235,618,371 of record CM074718.1, on the reverse strand, counting down.
CGTATGGAGATGTAGCAGGTCTCTCTCACATTGCAACGCTTGTATATAAATGAAGGAAGATGTCTAGGTGAAGAGGAGGCGATAAAAGTTATTTGGCCTTGTACCCTTCAGAGGAACAGCTAAAGCTACCTAACACATTTTGGCATTAAGTATGCCTTGATCAGAGGTATACCAAGGGGGGCCAGATCTTCAGGTATTTATACCTGTAAGACACACCTACTTGATCCATTAAGAGACTCCTGAGCCCTAGAGCACACCATGTGGATTCTGACATTGTCAAGTGATCTGTTTTGCAAGCAGACAGCTACTAATAGTAACTTGCTAGCTCATAGAACTCATCCTTCATAAACTTTTAAAGCACCACCAACTAGAGAATTCCTAAGAATAAGGAACAACTGCTCTAATGATAGTAACTATGAAGTAAGAGCTAAGGAACTTACAGTGAGATTAAAAGAGAAAGAATATAATGGAATCAATTTCAGGCAAGCATACTAAAGAGCCAAAAGAACTCCTAGAAAATGACTTACTCCCATATATAAAGAGAATTCATCGAGTACTGAAACAGTGCATTTTATTAGCACTTACTATAGTGAATCAAAACAAATAGTGGAGACAGTTAACAAACATTGGCATATATTGATGGAGGATGAAGATCTGAAAATAATTTTGGGGCCTAGTGTGTCAGTGGGCTACAGAAGAAACAGGAACATTAGAGAGACATTAGTGTCCAGTCATTACCTCAGAAGGGGAGAGAAGGAACCAAAATTAAAAGGGACATATCCCTGTGGGACATGTAGACTGTGTCCCCACATAATAAACACAACAGAAGTAACAGATCAATAATCATAACAACTTCAATACTGTAGGAGTTGTGAATTGTTTGGCATGTTCCTGCACAAAAATGTATGTGGGGATAACCATAAGATCACTGAAACAATGGGCATTTGAACATATACAAAATCACACAAGCCCTCTTAGACTCTCAAAGGAAAAAGAGAGTCTCACAGAAACAAGGTACCTCAGTCACTACAGTATCCAGACACTTTTTAAAAAAAAATATATGTATCTGTACTGAATCCTGGGGTCTTGAAACAGTGCATTTGGGCATAAGAGGAGGATGTATAGAACGGTGTCTACTACAAAAAATGTCGTTGGATCTTCCATCTCAATACAGTCCAGCAATGGGGAATTAGATTATATACTTTATTTATGCAACTGATCATCATTAAGTTCCTTGTGGAATTTTATTTAACATCTTAATCAAAACTGAGATCAATTTACTGAACTAGGGAATTTACAAATCCGCATGACAATGTCAGACTCTACATCATGTGCTCTTGGACCAAGGAGTCTCTGAACGAATCAAGTAGATGCGTCTTACAGGTATAAATACCTGGAGATCTGCCTCCCTCCGCTACACCTCTGATTAAGGCATACTCAATGCTGAAATGCATTAGGTAGCTTAAGCTGCTCCTTTGAAGGGCACAAGGCTGGATAACTTTTATCCTCTAGCAGTAATACCCTTCTACAGGAGATAACAGTATGTGAGGCTCCCTGACTGGTACTATCTTTCAGTGGGGGGGGGGATGATCATTATTTTCCCCCCCAGGTTCATATTAGGTCTGGTTAACACTGAGGGTGCTCTTTGTATGATGCTGACTTTTATGATAATTATTTATTATGAACCATAAGTATTTATGAATATATCTAGGAAAATATTGTAAATTGTAAGACAAACAAGTGTTCCGCCAATTTTTATATTTATTTACACTTTATTATACATACACGTCTATTAAGAGGGTTATTATTTACTTTTACTCTCTTCAGTTGCCTTTTCAGATTAACAGTGTATCATTTAACTATCTTTAATTTTTTTTTTAAATATATTGAAGTGTTGCAATGTGTGAGAGAGACCGTTATATCCCCTCATTGCCAGAAACATTAATTTTTTCTATATTTAATATAAAAGTAGATACTACATTATATATCAAGGCATTATATAACTGAATCAGTTCACATATGCTTAGGTGTACAAATTTACAAAGAATTTATTTCTGACTTCAATTTGTAGCGCTCATACTCGATTTTAGGAATGGACGATATCTATGGTGATTCTCATGAATGGAGATTACCTATTAGTCTAGCAGCTGACTTTACAACTCTGTAAACTGCATTTATATTATTTAAGTCTCATCTAATCATTGTCTTTAATTCATATACAAGTGTTGCAATGTGAGGCCTGCTCAGGGACACAGATATATTTAATGGTGTGAGAGAATCTGAGAAGCAAAGGTGTACTAAAAAACCAACTGTCAGCTTCTAATTAGCAGCACTCAAACTGATTGATTGATTCAATGCACCAGACTCACTGACACTGATTCTTATGAATGGGTATTTCCTACTAGCTTTGGGCTTCAGTGATATCCGGATAACTACAGTCTTTTCTAATTATATAGTTTCTGTTCTCATACATGGTTTATCAACAAAGGAATTGTATATAGGTAGTGGCTAGTTGCCTTATCACCAGTGTATAATAGAGATTTATGAATGATATCATATTTGTGATTTAACAAAGCATATAGGAATTCCCAGATTGGCACACCAAATGACTGTGATATTTAGGGTTATTCTAATAACATTTGTCCCAAAATAATTGCATTATCTATTGATACTATGTGGCATTGCTGATATATTGTAGTATTATTATACCTTTTATCAGGAAACATTGTACCCTATCACACAATTGATGTGATACTTACATTCTGCAGTAGATACCTCCATTGAGGGAATGTTTTTTGTGTGCATAGCACTCTCTGAGATATTAGAAATATTTCTCTGGAGGGTGCATTATGCCATTCTTTATAACCTAAAACCCCTATGGAGTTAACTGACCAGTAATAAGCATCAAACCACACTTAATTATCAATTAATAAAGTTTACATTTTACAAGCGTGCATTGAATATACACATTCTCTTCTCTTGCTTTTTTTCCTATTTGGGAACACAGAATAGTTCCTTTATTATTTCAAAGAATCAGGAGATTTCTATATGGTTTTTTTTAAGAACCACCTTATTAAGAGGAAGAAGTGACATATAACAAACTGGTTATGTTAGTACCAATAAAACACTTTCAAAATCCTAATAAAACTGAAATATGCTTGGTGCAAGCTGAATTTACCTAGGCTTATAATAAATACATAGACTGAGTTTGTGAGGCTGATTTACTAGAATAATTCTGCAGCTATACCAGGCCAAATCAACTGTCCCATAGGGAACAGATAGTCTTAACCCCATGAATGCTAGAGACCAATAGCATTCAAGGGGTGTTTCCTTGGTTTAAACAGGTGAATGTTTTTTTCCCTCTTAAAAGAGGAGCAAATGGTCAGTGCATCTTCACAGTCTCTAATGTCAGGGTATGAAACACAATGTTTGCTGTAGTACATGCCAGTGTGCAATCTCTGGCTTAACAAAACTTCCATGCCTACAAGCCCTGTACACCCTCCCCATTTCTATAACATCTGCATGGAAATATCATAAACGTATGCCCTACACCTAGTTTAGTATATTGCCTTATATGGAGTAATGGTTAGAAATTATCAACTAGGGATGAGCCTGCCAGAGTATATAGTAGATTCAATAAAACAATATCCTAGAATGCAGTCTCTTTTAGCTCACAACTGAAGGACATCATACTTATTCTGATCAGATTGCATCTGAGCCATGAAGTTTCAAGCAGTTCCTCTCAGAAAAGTAGCTTACCCCAGAAGTATGTTTCGGCCTACTTTAGTCTCATTGTTGAGGTGCAGCTGTTCTCTCTAAGCATTTGTTAGCAAATGGTCCATATCTGGATTCCCCTATAATGATAGGGGAACCAAGCCCAAGGGTTACTTGCATATGAAGTATTGGTCAAAGTTGTCCAACTAGAAACAAGCCTACCAGGGAATGTAAAAGGCTCTATACGACCAAATTGTACACAGGGTGCAACCTATCTTATCTCACAATTGCCAAACAGAGAAGAAATATCCTGAACCACATCATACTTATCCTGCCCAGATGACAGCCCAGTCACAAGTGTCAGGCAATTCCTCTCTGAACAAAAAAAGCAGCTAACCCAAGAAGTATGTTTCAGCCTTTGTCAGTGAGGTCCAGCTTTAGGCACTTGTAAACCACATCTGGATTTCCCATAAACCTTAGCAATGGTCAGAGATTATCAACTATTACTGAGCCTGCCAGGACACATAGCAGGCTCTGTAGGAATTTAATCTGCCCATGTGCAAACCTATTAGCACACAAGAACTATCCACAAATAAGAAATATACTGAAGCACGTTATACTAATCTTGCCCAGATGGCAGTGCAGCCAGGTAATTCCTCTCTGAACAAGAGAAGCAGATATCTGCAGAAGTATGTTTCAGCATACTTTTGCCTCATCAGGTACTTGTGGGCAAGGTGTCTGTGATGGCCTCTGTATCCACCCTTGTAGATTAGTGGGTGCCTACCAAGTCATTTATACCAGACTAGTTGAAGAGCCCGTTACACGGGCCACAGTGCCACTGCCAGCTGGTCGCATGACTGCAGCGTTACACACGTTTTAGTGAATTATTATATAGGATTAGCCAACAGACAGGCCTGGGCCATTTGCCACTGGATCTTGTTGCACCACTCAAAGGAGAGGCAGTCAACTAGATTGGAGGACCTTCAGGTGCAGCCAGCCTGTAGCAGCTGGATTAGGGCAGTGACCTGGTTAGAAGCTCACACTTCTACCCACTGAAACAAATGTCTGCAGAGCAGGTATCATCTCCTCCACACTGAATTCTCCAATAGGCACTAATCCCTCTGCCCTGTTACTGCCAAGCAGATATCATCCCCTCTCCTCCAACATCTCCTCTAGGCAGGCACTAACCCCTCTGCCCTGATGCTGTGGAGCAGCTATCATCTCCTCTGCTCCAACATGTAGGCACTAACCACTGTGCCATGATAGCATGATGCCACCTTTAACAAGGCACCCTTGGCCACACAGGCTTTGTGTTTTCAACCCCCACTCCCAATTACAGTGCTTGAACATATGCTTCAGAAATAGAATTACATAATATAAGTTTATTGAATTACTACCTGGCTTTTCACAACCTACAGTTAACTTAGGGTGACACTACATGTATTTAAACAAAATACCATTATGATAGAATACAAAGCATATAAAAAACATAATATTATTGGGGTGTTGGGTGGAGCTAGAGTTTAGGCAGTACAGACTGGAGGTACAGAACTGGCAACAGTAAAGGATTTGCATATAGGCCTGGCTATTGGCCACTAGCCTTGGGCTCACAGGCCATACCATTATGCATGGACTCAAACAATAGATTGCAGTTCACAGGACAGGATAACACCTGTGCTTCCTTAACAGGCATCAGTGCAATACTGCTATGCATGGTTTGAACCAATAGATGGCAACATTGTGTTCACAGAACTTTTGCTGGAAAAAGTCAGTGGCATATGTATTACCTGTAATGTCCATGTAACCCCACAGTTCTCACACATCACAGGGACAGGAATTCACCTGTTTCTCCATAGTGTCCACATCTGGTTTCCTCAAAAAATAAGAGATATTTGCATATGAAAAGCATTGGTTAGAGATGTTCACATAGGAATGATCTAGCCAAAATATGTAGCAGGCTCTATAGGACCTTGCTCTAAAAAGGGTGACATTTCTTTTAGCTCAAATTTTAACTTTTAAAACCTAGGAGTTATGAAGGAATCATTATATGGACCCCATGCTGATAAGTGTCTAGAAATAATAGCTTCAAGTCACTGAGAAGGCCTAAGAAGACCAAAATGATTGGCAGTTTGTAGATACACTATTATTTGGTCAGGGATGTGCTTCAGGATATCAGTCTGTATGAATGGCAATTCTGAGGTAAAATACATTTCACCCTGGTAATATAATATGCCCCTCCACTGTCTTCCCATTCTTGTGATAAGATGGAATAGAGTGTGAGAGCAACACAGGTATGGTAAAAAAAATTAACTGAAAGGAAGTGGCTCAAACTTCCAACACTGAAAGGGCAGAATGTTTGTTTGTACCCTCTGAAATATCAACTGGGCAATTAAACATATCTATGAGTATAACAAGGATCATCTTGGTCATCATCAACAATAGCATCACTCCTTCTAATCCTAATGAAACCCAGTCACACTCACTATTATTAATTAATAGTAGTAACATAGGTCAAAATCCACAATCCTAGCCCTGAGTGATTCTGCTGCTCTTTAAAGTTAAGCACCACTGATGCCTGTTGCTAATTCTAACATTTATTCCCTCTTGTAGTAATAGTGGTTCCTTAGGAACTCCTCTGTCTATGAAATCTCCAGTATGGAGATACTTCACTCATGATACAATAGTTAAACATACTGCTATCAGTTGTTAAAAAACAGTGGAGAATGGGGAAAGCAGGATCACATCTAGGCACATCTTCAATGAGATCCTACCAGAAGTGAAAATACAGGTCTAACTGGGAGAAGCACCATCAGTCAGACTAGTAGCAATAGAGGAACTCCTGAAAGTCCACGGGACCAAGGGGTATAATAATAATAGTGTTGTAGATATCTCAGGGAATGGAACAACATTTTCCTCTGTAACAATAACATCCATGTCTCCAAGTGCTGTTGTGCAAATGCAAAGCACAGAGGAGGACGACTGAGTTATTTGGAGGTAACAACAGTCAAAGAGTTACATAGTTACATAGTTACATACAAGCTGCCTTCACCACCTGAAACAACACTAGTCATGATGTTAGAACAGTCAAGATACACAGCTCTACTTCTATGTGCTATAAATCCACAGTGAGTTTGTGGAAAGATGTGAAAAAAAACACACACACACACACACAAAAGTAATTAAAAATATGCCTGTGGAATGGCAAATTTTCCATAATGTTGGTGGTTAACATTCTGATCTATTCATTATTGTTGAAAACCGTGGTTTTAAAGAAATTATGCAATGTGTTCAACCTTGCTGCATATCTCAAGCTGCACGATTGGTGTTGTGTTTAATGAGCTGAAAACATCATACAACAAGGTTTCTTGAAAATTTGATAACATTGCCCAATACTGAAATGCGGTGTGATGCTGTCACTGTGCCCCTTACCTTACCCCAGCCTCAACCTGCTAACAATTTATCCAGACTTATGTTATGGTAGGCCTCAGCCTGCTAACAATTTTTTCAAGGTTTCTCTTGCCATTGTGAGGCTCTAACGGTCTGGGAATATGCGCTGCAAGAAACCTAACTCGGAGCAGATCAGGACTGATCAAAGTAACAGCATGCAGTACTTGCAGGAGACACTGGAAACTTTGGAACAAGGCAGGTAAGTGCTTGCAGGAGACACTGGGAACTTTGGAACAAGGCAGGTAAGTACTTGCAGGAGACACTGGAAACTTTGGAACCAGGCAGGTAAGTATTTGCAGGAGACACTGGAAACATTTAGAACAAGGCAGGTAAGTGCTTGAAGGAGACCAGAGAGCTATAGCACAAGGCAGGTAAGGACTTGAAGGAGACCAGAGAGCTATAGCACAAGGCAGGTAAGGACTTGAAGGAGACCAGAGAGCTATAGCACAAGGCAGGTAAGGACTTGAAGGAGACCAGAGAGCTATAGCACAAGGCAGGTAAGGGGGAGGCAGTACACGCCACGGGGCTCAAGAAACAACTGAGCATCCACAAGCGTGACCGCCCCTACTTACCCGCAATGCTCGTGACGTCACGCCGCGGTTGCCTGGCGACGCGAGCCCGACGCCTGCCTCTGCACCAGCCGCACCGAAGGAGGAGGCGGGGCGCGCACAGGAAGCCCCGAACGCCGACAGCCATAGGCCTCACCTAGCTAACAATTTTGTTAAGGCTTATGTTGCTCTATGACTGAGTCTGCTAAAATCTTTTACCTGTAAATTTCTTCACTTCAGCGTTCAGTAGTAGTAGTAGTATTGCAGTGGTAATCCTCACTAATACAGAAAGCATAAACAGGAAATCGAAACGTTCCATGGGGATTTTCATTGGGTGCAGTGAAAACGTAAACATTTGATGTATTTTCTGTGCTCTGGTTTTTATGAAAAAAAAGTGGAAAATAGTGATTTTAATATGAGATTACTAAAGTTGATGTAAAATAGAATAGTTGGGAATTTTAGTTTGATAGTAGTGTTGAGCGAGCACCCCGATGCTCGGGTGCTCGGGTGCTCTGACCGAGCACCCCCTGAGGCTCGAGTGCTCGGCCGAGCACCCGAGCCCCATTGAAATGAATGGGGCGACACGAGCATTACACCAGGCACCCCCTGCTCTGATGAGGGGAGGGTGCCTGGTCAATGCCCCCCTTCATCTCTGCTATGCCCCCTTCATCTCCGAATGCCCCCTTCATCTCCGCAATGTCCCCCTTCATCTCCGCTATGCCCCCTTCATCTCCGCTATGCCCCTCTTCCACAATGTCCCCCTTCATCTCCGCAATGCCCCCTTCATCTCCGCAATGCCCCCTTCATCTCCGCAATGCCCCCGTACCTCCAGTCCCTGGTGGTCCAGCGGAGCGTCTTCAGATCTGTGCCTCTTCCGGCACAGATCCCCGCCACCCGAACATGGCGGGCGAGCACATGGCGGTACTCGACGAGTACCGCCATGTGCCGAGCAGAGCGATGCTCGAGCCGATCCGAGCATCGGCCGAGCACGCTCGCTCAACACTATTTGATAGTAAAAATTAATGCTAGGAAGTCCCAGTCAATTTGTGATTTCCTCTATAGTGAAGTGTATTTTAATCTGTGTATGTGTGGGGGGTAGTTGCCAAAGTTGTTCAAGTTTGAGAGGTAGTGTCAAGATCTTCAGATGGGTCCCAATAGCTAGGGACTGTGATATTTATCATTTCAGATTTATTGCAGTTGGGTTTAAATTTAAATAAGTGACTAAAAAGTGACTAAAAATATTTAATTGTTGGACAAGGGAGTGGATCAGAGGGTGCAGTTGTGATGGAGCCCAGAATCCAAGGGGCCCAAGCAGCACCAGGTCCAAATACATTATAATTATGCCTCTAGGAAAATAATGGTGTGTTAGGGGACTCAAAAAATGTTTTGCATCAAGGGTTACCATTGACTAGTTATATCAATCGATGGACTAAAACATGTAGCAATTTCTCTGGGTCTGTGATTATTAAAAGAGGACCACCTTTAAAGAGTTATAATTTCCAACATTTAGCCCAGAAATAGAGGTATAGTTCATGAGAGTGTTGGCTAAGATCTCTATAAGCTCCTGAACAATGTGGGATCAGTCTCCCTGATATCCAGACCTACTGAGCAGTGACTGTATTTGCAAGAATTTTAGACCTTTCCTCATCTACCCCTAAAGAATGGGTGTCTTCTTGTATGTATGCGTGTCATGGAATTAACCTACGGCAGTTTTTCTTCCTAAGACCTGAGTCGTTCCCTTAATTAGCTCATGATCATGTTATTCTGATTGGACTATTAAATACGTTGAAACTCTGGAATAGGAAATATAGCCTATCACAATTTCCATTCCCTAAACTTTCCGTCCGGGGAAATCTGGATTTCCTTCCACAACTGGGTTCACTTGCGCTCCAGACATGGGAAATGCATGGTTTATCTGCTGTTCAGGATCTGATTCTGGACACTGGAATCCTCACAATGGAATCGGTGTTATGTAACTATGGCCTAGGAACGTGGGTATATAGGCAGATCTGGCACTACCTCCTAGGACTGGTGGCTAAAGGTTACCATCCGAGAGATTTGACCATATTTGAATCATTGCTTCAGTCGCCGATCTTGCACATATGCCCACTTGCTAAGCTATACTCCTTTCTCTCTAGCCTATCCCCGTTACGGCATCCTTCCTTTGTTATACAATGGGAGTCAGACATATCTCTTGACTGGTCTCCAGAACTTTGGAAATGGATCTTCAAACTCAACCTGTTGCTTCCTACTGCATGGCAACAATAGAGTTAAACTACAAAAAAAAAATCACACAAGAACCCCACACTCTCTGGCAGCCATGGAACTTGATGTCTCTCCACAATGCTGGTGCTGTTTTAGCCATAGAGGAACATTTCTGCACATATGGCGGGAGTGCCCAAGAATCATGCCCTACTGGCCTAATGTCCAATGTGTTATTCTTAGCTGGCTCCAAATTGATCTGCTCTGAAATTTTCCTGTTGAACCTTTTAATGGACCTTGATGCTTCTCTCATCAGCTCTCGGAGGCACATCAAAGCCCTATTACTTCTCATGTTAAATTCAGCTAAATCCCTGATCCCTGAATTCTGGAAGTCACTGGATATACTCCTTGCATTGATGGTCCAGACTTTGCTTGCTACAGGACATGGACCGGTTGCATGCACTGTCCTCTGCCTCCTATGCTGCGTTTGATGACAAATGGGCTCCACTGATGAACTATTTGCCACCACAGAAGAGAAGATAAGAAGAAAGAAGAAAATGGAAGATAGGAGATTAAAGAAGAAGACTTACACTGGATGATCAGTGTGCTGAAGACCCCTCTGGACACCAGGATTAGAGTGGATGCTGTTAACTTTGCGGGGATTAACCCTGTCAGTGCCAATAGGTATACAACGCTCTGCAATGCATTGCATACCCCTGGTACTCATAGGAATAATTTTTCTAATATTACACACATTTTTCAGTACTTTTGATATATTGAAATGGGGCTTAGGGAATAGAATGAGAAATTCAAACTCTTTTTAATGGCTTTCAATGGATGCAAATTGTTTTTTCATACGGTAGTTTTTCACAGAGCAGGTAACTGGATTGCTTACTGTGATTGAAAAACTACTGTTAGCTGTTTTTCTCTTTTAACAGGCTCTATTTGATCTAGCCCTAGACCTCAGGTACAGGTACATTTTACCTATACTTTTTCTTTTGTATTGTCAAAGGAAAGCTGTAAATAATTCAGAAAGAATATATTTAAATCAGTTTTTGATATTAATCTGTATGATATGATTTTCCACTTGAGGGCTAGAGGGGTGCAGAATAAAACTGGTCTTCAAGGTGTTAAATATCATATGGTGTAGACTATAACAAAAAGTCTAACGAAGATACCTGATTAGTCTGTGTTCACAGGCACAATAAGGGATGAACAAGAAAAGCAATGATTCTTTTTTGTGGCTCAATCTGGAGGAGCTAGATAAACTCTGAATACATTCATATTGATTCAGATTGAGTTGGGGAATGAGGTGGGACAGTGAAGTACAGGAAAAAGGGAACAGGACAGCATGGGGCAGTAGCAAGGAGGGCTGATGGGTAGGAATGAGTGGAGGGCAAGTGGTGGGTCACAAGGGGAGACTGAAAAGGTGAATGAGCCAAAGAGATGGAAGGAAGAGGTGTTTGTCAAAGACATTGAATGGAGGAGAGTTGTCTAGAAGAGATGGAAGAGAGGAAGCGAACAGATAGAGACACTTCTAATTATCACGGGGAAAGAAGGAGAGGAGAGAAATTCCCTACTTTGAAAAATTAGAGGAATTCCCTACTTTTCCCTGGACAGGAATACGCTGTGAGTGACATCTATATAAAATACCTAACTGAAATCATTGCTTTACAAGATGAAACTGAACACAACATATTTCAGATTAATTTACAGAAATGTTTCTTTCAACTTTATTGACAATCTTCAATCTTGCCTCTGAGGTCATCAAGATAATTGGACCCTTTGCATTTCAAATCACTTCTACATGTCAGATCTTTTAATAACATATATCTTTCCTTGTCCCCTTGATTCTTCTAAAACACTTCCAGTGCTATATGAAACTCAATGTGGCTGACGAAACTGAGAAAATCTGGGGCAAGCCATCTGCACCACTGGAGACAAATAGAAATTCCCAAAATTCACATAGAACTGAATATTTTTTTTATCCCTTGAATTGTTTCCCAAAGCGTTGGGAGATCTCTTTAACATTCAAGGTATTAAATGTCGGCACTCAAAGGGTTAATTCTTTGAATGCTATAAAGCTTTGGATAGGGATGCATTGGAGACCTTTCTAGCATTCAAGACGTTACATCTCCATGTAATCTTGTGCCCCCCCCAAAAAAAAAGGTGCGGTTAGTCTGACCCAGAATAGCAAATATTTAGCCTATTGGTAAGGGTTTTGTTCAGAATTTTAAGTGGTGCAAATCTAGAGCACACCAATTTATTATAAAGGAAAATAAAAAAATTGGCATGGTCCCATAGATATATATGGGGCTTTAACACTTTGAGTACCATAGAAGTATCCAATGAATTGCGTGGCACTCAAAAGGATTAATCCCTTCAATACAAAGCAATGGATTGTTGCACTCTCTCTAGGATTCAAAGTTTTAACACTTTGAGTGCCAGAGTGGTATGACATGCATTGCAGAGCAATGCATTCTGTACCACTCTGGCATTCAAAGGGATACAATTTTCCTTTTATTCAATCAAAATGTATCTTCTCCCCTTTGGTATAGATGCTGGAATTCTACCTCTTCAGCTTCCTGAACATGACCCATAGATATGATTGCAACGGGACGCTTGTGACCTTGGGGCTCCCCCACTTCTTACTCCTTCTACATCCTTAAATACATTAGTGCTCACTCTTCACTATGTATGTGTTCAGTGGAGACAGAGACAACACAGCTTCTAATAACAAGCTCAGGCAAGCCTTGTGGCTTTAAAAATGATGAAGGCAGCAGGCAAACCCAGAGTTCATGTCACTTCTCAAGGTGGCTGTGAAGCATATAATAACAGCTTTCCATCCTACCCTTACTGTGTACTGAGATTGAGAGCAAAATGATTATGATTCACCAGCATGAAGCTGGTCAGATTCCTCAGCACATACATTTGCAGTGTATTACAGTCAACATTTTTATACAGCAGAGAGAGTATGAGATACTAAGTGCAAACTGGAGCAATTCTGGAATAAACCAGCAGCACCACAGAGAACACATAAAAAAGCCCCAAATTCACATTGATTTCAGTGCGGGCTATTAATCCCTTAACCCTTTGAGTGCCAGAGGGATATTCAACACATTGAGAAGCAATGTACTAGACACCCTCAGTGGGTTAAATGATGGAACATTAAAGGGAATTAAATGAATGGATATTTTTATTAGCCCCCCCCATGGTACAGTTGGTTTATTATAGAATTGCTGTTCCTCTTAGTATATTAGCTACTGTCTGTTATTTCCAGTGTACAAGTCAGGGGTTCTCCATCTTTTTTTAACTCAAGACACCCCTAACATGCACTTTCGAATTTTCAGGGCCCGCCTAACATTTTTATGTGTAATGAATGGTACAGTTCTTTAAATATACAGTTATTCTTAGGACGCACAATAAGAATAACAAATTCAAATATTGTGCACATGGATTATCATAAATATACCTTTTAAACTAGAATTTCACATTTTTGTCATTGTCTTTTTAGAAAATTACAGTTCTCTAAGTGGATGTCTGAGATGCACCAAACTGCCAAGCACCCTGCTTGAAAAACACTGTTATAAGTATTCCATATCATTATACAGAACAATCTTGTGTATAAAGGCAAACTGGAGCAATTCAGATATTTACATAGCTGCTGTCAAACTGACAGACACAAAGGCAGTCACAGACACACACACACACACACACACACACACACACAAAGAATTAACAAAAGTACACACACCAATAAAACTGACACTATTTACAGTTTACTTTTAATGATATAATGATGACCACTTAAATGTTATTAAATTACATGTGATTTTTCTGAATTAGAGAATGTTTGCACTTATTTAGTGAAAGCATTTTAAAAAAGTGAAAGTGGCTAAAATGTCAGCCGTTTGGTAGAGGATTAGCAATTACACCTAATACAGCAAAGCAGTTTGCACACATATTCATATGTCTAGATAACTTTGCCGTTAATTTAGGAGCATGTGCTAACTTTCCTGTTAAATTAGGAGCATGCTCTGTTTAGCAGCAAGGCATGTCTTGCATCAAAACGTGAGCAATTGCAAACACAGCATAAATATACAGCTTTTAAAAAGTAGAAAATGCTTAACTTTCTTGCATTCCACCCTAGTGGAAAATGGAGGTCCCTGCAATGTGGAAGTCATAGTTGTACATGCTAGAGCACTTGTACAATAGAATAAGGCCATTAGTGAGTACACAATGCAAAACTGGAAGGCTTTGGAAGGATCATCTTTGTCACTTGGCAGTGGCAACTAATGTGTGACCTACATGAGCTGCTGAAACTTTTTGAGTAGGCTACCTTGCTGGACCCCACTTTAAACATAACATTGTGATCAATTTGTGAGTGATCATCATCAGCATCTCTCTGAAAATTCTGGATTCTGTCAAATAATGTAAAGATATGCTTATATATTGAGTGAAGTGGAGGATGAAAGAGAGAAAATTAGGGCCAAAAAGCTAGAAGAAAGCATAGTGAAAATGAAGTCAGCAAAGGGTTCATATCAGCAGCAGCAACAACATCAACAAGAGCATCCCATTCCAAACATATCTCTGAACACATCATCGTCATTGAGGATGGGTAAACATTTTTACCTGAATAGCAAAACAGGCACTTTTTTGTGAAAATTGCCATGTTTCCTCTTTTTCTCAACATAGCTCATTGCATTGACCTCAATGGTAAGACAGAATTTCCCCACCATGTGGCAAGTTTCCATTCTTTTCCTGCAGGCATATTATAAAAGGCGAGTCAGATTCCTACAGCAGGTCACTGGGGGTTATGCATTATGGAGTGATAAAGAGGTGATAAAGTGACAATGACTTCTCCAATGCTATCACTTCTCCATTTCCTATGTTATCCTATGAATCCTATGTACTAAGATTTCTTAGTCTGGAGGTGTGAGAAGTGAGCAAAGGAGGTTAACCCAAAATATCCCAACATTTTGTGTGCCTGACTGGGAAGAATCAGGCAGCTGTTATCCAACTTTGTTCCTTATCTGGGTGTTATCTCTGTGATAGGGGAGTCTGGGAATATGAGAAGGGAGCAAAAGAGATTTACCCCAAATATTCTGTGCGATTGAATGTGTCTGATCTGGCTGTAAACTCTGTGTTAGGGGAGTCTGGGATGTGAGAAGAGAGCAAAGAGATTTATCCAAAATACCACAAAATTCTCTGTGACTGACTGGAACATACATGCAGCTGTGATACAAGTTCCATCCTGATCTGACTGTTTTCTCTGTGCTAGGGGAATCTGTGGAAATAATCAGTTGAACAGGGAGTTTTTTATTTTTTTATGTTGACAATGATAGGGATAAGGAGAGTTAATTAAAAAATAAAATAAATAAAAATAGTTTGATAGTTGACTGACATAAGCTGTGACTGAGGAAGATTGATACTAGAAGAATTATAGTATTTTGGAACAGCAAGACATCACACACACAATCAGATCTATTGTGTGCTTCACTGTTAAATAATATCCAGCAAACATACTAGTGGTAGAGTTGAAAGAAATAGTAGGGATGTGAATTGTTAGTCCAGCTACTGACCGCAACCATGATTGTTGCAACATGTGCAATAAAAGATGATGATGATTCTTCTCCTCCTCCTGAGGAGGCAGTTTGTCAAAGTTCCATAAAAATGTCCACCACCACCAAAAATATAAAAAAATTCTTGTAAGAACACTAACGATGATAAGAAGTCACATTATAGTTTTGATGGCAAAATGGAGGAAGGTGTATCAGTTCAACCAACTGCTGCATCTGACTCTGACAGAACAAATACCAGGCCCAAGTAGCAGCTACAATATACTGTTGTGCGGGTTTGAGAATGGTGCTAGCAGTCGGTGGCTGCTCTCAGGAGGTCTTGTTGTGGCCGAAGCTGGGTAGAGGTGCAGGCCGCAAAGCCTGATAACAGGACAACCACCTAGGACACAGACTGCTACCCACCAGGTCAGGAATCAATGTATTAAAACTACCAGTAGTAAAGCTGCCTCTGTCGAACTCTGGATCAGCAGCACTGGGGGTCGCAGGGATACTGTGCAATGGGAGGTCAAACCGAGAATGGTCGAAAGAGGCAAACTCTACTAGGTAGTCAACACCGTTGAACACGATACACTGGGCACCGAGAACCTTTTGAGATCAAAAGGAGGGTGGTTGACAATCCGAGTAAGCAACAGGCAGGCAAAAGACGGTACCTAGGATGAGACAGAAGGATAGTCGAACAAGCCAAGGTCAAAACCAGTCGAGCAGCATGGTACAAAATAAGCAGGCAGAAGAATAGTCAAATAACAGGCTAAGGTCAAAACCAACACTGGAGTCATAGCAGAATCAGGACACAAGAGACGTAGTCGAGGAAAAGTAGAGTCAAACAATGGAAAAACTAGGAACAATAACTCTCAAAACTTGATATACAGAACACTTTGATAGCACAGGGTAGGAGAACCAGAATACCTGGTAAAGATGGGAAAACCCGGAGAATCATGACAGAGAGGTGCCACTGGTGGCAGTGACTGCAAATGCTAATGGGGGATTGCTACCAGCAGGTCTATTCAGCCCATTTGGTCTTCTTACTAGTGATGGGGTACTAAAAGAACTAGTAGAGTCAGCAATAGCAGCAGTGGCATGGGAGTAGGGTTTTTTTTTTGCATACACGTCAGCATGCATTTACTGCAAATGATTTATTAATACAGATGTGTCAAGGTGGGATTCCTCCTTTCCTCTCTTTACTGTGCAGTCATACAGGGTGCATAAAGAATTTGTAGTTTGCTGCGCTCGTCCAGACTCCAGGGAGAAATATTCCTACACTGAGGAGATTTCAATGCAGGATGAGGAGATAATGTTGTATTAGAAACATGTGCTGCAGGTCCTGAGTCTGACCCAGTACCGGATGATGATCTTTGGACTCTGCCTCACTTATTCTCCTAACACTAACTACTAAAACAGCCAGAATAAAAGAGGACAGCATATTTATTAAGGTCTATCATCATATGTACTGTAAAATATTAAGAGTTTGGTGATGTGACATTGAGAGAGAGAGAAAAAGAGAGAGAGAGAAAGCAGCTGAAATCTTACTGACAGACAAGTTCAACATACATTAACTACTAAAACAGCCAGAAGAAGAGGGGCCAGCATATCTATTAAGGTCTATCATCATATTTATTGTAAAATAGTACGATTGAAGTGACATTGAGAGAGAGATAGAAAGCAGCAGCTGAAATCCTCTTTTCATTAGCTACTTGTAAAGACGGGGAAAAGCAGTTAAACAGAGAGTGTGTTGTATATATTATTCTTTTTAGATGGCGATAACAACAGTTAATAAAAAAAAATAAAATTCAATAAATAGAAATTGCTTTACTGATAGGTGCCAGTGACCAAAACAAGAGCTGTAACAGGCTTACAAATATTAGAAGATGCCAGTGACTTACTGTCTATGATAACAGTATTTTGTAAAGGGCAAAGAAGTATTGTTGTGTATGTTACTGTTAAAATTCACACTACTTTGTTAATGTCCAGCAAATGTACTAGGGGAAGGGGTAGGGATGTGTTATTAAAGTGGTAGTTTACAAACTGACAGCAGCCATGGATGCCGCATTATGTGTTCAATAAACAATGATAATACTTCTCTTGAGGAAGTTGTTTGTGAAAGTGACATGAAAAGTTCCTCTACTACCACCAGCAACATAAATAAGATTAAAATACATTGAAGATTGGAATGAATCACATTCTAGTGTGGATAACATAATGGAGGAAGGTGTATCAGTTCAACCAACTGCTGTAACTTACAGTGAGACAGACATGTACAGTATCTTTGAAAGTAGTAGCGAAAGATCTGAAAATCCCTCTAAAGGGGAAAGTAAAAAGACATTACTTGAGATGTCAAAAAGCCTCAAGAAATATAAAAGTAGTGAGGAAGAATCAGCAGGTGATGCTATGATGACCTAATTATTGATTATGATTATGTTAATGCAGAATATATCCCTCTAGCATCTACCACTTCTTCAGACACTGATGAAACTGAGATTGAGAGAGATTATGATATGGTCAGAAAAATTAGCTGAAAGGAAAAGGCTCATCTTCCACCACTGAAAAGGTGCACTGTGTCTGTTTATAAACTGTTTGAGAAATCAGTTGCAAAATCTGAATCTGGAAAATGTGCCTTAAAATATACAAGATGAGAGTTGGTACCTTGTTAACCCCAGCAATACAGAAGAAAAATATAGTCAAGTTGATATCTTTATTGGCTAAGATTATTTAGGATGCAAGCTTTCAAGACCTCTTAGGTCTCTTCCTCAGGCATGTTAAAAATAAAAATATGCTGAAAGAAAGGTCATAGATGCTCAACTAAGCTCATGAGCTAGCAAATACATACACGAAGCTCACTAGAACTGCATCCAGTGCCAAGGATGCAATCTCTTTTAGCTCACCAGTGCCATACACAGAGAGGAAATCTTTAGCCCTGCCAAATGACAGTCCAGCCACGAATTGCCAGACAATTCCTCTCTGAACAAGGGAAACAGCTAACCTCAGAAGTACGTTTTGGCCTTTTTGGGCCTCATTGGGGAGGTGCAGCTGATCCCTCTAGGCACTGTGAGTAAGGGGTCCATGTCTGGATTCCCCCCATTACTCTTAGGGTGACCTGACCAACCCCAAGAGCAATTTGCTTATGTAGAAAGAAAGGTCAGAGATGCTCAACTAGGATCATGAGCTAGCAAATACATGCAAGAAGCTCACTAGGACTGTTTCCAGAGCCCAGGGTGCAATCTCTTTTAGTTCACCAGTGACATACACAGAGAGGAAATCTTCTGAAGCATATCATATTGGTCCTGCCAAATGACAGTCCAGCCAAGAAATGTCAGACAATTCCTCTCTGAACAAGGGAAACGCCTAACCTCAGACATACGTTTGGCCGTTTTAGGCCTCATCGGTGGGATGCAGCTGATCCCTCTAGGCACTGTGAGCAAGGGGTCCACATTTGGATTATCCCCCCCATTACTCTTAGGGTGACCTGACCAACCCCCAGAGCAATTTGCATATGACCTTTCTTTGTACATACATAAAAATATGAAAACATCTCTCTTATATACAAGTACACATTGCATTGTTTAGAATTGAAAGCAGATAAGATCAGCTCAGTTCAGACCCAAATTCTTAGATCAGTCAGTGGTAAAGGAGTGTGATGTAAATTGCAGTCGTCCTCTGGAAATGTCAAAGGTATATACACTCCCAATAGATCTCTGTTCTAAAGGCTAATCTGTAATGTGATAATGTGACAGAAATTCCCTAAACTGGAGCATTCATTTAACCTCCCTCCCTGGGTAGAAAATACTTGAAACACCTGGTAAAACAAACACCCAGCTTCCTTCAAGAAGCCACAGACTTCTTAAACAAATTAGCTGACTTGAGCTCCATTCCAGAGAGCACCATCCTGTCCACTATTGATGTAGAATCTAGTGATGATCGAGCACCCCGATGCTCGGGTGTTCGGGTGCTCTGGCCGAGCGCCCCCGGAGGCTCGAGTGCTCGGCCGAGCACCCGAGCCCCATTGAAGTCAATGGGAGGACTCGAGCATTACACCAGGCACCCCCTGCTCTGATGAGGGGAGGGTGCCTGGTTCATAGGAAAAGGTCAGAAAATGATGGAAACACCACAGAAATGGTTCAGGGACAGCATAGGGAGGATGTCTGGATGCATCTTGGACTCCAACGTCGCTGCTGGGAACGATGTTTCGCCCGTAGTACGCCATTTTTACAGACTGACCGTAAAACACACAAAAAGGAAGATAAAAACGATTTTAGGCGAAAAATTGTTACCAAACAGTATTTGCTGTATATTTACTTGAACTATCAGGATCACGTCCACTTCCCCGTCCCTTTTTACCCGCCTTCTTCATATTAAACGGAATATATGCCGGTAATCTGCTGCTAGGCACACGAAACAGAATGTGACGCTAATCTGCGGCTAGGCACACTAAACAATATGTGACGCTAATCTGCGGCTAGGCACACTAAACAATATGTGACGTTAATCTGCGGCTAGGCACACTAAACAATATGTGACGCTAATCTGCGGCTAGGCACACGAAACAGAATGTGACGCTAATCTGCGGCTAGGCACACGAAACAGAATGTGACGCTAATCTGCGGCTAGGCACAGTGAACGGAATATGTGACGTTAATTTGTCAATTTGCACACTAAACAGAATGTGACAATAATCTATGGCTAGGCACACGTTTAAAATGGCCCTTTTTGTCGCTGCGTTGTAAAATCATTGGCCCTGTGCACCTAACAGAATATGTCAGCTTGTCACTGCACTGTGAAATATTTGTCCCTGTGCACCTAGTACAATGTCACCTTAGAACATGTCCCCCCCCACAAAAAAATGAAATTCTGCCACCCCCAAAAAAAATTAAATGCTGCCCCCACACACAACAGTCCTAAAAAGGACTTTTGGGTCTTGAAAGAGTTTCAACAATTTTATTCTCCCTACACTGACTTCCTGTGCATCTAGTATTATATGTCACCTTATAAATATCCCCCCCCACAAAAAAAAGGAAATTGTGCCCCCCCAAACAAAATATAAATGCTGCCCCCACACACAACAGTCCTAAAAAGGACTTTTGGGTCTTGAAAGAGTTTCAACAATTTTATTCTCCCTACACTGACTTTCCCTGCCTAAGCGCATCTCTCCCTGGCTAAGAATGAGCCGAACTCGCGAGTCGGGTGCTATACAGCACCCGATCACGGGTTCTGGCCAGCCAATCAGTGTAATGCCAGCAGCCAACATGGCTGCTGGCATTACACTGATGTCAGAGCCTCCCCGCACGTTTATTGGCTGCGCAGCAGCTGCGAAACGTGCGGGGAGGAGACCCGAACATGGCGGGCGAGCACATGCGGTACTCGTACGAGTACCGCCATGTGCCGAGCAGAGCGATGCTCGAGCTGAACCGAGCTTCGGCCGAGCATGCTCGCTCATCACTAGTAGAATCCCTTTACACTATCAATCCCCACACAGAACGCATAGCAGCATGCCAATAATATGTGGAATAAAATAACACAGACATAAACCGGTAACACTACTCATATAATTTATATACTTACTGAGTTCTTAGGAAGGAGTTAAAACCTTCACAAAAATAATCCAAACGTCTTATATAACTGATGTCATGTTTTGCACCCTGCTGGCCAATTCTTAATTATTTTTTCAAGCATGTCTGTGACATAATTGCACAGACAGGTGGTTGGTGACATTGGTGAAGAAAAGGGACTCGGCTTGCTAACTATGTTTTCAAGGTGTATGTTGCTGTAGGACTCAGCTTGCTCGCATGTTTTACTTCCAGCTGTTGATTTATCCACTTCATCCCTCAACATCTATAGTACTGAAGAGGGAAATATTCCAGCCATAGAAAGAAGAGGTGAAAAATGTCAAAGTTCTCAAAGGACATTTATTGTCATTGAAGAAAATGTACACATTTAATGCATTTTCCTAGCTGGGAATTTTCATGGGAAATGTGGGAAATTGGTAATTTTCCATGAAAATGTTGATGGAATTTTTTTTACTTTTGCCCATACCTACTGAGCATGATCAAACATATTTTCCTAATCACTAATGAGTACAATCACTATTTCATCGATTTAGTTAACAAGTGACATTATAAAGGAGAATTACCCATTTGAATATTGAGCTGAATTAAAGCAGTCAGGTAAAAAAATGCAGGTAAAGCATTGCCTTCTACAAATTGCAGAAAACATCAGACATAAATTTAAGTTTTCTTAGGCCTCATCAGTGAGTTATAGCTGGTCTCCAAAGACACTTAGATCAAGGTACCCATGTCTGGTATACCTTTATGTTTAGGAAGACTCCCTATGGTTTAAAAAAAAAGATGCACATAAGTTAATTTTCATTGAGAATAGTAAAAAAGATTACTAAAAAAAACCCTCATTATTTAGCTCTGTTGTGTCACAAAGGAAAAATATCAATTTGCTTAAAGGAGTGTATCACTATCACAGTCTCCCTTTGAGGACTAGAGAGAGCCTATGCTCTTACCTCTGTATGGCCTCCAGCCACTTTCTCATTGCTACAGCCATGTTTCAGGCACTGGCACGGACGCCTGTTTATAGGCCTTTTCTGCTTGGGCCTAATTGGGTCCCGTCTCCTTCTTTATAAACCTCATTGAGGCTAGGACTTGTTGCCCTTTCATGGTGTTCCTGTGCGTATCTAGTTTGTTCCACTGACCTTTGCTTGGCTTACGTTGTTTCCTGGTGTTCAATCCTTGGCTTTTCTGATTACTCACTCCGGTTGTGACCTTGGTTGTGGCTGACTTCCTGATCTGTGTATGACTCTGCCTTGTCCGCCAGCTCTGTGCTAACCTTTGCTGTGGCTGACTACCCAATCCATTTCCTGACTGTGGCCCAGTCATTACCATAGACCATGGTTCAGTGTCAGCTCCTGGATAGAGAACTAGACACTGTCCTCACTTCTATCTCCCCTCTGACTGAGGAAGTGTCCATTATTACTACTGGTAATCTTATTATTGATTGCTCAATAAACTGGTTTAAATTCACTTGTACTGTTTCGTGTGTTTCTTTTCTGAGAATCCATGACAATCACCTCATAACATTTTTTTACCATAGGTTTTGTTAATAAACTAGTATTAGGAAAGCTTTTTTTTTTCTAAATAAAAAGTACTTTTAAAGATATTGCATCTTCTGTGTTGTGCACTTCTGCATAATGGACACTGTGAATCTTCAGCACAGCTTTACTTCTCTCCAACCTCCCTCCCAGCTGCCCCAGGGTATAATGCTAACCGGAGCTTGATATAACAATAGAAGCCATTCACACCACACTGAAGGGAAGTGTGAACAAGCTCCCTGGGGCATGCCACATTATGCTGACCAGCAAAACTTGAAGATACAATATATTTAAAAGTACTTACATTTAGAAAAAAAAAAACAGCTTTCATTATACTACTTTATTAATTAAACTTATGGTAAAAAAATGTATGAAGTGATACATCCCTTTTAAGGGCAGCTCTGCCCAAAAATGAAGGGCAATTATTTCCCTCAGAACATCACTGATGAGTCCCAAACAAGGCCAAAATGTACATCAGGAGTTAAATGGTATTCCTGCAGAGGACACATGCCCATTATTTGATTAGTCTGATATGTACATGAAAATTTCTCCTATGTAGGGTACTAGAGAGCTAAAATATAATGCAGTGACTAGCTGTAGAACAAGCAATATGTGTTTTAGAGTCTCTCACATACCTTGGCTTGATTTTGAATACCCTTAGCAGGGCTTACAATTTTAAGTCCTTTGCTACTAGCCAGACCTGAAAAGTTACTCGCTACTGCAAGCCAAAACATATCCACCAGGGCTGAATTTCTACTCGCCAGGGCTAAATTTTCACTCGCCATTGGCTAATGGAGAGTGGAAATTTTGAGCCCTGCCCTTAGGGTATCTCCCTAAGGGTGAATGGTAACCCATATATTCCACTTGCTCTCAATGCCTAGGAAATCAGCTGCACAATGGTAGTGAGACATATTTCTGAGCAAACAGAAAATGCCTGTCATTTTGGAACTTGACAGTAGTTTTGGTAGGTCTACATTAGTGGTGGGCAAAACGGTTGAAACTTTTCCCACATGACTTTTTATGAAAATCAGATGATTTCTTTCTTTTTTTGCAAATTTTTTTCTCCTTTTCTCCAGTGCAAACATTTCCTCCTTTTCACCTATTTCGAGCCATTTTTTTTTGCCTTTTCCAACAAATTTCTTCTCCTATTCTAACACATTTTCTCCTATTCAAGTAATTTGTCTCCTATTCCAATATATTTTTTACCTATGTTTCCTATGGTGCAACATTTCCCAGCACAAAATTACTTGTTCTAAGGGCTGTAATGGAGAAATAAGTGGCTGGAAGACAAAGATGGGAGTCATACAGCAACATATACCTTGAAAAAATTGTTAGCATGCAAAGTGCATTTTTTTCTTTGCCCACAACACTTCCTTCCTTCCTTCTTAAGTGACCCTGGCACACATTCATGATGATGTCAAGTGATAAAAAAATAAAGTACAACCTACAATGTTGCAGATGTGTATGGTGCATGGTGTGATTAGTGAGACATTGACAAACTGCATCCACCCCAGAAGGAGAGGGATCATCATCATTTAATGCACACGCTACAGCAACAATTGCTGCAGTCAGTTTTTGAACTATCATTTTACTCCCACGTCCCTGCACTGCTCCACCTTTTTGCTCCCCATTTTGAGTTTGCTGGACATTACTCAACTACTGTGTGTGTTTTTACACTCTACAGTACACGACTGATGGAATATGATGTCTTACCTTAGCCCTCAACAAAATTATCAATGTTTTCTGCTGTCTATCAAGTCTGCCTCAGTCACAGAGCTCACATCAGGCTCCCAGTCAGCTGTCTGTCATGTAATATATTTATTTGTTTAATTATTTATGTATTACTTGTTTACATTTTTTTTATTTATTTTAAGTTGTCCACCCTATCTTATCACAGTCAGTCCAAAAATAAAGATAAGTAAAAAATAAAATCAACAACTTCTTTCCCCAGACTTCCCCAGCACAGAGACAATAAAAGCAAGATCAACAAGCAAATAAAATCCCAGCAGCCTGTGTCTTGCCAGTCAGTCACACTGAATTTTGGGGTATTTGGGTTCAACCTCCTTCCTCCTTCTTTGTATGGCTTACTGAGGACAACATTCAAAGTAGGCTCTAAAAGTTTTAGGTGAATAAAACACCTGGATCTGATGGCATATACCGAAGTAATAGTAAGGCCATTACACTTATAATATAATAATAATAAATAATAATATTTATTGATATACACTCATCAGGAATAGTGCTCAGCTGAAAGCAGATTTAGCACAATTATTCAAAAAATGGGGCTTGAGCTAAACTTTGAAATATTACATCTCGGGCTTTGACTTCAATAAAGAAGTTTCCAGTGGATTGAGAAGAAACATGGATTGGTTGGCTATATGTAGAACTGCCAATCAATGAATGCCTATAATCAAACTGAAGGTGTTGTTTGGAGCTCTGGAGCTGTTCTACAGAGCTTTGGAAAACAATACATCCTCAGTTTGATTACAGGCATGCATTGATTGGCAGCTCTACACACTGCTAGCTGAAAAAAAAACAAATAAAAAATATAAATATCCTGACTTTATTTATTCCATACAAACAGACTGAATAAAGTAAAAGTAAAGGAGGGCTAGCTCTTTAACCCTTTAAGGACCAGAGGTGGGCACAAAACATTGCTTTGCAATGTATTGTGCACCCCTGGTCCTTAGAGAGTTAGGTTTTGCAGCCATTGCTCTGTTATATTGGGTACATTAAATGATTTATTCCTTTCACATTTTAAAATATATGTTTAATTAAAATAGTAGGTTTGAGTGCAGCTCCAATGTGAACTATAGTGTAGTTTATTTAAAATGACAAGTCTATCTTCAGAGAGAAGCTTTTCCCTTTAAAATGTTTCTTTGAGAGAAATACAGAGTAAATGTTGGTGGAGTTATTGCGTATGGAGGAGGAAGAGTTAGATGTAATTGTGTCATTATATCTTGTACATAACTACTGAAGTGAGCACATGCAGCACAAACAGTAGATCTATCTCTCATGCAAGGATTCAGATACCAGACAACCTGCTGAAAGGGGCAGTAAAGTCTATATTGTTCTCCTCAATCAGCAGGTCTAGCTGATGTTGGTGTCTCACACTGCACTTACCAGAGAGAGGTAGCAACAGTACTATATTTATATATATATATATATATATATATATATATATATATATATATATATATACATTTTTTCTTTTATTTCTTTAAAATAAAGTTTACTGCTCTTTTAATATGCCACAAAGATATTTTTCCAATATAACTCAAAAGTTCTGATACAAAGGAATGCACTAATGTGTTAAGGATTAAAGAATATGTAATCTAATGGCTTTAGGGCTCAATTCAATTGAGTCAGGTAAAACAGTCGGAAAGGCAAAAATGGCTATCGATGCTCAAATAGATAAATGAAATGAGAAGAAAATGTGGGACGTGTTAAAACCGCAAAGTCATATATTGAAAAAACTATGCGTCATGTGTTGTGTGAACCGAGGGTGTGTGTGCGAGTATGATAACGACTTGCAATGAAGTCTGAACTAATGAGGAGATGTTGCAAATAAACAAAGCACTGTTGAAAAGTGTGAAGCCGTGTGAGTGAGTGGTGATGGGAAGCTGTGAGGTGAATGGGAAAGTGCTGATATGTGAAGATCTATTGTGTGAAATAAATGTAACAAGGGTGACCAGAATGTAACATTGTGAAGAAAGTGATTGTGAAATATGGAGTTAAATGTTTAGTGTAATGTTGCATGTATTATAAGTTCAATTGGCTAAAGGTTGTATATCTATTAGTGAGAACAAGGTACTTAATATGCTTGTCTGTCGTCAGGCACAGAAATGTGTGTCACTGAAGAGGAGCAAAGAAATCCTGACTGAAATGAACACAATGAAAACAAAAAAACAATGTAAAAAGATTGGAATATAACAATTCAGTAAATTGTGGAAATTAAAAGAAATAAACAAAATGAAAAATGTGTTAGCATGTAGAGTGCCTTTGTCCTTTGCTCACAACACTTACTTCCTGCTTAAGTAACATTGGCCCATATTCATGATGATGTCAAGTGAGTAAAAAAAAAAAAAAGTACAACCTACAATGTGGCAGATGTATATGGTAGTGGTGCTGGGGGACTGGCATGGTGTGAACTGAAAAACAAAATCAGCAACTTCTTTCCCCAGGGCCCAGACTTCCCCACCCAGCACAGAGACAAAAATAGCAAGATCAGCAAGCAAATATGTCCCCAGCTGCCTGTATCTTGCCAGTCAGTCAATCTAAATTTTGGGGTATTATTTGGGGTCATTCTCCTTCCTCCCTTCTTCTCCCCAGAGTGCCCCACTGACTCTCCTAATACAGGGAACAAATGTCCTACCTAAAAGATTCCCTAAACTAAATTTTAATTCCTCTATCTTCTTTAGCTCAGACAAGGTGCTGCTCTCTCCTCTCACAAACACTGAATGGTATCCTTTAAGAGCCTGACACCCTTTTCTATGGCTGTAGAAAACTTTCGTGTGGTGGAGAAAACATTTTTTTCCCATTGATTTCAGTGGGTGAAAAAGGCAGGAAAAAGCAGAAAAAAGGAACTTTTCTTGGGAAATTATTAGCCAAGCACAAAGTACCATTATTTGCTGATTTCAGTTTGAGGCAATAAATTTTGCCCATCCCTTCTAACTACTAACGTTGCTTCATCAATGGCTTCTCCAAAGTCATACAGCCCATAGTAACCCTTTCCACCGGCCTCAAGAAGCCATGTCAGCTTTCACTGCTCTGAAACAAGCCTTCTGTACAGCATCTCCTGTCCTACCCAGACCCT
The DNA here is from genome assembly GCA_037306005.1 of Rhinophrynus dorsalis. Taxonomy (NCBI): domain Eukaryota; kingdom Metazoa; phylum Chordata; class Amphibia; order Anura; family Rhinophrynidae; genus Rhinophrynus; species Rhinophrynus dorsalis. The sequence continues at coordinate 235,590,981 of CM074718.1, read as the reverse complement.
CTTCAGCCATTCATATTGGAGGTCAACGCTTATGAAACCGCTGCAGGAGCTGTGCTTTTCCAGCACTCTCTTGTTACGGTTTAAATGACACTCAGACTCAGGAGATGAAATAAAACATAGTTTTATTGAACAAGTTTAGCAACATTAACCCTCACGGGTCCAGCAGTAGAGATGATACAATAAATGCTGACACAGGACAGGTTACGGCAAAATTACAATGAACACCCACATGGGTCCAGTATATGTACAAACAGACCATACAGTATACTGACACAGGACAGGTAAGATCATGTGAACTCAGACCGAGACAGCCAGGAATGGATTACTATTAGGCCAATACAGTGAGCCGGCCCTAATAGTGCGAGGTCCTTGGAACTCCCACTCTGTACAGGGAGTGATAAATAGCGAGGAACGCCCAGGAGAAAACGGAGGCCCAGGATACTAGGTCTGTCTCTGCAGTAATGGAGGTCTGAGACAGTATGCGTGGATGAATGGCCAACGGAGATAACGGAGGCCCAGGATACTAGATCTGTCTCTGCAGTAACGGAGGACTGAGACAGTATTCCCAGATGAATGCCCAGCGGAGATAACAGAGGCCCAGGATACTAGATCTGTCTCTGCAGTAATGGAGGACTGAGATAGTATGCCCGGATGAATGCCCAATGGAGACTGCACAGTGATAGACCAGAAACCAGTGGCACCTTCTCCAAAGGGGTTAACGCACGCCACATCGAACCTAGACTGCCTGATGGTAACACAGCTTGAGGCGCCCAACGCAACACCAGCCTCAGCCGTAGGCAGAAAGGAGGGACAAGTGTACCGTGGTGCTCTGAAGTAATAATCTCGGAATGTCGCCCGTGTGACACTGACAGACACACAAGAGACTCTGAGGCTCAATAGGATAGTCTGGAGACTGAAGCAGCAGTGGAACCCCAAACCAAGGACCGGAATGGGACTGCAAGTCGCTCCCGGATCAGGAGCAGTAGCCCTACCGGGCCGGGTCGGTACATGGAGCAGGAACGTCAGCCAGTCCGGGTCGATACACATAACGGGAACGCCAGCCAATCTGAGTCGGTACACAGAGCAGGAACGTCAGCCAGGCAGGGTCGGTACACAGGCAGGAACAGATACAGAAGCGTATTCAGGCAATCCGGGTCGGTACACAGGCAGGAACAGATACAGTAGCGTAGTCAGGCAAACTGGGTCAATACACAGGCAGGAACAGATGCAGAAGCGTAGTCAGGCAATCCGAGTCGGTACACAGAGCTTCACACGGAGAACTGTAACAAGAGCTGGCAACGGAAACACCACGAAAGGGCAACAGCGAAGTGTTTGCTTCTATATCATACTGTCCAGAAATTCTTCATTGGGCACATGACTCCATTGTAGGCAACCATGCCTACAATGGAGTCATTGTAGGCAGTCATACCGCAAACTCCCGGACTTACGAGCTTCTTACCTGCAGCTGCGTCACATCTGTTCCTTTTTGTTAGGATCTCACATATGCCATAATATCCAGGCGGATCGACATTGCTCGCTGAGTCCTAGTTTATCTGCTGGAGACAATCTGGTTGTTCGTTACGAATGTTCACCTACATCAACCATCCTCCAAACTCAGTCCCTGGTTTTTGGGCCCATTCCAGGCACTTTGTCTGCTTTCTCCAGTGGTGTATTGTCTGGCTCTCCCTTCTTCTTTATGTATGCATCCAGGGTTTCACGTGTCCTTGCCGAAGCCATGGTCTTCCTCTCACCCATCTCATCCTAGGGCTTCCATTCCCAAACCTGTGATTGTTGATGGGTAGGAGAAGCATGTGATCAACGCCATCCTTGATTCTCATCTGGTTCATCGGCAACTCCAGTACCTGGGTTGGGCCTTCTTAATCCACGTAACTCTTCATTGTAGCATGCAATTATAGCGTTAATATCTCTGTGTAATATCCTGCTTAGACTATTGATCTCTTGTGTTCTGACTTTACCTGTAGCAGATTCTCCTCTTGCCTGTTGATTTATGCCTTGCTGATACCTGTGACTTTGGCCTGTCCCTGGATTCCACTTCTGTCTACTGATTTATATCTTGCTGATACCTGCCCACTCTTTACCACATCATTGACCTCTGGATCTACTCCTGGTGAGTCCTGTTCTTGTTCAGTTACTTATATTATTTAAAAATACTCTCCCTGGGGCAGGTGGTGGAAGTCCCCACTGTAGCATGTTATCCTGGGCCTTCTTCATCTCAACAGAAGAGGGGTCATCTGGCATCGCAGCCAACATCTATACACTGCCTCAGCCACAGCACAACACATACTACAAGGGGCCTGTGATCACCAGCCATGTACTCTAGCGATACACTCTAGTCTTCACTCCACCGGCCTTTCTTGGAGGAGTCACATTATTCTGGACATTCTCTCTTAGTATCTGTTTCATCACTGTGTTAGAGTGAAACAGATGACAGTTGTATAGCAATAGGGAGAGTTTAGGTGTTGCTTAAATGTTGCTTAGGTGGTGCTTAAGTGCTGTATAGGTGCCACTTAGGTGATGCTCACTAGTGCTACTTAGGTGTTTCTTACTGATGCTGCCTAGTAGGCTACGTTAAGTGACTTACATGACATTGTCTTGTATTATTTCTTCTAAAAATAATAGCAAAAGAAAAAACATTTATATTTATTTGTTTACATTTAAATATATTTATTTTGCCCTATTTCTTTTTAATATAGTTTTTAAGTCAAGTAGGGACTTTCCTACTTTTTCTTCAGTTACCTGCTTCACCAATCTCCTCAGTCTAGGTGTTACTCATTTTCTGTCTGAATCTGAATCAATAAGAGATATGCTGACTAGCACATACAAGATCTGTGCACATTTTACCAGATCCTACAGTGCTCGCAATGCCTTGCAAGAGTGTAACCATTTGTCACATCACCAGCTTAATATGGACATCCCAACCCAGTGGAATTCCATATTATACATGCTGGTGCACCTCTATGAACAGTAGAAAGCCGTCAAAGAGTGCACAATGCTTCACAGTCAGGCATTGGATGGGGCTTCTTTGTCTCCAGGTCAATGGTGTTTATTGTGTGATTTGGGTGATTCTGAAGCCATCTGGGGAGGCCCCATTGCTGGAGAGTCATACTAGTAGTGGGCTTAGTGAGATCCTTCCGCTAATGTATTTACTTGAGAAATGATTAGTGAACATGATCAATGATTGTAGCGAAAATTACAACATGCACATGAGTGAGATGGTAAATAACATGTTCTCTTTGTTCCTGCATGATCCCCTCATAGTCCTTATTAAAACAAATGATGAGTTAATCCTTTGTACTTTGCTGGCCTATTGCTTTAAAGGCAGAATTGGCACATTTGTGCCAAAGAGTGAGCAGTGGCATTCAGAGGACTAAAGGGATACAAAAGTATTCTTGTATGTATGTATATATGTATGTATCTTTATGTATATATCTCCATACATGTACGCAGCGCTTAACAGAGTGTGAAATAATACAATACAAAAATGCAGAACAGGGTTAAGAGCATTAAGCTAAAGTGCGATCATTGCATTAGTTTTTGGGGAAAGTGCAGCAAGGAAAACATACACTGGGAAAGGGACCCTGCCCCAAGGAGCTTACAATCTAATTAGAGTTCTTTATTACATACAGAGACAGTAGGGGAGGATTATAACTGCCAGTACAAGGTGTGGTGAAGGAAGTGCAGAAAGATTCTGATGTCACTATCGTTGTGCAGGGATGAGGGTATTGCTATTCAGATGCCTCCTTGAGCAGGTGGGTTTTGAGGAGATGCTTGAAGGTGATGATTGTGGATGACTGGAGAATGGTGATAGGGAGGGCATTCCAAAGTCGAGGGGCAGCCAGTGAAAAAGCTTGTAAACGAGAGATGGCTTGAGTTGTTTAGGGAGAGGACAGGAAGAACCCTTTGGAAGATCGTAGGGTACGGGAAGGGGTGTAGCGGGAGATAAGAGCAGAAATGTAAGAAGGTGCTGAAGAACACAGAGACTTACAGGAGAGGAGGAGAATTTTGTAAGAAATACAATACTTTATAGGTAGCCAATTGAGGGATTTCAGGAGGAGATGAGAGGGCAGGTATCTAGGAGCAAATGTGGTGATTCTTGCAGCTGAATTGATAACAGATTGAAGTGGAGAGAGATGAGAAGCAGGAAGACCAGAGAGTATATTGTTACAGTAGTCAAGTCTGGATAGAATGAGTGCCTGAGATAGAGTTTTTGCAGTTGACATGCAAAGGAAAGAGCGTATTTTGGCAATATTTTTTAGGAAGAAGCGACATGTTCTAGAGACAGCTTGGATATGTGTGGAGAACGTTAATTTCGAATCAAGTATGACTCCAAGACAGCGTGCTTTGGGTACTGAGTGTATGGCATAGTTGTCTATTGTGATGGAGAAGGGGGATAGTGGATGGGTTTTTGAGGGAACACCACCAGCTCTGTCTTAGCCATATTGAGTTTAAGATGGCAGTGGGCCATCCATGATGAAATAGCTGACAGACATTGAGTGACTCGAGACTGCACAGCTGGAGTGAGGTCAGGAGCAGAGAGATAGATTAGAGCGTCATCCGCATACAGATGGTAATTAAACCCAAGAGATGAGATGAAGTCCCCAAGTGAGAGGGTGTAGAGGGAAAAAAGAAGTGGTCCAAGGACTGATCCCTGAGGAATACCTACTGTGAGGTCGTGGGGAGATGAGAAAGCATTAGCAAAAGAAACACTGAAAGTGCATTTAGAGAGATAGGAGGAAAGCCATTTTAGAGGTTTGTCACGGATGCCAATGGTGTGCAGTGTGTCCAGTAGGAGTGCATGGTTAACCGTGTCAAAAGCAGCAGATAGATCTAATAGGATTAGTATACTAAATTGTCCTTTGTCCCTTGCTGTGTATAGGTCATTAGTAATTTTTGTTAGGGCTGTCTCAGTGGAACAGTTAGAATGGAAACCTGACTGTAACGGGTCAAGAAGAGAGTTTGAATTGAGAAAAGAGATTAAGCGAGAGAATGCAAGGCGCTCCAAGATCTTAGATGCAAAGGGGAGAAATGAGACTGGACGGTAATTTTTTAAGTATCGGTCTGACTATTGCATGCTTGAATGAGGATGGGAAAGTTCCTGTAGAAAGAGATGAGTTAAAGATGATTGTAAGGCTGGGAGCAAGAGTAGTTGCCAGAGCCTTACTAAGGTGAGAGGGCATGGGATCAGAGGAGCAGGTACTGGGTGGAGAGGAGGATAGTAAACGAGATACCTCCTCCACTGTTATAGGGGAGAATGAGCTGAGGGTTGCTCAAGGTGGACTAGGAATCAGAGGGATAGGAGGAGAGGATGTAGAGGGTATGGTTTGTTGGATGGACTGTATCTTATTTTTGAAAAAGTCAGCAGAGTCCTGTGGAGTGTTGGAGAAGGAGGAGCAGTTTAAGGTTGGAGGTTTGAGAAGTGAATCGAAGATGTTAAAGAGGTCACGGGGGTTAGACTTGTGGGTAGTGATGAGGTTAGAGAAGTAGTGCTGTTTTGTCTGAACGAGAGCAGTGTTAAAACAGGATATCACGGTTCCCGTGTTGCTGTCAATCTCTGTGATGATACCTGTGCATTGGCAGAGGCTGATTGGCCCGCCCAGGGTGCGCCTTTATATACTGGGCCTTTGGTAGTTGTCATCTGCCCTTTCGTGGTGTTCCCGATCCTGCGCATTTATTGCTGTGTTCCTGACTTCTGTGTACTGACTCTGCTCGTCTGACCCTGTTACGTTCCTGCTCCGTGATTGACCCGGCTTTGGCTGACGTTCCTGCTCCGTGATTCGACCCGGCTCTGGCTGACGTTCCTGCTCCGTGATTGACCCGGCTCTGGCTGACGTTCCTGCTCCGTGATTCGACCTGGCTTTGGCTGACGTTCCTGCTCCGTGATTAACCCGGCTCTGGCTGACGTTCCTGCTCCGTGATTCGACCTGGTTCCGGCTGAGGTTCCAGCTTCCTGATTGTTCCTGTGTTCCAGTGGACTCTCGTCACCTGCCGGCGACATTCTGACAGTGCTGATAGTTCGCTCTGACTAATATCACTTCTCTCTAGCTGAGCGCTGCCTCCGTTTCCGAGCCAGTTTGTGTGCCTTGCTGAGCTGCTGCCTCCGTTACCAAACCTGCCATTAACCCTTGTAGTACCGGTTGCCTCTGTAATAGAGCCTGTACACTTGCTAAGCTTGTTGCGTACTATCAAGCCAACTTACACTTTAAGAGCCTGTGCCATAGACCGAGCCTATCCATTACACTAGCAGAGCAGTTCCAGTGGGTGTGCGTTCAGTCCTCTGTTGCACCATCGGGTGCTTATGGGCGTTCCATTGCTCTTGCATTGTGTTGTTCCGTGACGGCACCGGAAGGGTGTCTTGGCTCTGGTCTCCTAGTGCTCGCTGTGTTACGTACCTATCGCACTACTAGTGCATTGGCCTCCTAACAGCTTGGGCAGTGTTTCTCCGTGACGGCACCTTAGGAGTGCTTGTGGCTCTGGTCCCGTTGGTACACGCAGGGTTCATTGAAGGTGACATCTCAGGGCGCTCCAGGTTCTGGGTTTGCTTCAGCAGTGGCTTTGCCCTGATACTTCACCCTACGGGGTATTGGCTCAGCTCAGGTCATCTTGCTGTTCTTTAGGGCGTCCTATTAGACAGCTATTTGAGAGTGATCCAGGTCAGATGCTTTCTGCACTTATCCTTGCACTTCCAGAGACTGATATTGCCTATCGGGAGTTGGCCAATTATCATCACAGAGACTGAGCAGTTGCTCTAGCATTAACCCTTGGTATTACATTCTCTCTGACCACCCTATAATACCCTTATATTGTGCCAGTATTACTGTCATTATCTGCATTACCGATCTTGGCCACCAGGGGCGCTGTTCCTTAATTTTATTTTTAATAAAACTGTGTTTTTTGCTTTTAACCATTGTCTGAGTGTCTGAAAACCGTAACACAGGATAGCATACATTTATAATGGTGAAAGTCTGCAACAGAATGATACTTCCGCCAGAGGCGTTCTGCAGCTCGACAACAGATGTGTAGCATTCAGGTTGTTGAATTTAGCCAGGGTCTGGGATTCCTGGGGCGGGAGTGTCACAGTTGGAGGGGAGCGTGCAGGTCCATGGAAGATGTTAATGAGGTATTATATTCATGGACCAGAGTGTCGATGTTAGTAGTAGTAGTAGTAGTAGTAGTAGTAGTAGTAGAAGGGCAGAGAGAAGAGAAGGAAGTCTGCACAGTTGATGCCAGGTCTGATAGTTTGACTGAGTGTAGGTTCCTGGTTAGGAATGGTGATTTAGGGAGGGCAAGGGAAGGTGTGTGACAGAGTGTGAAGGAGATAAGATGATGATCCGAGAGTGGAAATAGGGAAACTGTGAAGTCAGAGACTGAGCAGTTTCTGGTGAGGACTAGATCTAGCCAATGACCTTCCCTGTGAGTGCTGGCAGCAGTCCACTGTTGAAGGCCATAGGACAAGGTCAGGGAGAGAAATCGGGAAGCGCTAGATGAGGAGGCATCATCAATGTGTAGGTTGAAGTCGCCAAGGAGTAATGTGGGGGTGACTGAGGACAAAAAGACGCAGAGCCAAGTTTCAAATTCGGAGAGAAAGGAGGAAGGGTTGCTTGGGGGCTGGTAGATCACGGCTACCAGGAGAGGGACAGGGGAGAAGAGATGGACTGCATGTACTTCAAAAGAGGTAAAGGAGACTGATGGAGGAAGGGATAGAGGCCTGGAGCGGCAGAGCTGAGAGAGAAGAAGTCCCACACCCCCACCCTTGCCATCAGGGCGAGGAATGGGAGAAAAAGATAAGCCGCCACAGAAGAGAGCAGCTTCAGCAAATGAGTCAGAGTGTGAGAGCCAGTTTTCAGTGATAGCTAATAGGTTTAAAGAGTTAGAGAGAAAAAGGTTGTGGGTAGTGTGGAGTTTGTTAAGTAAAGAGTGAGCGTTCCATAATGTACAGGAGAAGGGTGGAAGGGATGGGGGGAAGCAGAGAACAGCTAGTAGATTGCTACGGTTTGCCCCACAAGATGAGCGGGTAGGCGCAATCTAGGAAGGACAGAGGTGGGAATGTAGGAGGGACCAGGGTAGGGAGAGATGTCACCTGCAGCTATGAGAAGAGTTGCAGTCAGGAAAAGCAGGTGAGAGGAGGATTTGCATGTATGAAGAGGTGTGGGCTGTTTCTTGTTAGGTGGATGTGAAGAGTTAAGGTAACAGAACAGCTCATGTGAGCAAATCATTGGAGAGTGTAAGAGGGATGGAGCTATTGAGATTGATGAGCAGGTGGGAGGGATAAAGGTTTTTGATATTTTGCACAGTTGAGGTGGCAGAAAAAATAATAAGAAAATTAACAGATGCATTGTGTAATGATAATGACAATATAAGTTCAACTGGGTGAGAGGTTGGTGATGTGAGTGATCAGTGACTTGCAGGTAGGATGATTCAGCTGTCTAGATGAAATGTAGTACAGTTTTCCTTCCAGACCAGACCAAATGATCAGTAGATTCAGTTGCAGCCAGAATTGATTACAAGTTGAAGACTACACTGATGCGATGTTAATAGAAGGGTTAAATGTCAGCAGTGGATGAATGGTAAGTATATTATTCCCACTGGGTCCTGTGCTTGGGTTTGCAGATCTGCTGAATTCACTGACAGATGAAATGAAGTACTTAGAAACAGGGAACACAAAACTCCAAAGTTAGTTATTTATCTTCAGACAGGCTTTCAAGGCTGTAGTGCTGTTGAACTTGAAATTGTCCTGTGTCAGATGCAGACAGGTGTCCCCTCAGTCCAATCTCCGTCAAACTCAGCTAAAACTCCACTGTAGACTTACAAATCCAGACTTAGAAAATCCAGGCCCTGCTAGCAGTGGGCACTGCCAGAGGCAGGTAATTTATAGAGAGGCTATGTCATGTGATACTAACAAGTCCAATCAGGCCCAAATTGCAAATCAAGAAAAAACATGTGTTTCAGATAAACAAACATTGATAAGGATGTTACCTGTGGGAGACAGCAGAGGAATGGATCAGGAGACATCCAATAGTTCCAATACACAAACCATGTAACCTAGAAGTCTAGAATAAACTGCAGACTAGCACTATAACAGATACAATTTTAAATTATAGTATAATCTATTTAAACTCAGCTAAAACGCCACTGTAGACTTATAAATCCAGACTTAGAAAATCCAGTGAGTAGAAGATTGCAATGTGGAGGAAGAGAAAGCCAACTATAGGAGCACTACAATAAATGTTGAGATTGAAGTAGGTCAACGGATTTTACCACTATCAGTCTTGACTGAATAACCTGTCTTGGCTGGAATGGGAATGTAATATCCAGCCATTCACTAGTTCACCTCAGGAAGAGAGAGATTCACCACAGGCATTTAATTGCTACATATACCCAACATGTTCATTATCCACGTCCTGAACTGTCTGATCTCCGTCATCAGGACTGCCACTTGGATTACAGCTCATGGAGGGTGGCAATATTCCTCCGTGCAACTCCAGCCACCTCCTCAGGTACCTGTTTGTCCTCTTGTACTACCTGAACTGCCTCCACTGGATGGCTAGGCACCTCATGGTCTAGATACCTGTGGAATGGGATGTGGCTGGAGATGGTGGACTCACAGGTGCTGGCTCTTCAACCTCCTCTGGCTCTTCATGATGGCCACTGGGTTCTGCAGGGTGTTGGGGTTCTTCCACTACTGGTGGTGAGGTGTACTCAGGGGCTGGTATCGGGGGCCATCATGTGGGGACATAGAGGATGCCTGTACCCCACCACATCTATGGGCTCCATACTAGCAACCGATTGCTGGTCCTCTGGTTGCATATGTGGGAGGGGCATGAAGGTCTCTTGTTGCTGAGGGCACTGTGGCTCTCCGATCAGACCCAAGTCTTCATAGTCCAGTGGCCATAGGTCATACAGTGGCCACTGGTATCCTGATCTTCCCAGCTGGGTGTGGAGTCACTGTTGGACTCAGGCTGCATCCACGTGGGTGTTGTTGTCTTCAAGTGGAGCCATATGCCCATACCATGGTGTTGCCACTATACTGGTCATCCAGTGCCTTCTCGGTGGTGGTTGTGGTTGGGTCATCCAATATTGTCCTGAGGTGGCCCAGGAGGTATCCTGTTGGTGATGGCTGTGGTGGCCTGCTGAATTCCATGGTTGGTAAAGGTGGAGCTGGTGGTACTGGCAGTGACCACCGGCTTGTCCCCTCTTCTGGCTCCTGAAGAGGTAAGTCACTGGGGGATGTTGTATGTCTCCTCCTCACTGTCCTTCTATTCTGCAGGAAAGGATTCTGAATGGGAAATTACATGGTGTGTAATCTAAGCAATGACAAGATGGAGGAAAGACGATGCCATTGACATGTGAATCCGTTAGAATCAAGATGGTATCTAATTCAATGCAATGCGATGCATGGGATACCTCCCTCTGGCTACATGCTTAACATTGTGGAGAAAAATAACAGAGATTCACTTTACAATGTGATGGTGAGCATTGTTTGTGTGGAGTGGGTATCATGAATAACACAGCAATGAGGAGGTTAAAGCTGGACTTGGACAGGATTTGTTCTGCTGAACCATTCCAATTTTGGCTGGGATTGTCCAGTATTTTGTCCTTGTGTGAAACCTCTCTGCAGTTGTGTGAAACAATGCTGGCCATGTGTTCAGCTGTCACTGTGTTGAGCTGTACTAGGTGTGAGAGTTTGTGTGGTATCTGGTTAGAGAATGAAGCACTTACTAGTACCTGTCCTCGACAGTGTCACATCCTCCGGGGTTCACCTCAACAGCTGTTAACGACAGGTTCTGCCTGACCATCTCCTCCCAGGAGTTGAATCTGATGTAGTCAGGGGGACCACCTCCGGTGCCTCGGGCATGCATGGCAACCTCTCCCATTCTTTTTTCACTTGCCGCTTACAGTCAACCCACTGCTTCTTGATGGACTCCAGGGTCTTCTGACATGTGGAGACTGCGTTGACCCTGTTTAGAACCTGACACAGGAAGTCTTCTTCCAAGCACAAAGACCAGTGACCCTCTTCCTCGGGAACAAGATATTCTCTGTCTCAAGGATGCTGTGGACAAGGACCCTATTCTCCTCATAGGAGTACTCAGGGACAAGCAGCCTCTCATCATCAGCACCAGCCTGGGATGTGTCAGAGCTGTAGCATTCATGACCTGCCTGGGCTGACCCTGACTGTGTCTGGTGTTCCTCAGGATCTACCTATCATCCCACTCTCACAGCTGTCCCTGGCCTCTGTGTGTCTCTCCTTCCTCGGTCAACCTCTGTCCAGCTGATCTCCCTATCCAATACCTTCTCTAACTGGGGATGCCCTACTCTGCTACTCTCCTCATCCCTCTCTCCTCTCCTTGACATCTCACACCAAGTCACACTTAGGCACTCACACATGCCCTCACAGACACACTCAAACAGGCTCACTCTCTGTCACTCTCTTGCACTCACTGATTCCCACTGTCTAAATAAAAGAAAGTTGTGTAATGTGTTGTAAACAAAAAATGTATATGTGTGTGTTTGTGTTTGAATGCTGTATGGAATATGTGCCAAGGTATATTATGTGTCCTATAGTTTTGCTAAGGTTCTCCACTCTCAACTCCTTCTTTCTCGCTTACATAAATGTTCCTTTCTCTCTCACTCTATCAATGTCGTCCACTCCTGGGTCCTGTTCTCTAGCTCGCCAAATACTCGAAACACAGACAAGGTATGTTAGATATTTTGGGTTATATATAAGTATATTTGAAGTAGGTTTTTGAGCTATGTGGTTTTGTTAGGCATATGCTCGTTAGCCATTCTTGTACACTACTTATTGAATTTACCGTAATTAAAAAATGATTAACAGTCATTGGCCTTTTTTGCCTTAACAGTGGTTTTAATATACTTCTTTGAATTGAGCACTATGTGTTTTATTGTATTATTTTAACACTTATTATTCCGTCAGGTATCCTAATAAATCATATACATTTATTTACAATATTACTTTATTAAATTCCTATTAGACTCACTATAATATCTATTTCTGCATAAGCACAATTCATTTCGTACTAACTTGTACAGCAGCTCTCCTCTCCTGAAACATGTCTACTCCTTTATCTCTCTACTAACAAAACCCCCGCTGAAGTGTGGAAAATCCTTGGCTTTTATAGAGTAGGCCAGCAAGAAATTAAAGGGTGTTTCTATGTGGTGGGAAATTTCCACCTTTAAAAAGAAATAGGGCAGAAATCTGTTGGCAAAGTTTCATGAAAATTTTTCTTGAGAAAAGTGGCAATTTGTAATACAGATTTGAAATTTCCTGAGAGGAAAAAAGAGAACTTTCATCCCATCCCTAATAGATAGGTCTCCAGTGCATCGTGAAGCAATGCACTGAAAGCCTCTCTAGCATGCCAGGGGTTAAAAAGCTTTATTGAATTACATGGAAATTCCAGAAAAACTTGCTTGCTTTTATACTGGCAATAGGGCTTTTTTCATCAAGCTAAAGAAGTGCAATGCTAGTCCATATTCATAAAGAGCAAACATGGAGCAATTATGTAGAAGATTAACTGCAATTCGACAGGTTAAAACATTTAATTTGTCCCCATGGTTTAGTTGGTTCCTCCAGAATTGTTCTTCTCTATCTTAATAAGTAAGGCCTTAAATCTTTATTTTGTCTCTGTTTCTTGAAATATATTTGATATACAAAATAACCAAAATATGTTTCAATGCTTAGGATAAAGTATTTTTATTATTGTTATTCTTTATTTATATAGCTCCAGCATATCCGCAGCGCTGTACAATAGGGAATAGTATAAAATAATTTCATATAAATAAAAGGAGATATACGATCAACTGTTTATTAAAAAATAAATAGCAAATTATTTAGAGATACACAATAAAGGCGTACCCTCATAAGATATAATATATATTAAAAGGACAATAGATCTAATAATATTGACAACAAAATGATAACAGTCCAATGTGCCAATCTGGTTATTTAGGTTGCCAAACCTCAAAATATCAAAATGGAAATATCCAAATGTATGAACAGGCTAGTGAGTATAGCATATAGCAGCTATTTGCAGTAAATATAGTATCAACACAAGACATCTATGACAACCACTTCACTCTGTTATATCAGACTATCACCTGGGCTGCTGGGAGAGAGTATGACATTGGAGAGTTGTTGTCATTCATTCCTAGAGCCACCAGTCTACATTTTATATTTGATATATTTGACACATTTTCTTTTGTCACAACCTTTATTTTGGTGGTGTAAAAATATGGCTCTGTGCCTCTGTCCCTGCGCCTTAACCCTTTGGGATTGCATGTTTCTTTGTCTTTTAGACAGTGACAAATATGGACAATTTATAAAAGAAACAAAAAAAACTTTGGACTGACACTAATAGAGCACTAATTTCATTATATCCAGCACACATACTAGGGGCAGGAGTAAGATGATAGGACTAGAAGCAGTGCAGGGATGTGTTGGGTAAAGTGGGAGTCCAAAAACTGTTGACATAGTTGCTGCAGCGTGTGCAATAAATGATGATGATCTTCCTCCTCCTGAAGAGACTGTTTGTAAAAGTGAGGGAAAATGTTGCACCTCCATCACCAGTAGTAGTAATAAACTTTTTAGTAACACTGTAGAAGATGAGTCACATTCTAGTACTAGTAGCATTGTGGTGAAGGATGTAGCAGTTAAACCAGCTGCTGTGCAATAAATGATGATGATCTACCTCCTCCTGAAGAGACTGTTTAAAAAAGTGAGAGAAAATGTTTCACTATCATCACCAGTAGTAGTAGTAATAAACTTTTTTAGAAACACTGAAGAAGATGATCATCAGAGAAGTAATGGCACCACACTGAAAAAATAAAAAAACTTATAATTAGCTCAGAAGCTGAGACGGAAATTGGATTAACCTGACCAAGAAGGAGAATTAACCCACTCTTATGCATATCCAGTAACTTTAAATACAATATAGAACAGTTTGTGACATCCTTTAAAAGAAAGTCTCTGCTTTTAAATCCAACACAAAATCATGGTATATTAACAAAGAAGAAATGTATCAGAAGAGGAAGAAGAAAGACCAAGCAGAAAATACCCAAGGAGAAATCGACGACAAAGGGAGCGTTATCAGTGATCAATTTATCCTCATACTCATTATCACATGATGAAATGAGGGTCTTGTCAAAGGGCTTAAAGTTTGCCCCTACTACACATATTGATTTATTTTAGACTGATGTAAATAGATTTGTACCCAAAATTACATTGAAAAAGCATTTTATGGCTTGTGCCATTGATCAGGGTTCAGTCCCTGACCTCCCGGATGAGGGACAGGTTATCCCCCTGGCCAAACCTGAATACAATAATAATCGTATATTCTTTCAGGATCAATGCGTAACTTTGGACCTCATATCTTTAAGAGAATAGAATATGACATGTATGAATGTTGAAATGACCACTCCCAAACCTTCGACTTTTCTACACACTAGGAGTACATTTTATCCTCTACAAACCAGAAGCCCCCCTATAGATGTCTTCTAAAAAAGTGGTAGAGAGGGACATTTCATTGTTACATGATCACATTAAAAGTGGTGATGTGGGTATTTTTCATAATCTCACAGCGTCTGAACCTAAAGCGACATCGTCACTTTCAATGAATCCCTCGATCACCATTAGGGGGGCAATTAAGGGGGGCATGGCGGTAGTTTTGGATACGGTGTGGAATGAGAGAGAAGCGTTGAGGCAGTTGGGGGGATACTGAGATTTATCTCATATTGCCTAAGGATCCAACAATGGATTTTCAGTGCCTACTGGATTATCTGGTTGATAAAGGCACATTGTTTTTTTTTTTTACATCCAGAGATGTGGAGCTTCTTAAAGTGCTGCATCCTGTGATACCCATATTCCGTCAGCTCCCCAAGGTGCACAAATCCCTTGAGAATCCAGTAGGAAGACCCATCATATTGGGCATTGATTGTCATGGTTTGTTTTGACTCTCAGGCAGAGTTAAGATAAAAACACAACTTTATTGAAAGTTTAAAGAGAACCCTCGCGGGTTTGACATACACATATATCTCAACACGTGATTTGTACAATGCAATGGAGAAGGTGAATAATAGGGAAGCTCTACCGGGTAAGGCAGCCTAGAATTGGCACAAGAGAGAAATAGGCTCTACCGGCCTTACCAATATACCGGGCAAGGCAACCTGGAGACTGGCACAATGAGAGAGGAGGCTGTACCGACCCTGCCAATATACCAGGCAAGGCAGCCTTGAGACTGGTACAATGAGAAAGGAGGCTCTACCGGCCCTGCCAATATACCGGGCAAGGCAGCCTAGAGACTGGCACAACGAGAGAGGAGGCTCTACCGGCCCTGCCAATATACCGGGCAACGTAGCCTGAGACTGGCACAATGAGAGAGGAGGCTCTACCGGCCTTGCCTATATACCGGGCAAGGCAGCCTTGAGACTGGCACAATGAGAGAGGAGGCTTTACTGACCTTGCCAATATACCGGGCAAGGCAGCCTTGAGACTGGCACAATGAGAGAGGAGGCTATACCGGCCCTGCCAATATACAGGGCAAGGCAGCCTCGCACCCAGAGGAGGCAAATACTGGTGCAGTTGCATAGGTAGCCTCAGCGGCCGGGATAGTGGTGGAGCAACCCAGTCGCACATTCTGGACTACACAGAGGCCTACAGGTGCTGTATAGGTGTCAGCAAGCAGCCGGTGAATTTAGGAGCAAACCAGTACCCGCATGCGGGAATACACATAGACAATACCGGTGCTGAATAGGAGGCAGTAAGCAGCCGGTTAATATTGGAGCGAACCAGTACCCGCGTACTGGACTACACATAGATACTACCGGTGCTGTATGGGAGGCAGCAAGCAACTGGTGATATATGGAGCGAACCAGTACCCGCGTACTGGACTACACAAAGACCCTACCGGTGCTGTATGGGAGGCAGCAAGCAACCGGTTATATTGGAGCGAACCAGTACCCACATACTGGACTAAAGAAGACACTACCGGTGCTGTATAGGTGGCAGCAAGAAACCGGTGATTATTGGAGCAAACCCTTACCCGCGTACTGGACTACACATTGACACTACCGGTGCTGTATGGGAGGCAGCAAGCAACCGGTGATATATGGAGCTAACCAGTACCCGCGTACTGGACTATACAAAGACACTACCGGTGCTGTATGGGAGGCAGCAAGCAACCGGTGATATATGGAGCGTACCAGTACCCGCATGCTGGATTACACAAATGAGCAATGGTGCAAAACAAGAGGCAGCAAGCAACAGGTGGGCCGTATGAGGAAACCAGTACCCATGTACTGGATGTACGGAGGCCTTACCGGTGCTACATATGAGACAGCAGGCATCCGGTGCGGATGAAGCGAACCAGTACCCACTTACTGGACTACAGAAAGTCACAACCTGGACTGCTTAGAAGCAAACCAGTACCCACGTACTGGACCAACAGATAACAACCAGGGATGAGAATGTCACCCAAGCGACATGAAGGCGGAGAAACTCTGCACACGATCCACAGGCAGGAACAACAGCCAGACCAGGACAGGAAGCTGGAACAGTAACGGCAGGCAACCAGATCAGGAATGGAAGCAGTAACGTCAGCCCAAACCGGATCAGAAACGGAGGCAGGAACCACTACAGCAGACAAGGCAGTCAGGCAGGTAAGCAGGCGGACTCTGGAGAGTAGAGTATGCAGCCAAGGCCCAGGGAACTCAAGAATACAATGCAGGTGGCTATAGACATAGAGACACCACGAAAGGGCAACCAAAGGGTGCCAGAACCCAGTCTATATAGGCAATACTGGGTGGACTAAAGACAGTAAAGATAAGAAGAAAAGAAGATAGAACAGATACTACTGAGTAATTCCTAAGAGACAAAGGAAATTTCAATTACTATCCAGTTCTCAAAGGGTGCTCAGTGTAAATATGGGGACTAGTTCGGTGCTTTTATAATACCAAAGGTACAAAACATTTAAAACTAAAGCTTTATTCATACTAAAAGATAAAAACATTATATATGTCACACCATACAAGTGTGATCAATTAGAACAGGGATGCACATACAGTGTGTCATTAGGAGCTCAGTCGCATATGAGTGGACTTCTTTAAATAATAACCACACGATAATTGATGGAGATTAAAGCTCTGAGTATTGTGTTTAATGTTTCAGACACCCGGTAGATACAGGGTAACAGTTCGCCGCTTGCTAGTCAAATACTTTTCGCTCTACAAATAAGATCACTAATGTTGTGCATCGATCTCTCTAGCTAAGCGAAAGTAGATCTTTAACCCTTTCAAGGCGGGAGAGGTGTAATCCACCTATCCACTCAAGCGGTAATAAAGTATAGTGTAGACCCTTTCAATGTCGGAATCCAGATCTTATCATTATATTAAAGAGGTGAGTCTGGATAAATTATCACAGTCACTTCCTCCCTCAATCAATACATAATTCAACAGAGCAGAATAAACGAATGTCGAGTAGCGCTATTGTTAGTTAACTTTGAAAGTGAAAAAGTCACTCTATCTTCCTCGTGGTATACGCCACATTCTAAAGTCAAGTGTTCAAGGTAGAAAATGATTCTATCTAATCTAAATTCTCACTAGCTTAATAAGTGAAAAAGCCACTCTATCTGTCTCCCTCGTGGTTTAAGCCACATTCTATATCTGCAAACTAAATCTTCAATTCTCTTAGCTCCCTTCTAATGACAAACTGTCTCATCTCTTTATTTGACTGGACATAGTGTTGCCACTGTCCATGAAAAACGCCCAACGCGTTTCTCCAGACTAGCTGGTTTCATCAGGGGCAAATCATAGTTTCAAGCCGCAAAATTGCGCGCTTTTTTATACCTTCGTGTAACTGAGAGAGAGGCTTGAATCCAACATAGCCTCGATCTCAAAGCAACTCGCTACTATCTAGCAAGTTGCAACTCACAATTAGGCTGGAGTGTCATATTAAATTAACCCATGACACAAGACACAATGGCAATTGATACTAATACTAGTACTTATAGCACAGATTATAGTAAATTCAAATAATCAGAGCTAGTAAATTTGAATATTATAACTTCAATGGAACAATTGTTCTTTAATTAAAAAGTACATGTTCTTTTAGTTCCATATCGATACTTGTAACACAGATGATAATAAATTCAAATATTCAAGACTAGTAAATTCAAATATTATAACTTCAATGGAACAATTGTTCTTTAATTAAAAGGTACATGTTCTTTTAGTTCCGTATCATTTATTTAAAAGGAACACAACCAATAACTGTATAAATTAACAAATCAATCTATGAAGGGCCTATATGTGAAGCCTTCATTCAATCCTTCTGGATATAAAGTTTTAAGTTTATATATCCAAAAAGCTTCACGTTTCAAGAGTTTCTTATCAAAGTCTCCTTTCCTAGGGGAGACTTCAACCGTTTCAAATCCAATAAACTGTATGGCACCACTATCATTATCATGATATTCTAATATGTGCCTGGCCACTGGCGTATCACGTTTGTTTCTGATATCACCAATATGCTCAAGTATCCTTTCTCTAAATTCTCGTATGGTTTTACCTACGTATTGGATACCACAGGCACATTGCATAAGATAAATGATGCCAGTTGTCCTACAGTTCACAAAATTTTTTATAGGAAAAATATTTCCATATTTATCCTGGAAACTCGTAGTTTTCTGAATCCATTGGCATGCTTTACAATGCCCACATTTATTACAGCCCTTCACAGAACAAGTAGATGATAACCAATTAGTTTTATGGTCTCTTTGAAAATGACTATGTACAACATAGTCACGTATATTCTTGTTCCTACGAAATGTGATAGACGGTTTATTGGATATTACATCATTAAGGTCATGGTCCAAGAGTAATATCGGCCAATGTTTAAACAAGATAGATTTTATAACATGATGTTCTTGGTTATATGTACCAATCAATCTTGTTTCTCTTTTGGTCTCCTTGGACTTATTTTCAAAGTTATTCCGTAGTAGTGTATCACGATCACTAAATAGTGCTCTATGATAGGCTTTTTTCAGGCATTTATTATTATATCCCCTTGCCAGGAACCGCGCCTGAAGTTTCTTAGCCTCGATTTTAAAATCATCAATGGAAGTACAAAGACGTCTGATTCTCAAATATTGTCCTACTGGAATCCCTTTAATAAGTGAAGTAGGATGGTGGCTTTGTGCATCCAGTAAACTGTTTGTGGCTGTAGGTTTACGAAAGACTCGTGTGGCAATAGTATTGTCACAACTTCTCATTATCATGATGTCCAGGAAAGGTAATTCATCTCTCTGAATATCACTAGTGACCTTCAGGTTAAATGTGTTAGTATTCAATATTAGTACAAAATCCTGAAATTCATCCACATTTCCAGTCCACGTCATGACCACATCGTCGATGTATCTTAACCAGATGCCTATATTTTTAGTGTAGTGAGTATTCTGTTCAGTGAATACCACCTTATCTTCCCACCACCCTAGATAGAGATTCGCATATGAAGGGGCACAGCAACTACCCATCGTTGTGCCCCTTATTTGTTGGTAATACTGACCATCAAATATAGAATAATTATATGTTAGGACATATCTTAATAGAGCAAGGGCAAATCTATTATGGTCACTGAACTGATTTCCTCTTGTTGCTAGAAAACTCTTAGTTGCCATAATACCATTCTCATGTATTATACTTGTATACAGAGATTCAATGTCCAAACTAACCAGGTAATCTTTGTCACCTAGGGGTATACCCTCCAGCTTTGTGATCGCATCCTGGGAATCTCTGACATAAGATGGTAAGGAAGTGACAAATTCCCTAAGAATTCTATCCACATATATTGATGCTTTTTCACTCAAACATCCATTGCCAGAGACAATGGGTCTACCTGGTGGTTTATCAGGGTTTTTATGCAGCTTTGGTAGGCAATAGAATGTGGCAATAGTCGGATTCTTTGGAAATAAAAATTATCTTTCTTTGTTACTAATGACTTGTAATTGAGTTCCACAATCTAAAATTGTTTTTAAAATCCCTTTAAATCTCTCAGTAGGGTCAGAATGTAGTTTCATGTAACATTCTTTGTCATTTAGTAATCTCTTACATTCTCCAACATAATCAGAGGTGTTCATAACAACCAAATTGCCACCTTTATCGGCTGGCTTGATGGTAATTTGATGATTTTTATTTAATGCTACAAGTTCTTTTCTTTCTATAGGTAAGAGATTATCCTGACAAAGATTCTTGGATTTAGATAATTTGACATGTAATTCTTCTAAATCTTTGGTAACTAAATTGCAAAATACCTCCACATGTGGGGACAGAGTCTTAGAGGGGGTAAAACCAAAATTCATTTTTAAATCCGTGAAAGGTCCTTGTGCCTGAGAACCTAAAGATTCCTCCTCATCTATTAATGA
This sequence comes from Rhinophrynus dorsalis, assembly GCA_037306005.1. Lineage (NCBI taxonomy): Eukaryota > Metazoa > Chordata > Amphibia > Anura > Rhinophrynidae > Rhinophrynus > Rhinophrynus dorsalis. The sequence continues at coordinate 235,570,540 of CM074718.1, read as the reverse complement.
TATTAAATCCCTAAGTGTGTTATGATCCTGAATATCTGATGATCGGTAGGACTCTTTATTCTTAAAGAATTTATGTAGGAGTAATTTTCTACAAAATAGATTAAGATCCTTAACCCACGCAAACAAATCAAAGTTACTAGTGGGACAGAAATTGAGACCTTTTTCCAAGAGTTTTATTTGCGATTCTGATAAGGATAGAGAGGAGATGTTATGAACCTGCATTTTGTCTGCATTTATCTCCATCCTCCTCTGTATCCCCATTTGTCCCTGTCCCTTAGTTGCGGAACACTGCCTCTGCTGTTCCCTTGATCGCGTATGCCTGCCCCTAAAAAATGTGGAGGAGGACCATTTCTTCTATTTCTATTTTTCTTTGATCTCTGCTGTCTAAATTCACTAGTCTGTTCATTAGAACTGTCAGTTGTAACATCGGAGGTAGATCCATCACCTTCGACATTAGAATCTCTCTTTTGAGGAATGATATATTTATAAGCTTTCTTATTGTCAAAATCCTTTTTATCACGTTGAAATTTACGTAATTTCCGATTTTTTAAGTCATTTGCCAACTTATCAATATTTGATTTCAATTTTTCTTCTAATTCACTAAATTCTGAAGAGGTTTTATAATTTTGAATATTTAATAATTGTTTCTCAACCTCAGTATTAATTTCAACAAGTTGTTTCTTCTCAGTTCTAATGATAAGTGCTATCAGATCTAGTGAGCTTTTAGTCAAAATGTCTATCCATTCTTTAATAAAGTCATCTTCTATCAAATGTGCAGCTGGGCTTATATTTATTCGTAAACCTCTAGGTACAATTTTATTTGTGATGTAATTTTCCAACCCCGTTATCTCCCACCATTTCCTAGTTTGTTTCTGCATGGATTTGGTTAACTCTTTAAAATCATGTTGAATATTACTTTCAGTTTTATTTGGTTGTGTTTCTATTGAAGTGTCGCCAAATATCTGTTTTGCCTCTTCCTGCCATTTCGAAAAATCGATTGGATGGGACAAGAAGCCAGCCATTATTCTTATCAATTCTACACAGGAATTTTAATTTATTGAAAAAAGAAAAAAGGAAAGGGAAATGAAATCCCAAATAACTCAACAATAACAAAAATTGTGTATAAATATATTAATGGGCGCACCGCAGGTCCCAAGTATGTCAATAAAGATAAGAAGAAAAGAAGATAGAACAGATACTACTGAGTAATTCCTAAGAGACAAAGGAAATTTCAATTACTATCCAGTTCTCAAAGGGTGCTCAGTGTAAATATGGGGACTAGTTCGGTGCTTTTATAATACCAAAGGTACAAAACATTTAAAACTAAAGCTTTATTCATACTAAAAGATAAAAACATTATATATGTCACACCATACAAGTGTGATCAATTAGAACAGGGATGCACATACAGTGTGTCATTAGGAGCTCAGTCGCATATGAGTGGACTTCTTTAAATAATAACCACACGATAATTGATGGAGATTAAAGCTCTGAGTATTGTGTTTAATGTTTCAGACACCCGGTAGATACAGGGTAACAGTTCGCCGCTTGCTAGTCAAATACCTTTCGCTCTACAAATAAGATTATTATTATTCTTTATTATTCTTTATTTATATAGCGCCAACTAATTCCGCAGCGCTGTACAATTGGGGAGTAGACATACAGAGGTATTAAATAGTACAATCAGATGTGTAGAACAGGAGGATCAGAGGGCCCTGCTCGTGAGAGCTTACAGTCTAGAGGAAGGTAGGTTTGATACAGAAGGAGTAAGTGCTATTGTGTTTAAGTGCCTCCTGCCACATGAACTGCCAGTCAGTGGGTGGGAGTGAGAAGTGCCATTGAGTGCAGTAGTCCGTGCAAGGGGTGAATCTTGGTGATGATGTTTATGGAGGCAGTTGATAGGCCTCCCTGAAGAGGTGAGTCTTCAGGGAGCGTCTGAAGATTTGAAGGCTGGGGGAGAGTCTGATTGGGCGGGGGAGGGAATTCCACAGCTCAGGTGCAGCACGGGAGAAGTCCTGTAGGCGGGAGTGGGAGGATGTGATAAGAGCTGTGGAGAGCAGAAGGTCATGTGCAGAGCGAAGATGGCGGGCGGGAGTATATTTGGAAATGAGAGATGAAATATAGGGGGGTGCAGTGTTAGTGAGGGCTCTATAAGCTAGCACCAGAGTTTTGAATTTTACTCTGTATGCTAACGGGAGCCAGTGTAGGGACTGACAGAGGGGTGTGGTGTTAGAGAAGCGATGAGTGAGGTAGATTAGTCTTGCAGCAGAGTTCATTATGGACTGTAGCGGGGTTAGTCGGGTGAGAGGCAGGCCAATTAGTAAAGAGTTACAGTAGTCAAGACGGGACATGATGAGTGTTTGGATTAGAATTTTGGTAGTGTCTTCTGTGAGAAAGGGTCGGATTCTAGAGATGTTGCGGAGGTGGAGGCGGCATGAGTTGGAGATTGACTGGATGTGAGGAATGAAGGATAGGGCAGAGTCAAATGTGACCCCCAGGCAGCGTGCTGTAGGGGTTGGTGTGATGGAAGTGTTGTTAACGGTGAGGGTAATGTTTGGGACAAGGCTGGTTGTAGATGGAGGGAAGAGAATTAGTTCAGTTTTGCTAAGGTTAAGTTTGAGTTGATGGGAGGACATCCAGGAAGACACAGCAGACAGACAGTCAGACACTCGGGACAGGAGGGAAGGAGAGAGGTCTGGGGAGGAAAGATATATTTGGGTGTCATCAGCATAGAGATGATGGTGAAACCCAAAGGAGTTTATTAGTTTTCCAAGGGAAGCAGTGTAGATTGAGAAGAGCAAGGGTCCCAGTACTGATCCTTGGGGCACACCAACAGACAGTGGGAGGGGTGGGGAAGTGTAGCCGGAGTATGAAACACTGAAGGAGCGGTTGCAGAGATAAGATGAAAACCAGGAAAGTGCAGTGTCGCAGAGGCCTAGGGAGTGGAGGGCTTGGAGGAGGAGTGGATGATCGACTGTGTCAAATGCGGCTGACAGGTCCAAAAGAATGAGTAGGGAGTAGTGGCCTTTAGACTTGGCTGAGAGCAAGTCATTGGCCACTTTAGTGAGGGCAGTTTCAGTGGAGTGATGAGGGCGGAATCCGGATTGCAAGGGATCTAGCAGGGAATGGGAGCAGAGGAATTTAGTGAGCCGGTTATATGCAAGGCGCTCGAGAAGCTTGGAGGCAAACGGGAGTAGGGAAATTGGCCGGTAATTTGACAATGAGTTTGGGTCCAGGGAGGGTTTTTTTAGGATGGGAGTGATTAGTGCATGTTTGAAAGAGGATGGGAAGGTGCCGGTTGACAAAGAGAGGTTGAATAAGTGAGTAAGGATTGGAGTTAGTAGAGGGGAGAGTTCTTGGGTGAGCTGAGATGGGATTGGGTCGAGAGGGCATGTGGTTAGGTTTGAGCGAGTGAGGAGAAGGGAGACTTCATCCTCAGTGACAGGTGGGAAGGAGCTTAGTGTGTATGTGGGAGAGGCGACAGGGCTGGGCTGGCTGGGTGGGGGTGGTAGTGATGAAATGTCATGTCTGATAGATTCAATCTTGTTCTTGAAGTGGTTGGCGAGATCTTGGGCAGAGAAGTTAGTGGAAGGTGTCTGTGTTGGTGGGTTTAGAAGAGATGTGAAGGTTGAGAAAAGGCGTTTGGGGTTGGAGGAAAGATTAGAAATTAGAGAGGAGAAGAATGACTGTTTAGCCAGGGAGAGGGCAGAGCTATACGAACGGAGAATGAATTTGTAGTGTGTGAAGTCGGCTGTGGAGCGCGATTTCCTCCAGTGCCTTTCAGCAGTGCGTGAGCACCTTTGGAGGTATCGCGTTAGTCTTGTGTGCCAGGGTTGTGGTGGGGTTGTGCGTGGGTGGCGTGGAGTTGCAGGTGCAGCGATGTCAAGGGCTGAAGTGAGAGTGCTGTTGTAGAGAGCAGTAGTTTTGTCTGGGCAAGTAAGTGTGAGGATGGGGTTGAGGATAGGCTGCAGGGAGGTGGAAAATTGTTGCTTATCAAGAGAATGTAGATTTCTCCGCATGCGCTTGATTGTGGCGGGGGTGATGGGTTTGCGTGGTATGATGAGGTTACCGGTGAGGAGGTGGTGGTCAGAGAGGGGAAAGGGGACATTACAGAAGTTGGAGACCGAGCAGAGGTTAGTGAAGATCAAGTCGAGGGAGTGACCATCACTGTGTGTGGGAGAGCTGGTCCACTGCGATAAGCCTAAGGAGGTTGTTAAGGAGAGGAGTTTGAGGGCAGGGGGGGTGTTGTGATTATCTATAGGGATGTTGAAGTCACCCATGATGAGAGTAGGGACATCAGAGGACATGAAGTGAGGGAGCCAGGAGGTGAAGTGATCAAGGAATTGTGCAGTGGGACCAGGTGGCCTGTATATGACAGCGACACGCAGGGGGAGGGGATAGAAGAGGCGAAGTGTGTGAGCTTCAAATGTAGGGAAGGAAAGAGAGGGAACAGTGGGGAGTACCTGAAATATATGGTTAGGGGGCAGCAGGATGCCTACTCCCCCTCCCTGCCTGTTGCCAGGCCTCGGTGTGTGTGTGAATTGAAGGCCTCCATATGAGAGTGCGGCAGTGGAGGCAGTGTCTGATGATGTGAGCCAAGTTTCAGTGATGGCAAGGAGGTTTAGGGAATGAGAAATGAACAGATCATGAACGGCTGTTAGTTTGTTACACACAGAGCGGGCGTTCCAGAGACCAAAACAAAAGGGGGGGGAGGAGGTTAGGTGACGGGGTACGGTTATTAGATTGTGAGTGTTGCGTGTGTGAGTGGGTTCTGTGGTCCAAGAGAGAATGGAAGGGGGGCCTGGGTTAGGTGAGATGTCACCTGCAGCAAGTAGGAGGAGAAGGGACAGGGACATAAGGTGAGAGTGAGATTTGAAGCAGTGGGGCTTTTTTGCAGGGGTAGAAGGAGATGGTGGTGATAGGGAGCGGAGGAATGAAAAAAGTTCATGGGAGCAGAGAAGTGGTGAGTGAAGAATTGAGGGTGCAATGTGAATGGCGTGACACTTAATGTGGACACAGGAGGAGGAGAGTCTTATGCAGGTGAGAATGGCGATGACAAAACAAGGAGTTAATTTGCCCATAGTTGGGTTAATGAATGGGGCAGTAGAGATGTGCAACAGTCAGTAATCCAGGAGAGTACAGATGACTTGGCAGTCAAGGGTCAATCCACGGAGCAGAGGGTATAGGTGCCAGGGATGGTGAGGAGAGTCAGTAGCAGAACTGCAAAGTACTTGGTGAGGGTAGGAATCAGTGCAGGGTTAAATGAAGTAGTCCAATGATGATCAGGAGAGGCAGAAGTTGTAATGATTAATGGTGACTGGAAATCCTGGTTTCTTGCATCAGGTGGTCAGTAGTTTCAGTAGAGGAAGCAAATGTCAGTGCTTGGTGAAAATGACTGTTTCTTCATTCTGAATTCAGCCTGTTTGCTTGCTTCTTGTCTTTAAGTGGTTGCAGCAGCTGTCTCTCACCTGTCCAACTCTCTTGCCTAACTCTCAGTACTTAGATAAAGCTGTACTTTGAGAAAGGTGCCAACTGCTACCCCTGGCAAATGCCACCCCAGGCAAATGCCACCCCTAACTGGGCCTGAATATATACTAACAGGAGTCCCTAAGAACACTGAATGACTGACTGAGGGATTTCCAAATTACAAATTGTTTTGGGATGGAAGAGCTCTGAGTGCGTTCAGGTGTGACACCATTAAATCTCTGATAAGAAACAGACACAGAGAGATATAGGAGAGGAATGGGGGAGGAAGGCAATATGGAGACTGGAACAGGGGGTCAAAATGGCTAATTTAGATTAGTACATACAACAAGGGGTTAAATGGTAGAGGGAGACTGGATGAGATTGGAGAGAGGGAGACTGGATGAGATTGGAGTTCCAGGTGAAGGGTAGATTAGTACATACCAGGAGACTGTATAGTTAATAAACAGTTGGGTTACAGCACAAGATTTTTAAGCAGACTGGATGGGAAACACATACCAGGAGACTGTATAGTTAATAAACAGTTGGGTTACAGCACAAGATTTTTAAGCAGACTGGATGGGAAACACATACCAGGAGACTGTATAGTTAATAAACAGTTGGGTTACAGCACAAGATTTTTAAGCAGACTGGATGGGAAACACATACCTGTAAGGAAGATGAGAAAGTTGTTAGAAGACTGTCTTCATAGAGCATACAATGCAGCATACTGGATAGATATTAACATATTATTTCTCTTGCCTAACTCTCAGTACTTAGATAAAGCTGTACTTTGAGAAAGGTGCCAACTGCTACCCCTGGCAAATGCCACTCCAGGAAAATGCCACCCCTAACTGGGCCTGAATATATACTAACTGGAGTCCCTAAGAACACTGAATGACTGACATTCACTAATGTTGTGCATCGATCTCTCTAGCTAAGCGAAAGTAGATCTTTAACCCTTTCAAGGCGGGAGAGGTGTAATCCACCTATCCACTGAAGCGGTAATAAAGTATAGTGTAGACCCTTTCAATGTCGGAATCCAGATCTTATCATTATATTAAAGAGGTGAGTCTGGATAAATTATCACAGTCACTTCCTCCCTCAATCAATACATAATTCAACAGAGCAGAATAAACGAATGTCGAGTAGCGCTATTGTTAGTTAACTTTGAAAGTGAAAAAGTCACTCTATCTTCCTCGTGGTATACGCCACATTCTAAAGTCAAGTGTTCAAGGTAGAAAATGATTCTATCTAATCTAAATTCTCACTAGCTTAATAAGTGAAAAAGCCACTCTATCTGTTTCCCTCGTGGTTTAAGCCACATTCTATATCTGCAAACTAAAACTTCAATTCTCTTAGCTCCCTTCTAATGACAAACTGTCTCATCTCTTTATTTGACTGGACATAGTGTTGCCACTGTCCATGAAAAACACCCAATGCGTTTCTCCAGACTAGCTGGTTTCATCAGGGGCAAATCATAGTTTCAAGCCGCAAAATTGCGCGCTTTTTTATACCTTCGTGTAACTGAGAGAGAGGCTTGAATCCAACATAGCCTCGATCTCAAAGCAACTCGCTACTATCTAGCAAGTTGCAACTCACAATTAGGCTGGAGTGTCATATTAAATTAACCCATGACACAAGACACAATGGCACTTGATACTAATACTAGTACTTATAGCACAGATGATAATAAATTCAAATAATCAGAGCTAGTAAATTTGAATATTATAACTTCAATGGAACAATTGTTCTTTAATTAAAAGGTACATGTTCTTTTAGTTCCGTATCATTTATTTAAAAGGAACACAACCAATAACTGTATAAATTAACAAATCAATCTATGAAGGGCCTATATGTGAAGCCTTCATTCAATCCTTCTGGATATAAAGTTTTAAGTTTATATATCCAAAAAGCTTCACGTTTCAAGAGTTTCTTATCAAAGTCTCCTTTCCTAGGGGAGACTTCAACCGTTTCAAATCCAATAAACTGTATGGCACCACTATCATTATCATGATATTCTAATATGTGCCTGGCCACTGGCGTATCACGTTTGTTTCTGATATCACCAATATGCTCAAGTATCCTTTCTCTAAATTCTCGTATGGTTTTACCTACGTATTGGATACCACAGGCACATTGCATAAGATAAATGATGCCAGTTGTCCTACAGTTCACAAAATTTTTTATAGGAAAAATATTTCCATATTTATCCTGGAAACTCGTAGTTTTCTGAATCCATTGGCATGCTTTACAATGCCCACATTTATTACAGCCCTTCACAGAACAAGTAGATGATAACCAATTAGTTTTATGGTCTCTTTGAAAATGACTATGTACAACATAGTCACGTATATTCTTGTTCCTACGAAATGTGATAGACGGTTTATTGGATATTACATCATTAAGGTCATGGTCCAAGAGTAATATCGGCCAATGTTTAAACAAGATAGATTTTATAACATGATGTTGTTGGTTATAGGTACCAATCAATCTTGTTTCTCTTTTGGTCTCCTTGGACTTATTTTCAAAGTTATTCCGTAGTAGTGTATCATGATCATTAAATAGTGCTCTATGATAGGCTTTTTTCAGGCATTTATTATTATATCCCCTTGCCAGGAACCGCGCCTGAAGTTTCTTAGCCTCGATTTTAAAATCATCAATGGAAGTACAAAGACGTCTGATTCTCAAATATTGTCCTACTGGAATCCCTTTAATAAGTGAAGTAGGATGGTGGCTTTGTGCATCCAGTAAACTGTTTGTGGCTGTAGGTTTACGAAAGACTCGTGTGGCAATAGTATTGTCACAACTTCTCATTATCATGATGTCCAGGAAAGGTAATTCATCTCTCTGAATATCACTAGTGACCTTCAGGTTAAATGTGTTAGTATTCAATATTCGTACAAAATCCTGAAATTCATCCACATTTCCAGTCCACGTCATGACCACATCGTCGCTGTATATTTTTAGTGTAGTCGCCTATATTTTTAGTGTAGTGAGTATTCTGTTCAGTGAATACCACCTTATCTTCCCACCACCCTAGATAGAGATTCGCATATGAAGGGGCACAGCAACTACCCATCGCTGTGCCCCTTATTTGTTGGTAATACTGACCATCAAATATAAAATAATTATATGTTAGGACATATCTTAATAGAGCAAGGACAAATCTATTATGGTCACTGAACTGATTTCCTCTTGTTGCTAGAAAACTCTTAGTTGCCATAATACCAGTCTCATGTATTATACTTGTATACAGAGATTCAATGTCCAAACTAACCAGGTAATCTTTGTCACCTAGGGGTATACCCTCCAGCTTTGTGATCGCATCCTGGGAATCTCTGACATAAGATGGTAAGGAAGTGACAAATTCCCTAAGAATTCTATCCACATATATTGATGCTTTTTCACTCAAACATCCATTGCCAGAGACAATGGGTCTACCTGGTGGTTTATCAGGGTTTTTATGCAGCTTTGGTAGGCAATAGAATGTGGCAATAGTTGGATTCTTTGGAAATAAAAAATATTTTTCTTTGTTACTAATGACTTGTAATTGAGTTCCACAATCTAAAATTGTTTTTAAAATCCCTTTAAATCTCTCAGTAGGGTCAGAATGTAGTTTCATGTAACATTCTTTGTCATTTAGTAATCTCTTACATTCTCCAACATAATCAGAGGTGTTCATAACAACCAAATTGCCACCTTTATCGGCTGGCTTGATGGTAATTTGATGATTTTTATTTAATGCTACAAGTTCTTTTCTTTCTATAGGTAAGAGATTATCCTGACAAAGATTCTTGGATTTAGATAATTTGACATGTAATTCTTCTAAATCTTTGGTAACTAAATTGCAAAATACCTCCACATGTGGGGACAGAGTCTTAGAGGGGGTAAAACCAAAATTCATTTTTAAATCCGTGAAAGGTCCTTGTGCCTGAGAACCTAAAGATTCCTCCTCATCTATTAATGATATTAAATCCCTAAGTGTGTTATGATCCTGAATATCTGATGATCGGTAGGACTCTTTATTCTTAAAGAATTTATGTAGGAGTAATTTTCTACAAAATAGATTAAGATCCTTAACCCACGCAAACAAATCAAAGTTACTAGTGGGACAGAAATTGAGACCTTTTTCCAAGAGTTTTATTTGCGATTCTGATAAGGATAGAGAGGAGATGTTATGAACCTGCATTTTGTCTGCATTTATCTCCATCCTCCTCTGTATCCCCATTTGTCCCTGTCCCTTAGTTGCGGAACACTGCCTCTGCTGTTCCCTTGATCGCGTATGCCTGCCCCTAAAAAATGTGGAGGAGGACCATTTCTTCTATTTCTATTTTTCTTTGATCTCTGCTGTCTAAATTCACTAGTCTGTTCATTAGAACTGTCAGTTGTAACATCGGAGGTAGATCCATCACCTTCGACATTAGAATCTCTCTTTTGAGGAATGATATATTTATAAGCTTTCTTATTGTCAAAATCCTTTTTATCACGTTGAAATTTACGTAATTTCCGATTTTTTAAGTCATTTGCCAACTTATCAATATTTGATTTCAATTTTTCTTCTAATTCACTAAATTCTGAAGAGGTTTTATAATTTTGAATATTTAATAATTGTTTCTCAACCTCAGTATTAATTTCAACAAGTTGTTTCTTCTCAGTTCTAATGATAAGTGCTATCAGATCTAGTGAGCTTTTAGTCAAAATGTCTATCCATTCTTTAATAAAGTCATCTTCTATCAAATGTGCAGCTGGGCTTATATTTATTCGTAAACCTCTAGGTACAATTTTATTTGTGATGTAATTTTCCAACCCCGTTATCTCCCACCATTTCCTAGTTTGTTTCTGCATGGATTTGGTTAACTCTTTAAAATCATGTTGAATATTACTTTCAGTTTTATTTGGTTGTGTTTCTATTGAAGTGTCGCCAAATATCTGTTTTGCCTCTTCCTGCCATTTCGAAAAATCGATTGGATGGGACAAGAAGCCAGCCATTATTCTTATCAATTCTACACAGGAATTTTAATTTATTGAAAAAAGAAAAAAGGAAAGGGAAATGAAATCCCAAATAACTCAACAATAACAAAAATTGTGTATAAATATATTAATGGGCGCACCGCAGGTCCCAAGTATGTCAATAAAGATAAGAAGAAAAGAAGATAGAACAGATACTACTGAGTAATTCCTAAGAGACAAAGGAAATTTCAATTACTATCCAGTTCTCAAAGGGTGCTCAGTGTAAATATGGGGACTAGTTCGGTGCTTTTATAATACCAAAGGTACAAAACATTTAAAACTAAAGCTTTATTCATACTAAAAGATAAAAACATTATATATGTCACACCATACAAGTGTGATCAATTAGAACAGGGATGCACATACAGTGTGTCATTAGGAGCTCAGTCGCATATGAGTGGACTTCTTTAAATAATAACCACATGATAATTGATGGAGATTAAAGCTCTCAGTATTGTGTTTAATGTTTCAGACACCCGGTAGATACAGGGTAACAGTTCGCCGCTTGCTAGTCAAATACTTTTCGCTCTACAAATAAGATCACTAATGTTGTGCATCGATCTCTCTAGCTAAGCGAAAGTAGATCTTTAACCCTTTCAAGGCGGGAGAGGTGTAATCCACCTATCCACTCAAGCGGTAGTAAAGTATAGTGTAGACCCTTTCAATGTCGGAATCCAGATCTTATCATTATATTAAAGAGGTGAGTCTGGATAAATTATCACAGTCACTTCCTCCCTCAATCAATACATAATTCAACAGAGCAGAATAAACGAATGTCGAGTAGCCCTATTGTTAGTTAACTTTGAAAGTGAAAAAGTCACTCTATCTTCCTCGTGGTATACGCCACATTCTAAAGTCAAGTGTTCAAGGTAGAAAATGATTCTATAAGTGCTATAAGTACTAGTATTAGTATCAAGTGCCATTGTGTCTTGTGTCATGGGTTAATTTAATATGACACTCCAGCCTAATTGTGAGTTGCAACTTGCAAGATAGTAGCGAGTTGCTTTGAGATCGAGGCTATGTTGGATTCAAGCCTCTCTCTCAGTTACACGAAGGTATAAAAAAGCGCTTAATTTTGCGGCTTGAAACTATGATTTGCCCCTGATGAAACCAGCTAGTCTGGAGAAACGCGTTGGGCGTTTTTCATGGACAGTGGCAACACTATGTCCAGTCAAATAAAGAGATGAGACAGTTTGTCATTAGAAGGGAGCTAAGAGAATTGAAGATTTAGTTTGCAGATATAGAATGTGGCTTAAACCACGAGGGAGACAGATAGAGTGGCTTTTTCACTTATTAAGCTAGTGAGAATTTAGATTAGATAGAATCATTTTCTACCTTGAACACTTGACTTTAGAATGTGGCGTATACCACGAGGAAGATAGAGTGACTTTTTCACTTTCAAAGTTAACTAACAATAGGGCTACTCGACATTCGTTTATTCTGCTCTGTTGAATTATGTATTGATTGAGGGAGGAAGTGACTGTGATAATTTATCCAGACTCACCTCTTTAATATAATGATAAGATCTGGATTCCGACATTGAAAGGGTCTACACTATACTTTATTACCGCTTCAGTGGATAGGTGGATTACACCTCTCCCGCCTTGAAAGGGTTAAAGATCTACTTTCGCTTAGCTAGAGAGATCGATGCACAACATTAGTGATCTTATTTGTAGAGCGAAAAGTATTTGACTAGCAAGCGGCGAACTGTTACCCTGTATCTACCGGGTGTCTGAAACATTAAACACAATACTCAGAGCTTTAATCTCCATCAATTATCGTGTGGTTATTATTTAAAGAAGTCCACTCATATGCGACTGAGCTCCTAATGACACACTGTATGTGCATCCCTGTTCTAATTGATCACACTTGTATGGTGTGACATATATAATGTTTTTATCTTTTAGTATGAATAAAGCTTTAGTTTTAAATGTTTTGTACCTTTGGTATTATAAAAGCACCGAACTAGTCCCCATATTTACACTGAGCACCCTTTGAGAACTGGATAGTAATTGAAATTTCCTTTGTCTCTTAGGAATTACTCAGTAGTATCTGTTCTATCTTCTTTTCTTCTTATCTTTATTGACATACTTGGGACCTGCGGTGCGCCCATTAATATATTTATACACAATTTTTGTTATTGTGGACTAAAGACAGGCAGCCAATGGAGAGCCTTCACAGATAAGTGACAGGAAAAGGCAGCAATCACGGGCACCATGATATTGATTCACTAAATGAAAAGTTGGGCGAATATGTGGATGCATGTCTTCAACCTTTAGTGTCTCTTAGGTAGATGCTAAGTCTAAGGACCAAACAGGTTTTTCAAGAATTGGAAGAAATCACTTGGATTGATGGATATAGTTGGGTGTGCTGTGATGTGTCCTCACTTTACTCTTGTATACCACATGATGATTTCATCTATACAAATACAGCAGCTATTCCATTGAATTCATCAATTACTTGCTAGATTCATTATCTATTAACACACAACAATTTCTTTTTTGGTGGCTCCTACTATCTCCAGAGATGTGGGACTTTGATGAGGGCAAAATTAGCATCCTCATATGCCAACCTTTTTATGGGTTGGTGGGAGGAGTCCAACGTCTTTGGATATAGTAATCCATTTAGGAATAGTATATGTTACTTTAGGAGATACATTGATAATCTTCTGATCATTTGGAACGATGATTTTGATGACATCTAAGTTTTGTTGAGTATTTAAACAATAATGCCTGTAATCTTGAGTTCACCATGAGCTGTGATAGAGACAATATTGTCTTTCTCAATCTACACCTAGCTTCTTCGGTCTCCACTGGGCATATCATTAAAAATATATGTAAAAAAACGGTGGCAGTAAACTCTCTGTTATGTGCAGAGAGCTGTCACCCATGACCATAAAGGGAGTGCCAGTAGGGCAGTTTATGAGAGCTTGTTGTAATTGTTCTACTGAATCATCTTTTGAACAGGCCTGTGTGGATTTGAGAAAATACTTTTATGGATAAGGGCTATCCCTCTTGGATGATTGAGAGGGCTGAGCTGCTAGCTAAAGAAAGATCATGGAGCCAGCTACTTAATTCATCCCAGAGGAAGAATAATTAATTGACTGATCAGGTCACTTTTAGCACAGCTTTTAGTGTGGAATTCAATTGGATTACATCCATTATCAAAACACATATACCGATTTTGACGGTAGATAGAAGTCTGCAGCCTGTTCTTGAGAATGGGTGCAGATTTACATCCAGAAAAGCACCCAATCTTGTGAGGCGTTAGTCACCTTGTATGTTTAAGGGGTAAGGATCATCTAAATGTACCACTTGGCTAAAGACTACTGGTATGTACTGTTGCAGATATACTCTGTGTAACTGTTGCCAGTGGGTCATTTCAGATAAATATTTTGAGTCTAGTTATACCACATAAAGATTTAATTTAATGCAATATATTAATTGTGCTACCACCTATATATATACCTGGTTACCTGCATTGCTTGTAATTTACAGTGTGTAGGTAAAACAAAGAGAACGCTGTGTGAGCTAGTTGGAGAACATTTAAGTAACATCAGATGTGGTGAACTTAGAACGGGAGTATCACAACATTTTTGTCAAATGCATAACTCAAATTTTGAACATTTTAGAGTTATGGGTATAGAACGGATCAATGTGCCTTTAAGATGGGGTGATAGAGATAGATTATTATCACAGAGAGAGGTCTACTGGATCTTCAACCTTGCTAAACAAAGAATTTGATGTAGCATATTTTGTTTGATCCTTGTATGAAGTTTCCTGTGCATTAATTCAAACTGCTCATTTTTCTTTTTATGTGAGCTGTCCTAGTGCCAGCAGTGCTAGACAGTGGTGTAAGACACCACTAGAAACATTATACCACCCATTGGCACCCACTAGTAACATTATAGCATTTGCTATTGATGCAGGTCCTGCTGTTGAGTCATCTAAGAATCAGGTTTAGGCTGCTAAATGGGACTGTGATAATCAGCAGTGACTTGAGGCAGGTGATGGTGGTGTGAACATAGTTCTATTTCCTTATAGCCCACCTGCTACAGAGCAGAACCATAACAAGCCCCGCCACTTCAGGTGCATTTGGTGAGAAGTTGGCCAATCGCGCTTCTCTTCTTGCTCCTTCTCTAAATTCATGTGTGTTGGAATATTATTTTCTCCATTGAAACTGTGAAGTTACCAGTAACTACAATATGCACAGAGTGTGGAAACTTGTGAAAAAGGGGAAGGACTGGGATGAATCACTCTTGATGCATCTGTTCTTATATTAAGCAATAAGCACAATCACCTTGTCATCTATGTTAAACCATACCCCCAAAAACAGAGTGCTGCTCGCAGTATGGTCTTGGCCTACTCAGCTAACTACAAGTGACTGGGTTCTGGTGTTGGTTGACAAGTCTTAATAAAATAATGAACCCTCCCTGCCATAATGTTGGCATATTCAGCTAATTGGCCTATCTGCAAATGCTCCCTGATTATCTGCATTCAATTGCTTCCCACCACATGTGTAATCAGTGCACCAAGCAAAGTAAAATATATGGAGATGGACTACACGATCCTCACATCTGCAGACTTGCTATCAGCTGTTGGTGGTGGTGGTAGTGGTAATGGTAGCAATGCTGGTACTTCTGAGGAAGAGGACCTTGAGGGTGATGAGGGAGACAATTGTGATATTTTCCTGCACTGGGACCTGTGATGAATACCCATACTCAGACTGAGTATCTCCGCCAAAACTATGCTTCCTTAGCCCAGGGTGACACTCAGGAATTCCACCAGTCAGGAACCAGGATCCTAACTCCAGTCACCCAGTCACTTAGGCAAGACTCAGTGTAGGATGAACGCACTCTGGATACCGCAAGCTTACTCCAAGCACCAGGCAACACCAGTGTACAGGTAAAACAAGAACTGACTTTTATTTCAAAACAGGAGATGTTTTATACATAACTGGAGGACAATAGTACAATGGGAATACACATCTTTACAAAGGGTCAATGGGTGGGGGAAGACACAATAGTGTAGAAACATGGAGTACAATGAATACAATGGAAATGCAAATACGCAGCACAGTGGGACTTGTCCACATACAATGGAAAGGTATATATATGGAACACAAAAGGGTTTTGTTCCAGGCGTGAAAAGGCCTCCATGTAAAATTTAGGGACCTGTTACAACAGTTTCTCCAACAAGGGGTAAATGCAAACAAAACATCTTTTCCACACAATGATTCTTTACAGTCTTATTTCTGTGACAGTGCTCCCCACCTAACTGTAGAGGTCTGGATTGGGCAGACAAGACTGGGTTTCCTTGTGACCCTGTGGCCCCAATAAGCCCAGGGTGACTTAGACCCAAGTAGGGACTGGGAAGCTGAGGAAGCAGCCCTCAGCCACCTCCAGGAGCACCAGTGAGGGAGGATTCCATCATATTACCCTAGCTGAAAAACAATACAATGTAAGCGTTCTCATCATCATGGCTGGTTGGGGGTTTCACTTTCCATGAGCTTTTCTCCAAAGTCATTGGTGATCTTAGGGTAGAGGGTTTCATATGCTTTCCAAATATGTCATTATGTTATGAATTGCACATCTGTACTTCCCTTGCTATAAAATACCCCTTCCTTTGTTTAAGTCAAATCACTTTAGTCTTAAAGGGATAGTAATACTTCGTTTTAACTTTATTTTATTTTGTAGGCATTAAAAAAACATGAAGAATGATATGTCTTATCTCTCAAACCTTTATGGTTTATGAGATATTCGCAAGCAAAGTTTCCCCCTCCCGCCCCTTTTACCTACTGTAAACAATCTCTTCTCAGATGTGGAATCCAGTCCATAGACTGGACAGATAACAGAAGGGGACACTCTTATTCCTATGAAAACAATGAAAGCCCTGCCCCCCTTGACAAGCTTTTCAGGTTTTTCCCTTATCTTAATTGAAGATTGTCCCTTTCTGCAGTCTACCTGGGCAGCTCCCTTCTACCCTGGCTGAAAAGTGTTACATCAGTAAAAGGGGTGGGAGGGGGACACTTTGCTTGTGAATATCTCTTAAACCATAAAGGTTTGAGAGATAAGACTTATATCATTCTTCATGTTTTTTAATGCCTACAAAATAAAATAAAGTTAAAATGAAGTATTACTATCCCTTTAAAGGCTGCCCCATTGTTTTTTCCTCAGCTCTTGTAAGGAGTTCCTGAGAGAGTGCCATATAATTGGCCTTGAGTATATTTGTAAATATTAATCATGTCCCCCCATAGATGCTTCTTCTGTAATGTAAACAAAGTCAATTTGTCTAGTTTCTATTTAAAACTAAAATCTTCTGATCCCTTTATCAGTTTTGTTGCATGTCTCTCTACTTCTCCACAGTTTGCTAATGTTTTTTTTAATGTGTCCAAAACTGTATAAAAACAGTTTTTTTCTTAATTCTCAGAGTATGTATGTCATGTTGAGCTGGGATGAAAAAAAGTATTTTGAGTGCTAGAACTGCATGCAGCACATTGCTCTATGATGTATCACCTAATCTGAAGAAAGATAGATAGATAGATAGATAGATAGATAGATAGATAGATAGATAGATAGATAGGCAGACTAACAAACTGATGTAATTTCTGACTTACACAAACACTGTGTTATTATTCTTGAACTTTACAGATATAGTTAAAAAATCTTTTTAATCAAAAATACATCAATATGCACACTCTGCAGGAAGAGAGGAGAATATATAAATCAAATATTGAAAGGTACAGGCTTACAACTTTTTTCAAAGAAGGAATATTGTCGTAATAAAAGGAATATTAGAACAAAAGGACAATTCATAAAATTGGAGGGTGGAAAAAACAAGAGGAAATGTACGAATAAAATATGGTAAGGGTGACAGATAAATGGAATATGCTTCTAGCATAAGTGGTTAAGGCTAAAACAGTAACTGAATTTACTAACTTTTGGGATAGATATATGACTATTCTAAGGGGTCTGTTTGCCCTTAAAAATGTAGCGCAAAATGAAAAGCAATTATAACTGCATTGGCCATATTTAATAATGATAGAAAGTAATCTTGCACCTCAAAACATTCCTTATAAAGAAAATTACTATAGATTAGAGAAAAGTTCGTATTGTTAATAAATCTGTCATTGCTGTAAAAAAATAATAGTAATGCTTAAAAAATTTTGAATTCTTTCTAAGAAAAGTAAAAAAAAATTAGGGAGGCTAAAAAAATTCCATTTGCATTTCTGCTAATAAAAGCTCTCATAGCATGAAAGAAAAGTTAACAATGCTAATAAAATATTTCAAAGCATCTAAAGCTGCGTGCATTTCTGTGTAAAGTTTTAGACACAATTACACAATTAACTTTTTTTTAGCTCTTTAACAAATAATGTATCTGGTGTTAAATCCATGAATAAATTGAGCTATTTGCCCTGTGATTTTCAAGAACAGTTTTATTAAATAGGCCATCAAGAATATAATTGTGGTCTGAATGGGGAGGGAGATGAACAAAGGGCATGGCTATTTATATATTTTTATATTCTATGAGTCTAATGTACTAAGAAAAACTGGTACCACTGAACCAGCTGCACCATAGTGGACAAATATGAATTATTGCTGATTCAAATGAGAATATTTTCCCCTTGAACCCCTTTATAGATGTTTAATGCATTACTTTGCAATCCTCTGTAGACTTCTCTAGCGCACACACAATGTTCAAAGTCCCAAATAAATCAAAGTAATACAAAAAGAAAATACCAAGGTTCTTTCCGAGTGCAATATCATCAGTGGGAAATATAGATCACCAGCATCAACACCCTTGTGAGGAGTAATACTCACAAGATCAGTTTCTGGGCTTCATCACTTATGTACATCCCAGAAATCACATGGGCCTAGATGCACTAAAAGTCAATGTGGTGTTGATATGATATTGTTGATGTGTTCAAATCACTCCGACAATTTGATCTGCACACACATTGACATATTCACCAAAATTGTCAGATGGAAGGGGAAGGTTGGAGAAGGTTCCTATTAGCATACAGGATTTTCAAAGTGTTGCTGGTGTGAAAGGGATCTCTTCCCCTCACACATCACCAGCACTAGGACAATTCTGAACAGCATTCACTGTGCTTCCCTACCTAGCCAGTAGGGGATTACAGAGAAGGCTTTCATCACCAAGAACAGCATGGAATGCCATAAGGATGTGCATTGCTCACACCTGTGGCATTCAAAGGGGTAAAATAAACAAAACTAGTACACCAAGCACTACACAATGTCCCCCCCCTTCAACATATGCCCCCCTTAGTATGTCAACATGTATTGCATATATTCAACATACTAACTCCATTCGACTTTCACCTCTTCATTGGACAGGAACTGCTATCTATTCGACAGAACTGTCCTTCATTCAACACTTAACCCTTTGAGTACCAGAGAGGTAGGAAGGAATTGCTTAGCAATGTGTTTCCTACTCCTCTGGTACTCAAAGGGTTAATAGGAAAGGTATGCGGCTGCATACCTTGCCCGTATATGTCTGGGTGGGTTAGAAACAGGGAGGGGGAGGTATGGGTTTGTTGGGAGGTTGTCATGGGTTGTATTTGTTCCCCTCTCACTTTCCTTGGGGCTAGGGATGGGAGAAAATTTTTGCCTCAAACTGAAATCGGTGAACAATGGCACTTTCCGACTGGCGAATAGTTTCCCAGGAAAAGTGCCATTTTTCTGCTTTTTCTCCCCTTTTTCGCCCATTGAAATCAATGGCAAGAAAATTTTTTCTCCACCACACAAAAGTTTTCTACACTCATGTAAAAGGGTGACAGGCTTTCACAGCATGCCATTCTGTGTTTGTGAGAAGAGAGAGCAGGATGTTTTTGAGCTAGAGAAGATAGGGGAATTGAAGTTTAGTTTAGGGAATGTTTTAGGTAGGACATTTGTTCCCTGTGTTAGGAGAGTCAGTGGGGCACTCTGGGGAGAAGAAGGGAGGAAGGAGGTTGACCCGAAATAATACCCCAAAATTCAGATTGACTGACTGGCAAGACACAGGCAGCTGGAGATCTATTTGCTTGCTGATCTTGCCGTTATTGTCTCTGTGCTGGGTGGGGAAGTCTGGGGAAAGAGGTTGCTGATTTTGTTTTTCAGTTATAATTTTTTTTGGACAGACTGTGATAAGACAATAAATAAATAAATACATAGATAAATAAATAACTAAATATATTAGGTGACAGTGACAATCAGCTGACTGGGCTTAGGCAAGGCATCATACAGCTCCATCAGTGTAACTGAGTAAAGGGGAAGGGGGAGAGGTGAAACATTGCAAGGACGTGAGAGTACAGTAGTAGTTCAAAAACTGCTTACAGCATTGGTTGACTGATTGACAAGACACAGGCAGCTAGGGACCTATTTGCTTGCTGATCTTGCTTTTATTTTCTCTGTGCTGGGTGGGGAAGTCTGGGGTAAGACATTGATTTTGTTTTTCAATTATAATTTTTTTTTGACAGACTGTGATAAAACAGGATGGACAACTGAAAAAAACAAATAAAAAAAATAAAATGGGAAGAAAAATATTTTTCCACCACACAAAGGGTTTCTACAGCCATATAAAAGGCTGTGTTTGTGAGAGGAGACAGCAGTACATTTTATTGAGCTAGAGAAGATAGGAGAATTGAAGTTTAGTTTAGGGAATCTTTTAGGTAGGACATTTGTTCTGTTTGTTAAGAGAGTCAGTGGGGCACTCCGGGGAGAAGAAGGGGGGAAGGAGGTTGATCCCATATACTCCAAAATTCCATGTGACTGACTGGCAAGACACAGGCAGCTAGGGACCTATATGCTTGCTGATCTTGCTGTTATTGTCTCTGTGCTGGGTGGGGAAGTCTGGGGAAAGAAGTTGTTGATTCTGTTTCTCAATTATAATTTTATTGGACAGACTGTGATAAGACAACAGGGTGGACAACTAAAAAAAACAAATACACCAAAATAAAAAAAACAAATAAAAAGAATAAAGATCTAAATATATTAGGTGACAGTGACAGACAGCTGACTGGGTTTAGGAAAGTCATCATACAGCACCACCAGTTGTGTTGTGTACTGTACAGTAAAAAAACACAGTGTGGTTGCATAATGTCTAGCAAACACACAAGGGGAAGGGGTGGAGCAGTGCAGGGACGTGAGAGTAAAGTAAAGACTGTAGCAATGGTTGCTGCAGCATGTGCAATGAATGATGATGATGATCCTTCTACTCCAAGGGAGGATGCAGTTTGTCAAGGTCCCAGCAACTAGTTCCAGGCAGCTCTCACAGCATACCATTCTGTTTTTGTGAGAGGAGAGAGCAGCATGTTTTTGAGCTAAAGAAGATAGGAAAGTAAAGGGCAATTGAAGCTTAGTTTTAGGGAGTCATTTAGGTAGGACATCTGTTCTCTGCAGTAGGGGAGTCTGGGGGCACAATGAGGAGAAGAAGGAAGGAAGGAGGTTGACCCAAAATACCCCAAAATTTGGTGTGACTGACTGGCAAGACACAGGCAGCCGGGGTCCAAATTGCTTGCTTATTTTACTTTTATTGTCTCTGTGCTGGGGAAGTCTGGGGAAATAAGTTGTTTTTTAATTATATATATTTTGGAACTAACTGTGATAAGATATGGTGGACAACTTAAAAAAAATAAATGCATAAATAAAAATGAAAAACATAAATAATTAAACAAATAAATATAGACAGCTGATTGGGAGCTCTGTGACTGAGGCAGACTTGATAGACAGCAGACGACATTGAGAGTTTTGCTGAGGGCCAGGTCAAACCCTGACACCCAGGTCCAGTTCCCCACTTTGGAGGAGTCTGTGCTGGGAGAATCACTGTTTGCCTCAGCAGCTGACTATGGGACAGATGGTAAGTAGCTCAGCTACGACTATGGCAGATGCAGTGTATGGGGTGTGGTGGGTTATACAGGCAGTGATGGGCTAGAGGGGACAGGAACCGTCCACCCCTTTATGGACTAATGTGGCCACGAAACATCTCTACAGTGTGGACATTTGTGCCATCTGAGATGAATACGGAATTGCAGAACTAGGACACATTTATGTTGATAATTGCTTAAAATCAGCTACACATGGAGTTTGGTATCCCTCATTGCTTTTTCTATTCATACTTTCTTCTACACCATGCACTTCAAGCACAGTGGAAAGGGATCGAGCCAGTTATTGAGTGGTTTCGCCTACTGTCATCTGCGTTGGTTTAATGGCCAGGAGCGTGCTGTTCTTTATTTACCAGTGGCTTGCTTCTCGCACCCATAAGGAGATCCCCACCTCAGGCAAAAATGGGGAGGAAAGCTGGAGGTTCTGGAGGAGTGGCTAAAACTAGTTCACATGGGGCATCTTTGCATGCTCAACATCAGCTCATCCAGTTGAAAATTCTTCATAGGGTGTTCTTTACTGTGGTGAGACTATACACAATGGGTACTTGGGATGACTCATGACAGATGCTCTCATATACCAAGTACTTTTCTACACCTTGTCTGGGAATGTTCAAAGGTCTTCCAATTTTGGAAACTTGTCTTTTCCTCTCTGTCGGGGTCCTGGACAGACATATCCCCCGACTCCAAAGCTGGGTATCCTGTCATTTCTACCTGATAATCTAGACACTCACTCTCCTTAATCTCTTCTGAGAGAGACTTTTCTTATGGCACTTAAGATAGTCACCATGGCAAGGATGTCTGCCACTCCACCCTCACGCAGGTTCCATTCAATCTGGGGAGCTTGGATGGCTCAATTTGGGATTGACTCTCCTTCCTAATTAGGTGAGTCATATTTGTCCGTATCGATGCTGAGGGTTGGTGTGCCAGGAATGGAGTCCCCTTTTTGGAGGAGAGAGAAAGGAGGGAACACACCTGGGCACAACTGCCCCTGATAACACACATGAACAAAGACACTATGACACTTTTTGTCATGTTAGGGTTGTGTTTATAATATATACAAAAATGTTCTTGGATGCTTCGGGATGATTGACCTGTATTTTCTTTTGCTTTGTATGTTTTTGCAATTATTATGCATGTCTGGAATGGGTACTGTGTTACTCTCTTTGTCTTATTTCATGAATTATTCTGCTCTGTGTATCTGTATCAAAGGTGTTCTTACTAAAAAATATTTTAAAAAATTGTTTTAGATGGCTAGCTTCAATGTAATATTTTAAAGGTTTGACATTCATTAAGTGTGCAAAAATATACACTAAAGGATTTTCTTTCTGTAAGCCTTCTGCTAAGCTATGCTATTATTTAGGCTACTCATAATGTGGCAGACACATATTGTAGTGGTATGATTAATATATATATCATCAGGATGATTTAATAATTTAAAAACATTAATCAGTGGTCTTAATAGTAATCTCACCTGTGGTAGATTGTTCCAACTCTTTAAATCCTTCCTGCTAGCCATTTACTTCTCTGTCTTGTATGTTTTTGTCCAGTTCTGCTACCTGATACACAGATAGTATTACATGCGGGTTCATTTTTAAAAATGTAAGTCTACCAACACAGCTTCCTGTTAGAGTGTCCTGGGGTAATCATACACTGAGAATAAGTCCCACAGAGCTGTGCCACCACCACAATCATCACATATATTAGATTATCACTTCAGGGGGTTATAGAGGAGAAGAGTGTTGGTATTGCATTACCACTAATATAAGTAGCATTAGACTATTCTGGACAGACACACACAGGAGAAGCATTGTATATGGGCTAGAAGTTTATTTACTGAGGACGTACTGTTGGCTGCCTAACAATAGAAAGCCCCACACACCAAATCAAACATACACTGATCTATTAGAGTACAGAAACAGCAGCTGACTCTGACTCTATTACAAGTAGGGGTAGGTGAAAAGTTTTAAAAATTCCCTGCATGATTTTTCACGAAAATGTGCCGATTTTTCTCTCTTCCAGTGAAAAATTTCGGGTTTCCACCAATGCAAAAATGTCCTCCTTTTTGCCTATTTTAAAAAATTTTGTAGCTATGTTAACACATTTTTTGCCTATTTTAACACATTTCTCACCTATATTTCGTACAGGTACTATATTTCCCACTGTAATATTACTTCTTCTGAGGGCTGAAGTTTAGAAATAAGTGGTGAAAGTCAAAGTTGTGAGTTCTACAGCAACATATGGCTTGAAAAATATATTAGCATGCAGAATGCATATGACCTTTGCCCACAACACTAACTTCCTGCTTAAGTGACACTGGCACATATTCATGATGATATCAAGTAATAAAAAATAAATTTTATATATATATATATATATATATATATATATATATTATTTAATACATTTGTATGGTAATGGTTGTGGTGGGGGACTGCATGGTGTGATTCATGTATGTATATTGTTTTTACCATTGTCATATGCTATCCTCCTTCTCAATTATTGACACACATTACTTATCGGTCATAGCAGTGGTCCCAAGTGGGGTAGATGGTGGCAACCCTTCTCCACATCACTCCTCCATGTCCTCATCTGTGCTGCTGTTAATATATTTGTCCTGGCTTTGTCTGTCATACTCATCTGCAACAGGAACCATAGGTGTTATTTGTACTGAACTAACTGGCTTTAGCACACATAAATAACTTTACTACTTATATTTTCTTCCCTAGAGCCCTGGGAACTTTTTAAAGTGCTTCTGCTGCTGCTAGTTGTGGCACCTTTGGCCTGCTGATAATGTGTCTCCCAGGCAGACCTGTGGTTGTGCTTCAGGTGATATCTCATAGAGTAGGTGCCTAGGTGTGAGCCTGTTTTCCCCCTGCTCACATGCTTTTTGCATAGACAACAGATAGCAACATGCTTAACTTGAGGATCCTGAGTGAAGTATCTCCATACTGTGGACTTCATGGACTGAGTGGTTCCTGAGGTGCTGCTGCTACTGCTTCTAATGGGGCTAGATGATGTTGCAATTCTACTGCTACTACTACAAGGTGTCAAAGGTGCAGCACTTACAGCAGCAGCAGCAGAGGCACTCATCATATCTAACATTGTGGATGTTAGCCTGTGTTGCTGTTGCTGGGTATTCAAAACAGGTGTGTGTGGATGAGTGGGACTTGGACTTTGAAGAGGTAATGAAGCTGATGATGACTGATAGGATGAGTGTGTGCTTTTTGACATCTGTACTTGTCCAGGGGCAGACTTTCCAATGGCTTTCTCAAACAGTTTTTAGACAGATGCAGTGCTCCTTAAAAGTGGTGGAAGATTCAGCCTTTGACTTTCTGCTAACCTTATAGCCCTGTCATCATCCTCACTCTCAACTTCATCTGAATCTGAACAAGAGAAGGATGCTGGGGTATATATTCTAGATCTGCATCATCATCAGTCATAATTAGTTCATCCTCAGCATCATCAGCATCACCTGACAGTTCTAGCCCACTGCTACACTTATATTCCTCTAAGCTTTTAGAGGTCTGAAACAATTTCTTTTTACTTTTACTGTAACAAAGTTCCCTACTACGGGTGTTTTGGTGCTTGTTTGTCTCACTATCTGATGCAGCAAGTGGTTCAGCTGCTACACCTTCCTCTATTATGTTATTGCCAGCCTCATCAACACTTGAATGTGACGTGTTGTCATTTTCAGTGTTCTTCTTAAATGGTTCTTTATTTCTACTGGCACTGGTGGTGCTGGAATTAGTTTTGCTGGGACCTTGACAAACTACATCCTCCCTTGGATTAGTGGGCTAATCATCATTGATTGCAAACGCTGCAGCAACCATTGCTACAGTCAGTTTTTGATCTACTACTTTACTCTCACGTTCCTACACTGCTCCACCCCTCCCCCTTCCCCTTGTGTGTTTGCGAAACATTACACAACTATACTGTGTTTTTTTACTGTATGGTACACAACACAACTGATGGTGCTGCATGATGCTATGCCTAAGCCCAGTCAGCTGTCTGTCACTGTCACCTAATATATTTAGATCTTTATTCTTTTTATGAGGATAGACCTTAGTCAATAATTTGCTGCACCTGCTTCTTCTGGCTGTTTTAGAAGTCAGTGTCAGCTGCACTTGTCTGGCACTTGAGTTTCAGTCTACAAATTCTGTCAGTCAGTCACAGAGGCTCAGACAGCTTAGGAAGGATCTTAGATGGCCTGTGAGTCACAGACAAACAAGATTTTTGGGTATATCTCCTTTCTCATACTACCCCAAAGTCCCCAGACTCCTGAAACACGGAGAACAAATGTATTTCCCATGACTCCCTAAACTAAATATAAATTCCACTTTCTTTGGATGTCTTCTGAAGCTCAAAAATATGGTACTTTCTCTATCTCTCTTGGTGGGAATAGAAGGAAAAGTTTCCCTGTGGTGGTGATGGTGGGGGGAGAGGGGAGAATTCATTCTTCAAGGCAGAAAAAAGTGGAGAATCTGCACTTTTCACAAAAAAAATTCCCACATGGTAGGGAGTGCAGTTTTTTTGCCTGTTTTGGTTTTTGAGGTGAAATGTTTTTCCCTATCCCTAATGAAGAAACCATTTTATTTTTTATTAACTCTGTTGTCTTAGGGAGAGTAGGGAAAGGGGTCTAAACCCCTTTCCTTGGGCATTTCTTTTGATTAATATGGTGACTCTTTGTACCCCTTATTTGGTCATTAAATAAATCAGTATATAGAACTTCTGGACCCATAATGATTTATTTCATTATTTTAAACAAAATATAATTTAAAATAGCATATATGTATCCAATATTAATTCGTTTCTTTTTAAAACACTTTTTTTTTTTCATTTAATTCATTCAGAAAGGGAAGAAAAGTTTCTTCATGTTAATGAAAAAACATAATATGAGGTCTCAGGCCTGCATATTAAATATCCCCCAATATTTTTTTTAAGGATACATTAAATGAAAACTTTATTTACAGGTTCAACTCCTCCGCTGTCAGGCTTGCTGAAACTTATTGAATTAATTGCAATGGAGGGGTTAATGTTATGCCTGATTAGGCTAGTGGTGTTGGGTGCTGGAGTAGTTTAAGTTTATTTTGGGTAATCCTTCCATTGTTAGCAAGTTAGCAACACATTGCACAGAATTGCATTACAAACTATGGGTGAGTGGAAACTTGGGGGCACTTAGAGACATGAAAGGGTGTGGTTGGGAAAACCTCTTTTTCTTACAGATTCTAGGTTGTTTAATGGACAACAGATTTGTGCTGAATTATGCTAACCTTTTTATGGGTCTGTGTGAACACAGATTCATTTGCTATGGCAACCCTTTTGGAGCAAATCTGGTACTCTGGAGGTGCTACATCGATGATATCCTATTTATCTGGAGAGGAGATGCTGCCTCCTTATATTCTTTTTTGGGTATATTAATAATAACAACTATAATTTGAAATTCACTGAAACTTTTAATAAAACCAGTGTCAACTTTTTGGATATCAATCTGTATGTGCAAGACAATAAAATAAAAATTAGGAATTATAATAAACCTGTGGACACAAAGAGTTTCATTTTATCTAACAGTTGCCATTTTTACAAATGGTTAATGAATATCCCTTATGCAAAAATTAGACACCTAAAGAGAAATTTTACAGAAATTTTACAGTCTTTTTGGAAAAATTACCAGCTCTAAATGATAGATTTTTGGAAAAAAAAAAAAAAAGTCAATACATTAAGGAGGGAAGAACTATTAAAAAATAGTACAACACCAGTGTTACAAAAAAATGTATATACTAATTATCAGTTAACATTGGTAATACAATATAATAATGATAATAAATATCTTGTGAATACAATTATCAAACACTGGCACATTTTGAAAAAAGATACATTTTAGCCCCAATTCTACTGGAAAAGTCTAAAATCATTTATAAAAAGGCAGATCATTTAAGTAACAAATAGCTCCTACAGTACAAGATTGATACATAATACTGCATGATTATCTACTAAAGGAATCTTCAAATGTGGACAGTGCGCATGTTGCAAAAAAACAAATAAATCCAGTACTCCCAAAAAATAGTTGACTTTATTTCCTCAAATAGAAAGGAAAAATGTGTTATAAATTCATTAATAAACTTTAACATATGTAGTACATATATTTATGTACTACAATGTAGTTGTTCTAAACAATATGTAAAATAAAATTAAGTATAAAGATAGCAGAACATATACGAAATATGGAAAGGGGTTTTGAAAACCACAGTATGTCAGCCCATTTTAAAATGTTTCATAATTCTAACATTTCGTATTGAAAACATTCCTCTAAATTGGAGGGGGGGAGATCAAGAGCCATGTTCAAATGGATATTCAACCTGAATACATTGCAGCCAAAAGGGGTTAAATGCCGATTTGGAACTATTTGTTTTTTCTAATTACAATCTGGATAGCAATGATATTCTTGAGGAACAGGTTATAAAGATAAAAAAGAAAAATAAAATTAGGAGTTATATGAAAAAAGATATCACTACATGTTTTGGGTAAAAGTTAAAGTCTAACCCAATAATGTTTTAAATGTAAAATATTATTTTATATTGGTCCTTAAATCCCTTTAAAAATGTCCTTAAATGTTTAAAAGTTTGAATCCCTTCAAATTATTTGGAGGTCTTTTTGAATTCACCCTTAACGACCGACCACACAGGCACGCGGCGATCACTAAAGTACCACAGAGCTTTTTTTTTTTTTTTTTTTCATTTTCGGCCTCCCCGAATGGCATGCAGCCGCGGGGAGAGCCCAGAATTCCATGACGGTCATAGTACGTCATGGGTCGTTAACTGAGATCGACCCATGACGTACTATGACCGTAAAGGGTCATAAAGGGGTTAAAGATAGGAGACTATTGTTTGGTTTTCTTTATTCTGTTTTGTAAAAGGAAACAGAGCTTTCTGAAACATGTCTTTTTTAATGTCAATAATAGTTTATTGAATTTTAGAATTTTAGAATACAAAAATACAAAAATAGAGGGAAAAAACCTAGGTAGGGGAAAGGGTCGGGGTAGGGTACAGAAGTGAAACAGAGATAAAGAGGAAGGGGAGAGGGAATCAATGATCATACAATAAAGCAATAGAGAATGCCACGATCATAGAATAAACAGACAGAAATAGGCATAGCAATATAACATAGCTAAACAGACAATATTGTCACACTGCATACCGTAACAGAGAAGATTGTTATCGTGCGGGATTACACACCTCAAGCAGCCAGGCAACTCAATATACCCATTGTTTCCTATCTTTTAATTCTCTCACCAGTTTAGTAACATTATTATTGGTAAGTGTGTCTAGTGCTTCAAAGTGCTGGTGTCTAGTATATTGATTTAATTCTTCATATAAATGTGCAGTTTCCCCCTCAAGGTTCATCAGGATCGTCTCTCGGTATAGTATAATGTGGCTAATTAAATTAAAAGAACATGCCTCCAAAATTTGATCGTGTGAGGCCGAAGAGGCTCACCCCCCATAGCACCCCACCTCATCAAGGGAGGGCGCATGAGGGGCCCCCTCCCCAAGCCCCCCCCGCACCCCCAACACAGAAACGTGCAGATCAACTAATTCCCAATTCCCCTCAAAGACAAAAGAAAGTAAAGTTGCTGAATGAGATTGAGAAAGTAAAGGCAAAAGAGAATAAAGTAGCAGAATGAGAGAAAGAAACTTAAGACATAAAGGACACGAAATCAGCACTCTCCAGGAACAGCAGCCAGCCCAACCACACCCCAGTATATTTTGTAACCTCCTCCGGAGTAGAGGAGGCCAATTCGGCCATCACACGGAGCTCTTCAACCCGCTCCACCCAGACCAAAAGACTAGGAGGTGATGGACGTTTCCAATACAATGAAATCAGACTATTAGCTGCCACCAACAGCTGAGGGACCAATGTTTTCCTGTATCTGGAAGGACTCATGGAAGTGTGATGAAGAAGAAGGTGTTCCGGTTTAAACTCCGGGGGTTGATCTGTCAGGCGTCTAATAACAGCATAGATTGCACTCCAGAAAGGGGCTATAAGGGGGCAATCCCACCAAATGTGCAGCAAGCTGCCCGGCGCCCCTCCACACCGCCAGCAGAGACCATCATGTGAGGAGGAAAATTTTTGTAGTCGTAGAGGGGTAAGATACCATCTAGATAGCAATTTGTAGGCCGATTCCTGATATCTAGAGGAGACCGAGATATGGTGTGTAAGGTACATTATCTGTTCCCATTGACGCGGGGTAAGAGTAATTCCCAAGTCAACCTCCCACTTCTCAACAAATGTGGAGAGCGAATCCCGAGCACTAAGCAGTAAAAGGGAGTATATGCGAGTAAGTCCATGCCTTGGGAGATTCGAACAAGAACATTCTGCCTCAAATGGCGTAAGCGGTCGATGAAGCGCATGCTGTGGTACCAGAGAAGAAATATAATGCTTCAGGTGATGATATCGATAGGAGTCCAAAAAAGTAGGACACATGTCCCCAAGTAGCCGATTCAGCGGAAGTAGACTGCCCGCCTCCACCACCCGGAACATATGTCGGAAAGGCAAATCCATCGGCGGAAACACGCGGCTCCCCGGAATACCCGCCAAAAAATCAGGGTTATGAACCAAAGGCGTCATCGGAGAGGGGAAGGTGGTTAAAGAGTGTTTTACTGCGAGAGAAGTCCAGATGGTCAGAGTTGCCGACATAAAGGGGCAACGTCGAAGAACAGGGTCTCTTTTATCAGCGGGTAACCACATAGCAGTCCTAATCTTCCCTCCCGTCCTAAATGAGTCAACATCCACCCATTGCTTACCGACATCAGGCACTGACCATTCCACAATCCGGAGTGCATGACACGCCTGATAATAAAGTTTAAAATCGGGTAAGGCCAAACCTCCCTTCTGCTTAGGCATAGAGAGTTGGCACAAGCTCTGCCTCGGCTTCCCATGTCGCCAAACATAGCGCAAAATGGCCGATCTAAGGGACGAGAAAAAGCTACGCGGCAGCAAGATCGGCAAGGTTTGGAACAGGTAAAGAAAACGAGGCAGGACATTCATCTTAAGGACGTTTATACGTCCCACCCAAGTAATGTGTGGAAAAGCCCAGGCATTCAAGTCCGAGCACACTCTAGACAACAGAGGTAGGAAGTTGGACTGGTATAGGTCACTAGAGTTCGAAGTAAGTCGCACCCCCAGATACCTAAGATTATGCACACACCACTTGTACGGAAACGAGGTTCGCAAGGAACTCTGGACTTGCTGCGGAACAGCTACATTAAGTATTTCAGACTTAGCCATGTTGATCTTCAAATTAGAAAGAGGCCATAAGTTGCAAATTCCCTTTGTAGAGGTGGTAGGGACAAAAGAGGGCAGGTGACTAAAAACAGTAAGTCATCTGCGAATGCTGCCACTTTATAACTGGAAGACCCTAAACAAAGTCCCTGAATATCAGAATTACCACGGATGGCGTTCAGGAATGGTTCGAGAGATAATACAAACAGGATAGGCGACAAAGGGCAACCCTGCCGAGTTCCATTACTGATAGAGAAAGGCCGCGAAAGTAAACCATTGACCCTCACACATGCCGAAGGCCCTGTGTACAAAGCTGTAATCCAAGTGCACATGTTAGGGCCCAGGCCAACATGTGATAGCGTGGACATCAAAAAGGTCCAATCAACCCTGTCGAAAGCCTTTTTGGCATCTGTAGACAGGAGTAAGATATCCAAACCCCGAGTCCGCGCGTATTCCATAAGACCAAGCACCTTAACAGTGTTGTCACGAGCTTCACGACCCGGGACAAAACCCGACTGGTCCGGGTGGATAAGACCAGGTAAGAACGGTGCCAACCGAAGAGCCAACATCTTCGCCATGAGCTTTACATCGGTATTGAGAAGCGAGATAGGCTGATAGTTAGAGCAAAGATCCCTATCCCTACCTTCTTTGGGAATCACTGTAATGGTCTCCTGTAGAGTTTGAACAGGTAGACTAGACCCCTGAAGTAGGGAATTAAACATATCAAGTAAATGTCGCCACAGTTCTCTGGGGAAAGTCTTATAGTATGTCAAGGTGAGTCCGTCTGGACCCGGCGCTTTACCCGTTTGAGAAGATTTGATCGCTGTCGTTAGCTCCTCCATGGCAAATGGTACCTCCAGGGAGGCTGCCTCGGAGGGGGATAATTTAAGATGCATATGTTGCGAGAGATAGTGCCTAATCAGTTGCAGTCTGTCCGACCAGCCTGGAAGCTGACCAGTTTGATCAAGGTTATACAGGTCGTTGTAATAGTCCTGAAAGGCCTCAGCAATGTCCAAAGGTAGTCTCACCAACTCATGATGTTTATTTCAAATCCTAGGAACGTGGCAAGTCTGTGATTGTTTACGTAGCATACGGGCCAAGAACTTCCCACATTTATTGCTATTTTCGAAGAAAAATTTCCTCGATCTCTGATAGACCCAGCGATTCTTAGCAAGTCTGCAAGTTGTCCCCTCTTCAACAAAAGAGATTGATAGTCAGAATGGTCAAGGGAACTTTTATGAATGGTCTCCAAGTGCAGGATTTCTGATGTGAGAGCGTCTAGTCGGGAAGAGTGGACCCGTTTCCTCGCAGAACCCTGTGCAATGAAGTGCCCCCGTATAACACTCTTGTGAGCCTCCCATACCACTGGCAGGGGAACATCTGACGTCAAATTTTCTTGGAAGTAATTAGCGAGAACCTTTGCCGACTCAGAGGCGAGCATCGGGTCGAGCAATAGAGACTCATTGAGTCTCCACATGCTCCTGGAAGGGCGAAACAAGGGAGAAGTCAACTTCATCAAAACCGGTGAGTGATCTGACCACGTCATTGGTTCTATAGAAACTGAAAGCAATGAGTCCAAGTCCCTATGAGTGATAAAAAAATAATCAAGTCTAGAGTAGGAATTGTGAGGTGTAGAATAGTAGGTATAATCACGCACCGTCGGGTACAGAGTTCTCCAGCAATCCATCAGCTGGTGCCTGGCCAGGGCGGCTCTCATCCGCCTCAGCAAGCAATCGGGAACACTGGAAGTAGATCTGGAGGAATCCAAGGTAGGATCCAAGGCAACATTGAAATCACCTCCCAAGATCAGCACACCCTCCTGAAACCTCTCCAATTTCGATAGGACTCGAGTAAGAAAGACCGACTGCGGACGTTTGGAAAATATACATTAGCTATAGTGTAAAATTTCTCCAAAAGTTTTCCCTTCACGAAGAGAAAGCGACCCTCATCATCAGAAAGAATCTCCACCTCAGTGAAAGGAGTGTGTCTAGAAAACAAAACAGCCACACCCCTAGATTTCGACCCAGAAAAGTTACTGTAGAACGCCTGGGGATAATATTTGTTAGTCAAGGAAGGCGGCCTATGAGCCACAAAATGGGTTTCTTGAATCAATGCTACAGACACATGTTTCGACCGAAGGTCCCTCAGCAAATTGGTGCGCTTTTCAGGAACGTTAAGGCCCCTGGCATTTAGCGAACAGAACGTGATAGGGGCCGGGGAGGAAGCCATCCCTAGAGCTAGTGCCAATAGAAAAGAGAAGAGAGGCAGGAGCAAGAGAGTGACAAAGAAGAACAGGGAGAGAAAGAGAAAGACAGAAACAAAAAGAAAAAGGAGATTAGTCTAGAAAAATCCCAGACTACTAACTAACCACTAAACTTTGTGGAAAACCGTGTCGCGTACAGTAGGCTCGCGAGAAAAGGCAAGCCACCATACGTGAGATGGAAAAGACACTACTATTCCGAGGGGAGCAGTGAACAGCAGTGCGGCAAATGATACAAATGTATAAACACAGAAAACATATACCCACGTGACTCCGTCGGGAAGCCACTAGAACTAAACAGTGATGTGTAAAAAAAAAAAAAAAAAAAGGAAACAAGAAATCCAAAAAATCTAAAAGATCTAACCGCGCCAATAACCCAAAACGTGTGATGAGTAAACAGGCAGCAACTATAAGCCCTCAATGGGTCCGCAGGACCATGACATCTCTCCGCCCCCCACCCCCGGGTCCGGAACACATGCCCCCCAGGGTAGAAGGGCTACTACCCGCCACCCGAGGCCATGCCCCCCGAACCACATGGCGCAAGCGGCTCCCAGCACCACAAATCCTCCAGCTATTGATACCAATCTCAGCTTAACAATCTACAGCTAGCGGTTCACCTAGATCCCAATTAAACTGTAGGTCCCCACATCACCCCGACCAGCCCAGCGACACAACACCGGGGCGGCCGGGGGGAGGCGAGGACCCAACCCCCTCTCCACCGCTAAGGACCCTAGGGTCCAAAATAACAGAGATCCCCAGCAGGTTCAACATGAGCCCAATCCCATCACCCTCAAGCTCCATAGTGCCCGGCAGAGAAAGGAAGACCCCCAGTCCCGCAAAGGAGGAGGGGGCCAACCAGAGTCCACACCCCTCCTGTCCACTAAAGCAAGGCCCCAAGGAGCGTCCCATCAACCCCAGATCCCTGCAAGGAGGTCAGGGGAGCAAGGCACCCAACGGCCCCGAATCCCGGGGCCCCCGAGACCCGCCCCCACCCCACCCCACAGGGAGCCGAGCAACAGAGCGCAGACCAGGGCCATCCCCCTCCACCACACACCACGGCCCAAAGTAATCGCATCGGTGCCACCCCAGCCGAGCCCGCCCGCCCCCGGAAGGCAACCGAGACCGGCAGGGAAGACACCGATCATGAGCATCAGCACAGCACAGAGGGACAAGGCCACACAAACCCACCCAGCGTAAAAATCAAACTAGCGCCATTGCCCCCCAGCGCCTACCATCCCCCAACCACAGAGCACAATCCAAAGGGAGATCCCACAACCCATGCATAGGGACGCATCAGCCCATCCGCCCCCAGGAAGCCACCAGGACCCCCAGGGGCAGGTAGGACGAGGCCCCCCAGTCAGAGATCACAGTAATGTCACATAAGTCTCTGTAAGTGAGAAGCAAAAAAAAAAAAAGTCTCCGGAGTCCAACAGGGGAGTCAGCAACAGCCAGTGAGGGAGCGACCGCGACAGGGCAGACCCGCAGGCCCCCGAGGCCTAGAGTCCCACAGGGCTCCAGCTCGCACGTGCCCCCCCCAATGGAGGGCCAGGCACGACCGGCAACACCCCAGCGGGGCCCCAGCATCAAGGAGGACCACCATCATCCGCCCCGCCGCACCAGTCACTCCTCAGGAGTCCAGTCTCCACCCCGTCGGGCCAGCGGGCCCTCCTCCGATCTCCCCCTCATGCCCGCAGAACTTCCACTCCTCTGTCGTCGCGACTGGGAGAAGGAGCCAGGGTCCTCCCAATCTGGTAGGGAAAGGTCAGAGAGGCCCACCCGCCTCAAGAATCCGGGCACATCAGCATGAGATCGTAGGGTGTGTGAGGTAGTTCCAATCCGGGCCACAAGGCAGAAAGGGAAGCCCCATCTATATGGAATGTCCCGGGTAGCCAGTGCCCGCGTCAGGGGCTGGAGGGCTCTACGTTTCTGGAGCGTGATCCAAGAGAGATCTTGAAACAGGGCAATTTCGCAATTCTGGAAGGGCCAAAAGCGCCGAGTCCGTGCCTTGGCCATAATTTCCTCCTTCAGTCGGTAGCTGGTCAGGCAGCAGATCACATCACGAGGAGGTCCCTCAGCTGGGCCTCTTTGTCGAAGCGCCCTATGAGCTCGCTCCAAGCCCACAGGAGACTCCGCAGGGCGGTTAAGTATACTATTGAATAGCGCCGTGAGGGCGTGAAACAGGTCTCCTGACAACTCCTCAGCCAGGCCTCGCACTCTTATATTGTTGCGCCTGCCCCTATTCTCAAGGTCTTCCAGCATACGGCATAATTCAGTGATCTGACCAAGGTGTAGTTGGGAAGAGGTCGACAGGGATCTCACATCATCTTCCACATGCGAGGTGCGTTTTTCCACCGCTACCACCCTTGAGTCCAGGGCCTCCAGGCCCGATTTAAGGCCAGCAATATCGTCTCTCACCTCTCGCACGCTCAACTTAATGTCAGAGGCCAGGGCCTGAAAGTCCTCCTTAGAAGGGATAGTGCGAAGTATCGCCAGCCACTCCGCAGGCATAGTCTGGGCCAAAGTCCCATTAGAACTGGGTGGGAGGGAGGTAGCAGAGTCCTCAGAGGATGCCGATGGGGTCGGCGCCGCCGCCATATTGGATTCTTCGGCTCCAACAACTGAGCTCGATTGGGATGTAAAATATTCCCTCAGAGATGCCTCCTTCGGCTTACTCCCAGTCCTGGGTGTCTGAGGGTCACCAGGATGTCTTTTATTCCGACCCATAGCGAAATAGAGAGCCTTTCTATGTAGCGTAGCAGGGTCACCAGCGCGGAGCGAAGTACTTAAGCGGCCATCTTGCCTCACAGCCAGCCACGCCCCCCGAAACATGTCTTTTTTAGTAGCAGATTGGCTCAAATTTTCTGAAATTTAGAAGAGCTAACACTTTTATCTATATAGATTTATTTAGATATTGGAGACAGCTTTATGTGAACTTGCATAGCAGCGGGGAGATCATTTGTTGTGGCAGGACAGCCCTATCCCAGTTCCAATAGTTCACTGATTTATTTGTTCTTAATTATTGAAGTGATAAAAGAAAATTAAAAGATCCTTTTCAGGAAAGTGTGCACACCAACGCAGGAGAAGATGTTTGCTCCAAATGAAGATGGCAATGGTAAGTACTCTGAAATCAGCATTTTCAGAAAATAAGGAACTTTTCCCAGCTATATATAATGAAAAAAGTCTTGGTAAAAAAATCTGGCCATATAACCAAGTGAAGGATTGATAAGGTCTAAAGCTGGAGAAATAAGATTAGCTTCTAAGAAAGAGCCTAATTGATAGTGTACAGTTTAACATATCCCATTGACCCTAAAAAGCCTTGAAGCTGAATAAATTGTTTCTAATAAGGATCTAATTGTATTTACAACTTCAAAACATGTACAAGATCTCAAGCTAACAAATATTTTGCATAATAGTGTCTTCGGTGTGATTGTCACATATTGTGGCTCTTCTTGTTAACTGAGAAAATGTTATATTAATTTTATTGACTTTTTTGTGATAGGTGTTGTTTTATGGATATGTGAGGTATTATGTTAAGGGTTTAACCTGGTGCAAACTGATAATCTACACTTTTTTTCTATCTAGTATTTAGTGTGGGCTCTTTTTTTGGGCCCCTGAAGTGCCACCACTTGCTGTGCGGTTATACATTTGCACTTGTGAACCATATTGATATATAGGGGTACATTCTTTGGCCTTTATGCAGGATATTAACCGGACTGACCACTTACTTATTGTTTGGGACATTGAGTTGTGGGCGAGTTAGTCTTCTACCCAATACAATACGTAGGATCAGAACAATTTCAGTCTTACTGTTCGGTATTTTAAACTGTGAGAAGGTGAGATAATTGTGCTCCATATTCTTTGTTATTCAAGTTAACTGTATTAGTATTTATATATAATAAATTTCCATTTTTTTCCTAACTGTACTGATTTCTGAGCATCTGTTTATTACTACAAAACTAGGGTATTATCTCCTCTTATTATTTAACGCTAGAATATTCAATATTTTATGTGGCTGGAAAAACTACTTTTGCAGCCAAGCAGGGCTTTTTCCTTGATTGTTATCCATGAGCTGCCGAAGTAGGGGAGGTCTATTCAGCAGCAAAAGGGAGCAATTAAAATTCCATTCTGCTAGATTGTGATGGCAGTCAAGGGCATTTCAGTGCTTTTTTACTCTTTTTTCAGAGTTTACTATGTATCTGATAACAGATGAGAGTTGGTACCGTGTTAGCCGTAGAAATACAGGAGGCAAATATAGTTTTTGATACCTTTTATTGGATAACTAAGCAGATTTAAATGCAAGCTTTCAAGACCTTAGGTCTAGTGTTGAGCGAGCATGCTCGGCCGATGCTCGGATCGGCTCGAGCATCGCTCTGCTCGGCACATGGCGGTACTCGTACGAGTACCGCATGTGCTCGCCCGCCATGTTCGGGTCTCCTCCCCGCACGTTTTGCGGCTGCTGCGCAGCCAATAAACGTGCAGGGAGGCTCTGACATCGGTGTAATGCCAGCAGCCATGTTGGCTGCTGGCATTACACTGATTGGCTGGCCAGAACCCGTGGTCGGGTGCTGTATAGCACCTGACCAGCGAGTTCGGCTCAGTCTTAGCCAGGGAGAGCTGAGGATAGGAAGGGAAAGTCAGTGTAGGGAGGAAAAAAAGCAAAATTGTGAAAAAAAAAAGAACCAAAAGTCCTTTTTAGGACTACTGTGTGTGGGGGCAGCAGGTTATTTTGTGTGTGGGGAAAAAAAAAAAAAAAAAAAAACATATATTCTGTTTAGTGTGCAAAGTTGCAGATTAGAGCACATTCTGTTTAGTGTGCACAGTTGCAGATTAGAGCACATTCTGTTTAGTGTCCAAAGTTGCAGATTAGAGCACATTCTGTTTAGTGTGCAAAGTTGCAGATTAGAGCACATTCTGTTTAGTGTGCAAAGTTGCAGATTAGAGCACATTGTCACGGTTTATTATGACTCTCAGACACAAGTTTTAGGTAAAAAAAAATCAATTTTATTGAAATAATAAATGATAACTTAGGATGGCAATAACATACATATATATATATACAGAATATAGCACAGACAGAAGGCAGACTCTACCGGTCCTGTCAACATACCGGACAGGACAGTCTTTAGGCTCTACCGGCCTTGCCAATACCGGGTAAGGCAACCTGCAGATGGAATAGCATAACGGTTTTACCGGCCTTACCAAATTACCGGGCAAGGCAGCCTCAATAGATACACAATGTAGGCTCTACCGGCCCTGCCAATACCGGGTAAGGCAACCTCAGATGGAATGTGGAAAAAGGTTCTACCGGCCTTACCAATACCGGGCAGGGCAGCCCAGAGATAATAGCAGCAGTCAGATGGAACTGGCAAATTAGCAGAATCGTTAAGCAGCAAGGCTTTGGAGCAAACCAGCGTCCGCACGCTGGAAACAACAC
Source organism: Rhinophrynus dorsalis (assembly GCA_037306005.1). Lineage (NCBI taxonomy): Eukaryota > Metazoa > Chordata > Amphibia > Anura > Rhinophrynidae > Rhinophrynus > Rhinophrynus dorsalis. Next base: position 235,532,216 of record CM074718.1, on the reverse strand, counting down.
TGAATAGTATAGCCGTAGGGCTTAGCGAGCAAACCAGTGACCGCACACTGGAGTAACAAGCGAGTAGTATAGCCGCAAGGCTTAGGAGCAAACCAGCGTCCGCACGCTGGGACCAACACAGATTAGTATAGCTGATAGGCTTTGGAGCAAACCAGTGACCGCACACTGGTGTAACAAGCGAGTTTGTATAGCCGCAAGGCTTAGGAGCAAACCAGCGTCCGCACGCTGGGACCAACACAGATTTGTATAGCTGAAAGGCTTTGGAGCAAACCAGTGACCGCACACTGGTGTAAAAAGTGAGTTTGTATAGCCGCAAGGCTTAGGAGCAAACCAGCGTCCGCACGCTGGGACCAACACAGATTTGTATAGCTGATAGGCTTTGGAGCAAACCAGTGACCGCACACTGGTGTAACAAGCGAGTTAGTATAGCCGCAAGGCTTGGGAGCAAACCAGCGTCCGCACGCTGGGACCAACACGGAATAGTAGCAATGTCACCAACGCGACCAGGCAGAAGGTCGCCAGGATACTGAAGACAGGTGATGAGATGACAGGAACCAGCAACGATCAGTCAGGTCAGAAAACAGCAGAGAAGTTCAGCAGGAACTGCAACACCAGAGACTAGGCCGGAACCAGGACTGGAAGTACTTCAGCATGCAGAAAACACTGGAACAGTAGAGATCAGGAACTCAGGAACACATGAGATCAGGAACTCAGGAACACTGGAACAGAGGCCCAGCTATCACTAGCATAGTGATAGCAAGAAGGTCAGAAACAACACGAAAGGGCACTCAAAGGGTGCCCAATCCAGGTTTAAATAGTCAATAAGAGGCGGGCTATCTGCAGACAGCCAATAGAAGCCCCCTACTGGTGACAGACAAGTAACTGCAGCAAATCACGGGCACCGTGATACACATTCTGTTAAGTCTTCAAACTAAAATATCAAAGTCACATATTCCATTCAGTGTGCGTCGCCGCAGTTTAGCAGCACATTCTGTGTACTGTGCAGAGTTGCAGAATAGGAAGAAATACTGTTAAGTCTTCAAACTAAAATATCAAAGTCACATATTCCATTCAGTGTGCTTCGCCGCAGTTTAGCAGCACATTCTGTGTACTGTGCAGAGTTGCAGAATAGGAAGAAATACTGTTAAGTCTTCAAACTAAAATATCAAAGTCACATATTCCATTCAGTGTGCTTCGCCGCAGTTTAGCAGCACATTCTGTGTACTGTGCAGAGTTGCAGAATAGGAAGAAATGCTGTTAAGTCTTCAAACTAAAATATCAAAGTCACATATTCCATTCAGTGTGCTTCGCCGCAGTTTAGCAGCACATTCTGTGTACTGTGCAGAGTTGCAGAATAGGAAGAAATACTGTTAAGTCTTCAAACTAAAATATCAAAGTCACATATTCCATTCAGTGTGCTTCGCCGCAGTTTAGCAGCACATTCTGTGTACTGTGCAGAGATGCAGAATAGGAAGAAATACTGTTAAGTCTTCAAACTAAAATATCAAAGTCACATATTCCATTCAGTGTGCTTCGCCGCAGTTTGGCAGCACATTCTGTGTACTGTGCAGAGTTGCAGAATAGGAAGAAATACTGTTAAGTCTTCAAACTAAAATATCAAAGTCACATATTCCATTCAGTGTGCTTCGCAGCAGTTTAGCAGCACATTCTGTGTACTGTGCAGAGATGCAGAATAGGAAGAAATACTGTTAAGTCTTCAAACTAAAATATCAAAGTCACATATTCCATTCAGTGTGCTTCGCCGCAGTTTAGCAGCACATTCTGTGTACTGTGCAGAGTTGCAGAATAGGAAGAAATACTGTTAAGTTTTCAAACTCAAATATTAAAGTCACATATTCCATTCAGTGTGTGTCACCGCAGTTTAGCAGCCTATTCTGTGTACTCTGCACAGTTGCAGAATAGGAAGAAATACTGTTAAGTTTTCAAACTCTAATATTAAAGTCACATATTCCATTCAGTGTGTGTCACCGCAGTTTAGCAGCCTATTCTGTGTACTCTGCACAGTTGCAGAATAGGAAGAAATACTGTTAAGTCTTCAAACTCAAATATTAAAGTCACATATTCCATTCAGTGTGTGTCACCGCAGTTTAGCAGCCTATTCTGTGTACTCTGCACAGTTGCAGAATAGGAAGAAATACTGTTAAGTTTTCAAACTCAAATATTAAAGTCACATATTCCATTCAGTGTGTGTCACCGCAGTTTAGCAGCCTATTCTGTGTACTCTGCACAGTTACAGAATAGGAAGAAATACTGTTAAGTCTTCAAACTCAAATATTAAAGTCACATATTCCATTCAGTGTGTGTCACCGCAGTTTAGCAGCCTATTCTGTGTACTCTGCACAGTTGCAGAATAGGAAGAAATACTGTTAAGTTTTCAAACTCAAATATTAAAGTCACATATTCCATTCAGTGTGTGTCACCGCAGTTTAGCAGCCTATTCTGTGTACTCTGCACAGTTGCAGAATAGGAAGAAATACTGTTAAGTTTTCAAACTCAAATATTAAAGTCACATATTCCATTCAGTGTGTGTCACCGCAGTTTAGCAGCCTATTCTGTGTACTCTGCACAGTTGCAGAATAGGAAGAAATACTGTTAAGTTTTCAAACTCAAATATTAAAGTCACATATTCCATTCAGTGTGTGTCACCGCAGTTTAGCAGCCTATTCTGTGTACTCTGCACAGTTGCAGAATAGGAAGAAATACTGTTAAGTTTTCAAACTCAAATATTAAAGTCACATATTCCATTCAGTGTGTGTCACCGCAGTTTAGCAGCCTATTCTGTGTACTCTGCACAGTTGCAGAATAGGAAGAAATACTGTTAAGTTTTCAAACTCAAATATTAAAGTCACATATTCCATTCAGTGTGTGTCACCGCAGTTTAGCAGCCTATTCTGTGTACTCTGCACAGTTGCAGAATAGGAAGAAATACTGTTAAGTCTTCAAACTCAAATATTAAAGTCACATATTCCATTCAGTGTGTGTCACCGCAGTTTAGCAGCCTATTCTGTGTACTCTGCACAGTTGCAGAATAGGAAGAAATACTGTTAAGTTTTCAAACTCAAATATTAAAGTCACATATTCCATTCAGTGTGTGTCACCGCAGTTTAGCAGCCTATTCTGTGTACTCTGCACAGTTACAGAATAGGAAGAAATACTGTTAAGTCTTCAAACTCAAATATTAAAGTCACATATTCCATTCAGTGTGTGTCACCGCAGTTTAGCAGCCTATTCTGTGTACTCTGCACAGTTGCAGAATAGGAAGAAATACTGTTAAGTTTTCAAACTCAAATATTAAAGTCACATATTCCATTCAGTGTGTGTCACCGCAGTTTAGCAGCCTATTCTGTGTACTCTGCACAGTTGCAGAATAGGAAGAAATACTGTTAAGTTTTCAAACTCAAATATTAAAGTCACATATTCCATTCAGTGTGTGTCACTGCAGTTTAGCAGCCTATTCTGTGTACTCTGCACAGTTGCAGAATAGGAAGAAATACTGTTAAGTTTTCAAACTCAAATATTAAAGTCACATATTCCATTCAGTGTGTGTCACCGCAGTTTAGCAGCCTATTCTGTGTACTCTGCACAGTTGCAGAATAGGAAGAAATACTGTTAAGTTTTCAAACTCAAATATTAAAGTCACATATTCCATTCAGTGTGTGTCACCGCAGTTTAGCAGCCTATTCTGTGTACTCTGCACAGTTGCAGAATAGGAAGAAATACTGTTAAGTTTTCAAACTCAAATATTAAAGTCACATATTCCATTCAGTGTGTGTCACCGCAGTTTAGCAGCCTATTCTGTGTACTCTGCACAGTTGCAGAATAGGAAGAAATACTGTTAAGTTTTCAAACTCAAATATTAAAGTCACATATTCCATTCAGTGTGTGTCACCGCAGTTTAGCAGCCTATTCTGTGTACTCTGCACAGTTGCAGAATAGGAAGAAATACTGTTAAGTTTTCAAACTCAAATATTAAAGTCACATATTCCGTGTAAGATGAAGAAGGCGGGTAAAAAGGGACGGGGAAGTGGACGTGATCCTGATAGTTCAGGGCGCGGGTCAGGACGCGGAGAAACTGTGCCTGGTGCCAGAGCACAAGAAAGAAAGACATCCACCATACCTAGCTTCATGTCTCATTTCACAGGGCATCGCAGGACATCACTCTCGAGGTCCGACCACTGCGAACAGGTGGTCGGTTGGATGTCAGCTGATACTGCTTCCAGTCGGTTAAGCACCACCCTGTCTTCCACCAAGTCCACTCTCAGTAGCCAAGAGTCTGGTCAACATAATCCTCACTCTGATCATCCTTCCTCCCACCATACACGGTCTGGTCAAAGAAGTGATCCCACACTGGGATATAGTGAGGAGCTCGTCTTATCACCAATCCTTCATTTGACCCTCTCTCCAAGCACGCTTGCAGAGGAACATGACATCTTGTGCCCTGATTCACAACCTCTAGAGGGTACCCAATCACAAGAAGATGACAGATGTGAACGGCATTTAAGGTCAAAGGAAGTAGTGGATGATGATGATGATGATGAGACACAGTTGCCATTAAATCAACCACTATTTCCGTCTCAAGACCTTGTTGAGGAGAATGTTATACAGTTGTCAATGACTGAGTATGTGGTGGGATCAAGACATGAGGAGGATGATCAGAGTGAGGAAGTGGAGGAGGACTTGGTGGACGATGAGGTGACTGACCCCACCTGGGAAGGTGTAGAGCCGAGCGATGACAGCAGTCCTGAGGGTCAGCCATCTGCAGCACCGCAACAGGCTGGAAGAGGCAGTGGTGTGGCTACAGAAAGAAGGCGGACCGCACCAAACCGGCCCGCAAATGTTCCACGGAGCACCCCCTTGCGTAAATCTACCTTGCCAAAGGGTAGGTGTTCCGCGGTATGGCGTTTTTTTAAGGAAAGTGCGGACGACAAAAGATTTGTAGTTTGCAACCTGTGCCACACCAGAATGAGCCGAGGCATGAACACTAGAAACCTCACCACCACCAGCATGATCCGACACATGGCATCCAAGCACCGTAATAAGTGGGAGGAACGCCTGGATCGCCCATCTGTGTCTGCAGGCCACACCACTGCCTCCTCTTCCCCTGTTTTCGGTGCCGGCCAATCGCCTGTCGAAGGCGCAGGCCCGCATACCTCCCGCCCTGCACCTGTAGCATCTGAAGCACCATCAGCGACCACATCCACTTCCCTGTCCCAGCACAGCGTCCAAATGTCGTTACCCCAGGCATTTGAGCGCAAGCGAAAATACCCAGCCACCCACCCACAGGCCATAGCACTAACCTCACACCTTTCCAAATTACTGGCCATCGAAATGCTGCCATTTAGGCTTGTGGAGACTGAGTCCTTCCGCAGCCTGATGGCAGCAGCTGTCCCTCGGTACGCGGTCCCCAGCCGCCACTACTTTTCCCGGTGTGCCATCCCCGCATTACACCACCATGTGTCCCGTAACATCACCCGTGCCCTGACCAACGCAGTTACTGGGAAGGTCCACTTAACGACTGACACATGGACAAGTGCTTGTGGCCAGGGACGCTACATTTCCCTGACGGCACACTGGGTGAATGTCGTGGAGGCTGGGAGCGACTCGGACCCTGGGATGGCACGGGTGCTACCCACGCCGAGGATTGCGGGCCCTACCTCCATCAGGGTTTCCGCCAGCAGCTACGTTATTGGCTCCTCCTCTTTCGTTTCCACCTCCGAATTCTCTACACGCAGCGCCACTCCCCCATCAGCCAGTAGCTGGAAGCAGTGTAGCACTGCAGTGGGGAAGCGTCAACAGGCCGTGCTGAAGCTGATCTGCCTTGGGGACAAACAGCACACGGCCTCAGAGCTGTTGCAGGGGATTAGTCACCAGACCGAGCAGTGGCTCTCGCCACTCAACCTGCAACCAGGCATGGTTGTGTGTGATAATGGGCGTAACTTGGTGGCGGCTTTGGAGCTCGGCAAGCTCACACACGTACCATGCCTAGCGCATGTATTTAATTTAGTGGTTCAGCGATTTCTAAAAACCTACCCCAATGTGCATGATCTCTTGACCAAGGTGCGCCGCGTGTGTAAGTCATCTACAGCTTCGGCCGGCCTGTTGAAGCTGCAGCAGCGCTTACAATTGCCAGCTCACCGGCTGCTGTGTGACGTGAGCACGCGCTGGAACTCCACCTTCCACATGTTGGCCCGGCTTTGTGAGCAGCAGAGGGCAGTAGTGGAGTACCAGCTGTTACACGGTCGTCGCCTCTCCGTTCAACTTCCTGTAATCAGAAGTGAGGAGTGGGAATGGATGTCAGACCTCTGTGAGGTTTTACGCAATTTTGAGGAATCGACACAGATGGTGAGCGGCGATAACGCTATTATCAGTGTAACCATCCCTCTTCTGTGTCTACTGAAACGCTCGCTGCTCACAATTAAAACCGACGCTTTGCATGTGGAAGAGGTGGAAATGGGGGAGGAAGAGCTTACACAAGGTGATAGCCAGAGCACCCTCACTTCGTCTTCTCAGCGACAATTGGAGGAGGCGGAGGAGGAGGAGGAGGAGGAGGAAGACACGGTTGCCTCCGCTACAGAGGGTAGCCATGGAACTTTAGTTCCATCTCTTCAGCGTGGGTGGGCAGAAGAGGAGGAAGAGGATGAGGATATTGAGAGTCATCCTCCTGGTGAGGACAGCGAAATCTTGACTGTTGGTACTCTGGCACACATGGCTGACTTTATGTTAGGCTGCCTTTCCCGTGACCCACGCGTTGTACGCATTTTAGACAACACGGATTACTGGGTGTTCACCCTTCTGGACCCCCGCTACAAAGAGAATTTCTCATCTCTCATTCCTCCGGTGGAGAGGACAAGCAAAATGGTGCAATACCAGAAGGTTCTTGTTGAAAAATTGCTCCAAAATTTTCCATCTGACAACGCTGGCGGCAGAGTACGTGCTACCTTGGCCAACCGAGAAGGGGAGAAAAGGGGAGCACACAGCAGTTCCGACAAAGGCAGGGCAACACTCTCCAAGGCGTGGGACACCTTCATGACACCCCGCCAGCACCCTCACCCTGATGCGCAGCCTAGTGTCACAAGGAGGGAAAAGTTTTGGAAGATGGTGAAGGAGTACGTAGCAGACCGTGTCAGCGTCCTCAATGATCCCTCTGTGCCTTACAACTACTGGGTGTCCAAGCTGGACACGTGGTATGAACTGGCACTCTACGCCTTGGAGGTGCTGGCCTGCCCTGCCGCCAGCGTTCTGTCTGAGCGGGTATTTAGTGCTGCTGGTGGCATCATAACAGATAAGCGTATCCGCCTTTCCACCGACAATGCTGATAGGTTGACACTTATAAAAATGAACAAGGCCTGGATTTCCCCTGACTTCTCCACTCCACTGGAGGAAAGCCCCGGGGGAACATAAACTCACTTTATATATGTTATTTACAATGATGGGAATACTCTGTATTCCCATTCACCCCTTCCACCCAAAAAACGGGTATATGGTTGACTCTTAATCTTCTCATCCTCCTCCTCCTCTTCCATATGCCCTGTGCTATAATTTTTATATAGGGCCAGCTAACCAGCGGGCCCTGTGATATAATTTTTATATAGGGCCAGCTCACCAGCGGGCCCTGTTTGACAATTTTTATATAGGTCAGCTCACCAGCGGGCCTTCTCATATAATGTTTTATTGGGTCAGCTCTCTAACGGTCCCTCTCATATAATGTTTTATAGCGTCAGCTCACTAGCGGGCCTTCGCATATAATGTTTAGGATGGTCAGCTCTGCAGCAGACCCTCACCCATAATGTTTTAGATGGTCAGCTCAGCGCACGTTTCCCTCTTAATCATGGCCTCAGTTCAATAAAATCAAGGAAATTTTTGGGAGAATTTGCCTCTGCGCACGTTTCCCTCTTAATCATGGCCTCACTTCAGAAAATCAAGGAAATTTTTGGGAGAATTTGCCTCTGCGCACGTTTCCCTCTTAATCATGGCCTCACTTCAGAAAATCAAGGAAATTTTTGGGATAATTTGCCTCTGCGCACGTTTCACTCTTAATCATGGCCTCACTTCAGAAAATCAAGGACATTTTTGGGATAATTTGCAGATAATATACAAGTAAATATACAGCAAATAATGTTTGGTAACAATTTTTCGCCTAAAGTCGTTTTTATTTTCCTTTTTGTGTGTTTTATGGTCAGTCTGTAAAAATAGCGTACTACGGGCAAAAGATCGTTCCCAGCAGCGATGTTGGAGTCCAAGATGCATCCAGACATCCTCCCTATGCTGTCCCTGAACCATTTCTGTGGTGTTTCCATCCTTTTCTGCCCTTTTCCTATGGACCAGGCACCCTCCCCTCATCAGAGCAGGGGGTGCCTGGTGTAATGCTCGAGTCCTCCCATTGACTTCAATGGGGCTCGGGTGCTCGGCCGAGCACTCGAGCCTCCGGGGGCGCTTGGTCAGAGCACCCGAACACCCGAGCATTGGGGTGCTCGCTCATCACTACTTAGGTCTGTTCCTCAGGCATGTTATACAGATAAATATGAAAACATCTCTCTTAAATACAAGTACACATCACATTGTTTAGCATGGAAATCAGATAACCAGTGAGAGAACATTTTTGCCAAAATGGGCCCAGTGTCAAGGATATTAAGTTAACTGTATTGATGGGACTATTCCGCACTCAGAGGGACAGAAAGGTGTGGGAAGTAAAATTAATGTTAAAATTTATTGCAATTTGTAGTGGTTTAAATAGGGATAAGGAATTCCTATCAAAATACAATTTAGTTGATTGACCTTTCCAACAGACCCAAGAGCATCATAAATACCTCTAAAGCCTCAGAGGAAGAGTGCAATTTACCATTGACTGATCAAAGATATCTGGATCTGGACTGCATTCTGTTATCTGATTTCCATGCTAAACAATGTGATGTGTACTTGTATTTAAGAGAGATGTTTTCATATTTATCTGTATAACATGCCTGAGGAAGAGACCTAAGGTCTTGAAAGCTTGCATTTAAATCTGCTTAGTTAGCCAATATAAGGTATCAAAAACTATATTTGCCTCCTGTACTATGTATCTGGGTTTCCTTTTTCATGATATATATAGCACATGGAATATAATGGCTCTAGTCACCTGTTTTGCCACTCTTTTTCTAGCTAAAGCTCCACCCTTGTGGAAAGGGATCCAGGCCTAAGTTTTTATCAGTATAAAACACTGAGAAATGAGACAAGAAGGATACTAGTTCTAGAGGTTTTTCTTAATTTTTTTTGCAGTGGGGGTACTCAGGGGGTACAAGAACCTCTTTTTTTTACAAAAGAAAAAAAATTCTATAGGACTTTACTTCAATAATAAAATAAAATGCACCATACAGTGTCAGCACATTTTATTTTTACATAAATATCCATAGTTCTATCAAGGAGTGGCCAACCTGTTATAGTTCTCTAAAAATTTGATTTTTGAATGCTGACTCATTATTATAGAGAGGTGATTTAAGTTGCAAAATGCTGTGGATGACTAAAACAATTTGAGACATTTCCTAGAATTGTCTCACAGACCAATTTTGATGGATTTCTATGACTGTAGCCTTGGAACTGCACCAATAGATTAGCTGAACTTACTATTCAGTGTAATGTCCTCAAATTAGAACCACGAGGAAATTGGATGAAAATTGAATAGATTCTCATCCAGCAAATAATAAGACATAATAAGAATGGAATAAAGTAGAAATGATGATTCATTGTAACTAAGGGCTGCATTCAGGAAGATAAGAAGGAGGAATTAGGGGGCAAACTATACCAACTGCACCATCGGGGTCAATCAGATATTCTCTAAATTTCCATTAATTTGAGAAGTGTTTGTAACCCCTTGAATGCTGTAGAAGTCCACAACAACACATTGTAGACCTCTCTGGCATTCAAGGGGTTACAAACCCTATTGAAATCAGTGGGAATTGTCATTTGTTAGCTATAGTGTATCTGGTTTGCCCCAGAATTGCACCTCTATAGATTCTTGAATGTGGCCTTAACCCTTTGAGTGCCATATGGTTAAATGTTTTGCATTGTGAAGGAAAATAAGCAATTAGTGAAGCTCCAGGGGCATATGCATTAACCCTCTGAATGTCAGTGGTGTCCAATGCATTGCTAGTGGTGTAAAATGTTTGCCTCCTTGTATGATGTAATTGTACTTTGCAGATATCTTAGGTCAGTGATTTTAGCTCCAGTCCTCAATCAGGATACACCATCAGGTCAGGTATTTAGGATATCCTTAAGGATATCCCTGATTAAGCACAGTACAATCAAATGACTGAGCCATATGGGCATCACAGATATCCAGAAAACATGACCTATTGGTGTGTCCCGAGGCCTTGTTTTGAGAATCACTGTCTTAAGATCATATGCAAAAATGACAAATGTGGAGGAATTCTGGGGAAATCCATGAGTACCACAGAGGATGAATACAACATTTCATTTATTTCATTTAAGCATTTAATCCCTTTATTACAAGAAAGTCCTGCAACTCTACATGAAGCAATCAAGAATTCTGTAACAATCAATGGGTTAAAATTCTCTTTTAAGTAAATGGAGATTTGGGGCATTTTATCTGTTTTAATTGTTTTATAATATGCTTTTATTGAATGTTGTTTAACCCTTTGAGTGCCAGAGGGGTACGCAATGCATTGCTAAGCAATGAGTTGAGTACCCCTCTGGCACTCAAAGGGTTAAAGAATAAATGACCACTTACCATTGAAGGGCTAGGTTCTATTTGTGGTGTTGACATGAATGGTGCTTTTGCAGATGTGTGTTTTTTCTTGAATAACACTAAAATCATATTAGAAGTGAATCTATAATTGGGCTACAGTCAGAAACTTTTCTTTTTCATGAAAAATGACAACATAAGAAGATGATTCATCGTTAAATATAAAACTCTATGGGCTTTATTCATCAAGACAAAGACAAAGAATTCTGGATCAATACATCTGCACTGTAAAAAGAAATGTAACCCCAATGCTTGAGAGAGCTTTGGTAAATTGTGAAGCGATACAAAGGGTAAGGCCCATTTAAATCAATAGAAATGTTCATTGGATCATATATACAACATTTGCTGATGTACATGAATATAATCTTTTAATGTTGCATATCTTATAATTGTTGTTGTTTTGTGCAGTATTGTTTGATTCTTCTGCCAAGTGCTGCCAACCCACACTTACTGAGTTATTGTGAAGGAGTTAAAACCTTCTCAAAAACAATCCCAAAGTATGCCTGTTGAGTGGCAAGGTTGCCAAGATATTGTCAGTGACATGCTGCTGTACACTTTTGTTGAAAACCAAGGTTTTAGAGAACTAATGTCATGTGTAGCTCCTTGTTGTCATATCCCAAGCCAAAATTCCAGGACAGCTGTGCCAGAATTGTACAAGCAGTTGGTTAGTGTTGTGGGCAAAGGGCTGGAAAACGCCTACAGCAAGAAAATCCACCCGACAAAAGTGGGCAGATCACGGACTATATGTCTGTCACTGCTCACTGGGTTTCCCTGTCAAAACCACCAGTGGGAAACACTTCTAGCTTACAGCATCAGGTGACAGCCAGCAATATTGCCTCTGGTTCTGGCAGTAGGATTAAAAGGCAGCAGCAAGATAGCCCATACCATTGGCATGCCACCTTGAGCTTGCAGAGTTTGAAAGATAGTTCCACAAAGCTGTATATGTATTAAGTAAACTAGAGTGGGTGATAGCGGAATGGCTTGTACCCTAGTCCTTGAAAGCTGGTTTTGTGTCTGTGTATAATGGCTCCAACATAATAGCTACATTGAGAATAGGTGATATGGTGCACGTACCCTGCCAACCTTGGGGTGGTAGTGGTGGTTGCACATCTCTGTTGTATGGGTTGATATCTGATACACAGGAACACTGTGTAGCTGCTAGGGTTGGTCTCACTGCATGCATGATGGTTTGAGCATACTGGCAAGACAGCTATGTTCTCAGCTGAAACAATGACCCCCATGGATTACTGGCAAACAATACAAGGTATGTGGCCAGCATCGACATGTACTGCAGTGGAAACCCTTAGTTGCCCTCCAGCAAGAGCTGAGTCTGAAAGAGTTTTCAGTGCAGTGGGTTATATTGTAAATGACTGTAGGATGTGGCTATCAAGCAGCAATTTTGGGAGACTATCATACTTACAAATGAACCAACATCTAATACCAGTATTAGGCAGCATTATTGGACAAAACCATACTTGACAGCGCTGCTGAATTAGTTGGCACTATATAAATAAAGAATAATAATGACAGAGGAAGCCAGGGTACATCAGCACAGAGTATGAGGAGGAGGAAGATGTGAAGGGTTGCTACTTTTTGAAGGGTTACTACCATCTTCCACTGTTGGGATCACTGCTATGACCAATGATTAACGTGTTGGTCAATAATCTTAGAATAATTATAGCTTACATTCTACTCATAGTAACATAGTTCAAAATGCTGAAAAAATACATGCATCAATCAGACATGATAATGTCAATAATTGCTGTTGGAGTCTTGAATATTTTATATATATACACATACATCACACCGCACCAGTCCACCATATGCATCTGTCATGTTCAATGTAGGTTCTAATTGTTTTATTTTTTTAATCTCTTAACATAATGATTAGCCAGCATATCAATAGGCTTACACAACAAACAGCCAGTTTAGCCAAGCAAAAAGCCCTGAGTAAATAATATTTCAGGCTTCAGGCTTGCAACATATACAAGGCCAGAGGATTTTTTTTTTCTCAATCAGGGCTTGTGTTGTGCCAAGGATTGTCCCTTCCTTTCCCTTTTTCACAGCCTTGTCACAGTCACAAATAGTGCACAGAACAGTTTCTGATGAAATGATGAAATTGCAGCACTGTGCGGCATCAATGATGTTTTCATATTCTAATTAAGATAATCAATGATGTTTCATATGCTAATGAAGACTTTTCAGTGGTGTGTAATATGCTAATGAAGGTTTCAATTACTTTCATATGCAAATGCAGATTTAGAATTAGTTTCAATTTTCCCAGAAATAAAAGTGTGAATATCTCTGAAACTATACATCTGCTGGACTTTTGGGTAACTTGGACTAAGGTGAAAGTTCCACATTAAAGTCTCTGTTTTCAACAAAAGAAAAGGGCAGCATGTCAACTGCCAACATTTTGGCAAGTTTACTATTCATCACGGGTACTTTTTTGTGCAATGGCAGTACATAGTGCAATAAATATGTATGCTTTAACAACATCACTTGTGGAGGTGGTGGGGGTAGTGGTGGTATGTGTGGGAACTGTATGACACTTGTCATCACTAAAAACAACCTCAGAGTCATACTCCTCTGCAGAAGGAGCAGAACATCTTGGGACATTCTCCACATCAGCAGCACTTCTATTATGTACCCCAGAGCCTGGTAACTTTTAGGAGTACTTCTGCTGCTGCTAGATGTTGCACCTCTGATCTGTTGATGGTGAATCTACCAGTCAGACCCATGGTTGTGCTTTATGTGGGATCTCAGTGAAGAGGTGCCTAGTTGTGAGCCTGCTTTCCCCCCGCTCACATGCTTCTTACACAGACACAGAGAGCAACATGCCTAACGATTGGATCATGAGTGAAGTATCTCCATACTGTGGACTTCATAGACTGTGGGGTTCCTGAGGGGCTTCTACTACTACTGGGCTAGATGTTGCTGCAAATGTACTACTACTAGGTGTCGCAGGTGCTGCTCTTCCAACAACAGTCCAAACACTCATCATAGTTAAGGTTGTGGATGTATAACGGTTTTTAGGACACTCAGACCAGTATGTGAAATAAAACACAATTTATTTAGAATAACAATAATGCAAACGATCGCCCTCTAGTGGCGGTTGTAATAGACACACAGTGAAGACTGATATGTTACAAGAGATAATGCACAATATAGTTGACATGCACAATACTATGCAGATAAGGGTGTTCTCTACCCCAAAGGGTTAAGAGCTTAAATCAGTCAGTCTCAGATGTGGTGGTTTGGCACGCCCTGGGTGTTAATAGGAGGTGCTGATAGAGACAGTCCACAATGTACTGAAAACGTAGATGCCTAGCCAAAGTGACCGAGTAGTAAACAGAACAGAGATCCAAATAGCCCCCACGGGCGTACCTACTGGAAAACTGTTTCTGCGAGTGTAAGTGTGTGTAGCCCCCACGGGCGTAACGGGAACCGGCCTGCAATGCAAGAGCTGATTAAGCCTCCTCAAACTTAACCGGATACCAGTAGTGGTAGTGCTAGAGCCAATAGCCCCCACGGCGTATGCAGCGGAATCTGCCAGAGCTGGAGCCTTCCCTCTATTTCCACTCTGCTTAAATAGATATCGCCCAGTAAACAACGAGAAGGGAGAGCCTATGGCGCCCAGCCGGCCCATAATAAGTGACTACTCTGCAACGGAATGGATAGAGTCGCCGTCGGTAAGCGGCCAACTCAGCAGACGTAGCACCACAGAAGAGGCTCTATTCTGGGAATCGAGATAGCGAGAGCAAGGCAGCACTGCTAGGGTTAATATGCACGTTTACATGAGGCTCTGCAAACAACGAGGTAAGTATAGTGAGGTTTACTGAGGCACGCACAGCTCTGCAGGTATAGCGGTACACTGCACTGATAAATGGCAACACCAGGCAAGGCGGTCACACGGAGGCTGGCAGCAGCGGTTGAAAATGTTGCGGCGGCGACAACGGGAACGGAGGTCACTGGAACAGGCTGGAAGTCGATCTTCGGAGCAGGAAGTCAGCCGGACCGGGTCGGAGCACGCAGGAGGTAGTCATACAAGGGGGTCATACACGAACTGGAACGTCAGCCAAGCCGGGTCAGGATACAGAGGTGGTTCGCAGACAACCCGGGTCGTACACAAACAGGAACGCTGGAGCGTAGTCAGGACAAGCCAAGTTGGTACACAGGAATCCGGAACACTGGAACACAGCAACAGCACTACTGGCTCAGAAACACCACGAAAGGGCATCTGACAGGTGTCTGGGCCAGGCATAAGAAGGTCACCAGGGGCGGGCCAAACTGTCTCAGCAAATCAGAGCGAACCACAAGTAAGAGTGACAAGAATCACAGGCACTGTGATAGGATGCTGATAACCTGTGTAGTTTCTGGTTACTCAACACTAGTAGTGAGTATGGCTGAGTGGGGCTTGATGGTGCTTATGATGACTGTTGGGGTGACTGTATTTTTTGCCATCTTTGCTTGTCCAGGGTCAGGCTTTCCAATGGTTTTCTTAAACATTTTATAGACTGGCTCAATGCTCCTTTTCAGTGGTGGAAATTGAGCCTTTGCCATTCACCTAACTGGCCATATCATCATCTCCTTCCCTCGCAACTTCATCTCTATCTAAAGAAGAGGAGGATGCTGGAGGGATATATGCTAGATCTACAACATCAGTAATTATTAGGCCATTCTCAGCATAGCCTGTCTCTTCTTGCCCACTACTTTTATATTCTTTTATGCATACATAGGTTTCAATTTATTTTCTCCTTGGAGAGATTTTTACAACATTCACCACTACTTTCAGGATAGGCATTTTTGTGCTTTTGTCTCACTGTCAGTTGCAGCAGTGTTAGCTCCTTCTAGTGGGAAACTAAAGAGGAGCCTGGTAGATAAGGTGGATGCAGCTAGAGGGCGGCGCTAGAGAGCGAAGCTTGGTTTTCGTAGGAGCCCTATTGGGATGTATGTGCTGCAGCCAAGGCTGAAGTAAAGGTGCTGGCCGCGAAGCCACATGTCTGACCCCAGTTGACCTGGGGCCAGGACCAGGATGAACACACCTCAGACTTGGAAATTAGAGCTAGATACCATACCAAGACCCCTAAAGTTGAGAGATCAAAAAGGGACAAGCAAATGCACTCATGAGACTAGGCAATTCTTAGGAAGAGAGAAGGCAGAGAAGACCCTGGAGAGACCAGTTAAAAGATAGGGGAACCCTCAGGATACTGTATCTCAGCAGACAAGGAATAAAAATATTGAAGACGTGTCTGCGCTAGAAAAAACTCCAAAGAGTGGAGCAACACTGGATAAGCTACTTGCCGTCAATCTACGGTTACATCCAAGTGCTGAAGCAATACTTGAACCTCTGACTAAGGGTAAATGAAGAGCCCCTGAAGTGGGAAAGATGTGCTGAACAGAATGTAAGAAAGTTGTCTATCTATGGCAGCTCCTACTAGAACTGGATCCCTTGCAAGGGAAAGCGGTGGAGGTCACTACAATGTGATCCTGACCCTGGCCGTCAATCTACGGCCGAACGAGCGGAGAGGAAGGGAGTGTATACCAGGCAGCAGCCAGCCAACTACTGCAGTGACCGCATGGAAAAATGAGTGACGCTTGAGCCACTGGATAGGGAGTCAGGCAATGGAGTGTGCCTTTCCCACAGGGGCAGCCAAACTGGCTGTAGGCTTCCAAGCCTATAACAAAAATTATGAGCGAGTGCTGCAGGGAACCATCTCCCAGTAGCAGGAGCAGCTGAAGAACCTGCTGAAGGCCCATAGCCCCTCTGGGCAGTGGCAGTATGAGGCAGCGAGCAGAGATCCAGAGGGCACGCTGATCCTGAGCTTGTGTAGACATGGAATGCCAGAAAGCAGAGGTCATAGGGCCAGGCCAGAGATCAAAATACCGGAACGAGAGTACAGCACCTAAGGGGAATAGACAAAAGAATGGTCAACAAGCCAGGGTCAAGCCAAAATATCAAAGCAGGTCCGGAGGCATGGTACAGGAGGAGAATCCAGAGGGAAAGTCAGGAATTCAGTCTTCAATGAGCAATGGATACAGGAACTCAGCAAACAGCAACTAGTAAACCAAACAGGCTTGACAAGCAGGCATCCAGGTAAGGAATAGATGTCCCTATGTTCGCTTGCAAACCAATCACTGACTGGAAGGGCGGTGCTCAGGTAGAAGGTGTAACAAGCAGATAGTTGAGCTGCTACACCTTCTTACACTATGCCATCAACACTGAAATGTGATTTGTTGTTGTCTTCAGTGTTTTTAGATGGTTTAGTAATAGTACTGGTGCTGAAGGAACTTTTAGTGGGACTTTGACAAACTGCATCATGCTTTGCACATGCTACAGTAACCATAAATGCAGTCTGGTTTTGGACTTCCACTTTACTGACATGTCCCTTTACTGCTCCTAATCCTTTCACCCTTCCTCTACCCCTTGTGCATTTGCTGGACATTGCTCAACTACTGTGTATGGTTTTAAATGTAAAGTACACAATAGATCTGAATGTGTGTGTTGTTTTGCCTTGGCCCTCTGCAAAATACTATATCTTGTGTAGTATCAGTCTGTCTCAGTCACAGCTCACATCACAGTCCTTGTCCCTGTTCAACTGCGTTTCCAGGCAGTCACACAGAAGTTTGGAGTATCTGGGGTAATTCTCCTTTGCTCCCTCCTCACAAACCCAGCCTCCCCTGATACATAGATAACAGCCAAATCAAAAGGGAACTTGGATCACAGTTGCCTGTGTCTCCTTGGTCACACAAAATTTTGGGGTATTTGGTGTAAACCTCTTTTGCTCCCATCTCACACCCCCAGACTTCCCTAGGACAGAAATAACAGCCAGATTAGGAATAAATGTGGATCGTGGCTGCATGTGTATTCCCAGTCATTTGTACTGAATTTTGGGGTATTTGGGGTTAATCACCTGTCTCCTTTCCTGTCCCCCAGAGTCCCTCAGACTTCCCCTAATACAGAGAATATATTTCCTGGTTACAAGACTCCATAAACTAATCTTCAACTCCACTTTATTAGCCTGTCTTCTCTACCTCAAAAATGTGCTGCTTTCTCTTCCTCTCACAAACACAGAATGACAAGCTGTGGAACCTACAACATTTTTTACTATGCTTGCAGCAAAATGATTTCAATGCAATGAGCTAGGAGAAAAAAGCCAAAAAAATACACTTTTTTAATGAAAAAATTACTGCTCATTGAAAAGCAACATTTTTCTCCTGTTTCTTTTTTGAGGCAAAAACTTTCACCCATCCCTACCTGTGAGTTCCACCTACCATCTATTCATCTGATCCGCAGTGCCAGTCTGTTTTTCTACTTTCAGTTGCCAGCTATTCATTTAATCTTGTAAGCTTCTTGACCAGAGACCACAATGTAAGTATCCTGAGAACACCTAGTGGAGAGGAATTCCCACAAGAAGTAGCAGACTGTTGATTTGATATAAATACAATATACAATGATAGGAGACAGTATGGAATACTTACTAGGTAGGCCCCAGTGAGCCAGGAGCTAGAGTTTGCAGGTTTGAGAATGGTAGTAGGTAGCTGCTCCCAGGAGGTCTTGCTGTGGCCGAAGCAGGGTAGAGGTGTAGGCCACTAAGCCTGATAGCAGGATAACCAGTTAGGAAACAGACAGCTACTCACCAGGTCTGGAATCAATGTATTAAACCTACCAGAAGTATACCTGCCTCTGTCAAACACTGGATCAGCAGCACGGTACAAAATCAGTAGGCAGAAGAATAGTCAAATAACAGGCTGAGATCAAAACCAACACAGGAGTCATAGCAGAACCAGGAGACAAGAGACGTAGTAGAGAAAAGCCAGGTCAAACTCTGGAAACACTAGGAACAAACTTCAAAGACTGGATACTCAAAATACTTTGATCACCCACACGGACACAAGGGTGTCAGTGCTTGATATAGGCCTAAACAAGGGCATCACTAGAACAAGGCGGGGAAAACAAGAGACAGGTAAGAGAACCAGAATACCTGGTAAAGACAGGAAAACCCAGCAAGTTCAACTATCAGTGGCTCATCTTATCCAGACGATTAGTAGAGTAAAAAGTATACCTTAATTGGCTCACTGAGTGACTCTAAAATGCAAGCTTTCAAGATAACATGGTCTCTTAGGAAACTGAGTTGCATCAACTATAGAACAACACTCAATACAATGACTAAAGGACATTAAAAACATAGTCATTAAACAGGCAGACAAAGGTGGCACAGTAGTGATCATAAAAAGAGTGGACTATACAAAAGAGGCACACATACAACTTATTGATGAAAGATACTATATCAGACTACAAAATGATCCCACATCTTACTACACAAACGTGCTTAAAAAATCATGAAAGGACTACCTGCTAATTTTAGAGAGACCACTTTGAGTCCCTGATTCCAGAAGACCCAAGGGTGGGATGCTTATATATGCTTCCTAAAATGTACAAGGAAGGGAATCCTGCAAGGCTGACAATAACTGGAACAGAAACACTCCCAGAAAATATTTCTCTCTGGGTGAATATGATTATCAAAACATTGGTACAGAAAAACAGTCAGCTATATCCTGTATGCAACCAACCTCTTAAACAAACTGTCTGACCTTGGCTCCATCCCTAGTGAAACCATTATAGTGACTATGGATATGGAATCACTCTACATCAACATTCCACAGGAAGATGGCATTGCAACCTGCAAAGCATTCCCATAGCAAGTGGCTTACTCACAGAATATGTAGTCCAGCTAATACACTTAATTATTAAATGCACAATTATCCTATATAATAATTCGCTAAGATTTGTCAGAAGCCGTCATACGCAGTAAAGACAGCTGTACACGCTTTAGTCATGCACAGGACAGACTGCCCGCACCGTGGCTGTTACAGAGCGGGGCTCTATGAATTTAGACCGGAGTCGCACAGGGAGAACTCTGGACTGAATTTGGAGCACTTTGCTCCGTATCAGCCGCGGGCAGCCACTCTCTACTGCCTACAGAGGTGGAACTGTGTCCAGTTTAAACGGACCTTTCAACTTGTTTCACATAATTGAACTTTTGACATTTCACAGAAATTACAATGCCTTCCATACCAACCATTCACCCACAAAAATTACCTTTCTGGATACTACAATCAGTATTAGTGACAACTACATCTGGAAATCACTATACTACAAACAGATAGGCCTTATTATCTCAGAAATTACAGCTTCCATCCCAAACACACAAAAACGTCTATTGTTAACATTCAGGTCCTAAGTAGGGATGGGTAAAAATTTTCACCTTAAACTGAGATCTGCAAATAATGGCACTATCCGCTTAGTGAATAATTTCCTGCACCTAGCTCATTCCATTGAAATAATTTTTTTAGCAAAAATGATTACCAAATGGTACGCATAATATGACTGTCGGAATGCAATTGTCCTACCAACAGGAACTAGGATGAACGATAGAACACAGAAACCAACTTTTTCAGTCCCATAACTCAAGCTAAATAGCAAGAGAAATGGGAAAATCACAGGAAACCAGCTAATGCTCAGTGTTTGATACACTGTCAAACACAGAGCGAGAGCTGCAAACAGTCGCCTTCCCAAACATTAACCCTTCCCTTGGTCCGAACGAATCGAGGAGGGTTTTTTTTTTTTTTTTGCTATTGTTCCCTGCTGCTACCACCACCTTCACCAGCATATGTTTAATGATCATTTTATTATACTAACTATATTTTTCTTTTACAGGTTCAATGCTGTTTAAAGAAGAAGAATGACGAGGAGCACATATGAAGAAAGAAGATAGAGCTGACAGATGAAAATGACAGATGAAGAAGAAGAAAGAAAAAGAAGAAAAAAGCCTACAGAAGACCTAATTGCAGAAGACCCCGCTGGACATCCGGAATACAGGCAAGTGTTGATTTTAATGTTGGAGTATTATTCTTTGGCTGATTAACCCTTTGAGTGACAGGGGTTATGCAATGCTGTGCAATGTGTTGCACTCAAAGGTTCTTTTTACATTCACACAAATTTTAGAACCCTTTGAGTGCCAGAGAGGTATGCAACACATTGTTTACCAATGCATTGCGTACCACTCTGGCATTAAAAGGGTTAATTATTTTACATTATGCACATCTTGAAAACTCTTTCAATGCCAGAGGGGTATGCAAGGTGTTGCTTTGCACTGCATTGGGTACCCCTGGCATTCAAAGGGTTACTTATTTTTACCTTACACAAATTTTTTTGGAGCTTAGGGGTACATATCAATACATCCATGGGTCACTTAGCATTTTTTCTTATCTTTTTTGCACTGCACTTACATGTCGGTGGTTAGGCACATGTGTTAGGGGACTTTTTTCAGAAAATTTGTGGCAATAAACTTGAGTCCCTTAATGTGTTTTACTAGCCACCACATGTAAATTCATGGCAATTTCAACTTATTTCTCATTGCTTCCTATGGGTGCAAATTTAGTACCTAACATGCAAATGTTTCCTTTTGTTAGTGTGTCAGTGCAAGTAATTGCATACCTGACTGTGACTTAAAGGGATAGTAATACTGAAATGTAAAAAATATATGTTGTAGGGTTTATCCCCCCGAGTAAAACAAGAGTACTCCCACTGCTGAAAGGTGTTTCATTCAAAAGATATTAATGTTCAAAGTTGAATTTTTTAGGTGCAATATCACAGTGTCCTGAAATTGTACAGTGGCGCTGTTACTACACGATACTATGGACAGCTCTGGTCCCGGGACCATAAATCTCCATAGGATGGTGTAGCAACAGCGCGACTGTACAATTTCAGGTCACTGTGATATTTTATTCAGGGGGATAAACCCTACAACATATTTTTTTTTACATTTTAAGCATTACTATCCCTTTAAAACTATCGACAGTACTTTATTATCGCTATGAATTGGACAAAGCCCCTAGCTGTCTTGAAAGCTTGCATCCTAAAGTCACTCAACCAATAAAGCTATAATTTTTACCCTACTTGTCTCCTGCATTTTCTGTGGCAAACACTGCACAATACTTTACCCATAAGTCTGCTTCATTTATTATAGAGAACATTTCAGGGCCTAATATGGATGTATCTCTGCAATGTTATCCGGGGCTATTCTGCATTTATTATTGTCATGTTGTATTATTTCTTATAAAACCCAATCAAATGTATTTTCCAAAAAAAAAATGATCCCTTTTGAAATGTGAATTTTCATTTCCTTACTATGGTGCAGTTAGCTTGCTCCAGAATTGTTCCACTTTAGGCCCTATGTGAGAATCAATGTTATTTATTTGTTAGATAATTGCAGTTACTGCATTATATGCATTTCTAATTTAAATTAAAAAAAAATACTCAGTCTATACTGGCAAAATATACCATGTATGGACTTCTGAAAGGGGAAACCCAAAAAGGTCATGGATTCATAATCTTTGATTAATTAGTCTTGAATGTACCCCAAAATGCCAGAGCACTTTGCTGGACATATTGAGTACTCCACAGAAGAGGAACTACATATTTACATCTCTGGTAGCTCCAATGGATAGAGGAGAAAGTGTAGAGAAAGGAACTGAACATCATTCAAACCATACCTCCTCATCTGTGAAACATGATGGAGGTAGAGTTATGGCTTGGGCATGTATGACTGCCTCTGAAGCTGGTTCACTTGTCTTTATTGATAATGTGACTGCTGATGGCAGCAGCAGAATGAATTATGAAATGTACAGAAATATGTTTTGCTCATGTCCAGCCAAATGGTTCAAAACTCATTGGAAAGCACTTCATCTTGTAGTAGGACAATGACTCCAATCATATAGCAAAACAAACAATGACTTTTTCAGTGCCAAAAAGTGGAATGATTTTAACTGGCCAAGTCAATCACCTGAAATGAATCCAAACGAGCATGTGTTTCATTTGCTGAAGAAAAGACTGAAAGGAAAAATGCCCCAAAACAAATGGGAACTGAAGATGGCTGTAGTACAGGCCTGGCAGAGCATCACCAGGGAAGATGTGTAGCATCTGGTGATATCTATGGGTAGCAGACCTTAGGCAGTCATCAAATGCCAAAAAGTTATAAATATGACTCATTTGCTTCATATTGTTATTGTCAAATTATAATTCCTACATGGTTCATGGTTTATGGATACCTCAACTTAAATCTGATAGTCAGAACGTAATCCTCTTAGTCATTGTTTTATTTCAAATGCTGTGTATTGGAGTAGAAAGCCGAGAAAGTATTGACTGTTTTACAGCACATAAAACAATTATTTTTAGAAATACTTTCTTCTTTTATGACTAAACTAGCAATGTGGGACGGCGTTGCCTGTCATGTTATGCAGGGAATTTTTTTTTTTTAATAAATGTTATGATAGTGAAATATGGCGTAGGGTGTACATGTCAGAAAGGTACACACAGTGATACACAGACACATGTGCAAACACATATACAGGGGGACACACAGTGATAGACAGAGACGCATGCAACACACATACATACACACACACATGCATGGACATACACAAACAGTGTCACATAGATGCAAAGCAGAACATACATACATACAGTGTGAGCAGTGTAAGTAACATACATCCCAAATTTCAAATGGCCAAAGAGGGACACTTGTGTTTTAGGTGGTGTTACTGGGGCGTGGCTGGTGGTGTATTTTAGAGAATTTTTAACCCTTTCAGTGCCAGGGGGTAAGCAATGTATTACATCCCCTCTGGCATTGAAATTGTTAAGTTACTCTTTGTGTAAGTGAATGATTTAGAAGAAGATGAAAGTATTATTTTACACAGACTAATTTATAAGATATATACAGAAGTTTATACACACATTACTGTGGGTTTAATTGATGTGGAGCAAACTGATACACTGGTATATACACCACACATTGTGATATCCTAAATAGAGGAGCAGAGGGATTTGGGTCTCAAACAGGGACTGTCCCTCCTGTACTGTATAGTGCCAGTCCTTATACACAGACACATGCAGACTGTATTCTATACAGTGCCAGACCATACTTAAATAGTTTGTCATACATGCTATACAGTGAGCTATGTATAGCATGGACATGATTGCAGGAACTGGCACCTCTACTTACAGACAGACTGACAAACAATCTGCTCTCTTTCTCTCTCTTTGTGCAATATATAAACACAGTCACACCCATGTCTCTGCTATTTACCAGCTCAGCTGAAGCCCTGCTCTGCACTGCCTGATCATGTCTCTGCCATTGTTCCACTTTCCCAGCTTCTCTGTGCTAGCCAGTCAGCTCCCCAGCATCCTGCCTGCTGATTGGTTAGAAATCAGCTCACTTGTAGTAATTGGCAGGGCTTTGCAGGGTCACAGTCAGGGAATGAAGAAGCTGCATATGAGTGGTTTATTGTAGCAAGCCCATAACCTTGTATCTATGTGCTGGGAACTCTGATGCATAATACAGGTTTGGACCATGATCTTCCAGCTGTAGCTTGAACAAAGTTCCCATCATCCTCAGCAGCTCAGCGTGCTTGTGTGTGTCTCTGTATGAGTGTATGTATGTGTCTGCCAGTGTGTGGGGGGCATGTGTGTGTGTCTGTGGTGTAGGAGTGAGTGGCAGCCAATTTTTTTTCAGCCTTAGATAGTGGTGACGGGCCAAAAATCACACCCCCATTGAATCATCCAATGGGAGCAGTAACTCCTCTTTACTGCCGTCCCTGGGTGTGCTTTGCCAGACACAAAGTCTTCATATATATATATATATATATATATATATATATATATATATATATATATGAGATTTGTCGGTCTATTTCCCCTACATTGTCCATCATTGGTTCTGTTATAATTATAGTCTGCATCCATCTTCTAATTTGGCTAAATCTTCTTCTTTTTTAAGCTTCTCATCTCACATAAGCCGGTAATGTCCTAATTGATGTTTGTATATTAGTTTGTATACTAGTTCAGTAATTGTAGATTGAATGATAAGCCTTCCTATGTCTAAAGTTCGAATGCAGGCTGATAGAACTGGGGATTCTTTGCACCCTCTACCATTAAGCTGCTCTTCCCACTGATGATTTATTATGGTCCTACAATCAGGATAATTACCACTACAAATTTATAATGGAAGATTTAATTCTGAGAATTGGAAAGATCTAAAATGGTGAAAAATTGATTGCACCACATGGAACTAGAAACAGAGGCAAACAACAGATCAAACTTGCAGAATAACATCACTTGGACAATCATGAATTCATTCAACAGGTAAAAGGCCCAGAGAAAATGGACATGGAAAAGCCCTTTTTGCAAGGCAATGAAAATCTACGTCATACTTGCAAACAATAAAATGATATTCACTGACTGCTTAGTCTTCAACCTTTTTAATGTTGCTAGTCCCAGTGTGAATATTTACACTAGCCAGCTATTTGAAAACCATAAGAATTTTGAGTTAGCACTGTCTAATCACGTCAGTGTGCTGTATGACCTACCAGACACAGACACTCACAAGTTCAATGTTGAGCTCATCAAAAGGGCACTGGAAAAAATAAAGGGCTGAATGCAGTACCAGAGTTCAAAGCTGTGTCAGAGGTTTTGGTAGAAGAAATAGAAGCTGCAATAAAATCAACAAAAATGGCAAAGCAGCTGGACCTGACAAAGCCACTATTAAAATGTTGAAAGCTGGAGGTCAACCCATATTCAAAGCCCTAAACTATTTCAGCCTACTACTCAGCAAAGTGTCTGAAACATGGAAAAATGCAGAAGTTATTCTACTGCACAAACAAGGTGGTAAGGCAGATCTAAAAACTTCAGACCAATAAACTTATTGCCAGTTGACTGCAATGTTTTCATAAAGGTACTATCAAGGAGAATGGACACAATACTTAGGGCTCGATTCACTAACCACTGATGGCTGAAAAAACAGCCAACTGCATACCTACCAAGTGTCCCTCTTTAGGAGGGACAGTCCCTCTTTGAGACCCAAATCCCTCTGTCCCTCTTTTCTACCCTTTATCCCTCTTTTTAGGAGATCAGATTGTGTGGTGTGTATTACATTGCTCCACAGCAACTCACATAAATGTGTTGTTAATCTTCAATATATGTGTTTATAAATGAATATGTGTAATTAAAATAATTTCATCTTGTTCTAAATCTTTAATCAGTTACACAAAGAGATGCAGATAGGTCAAGAAGTAACCTAAAAATTCTTGGACATGCCCCGCCTATCAGCCACGGCCCCAGAAATGCCACCTAAGTTAGAAGTGTCCCTCTTTGGCCATTTGAAATGTTGGGAGGTATGCAACTGCACTTTTTCAAGCAAGGTAAGCTATTCAATTACCCGTGCTATGAAAAAATGGCGGCAAAAAAAACTTCCTGGGCACTAAAATTAGGAGAATTTTTGTCCATTCAAAGTAAACAATATGCCACAAGATGCAATTCAATTGACTGCGTTAGCCCTTAAGGTCCTATGAGGCTCTCACTTTATCGCTGGAAATGTAAGACTCAGTTTGTGCCCATAGAGTCCCTTATCTCAAAACAGCCGACACAGCAATTTAAATTAAAAAAAAAGTTTTAAAAAACCTAATCCCCATATCAATACATTCAAAGCACTGAAAAAATATGTCCAAAGTTAATAGAATTAACCCTTTGAGTGCCAGTGAAGAATAATCACCCCAATGACATTCATAGAGTTAACATGACTAAGGTACAAATCAACAGCCCCTGCAAAGTAACAGTTACCATTAATCCTGATGTCCAGCGGGGTCTTCAGCACCCTGGTCAGCTACTGTATGTCTTCTTTCTTCTCTCATCCTTCTTCTCCATCTTCTTTCTTCTTCATCTTCTTTCTTCTTCTCTCTTCTTTCTTCCTATCATGGTGCCCGTGATTCCAGCTGCTGGTCGATATTGTTACTTCCGGGTTTACCATTGCCTTATTCTTATTGGTTTTGGGACTGTGGCTCCTCCCAGGGTTTGTCTTTATACACTCCCTCCTGTCATCTTTATGGTGCCCTTTCATGGCGTACCCGTACCTAGTGTTTGTTACTGCTTGTTCCTGTTTCCATGTATGACCCGGCTTGCCTGACTACGCTCCTGGTTCCTGACGCTCCTGTGATCCGATTCCGTTGCTGACTTAGGACTGGCTGACTAACTCCATGTGTACCGACCTGGCTTGGCTGAGTATCCAATTCCGTTACTGACTAGGACTGGCTGACTAACTCTGTGTGTCCAACCTGGCTGGGCTGAGTATCTGATTCCATTACCGACTAGGACTGGCTGACTACTCCGTGTGTGCTTACCTGGCTGTGTATCCGGTTCCATTTTTGACTGGACTGGCTGACTACCTCCGTGCGTACAGATTGGGGCAAAGCTGGCTTCTGATCTGTCAGAGTATGCACCCTGTATCCCATTCCACCTACTCCCACTTGCTATACTACACAGTGCCTGTGTCGTCTGTTGATCCCCGTAGTCATCAGGGGTCTGTGGGAGTCCAGTCACTGCCAGAGTCCTATCTGTGTTGCCTCAGGTAACCCTAGCGTTCTAGGGTCAGGTCACTGCCAGAGTCCTATCTGTGTTGCCTCTGTTAACCCTATCGTGCTAGGGTAAGATCACTGCCAGAGTCCTGTCTGCGTTGCCTCCATTAACCCTAGCGTTCTAAGGTCAGACCACTGCCAGAGTCCTGTTTGTGTTGCCTCCGATAACCCTAGTGTTCTAGGGTCAGGTCACTACCTGAGTCCTAACTTTGTTGCCTCTGTTAACCCTAGCGTTCTAGGGTCAGACTACTGCCAGAGTCCTGACTGTGTTGCCTCCCTTAACCCTAGTGTGCTAGGGCCAGATCACTGCCAGAGTCCTGCAGTCACCCATCACCCTATCTCACCTAGTTGCGGTGTGGGGCTGTTGTGGTTCTACTTGTTCCTGAACCTGTTCACTGATCAAGCCTCCAGAGTCCTATTATTGATTACCACTGTGATATTCATACATCCTGACCTGAGTCAGATTTGGGAAGTACTTGGTACGGACCTCATTTGGACCTGAGTAGGGTGATTGTTCCATTTATTTTCAATAAAGCTTTTGAACCTTACCTAACTGAGTGTTCTTATGAAACCGTGACACTTCTGTCTTCATTTAGCTTAAAAAAAGGAGAGCCATAAAGAAATGTTCCATCTATGCAGAGCTTAACCCTTTGAGTGCCAGAGGGGTACTCAACACATTGCAGAGCAATTCATTTCATACCTCTCTGGGTTAAAGAATGTTTAGATGTGCAGGTTCTTTTGTTCATAAAATGCCTCAAGAGATATAAAATTGTCTCCATGAATTCTTAAATTGCATAATATTCTGAATAAAAATAATAATGGCTTTTTCCATTTCTCAGCTGCTGTGTGCGGCCGCGGTGGCAGCAGAGAAAGTGAGTTGCAGTACACTCCCCCCCCCCCCTTTGTATCTTACAGGACGATGCTCATTCCATTGTGAGGGAATTTGAACAGAGACTGCTTTTATATGGACAGTCTCTGTTCAAATTACCTCTCAGCCATTTGCTGTGATGTGTGCTTACGCATCTCATGGCCAATCAGCTTTGAGCAGAGGTGCTTGAAGCTGAATGTCTGAGAGGTGCATAAGCACACATCCCATTGAATGGCTGTGAGGGAATTTGAACAGACATTGCCCATATATAAAGGGAGTCTCTGTACAAATTCCCTCACAATGGAACAGACATCGACCCATAAGGTACAAAGGGGGAGGGATGCAACTCTCTTTCTCAACCGCCGCCACAGCGGCCACACACATCATCAGAGAAATGGAAAAAGCCAATATTTTTATTCAGAATGTTTTGCAATTTAAGAATTCATAGGGACAATTTTATATGTACTTGGGGCATTTTTTGAACAAAATAACCCACACATCTAAGCATTTTTTAACCCTTTGAGTACCAGAGTGGTACGCAATGCATTGCTCTGCAGTGCATTGCGTACCCCTCTAGCACTCAAGTGGTTAAACTATGCATTGATGTGCAGGTTATTTTCATGGAACATTTCTTTATGGATTTCTATTTTTTTACAACTAGATGAAAAGATAGAAGAAAGAAGGAAGATAGAAGGAGAAGGACAGTGCATGACAGGAAAGTGTAACACAGATAAGCTAATGATTGGAGCTTGACAGTGTGTCAGCCATCAATTGTTAGCTTTTTTCCTTTGAGGTTCCCATTATTGCTACTACTTAGCAGCATTTGAGAACTTAAAGCACAAAATGGACATTTGGCAGCAAGAACTGTTCTGGGGCCTAATATCGGTTATGCTTTTAGATGGTAGGGCAATTTAATACTGACTTAGACATTTGTCTTGGTCGGCCGATATCAACTTTTGCCCTATCACATATTTTAGGTCAGGAGATTGAAACGAGCCATTAATGAGGCTAACTGTCATTTTCTCAACATTGTTCTAAGCAACATAGGTATCCATTAGTTTTTTTGAAAGCACTTCTAGTACCTACATGCACAGCATCCCAACTGAGGCAAGCTAAATTTAGGACATGGACAAGGCAGGGTACATGCACCATATCACCTATTCTTCTGGCAGCCATGTTGCAGACACAAAACCAGCTTTCAATGAGAGGGGAACAAGTAATTCCTGTATTACCTGCCCTAGTTTATTGACCACATCCATGTGAGATTGTCACTCAAAACCTAAAGAACAAGCAGGATCCAGGAGTGATTTCAATTAGTGATGAGCGAGCATGCTCGGCCGAAGCTCGGTTCGGCTCGAGCATCGCTCTGCTCGGCACATGGCGGTACTCGTACGAGTACCGCATGTGCTCGCCCGCCATGTTCGGGTCTCCTCCCCGCACGTTTTGCGGCTGCTGCGCAGCCAATAAGCGTGCGGGGAGGCTCTGACATCAGTGTAATGCCAGCAGCCATGTTGGCTGCTGGCATTACACTGATTGGCTGGCCAGAACCCGTGATCGGGTGCTGTATAGCACCTGACCAGCGAGTTCGGCTCAGTCTTAGCCAGGGAGAGATGAGGATAGGAAGGGAAAGTCAGTGTAGGGAGAAGAAAAGTGTGTTTGAACAACATAAAGACCCAAAAGTCCTTTTTAGGACTATTGTGTGTGGGGGCAGCAGTTTATTTTGTTTGGGGGGGAAGAGATTTAAAAAAAAAACGTCACATATTCCGTTCACTGTGCCTAGCCGCAGATTAGCAGCACATTCTGTTTAGTGTGCAAAGTTGCAGATTAGCAGCACATTCTGGTTAGTGTGCAAAGTTGCAGATTAGCAGCACATTCTTTTTAGTGTGCAAAGTTGCAGATTAGCAGCACATTCTGTTTAGTGTGCAAAGTGTAAAAAATAAAAGTCACATATTCCGTTCACTGTGCCCAGCCGCAGATTAGCAGCACATTCTGTTTAGTGTGCAAAGTTGCAGATTAGCAGCACATTCTGTTTAGTGTGCAAAGTGTAAAAAATAAAAGTCACATATTCCGTTCACTGTGCCTAGCCGCAGATAAGCAGCACATTCTGTTTAGTGTGCAAAGTTGAAGATTAGCAGCACATTCTGTTTAGTGTGCAAAGTTGCAGATTAGCAGCACATTCTGGTTAGTGTGCAAAGTGTAAAAAATAAAAGTCACATATTCCGTTCACTGTGCCTAGCCGCAGATTAGCAGCACATTCTGTTTAGTGTGCAAAGTTGCAGATTAGCAGCACATTCTGTTTAGTGTGCAAAGTGTAAAAAATAAAAGTCACATATTCCGTTCACTGTGCCTAGCCGCAGATAAGCAGCACATTCTGTTTAGTGTGCAAAGTTGCAGATTAGCAGCACATTCTGTTTAGTGTGCAAAGTGTAAAAAATAAAAGTCACATATTACGTTCACTGTGCCTAGCCGCAGATTAGCAGCACATTCTGTTTAGTGTGCAAAGTTGCAGATTAGCAGCACATTTTGTTTAGTGTGCAAAGTGTAAAAAATAAACGTCACATATTCCGTTCACTGTGCCTAGCCGCAGATAAGCAGCACATTCTGTTTAGTGTGCAAAGTGTAAAAAATAAAAGTCACATATTCCGTTCACTGTGCCTAGCCGCAGATAAGCAGCACATTCTGTTTAGTGTGCAAAGTTGCAGATTAGCAGCACATTCTGTTTAGTGTGCAAAGTGTAAAAAATAAAAGTCACATATTCCGTTCACTGTGCCTAGCCGCAGATAAGCAGCACATTCTGTTTAGTGTGCAAAGTTGCAGATTAGCAGCACATTCTGTTTAGTGTGCAAAGTGTAAAAAATAAAAGTCACATATTCCGTTCACTGTGCCTAGCCGCAGATAAGCAGCACATTCTGTTTAGTGTGCAAAGTTGCAGATTAGCAGCACATTCTGTTTAGTGTGCAAAGTGTACAAAATAAAAGTCACATATTCCGTTCACTGTGCCTAGCCGCAGATAAGCAGCACATTCTGTTTAGTGTGCAAAGTTGCAGATTAGCAGCACATTCTGTTTAGTGTGCAAAGTGTAAAAAATAAAAGTCACATATTCCGTTCACTGTGCCTAGCCGCAGATAAGCAGCACATTCTGTTTAGTGTGCAAAGTTGCAGATTAGCAGCACATATTCCGTGTAATATGAAGAAGGCGGGTAAAAAGGGACGGGGAAGTGGACGTGATCCTGATGGTTCAGGGCGCGGGTCAGGACGCGTAGAAACTGTGCCTGGTGCCAGAGCACAAGAAAGAAAGACATCCACCATACCTAGCTTCATGTCTCAGTTTGCAGGGCGTCGCAGGACATCACTCTCGAGGTCAGACCACTGCGAACAGGTGGTCGGTTGGATTTCAGCTGATACTGCTTCCAGTCGGTTAAGCACCACCCTGTCTTCCACCAAGTCCACTCTCAGTAGCCAAGAGTCTGGTCAACAGAATCCTCACCCTGATCATCCTTCCTCCCACCATAGAGGGTCTGGCTAAAGAAGTGATCCCACACTGGGATATAGTGAGGAGCTCGTCTCATCACCAATCCTTCATTTGAACCTCTCTCCAAGCACGCTTGCAGAGGAACATGAGATCTTGTGCCCTGATACACAACCTCTAGAGGGTACCCAATCACAAGAAGATGACAGAGGGGAACGGCATTTAAGGTCAAAGGAAGTGGATGATGATGATGATGAGACACAGTTGCCATCAAATCAACCACTATTACTGTCTCAAGACCTTGATGAGGAGGATGATACACAGTTGTCAATGACTGAGTATGTGGTGGGATCAAGAAATGAGGAGGATGATCAGAGTGAGGAAGTGGAGGAGGACTTGGTGGACGATGAGGTGACTGACCCCACCTGGGAAGGTGGAGAGCCGAGCGATGACAGCAGTCCTGAGGGTGAGCCATCTGCAGCACCGCAACAGGCTGGAAGAGGCAGTGGTGTGGCTAAAGAAAGAAGGCGGACCGCACCAAACCGGCCCGCAAATGTTCCACGGAGCACCCCCTTGCGTAAATCTCCCTTGCCAAGGGCTAGGTGTTCCGCGGTATGGCGTTTTTTTAAGGAAAGTGCGGACAACAAAAAAATTGTAGATTGCAACCTGTGCCACACCAGAATGAGCCGAGGCATGAACACTAGAAACCTCACCACCACCAGCATGATCCGACACATGGCATCCAAGCACCGTAATAAGTGGGAGGAACGCCCGGATCGCCAATCTGTGTCTGCAGGCCACACCACTGCCTCCTCTTCCCCTGTTTTCGGTGCCAGCCAATCGCCTGTCGAAGGCGCAGGCCCGCATACCTCCCGCCCTGCACCTGTACCATCTGAAGCACCATCAGCGACCACATCCACTTCCCTGTCCCAGCGCAGCATCCAAATGTCGTTACCCCAGGCATTTGAGCGCAAGCGAAAATACCCAGCCACCCACCCACAGGCCATAGCACTAACCTCACACCTTTCCAAATTACTGGCCATCAAAATGCTGCCATTTAGGCTTGTGGAGACTGAGTCCTTCCGCAGCCTGATGGCAGCAGCTGTCCCTCGGTACGCAGTCCCCAGCCGCCACTACTTTTCCCGGTGTGCCGTCCCTGCATTACACCACCATGTGTCCCGTAACATCACCCGTGCCCTGACCAACGCAGTTACTGGGAAAGTCCACTTAACGACTGACACATGGACAAGTGCTTGTGGCCAGGGACGCTACATTTCCCTGACGGCACACTGGGTGAATGTCGTGGAGGCTGGGAGCGACTCGGACCCTGGGATGGCACAGGTGCTACCCACGCCAAGGATTGCGGGCCCTACCTCCATCAGGGTTTCCGCCAGCACCTACGTTATTGGCTCCTCCTCCTCCGTTTCCACCTCCGAATTCTCTGCGCGCAGCGCCACTCACCCATCAG
Organism: Rhinophrynus dorsalis; assembly: GCA_037306005.1. NCBI lineage: Eukaryota > Metazoa > Chordata > Amphibia > Anura > Rhinophrynidae > Rhinophrynus > Rhinophrynus dorsalis. The sequence goes on along the minus strand of CM074718.1, from coordinate 235,499,182 downwards.
CCGGTAGCTGGAAGCAGTGTAGCACTGCAGTGGGGAAGTGTCAACAGGCCGTGCTGAAGCTGATCTGCCTTGGGGACAAACAGCACACGGCCTCAGAGCTGTTGCAGGGGATTAGTCACCAGACCGAGCAGTGGCTCTCGCCACTCAACCTGCAACCAGGCACGGTTGTGTGTGATAATGGGCGTAACTTGGTGGCGGCTTTGGAGCTCGGCAAGCTCACACACGTACCATGCCTAGCGCATGTATTTAATTTAGTGGTTCAGCGATTTCTAAAAACCTACCCCAATTTGCATGATCTCTTGACCAAGGTGCGCCGCGTGTGTGCACATTTCCGTAAGTCATCAACAGCTTCAGCCGGCCTGTTGAAGCTGCAGCAGCGCTAACAATTGCCAGCTCACCGGCTGCTGTGTGACGTGAGCACGTGCTGGAACTCCACCTTCCACATGTTGGCCCGGCTTTGTGAGCAGCAGAGGGCAGTAGTGGAGTACCAGCTCTTACACGGTCGTCGCCTCTCCGTTCAACTTCCTCTAATCAGAAGTGAGGAGTGGGAATGGATGTCAGACCTCTGTGAGGTTTTACGCAATTTTGAGGAATCGACACAGATGGTGAGCGGCGATAACGCTATTATCAGTGTAACCATCCCACTTCTGTGTCTACTGAAACGCTCGCTGCTCACAATTAAAACCGACGCTTTGCATGTGGAAGAGGTGGAAATGCGGGAGGAAGAGCTTACACAAGGTGATAGCCAGAGCACCCTCACTTCGTCTTCTCAGCGACAATTGGAGGAGGCGGAGGAGGAGGAGGAGGAAGACACGGTTGCCTCCGCTACAGAGGGTAGCCATGGAACTTTAGTTCCATCTCTTCAGCGTGGGTGGGCAGAAGAGGAGGAAGAGGATGAGGAGATTGAGAGTCATCCTCCTGGTGAGGACAGCGAAATCTTGCCTGTTGGTACTCTGGCACACATGGCTGACTTTATGTTAGGCTGCCTTTCCCGTGACCCACGCGTTATACGCATTTTAGACAACACGGATTACTGGGTGTTCACCCTTCTGGACCCCCGCTACAAAGAGAATTTCTCATCTCTCATTCCTCCGGTGGAGAGGACAAGCAAAATGGTGCAATACCAGAAGGTTCTTGTTGAAAAATTGCTCCAAATTTTCCATCTGACAACGCTGGCAGCAGAGTACGTGCTACCTTGGCCAACCGAGAAGGGGAGAAAAGGGGAGCACACAGCAGTTCCGACAAAGGCAGGGCAACACTCTCCAAGGCGTGGGACACCTTCATGACACCCCGCCAGCACCCTCACCCTGATGCGCAGCCTAGTGTCACAAGGAGGGAAAAGTTTTGGAAGATGGTGAAGGAGTACATAGCAGACCGTGTCAGCGTCCTCAATGATCCCTCTGTGCCTTACAACTACTGGGTGTCCAAGCTGGACACGTGGTATGAACTGGCACTCTACGCCTTGGAGGTGCTGGCCTGCCCTGCCGCCAGCGTTCTGTCTGAGCGGGTATTTAGTGCTGCTGGTGGCATCATAACAGATAAGCGTATCCGCCTTTCCACCGAAAATGCTGATAGGTTGACACTTATAAAAATGAACAAGGCCTGGATTTCCCCTGACTTCTCCACTCCACTGGAGGAAAGCCCCGGGTGAACATAAAATGACTTTATATATGTTATTTACAATGATGGGAATACTCTGTATTCCCATTCACCCCTTCCACCCAAAAAACGGGTATATGGTTGACTCTCTTCCATATGCCCTGTGATATAATTTTTATATAGGGCCAGCTCACCAGCGGGCCCTGTGATATAATTTTTATATAGGGCCAGCTCACCAGCGGGCCCTGTTTGACAACTTTTTGTATAGGTCAGCTCACCAGCGGGCCTTCTTATATAATGTTTTATTGGGTCAGCTCTCTAGCGGGCCCTCTCATATAATGTTTTATAGCGTCAGCTCACTAGCGGGCCTTCGCATATAATGTTTAGGATGGTCAGCTCCGCAGCAGACCCTCACCCATAATGTTTTAGATGGTCGGCTCAGCGCACGTTTCCCTCTTAATCATGGCCCCAGTTCAGAAAAATCTATGAAATTTTTTGCAGAATTTGCCTCTGCGCACGTTTCCCTCTTAATCATGGCCCCAGTTCAGAAAAATCTATGAAATTTTTTGCAGAATTTGCCTCTGCGCACGTTTCCCTCTTAATCATGGCCCCAGTTCCGAAAAATCTATGAAATTTTTTGCAGAGTTTGCCTCTGCGCACGTTTCCCTCTTAATCATGGCCCCAGTTCCGAAAAATCGATGAAATTTTTTGCAGAATTTGCCTCTGCGCACGTTTCCCCCTTAATCATGGCCCCAATTCCGAAAAATCGATGAAATTTTTTGCAGAATTTGCAGATGATATACAAGTAAATATACAGCAAATACTGTTTGGTAACAAATTTTCGCCTAAAGTCGTTTTTATCTTCCTTTTTGTGTGTTTTACGGTCAGTCTGTAAAAATGGCGTACTACGGGCGAAACATTGTTCCCAGCAGCGACGTTGGAGTCCAAGATGCATCCAGACATCCTCCCTATGCTGTCCCTGAACCATTTCTGTAGTGTTTCCATCATTTTCTGCCCTTTTCCTATGGACCAGGCACCCTCCCCTCATCAGAGCAGGGGGTGCCTGGTGTAATGCTCGAGTCCTCCCATTGACTTCAAAGGGGCTCGGGTGCTCGGCCGAGCACTCGAGCCTCCGGGGGTGCTCGGTAGTGATGAGCGAGCACCCCAATGCTCGGGTGTTCGGGTGCTCTGACCGAGCGCCCCCGGAGGCTCGAGTGCTCGGCCGAGCACCCGAGCCCCATTGAAGTCAATGGGAGGACTCGAGCATTACACCAGGCACCCCCTGCTCTGATGAGGGGAGGGTGCCTGGTTCATAGGAAAAGGGCAGAAAAGGATGGAAACACCACAGAAATGGTTCAGGGACAGCATAGGGAGGATGTCTGGATGCATCTTGGACTCCAACATCGCTGCTGGGAACGATCTTTCGCCCGTAGTACGCCATTTTTACAGACTGACCGTAAAACACACAAAAAGGCAGATAAAAACGACTTTAGGCGAAAAATTGTTACCAAACAGTATTTGCTGTATATTTACTTGTATATACAGAGTTATACTGTTTATCAGTAGGCAGATCAGGAAGGTCTGATAAAGACTAATTTAATTGGTAGCAGGAAAGCTATAAAATTCTTAGTTACTGAGGTATGAAGCGAAGGTTGAACTTGATGGACTTGTGTCTTTTTTCAACCTAATTTACTATGTTACTATGTTACTATGTTACTATATCATCTGCAAATTCTCCCAAAAATTTCCTCGATTTTCTGAAGTGAGGCCATGATTAAGAGGGAAACGTGCGCAGAGGCAAATTCTCCCAAAAATTTCCTTGATTTTATTGAACTGAGGCCATGATTAAGAGGGAAACGTGCGTAAAGGCAAATTCTCCCAAAAATTTCATCGATTTTTCGGAACTGGGGCCATGATTAAGAGGGAAACGTGCGCTGAGCCGACCATCTAAAACATTATGGGTGAGGGTCTGCTGCGGAGCTGACCATCCTAAACATTATATGCGAAGGCCCGCTAGTGAGCTGACGCTATAAAACATTATATGAGAGGGCCCGCTAGAGAGCTGACCCAATAAAACATTATATGAGAAGGCCCGCTGGTGAGCTGACCTATATAAAAATTGTCAAACAGGGCCCGCTGGTGAGCTGGCCCTATATAAAAATTATATCACAGGGCCCGCTGATGAGCTGGTCCTATATAAAAATTATAGCACAGGGCATATGGAAGAGGAGGAGGAGGATGAGAAGATTAAGAGTCACCCATATACCCGTTTTATGGGTGGAAGGGGTGAATGGGAATACAGAGTATTCCCATCATTGTAAATAACATATATAAAGTGAGTTTATGTTCCCCCGGGGCTTTCCTCCAGTGGAGTGGAGAAGTCAGGGGAAATCCAAGCCTTGTTCATTTTTATAAGTGTCAACCTATCAGCATTTTCGGTGGAAAGGCGGATACGCTTATCTGTTATGATGCCACCAGCAGCACTAAATACCCGCTCAGACAGAACGCTGGCGGCAGGGCAGACCAGCACCTCCAAGGCGTAGAGTGCCAGTTCATACCACGTGTCCAGCTTGGACACCCAGTAGTTGTAAGGCACAGAGGGATCATTGAGGACGCTGACACGGTCTGCTACGTACTCCTTCACCATCTTCCAAAACTTTTCCCTCCTTGTGACACTAGGCTGCGCATCAGGGTGAGGGTGCTGGCGGGGTGTCATGAAGGTGTCCCACGCCTTGGAGAGTGTTGCCCTGCCTTTGTCGGAACTGCTGTGTGCTCCCCTTTTCTCCCCTTCTCGGTTGCCCAAGGTAGCACGTACTCTGCCGCCAGCGTTGTCAGATGGAAAATTTTGGAGCAATTTTTCAACAAGAACCTTCTGGTATTGCACCATTTTGCTTGTCCTCTCCACCGGAGGAATGAGAGATGAGAAATTCTCTTTGTAGCGGGGGTCCAGAAGGGTGAACACCCAGTAATCCGTGTTGTTTAAAATGCGTATAACGCGTGGGTCACGGGAAAGGCAGCCTAACATAAAGCCTAACATAACATAAATGTGTGCCAGAGTACCAACAGTCAAGATTTCGCTGTCCTCACCAGGAGGATGACTCTCAATCTCCTCATCCTCTTCCTCCTCTTCTGCCCACCCACGCTGAAGAGATAGAACTAAAGTTCCAATGCTACCCTCTGTAGCGGAGGCAACCGTGTCTTCCTCCTCCTCCTCCTCCTCCTCCGCCTCCTCCAATTGTCGCTGAGAAGACGAAGTGAGGGTGCTCTGGCTATCACCTTGTGTAAGCTCTTCCTCCCGCATTTCCACCTCTTCCACATGCAAAGCGTCGGTTTTAATTGTGAGCAGCGAGCGTTTCAGTAGACACAGAAGTGGGATGGTTACACTGATAATAGCGTTATCGCCGCTCACCATCTGTGTCGATTCCTCAAAATTGCGTAAAACCTCACAGAGGTCTGACATCCATTCCCACTCCTCACTTCTGATTACAGGAAGTTGAACGGAGAGGCGACGACCGTGTAACAGCTGGTACTCCACTACTGCCCTCTGCTGCTCACAAAGCCGGGCCAACATGTGGAAGGTGGAGTTCCAGCGCGTGCTCACGTCACACAGCAGCCGGTGAGCTGGCAATTGTAAGCGCTGCTGCAGCTTCAACAGGCCGGCCGAAGCTGTAGATGACTTACGGAAATGCGCACACACGCGGCGCACCTTGGTCAAGAGATCATGCACATTGGGGTAGGTTTTTAGAAATCGCTGAACCACTAAATTAAATACATGCGCTAGGCATGGTACGTGTGTGAGCTTGCCGAGCTCCAAAGCCACCACCAAGTTACGCCCATTATCACACACAACCATGCCTGGTTGCAGGTTGAGTGGCAAGAGCCACTACTCGGTCTGGTGACTAATCCCCTGTAACAGCTCTGAGGCCATGTGCTGTTTGTCCCCAAGGCAGATCAGCTTCAGCACGGCCTGTTGACGCTTCCCCACTGCAGTGCTACACTGCTTCCAGCTACCGGCTGATGGGGGAGTGGCGCTGCGTGCAGAGAATTCGGAGGTGGAAACGGAGGAGGAGGAGCCAATAACGTAGGTGCTGGCGGAAACCCTGATGGAGGTAGGGCCCGCAATCCTCGGCGTGGGTAGCACCCGTGCCATCCCAGGGTCTGAGTCGCTCCCAGCCTCCACGACATTCACCCAGTGTGCCGTCAGGGAAATGTAGCCTCCCTGGCCACAAGCACTTGTCCATATGTCAGTCGTTAAGTGGACCTTCCCAGTAACTGCGTTGGTCAGGGCACGGGTGATGTTACGGGACACATGGTGGTGTAATGCGGGGATGGCACACCGGGAAAAGTAGTGGCGGCTGGGGACTGCGTACCGAGGGACAGCTGCTGCCATCAGGCTGCGGAAGGACTCAGTGTCCACAAGCCTAAATGGCAGCATTTCGATGGCCAGTAATTTGGAAAGGTGTGAGGTTAGTGCTATGGCCTGTGGGTGGGTGGCTGGGTATTTTCGCTTGCGCTCAAATGCCTGGGGTAACGACATTTGGACGCTGTGCTGGGACAGGGAAGTGGATGTGGTCGCTGATGGTGCTTCAGATCGTACAGGTGCAGGGCGGGAGGTATGCGGGCCTGCGCCTTCGACAGGCGATTGGCCGGCACCGAAAACAGGGGAAGAGGAGGCAGTGGTGTGGCCTGCAGACACAGATGGGCGATCCAGGCGTTCCTCCCACTTATTACGGTGCTTGGATGCCATGTGTCGGATCATGCTGGTGGTGGTGAGGTTTCTAGTGTTCATGCCTCGGCTCATTCTGGTGTGGCACAGGTTGCAAACTACAATTCTTTTGTCGTCCGCAGTTTCCTTAAAAAAACGCCATACCGCGGAACACCTACCCTTTGGCAAGGGAGATTTACGCAAGGGGGTGCTCCGTGGAACATTTGCGGGCCGGTTTGGTGCGGTCCGCCTTCTTTCTGTAGCCACACCACTGCCTCTTCCAGCCTGTTGCGGTGCTGCAGATGGCTCACCCTCAGGACTGCTGTCATCGCTCGGCTCTACACCTTCCCAGGTGGGGTCAGTCACCTCATCGTCCACCAAGTCCTCCTCCACTTCCTCACTCTGATCATCCTCCTCATGTCTTGATCCCACCACATACTCAGTCATTGACAACTGTATAACATTCTCCTCAACAAGGTCTTGAGACAGTAATAGTGGTTGATTTAATGGCAACTGTGTCTCATCATCATCATCATCATCCACTACTTCCTTTGACCTTAAATGCCGTTCACATCTGTCATCTTCTTGTGATTGGGTACCCTCTAGAGGTTGTGAATCAGGGCACAAGATGTCATGTTCCTCTGCAAGCGTGCTTGGAGAGAGGGTCAAATGAAGGATTGGTGATGAGACGAGCTCATCACTATATCCCAGTGTGGGATCACTTCTTTGACCAGACCGTCTATGGTGGGAGGAAGGATGATCAGAGTGAGGATTATGTTGACCAGACTCTTGGCTACTGAGAGTGGACTTGGTGGAAGACAGGGTGGTGCTTAACCGACTGGAAGCAGTATCAGCTGACATCCAACCGACCACCTGTTCGCAGTGGTCGGACCTCGAGAGTGATGTCCTGCGACGCCCTGTAAAATTAGACATGAAGCTAGGTATGGTGGATGTCTTTCTTTCTTGTGCTCTGGCACCAGGCACAGTTTCTCCGCGTCCTGACCCGCACCCTGAACTATCAGGATCACGTCCACTTCCCCGTCCCTTTTTACCCGCCTTCTTCATCTTACACGGAATATGTGACTTTGATATTTGAGTTTGAAAACTTAACAGTATTTCTTCCTATTCTGCAACTGTGCAGAGTACACAGAATAGGCTGCTAACTGCGGTGACGCACACTGAATGGAATATGTGACTTTAATATTTGAGTTTGAAGACTTAACAGTATTTCTTCCTATTCTGCAACTGTGCAGAGTACACAGAATAGGCTGCTAAACTGCGGTGACGCACACTGAATGGAATATGTGACTTTAATATTTGAGTTTGAAGACTTAACAGTATTTCTTCCTATTCTGCAACTGTGCAGAGTACACAGAATAGGCTGCTAAACTGCGGTGACACACACTGAATGGAATTTGTGACTTTAATATTTGAGTTTGAAAACTTAACAGTATTTCTTCCTATTCTGCAACTGTGCAGAGTACACAGAATAGGCTGCTAAACTGCGGTGACGCACACTGAATGGAATATGTGACTTTGATATTTTAGTTTGAAAACTTAACAGTATTTCTTCCTATTCTGCAACTGTGCAGAGTACACAGAATAGGCTGCTAAACTGCGGTGACGCACACTGAATGGAATATGTGACTTTAAAATTTGAGTTTGAAGACTTAACAGTATTTCTTCCTATTCTGCAACTGTGCAGAGTACACAGAATAGGCTGCTAAACTGCGGTGACGCACACTGAATGGAATATGTGACTTTAATATTTGAGTTTGAAGACTTAACAGTATTTCTTCCTATTCTGCAACTGTGCAGAGTACACAGAATAGGCTGCTAAACTGCGGTGACGCACACTGAATGGAATATGTGACTTTAATATTTGAGTTTGAAGACTTAACAGTATTTCTTCCTATTCTGCAACTGTGCAGAGTACACAGAATAGGCTGCTAAACTGCGGTGACGCACACTGAATGGAATATGTGACTTTAATATTTGAGTTTGAAGACTTAACAGTATTTCTTCCTATTCTGCAACTGTGCAGAGTACACAGAATAGGCTGCTAAACTGCGGTGACGCACACTGAATGGAATATGTGACTTTAATATTTGAGTTTGAAGACTTAACAGTATTTCTTCCTATTCTGCAACTGTGCAGAGTACACAGAATAGGCTGCTAAACTGCGGTGACGCACACTGAATGGAATATGTGACTTTGATATTTTAGTTTGAAAACTTAACAGTATTTCTTCCTATTCTGCAACTGTGCAGAGTACACAGAATAGGCTGCTAAACTGCGGTGACGCACACTGAATGGAATATGTGACTTTGATATTTGAGTTTGAAGACTTAACAGTATTTCTTCCTATTCTGCAACTGTGCAGAGTACACAGAATGTGCTGCTAAACTGCGGCGAAGCACACTGAATGGAATATGTGACTTTGATATTTTAGTTTGAAGACTTAACAGTATTTCTTCCTATTCTGCAACTCTGCACAGTACACAGAATGTGCTGCTAAACTGCGGCGAAGCACACTGAATGGAATATGTGACTTTGATATTTTAGTTTGAAAACTTAACAGTATTTCTTCCTATTCTGCAACTCTGCACAGTACACAGAATGTGCTGCTAAACTGCGGCGACGCACACTGAATGGAATATGTGACTTTGATATTTTAGTTTGAAGACTTAACAGTATTTCTTCCTATTCTGCAACTGTGCAGAGTACACAGAATGTGCTGCTAAACTGCGGCGAAGCACACTGAATGGAATATGTGACTTTGATATTTTAGTTTGAAGACTTAACAGTATTTCTTCCTATTCTGCAACTCTGCACAGTACACAGAATGTGCTGCTAAACTGCGGCGAAGCACACTGAATGGAATATGTGACTTTGATATTTTAGTTTGAAGACTTAACAGTATTTCTTCCTATTCTGCAACTCTGCACAGTACACAGAATGTGCTGCTAAACTGCGGCGACGCACACTGAATGGAATATGTGACTTTGATATTTTAGTTTGAAGACTTAACAGAATGTGCTCTAATCTGCAACTTTGCACACTAAACAGAATGTGCTCTAATCTGCAACTTTGCACACTAAACAGAATGTGCTCTAATCTGCAACTTTGCACACTAAACAGAATGTGCTCTAATCTGCAACTTTGCACACTAAACAGAATATATGAAATTTTTTTTGTTTTGTTTTTTTCCCCCCACACAAAATAACCTGCTGCCCCCACACACAGTAGTCCTAAAAAGGACTTTTGGTTCTTTTTTTTTCACAATTTTGCTTTTTTTCTCCCTACACTGACTTTCCCTTCCTATCCTCATCTCTCCCTGGCTAAGACTGAGCCGAACTCGCTGGTCAGGTGCTATACAGCACCCGACCACGGGTTCTGGCCAGCCAATCAGTGTAATGCCAGCAGCCAACATGGCTGCTGGCATTACACCGATGTCAGAGCCTCCCTGCACGTTTATTGGCTGCGCAGCAGCCGCAAAACGTGCGGGGAGGAGACCCGAACATGGCGGGCGAGCACATGCGGTACTCGTACGAGTACCGCCATGTGCCGAGCAGAGCGATGCTCGAGCCGATCCGAGCATCGGCCGAGCATGCTCGCTCAACACTAGTGCTCGGCCAGAGCACCCAAACACCCGAGCATTGGGGTGCTCGATCATCACTAATTTCAATACATTGTACCATATCCAGACAGTGCAATAAGTTATAGAGAGGCATAATGAATAAAGCCTTCCATTATGCATAGTAACATAGTTGATGAGGCTGACTAAAAAACATCCATCCATCAAGTCCAGCCCATGCTGAATCACCCTTGATGATCTAGAGGAAGACAAAAAAATGTAAACATTGAAGCCATTTCCAATAAAGACCCAAGTGGGTAAAAAAAAAAAAAAATCTTCTTTATTCCAAAAGGCTGTCAGAGATTTCCCTGGATCAACATCCTATCTGCTTTGAAGCTAACTGTCATTTTCTCAACATTGTTCTGTGCTACATAGGTATCCATTAGTTTCTTCAAAGCAGTTATAGTATCTACAAGCACAGCACCCTGACCAAGGCAAGCTAAATTTAGGACACGGACAAAGCAGGGTACATGCACCATATCACCTATTCATCTGGCAGCCATGTTGCAGACACAAAGCCAGCTTTCAATGAGAGGGGAACAAGTCATTCCTGTTTTACCTGCTATAGTTTATTGACCACATCCATGTGAGATTGTCACTCAAAACTCTGCATGCACAAAGTGGTGTGCTAATGGCATTGGCCGCCCTACTTCTGTCCTTTAAAAATAGAGCCAAAACCAGAAGCAAGATAAGCTGTGACCCGATGTTGCATTCTGTCACTGCCCACTAGTGGAAGTAAAATCCTGTAAGCAGTGACAGTCATATAGTCTGTTCTCTGCCCACCTGTCCACATATCTGTTATCAGGTAAATGGTCTTTTTACTCTCACTGTCAGGCAAAGCTCTCTCCTCTGCTATGCCATCAACCATAGAAGGTGACTCCTTTTATTCAATGTTTTTAAATAGATTATTAGTACTGCTGATGGTGAATGAACGTTTTATGTCACTTTCAAAACAGCCTCCAGGAGGAAAATAATCATCAGCATTTATTGCACCCGCTGCGGCAAACATGGCTATAGCGAGTTTTTGGACTACCATTTTACAAACAAATACATCCCTGCACTGCTTCTCCATATTTCCCCTATCCCTGCCACTAATATGTTTGATGGATATTATCAAAGTTGTGTGGATCTCAACAGTAAATTACCTAACAGTACTGTTTGTGTGTGAAATCTTGCCCTTTAAAAATACATTATTATATAATCTTTATCTTTGTATGTGTCTTGGTCAGCCTCAGTCACAGCTCACTTCAGGTCCCTGTCTCCATCACCTATGTCATTATTTATTTATTTATTTCTATTAACTGTCCCTATCTGTCACTGATTACAAAAAAAACATTACTTCAAATGTAATGTTTCATCTCCTCTTCCCTGTATACAGTAGTTACATATTGTTCTTTCAAAACTGATAAAATATAAGAACTGGGTTTGGAACTCCAAATATAGATTAATATATATTCTTCTTTGCATGTTGGTGTTTGATTATTTTTGTTATAGTAGTCTCTACCCAATTCCATGAAATTTCACTTTTTTAGGGGGCGCAATAAGAGGGGACTTTATTTTCATTCTTTGTCATAAAGCTTTTTATGGAGAATTGGTTCCATCTTCTCAAGGGGGTCACAGCATCCATTTACAATCTTTACTGATTATCTGAATCTTGAATACCTTTGCTCCTCCAAGATGCTTCAACCATGAATGTCCGGGGGGCATTCATTTTCACAGGCGTCAGGTTCCACATTAGTCCACATTACTTATAGATCAGGTCTAAGAACATTAAAGCTGATGCCCTTTATTGTGAGTTTTCTGTAAAATATAAACCTTCTCAAAATATAGACATTTTATATCCTGGTGACTTTCTCCTCACCAACTCTGATGTCTTTACTCAGATCAAATAATACAACCTTCCTATTTCTACCCTACCAGATGTTCAACTGAGATCTGAAAATGATCTTGATTGTTTCAGTAATCAAGTTTTTGTTCCTAAGCCTATTCCAACTTGAAGTCCTCAAACTGGTCCATGATTTTTCTTTAGCTGGGTATCCTGCAATCGACCAAACTATTAACCTTGCCTGATGGGATATCTGGTGTTTGTCTATGGACTCATTTAAAAGGGTCTGTGTTAGTTCCTTCACAGTCTATTCCATGGGAAGAGGCACCAACTATGAGTCTGTGGAAACATTTTGTTTTCTGTGACAATATCATCTTGCCCCTGATCATGTCTTTCCATGTACTTTACTGTTGAATGACCTCTTTCACATGCCTACCTACTATTATGGTCCTAGTCAACTAGGAATATAAGGTAGAAGCTATATTGAACTCTTTCATGTGCAAGGGAGAAACTCAGTATCTAATTCAGTGGAAGAGATATGGTCAAGAGGAACATTCTTAGGAACCTGCCTCCTTTCTTTGTTCCCCTAATCTTGTTAAAGTCAACCATCGGTCCCATCATTCTCATCCTTGTCCTGCCTCCCAGTGGATGTCCTTGAGTGTAGTGGAAGTCTTATCTTACATGCTTATTGCTGTCTGGTTGTGAGTGTTTGGCTCATGAGTAATATTTGTCCTGATTTGTCCCAGCTCAACTGGAGCCAGATATTTGGCCATGAGGCTAACACCTTTTCCCAAGTCTTTAGCTGCAGCAAGGATACAGTCTAGGCTGAGTTCATGTTCAAGCTCCATTCCATTGGCATAATTCTGAAGTCACATAGTAGCAGAGATCTCTTCTTCTCAGTTCGTGAGCTATAAAGGCATCCTGCCATTGGGATCCAAGCTGACTATAGCCTGAAAATATTAGCTACAGTAATCATGTGAAAGCAATAAGGGGAAAATAATATATATTTTTACATTTTCTGAATGTTCCAATATTCCCATATATGTGTATTATCGAAATATTCAGGCTATACATTTATATATTGTACCAAAAAAGAAAGTTTATTCAATCCACATAATGTATAATTTGCATGCAAGTAATGCAAAATTTGATCTGGCTCTCTAGTTTCAAAATATCCCCAGTGCTTATCATCTTGAAGAGGCTAAAAAAATACTGCTATTAATACAGAGAGTTCATAAATGTACTACTATACAGAGGGCCATCATCTGAAGTTTTGAAAGTAGCTTTATGTAATATTAACTGGCCATATACATAGATTTGAAATGCACAATCACTAACTAGTTTATATGGTTAAATAGACTCACAGAACAGCTGACTTGGAGACTATCTCACTAATACCCTGATTAATGTTGCTACTTATGCACATTACAAGATCTAAGGCAAGTCATTACATTTTGATTTTGTCTCAGATTCCACTCAAACTTTACTTTCATTTCTGTTAAGTAAAAAGGTGAACCATTAGACTGTATAAAACTGAAGGTTACAGGGATTTTCATGAAATTTTATGCTTAAAAAAATATATACTGATGTTATATTAGCTCTTGTCCATGGTATGGACAGAATCAGAATGAGGTATGACATTTAAAATAATTACTATCTTATTGTTCAGATAACCTTCTGCAAGTAAAACACCCTAAAATTAGTCAAACATAATTGAGTATTTCGATGATGTCAATCTGGAATTACTCAGAAGCTTAATTATCTTGTACTATACTGTACTTAATGATAATCATTCTGTTCGATGTGACATATAATTGAAGACAATCTTCTTGTTCTTGTCACAAAAAATAAAAGGAAGTGACTATACAAGCCTAGCTAAAAGTGGTCTTTGTGCATACCTTAATACAGACACATTTACGGACATCAGAACTGCAAAAGAATGCAGAAAAGTAAGGTGAAAGACCAAATGATATAGGAATATATCATATCTGATTAATGTTGTTTGTCTCAGTTAACAAAATAAAATTGCAAAAATATGCAGTGTGGATATTTTTTACTGTATCTGCCAGCAATTTATACAGTCATCTATCATCTTTAAACCTCACATTGTATTGCATTTCCCTATAAATAAGAGTTATATTTCAGTTTCAGTTCAGGTAATACTGATAGAATCCCAAACTGCAATTTTAGAAAAAAGTGATAAAAACACTATATAAAATCAAGTTTCTATGGTTACCAGTGGACAGTTGGACAATGCTGGGGTGTCAGACAGTGTAAATGCAGTTATGTGGCTATCACTAGGGGTTAGTGAAAGTTGTTGCAGTGTTCCCATGAGAAAGCCTGTGAAAAACAAGTTGTCTACTTTTTAGCTGGAAAATCCATTTTTAAACCAGCGATTGAAATCTTTGCTGTTTTCGCCCATTGGCCAAAATTCTTTGCCAATTTTTCAATGGCTAGAGAGAAGCTGAAGTAGAAGAGACATTGATGGCTTTTTTAGCCCAAATTAAAAAGGAATGGGAGACAGGGATGAGGATGGGCATCACCACTAGTGAGCTTTTAGAATTTACTGCTCTGATTCCTGCTGGAACAAGGTAGTGTGCCACAGACCACCGTGGACACAGTGGAAATGGGGTCAGCAAGTGATGTGGGATTAGGACAGGTTCCACTTGTCAGCGGCAGCAATAACCCTCATTCTAGTTGCAGTGTTGATTCTGAGGCAGTAGCAGCAACAGTAGCAACATTATCTGCTGCCACAGACAGTGAAGGAGAATGTGGAGGACAGGAAAAAAAAGGGTATTCTTCTCTACCTGTTCCCTATCCCTCCCCCATGAAGTCATGGGTGTGGGACTATTTTTCTCTTGGGGCAGGCACAGTGCAGTCATCACCAATGGCACTGTGCACAATTTGTGACAAGTCAGTGAGAAGAGGAAAGGAGGGAACACACCTTGGCACAAGCTCCGTGATATCACACATGAAACACTAACATGTTTGACATAAATGTCATGGTGTCTAAGCCAAACACCCACCACAGAAATCAAGCACCACTGTTGCCATACCCCTTGACTTTCCAGAAAGGCAACAAGAGGCAAGGCGGAGATCAAAGAGGAGGGAGAATAGAGAAATCCGGACAGAAACTGGAAGTTCCATGACAAGCAAAACAACTAGCTAGCCAACACCATCACCTTCTTCCTCTAGGGTAACAGCTACCCTCTAACATCTTCTGCCAGACCACCTCATTCATCGTTACCTCCCCCGCCAAATGATAGCCATTCTGTTGATGTTAGGATGTGGCAGTTTGTCTCTACCCATTGCACACTGTGCGGTGCACTGACCACACATATGCAAGTGTGGTGGAGGAGAATTTATACCAAGCCATCAAGCAGCATCTGAGGAGATTCCATCCCACAGAATATGCTAAGATGGTGTCAGGGATGGTTCATCATTACTATTAAACTGTCAGCAAGTTTTCATGTGTCCTTAGTGGGTTCTGGACAAGGGGTATAGTGACAGCGGCAGTACTTGGGTTCTGGTGTCATGGTGTTTGGATACAGTTGTGCCCATACCCCACACACTGTGCACATTGCAGTTGCTGATGAGAGGAACAGTTCCTGCTCTCAAGGGAAACACTTCTATTCTAATAACAACACACATATGATTTTGGAGGAGGGACAGGTGGAAAAGAATTATTGGCCAACTACTTATTTTCTCCACATATACTGTGGGCTAATTATTGTCTGCTACCGCCTCAGGCTCATCACTGGAACTAGTCATGGCAAGTGAAACCTTCATCATCCATCATCCATGTTACTGCTATTGTTGATCCCATTCCCTTACAGTTGCCTAATCATCCTTTTGCTTAAACAACTCAACAGCAGCAGCAAGAACAGCAGTTGCAAATTCTGCAATTATGGACTCAGGAGGACATTTGACAATGGCCAGTGGCCTCTGTCCAACATGACCTGCTGGCACTAGGCCAGTAGAGCATTTTTTTGTAGGACCTATAGTCCTACAAAAACAAAATAAACAATTTTGAGGGTTTGTTTTTAACAAGCCTAAGTCCTACAAACCAATGTTTCCTTAGGGCTTGTGCCAAACAAGCTTAAGTCCTACAAATCAATGTTTCCTCAGGGCTTGGGCCTAACACATGTCTTATTTCCTACAACAAATCAATGTTTCCTTAGGGCTTGGGCCTCTAACAACTAATTCTAACAAATCATTCCCTACAACATACTCTATCAAGTCAAGCATCAATCTACCCCAGTGGCAGCTTATGTCAGGGGGTTCCTGTCTCTATCACTTTACATACAAATGCTCTTATTTTATTTTATTGATTTATTTTTTTATTAACTGTCCCCCAATATCAGTCAAGAAACCCCCCCAAAACAAATTCCCTGTTCAAATGATTCATTCCCCAGACTTGACCCACCAACAAAGAAGCCCTCTCCAGACCCCTTTTGTACCTTTTCTTATGGGTTTTTTGGAATTTTATTTAGGATTTATTTTTTTATTAACTGCCCCCAATCCCAGTAACCCCCCCCAAAAATGCATTCCCTGTTCAACTGATTCTTTCCCCACACCCCACCAACACAAGCACCCTTATGCCCCTTTTATACTATGCCTTTGGGAAATAAAATAATATTTGCTACATGTGTAAATTCAATTTTCCCATTGATTTCAATGGAATGAGCTAGGTGAAAAAGCTGAAAATCGGCACTTTTCACTGGAAATTATTCTCAAAGCGGGAAGTGCCATTATTTACCTATTTATTTTGCCCATTCCTAGCTATCACTGGATAGTGGAACAAGACTGAGGTGTCTGACATGTATGTTTGGTTCTGAGATTGACAGTGGAACAAGGCTGGGGAAGCATACAGTGTATGTTTGGTTGTTTGACTACCAGTCGACAGTGAAAAAGGCTGGGGTTTCAAGTAGGGCCTGAGTGGTTCTATGTCTTTCATGAACACAGTGGAACAAGGCTGGGGTGTGAGACAGTGTATGTGTGATTCTGGGGATACCACTGTAACAGGCTGAGGAAGCAAACATATGGGAGATGCACTAAGGCTTCACAAAAAAGTGATAAAGTGGAGACAATTTCTCAGTTGAATAATATCACTTCTCCTATGTTATTCTATGGAGCCAATGCACTAAGATTTTTCTAGTCTTGGAAATCTTAGTGCATCTTGCAATGTACTTGACACATTTCTAACGTTATAGTGTTAAATCCCCATTACAATAAATAGAGTTTTCTGGTGGATCCAAAGTCCTCTTAGACAGGTACCCACCCACTGCAGACCTACAAATATTTCTTTATATCAGGTAAGTCCTTCTTTACACTTGTTTAAATAGCTGGATGTCTCTTGTTTTTAATTCCATACACTGGAACCCCCAAGCATCATAAATGTCATCATAAATACTTTACTAAAGAATCCCTTCTGACACATTTAATACAACAATTATAACACTTCCTCTGGGTTTGTTTTTAATCTATATGGAACTTTACAAAGTGCATTATATTAGGACTTTACAAATATTGAGGTATCTTGACAGGGATGGCGAGCTTATGCATTGTTTGGACAAATTATGGAACAAAATCCTCATATTTAATAACACAGTGGTATTATATATGCCCAATACAGGGCACACATTTGCACTCTGTGAGGAGGAGCTGTGGAGGTCTGTCTTTTTGTCTTGTGCTTGCACTTTAGGTTCTAGCCTAATACTTGAGGGACTGGAGAACCTTTTCATATATTGCTGTCATCTATACACTAGTCTCTTTACCTTAATCTAATTTAATTTATTACATATATATATGTATATATAATGGTGAGTTAGCTCTGTGAGCTATTCATTTTCTTTGCTCTGCTGGTCCTTAAAGGGATGACCTGTGGGTAGCTGAGCCCCAGAGAAAGACCACAGAGACCTCAGAGAACTGTATCTTGTAATTGAGTATCCAGGTGAGTACCCATCAAAAGAGACTTTTACACCAGCAGCCTGAGTACAGCAAAGCAAAGACTTTTTACTTTACATAACATTTTTATTTTGCAACTGATGTTCTATACTCTCATTGTTCTAGGTGAACATAAGAGTGACAATATAAAGAAGCATTAATTATTCAGTAAGCACATAAATGTCCTGAATTAATGTCCTGCACAATTCTGTTTTGCATTGCAAGACTTAGATTTATATTTGGAGTGTCATAATAGATGTCAACATGTCTTCATTAAATGCACTGAGACTGTGGACTGTGTGAAAGCTGAGGAGCTTTAACATTTTGATACTTGGAGCTCATTTTGTCTCATTTTAATACACTGTACAGTGAGGGAAAAATAATTTGATCCCCTGCTGATTTTGTACGTTTGCCCACTGACAAAGAAATGATAAGTCTATAATTTTAATGTTAGGTTTATTTGAACAGCAAGAGACAGAATAACAATAAAAAAATCCTGGAAAACGCATTTCAAAACAGTTATAAATTGATTCGCATTTTACTGAGTGAAATAAGTATTTGACCCCCTATCAATCAGCCAGGAGTCTTTTATACAGGTAACAAGCTGAGATTAGGAGCACTCTCTTAAAGGGAGTGCTTCTAATCTCAGCTTGTTACCTGTATAAAAGACACCTGTACACAGAAGCAATCAATCAATCAGATTCCAAACTCTCCACCATGGCCAAGACCAAATAGCTGTCCAAGGATGTCAGGGACAAGATATAGACCTACACAAGGCTGGAATGGGCTACAAGACCATCGCCAAGTAGTTTGGTGAGAAGGTGACAACAGTTGGTGCGATTATTTGCAAATGGAAGAAACACAAAGTAACTGTCAATCTCCCTCGGTCTGGGGTTCCATGCAAGACATTACCTAGTGGAGTTTCAATGATTATGAGAACGGTGAGGAATCAGCCCAGAACTACATGGGAGGATCTTGACAATGATCTCAAGGTAGCTGGTACCATAGTCACCAAGAACACAATTGGTAACTCTCTACGCCATGAAGTACTGAAATCCTGCAGAGCCCGCAAGGTCCCCCTGCTCAAGAAAGCACATGTACAGGCCCGTATGAAGTTTGCCAGTGAACATCTGAATGATTCAGAGGAGAACTAGATTAAAATGTTGTGGTCAGATGAGACCAAAAATGACCTCTTTGGCATCAACTCAACTCGCCGTGTTTGGAGGAGGAGGAATGCTGCCTATGACCCCAAGAACACCATCCCCACCGTCAAACATGGAGGTGGAAACATTATGTTTTGGGGGTGTTTTTCTGCTAAGGGGACAGAACAACTTCACTGCATCAAAGGGATGATGGACGGGGCCATGTACCATCAAATCTTGGGTGAGAACCTCTGGGTATTCCAGCATGACAATGACCTAAAACACACGGCCAAGGCAACAGGAGTGGTTCAATAAGAAGCACATTAAGGTCCTGGAGTGGCCTAGCCAGTCTCCAGACCTTAATCCCATAGAAAATCTGTGGAGGGAGCTGAAGGTTCAAGATGCCAAACATCAGCCTTGAAACCTTAATGGCTTGGAGAGGATCTGCAAAGAGGAGTGGAACAAAATCTCTCCTGAGATGTGTGCAGACCTGGTGGCCAACTACAAGAAACGTCTGACCTCTGTGATTGCCAACAAGGGTTTTGCCACCAAGTACTAAGTCAAATATTTATTCCGGTCAGTAAAATGCAACTGTTTTGTGGGCTAATGCCAATGGATCTGTTCTGGCTTATTTACACATATACCACAATGTGTTACAGATTTGAAGAGGCTGATTTAGTGCTGGATTCCATTGCGTTTGATAACTTTTTGACTTTATCCACAAACTTTCCATGAAGTTGTATGATAAAACCAGTGACAGAATTCATCATCTTCAATGAAATCCACCCCTAAAAGGAGTAATAAATCTTTTTGTAATAAAATATATATTAAAGGGCTTTCTTGTTGAGTTCTCCAATAATAGGAGATGTTTCATTAAAAACTTATTACAGCTCTGATGTGTCTTTTCTACATTTCACTGCAATTTTATGTTGTGACCATCAGGGTGTGCTGTTCCTATCACATACAGGAGAAAGCAAAAGTCTATGATGCTCCTATAGAATGCATTATAAAAATCTATTTGGCTTTTGGCCATGTTAGTGCTGCTGTTAACAGTTTGACATAAAAAAATTACTTTTGCAAGTGATAACATTGCAAGTGATAACTTTTTGACTTTATCCACAAAGTTCCCATGAATCTGTATGATAAAACCAGTGACAACATTTATCATTTACAATGATATCCAGCCCTAAAAGGAGCAATAAACCTTTTTGTAATGAAATATATATTAAAGGGCTTTCTTGTTGAGTTCTCCAATAATAGGAGATGCTCCTATAGAATGCAATATAAAAATCGGTTTGGCTTTAACAGTTTGACATAAAAAATTAACTTTAGAATTGAGAGTCCCTAAGAATTGCGAGTTCCACTATCATACTCAACAATAAAAGCTCTACAGCATTTTTTTTTTTTTTTGCTTTAAAGGTTTATTACTCCTATAATAAAAAAACTTCTGCATCATAGGGGAAAAAATAGGAAAATTCAACTGAATTAACTAGAGCTTTTAACCCCTTGCAATACATTGGAGTCCTCTCTAGTATTGAAGGGATTAAATGGCCTGTTTAAATCATAGAGAACTCAAATAATGTTTATGTTTCAGCTATAGTGCAGTTGGCTTGCTTCAGTTCTTATTAAATGTTAAATTAGACTCTTAATCTGAGATTCCGTTCCAGATGGAAATGTTTGCTAAATGGCAATTTTTCTCTTTTGGTAGGTATAGTCAGCTTGCCAATTCTGCTATCAAAATCTGACCAAGGGTCAAAAATAGATTGTCTAATTGTTATTTTTCTCAAAAAAGCACTTAAAAGCATTCCCAAATTACCCCAAAGCATAGCAACATAGGTTCTAATTCAGCAGTCTAAAGTGGTGCAGTTTTGGAGCACACCAACTACACCATAGGGGACAAATGAACATCCTCCATATTATCACTGATTTAACCCTCCGAGTACCTGAGAGGTTGGATAGCTCTCTGGCACACAATGGGTTAAATGGGTTTTTTAACCACTTGAATGATACAGAGGTCTCCAATTCATTGTGAAGAAAGGTTAAGTAGCAGGCTGAGCCCCTTTGTGCTTTGCCTATAACAATAAGCATTTGCTGGTAGAACTCTGGCACATCCATTCTTGAAAAATAACTATGGCTTGCAATATGCCAGCAGGGTGCAACACATGACATCAGTTCTCTAAAACCTCTGTTCTCACCAAAAGAAAAGGGTGGCATGTGAACCTCCAACATTGTAGCAAGTTTTCTATTCCACAGGTGTTGTTTTGCATTATTTATGTGCAGGTTTTGACTCCTTTCTAAGAACTCAGTATGCAGGGAATGGCAGTATGTAGTGAAAGTGTAACTTTATTGTGACTGTGGTCAGTGAAGGTGGTGCTGGGAGTGGTGGCAGGTGTGAGCATTCTGTGACATCATTCCCTCCAACAATCTCAAAGCCATACTCCTCCATGTTTTGTATTTGCAGAACAGTATCAGGAGCCATGGATGTTCGAGTACATGAAATAAATCTTGGCAAATCTCTTACACATCTTCCTCACTACTGTTATGTGCCCCTGAATCCAGTGAACTTTTAGGAACTCTTTTATTATTTCTAGATGTTGAACATCTGACATGCTGCTTCTGGTTTGTCTCCCAATAAGGCTTGTGGTTGCGCTTCATGTGGGATCTTACTATGGTTGTACTTGATGGGATCCTGATATCTCCCTGCTCACATGTTTGTTACACAGACAACAGAGAGCAACATATTTAGCTTTTGGATTATGAGGGAAGTATCTCCATACTGTACATTTCATAGATTGAAAGGTTCCTCTACTATAGATACTATATGTTGCAAATGCCCTTGAAGTAGGGGTCATGGTCCAACAGCAGCAGGAGCACTGAACATTAGGCATGGGCAAAAGTTTTCACCTCAAAAGCATATGGGTGGGCGAAATCGCTTGCCGTGTTCCCGCAAGAAATTCTGCAAAAACCACTTTGTTGTCCGTTTTTTTGTTGGAAAAATCCTCTAAAACTAGCAATTAAAATGTTAGCATTTTTCGCCCATTGGCCAAAAATAGTTCATCATTTTTTCAATGGCTAGAAAGTTTCTACCCATTGATTAAAGTGGTTTTCGCCTTTTCGCTATAAAAACATGATGTATTTGAGTAAGTCAAACAAGCCTACAAGCAGCTTCAGAGCGAGGTAGACGTGCTGTGCTATTCTGCTGTGATCTTTTGGAAAAATTAGGCAGGAGAGGCTCAAAGTGACTCTTATAACAAAGAGCAGGTTTAAAAATATTACAAGTAGGAACTGGAAGGACCCTTATGTGCCCACTGAGTCTGAGGAGGAGGAGGAAGTGAGCACTATTGAACTAATGTTGTCCAGCCCACTTAAATCACCTCTAGGGATCTTGGTGAATTTAATGGGAAGGGAGGAAGAAAAGGGAATGGGAAGGGAGGAGAAAAAGCAATGGGAAGGGAGGGAGAAAAGGGTAGTACTAGTGAGAGCAGAACAGGTCAGCTGCCTGTGCTTGCTGCTAGACGTGCTGCCCCTGCTGCCACTAGTGCTGTGACTGCTGTCAGACATGCTGCCTCTGTTGCAACCAGTGCTGTGCCTGCTGCCAGTGCTAAACCTGCTGCCACTAGTGCTGTGCCTGCTGTCAGATGTGCTGCCCCTGTTTCAATCAGTGTTGTGCCTGCTGCCAGTGCTGAACCTGCTGCCACCAATACTGTTCTTGCTGTCAGATGTGCTGCCCCTACTACAACCAATGATGTGCCTGCTGCCAGTGCTGAACCAGCTGCCACTAGTACTGTGCCTGCTTTCAGACATGCTGCCCCTGCTGTAACCAGTGCTGTCTCTGCTGCCAGTGCTGAGCCTGCTGCCACCAGTGCTGAACCGGCTGCTAGTGTGTCTTGTAATACTCAGGAGGGGGGAAGGAGATGATGATGCCGAGTGTGACAGTGGGGGACCCTAAATCACACTTGACATCCCCAAGCAGTCCTGCCAGTGCTAGTACTAAGAAGGTCCAGCAGCTGATTAGTGTTAGGCGTGAAGGAGGGGGTAATCAATATCCTCATATTAGTAGTGACAGTGAGGAGGAAGACTCTGAGGCTGAACTTGATGTGGTTTGTGTTAGTAGTAGTAGCGTTAATGGTGACACAGTCTGTGGGACTTGTGTTAGGGGAGTGGTAGGGGAAGCATTTGAGAGCATCCAGACTAGCGGTCAAGGGAGCCCACACCATTCCTCTGGCTCTGGGAGTCCTCTCCTTCTCTTCACTACAGTGTCCATGTGGAACATGATCCTGAAGAGGCCAGAACTGGTGTTGGGGGGTGAGCAGGAGCAGAATTAATACCACCAGCAGCAGCAGGAACACAGATCAGCTGCCTGTGCCTGCTCCTACTGCTGCCAGTCTGCCTTCTCCATTTCAAAAGGAAATGCAAAGTGTGACATTAGGGGACCCTCTGTAACACTGCTCGTCACCTCCTCTAAGCAGCAGTGAGATGTGTGTAATAGAGCAGCAGCAGCATATAGGGACTAGTGGTGTTGGTGATGATGATGCTAGAGAAGCTGGGGTGGAAGAGACATTGATGTCATTTTTAGCAGGAACTGAGAAGGAATGGGAGGCAGGGATGAGGATGGGCATCACCCCCACCATCACCATTAGCAATGAGCTTTTGGAATTAGAGGAATTTGCAAGTACTCTAATTCCTTCTGTTGCTGAGTTGCAAGGATAGCAGGATGCTGAGAAGCAAGCTAGTGTGTCCCAGACCACAGTGGACACAGTGGGAATGAGGTTAACAAGGGACTAGGACAGGTTCCACTTGCTAGCAGTAGCAAAACTCCTGGTCCTAGTTGCAGTGTTGATTCTGAGTCAGTAGCAGCAACAGCAGCAACATCATCTGCTGCCAGCACAGACAGTGAAGGGGAATGTGGAGGAGAAGACAAAAGAGGCCATTCTTCTCCAACTGTTCCCTATCCCTATCCCCTGAAGCCATGGGTGTGGGACTATTTTTCTCTTGGGGCAGGCACAATGCAGTCATCAGCAACAGAACTGTGCACAATTTGTGACAAGTCAGTGAGAAGGGGATAGGAGGGAACGCACCTTGGCACAACCACCCTGATATCACACATGAAAAACTGACACTATGACCTTTATTTCAAACATGTTAAAGACAAACACCCACTACAGAAATCAACAACCACTGCTGCTGTACCCAAACTCTCCAGTAAGGCAACAAGAGGCAAGGTGGAGATTAAAGAGAAGGAAGAATAGGGAAAACCCAGACAGAGACTGGAAGTTCCATGACGAGTGAAACAACTAGGTCATCATCACTGTCTTTCTCTAGAGTAACCACATCTTCTGCCAATCCACCTCCTTCATCATTACTTCCCCTGCCAAAAGATAGCCACTCTGTTTATGTTAGGATGTGGCAGTTCGTCTCCACCCATTGCACACTGTGTGGTGCACTGACCACACATGCCAGTATGGTGGGGGAGAAATGCAAGCAGAGCATCAAGTGGCATCTGAAGAGATTCCATCCTGCAGAATATGCTAAGATGGTTGCAGGGAGAGTTCATCATTACTACTAAACTGTCAGCAAGTTGTCATATGTCCTTAGTGGGGTTTGGACATGGGTATAGTGAAAGCGGCACTAGGCCAGTAGGGATTTTTATTTTCCTCAGGCCTTGTGCTTTAAATACAGAAAAAAATCATAATCTAAAAAAAAAAAAAAAAAGAACAATTTTTGAGGGTCTAAGTCCTACAAATCAATGTTTCCTTAGGGCTTATAACAAACAAGCTTAAGTCCTACAAATCAATATTTCTTCAGGGCTTGTGCCTCTAATAAGTCTAAGTCCTAAAAATCAATGTTTCCTCAGGTCTTGGGCCTCTAACAACAAATCTAACAAACCATCCTCTACAAAATACTCTATCAAGTCAAGTATCAGTCCACCCCAGTGGCAGTTTTTATCAGGGGGTTCTTGCCTCTATGACTTTACATACAAATGTATTATTTTATTAATATTTTTTTATTAACTGTCCCACCAATACCAGTCAAGAAACCCCCAAAACAAATTCCCTGTTCAAATGATTCGTTCCCCAGACTCCACCCACCAACACAGGCACCCTCCTCAGACCCCTTTTTATTTAGGATTTATTTTGTATTGACTGCCCCCCAATCCCAGTAAACAGAACCCCAAAGCACCATTACCTGTTCAACTGATTCTTTCTCCACACCTCACCAACACAGGCACCCTCATGCCCCTTTCATACTATGCTTTGGGAAATAAAAAAATATTTGCTATGTTGTGTATATTTTCAATGTTCCCATTGGTCTCAATGGAATGAGCTGAAAATCTGCACTTTTTTCTGGCAATTAATCACCAAGCGGGAAATGCTATTATTTGCCAATTTCAGTTTGAGACGAAAATTTTCACCCATCCCTACAAAAGAGGAACAGGAGAAAAATGTCACGTTTCCTTGAGCCGCAAATTTTCTGAGGAAATGTGCAGTTTTGTTTTTTTTTTTGAGTAGCTCATTGCATTGGAATCAATGGGAAGTCTCAATTTCTCCCCACCACGTCAAGTTCCATTCTTTCCCTGTAGGCATAGTATAAAAGGGGTATCAGTTTCCCACATAATGCAATTCTATGTTTGTGAGAGGAAGAAAAAGCAGCTCGTGTAA
Source organism: Rhinophrynus dorsalis (assembly GCA_037306005.1). Taxonomy (NCBI): domain Eukaryota; kingdom Metazoa; phylum Chordata; class Amphibia; order Anura; family Rhinophrynidae; genus Rhinophrynus; species Rhinophrynus dorsalis. The sequence continues at coordinate 235,473,669 of CM074718.1, read as the reverse complement.
GCTAGAGAAGATAGACTAACAAAGTAAAGTTGAGGCTTAGTTTAGAGAGTCTGGTAGGCAGGAAATATTTTCTTTGTATCAGAGGAGTCTGGGGGACTCTGTGGGACAGGAAGGGAGAAAGGAAGTTGACCCAAAATACCCTAAAATTTGGATCGATTGATTGAAAACACAGAGGCAGAGGTGATCCAAGTTTCTTCCTGGTCATGTTGTTATCTCTGTTCTAGGGGAGTCTGGGGGTGTGAGAAGGGAGCAGACAAGGTTTTTCCCAAAATACCCAAAATTTGTGTGTAACTGAGTTGACACAGGAAGCTATGTCCCAAGTTCCTTCCTGATCTGGCTGTTAATTCTTTCCTAGGGGAGTCTGGAGTGTGAGAAGGGATCAAAGGAGGTTTATCCCAAAACCCCAACATTTTGTGTGACCGAGTAGACACAAACTGCTGTGATCCAATTTCCTGTCTCCTTCCATTTGTTCTGTCACTTGTCCATTCCTGATCTTATTTTATGTCTTGTCTCTCTGGATTCCTTGTTTCCTGTTCTGGTTTCCACTCGTGCTCCTAAGCCTTTTATCTAGCATCACTTCCTGTCTTAGTTTTCCAATTTGTGTTCTACTGATTCCAGCGTCCTTGTGTCCTGAATTGCTTGATTCCTAGTTGCTGACCTTGGCCTTGTTTACCGTCCTCTCTTCTGCCTCATGCTTCTGTTCCTTGCTTCAGTGGATTCTCAGTTTTGACCCAGCTCTGTTGTTCAACTATTCTCTAGCTGTTGATTTGGTTAATAGTTACATGTTGCTGTTCCAGCCTTTGTTTACCTCCAGTCCCTCTTGTCAGAGCCTGTACTGTAGTTTCTCCATTAGACTTGTACTATTCGAGTTGGAGACATTTGGAATTCAACGAAAATGGGGTCATTCTGCGACATTTGGACCTTCCAACAGGCAAGGGTCATTCGACAAAAACCCCCCGAATCTGACTAGCCCTGATCCGAATGTCGTCAAATTCAGCGACTACTACCCGTGCTCGATTACTTTCCCTCCATAATTTCCCTCCATGTCTCTAGTCCAATCAGCTTCTCTGTTTCATGCACTACTTTCCCACTTTGTTTCTATTCCAATTGGCTTCTTCGTTTCATGATGGGGATTGGACTAATGACAGACACCTAGGCAGACAGCCTGCATTTCCTCATTGTGTTGTTGGAGCTCAGAGAGAGAAGAAGGGGATAGAGAGTGTCCAGTTGTTGTGTAGGAAGGCAGTTAGCATTAGGCATAGGCAGGCAGCCAGCATTAGTGCCATATTGCCACTGCAAAGGAGAGTCATCTTTGTTAAAAATAGTCTCACAGTTCTGCAAGCAGGCCTAGTGCCTTATTACCACAGCAAGGGAAAGTCACCTTTGTTTCTGTGTTTAACATTAAAAATAATAGTAGGAATTTGTTTGAATAATTTTCAGTGACACTTCAGCCAGTCTCACAGTTCTATAGGTAGGCCTGGTACCTTATTGCATCCACAAGGGAAAGTCACCTTTGTTCATGTGTAAAATATTAGAAGTAATATTAGGAATTTGTTTGAATCATTTTCAGAGTGACACATCAGCCAGTCTCACAGTTCTATAGGCAGGCCTAGTACCTTATTGTGTCGGCAAGGGATAGGCACTTTTGTTCCTGTGTAAAATATTAAAAGTTATAGTAGTGATTTGTTTGAATAATTTTCAGAGTGACACATCAGCCAGTCTCACAGTTATACAGGCAGGCCTAGTACCTTATTAACAATGCAAGGGAGTCACCTGTGTTCCTGCGTTAAATATTAAAAATACTAAACTAGCAGGAATTTGTTTTAATAATTTTCAGTGTGACACATCAGCCAGTCTCACAATTCTATAGGCAGGTCTAGTACCTTATTGCGTCCGCAAGGGAAAGTCACCTTTGTTCGTGTGTAAAATATTAAAAGTAATATTAGGGCTTTGTTTGAATAATTTTCAGAGTGACACATCAGCCAGTCTCACAGTTCTGCAGGCATGCCTAGTATCTTATTACCACTGCAAGGGAAAGTCACCTTTGTTTCTGTGTTTAACATTAAAAATAATAGTAGGAATTTGTTTGAATAATTTTCAGTGACACTTCAGCCAGTCTCACAGTTCTATAGGCAGGCCTAGTACCTTATTGTGTCGGCAAGGGATAGGCACCTTTGTTCCTGTGTAAAATATTAAAAGTTATAGTAGTGATTTGTTTAAATAATTTTCAGAGTGACACATCAGCCAGTCTCACAGTTATACAGGCAGGCCTAGTACCTTATTAACAATGCAAGGGAGTCACCTGTGTTCCTGCGTTAAATATTAAAAATACTAAACTAGCAGGAATTTGTTTTAATAATTTTCAGTGTGACACATCAGCCAGTCTCACAATTCTATAGGCAGGTCTAGTACCTTATTGCGTCCACAAGGGAAAGTCACCTTTGTTCGTGTGTAAAATATTAAAAGTAATATTAGGGCTTTGTTTGAATAATTTTCAGAGTGACACATCAGCCAGTCTCACAGTTCTGCAGGCATGCCTAGTATCTTATTACCACTGCAAGGGAAAGTCACCTTTGTTTCTGTGTTTAACATTAAAAATAATAGTAGGAATTTGTTTGAATAATTTTCAGATTAACATTTCAGCCAGTCTCACAGTTCTATAGGCAGGCCTGGTACCTTATTGCATCCATAAGGGAAAGTCACCTTTGTTTGTGTGTAAAATATTAAAAGTAATATTAGGGCTTTGTTTGAATCATTTTCAGAGTCACACTTCAGCCAGTCTCACAGTTATACAGGCAGGCCTAGTACCTAATTACCACCGCAAGGGAAAGTCACCTTTGTTTCTGTATTTAACATTAAAAATAATAGTAAGAATTAGTTTGAATAATTTTCAGAATGACGCTTCAGCCAGTCTCACAGTTATACAGGCAGGCCTAGTACCTAATTAACACCGCAAGGGAAAGTCACCTTTGTTTCTGTGTTTAACATTAAAAATAATAGTAAGAATTAGATTGAATAATTTTCAGAGTGACACACCAGCCAATCTCACAGTTCTGTAGGCAGGCCTAGTACCTTATTGCATCCACAAGGGATAGTCACCTTTGTTCCTGTGTAAAATATTAAAAGAAATATTAGTGATTTGTATGAATAATTTTCAGAGTGACACATCAGCCAGTCTCGCAGTTCTGTAGGCAGCACTAGTACCTTATTACCACAGCAAGGAAGTCACCTTTGTTTCTGTGTTAAACATTAAAATTAATACGAGGAATTTGTTTGAATAATTTTCAGAGTGACACATCAGACAGTCTCACAGTTGTGTATGTGTACTGTGTAGGAAGGCAGGGTGCCTTATTGCTACATTCATACTTATTGGTGGTTGACCTGCTGTTCTTTTTTTTGTTGAAAATAGAGGCTTTAAAGAACTGATGTCATGTGTTGCACCCTGCTGGAATATTCCAAGCTGCAGTTATTTTTCAATGATGACTGTACCAATGTTACTAAAGTAGGAAGGTAGCGTTGTGGGCAAAGGACAAAGGCAACAATTTTTGCAAGGCATATGTTGCTGTATGAGTCACAACTGTAAGGGCTGACTTAGAAGAAGTAATATTTTGCCAGGAAATCTTGCAGTCATACAAAACATAGGTGAAAAATGTCAAAGTTCTTGTGGAAAATGTATTGACAATTGCTAAAAGGTAGACATTTTATATAATCTATGGGCAGGAATTTTCTTGGAGATTGTTGTTTTTGTGCAAAAATTCTCATGGGAAATTTTCTGATATTTGCCCATCCCAAATAATTTAGCTAGGTTTGTGGGTGGAGGTTGAACTTGGAGAGGTGACAATGCTGATGATGTCAGTCTTTAGAATTGTTTTCTCAAATAGTTTATATACAAACACAGTGCTCCTTTTCAGAGGTGGAAAATTGAGCAATTTTCCATTCAGCTAACTTTATGACCTTATGATCATCTCTGTCACTCTCAGCTTCATTAGTAGCTGAAGACGTGGTGGATGCCGGAAGTATATATTCTGAATCAATATAATCATAATTAGGTTATGTCAGCATCACTGTCATTGGCGAGCGCTTACCTGCCGGCCATGGGTGCTGAGTGTTCATTCTGGAGGCTGGCAGCTCTCTTCCCTGTGGCTGTTGCTGCCTCTCTAGATGAGACCTTCTACTTCAGGCCAGCATCAGAGTAGGTGCGCATCACGGGGAATTCCTCTAGTGACGTTGCCCGCTCTGCTCTTAAAGGCATAGTGCCTATTGGGTGCTCCACCTCCTTGCTTCCATAGGGGTATATCTAGACGGCCTGGACACCACTTCAGTTGCACTTACGTGGTATTCCAGTGCTGTCTGTTAGTTTGCTCTCTGTTTGACGTGGTTTGTTCTTCCGTTGCTCCGGTGTCCAGTGTTGAGACTTGTCTGACTACCCGCTTGGTATTCACCTTCAGCTCTGGCTGACTACCCACTCTGGTACTGACCGCTGGCTTGTCTGACTATCCTTTTGCTTCTGACCTTTGGCTCTGGCTGACTACCCGCTCTGGTACTGACCTCTGGCTTGTCTGACTACCCACTTGGTTCTGAACTTTGGCTCTGGTAGAACCTCTCTAGTTCTGATACCTGGAGTGTTTGACTACTCTCTTGGCATTTCCGGTGGGCCCGGTCCAATAGACTCTCTGATACTGACTGTAGACCTAGTCAGTCTGCAGTTCCCTTGGTTGCAAGAACTTGACTGGGTCCTATCCCTGGCATCTGGGCTATCCTCCATTTTGGCGACTTGTTCCTGTTAGGAACTAGACTGGGTCTTAGCCCCGGTTTCGGTGCTATTGCACACCATCCTGATATTGAGACCTTTCCAGAGCAGTCTCCTATTCCTGGTAGGAACCGCTTGTGCCAGGTTAGTATATTCACACTACAGAAGAATAACCTTTGATATCTCATTATTTCGTGCTTCTTATAAATAAAGGTGGTGTTTCATTTACTGTACTGACTCCTTGTCTATTATTGGTGTCCGTGACAATCACCTGCTGCTTCTTCCCTACTACTTTTTTATTTCTCCAGGCTTTTTGAAGTTTCAAACAATTTCTTTTTACTTTTCAGAACTTTAGCTACTACATTCAGGACAGGTACTGAACATGTTTGTATTACTGTAAGATGCATCAGTTGGTGGAACTGCTACACCTTCCTCTGTTATACTGTCAACACTACGATATGAGTTGCTGTCATCTTCAGTGTTTTGTAATTGTTATTAATACTGCTGGTTGTGGTCGAGGACATTTTTATGTAATTTTCTCAACAGAGTCTCCAACAGATTAGAAGGATCAGCATTATTTATTTCACACTCTGAAGAAACCATGGCTTCAGTTTGTTTTTTGACTATCACCTTACAATATGTACCTGCACTGCTCCTACTCATTTTTCTCTGCCTCTATATTTTTGCTGGACATTATGACAGTAGCGTGGATTTTAACTGTAAAGTATACAACAGAGCTGGTAGCATGTCATGTATTTCCCTTTACAAAATACTGTATCATATGCATTAAGTCTCTGTCTCTTCTAGTATCTGTCAGCTTCAGTCACATCTCACCTCAGGTTATTGTCACCTATTAAAGGGATAGTAATACTTGAAATTAATTGTATTTTATATTGTAGCCCTTAAAAACATGAAAAATGATATAAGTTTTGGGAGATATTCACATGTAAATTATAGTTAAATGCTCTTTTCCTGGCTGTTTCAGCCAAGTCTGCCATCTAGTAAACAGATTTGGAATTCGGTCCACAGAGCAACCGGCAGCTCTTTAGCAGTGCCGCGATCACGATCTTTGAAAAGAACTACTTAATTGGAACTATCTACAAAGTGTGCCTGGCTTGAAAGCACACTTTGTAGACCATTCCAATTAAGATCTCAGCACTTCTGGAGAGGCACGGCCGGTCCCCAGACTGGATTCCAAATCTGAAGGGTGGAGCAATGACGTCACTCTAGGGGAAACTTTACTTATGAATATCTCCCAAACCATAAAGGTTTGGGAGATAAGACTTATATCATTTTTCAAGTTTTTTTAAGGGCTACAATTTAAAATAAACCTATTTTCAAGTATTACTATCCCTTTAAGCTATTTTTTATTCTATTTTTTTATTAATTGTCCCGCTATCTACAAAAATAATAAGACACTTCCTTTGCCTGTGTCAAGGTGATTTTAGTTGTGGTTTTATCTCTATCCTAATACCACTGAATTCATAATTTATTACTACAGTAGACCTTGATAAATATGCTGGCCCTTCTTCATCTGGGTCTTGTAGGAGTAAGTGTCATTTGAATTTATTTGTCTGCTGAGTGTCAGTCTGCAAATTATTCTGTCAATCAGTCAGTCACAGAGGCTCATCCAGCTCATGAAGGGATCACATGCCTGTCTCTTCTCACTCAAACATGATTTTAGGGTATTTTATGTCAATCTCCTTTCTCCTTTCACACACACCCAGAATCCCCTAAGAAAGAGGTTCAGCCAGCTCAGGAAGGCACTTGCATCACCTGCCTGTTACTTCTAGATCAAAGAAGATTTTGAATTTTTGGGGGTAAATCTCCTTTCTCCTTTCTCACTCTCCCAGACACCCCTAACACAGAGAACAAATTTCCTACCTAAAAGACTCCCTAAACTAAACTCCAACTCAACTTTATTTGCATATTTTAACTAGCTACAAAATTGTTCTGCTTTCCAAGTGTGTATTTGTGTTGGGAGGGGTAAGCCTTACCACTGATTTCAATGCAATGAACAAGGTGGGAAAAAGCGGAAAATCGTCAATCATCGTTAAAAGTTGCCTTCTTGCTGGGAAGTGCTATTTTGTTGCCTGCTTTATTTTAAGGCAAAAAAAATGCCCATCCCTGACCTATCTGGACAGGAAACTGGAGAACGATTAAGGCGATCTTGTTTCAATGTGATAGAAGAGTGACTGTTTGCAATATTTTAAACCAATTTTTGCACACATAGCAAATTGTGAAATTCACTATGCCTACTGGCCTGAATGGAATGGCAGAAGTAGGAAAAAGCCTTTCCTATCCTTTTACTGGATGAATTTCCGTTCTGATAGAAATTAATGCTAGCCCTAGTTTTTTCCCTTGTTAGTAAAACTAGCCCTGTTCTGTAGATACACTCATGATTTTTTGGCAACACTAGATGATCATTTTGGCAGCCTTAACCTAAAGTGAAAAGATGACAAAAGCAGGGATTTGAAATATATAAAAGATAGATGTGGGTTTTTCAGCAAAAAGCAGTACACTGACATTGATGAGGTAGACAAAATTTTGACAGGGTTGCAATAAATTAGATTGAAAGCATTGTACATCCCTGTGACAGTGCTTTCTTCTATGCAGGCATGAGGAACTTGTACTTTTCCATGTTTTTTTAATATTTAAATAGCTGTCTGTATTTAAATATATGTTTCATTTTTCCTGACCTACTGTAAAAGCTGGAGAAGAAAAATATGAGCAGGTTTAGGGTAGAAAGTTAAAGAAGAACTAGCACTAATAACACCCAATTTACCTTACTACAATTACAAATATTGAAATGGCCCTTATTAATGTTGCCTTGTTCCTTTGTTCAAGAAATAACATCTTCAGTAAGTCCTGGATAGACCACAGGACATCAAGATCTGCTTACTGTACATGGTGATTTTAACCCTTTAAATGCCGGAGGTGAGTGATTAGCATTGCTACATAATGCTTTACATAACCCTCTGGTCCTTAAAGAGTTAAAATGGACCTTTCACTCCATGACAAGTTTAGTTAAGTTTACAGAGTTTAAAAATCTGCCTGTTTTCTGTGAAGTAAATCATTTTTGAGAATTTAAAGCAGAACTTTCACCCCAAATAAAGTCCCCCCCCCAATAATTAGCCATCTAGCGATAAACTTATAATTAAATAGTACTATTATCCAGCATAAATACAGCGTTATTCAGAAATCCTAGTTCTTCTGAGACGGACGACTAGGCATCAGCATGGACATCTTGTATTAGTGACATCTGTGCACCTGCAATGTCTGTCCCAGTCTCCTCTAGGAGGTGTTGCACGCAGGGCCAGATTTACATCTCAGGAGCCTGTAGGCACAGAAATCTGAAGCGCCCCTCCCCCATTGGCCATCTCCACTGGACACCTCCACGATGCTTCTAATCTCCACATTGCCCCCATCATCTCCATATTGCCCTCACATTGACCCATCAGCTCCAACTTGCCCCCCATCAGCTGCACATTGCCCCCACCATCTCCATGTTGCCCTCACGTTGCCCCCCTTCGGCTCCAACTTCCATGTTGCCCTCACATTGTCTCCCCTCCATTGTCCGTTTCCTACCTCCCCCCGTTGTCTGTTTCCTATCTCCCTGGCAGGAGATCTGTCGTCTGTGCCTCCTTTGGCACAGTCCTGTAAGTGCTGGAGCTCCCGCGCAGCTCCTATTCAGGAATGCAGAGCGCTGGGAGATGATGTCATCTCCCAGCGCTCTGCATTCCTAAAGAGCCGAAGAGGGAGCTCAGCACTTACAGGACTGTGCCAAAGGAGGCACAGACCTGTCTTGCCAGGGAAGTAGGAAATAGACAACTGGGGGGGGGGCAGCAATGTGAGGGCGACATGGTGTCAGGGCCGGCCCAAGACAATGTGCTGCCTGGGTCCAAGGATAAAATGCTGCCCCTCCCGCACACTACCAAAACCATGCCCACCTTGAAAGATACATGCTGGCCAGTTCTATACCCGTAAGGCCCTTAATTGCCAGTGTGTGCAAAACCTCTGGTACTTTTACAAATACAGTGTAAAGGGAGCTCTGTCTATAGACCTCTACCTATACATAAGGCAGCTATGAACACACTGTGATCCTGGAGTGAATGATCACGCAAAGAGAAAAAAAAAGTATATATGGGTAAGTGCTCTAATCTCAAAAAAATATAATAAAATCTATATAGATTGTAAATGATGGTGTAGAGATGTTGAGAGTACAAAACAATTTATTATGCACAATAAAAAAAGGTGTCCCTGTACTGATCAATATTAAAGAAGTACATGTTTTAATACTGATCAATACAGATATACCTGTTTTTTTATTGTGCTTAATAAATTATTTTGTACTCTCAACATCTCTACACCATCATTTACTACTTATATTGATTTTAAAACCTCTGACACTTCTGTGGAAGTGACACAGGGACAGCAGTGTAGGTATTTACCTGCACCTCTGGATTTATCCCACAACACAAGCTGCCATAGTTTGCTGGACAGTCTCTGCCTCATAAGACCAGCACTCAGGATGTGCATCCTGCACCGTGTCTTTGGTGATCATCTGGCCTCTGCACAGTGTGACAGCTGCAGGACAAAAACATCTAACCCTGGGATACAGCAAGCAGGATCAACAAGGAGCGAGGTGCTGCCACATCATCTTGTTAAAAAATCACCTCTCAGTCCCACTGTTAAGCTAATCCCTATGGTCAATCAAATCATGCAATGCATGAGTACCTGTTGAGAGATTCTGCCTGTCTCCGATGGCACAAGAAGTTCCCACTCTGACTCACTTAACTTCTCTGCTCACTGCACAGTTCACCATGCCTTGCTTACTCACTGATGCTACCAATAAGGGTGGATTACAGGGTACACTGTGTTGGCATTTTATGGCACTGCGCGCATGCGACCAATCAACTAGCCATTGAGGTGGCTAGTTAAAAAAAAAAAAAAATCCCAAATGCAGGCGCCCCTTGGTGGGCCTGTAGGCAGGTGCCTACTTTGCCTTATGGCAAATCCGGCACTGGTTGCACGTTACCTTAAGGTAACAGAGCAGACACACAGATGCCTCTAAAGCAAGAAGCCTGGCCGTCAGCCTCAGAAGAAGTAGGATTTCTGAATAATGAGGTACTTATTGTAGCTAACAGTACTATTTATAAGCTTATCGCTAGATGGTTAATTATTGGGGGGGCTTTATTTGGGGTGATAATTCCCCTTTAATTTAGGCTTTGGTTGTACTATATGACACTTTATGCAAATTCTGTTCTCTGAATGCTATTTAGTTTAGTTCAAAGACAAAATTATTAGCGTTCTGTCTAGAATCATTGATAGCCCAGTGTGTGGTAATATTGACGCAGCAAAGACGTTAAATAGCATAAAGCTTCACACCGCTAAATAAAGGGTTATTTTATTTCTCAAAAATCATTTATATTACAAACAAATGGTTAGCACAGCATATGGGGATTTAGTTTTAATTAAATAGATTTATCTTGAGGATACAGGTCCACTTTACAGATGCTAGTGCATGTTTTTTGTGTCAGTTTCAAAAACAGGTGGAAGATGTCATGTTCCCCTTTATGGACATGACATATAGGACTGAATAAAGATGTCAGATTTTGTATAAAAACACTAGGACAAAATTCACAGGGCCCATTAGAATTTCCTGGTCATAGTAAGGTAAGTGGTCAGTTTTTATTAGTTGGTGTTAGATCTGCTTTAAGGTAATAAATCCCACGTTTTGTTTTCAGTCCAAATTAGAAGAGCATCCATTTCAAGTAACATCAAACTACTATTATTAGGTCGAATAAGCCAAAAAATTTAGAAGGGAAACTGGCGCTCCACAGGTTAATATCCCTTATTTACTGATACGTAAACCTTAATTAAGAAAGATATCTATGCAAGCTGCTACAATCCCTAGATCGATGTGGAAAAATCTAATGCAAAAAATATCTAGTGTTTGGGATGAGCGCTAAATATTGAAAGTTAATAATGATAAACCAGCCTACTATCTTTTAGTACACATGTGGCAACGCAAGTTCACAAGTACAAATACAAAGCTATTATTGAGCAGCACAATAATAATACAATAAAAGGTATACAATATCTAAAAAACTCTAAGGACAATTTACACCTAGCCACCCAAACAGTCTCAAGGATAGATCTGCAATTCAATCGCAGTATTGTCCTACGAAGACATTCCTTATAATCAGCGCTTCTGATATAGTAGTTGGTTGCTGAGCTTCTGACACCACTCCCCCGTCTATTGTAACAGATCACTACTGTGTCTCACTGACCTGTTTACTGTCCACATAGGGTGCCCCTCCGGTGGCGGCCGCTACTTGATGTGTTATCTCGCAGCCCTCCTCGCTCCACCGGGCAATAATCCCAGGGCTTCCCCTTTCGTGTAACCGGATGTGACGCGGGCGGAGCGTGTTCTGGCTCAGATAAACAATCTCTTGCTACTGTGTAGCTGGCGCTTTGTTTCAAAAGGTGCCTCTCCGATAACCAGCACTTTATATGATGTTATATTTCTTCGTGCTCTATAGGAATCTTCCCAAAGGTTATCCTTAGGACCTCAATGCTATTAGGTGGCTATTCTCCAACGCGTTTCCTGCCTCCTGGGCACTTCATCAGGGATGGAGATCTCTCCCAACGGTGTGATTAAATAGTCCTCAGATACACCCCTTCTCATTACAACAGTAATCAGCTGGGATCACTTAAAACCTTTAACCCTAAATTCTCTTAAAATAATTCTTAGTACTTGCTATACTTGCGTTGCCACAATAATAATACCCCCACTGGGGCACATTTACTACCCTCTCATAATATCTATATTTTATTTGAAGGATAAACCTAACAATATTTTATTTATTTATCTCTACTTTTAATACTACTCCCTATATATTAATAGGATACACTTACTATAGATATAGCCATCTTATTATATACACTGTGCCTTAAAGACACACAATGGAACCTCACTGTCTATTAAATGAAAGTATATGTATCCAACTTATCATTTAAACCCCTTGGTTTTAGGGTGTCACATCTATATATCCAAAAGGATTCTTTATTACACAAAGTCCTAAACCTATCCCCCCCCAGTATATTTGGGGGTATATATTCCAATGGTATAATTCTAGTTGCTCCTAATTTCTGACTATGTTTAATTTTATAATGTTTACTTAATGGATATTTCTCATCTCCTCTGATTATACTCCTTCTATGTTCTAGGAATCTGTCCTTCAAGCGTCGCTTAGTTCTTCCTATGTAGTGTAATCCGCAAGGGCATGTGATTCTATACACCACATAGGAAGTACTACATGTAACATGACTATTTATGTGATGACTAATACCTCGACTATCTTTAAATTCCCTAACCTGATGTCCCAAGAAGTTACAGGTTATACACCGTATAGAGTTACACTTAAAAGCTCCCTTATCCTCTTCTTTCTCCTCCTCTTCATATATTATTCTTTCTGGCTTATTTTTACTTAAAATATGTCCTATGTGGACAGTAAACAGGTCAGTGAGACACAGTAGTGATCTGTTACAATAGACGGGGGAGTGGTGTCAGAAGCTCAGCAACCAACTACTATATCAGAAGCGCTGATTATAAGGAATGTCTTCGTAGGACAATACTGCGATTGAATTGCAGATCTATCCTTGGGACTGTTTGGGTGGCTAGGTGTAAATTGTCCTTAGAGTTTTTTAGATATTGTATACCTTTTATTGTATTATTATTGTGCTGCTCAATAATAGCTTTGTATTTGTACTTGTGAACTTGCGTTGCCACATGTGTACTAAAAGATAGTAGGCTGGTTTATCATTATTAACTTTCAATATTTAGCGCTCATCCCAAACACTAGATACTATTATTAGGTATTAACAAGCCTTATGCCTAAATCAGTGGGATAAGTTTGGGGTCCTGGGGTACAGCAAGAAAGAATAATGTTCTTCAATCCAAAAATAATTGAATCATAGAGGCCATTAAGATTTCCAGCCCAAATTAAGGTAAGTGGGTTCTTACTGAGTGGTTTTAGTGTTTCTTTAACATTCTGAGTGCCAGAGATGTATCCTACATGCATTGCAATGTATTAGATACCTCTTTGGCATTTCAACGGATTAACACCTTGGATGGTAGAAACATCTCTGAAGCTTTGATTCAATGTATTAAAGATGACCCCATCTTACATGGATATAACATATGCACCAATATAATGTGTCTCAAGAAACAAATATTTATACAAGATTGGTTGCTCTAACTCTGCAATAATGAAAAATCAGGAACTATGTGTAGAAACAAGAGGGAATAACCGTCAGCATTGAAAGGATGAATGCTGTTTTACTCAGGTACTCCACACGATTGAAAAATATCAAGTTCATCCAGACTGGTGGCAGAACTCCAGTTATATTGAGGTAGAAAAACACTCAAATGCTTCCAGGACATAATGTCACGTTCCCATTTCCTGCGGCTCCCGGCATGAGGGTTGCTACATTTTCCTCAAAAAAATACCGGCCATAGCTGTGGGTCAGTGAGGGCGGAGCCACAAGAGGGAGGAGCTGGAAAAAGGAGGAGCCACAAAAGGCCAGTGCGGACAATCACCATTCCGGGTTTCTTTTTATAGTTTTGTCTTAAATCTGGGATAAGACTTCATATAGCAAAAGTAAGATTCACCAGCATCTGCAGATTATCACACTGTTCTCTGTAATGAACAAATAGTCTACCCTAGTGGCCCAAATCATTAAAATTTCACTAGCCTGGAGGGGAAATTGTCACATAATGTCCATTTTCCAATTGTAAGTCTGATGACAGACAAAATATACCTAGAACCACTAGGGAGTGCAATAAGTGGTGGATCTCTTCCCCAACAGAACAGGGGAGGAGGCTGTTCTCTCTATTTTTTCATATATAGTAGTAATATTAATATAGGTAGAGACGAGTACCATGAACTCAAACATTCAAGGGGTTAAAACCCTTTTAAAACTTAATGCAGGAGACAAGTAGAGTACAAGTGATAGTTTAATGTCTAATTGGAAAGCTTTCAAGGCCACGTTGATGCCTTCATCAGTTATGCATGACAAAGTGACCTAAGTGGTCCTGAAAGTTTGTATGTATGCATCTTTTATTTTTATAGTTCCATACATGTACACAGCGCATTACAGTAATAATAAAATAAAAAAAAAAACAGGTGAGGGATTAAAAACATCAGGCGAAAATTAGATGATTGCATTATTAGTGAGATATAAGTGTAATCATGTGAATCATACCATTTCCCAAACAGCTTACAATCTAATTCATAATCCTGACAGCACAGACAGTAGTAGGAGGAAGATAAGTGCAAGTACAATGCTTCTGTAAGGGAAGTGCGGAATGATTTTGGGTGTCAAGAACAATCACAAGGAGAATATTGTTACTGAGATACCTTCTTGAGCCAGTGGGCTTTTGGAAGATAATTGAAAGTGATGAGCGTGGATGATTGGTGAATGGAGCTAGATAGAGAGTACAGTGGGTCATCCTAATGCACAAAAGAATCAAGGAGCAATTCTGGATCAAACAATCTATGTGATAAGGGACAATTAAAAGTACCCATTGAGTTAAATGGGGTTTTTATCACTCTGAATGCTAAAGAAGTCTTCAAAGCATTGCTTTAAAAGCCAAATTTAAATCAGTTTGCAATTTTGTTTGAAACAGAATTGCTCCTTTTTTGTGGATAAAGTCAATTTAATTACTGCAGAAATAAAACAGAAACGATTGTTACAGCTGTAATTTGTAGTACTAATATTATCCATACTCCCGTTTAACCATTTGGGTGCCAGAGGGGAACCCTCTGGCACTCAAAGGGTTAAAAATGTTGCCATTCCAATTTGAAAAAGGTATTAACCTCTTGTATGCTAGTGGTTTCAAAGCAATGCATTGAATACATTTTTAGAATACAAGGGATTTATTTTGAGAGCAATGAAGTAAAGCAAAATGTAACAAGATGTTGTGCTGTGTGAAGATGCTCCATTGTGCAGAGTCAGCACAACATAACAAACAAGGTTTTATTCCTGTCAGCACACTCCGCTGACAACAGTAATATGCTGTATTCTTACTTTGTAATTGCAATAAATCAAACTACTCTTTGTTGCAAATTTTAAAAAGCTTCACAACACTGTCTGAAATTGTCCTTTTTTTGTAATAACTATAGGTCTTATTCAGAAAACTAAAGAAATAACCTTAGGCAATATTCAGTAAACTAAAGGTACAATTCTGGGTAAAATCTATTGCACGAATTCACAGAAAACAGTTTAGCTGCTCCTGGGATGCTTAACCAATGTAATAGACACTCATGAGTGTTTGCGCTCTCCTCCATATAATGCCAATTTGCAAGGCCAAGGTTCCCTCCAACCTTTCAGTTTACTAAACAATGAACTATGTCTACACTAATCACCACATAGCAGAATGAGAGCATGTAATAAAAAGTGCAGTTTATTCCAAACCATTAAAAACAATGTACAAGGCATCCAAACATGACTCATATAATACAGTTTCAGCACTTATGTGCTGGCTTATGTTTAGGTGACTTGTACTTGAAATTGCTTTTAATGGTTTGAAATAAACTTTGGAATTTCTAGTACATGCTCTCATTCCACTATGTGGCGATTAGTGTAGCCATAGTTCATTGTTTAAAACCTATTGTACCACAGGGGACAAATGCAAATTCCTCAATCCCCCATTGATTTAAATGCAGTTTATAACTCCTTTAATAACAGAGTATTAAAGGAATGCATTGGAAACCTCTCTTGTATTCAAGATGTTAAGAGCCTCATTTAAATCAATGGGATGATGTGTTTGTCCCCTATGGTAAAATTGTTTTTATCCAGAATTGCACCTCATTCACTTGTGTGTTTTAAGTCCAAAACCCACACTAAATATTGTTAGAAATGGGAACATCAAAAGAACACAACTCATGTACTATGTTTGACACAGAATCAAACACCGAGTGTGAGCTCAAACACACACAGTCACCCTCTCAAACACTAACTCTACACTACCCTTAACAGTAAAGTGCAACAATACTAACTCTAACACTATCCTAACACCCATCACCAGAGCTGCATAACACTTACTTGTAATACACTGTTAGTCTTCTTCTTTTATCTTCTGTCTTCTTCTTCCTCTTCATTCTTCTTATCTTTTGTCTTCTCTTCTTCTTCTGTGTCACTGCAAAGAAGTAAAATGTCAAAATTAAATATGCTCCCAAAAAGAATTAATCAAAGATATGCTGGGCTAAACCCTTTGAGTGTTTGAGGGGTATGCAAGGCACTGCAAAGCAATGTGTTGCATACCTCTCTGGCACTCAATGCGTTAAATTGTTGCTGGCATTGCAGTCCAAATCAAAATTATATGCTGGCAGTCCAAATAACAAATATATGCTGGTAGTAATAATAGAAGCTGTATGCAGACAGCAAAGGGTCAAAGTACGCTGTCGCCAGTGGGGGTGGCAGGAATGCAGGCAAAAATTCCCTTCCCCACACCAGGTTACCACTTGGGCTGTTGCTTTCTGTTCAAAAATTTAACACAGTCCCAGTCTATCAGCTTTTAGCAGGGGGATGATGAAACCTGCTAGAAGCTGATTGGCTGGGAGGTGCATAGGCACACATTCCAGCCAGTTGTAGCATGGGAACCATTTTGGACTGGCCATATAAAAACCAGTCTCTGTAAAATTTTTCCATAGAAAGGCTTGGGCAATGTCCTGAGATTTTTTTGCCTGAATTCCTGCCGCCACCGACTATCAGTATATATTTGCTATTTGTACTGAAAGTATATATTACAATTAGGACTGCCAGTAACAAGTTTAACACTTTGAGTGTTCTGCAATGCATTACGTAGTCCTCAGACACTCAAAGGGTTTAGTCCAGCATATCTTTGATTCATAGTTTTTGGGAACATATTTAATTTTTACATTTCTTTTTCTTCTTTGCAGTGACATCTTTGGGACACAGAAAAAGAAGATGAGAAGACAGAAGTCAGGTTTGTTTTAATGGGTTCCAGTGGGTGCCAGATGTGCATTTTTTTCTATCGGTATTTTTTTTATAGCACAGATAATTGAATGGCTTACCGTGCTTGAAAAAATACCATTGGGTTTTTTTGTCAAGTGGGGCAAATTGAATCGAGGCTCTTGTGTTTGAAATCCATGTTATTATCACTTTCACTAAAAGCATGGGTAATTTTGATCTGTCTATTATTATTATTGCTATAATTTTTACAATACTGAATGTAAATTCTAGAATTGCCTCTGAAGAAATATCTTCAGTTGTGTGTATCACAGAAATATAGTACAGGAAACCAAGATCATATACTTAGGCCATATTTATTAGTGAGATGCAAAAATGTGCAATCACAGAACATGTCCCCATAGCAGTCAATAGTAATATGTTAGATAAAGCATTGATATCACTATTACGTAAAAATGTCATGTGCACAATTGAAGAGTTTGTGAAAAATGTACATTTAAACGGTTACCAAATTTTTAGTCCAAATTTGTGGTAAAATCAGTCAATGACATGAGTATAACTACTGTGAGGAAGAGGGTGAATTGTCACAGGGCAGCCATTCAAGAGGGCCAATCAGCCCCAAAGCCCAATAGATTCTAGTTATGCCAAAGGAAGAATATTTTTGTGTCAGTGGACCAAAAAATGTTTGTAGAAGGTCCTTCCAAAGACTATTTACACTATTGCTCTATGAAAAGTCTAGAATTCCCTCAAGTTAAACATATTGGTATGTTTGCTTTTTACAAAATACGAGTTTCTATGAGAAAATATTGTGTTATTTGAAAAGCCAAAAGAGAATTAGTTGTGGTATTAGATGTATTGTTATAAAGAGGCTATAAAACACTCAGAGAGTAAGATCCAGAATCAATAAACCAATCTCAGAAAATGTTCAGTTTGGTAACTGTGATGTACACCTTTTAATAATAGTCTTGTAACTTCTAAAACACATAGAAAACATATTTCATATATACATAAAGAAGACATAGAAGAATATATTGTGAAGTAATTGTAAACAATAACATGTTATATAAAACTAATCATGTGCACAACTGAAGTATTTATGAAAAAATGCTTAAAAGTTAAAATAATTTGCTATGCAATACATTTGTGGTGAAAACATTAAATTAAAAAAAAAAAAAAAAACATATATATATATATATATATATATATATATATATATATTCTAGCAATCTGGGATGGCGTTGCCCGTCATGTTATGCAGGGAATGTTTTATTTAAAAAAGAAAAAAAAAAAAAAAAATATATGATAGTGAAATATAGTGTGGGGTGTATGTGTCAGAAAGGTACACACAGTGATACACAGACACATGTGCAAACACATACATATACAGGGGGACACACAGTGATAGAGAAGCATGCAACACACAAACATACACACACACACACATGCACTGACATACACAAACAGTGACACACAGATGCAAAGCAGAACATACATACATACATACAGTGTGAGCAGTGTAAGCAACATACCTCCCAACATTTCAAAGGGCCAAAGAGGGACACTTGTGTTGTAGGTGGTGTTACTGGGGGAGTGGCTGGTGGTGTATGTTAGATAATTTTTAACCCTTAGAGTGCCGGGGGTAAGCAATGCATTGCATATCCCTCTGGTATTGAAATGGTTAAGTTACTCTTTCTGTAAGTGAATGATCTAGAAGAAGATGGAAGTATTTTACACAGACTAATTTAACAGATATATACAGAGGTTTATACCCACATTGCTGTGGTTTTTATTGATGTGAAGCAATCTGATACAGTGGTATATACACCACACAGTGTGATCTCCTAAATAGAGGAGCAGAGGGATTTGGGTGTCAAACAGGGACTATCCCTCCTATACTGTATAGTGCCAGTCGTTACACTCAGACACATGCAGACTGTATACTATACAGCAGAGGTTCTCAACCCATGCCCTCAGTGGCCACTAACAGGTCAGGACTTAGGAATTTCGATTCTAGAACACAAGTGTGTTGATCAGAGGCTCAGTTGTATTGATTAACTTACCTGTGCTCTTAAAAAGGAAATTCTAAAATCCTGGCCTGTTCATAGCCACTGAGAGCACAGGTTGAGAACCACTGCTATACAGTGCCAGACCATTGTAGAGAATTTTTAACCCTTTAAGTGCTGGGAGTAAGCAATGCATTGCATCCCCTCTGGCACTGAAATGGTTAAGTTACTCTTTCTGTAAGTGAATGATTTAGAAGATGAAAGTATTTTTTACACAGACTATTTTAACAGATATATACAGAAGTTTATACCCACATTACTGTGGGTTTCATTGATGTGCAGCAATCTGATACACTTGTATATACACCACACAGTGTGATCTCCTAAATAGAGGAGCAGAGAGATTTGGGTCTCAAACAAGCACTGTCCCTCCTATACTGTATACTGCCA
The DNA here is from genome assembly GCA_037306005.1 of Rhinophrynus dorsalis. Lineage (NCBI taxonomy): Eukaryota > Metazoa > Chordata > Amphibia > Anura > Rhinophrynidae > Rhinophrynus > Rhinophrynus dorsalis. The sequence goes on along the minus strand of CM074718.1, from coordinate 235,454,466 downwards.
GTCCTTATACACAGACACATGCAGACTGTCTACTATACAGTGCCAGACCATATTTAAATAGTTTGTCATACGTGCTATACAGTGAGCTATGTACAATATGGAGATGATTGCAGGAACTGGCACCTCTACTTACAGACAGACTGACAAACAATCTGCTCTCTTTCTCTCTCTTTGTGCAATATATAAATACAGTCACAACCATGTTTCTGCCACTTACCAGCTCAGCTGAAGCCCTGCTCTGCACTGCCTGATCATGTCTCTGCTGTTGTTCCACTTTCCCAGCTTCTCTGTGCTAGAAAGTCAGCTCCACAGCATCCTGCCTGCTGACTGTTTAGAAATCAGCTCACTTGTAGTAATTGACAGGGCTGTGCAGGCTCACAGACAGGGAATGAAGAAGCTGCATAAGACAGATTGGACCATGGCCTTCCAGCTGTAGCTTGAACATAGTTCCCATCATCCTGCTGCTCAGCGCGTGTGTGTGTGTGTCTCTGTATGAGTGTGTGTATATGTGTGAATGTGTCTGCCAGTGTGTGGGGGGCATGTGTGTGTGTTTGTGGTGTAGGAGTGAGTGGCAGCCATTTTTTTCAACCTTAGATAGTGGTGGGTGGGCTGGATAGTGGGGGCAGGCCAAAAATCCCATCCCCATTGAATCACCCAATGGGAGCAGTAGTCCTCTTTACTGCCGCCCCTGGGTGTGTTTTGCCAGGCACAAAGTATTCTTTTATATGTATAGATATTTATAATGTTGATCCACTGCAGGATGAAGGTCTACTCAGCAAGACTCCAGCAACATCAGTCCTATGCCTTTTTTGTACCAACAAATTTGGGAATTTCATCTACCCATCTTGTCTTTGGTCTTCTTCTTGGGCATTAAGTATTGAGTAAAATTCATTCCAAAATTCATTTGGTCCATCTACCATCAGGTCTTCTTGCTATGTGGCCTGCCCATTTCCCTTTCAGGCACTTTTCACTTTCAATTATGTTATAGTCCTTTGTTTCCTGATGAATCCATGCATACATTTTTCTGTCTCTTTTTGTTATGTTTAGAATTTGCTCCATACTCCTCTGTGTAACTTTGCATTTTTTGTATGGCTTTGGCATTCAGTGTCCATGGTTTACAGCCATACGTAAGGACTGGGAGGACAGCTTGGTCAAAAAACTTTTGCTTGAGGCAGAGTGGTAAATTTGTCTTAAATACAGTACTACTAAGTTTTCTAAATGCTTGCAATACCAGTTTATTTGTCATTCAATTTACATCATGGTGTTTTCATCAGTTCACATTTCCAAGGTAAACAGGTCAGACAACTTCTTCTAGTTCTTGTCCATCTACTGTCAAAAACAGGATACAAGACAAGAGAAGTAGCACTGGAGACACTATATTAATGCATGCCAGTGCAGAACTCACCCCTGAAATAGAGGCTAACCGGAAGAAGCTGGGGACTGGAAGGCCAACACAGGCTAAGCCAGTCATGCATGCTCCCAAGGAAACAGGAAGAAGAGAGGAGTTGGCCGCTCCTGCACCCTGAGAGGTAAAAAACCAGCAGGAAGTGGCACATCATAGCACCGCAAAGAGAGGCAAAGGCTGGACTGAACCCAGTCAGATGACGCCAGGACATTGCAAGCCGGCATAATGGAGGAGGCATGACAGCATAACAGAAGATTGTATTCATTATGTTGCTCTATAATGTGTTTCACTATCTCCATATGGTCCATTGTACTGAATCCTCTCCTGAAGCCTGCATATTCTTTAGCTTGTGCCACATGAAGTATTGTGTCCATTCTCTTGATAGAAGCTTTGTGAAAACCTTGCAGATCACAGGCAATAGGCTTATTGGTTGGTAGCTTTTCAGATCGGCCTTATCACCTGTTTTGTGCAGTAGGACAACTTCTGCATTTATCTTTGTTTCAGGAACTTTGCTGATTTGTAAGCATTTTGAAAAAAGTTTAGCTAAGACTTTGAATAAAGGGTGACCTCTGGCTTTTTCACATTTCATTAGTAATTTTATTAAGTCCGGCTGCCTATTTTTCATTGATTTTATTGCAGTTTCTACTTCTTCTACCAAAAGTTCTGGCACTGCTTCAGCCTCTGGCACTGCATTCAGTTATTTCCCTTCAAAGATTTGAACACATTCTTCTGCTCCTTTTAGTATTTGTTATTGAGTGTTTTCCGTTTACCATCTTCAAGCTATAATGCAAATATTTGACTCCTGTGTGTGTCCATCTTTCATTTTGCCACCTTTGCCCTTGATTTTTTTTCCAGTGTCCTTTTGATGAGCTCAGCATTGAGTGTTTTTCTGCTATGCACTTCCTTATGGTCTTGCACATTTCTACATATTCTACCCTGTTTATAACATTACTGTTTTGCTTCATTACTCGTTGCATTTTCATCATGGCAACTGTTTCTTTTGGTTGTTTTTATTATTTCACAGTAACTGCAATGTCATGATCAGTATCTATGACAGTCTTTATTACTTTTTTAATTGAGGGTTAAACTGCCTGTGTCTGGAAGGTCTTGTAGCACACTTAATTGATTATTCCGTGCTAACCTAAAATTCTTATGACATTTCAATAGCTGGCTTGTGTAAATTTTTATCACGGTGCCCGTGATCCTTATCTGTCACTCTTGGTTGTGCGCGCTCCCATTGGCTGAGCTTGTTTGGCCCGCCCATCGTGGCCTTTTTATACCTGGCTTTTGGCACCTGTCAGGTGCCCTTTCGTGGTGTTCCTGAGCCAGTGTTGCTGTTGCTGTGTTCAAGTATTCCTGCTTCCTGTGTACCGATTTGGCCTGTTTGACGACGCTCCTTGTTTCCTGCTCCATGATCTGACCCGGTCTAGCTGACGTTCCTGCTTGTGACTTGATCCGGCTTGTCTGAGAATCCTGCTCCGTGATCTGACCCGGCCTGGCTGACTTCCTTCTCCGTGACCTGAACTGGCTCGGTGCTGACCCTGCCTCTGTTCCTGCCGCTGCTGGTTGCTGTCACCTAGGCGACATTCTGACTTCCACTGTGCTTGTGGCAGGGCTGATCATGTCATAGCCTCCGTTAACTCTTGCAGAGCCATGCCTCTGTTCGATGAGCCTCCGTTAACACTTGCAGAGTGGATATCTCCATTCCCTGAGCCTCCGTTTACACTTGCAGAGCTGTGTCTCCATTCCCTGAGCCTCCGTTAACACTTGCAGAGCTGTTGTCTCCGTTCACTGAGCCTCCAGTAACACTTGCAGAGCTGCTGTCTCTATTCACTGAGCCTCCATTAACACTTGCAGAGCTGTTGCCCTGATCTCCCGCTACACTTGCAGAGCCTTTGTATAAGGCAGTGGCTCATTCTGTCTATCTTGCAGTGTAGTCGGTCTCCGTTGCTGCGCCCGTGGGAGGCGCTATTGGCTCTAGCTCTTACTGTGTTTAGTCTCCGTTACAACGGCCGTGGGGGCTATTGGCTCAAGCTCTTGCAGTGATAGTCTCTGTTGCTACACCCGTGGGGGCTATTGGCTCTAGTTGCTTCACTCTTGCAGTGATATTACTCTCTGTTAAATGCCCGTGGGGGCTATTGGCTCTAGCTCTTGCAATATAGTGTGTCACCATTACTACGCCTGTGGGGGCTATTGGCTCTAGCTCTTGCAGTGTGGTTATCTCTGTTGCAACGCCCGTGGGGGCTTGTGGCTCTAGCTCATCTCTGCGGAGTATTTGGCCTCAGTTCCTGTTCTGCCTAAGCAGCAATCTCTGTTCTATAGACTGACGGTGTTGTTTCATCTAGCTCCATTACCACCTTGGGCGTGCCAAACACCACAACAGAGACTGATTGATTTACATGTACTTTAACCATTGAGTACCCTTATTTTTGTATGCCTGTCCTGTGACACTATATGTATATTTATTGCATTTGTATACTGGGCCTGAGAAGGCATCTGTAAGCCACTGTTCTTTCTATTATTCTGTATTGCCTATAGAGGGCGGTCTTTCTTGTTTTATTAATAAAACTGTGTTTTTTTCTAACCTGCTGGTCTGAGTGTCCTACAAAACCGTTATAGTACGAAAGGGCCATGACCTCAGACAGCAAAGGTGAAAGTAATACACAAAACATCCACTGGAGAATGGATGTTCATGAGCAGAGCTTGGACCAGCTGGCACTGGCCTTACAAACTTTACTTGAGCGTACGGTACACCTTGACAAACCTAACCAGAACCTGGTGGTCTCCCCAGTTTTGACACCGGATAACCAGTCTGTAGTTCCTACTACACATACCTGAGGCCTAACGGCGGCAGCACCATTACCATTGAGATATGATGGTGAACCTACCCTATGCAGGGGCTTTATTAATCAGTTGGAAATATTTCTGGAACTAACGCCTCAGGCATTTCCTAATGACCGGAGTAAGGTCGGATTTATTATATCCTTACTAATGGGCAAAGCGCTGGCATGAGCCAATCCTCTGTGGGAGAATGCCAAACCATGCACTCAGAACTTTAATGAGTTCATAAGAAAGTTCCTCAGAGTGTTTGAGGTTCCTGGTAGAGCTGCCTCTGCTGCCAAAAGGTTAATGAAGATACAACAGGGCGATCGTACCTTGGGCGACTATGCCATTGAATTTCAGACCTTGGCAGCAGAGGTGGGATGGAATAACGAAGCATTAGTGGCAGCTTTTGCTCAGGGTCTGTCCAACTCCATCAAAGATGAAATAGCTGCCAGAGATGTACCCAGCGATCTGGATGAATACATTGACTATGTCATGCTTATTGACTCCCGCATTCATGAAAGACAGCTGACTAAAAGGGCGAGAGCCAGAAATTATGGGCATGGCAGTCTTTTAAACTCACCCACGCCTCCCATTCCTCCTGAACATTCACCCGAACCTGGCGAACCAATGCAGCTTGGGTTCACCAGACTTACTAAGGAGGAGCAGGCGCACCATAAAAGGCAGGGCCTATGTTTATACTGTGGCAAAGCTGGGCACTTATTACGCACATGCCCGGTACGGCCGGGAAACGGACGCACCTAGGGTACCTGGGGGACAGGCCCTAGGTGGCGTGCAGCAGTCCCTAGACTCAAGTACACAGAAATCCACCATCCAGGTGGTATTCTCCTGGGCTGATCTGTCTGTGGTGGTTATGGCACTGGTAGACTCCGGTGCAGCCGGGTACTTCATGGATCAATCTTTTGCCGAGTTGCACAAAATTCCGTTGGTCAAAAGGGAGTCTCCCTTAGCAATTGAAGCTATTGACGGCAGACCTTTGGAACCTGCATTTATCACTATGGAAACGATTCCTATTACTTTGTCTGTTGGGGCTCTCCACAAGGAGGAATTACGTTTCCAAATTTGATCTCCTCATCATGCAGTCATTCTGGGGTTCCCATGGCTGCTATTACACAATCCCCAGTTTGACTGGCAGAGATGTGAGGTTAGATCATGGTCTGAATAGTGTGCTAAAAACTGCTTGTCACATCCTGTCAAGATTTTGTGTACCTCTCCCTCCGTGCCAGCTGAATATTGTGAATTCAGTGACGTATTCAGCAAGGAGGAGGCTAGCGCATTGCCTCAGCACAGATCCTATGATTACGCTATTGATCTGCCTCCTAGGAGTCGCACTTATCCATTGTCCTGCGATGAGAACAGGGCTATGGAGGACTATATTGAGGACGCCCTCAAGAGAGGGATCATTCGCAAGTCTACTTCCCCGGCTGGTGCCGGTTTCTCCTTTGTAAAAATGGCGAACTAAGACTGTGTATTGATTACCGGGGGTTGAATAAGCTTATATCTATGAATGCCTACCCCATACCACTTATTACTGAATTATTTGACAGGTTAAAGGGCTCTTCCATCTTTACTAAACTTGATCTGTGGGCCGCTTATAACCTGATCAGAATTAAGGTTGGGGATGAGTGGAAGACGGCATTTAATACCACATCAGGGCATTATGAATATCTGGGGATGCCATTTGGTCTATGCAATGCACCTGCGGAGTTTCAAGAATTCATTAATGACATCCTTCGTGACATGCTTCAGTCTTGTGTGGTGGTATACCTCGATGATATATTGATTCACTCTGCCAACCTGACCCAGCATATTAAGGATGTCTCGCAGGTTTTGTTTCGATTACGTAAAAATAAACTGCTCTGTAAACTAGAAAAATGCGAGTTTCATAGGTCCCAAGTACCCTTCCTGGGGTTCGTAATTTCTAGAGATGGCATTGCTATGGACCAGGAGAAACTTGCAGCAGTCCTACAATGGCCTCGCCCCAAGGGGTTAAAAGCTATCCAGCGCTTTTTGGGCTTCGCAAACTATTATAGGAAATTTATCCAGAACATTTCTACTACTGTGAAACCTCTGTCTGACTTGACACATAAGGGAGCTAATCCCTCTCAATGGTCCGAGGCAGCTGAAAATGCTTTTGAGACTCTGAAATCCGCCTTTGCTTCTGCTCCTGTGCTGTCCCATCCCAATCCCGCCCTGCCATTCACCTTGGAAGTTGATGCCTCTGAAGTTGGGGTTGGGGCAGTGCTTTCCCAACGTCCTGTGGTTGGTGGCGCCTTGAGACCTTGTGGGTTCTTTTCTAAAAAACTCTCCAGTGCCCAAAGCCACTATGAAATTGGTGACAGAGAGCTTCTGGCTATTATTCTTGCACTAAAAGAATGGCATCACCTATTGGAGGGTACCAGAACTTCGGTGTTAATCCTAACTGACCATAAACATTTGACTTATCTCTCTGAAGCAAAAAGGCTGTCCTCCCAACAAGCTAGGTGGGCACTTTTTCTGTTTTGGTTCAAATTTGTAGTGTCCTATCTACCAGGCTCAAAGAACCTTAGGGCAGATGCTCTGTCCAGACAGTTTGCATCTGACATTGAGAGGGATGAAGAACCAGTACCTATTGCTCAGCCTGATCGTATCCTGGCAATGGTGTGTACTAGCATCACTTCACCACTGGGGGAAGAGATTTTGGCATCTCGGACAAGGGCTCCCCCAGAAACCCCAGTTGGCAAGTGTTTTGTGGATGAGCCATTCCGTACCCGTCTGTTGGAGACATACCATTCTTCTAAGGCTGCTAGGCATATCGGGAGGGATCAGTTAATATGGTCTCTATCACAGTTATTTTGGTGGCCCTCCTTTAGAGCCTATTGCTCCACTTTTACTGCAGCCTGTGCCACCTGTGCTCATGCCAAGACCCCCAGGCTCCTCCCAGTGGGCCTACTCCAACCTGTGCCTAATGGCGAACGTCCATGGTCCCATATATCGATTGACTTCCTGGGATAACTGCCAGTATCTAGGGGGTACACGTTTATCCTTATGGTGGTCGACAGGCTCTCTAAGATGGCTCATTTCGTGCCCCTCTCTGGCCTTCCGTCGGCCCAGGAATTGGAGATAGTTTTTGCCAGAGAAGTGTTCTGCTTGCATGGGGTACCCAGAGTGATGGTGTCTGACAGTGGGAGCTAGTTCGTGTCCAGATTCTGGAGGGCATTCTGTGGCCAGATGGGCATTCAATTGTCCTTTTCCTCCGCCTACCATCCCCAGACCAATGGGGCCGCTGAATGTGCCAATCAGGGACTGGAGCACTTCCTGCGTTGCTTTGTGACTGATCATCATGACAATTGGGCCGACCTGTTGCCGTGGGCAGAGTTCGCCAGGAATTGTGCAGTTAATTCATCGTCCGGGAGCTCCCCATTTCTCATCAATTATGGGTTCCAGCCGTGCCTGCTCCCAGACTCATTTCAGTCACAGCAGATTCCAGCTCTGGATGAGCATATTGAGCAGCTTCGCTCCACTTGGGCACAGGTTCAGAGGACCCTCAGTCAGTCATTTCAGTGACATCAGTGACATGCCAATCGTAGACGGCTACCAGCAGTCTCCTTCCAGATTGGGGATAGGGTATGGCTCTCCTCCAGAAATCTCAATCTGTAAGTGCCTTCCAATACGTTGGCTCCTTGGTTCATTGGTCCGTTCAAAGTTATTTGCAAAGTGAATCCCGTCTCGTACGCATTGGATCTCCCAGCTTCTATGCGCATACATAATATGTTCCATGTATCTCTGTTAAAACCCTTGGTTTGCAACCGCTATACTACCACTCCGGTGGTTCCTGGGCCTGTGGACATTCAAGGCAAAGAGGAGTACGAAGTCTAGAGTATTATTGATTCTAGGAGATTTAGGGGGAAATTGCAATATTTGGTCCATTGGAAGGGCTAGGACCTCCATGCGCCTAGATTGTTACGCAATTTCCACTCTAAATATCCCCAGAAACCTAGACCTCCTGCTGGGAGACGGGGTCTTTGAGAGGGGGGTACTATCACAGTGCCCGTGATCCTTATCTGTCACTCTTGGTTGTGGGTGCTCCCATTGGCTGAGCTTGTTTGGCCCGCCCATTGTGGCCTTTTTATACTTGGCCTTTGGCACCTGTCAGGTGCCCTTTCCTTGTGTTCCTGAGCCAGTGTTGCTGTTGCTGTGTTCCAGTGTCCCTGCTTCCTGTGTACAGATTTGGCCTGTTTGACGACGCTCCTTGTTTCCTGCTCTGTGATCTGGCCCGACCTGGCTGACGTTCCTGCTTGTGACCTGATCTGGCTTGTCTGAGAATCCTGCTCCGTGATCTGACCCGGCCTGGCTGACGTTCCTACTTGTGTTCCACTGTGCTTTTGGCAGGGCTGACCGTGTCATAGCCTCCGTTGACACTGGCAGAGCCGTGCTTCTGTTTACTGAGCCTCCGTTAACACTTGCAGAGCTGTTATCTCCGTTCCTTGAGCCTTCGTTTACACTTGCAGAGCTGTGTCTCCATTCCATGAGGCTCCGTTAACACTTGCAGAGCCATTGTCTCCATTCACTGAGCCTCCATTAACACTTGCAGAGCCGTTGCCCTGATCTTCCGCTACACTTGCTGAGCTGGGTACCTTGCAGAGCCTTTGTATAAGGCGGTGGCTCATTCTGTCTATCTTGCAGTGTAGTCGGTCTCCGTTACCGCGCCCGCCGGAGGCGCTATTGGCTGTAGCTCTTACAGTGTTTAGTCTCTGTTACAATGCCTGTGGGGGCTATTGGCTCAAGCTCTTGCAGTGATTAGTCTCTGTTGCTACGCCCGTGGGGGCTATTGGCTCTAGTAGCTTCACTCTTGCAGTGATATTAGTCTCTGTTAAACGCCCGTGGGGGCTATTGGCTCTAGCTCTTGCAGTGTAGTTTGTCTCCGTTGCTACGCCCGTGGGGGCTTGTGGCTCTAGCTCATCTCTGCAGAGTATTTGGCCTCAGCTCCTGTTCTGCCTAAGCAGCAATCTTTGTTCTATAGACTGACGGTGTTGTTTCATCTAGCACCACTAGCTGCTCCATTACCCCCTTGGGTGTGTCAAACACCACAACAGAGACTGATTGATTTACATGTACTTTAACCACTGAGTACCCTTATGTTTCTATGCTTGTCCTGTGACAGTATATGTATATTTATTACATCTGTATACTGGGCCTGAGAAAGCATCTGTAGGCCACTGTTCTTTCTATTATTCTGTATTGACTATAGAGGGCGGTCTTTCTTGTTTTATTAATAAAACTGTGTTTTTTTCTAACCTGCTGGTCTGAGTGTCTTACAAAACCGTTACACATACTAGCTATGAGTTAGGAGCATGCTGAGCAGTATTGTGTGTACACCTGTGGATGTGGTGTGATTTAGTATTGTGAACTCACCCAGAAGCCATCCCCCTGTATAAGTTCCATTCTTGAAGTCTCTGTGGACTGAGGAGTTTTGGAGAATGTATGAATCATGAGAGCTGCCAAGATACTTCGCACAGACATTCATAATCCTCATGTTGCTGTCACACACCATCTGCACGTTCATGGAGTGTAAGTTCTTCCTGTTGATGAATAGATGTGCGTCATGTGTTGGGGCTTTGATACGGACATGATTGCAATCTTTAGCACCCTGGGCATGCCTCCCCTTGCGTAAAAGCCCTGCTTCAGATGTATCTGCTCCATGTCGGTGGTGGGGAAACGTATATAGGTACTGGCCTTGCTTTTGAGGGCTGGCAAGTCCTGGGCCAGCACTCTGGAGAATGTAGCCTGTGACATGCCAGATGCATAGCCTTCAGTCAACTGGAAAGCGCCACTTGCCATGAAGTGTATGGCACACAGGAGTTTTTTCAGGCCAGATAGAGCATGGTTGTGGATGTAAATGGGATCCACCTGATCCTTGATGGCCTCATACAAGGCAATGATGCTGTGCGGCCTCAACCTGTAGTGATCAATCACCTCGTCATCGGTCATTGCAAAGATAGTGACCCTTGGGCGGTATACCCTTGTCCTTGGTGGTCATCTATACATCCTCTGCTGCTGCAGGGGTCCCTGTGGCAGCTGGGGAGCATCCTGTTGCTGTGGAGCATCCTGTTGCTGCAGCTGTGCATCTGCAGACAGGTACTGTCTTCTAGGTGGTGATGGGCTCCTGTGTGGCTGTATCCCAACATCCTTATTGTTCTCTTTCTATCTCTCTCTCTCTATCTCTCTCTCCCTGAGTGGAAAACAAGCCACAAGTGAGGGTGGTGAGCTGTCCCTAAGTACGTGGTAGGGTGTTGTGTAGGTTTGGTGATGAGGTGAGTGATGACCAATGGGAAGGTGTTTGTTATCCAGGTAAGTGTTTGCAGGTGTTTGTGTTTTAAAATCTGCTGTGTTCTGATTGCTGTGTTGCTGTCAGTTGCGAGTATGACATTGGTGGGTGCAGGCTGTGTCTCGATCGGATGATGATGTTGCACAGGTGAGCTTGTTTTGTAATGGCAGGTGTCCCCCCATTGTTCCGTGCCATGTTGTGTTGTTGTTTTTTTTTAAGTCCTTGTCCCTGTGGTATTGCTTGTGTGACAGTGATTTGTGGTGTCTGCCCATGTTTTTGTCTTAATTTGGCATTGCACGGGTTAATTTTGCCATTTACATGCTTGTGCAGTAAGAATTACGTCTGTTTTCCTATGGTCCTAATTTTTTTTGACCGTTAAGTGTCTAACGGCTAAGTGAACTTGGTCTTAAGTTTTAGCCATTAACTGTATCTTTTTTACAGCCGTTAGCAGTACCGCACTCCTTTAAATGGCTCTGAGGAATCTTGTTCCATGAGTCTCAATGCACGTAAATCTATCAGCAGTAATGATTTGTGAACTGCCGTTAGCTGTTCTTAAGACAGACCTTTAAATGGTTTACTGCACATTAACGCACCCGTTAGTGTTCTTTTTACTAACGCCTGCCTTTAAATCTACCCCATAGTCTCCAGAACTATGCACCATATTCTAGGTGAGGTCAGAGAAGTGACCTGTAAAGGGGCATTAGGATCTCACATTACTGCTGCTAATGACTCTTCCTATATGTCCGAGGATCCCACTGGCTTTCCCCATGGATTTGCTGCATTGCTTGCTTACCTTTAAATCATCAGATATGACTACTCTTAGTTTGTTACACCACTGACTTACACACACCAGTATTCAGGACAGTAACATAATAATTTGATGAGGCTGAAAACAAACAAACAAAAAAAAACATTCATTAAGCCCATCCTTTGCTGTACCATTATTGCTTTTGTTGACCCAGAGCAGGACTGTCCAGGTTCTGTCCTCAAGAGCCACCAAAAGGGCAGAATTTAAGGATTTCTCTGCTTAAGTACCAGTTAGTTAGTCAAAATGAATGTGCCACTTATTAACTCACCTGTGCTTAATCAGAGTAATCCTTAAATTCTGGCCTGTTTGTGGCCCTTGAGGACTGAAATTGGATAGCCCTGACCCAGAGGAAGGTGAAAATATCCCCATTATAGCCATTTCCAATTATGGCCCAAAATGGGTAAACAAAAACAAAAAAAAAAACCTTTCCTGACTGCAACAGGCAGTAAGAGATCAATATTCAGTCAGCATTGAACCCAACTGCTAGATTTATCTATATTGTTCTAAAGTAAAAGCTATCCAAAAACTTATTTGAAAGTAACTACACTATCTGGCACCATAGCCTCCCATAACAAGGACTTCCACATCCTTACTGTCCCAAGTATAAAAACTTCTTGCCTTTGTTTCTTTTTCCTCCAACCTTAATGCATATTCCTTGTATATTGCTGAACCCCTTCAATAAAGAGTTCCTCAGAGAATGTTTTACATTGGCCTTGTAAAAAGTAAGCATATCAACCCTTAAAGAGATAGTAATGTTTCAAAATAAAAGCATCTCCAATTAATCTTCATAGTATTTAGGCAATGGAGAGTGTTATTTCAATACTGTCAGGTTGTAGTTCAATGATAAAGTATCCCCCTCCTGCCACTTTTACCTAATGTAAGCCACCTCCCATCAGATGTGGAATCTGGTCTTAAGACTAGACAGCTCACAGCAAGGGACAATCTTCTTATTGTGAGAACAATGAAAACCCTGGCCCCTTTGACAGGTTTTTCAGGTTTTCCCCTTATCCTAATTGAAGATTGTCCCTCTCTGCAAGCCATCTGGACGCCACCTTTCTGTTCTGAGGTGAGCAGTGTTACATCAGTAAAAGGGGAGGGAGGAGGATATTTTATCATTCAATTACTCTTGAACTACAACTCTGACAGTATTGACATAACACTCTCCATGGCCCAAATACTATGAAAATTAATTGGAGAAAATTTTATTTTGAAACATTACTATCCCTTTAAACCCTTTTCTCGATTGTAAACAGACTTACTGTGGCTAAACATTCTTTATAACTAAAATCTTACAGCCCTTTATTAGATTTGTTGACAGGTACCCAAAATGTTGCTCTATATCCTAGTTGAGGCCTTATCAAGAATATAAATTATAATATTCACTTATCTTCCCCTTTCTTTTCTTCTCAGCCTTCATTTTAACTACCAGTGCCCTTTTTTTAGTGATACACTGAATAGAATTTTAAGACACAGTGTACTGATGCTTATTCTCAACACAGATAGTGGCTACAGAGGGCAGAGATAGGAATATGACAGACTGTCTCACTGGAGACAAGGGACAGAGTTCAGAGTGAGGTCTGTTGCTTAATAAAGGTCATAGGTTGGTATCACATTAGCCAGCAGGATAATGTAAACAAATTCAGAGTCAACAGGTTGAGGTAGGCAGCAAATAAAATAGATCACAGGTTTTTGGCTGAGACAGTTAGTACAAGTTACAGTTAAACAAGTTCAGCACACGATTATACTATTGGATCCCCAGGTGTCAACAACTTTTTTGATACATATGTCCCAATTTCTTATTGTTGTATTTTTACTGAAATTGTTAATCTTACAGTATGTACATTCATTAAATGTACCGTAAAATCTCAGGTATAATACGCACCTGTGTATAATTCGCAGGTGTATATTATACCCAAGATTTAGGGGAAAACAAGAGTACCTATGTATAATATGCACCCTTGATTTTTCCCTTTACTAAAAAAAAATTTTTAAGCCTGTCAGATATCCTCCCTCCCTCCTCCAGTGCAAACCACTCTCTAAATCAGACTTACTATGTTCAATTTAAGTCCCCACTGACGCCTTCATTGAAGAGAAGGCAAAATCCATACTACCGGTATGTAAAGCTTCCCTTGTGGGCGGCATGCTTCCATTCTCCGCCCATTTCACTCAATGCGCTGTCAGGACCTTCTGCTTATGGCATTGTCCTGTGAGGACCTGGAGATCCTCACAGGGCATTGCCATTGGCTGGAGGCAGAAGGTCCTGAAAGCCCATTAAAGAAAGCAGACAGTGAATGGAAGCATGCCGCCCACAAGGGAAGCTTTACATACCAGTAGTTTGGATTTTGCCTTCTCTTCAATGGAGACTTCAGTGGGGACTTAAATTCAACTTAGTAAGTCTGATTTAGAGAGTGGATTGCACCAGAGGGTATCTGTCTAAAATAATAAAAAAAAAAGCCTCTTGTGTATAATACGTACCCCCCACTTTACATAAGGTGAAGTGGGGTAAAATTGTGCGTATTATACCCGAGATTTTACGGTAAGTGAAATGATGAAGCTATGATGTTGCATTTTATTTTCTATTTTTTTTGCCCGTCTTTTGAGGATTAGCAGTTAGTTTCAATTATCATTATTAAATAAATATTTCCCCAACTGGCAAAATAGCAGACATGTCTTTCATTCACTATTTTTTAATTATATGATTATGGAACTATAATTCAAAGATTACTTTGCATTAATATTTTTTAACATTTTGGCTCATTAATAAATGAAACCAGAGCTCTTTGAGGATTAGAATATTTGCTTGATTTATTGCACTTCTGATGAATATACTTAACTATTAACAATAATAATTTTAGTGAAACTGTATTAAAGCTTTGTTAAAGGCCTGTTTATATCAGCTAATATTCATATATAAAATTAATGTAAAATTTAGTATTTTATTTTCTGAACTGCAGTATCAGACAGAATTGCTTATCTGGTTTCTGTAGAAATAGCCCTAAATTGGCTAGGGCAAAGCACAATGTGGAGCTGTATGCATTTATTTCTCTGATATATCATCCATTATTATTTGAACATTGCATTACTATTTGACCTCCACATAATACATTATTATCACATGATGAACCATACTGTGTTAGTTTTTGTGACAAATCTGCAAGATTATAGACAGCTGTCAGACTTGTATGGTTTATTCTTCTGTATTTATTATGTAAAGAGTATAATCCTGAACTAGTTATTTGGGAAAAAGATGAATATGAGAAGAAATAAGAAAGCTATGTTTTGTCAGTCTGTGATTTAGGGTTTTATGCAGAAAGCAAAATATGAGCAATTCTGGACAGGGGTATGATCAGAACCTGCTGGGTCCTGGAGCAAAATCTAAGGCTGGGATCCACTCACTACCTGAGGATGCTAAAAAGATCTTTCTGTAACTGGGAAAGACAGAGAGGAAAAGCAATTACTTTGCAGTGCTGGGAACTGCAGCATCAAGATTGATGATCCATATTCTGACAGTTATCCATTTTAGTGCCAGAGTGGTGTCCAGTGAATTGTACTGAAATTCGGTAGACACACCTCTGATGCTCAAAGGGCTAAAAAATGTGAAGTACACTGATGCTATTTTATTCACTGGAGACCACTCTAGAATTCAAGGATTATCCTTTTCTTTCTGCATACGGTCCTTAAAGGGATAGCATAGTTAAAATGTAAAAACAAATATGTTGCAGGGTTTATCCCCCTGAGTAAAGCAAGAGTACTCCCACTGCTGAAAGGTGTTTCATTCAAACGTTATTAATTTTCAAATTTTAATTTTTAGGTGCAATATCACAGTGGCCTGAAATTGTACAGTGGGGCTGTTGCTACACCATCCTATGGAGGTTTATGGTCCTGGGACCAGAGCTGTCCATAGAATTTTGTACATATGTTCTGTTCTGAGGTGAGCAGTGTTACATCAGTAAAAAGGGAGGGAGGGAGATACTTTATCATTCAATTACTCTTGAAGTACAAGTCTGACAGTATTGAAATAACACTCTCCATGGCCCAAATACTATGAAGATTAATTGGAGCTGTTTTTATTTTGAAACATTTCTATCCCTTTAAGGTAGAACTGATTGTTGCAATTTAAGTTAAATGGGTGCTATAAACATGCAATGTTTACTTAGGCACATACGGATGAAAGCCCTCTTATTTAATCAGTATTTTCTTTAATTTTTTTTTTTTGCATGTATTTTTTTTTTGTGTGTGTGTGGCCCTAGGTATTTCCGTGTTCATTTCCTTAACCTCTTAATGCATCAACTGTATTCTTATCTGAGTAGTAGGAATGGGCAAAAAAACTTTGCCTCAAAAGAGAAAAGTTGGAATAACTGCACTTTTTATTTTCCATGGATTCCTGCGAGGTGTCGTTTTTATTATTTTTTTCTGCCATCCACATACTGACAAGGGTGGGTGAAAGGTTGAGTTGTTTTCCTGCAAAAAAATATATGAAAACTCGAGGTTGTCTACTTTTTCACTTGTAAATCCCTTAACATTTTTGCCATTTTCCCCCATTGCCAAAAATGTTTCACTATTTTTCATACAAATAAAAGGAGGAGCTGGAAGGCCCATTATGAGTCCAGTAAGCCTGAGGAGGAAGTGACCACTACGTGCACTGAAGGATCAGGATGCCCTGATTCCCCAGACCCAGTGGTGGCCAGTCCACCTACATCACCCTTAGGAATTTTGGGGAAAATAGTGTCATGAGCAGAGGAAGAAAAGGGTAGTAGTGTGAGCAGGACAGGTAAGCTACCTGCACCTTCTGCCAGTGCTACGCCTTCCAGTGTGTCTTGTGATTCTCAGGAGGGGAAGGAGGAGGAGATGATTGCAAGTGTGACAGCAGGGGACCATAAGTCCCGCTTGCCATCCCCAAGCAGTCCCACTACTATTTCTACTACTACTAAGATCCAGCAGCTAGATACTCAGAGTGTTGCAAATGAGGAAGGGGGTGATAGAGATGACTCTGCAACTGAAATTGATGTAGTTACTGTTAGTGATAGTGAAGCAGCTTGTCATACTATCATTACCGCAATCGATCCTCCTACTGATGCTGAGGTGGAAGGGGAAGTGATGTGGAACAGCCAGACTAGCAATCAAGGGAGCCCAGAACATCCTCCTGACCTTGTGATTTCTCTTCCTCCAGCATTGTCCCTATGGAATATGATACTAAGGAAGGCAAAACTGGCAGCTAGCAGCAGTAATACCACCATCAGCACAGATAAGCTGCCTTTACCTGCTGCTTGTGCTACCAATTTGCCTTCTTCGGTTCAAGAGATGGCAAGTGTGACAGTAGCAGACCCTCTGTCACATTTGTCATCACCTCTAACTGGTTAGACTATAATAGAGCAGAAGCAGCAGCAAGGAAGGACTGGTGGTGGTGGTGATAATGATGAGGATGATGGTGGAGCAGAAGGGGTGGAAGAGACATTGATGTCCTTTTTAGTCCAAATTGAGAAGGAATAGGAGAGAGATATGGAAATTGGGATGGGCATCATTCACCACTACCACCATCAGTGAGACTGCCGAATTTGCTAAGTTTGCTGCTGCTGTAAATCCTGCTGCTGCTGAGTTGAAGGGCAGCAGGATGATGAGGAGCAGGCTAGTGTACCACAGACCACCATGGACACAGCAGGAATGGGGTCCAGCAGTAGTGGACAGGTTCAACTAGCCAGCAGAAATGGTCCTGGTCCTAGATGTATTGCTGATTCTGAGGCAGCAGCAACAGCAACAACATCATCCTCCTGTTTGTATGTGAGAGACGCTGTGTGTGTGTGTGTGTGTGTGTGTGTGTGTGTGTGTGTATCACGGTCCCCGTGATCTCCCTCTGTCACTCTCTCTTGTGCTGCTCCCTCATTGGTTGAGCCTGTTTGGCCCGCCCCTGGTGACCCTTTTTATACCAGCCTATGGCACTTGTCAGGTGCCCTTTCGTGGTGTTCCAGAGCCAGTGTTGCTGTTTGCTGAGTTCCTGTGTTCCTGATTTCCGGTGTACCGATTTGGCCTGTACTGACGACTCTCCTGTGTTCCTGTTCCGTGTTCTAACCCGGCCTTGCTGACGTTCCTGCTCGTTGCTGATCTGGCTTGTCTGCGAATTTCCTCCGTGATCTGACCCGGCCTGACTGACGTTCCTGCACGTTGCTGATCTGGCTTGTCTGAGAATCTCCACCGTGATCTGACCCGGCCCGGCTGACGTTCCTGCTGCTGTTGTCACTTGGGCGACATTCTGATTCCTGCTGAGTTGCGTCTGTTTGATCAAGACTGCATCCATTAACCCTTGTGCTGCTGAGTTGCCAGTTACGCTTGCAGTGCTATACTACCAAGCTGAGTCTCCGGTTACGCTTGCAGAGCTGTACTACTAATCTGAGTCTCCATTTATGCTTGCAGAGCTGTACTACCCAAAAGCTGAGTCTGCCGTGGCACTTGCAGGGTGATACCGTTATACTCTGAGCCTCCGATTACTTGCTGTGCTCTAATTCCAACCAGGTGCTGCGGTTAACCCTTGCAGAGACGTGACACTCCCGCTACTCCTGCTGAGCCGGCCGCATTTGGGCCTTGGTAGACGGCGGCTCATATTGTCATCCCCAAAGCAGAGTAGTCGATATCCGGTTACGTGCTGGTTAGGTACTATTGGCTCTAGCACCTTCACACCGGTGGTTCCGTTATACGCCCGGAGGGGCTATGGGCTCATGCAATCACTGTACGGTTGGTTTCCTTATACGCCCGTGGGGGCTAGCGAATCACGCTCTTGCAGTGCAAAGTGTCTTGTCATACACCAGTAGGGGCTACTTGGCTCTAGCTATCACTGTACGGTTGGTCTCGTTTACATGCCCATGGGGGCTAGCGATTCACGCTCTTGCAGCATCAGTAGTCTCCATTTTACGCCCGTGGAGGCTAACGACTCACGCTTCAGCATTACAAGTGGTCTCCGTTATACGCCCATGGGGGCTATACGCTACTGCTCTAAAGCGTTCTGTGTCAGTCTCTGCATTATCCAAGCAGCTTACTACATCAGTGGACTGAAAGTGCTGTGCTATCTCGCACCTATTGCTGCCTCTTCTTCACCTTGGGCATGACAAACACCACAACAGAGACTGACGAGTCCTATGTATTAACTATTGATTGCCTATTATTATTTTGAGCCTGTGCTTTGACAGTATATGTATCATCTGTATCCTGTATACTGGTCCTGTGAAGGTCTCTGTGTCTATCCCTTGCTATATAATGTGTGGCCTATTGAGGGCGACCTTGTTCATTATTTTTTGTTTTAATAAAATTTTGTTTTATTCAAACCTGCTGTCTGAGTGTCTGAAAACCGTTACAGTGTGTGTGTGTGTGTGTGTGTGTGTGTGTGTGGTTCATAAATAAATACATTTTGGGTGAATAAACTGCACAATAAATAAACTACAATTCTTATTGATATAAACTTTGTGAGTGCATTGGAGACCTCTCTAGCAGCTGTGGGATTAAAATCTCCATGTCTGTTTACAATTGTAGAGCCAATACAACATGTTCTCAGTGATGAGGTATTAAGAAGAACTGGATCAATTCCCAGGAAACCAAAATGACCATCATAGGGGTCAAGTAAGAATTCTCATTGATTTAAATTGGGCTTTTAGACCACTGTACAATAGCGAGGTCTCCAACACATTGCAGACAAATGTGTCAGAGACCTTTCTAACATTCAAGGAATTAAAAGTTCTATTTAAATTAATGGGAATATTTGATATTTGTCCCCCGTGGTGCAGATGACTTGCTCCAGAATTACTCCTATTCTTAGTACATCAGTAAGTAAATGTGAGCTTGTGCATAATCCATGACTAAGATTCATAGTGTAAAAGAGAGAAAAGCTGTGTCTGAAAAAACAGGCCTGCTCACATCTATATCCTTCAATTCAAGTTTAATTTATTTTAAAGACTGTAAACCTGACCATATGTTGTACTATCCATTTCTCTGTAAAATAATTTGTTTTTGAGAAATTAACCTATATGTTTATGGCACATTGTGACACTTAATGCTAATTTCCTGCACAGTATGCTAATTAGTTCTGTTTGAGGTCATATTTACCACTCAGTGTGCTAATTATTAATATCCCCAAGTATGTGGGTTCTGCCTAGATTCATACAAGTACACTGTTTTATAAGACGGGGCCAGCATAGAAACTAATTAGCTTAAAGTATCAGACTGTACCATCAATAATAAAGTTGAGTTTCTGAAAAAACTTTCATTTGTATTGCAAACAAATGGCTTCTACAACACATAGGCAGTTTTATTTACTTATAGTGGAACTTTCACCCCAAGTAAAGTTACAGACAATCTATGTTTCTAATAATGTTATCTTTATTATTTATTTTAATTCTGTTTAAATTGATCTTTGAACTGAGATATTGTTAATTACAATTGTACCTTGCGACATTGCAATCATTTTCTTTGGTAAAAGTTGTACTGCAGGGCTTCACGTTAACCTCCCCCTTGTCTTCCAGTTCCTCCTTCAAAGTCCATTTACATGCAAACATCATATGCTCGCATGCCATAGAAAAAAATACATTGAGAAGGGGTGGTCTTTTAAACTATGATAGACATATCAATGGAGGAAGAGCACTGCCATTCACGAATCACATCAAAAACATGGCTGTGCTCTCCCTTTTCCAGCCAGGCAGCAAATTAGACAATATTTAAATAAAGCCAAACACCTTATATATTTCAAAGTCATTTTCATTAATATATTAATGGGGGAAGTGAAAGGGGAGGACAACAATATTCGTGATAGACCCACTTAAAAAATTAACTAAGCTTGTCTTAAAGAGACTGGTCCACTTACAATCCCTACAAAATCTAGGAACAATGTAAGTACTTTAAGTCAAATATAAAACAGTTCTTCCAGTATCAAAGGTCACTACAAATAAATCTGTTTTGTCAGTTGTTGCAGTGGTCAGTGGGTTCATTCAGTGCACTGGACATTTGTCATCATTTGAAAACATCATTGCAGGCTTACCTCTAATTTACTTTAAACAATGAATATAGTCTATACAACTCTTAGGTACGTCATTAAATTTTCATTTATGCTAGTAAAGTAATCAAAATGTAAATAGACTAATTGATAAATGTAAATGCATTTACATGGAAGTTGTGATACTCTGATTTCTTTCTCCATCAGAAAAAAAAACAGAAAAAGGAAATTTACAGTTGAACTAATAATGTAGGATGAAGAAAGTGAATGTAAAATGTTATCTGACCATTAGCTTTCACTTTTCACATTACTCAGTATTTCAAGGAGTAATACTTTTTTATGGAAAATAATCTCTCTCTCTCTCTCTCTCTCTCCCTCAATAATCTCTGTCTATACTTCTCAGCACTGAGGAGACCATTAATTCTGACCAAATCCCCAACTCCATTTGCAGAAATGCAGCCCCATACTTGAAAGGAAATTCTGAACTTCCACCATGCTTCACTGTTGCCTGCAAACACTTATTCCTGCACCGCTCTCCGGCCTTCGGTGAACAAACTACCTTCTGCTACAGCCAAATATTTAACATTTTGACTCATTAGTCCAGAGCACCTGCTGCGAATTTTCTGTCCCCAGTTCCTGTGTTTTCATGTATAGTTGAGTCGATTGGCCTTGTTTTCATGTCGGAGGTCTGGCTTTTTGGCCGTAAGTCTTCCATGAATACCACTTCTGACCAGACTGCTCTGGACAGTAGATGGGTGTACCAGGTTCCCACTGTTTGCTGCAAATACTAGCTGATGGCAATGCTGGACATCTTCAGATTGAGAAGGGAAGTAAGCATGATGTGTCTTTCATCTGCTGCACTAAGTTTCCTTGGCTGACCACTGAATCTACAGTCTAGTGGTGGGCAAAATGTCCTGTTGTGTTCCTGCAAAAAAATCAGAGAAAACCATGTTGTTGTATGCTTTTTGGTAGAAAAAGCTGCTTTAAAACCAGCAGTTAAAATCTTTGCATTTTTCACCCATTGGCAAAAATTCTTCCCCATTTTTTCAATGGCTAGAAGGTTTCTGCCCATTGATTTACATGTTATAAAACACAACATATTCAAGGAAGTGAAACACAATAGAAGCAGCTACAGAGTGAGGTAGATGTGCTATGCTGTTTTGCTGTGATCTTTTTGCAAAATTGATGCAGGAGAGGCTCATAGTGACTGCTATCATTATAAGAAAGTTTTAAACAAATTAAAGGAGGAACTGGAAGGACCCTTATGTGTCCACTGACTCTGAGGAGGAAGTGAGCACTACACAACCAATGCTGGCCAGTCCTCCTAAATCACCACTAGGAATCATGGGGAAATTAATGTCAAGGGAGGGAGACAAGGGTAGTAGTGAGAGCAGGACAGATAAGCTGACTGTGCCTGCTACTAGACGTGCTGTCCCTGCTGCCAACCTTCCTGTGTCTGCTGCCGGATGTGCTGCCCCTGCCACAGCTACCACCATTGCTGTGCCTGCTGTCAGATGTGCTGCTACTGCTACCACCATTGCTGTGTCTGCTGTCAGAAGTGCTGCCCCTGCTGCCACCATTGCTG
This sequence comes from Rhinophrynus dorsalis, assembly GCA_037306005.1. Taxonomy (NCBI): domain Eukaryota; kingdom Metazoa; phylum Chordata; class Amphibia; order Anura; family Rhinophrynidae; genus Rhinophrynus; species Rhinophrynus dorsalis. The sequence goes on along the minus strand of CM074718.1, from coordinate 235,432,546 downwards.
TGCCTGCTGTCAGTGCTGCCCCTGCTTCCACCAGTTCTGTGCCTGCTGCCAGTGCAGCCCATGCTGCTTCCAGTGCTGTGCCTGCTGCCAGTGCTGAACCTGCTGTTACCAGTACTGTGCCTGATGTCAAACAGACTGCCCTTGCTGCCATGAGTACTGAACCTGCTGCCAGTGTGTCTTGTAATAATCTGGAGGGGGAAGGTGATGCCACGTGTGACAGCAGGGGACCCTAAGTCACACTTGCCATCCCCAGCAGTCCCGCTAGTGCTAGTACTATTACTAAGAAGGTCCAGCAGCTTGTTAGTCTTAGGAGTGAAGTAGGGGGTAATCATCATATTATTAGTGACTGTGAGGAGGAAGAGTCAGGGAAGAAACTGATGTGGTTGGTGTTAGTAGTAGCAACAGTAATGGTGAAGCAGCTGGTGGGAATAGTATTAGGGGAGTGGTAGGGGAAGCAATTGAGAGCGTCCAGACGTGGTCAAGGGAGCCCACACCATTCTCCTTACATTGGGAGTCCTCTTCCCCCCACAGCATTGTCCAGGTGGAACATGATCCTGAAGAAGCCAGAAATGGTGGCTACAAGGTGCAGCAATAATACCACCACCAGGAGCACAGATCAGCTGCTTGTGTCTGCTGCTACTGCTGCCAGTCTGCCTTCTTCATGCCACCAGGAAATGGCAAGTGTGACATTAGGGGATTCTCTGTCACATTTCTCATCACTCTTCCAACCAGCAGTAAGATGTCTGTAATAGAGCAGCCGCACGGAGATACTGGTGGTGGTGATAATGATGATGATGGTGGAGAAGCTGGGATGAAAGAGACATTGCCTTTTTAGCCCAAACTGAGAAGGAATGGGAGACAGGGATGAGGATGGGCATCACCACCACCACCACCACCACCAGTGAGCTTTTGGAATTTGCGAAGTCTGCAACTGCTCTAATTTCTGCTGCTGCTGAGTTTCAAGAGCAGCAGGATTCTTAGGAGCAGGCTAGTGTGCCACAGACCCCAGTGGACACAGGGTCAACAAGTGATGCGGAACTAGGACAGGTTCCATTTGCCAGCAGCAAATTCCTGGTCCTATATGCAATGCTGATTCTGAGGCAGTTGCAGCAACAGCAGCATCATCATCCTCTGCCCTAGCCAGTGAAAGAGAATGTGGAGGAGGAAAAGAAAGAGTGCATTCTTCTCCACCTTTTCCCTCTTGGGGCAGGAACAGGGCAGTCATCAACAACAGCACTGTGTACAATTTGTGACAAGTCAGTGAGACAGAGAAAGGAGGAAGCGAGCCTTGGCCATCACCTTGACATTTATATCAAAGTCAAACACCCACCACAGAAATCAAGCACCACTGTTGCTGTACACCCTGACTCTTCAGAAAGGCAACAAGAGGCAAGAAAGTAATCAAAGAGGAGGAAGAATAGACAAACCCAGGCTGAGACTGTGTTTCTCTAACTGCAAGTTATTAACAAATATTAGAGATAAATACACATTATTATTATCAAACAGACAACTGACAAAACATCGCCCAGCACATTAACTCCTCTGTTGTATACTGTTTAATAAAAATCAACACTGTTTTCATTATGTTACCAAATTTGCTAGGGGCAGGGTTAAGTGTGTATAATCAGATATAGCAGGAAGAGTAGTAACACAGGTGTACTGGTGGTAACTATACATCTACTCCTCAGACCTATATTTTACTGCTCCTGCGCTCGCTCTCTCTGTTTTCACCACTATCTCTCTCTGTCAACTAAACTTTGCAGCACAGTGGAAAGGTCCATATTTTTATAGTATTGCAATGGGGATAGGAAACATAAGTGGAAAACTAAAAGATTCTATTGATAAATGAATTGGTGGTAGTAAGAAGGAGGAAACTTTATTTTCTATAGGAATTTCTGCAGAAAACGTGGTAAATCGAGTTTCTTCAGTTAAAATTTTCATGAAAAACAGAATTCTTAGCCTATTCCTATATGCTAAAATGTACAGACTTGCTAGTTACAAATGGACAGGGTCAATGTTTAGACTTTCCTTTGTAGCATCCTGGGTCAGCAGAGCCCTGGAGTCCTATGGAGTCTTGAACAGATCATCCTGTGACAGCGTACATGAAGATACTCCAAAAGATGTAATTCTAGAACTGGCTGATCTAATGCAAGAAGCCAACATGTTTAATATTGAAGTAATACTTTGGATAGCTGGAATGGCTGCCAGATGCACAGCTATGTCATTTGTAGAACACAGGTCTTTATGGTTGAAGAATTTGACAACAGTTTATTCTTCTAAGAAATCCTTCTTGACCATTTCATTTTTAGTAAAGTTATTGTTTGGTATTGAACTAGAGGGGATCATCAGACAAAGAACAGGAGGGATGTTTCACATCTCAAGTTTTTGATGCTCATAGAAAAGGCCACACATTTTCATCTCCTTAGAATGTCCAAAACCACCTATTCAGGACAAGGGATGAGAGAAAAATCCTGTTTTGTTACTATTTGGAAAGAAAAACACTGTTTTCCACTTTTTTCATGGTAATTCCTGCCTATAGTTAAACACATAGAATATCTGCTGTTTCAACAACACCCCTAATTTTCCTGCAAGGACGGTTCCATTTACTACCCATGTTTTCAATGGCAGAAAAACTTATCACCCCCATACTATTAAAACTCATAACTTCCCACCACTGCATGCTGTACAATCTATACTATAAAAGACAAAGTAGTCATGTGACCACAAATTCTAAGGCCATGCCTGACTCATCCACAAGTCTATATAGCAAAAAAATATATTGAAGAGGGTCTCGTGAGGCTTATTTGTACTTACCTGTGACCGTTTTTTTGAGTTTACCTGATAAGTATTGTGATTCTTGTGTGTTGTGTTTCACATTGCGCTTTATTATAGGCACTTGTTGATTCAGAATATATATTTTTTGCATATTTTGCACATCTATTGAGGTTTTTACACTTCATTATTCTGTATTTAGATTGTGACGGTCCTGGTATATTTATGTATGTAGTTTCTCTTCTATAGTATTGACAGTATTGTTTACAATTGTAAACAAATAAAGAGACACATGACTTGTGGATGTGTATCTCTCTACTTATGTAATAGCTCACAGGAGCTCCTTCTGCAGTTTTTAAGTATGTTAAATCCTTTATTTTGCTGTTATAACCCTGTAGCAGAAAGAAATAAATGTCCTTCCCAATTCTACCATTGCATTCTGCTTAATCCTTTCACTTTCACAAGAGTAAATTATGTTGCAGATCAATGTAGGGACTGCACATCAGACACCGAGGTTTAAAGGGCTGGTAATGTTTCACAAAAAAAGCAGCTCCAATTAATCTTCATAGTATTTGGGCCATGGAGAGTGGTATTTCAATACTATTTCAATACTGTCAAAGTTGTAGTTCAAGAGTAATTGAATGATAAAGTACCTTCCGCCACTTTTACTTAGTGTAAACCACCTCCCCTCAGATGTGGAATCTGGTCACTTGACCGAACAAATCACAGCAAGGGACAATCTTCTTATTGTGAGCATAAGGAAAGCCCTGCCCTCTTGACAGTTTTTCAGGTTTTTCCTTATTCTCACTGAAGATTGTCCCTCTCTATGATCCATCTGTTAGCAATCTCATAGCAATCACATTACCACTTTTAAACCTATAAATGCCAAAGGGGTATTCAACGCATTGCTTGGCAATGTATTATGTATCCCTCTGGCATTGAAAGGGTTAATCAACTGACAGCCAGTGACTCTCATTTGGTGCACCACAATGCTCACAAAGGATACTCTATTGGGGCAGGGTACTGCTGATGCAAGAATGTATCCACTGCAAGGAGCTGCAATAGAGAGCTGGTGGAGGCAGATAGTGGTGTAACTAATCATTTAACCCCATGAGTGCCACAGGGGTACGCAATGTATTAATCTGCAATGTGTTGCATGCCACTCAAAGAGTTAAAGAGGCAAGACCAATCGTACACCTGCTGGCTGTGTCAGGCTATGGACACATGCAGCCTCCCAGTGCTACTCCTTTCAGAACCCTCTCTCCTCCCATCTTCCCCATTTTGCTGCCTCCCTCCTTCCCAGTTGTCTTTGGTCCATCCCACACTCCACCTTTGATACTCCTCCTAACTTCTACTCTCTCCATGCTGAAGTAACCCATGTACATAAGTAGCGAGACAGCGTGACTGTGTGTGTGTATTTTTTCCTTCCTTCTCATAATGTTTTGGTCAGGTGGTTGACTAGCAAACACACTGCACGATCCCCAGTAGCTCCCTGTCCAGTTCTCCCTTTATAGGTGTGTGTCTGTCTGTCTTTGCTTTCTGTTTGCAATCATTTCAGTGCCAGAGACCTATCCAATGCATTGGATGCCTCTTTTTTCAGTGCCAAAGAGGTATCCAATACATTGGCTAGGTCAGTACCAATGAAAAGGTTAACCCTTTGACTGCCCTTTCACTGCCACAGAGCTATACAATGCATTGGATACTTATTTGCCTGTTAAATAGTTAACCATTTCAGTGTCAAAGAGGTATGTAATGCATTGGATACCTCAGTGCAACTTTTAGAGTTAACCCTTTCTGCCACACACCTATCCAATGCATTCCATACCTCTCTGCTGCTGACAGGGCACTCAGAGGGTTAAACTGTACCTCCCTGAACACTACTCCCTTTATGCGTGTATGAGTGTGTGTATCACGCTGCCCGTTCTTCCCTTGTTATTGTTTTCCTGTCAGTCTACACTGTGTGTGCTCCCATTGGCTGTCCTGTGTTTTTCCCACCCAGTATGGCCATTATATACTGGGCTCCAGCACCCATCCGGTGCCCTTTCGTGGTGTTCCTGTACCAGTGCTAGTATCTGCTCAGTGATTCCCAGTGTACGGACTTGGTCTGCCTGATTACTCTGCATCTTGTCTCCTGCTCCTGTGTACCGACCCTGATTGCCTGACTATTCTTCTACGCCTGCTCCTGTGTACCGACCCGGCTTGGCTGACGTTCCTGCTCCTGTGTACCAACCCGGCTTGGCTGATTTTCCTGCTCCTGTGTACCGACCCGGCTTGGCTGACGTTCCTGCACCGTGATTCGACCTGGTTTGGCTGACGTTCCTGCTCCGTGATTTGACCTGGCTTGGTTGGCGTTCCTGATCTGATGGCCCATTGTCGCCTTGGCGACATTCAGATTCTACAGGCAATCCAGTCTCTGTTTCTGGTTCAGCAGAGTGCGAGAGTCAGTTTCCGTTACTGCTACAGCAGTGTGCCATTGGCCTAGTCTCCGTTATCGCTCCTACAGAGTGCAAGTGTCTGCCTCCGTTACTGCTACGGCAGGGTGCCATTGGTCTAGTCTCTGTTACTGCTCCTGCAGAGTGCAAGTCCCTACCTCCGTTACTGCTACGGCAGTGTGCTATTGGCCTAGTCTCCGTTACTGCTCTTGCAGAGTGCAAGTGTCTGCCTCCGTTACTGCTACGGCAGTGTGCCATTGGCCTTGTCTCCATTACTGCTCCTGCAGAGTGCAAGTGTCTGCCTCCATTACTGTTACGGCAGAGTGCCATTGGTCTAGTCTCCATTACTGCTCCTGCAGAGTGCAAGTGCCTGCCTCCGTTACTGCTACGGCAGTGTGCCATTGGCCTAGTCTCCGTTACTGCTCCTACAGAATGCAAGTGTCTGCCTCCGTTACTGCTCCGGCAGTGTGTCTTTGGTCTAGTCTCCGTTACTGCTCCTGCAGAGTGCAAGTGTCAGTTTCCGTTACTGCTACGGCAGTGTTCTACGTTACTCAATTCCTGATAGTACTCTGGCAGTTCACTTTTGTTCTGCTAACCTGTTCCTGGGCGTTACGTATCCTGAAGCTCTCTATATGGAAAGAGCTCTTTCACAGAACTCTCAACACATGGCACTGTTTACACTCCTTGGAGACCTTTAACCCATGCAGTGCCTTTGTCCTGGGAATCCAACATATTCTGCCTGACCTGTGTCAGTATAGACTGTTATGAACTTTATGGGTTTTTATACTGGACCTGTGTAGGCATATGTATATGTAACCTGTTGTGTGTCTGTATTATTCTGCCTGTATACTACAGGACGTGTGAGGGTTTTTATTTTATTGTGATTTCAAAAAAACTGTGTTTTATCCTAAACCACTGTGTCTGTGTGTCAAACAAACCGTTACAGTGTGTCTCTCTGTTTTATGTTTTTCACTATTTTGCTGACCCACGCACATATCCAATGCATTAAATTCCTCTTTGGTAGTAAAAGGGTTCATGATTGCAGTGGAAAACAGGTATCCAATGCATTGGATATCTCAGTGACACTGAAAGGGTTAACCATTTCATTGCCCTTTCACTGTCACACCTATACAATGCAATGGATACATTACACTTTACATAACTAAAGAAAATCCATCTGCTCGAGCATCTGCAGACATTCCATCCCACTGAATATGCTAAGCTGGTTGCAGGGAGGATCCACTATTTTTATTAAGTCTTCTATCTTGATATCATGTGTCAGCAGAGTGGAAAAATGCCATAGTAACAGCTGTACTTGGTTTCTCAAGAGATGGTTTTACATTGCTGCTAACCTAAGCATCAAGGTGTGTGATTTCAGTTGTACCTGTTTTTCAAATATGAGAGTAGATGTGTCAATTGTTGTGATACTTCCCAGTTCTTCCCCTATTTCATAATGTTTCCTAAGCACACTCTGTACATTGCAGTTTCTTCTGAAAGGCATAGTTCCTTCCAGCTCCCACGGTAAAATATAATATTCCACCACACCCATGATTTCAGTAGAAGTGAAGGGGGATATTGGGAGAAGCATATTTGGCAAACTTATACTCTGCAGATGCATCTGAAGTGGTGTGGGGGGCTTGTTGTGGTGTTGCTGCTGCCTTAGCAACACAATGGCTAGTGGCAAGTAGGAACAATATCATATCACTGCCTGTGTTAGAACAGTGCTGATCATTCCAGAGTCAATGGAGCAGCCTAATCATTCTGCTACTTAGATGACTTAGCAGTAGCAGTTATAGCAGTTTGATCAAGACTGCATCCATTAACCCTTGTGCTGCTGAGTTGCCAGTTACGCTTGCAGTGCTATACTACCAAGCTGAGTCTCCGGTTACGCTTGCAGAGCTGTACTACTAATCTGAGTCTCCATTTATGCTTGCAGAGCTGTACTACCCAAAAGCTGAGTCTGCCGTGGCACTTGCAGGGTGATACCGTTATACTCTGAGCCTCCGATTACTTGCTGTGCTCTAATTCCAACCAGGTGCTGCGGTTAACCCTTGCAGAGACATGACACTCCCGCTACTCCTGCTGAGCCGGCCGCATTTGGGCCTTGGTAGACGGCGGCTCATATTGTCATCCCCAAAGCAGAGTAGTCGATATCCGGTTACGTGCTGGTTAGGTACTATTGGCTCTAGCACCTTCACACCGGTGGTTCCGTTATACGCCCGGAGGGGCTATGGGCTCATGCAATCACTGTACGGTTGGTTTCCTTATACGCCCGTGGGGGCTAGCGAATCACGCTCTTGCAGTGCAAAGTGTCTTGTCATACACCAGTAGGGGCTACTTGGCTCTAGCTATCACTGTACGGTTGGTCTCGTTTACATGCCCGTGGGGGCTAGCGATTCACGCTCTTGCAGCATCAGTAGTCTCCATTTTACGCCCGTGGAGGCTAACGACTCACGCTTCAGCATTACAAGTGGTCTCCGTTATACGCCCATGGGGGCTATACGCTACTGCTCTAAAGCGTTCTGTGTCAGTCTCTGCATTATCCAAGCAGCTTACTACATCAGTGGACTGAAAGTGCTGTGCTATCTCGCACCTATTGCTGCCTCTTCTTCACCTTGGGCATGACAAACACCACAACAGAGACTGACGAGTCCTATGTATTAACTATTGATTGCCTATTATTATTTTGAGCCTGTGCTTTGACAGTATATGTATCATCTGTATCCTGTATACTGGTCCTGTGAAGGTCTCTGTGTCTATCCCTTGCTATATAATGTGTGGCCTATTGAGGGCGACCTTGTTCATTATTTTTTGTTTTAATAAAATTTTGTTTTATTCAAACCTGCTGTCTGAGTGTCTGAAAACCGTTACAGTGTGTGTGTGTGTGTGTGTGTGTGTGTGGTTCATAAATAAATACATTTTGGGTGAATAAACTGCACAATAAATAAACTACAATTCTTATTGATATAAACTTTGTGAGTGCATTGGAGACCTCTCTAGCAGCTGTGGGATTAAAATCTCCATGCCTGTTTACAATTGTAGAGCCAATACAACATGTTCTCAGTGATGAGGTATTAAGAAGAACTGGATCAATTCCCAGGAAACCAAAATGACCATCATAGGGGTCAAGTAAGAATTCTCATTGATTTAAATTGGGCTTTTAGACCACTGTACAATAGCGAGGTCTCCAACACATTGCAGACAAATGTGTCAGAGACCTTTCTAACATTCAAGGAATTAAAAGTTCTATTTAAATTAATGGGAATATTTGATATTTGTCCCCCGTGGTGCAGATGACTTGCTCCAGAATTACTCCTATTCTTAGTACATCAGTAAGTAAATGTGAGCTTGTGCATAATCCATGACTAAGATTCATAGTGTAAAAGAGAGAAAAGCTGTGTCTGAAAAAACAGGCCTGCTCACATCTATATCCTTCAATTCAAGTTTAATTTATTTTAAAGACTGTAAACCTGACCATATGTTGTACTATCCATTTCTCTGTAAAATAATTTGTTTTTGAGAAATTAACCTATATGTTTATGGCACATTGTGACACTTAATGCTAATTTCCTGCACAGTATGCTAATTAGTTCTGTTTGAGGTCATATTTACCACTCAGTGTGCTAATTATTAATATCCCCAAGTATGTGGGTTCTGCCTAGATTCATACAAGTACACTGTTTTATAAGACGGGGCCAGCATAGAAACTAATTAGCTTAAAGTATCAGACTGTACCATCAATAATAAAGTTGAGTTTCTGAAAAAACTTTCATTTGTATTGCAAACAAATGGCTTCTACAACACATAGGCAGTTTTATTTACTTATAGTGGAACTTTCACCCCAAGTAAAGTTACAGACAATCTATGTTTCTAATAATGTTATCTTTATTATTTATTTTAATTCTGTTTAAATTGATCTTTGAACTGAGATATTGTTAATTACAATTGTACCTTGCGACATTGCAATCATTTTCTTTGGTAAAAGTTGTACTGCAGGGCTTCACGTTAACCTCCCCCTTGTCTTCCAGTTCCTCCTTCAAAGTCCATTTACATGCAAACATCATATGCTCGCATGCCATAGAAAAAAATACATTGAGAAGGGGTGGTCTTTTAAACTATGATAGACATATCAATGGAGGAAGAGCACTGCCATTCACGAATCACATCAAAAACATGGCTGTGCTCTCCCTTTTCCAGCCAGGCAGCAAATTAGACAATATTTAAATAAAGCCAAACACCTTATATATTTCAAAGTCATTTTCATTAATATATTAATGGGGGAAGTGAAAGGGGAGGACAACAATATTCGTGATAGACCCACTTAAAAAATTAACTAAGCTTGTCTTAAAGAGACTGGTCCACTTACAATCCCTACAAAATCTAGGAACAATGTAAGTACTTTAAGTCAAATATAAAACAGTTCTTCCAGTATCAAAGGTCACTACAAATAAATCTGTTTTGTCAGTTGTTGCAGTGGTCAGTGGGTTCATTCAGTGCACTGGACATTTGTCACCATTTGAAAACATCATTGCAGGCTTACCTCTAATTTACTTTAAACAATGAATATAGTCTATACAACTCTTAGGTACGTCATTAAATTTTCATTTATGCTAGTAAAGTAATCAAAATGTAAATAGACTAATTGATAAATGTAAATGCATTTACATGGAAGTTGTGATACTCTGATTTCTTTCTCCATCAGAAAAAAAAACAGAAAAAGGAAATTTACAGTTGAACTAATAATGTAGGATGAAGAAAGTGAATGTAAAATGTTATCTGACCATTAGCTTTCACTTTTCACATTACTCAGGATTTCAAGGAGTAATACTTTTTTATGGAAAATAATCTCTCTCTCTCTCTCTCTCTCCCTCAATAATCTCTGTCTATACTTCTCAGCACTGAGGAGACCATTAATTCTGACCAAATCCCCAACTCCATTTGCAGAAATGCAGCCCCATACTTGAAAGGAAATTCTGAACTTCCACCATGCTTCACTGTTGCCTGCAAACACTTATTCCTGCACCGCTCTCCGGCCTTCGGTGAACAAACTACCTTCTGCTACAGCCAAATATTTAACATTTTGACTCATTAGTCCAGAGCACCTGCTGCGAATTTTCTGTCCCCAGTTCCTGTGTTTTCATGTATAGTTGAGTCGATTGGCCTTGTTTTCATGTCGGAGGTCTGGCTTTTTGGCCGTAAGTCTTCCATGAATACCACTTCTGACCAGACTGCTCTGGACAGTAGATGGGTGTACCAGGTTCCCACTGTTTGCTGCAAATACTAGCTGATGGCAATGCTGGACATCTTCAGATTGAGAAGGGAAGTAAGCATGATGTGTCTTTCATCTGCTGCACTAAGTTTCCTTGGCTGACCACTGAATCTACAGTCTAGTGGTGGGCAAAATGTCCTGTTGTGTTCCTGCAAAAAAATCAGAGAAAACCATGTTGTTGTATGCTTTTTGGTAGAAAAAGCTGCTTTAAAACCAGCAGTTAAAATCTTTGCATTTTTCACCCATTGGCAAAAATTCTTCCCCATTTTTTCAATGGCTAGAAGGTTTCTGCCCATTGATTTACATGTTATAAAACACAACATATTCAAGGAAGTGAAACACAATAGAAGCAGCTACAGAGTGAGGTAGATGTGCTATGCTGTTTTGCTGTGATCTTTTTGCAAAATTGATGCAGGAGAGGCTCATAGTGACTGCTATCATTATAAGAAAGTTTTAAACAAATTAAAGGAGGAACTGGAAGGACCCTTATGTGTCCACTGACTCTGAGGAGGAAGTGAGCACTACACAACCAATGCTGGCCAGTCCTCCTAAATCACCACTAGGAATCATGGGGAAATTAATGTCAAGGGAGGGAGACAAGGGTAGTAGTGAGAGCAGGACAGATAAGCTGACTGTGCCTGCTACTAGACGTGCTGTCCCTGCTGCCAACCTTCCTGTGTCTGCTGCCGGATGTGCTGCCCCTGCCACAGCTACCACCATTGCTGTGCCTGCTGTCAGATGTGCTGCTACTGCTACCACCATTGCTGTGTCTGCTGTCAGAAGTGCTGCCCCTGCTGCCACCATTGCTGTGCCTGCTGTCAGTGCTGCCCCTGCTTCCACCAGTTCTGTGCCTGCTGCCAGTGCAGCCCATGCTGCTTCCAGTGCTGTGCCTGCTGCCAGTGCTGAACCTGCTGTTACCAGTACTGTGCCTGATGTCAAACAGACTGCCCTTGCTGCCATGAGTACTGAACCTGCTGCCAGTGTGTCTTGTAATAATCTGGAGGGGGAAGGTGATGCCACGTGTGACAGCAGGGGACCCTAAGTCACACTTGCCATCCCCAGCAGTCCCGCTAGTGCTAGTACTATTACTAAGAAGGTCCAGCAGCTTGTTAGTCTTAGGAGTGAAGTAGGGGGTAATCATCATATTATTAGTGACTGTGAGGAGGAAGAGTCAGGGAAGAAACTGATGTGGTTGGTGTTAGTAGTAGCAACAGTAATGGTGAAGCAGCTGGTGGGAATAGTATTAGGGGAGTGGTAGGGGAAGCAATTGAGAGCGTCCAGACGTGGTCAAGGGAGCCCACACCATTCTCCTTACATTGGGAGTCCTCTTCCCCCCACAGCATTGTCCAGGTGGAACATGATCCTGAAGAAGCCAGAAATGGTGGCTACAAGGTGCAGCAATAATACCACCACCAGGAGCACAGATCAGCTGCTTGTGTCTGCTGCTACTGCTGCCAGTCTGCCTTCTTCATGCCACCAGGAAATGGCAAGTGTGACATTAGGGGATTCTCTGTCACATTTCTCATCACTCTTCCAACCAGCAGTAAGATGTCTGTAATAGAGCAGCCGCACGGAGATACTGGTGGTGGTGATAATGATGATGATGGTGGAGAAGCTGGGATGAAAGAGACATTGCCTTTTTAGCCCAAACTGAGAAGGAATGGGAGACAGGGATGAGGATGGGCATCACCACCACCACCACCACCACCAGTGAGCTTTTGGAATTTGCGAAGTCTGCAACTGCTCTAATTTCTGCTGCTGCTGAGTTTCAAGAGCAGCAGGATTCTTAGGAGCAGGCTAGTGTGCCACAGACCCCAGTGGACACAGGGTCAACAAGTGATGCGGAACTAGGACAGGTTCCATTTGCCAGCAGCAAATTCCTGGTCCTATATGCAATGCTGATTCTGAGGCAGTTGCAGCAACAGCAGCATCATCATCCTCTGCCCTAGCCAGTGAAAGAGAATGTGGAGGAGGAAAAGAAAGAGTGCATTCTTCTCCACCTTTTCCCTCCCCCTGAAGTCATGGGTGTGAGACTATTTTTTTCTTGGGGCAGGAACAGGGCAGTCATCAACAACAGCACTGTGTACAATTTGTGACAAGTCAGTGAGACAGAGAAAGGAGGAAGCGAGCCTTGGCCATCACCTTGACATTTATATCAAAGTCAAACACCCACCACAGAAATCAAGCACCACTGTTGCTGTACACCCTGACTCTTCAGAAAGGCAACAAGAGGCAAGAAAGTAATCAAAGAGGAGGAAGAATAGACAAACCCAGGCTGAGACTGTGTTTCTCTAACTGCAAGTTATTAACAAATATTAGAGATAAATACACATTATTATTATCAAACAGACAACTGACAAAACATCGCCCAGCACATTAACTCCTCTGTTGTATACTGTTTAATAAAAATCAACACTGTTTTCATTATGTTACCAAATTTGCTAGGGGCAGGGTTAAGTGTGTATAATCAGATATAGCAGGAAGAGTAGTAACACAGGTGTACTGGTGGTAACTATACATCTACTCCTCAGACCTATATTTTACTGCTCCTGCGCTCGCTCTCTCTGTTTTCACCACTATCTCTCTCTGTCAACTAAACTTTGCAGCACAGTGGAAAGGTCCATATTTTTATAGTATTGCAATGGGGATAGGAAACATAAGTGGAAAACTAAAAGATTCTATTGATAAATGAATTGGTGGTAGTAAGAAGGAGGAAACTTTATTTTCTATAGGAATTTCTGCAGAAAACGTGGTAAATCGAGTTTCTTCAGTTAAAATTTTCATGAAAAACAGAATTCTTAGCCTATTCCTATATGCTAAAATGTACAGACTTGCTAGTTACAAATGGACAGGGTCAATGTTTAGACTTTCCTTTGTAGCATCCTGGGTCAGCAGAGCCCTGGAGTCCTATGGAGTCTTGAACAGATCATCCTGTGACAGCGTACATGAAGATACTCCAAAAGATGTAATTCTAGAACTGGCTGATCTAATGCAAGAAGCCAACATGTTTAATATTGAAGTAATACTTTGGATAGCTGGAATGGCTGCCAGATGCACAGCTATGTCATTTGTAGAACACAGGTCTTTATGGTTGAAGAATTTGACAACAGTTTATTCTTCTAAGAAATCCTTCTTGACCATTTCATTTTTAGTAAAGTTATTGTTTGGTATTGAACTAGAGGGAATCATCAGACAAAGAACAGGAGGGATGTTTCACATCTCAAGTTTTTGATGCTCATAGAAAAGGCCACACATTTTCATCTCCTTAGAATGTCCAAAACCACCTATTCAGGACAAGGGATGAGAGAAAAATCCTGTTTTGTTACTATTTGGAAAGAAAAACACTGTTTTCCACTTTTTTCATGGTAATTCCTGCCTATAGTTAAACACATAGAATATCTGCTGTTTCACCAACACCCCTAATTTTCCTGCAAGGACGGTTCCATTTACTACCCATGTTTTCAATGGCAGAAAAACTTATCACCCCCATACTATTAAAACTCATAACTTCCCACCACTGCATGCTGTACAATCTATACTATAAAAGACAAAGTAGTCATGTGACCACAAATTCTAAGGCCATGCCTGACTCATCCACAAGTCTATATAGCAAAAAAATATATTGAAGAGGGTCTCGTGAGGCTTATTTGTACTTACCTGTGACCGTTTTTTTGAGTTTACCTGATAAGTATTGTGATTCTTGTGTGTTGTGTTTCACATTGCGCTTTATTATAGGCACTTGTTGATTCAGAATATATATTTTTTGCATATTTTGCACATCTATTGAGGTTTTTACACTTCATTATTCTGTATTTAGATTGTGACGGTCCTGGTATATTTATGTATGTAGTTTCTCTTCTATAGTATTGACAGTATTGTTTACAATTGTAAACAAATAAAGAGACACATGACTTGTGGATGTGTATCTCTCTACTTATGTAATAGCTCACAGGAGCTCCTTCTGCAGTTTTTAAGTATGTTAAATCCTTTATTTTGCTGTTATAACCCTGTAGCAGAAAGAAATAAATGTCCTTCCCAATTCTACCATTGCATTCTGCTTAATCCTTTCACTTTCACAAGAGTAAATTATGTTGCAGATCAATGTAGGGACTGCACATCAGACACCGAGGTTTAAAGGGCTGGTAATGTTTCACAAAAAAAGCAGCTCCAATTAATCTTCATAGTATTTGGGCCATGGAGAGTGGTATTTCAATACTATTTCAATACTTTCAAAGTTGTAGTTCAAGAGTAATTGAATGATAAAGTACCTTCCGCCACTTTTACTTAGTGTAAACCACCTCCCCTCAGATGTGGAATCTGGTCACTTGACCGAACAAATCACAGCAAGGGACAATCTTCTTATTGTGAGCATAAGGAAAGCCCTGCCCTCTTGACAGTTTTTCAGGTTTTTCCTTATTCTCACTGAAGATTGTCCCTCTCTATGATCCATCTGTTAGCAATCTCATAGCAATCACATTACCACTTTTAAACCTATAAATGCCAAAGGGGTATTCAACGCATTGCTTGGCAATGTATTATGTATCCCTCTGGCATTGAAAGGGTTAATCAACTGACAGCCAGTGACTCTCATTTGGTGCACCACAATGCTCACAAAGGATACTCTATTGGGGCAGGGTACTGCTGATGCAAGAATGTATCCACTGCAAGGAGCTGCAATAGAGAGCTGGTGGAGGCAGATAGTGGTGTAACTAATCATTTAACCCCATGAGTGCCACAGGGGTACGCAATGTATTAATCTGCAATGTGTTGCATGCCACTCAAAGAGTTAAAGAGGCAAGACCAATCGTACACCTGCTGGCTGTGTCAGGCTATGGACACATGCAGCCTCCCAGTGCTACTCCTTTCAGAACCCTCTCTCCTCCCATCTTCCCCATTTTGCTGCCTCCCTCCTTCCCAGTTGTCTTTGGTCCATCCCACACTCCACCTTTGATACTCCTCCTAACTTCTACTCTCTCCATGCTGAAGTAACCCATGTACATAAGTAGCGAGACAGCGTGACTGTGTGTGTGTATTTTTTCCTTCCTTCTCATAATGTTTTGGTCAGGTGGTTGACTAGCAAACACACTGCACGATCCCCAGTAGCTCCCTGTCCAGTTCTCCCTTTATAGGTGTGTGTCTGTCTGTCTTTGCTTTCTGTTTGCAATCATTTCAGTGCCAGAGACCTATCCAATGCATTGGATGCCTCTTTTTTCAGTGCCAAAGAGGTATCCAATACATTGGCTAGGTCAGTACCAATGAAAAGGTTAACCCTTTGACTGCCCTTTCACTGCCACAGAGCTATACAATGCATTGGATACTTATTTGCCTGTTAAATAGTTAACCATTTCAGTGTCAAAGAGGTATGTAATGCATTGGATACCTCAGTGCAACTTTTAGAGTTAACCCTTTCTGCCACACACCTATCCAATGCATTCCATACCTCTCTGCTGCTGACAGGGCACTCAGAGGGTTAAACTGTACCTCCCTGAACACTACTCCCTTTATGCGTGTATGAGTGTGTGTATCACGCTGCCCGTTCTTCCCTTGTTATTGTTTTCCTGTCAGTCTACACTGTGTGTGCTCCCATTGGCTGTCCTGTGTTTTTCCCACCCAGTATGGCCATTATATACTGGGCTCCAGCACCCATCCGGTGCCCTTTCGTGGTGTTCCTGTACCAGTGCTAGTATCTGCTCAGTGATTCCCAGTGTACGGACTTGGTCTGCCTGATTACTCTGCATCTTGTCTCCTGCTCCTGTGTACCGACCCTGATTGCCTGACTATTCTTCTACGCCTGCTCCTGTGTACCGACCCGGCTTGGCTGACGTTCCTGCTCCTGTGTACCAACCCGGCTTGGCTGATTTTCCTGCTCCTGTGTACCGACCCGGCTTGGCTGACGTTCCTGCACCGTGATTCGACCTGGTTTGGCTGACGTTCCTGCTCCGTGATTTGACCTGGCTTGGTTGGCGTTCCTGATCTGATGGCCCATTGTCGCCTTGGCGACATTCAGATTCTACAGGCAATCCAGTCTCTGTTTCTGGTTCAGCAGAGTGCGAGAGTCAGTTTCCGTTACTGCTACAGCAGTGTGCCATTGGCCTAGTCTCCGTTATCGCTCCTACAGAGTGCAAGTGTCTGCCTCCGTTACTGCTACGGCAGGGTGCCATTGGTCTAGTCTCTGTTACTGCTCCTGCAGAGTGCAAGTCCCTACCTCCGTTACTGCTACGGCAGTGTGCTATTGGCCTAGTCTCCGTTACTGCTCTTGCAGAGTGCAAGTGTCTGCCTCCGTTACTGCTACGGCAGTGTGCCATTGGCCTTGTCTCCATTACTGCTCCTGCAGAGTGCAAGTGTCTGCCTCCATTACTGTTACGGCAGAGTGCCATTGGTCTAGTCTCCATTACTGCTCCTGCAGAGTGCAAGTGCCTGCCTCCGTTACTGCTACGGCAGTGTGCCATTGGCCTAGTCTCCGTTACTGCTCCTACAGAATGCAAGTGTCTGCCTCCGTTACTGCTCCGGCAGTGTGTCTTTGGTCTAGTCTCCGTTACTGCTCCTGCAGAGTGCAAGTGTCAGTTTCCGTTACTGCTACGGCAGTGTTCTACGTTACTCAATTCCTGATAGTACTCTGGCAGTTCACTTTTGTTCTGCTAACCTGTTCCTGGGCGTTACGTATCCTGAAGCTCTCTATATGGAAAGAGCTCTTTCACAGAACTCTCAACACATGGCACTGTTTACACTCCTTGGAGACCTTTAACCCATGCAGTGCCTTTGTCCTGGGAATCCAACATATTCTGCCTGACCTGTGTCAGTATAGACTGTTATGAACTTTATGGGTTTTTATACTGGACCTGTGTAGGCATATGTATATGTAACCTGTTGTGTGTCTGTATTATTCTGCCTGTATACTACAGGACGTGTGAGGGTTTTTATTTTATTGTGATTTCAAAAAAACTGTGTTTTATCCTAAACCACTGTGTCTGTGTGTCAAACAAACCGTTACAGTGTGTCTCTCTGTTTTATGTTTTTCACTATTTTGCTGACCCACGCACATATCCAATGCATTAAATTCCTCTTTGGTAGTAAAAGGGTTCATGATTGCAGTGGAAAACAGGTATCCAATGCATTGGATATCTCAGTGACACTGAAAGGGTTAACCATTTCATTGCCCTTTCACTGTCACACCTATACAATGCAATGGATACATTACACTTTACATAACTAAAGAAAATCCATCTGCTCGAGCATCTGCAGACATTCCATCCCACTGAATATGCTAAGCTGGTTGCAGGGAGGATCCACTATTTTTATTAAGTCTTCTATCTTGATATCATGTGTCAGCAGAGTGGAAAAATGCCATAGTAACAGCTGTACTTGGTTTCTCAAGAGATGGTTTTACATTGCTGCTAACCTAAGCATCAAGGTGTGTGATTTCAGTTGTACCTGTTTTTCAAATATGAGAGTAGATGTGTCAATTGTTGTGATACTTCCCAGTTCTTCCCCTATTTCATAATGTTTCCTAAGCACACTCTGTACATTGCAGTTTCTTCTGAAAGGCATAGTTCCTTCCAGCTCCCACGGTAAAATATAATATTCCACCACACCCATGATTTCAGTAGAAGTGAAGGGGGATATTGGGAGAAGCATATTTGGCAAACTTATACTCTGCAGATGCATCTGAAGTGGTGTGGGGGGCTTGTTGTGGTGTTGCTGCTGCCTTAGCAACACAATGGCTAGTGGCAAGTAGGAACAATATCATATCACTGCCTGTGTTAGAACAGTGCTGATCATTCCAGAGTCAATGGAGCAGCCTAATCATTCTGCTACTTAGATGACTTAGCAGTAGCAGTTATAGCAGTAGCAAAAGACAGAATGTCACAAGTGGCATTTGCCACCACACCATCTGCTGGCAGTAGGCCATTAGGGCATAATTTTTTCATGGCTTATTTTTTGGCAGTTAATAATCTGCAGTTATTAATCTGCAACTGCTTATAGTTATCTTGAATCACATCTTTGGCCTGCTGTGGATTGCAACCTCCTGTTGTCTCTTCTCTGGTAATAGTGTATCTATCTCTTCCTGCTGTCCATATATCTGTCTGTTCTGCTCACACATGCATTGCTACTCCTTGATGTGCTAATTAGTGGGCCCACACGATGTAATCACATGGTCCTGATCAACCTTTTGGTTATGTTAGGACTAGCAGTGTGTACTGCTGTAGTGTGTGTCTGTTAAAGTCTGTTTTTAAGTCTCCCTTTGAGAGTTAGCCTGAGAGTTGAACAGTATGGTCTGAGGATAGACTGCTATCAACAAAATAACTACTCTCGCTGGATTCAGACCAAAGAACTGTTTATCTTTACCAAGCTCTGACATTTGCATTTTATATCAAACCTGTTTACAGTCTGCTCAGTTAGCCTCTAAACTGCTGACAGAAAAATATCTCAGGTCTGCTTTCTTCTTCAACCCTTATTAAACATTGCAACTTTCACCTCTACTTAATGTCAATGAAGTATATTCTTTAGCCCTGCATTAACTCATGAGTTCACAAAATACTTGGCAGTTCTGCAACTGCCTTTCTTCACCCTCTCTGGCAGGTGCACCCACTGCATCTTGGATTGAACCTTGATTAACCTTCTCTACTGGAACACAAACAGACTGTTGCACAGACTCTCCTGTCCCATGCATTAACCCCACTATGTCCAATTTGGCTCTTTGTTTTTTCATCACCACCCTCACCTTACCCTTCCTCCTGTGTCCACATTAATTATCACTACCACTGCTCTGCTCCCATAAATTTTTCTAATTCCTCCACTCCCTATTGTCACTATCTCCCTCTACCCCTGCAAAAAAGCCCAGCTGTTTTAAGCCTCACTCCTACCTTATGCCCCTATTCTTTCTCCTTCTGCTTGCTGCTAGTAACATCTCACCTAACCCAGACCCCTCTTCCACTCCCTTTTGTACCACAACACCCGCTCACACAGACAACATCTGAAACCAAATAACCAAACCATGTCGCCTATCCTCCTCTCCCCCTCCCTTATGTTTTGGTCTCTGGAACAAATGCTATGTGTGCAATAAACTAACTGCTGTTCATGATTTGTTTATTTCACAATCGCTAAACCTCCTAGCCATCACTGAAACCTGGTTCACATCATCAGACACTGTCTCTACTGCTGCACTCTCACATGGAGGCCAACATTTCACCCACACCTCTAGGCCTGACAACAGACAGGTGGGTGGAGTAGGCATTTTCCTGTCCTCTAACATACATATCAGTTAATTCCCACTGTTCCTTCTCTCTCCTTCCCTACCTTTGAAGGCCACACACTTCGTCTTTTCTCTTCCTTTCCCTTGCGTGTTTGTTGTCATATACAGTAAACCTGGTCCTACTGCCCAGTTCCTTGATCACTTTGCTTCCTGGCCCCCTCATTTCATGTCTTCTGACATTCCCACTCTCATCCCAGGAGACTTTAACATCCCTGCAGACAACCATAGCACCCGCTCTGCCCTCAAATTCCTCTCATTAACAACCTCCTTCGGCCTATCACAGGTAACCAGCCATCCCACAGACAATGACAGTCATTCCGTTGACTTGGTCTTCAAAAACCTCTGCTTTGTCTCCAACGTCTTTAATATTCTCTTTCTCCTCTCTGACTACCACCTCCTAACTGCCAACCTCATCATACCATGCAAATCCACCTCCCCAACCATGATCAAGCGCATGTGGAGAAATCTGGATACTCTTGATCTGCAACAATTTTCTACATCCCTGCAACCTCTTCTCAACCCCATATTTACATTTACTTACCCCAAACAAACTACTTCTCTCTACAACAGCACTCTCACAACAGCCCTTGATAAAGCTGCACCTTCATCTCTACACCACCGCTGCATAACCCTATTAAATCCTTGGCAGACAAGACAAATGCAATTGCTCACACATTGTGCAAAGGCACTGGAGGAAATAGCCCTCCACAACTTACTTCATACACTACAAATTAATTATATATTCTTATAGCTCTGCCCTCTTCCTGGACAAAGAGTCATACTTTTCCTCTCTAATTTCTTTTCTCAACCTTTAAATCTATTCTACAACCATCAATACAAACACCTTCCACTAACTTCTCTGCCCAAGAACTCATCAGCAACTTCAAGGACAAGATCTACTCTATCAGACATGAAATCTCATCACTTCCACCCCCACTCAGCCAGCTTAGCCCTGTCACCTCTCCCATATACTTACTTAGCTCTTTTTCACCCATAACTGAGGATGAAGTTCTCCTCATGTCACACGCTCAAACTTAACAACATTCCCTCATGATCCAATCCCATCTCAGCTCACTCAAGAAAGTTCTCCTCTACTGACTCCAACCCTTACTCACTTATTCAACCTCTCACTGACAATTGGCACCTTCCTATCCTCTTTCAAACATGCACTAATCATACCCATCTTAATGAAACCCACCCCGGAACCAAACTCACTTTCAAACTAACAGCCCATTTCTCTTCTCCCGTTCATCTCCAAGCTCCTTGAATGTCGTGTATATAACCGGCTCACTAAATTACACCCTTATCACTTCATTGAGACTGCCCTCACTAAAGTTGCTAATGACTTGCTCTTCACTAAGTCAAAAGGCCACTACACCCTACTCTTTCTCTTGGACCTGTCAGCTATCTTTGACAAAGTGGATCAGCCACTATTCTTCCAAGCTCTCCCCTTCCTAGGTCTCTGTGACACCACCCTCTTTTGGTTTTCATCATATCTCTACAACCGCTCCTTCAGTGTCTTCTACTCTGGCTCCACTTCTTCGCCCCTCCCACTGTCTGTTGGAGTACCACAAGGATCAGTCCTAGGCCTCTTGTTCGTTTCAATCTACACCTCATCCCTTAGCAAACTAAACTCCTTTGGGTTTCACAATTACCTCTATGCTGATGACACTCATATCTATATTTTCTCACCAGACCTCTCCCCTTTCCTCCTGTCCCAGGTTTCTCTTCTGTGTCTTCCTGGATGTCCCTCTGCCATCTCAAACTTAACCTTAGCAAAACCAAACTCATAATTTTCCCTCCCTCTCCAACAAGCCTTACCCCAGATATTGCCCTCACTGTTAACAGCACCACCATCACACCAACCCCTACATCTCTTTACCTGGGGGTCATATTTGACTCCACCCGATCCTTCATTCACCACAATTAGTTAATCTCCATCTCATGCCTCCTCTACCTCTGTAGGAAAAAGAAATCCATTGCACTCAAATCTTCTCCATAAAATCACTTCCTTATTCAAAAACACTGGGATGAATAGTCTTACTCGTTTCACACTGTTTCACACATAGTAACGTAGTAATTTAGTTGAAAAAAGACTTGCATCCACCTAGTTCAACCCTTTTCCTATTCCTGTTTACCATCGTGATCAAAAAGAAGGCAAAAAAAACCCCTCAATACAGCAATTACAAATTCTCCCTTGAATGGGGGAAAAAAATTCTTCTTGATTCCAAATGGCAATCAGATTTCTCCTTGGATCAACAAGCACTAACTAAATGTTAATCCCAATACTAACGCACATAGCCCTCTATGTTCTGCTCTTTTAAATAGGTATCCAGGTATCCTTTTTAAAGGCATCTAATATATTTGATAGCGCCACCTCCTCAGGCAGTGAATCCCATACCTTTATTGTCCTCACCGTAAGAAACCCTTCCGTTGTAGATGAAATCTCTTTTCCTCAAGTCTAAGCAGGTGGCCCCTTGTCCTTTGTTCTGTTCTGTTAAAGAACAGGTCTTTGGAGAGCCCTTTGTATGGGCCCTGAACATATTTATATAGTGTTATCATATCCCCTCTAAGATGCCGTTTCTGTAGTGTGTACAAGTTTAACTTTTCTAGCCTTTCTTCATAACTAAAACTTTCCATTCTCCTTACTAGTTTTGTAGCCCTCCCTGCACTTTCTCCAGTTCCATAATGTCCTTTTTCAGAAAGGGCGCCCAGAATTGAACAGCATATTCTAGGTGGGGTCTTACCATGGACCTGTAAGGAAGCATAATAATATCTTCCTCCCTTGAGTCAATACCCCTTTTAATACATGCTGATATCTTATTGGCCTTTGCAGCTCCCAGCTGGCACTGCTAAGGCTATTGTCTACCATTACTTCAAAATCCTTTTCATTAGTAGATTTCCCCATAGAAACCCCATTTAAACTATATGTTGCATTTTTATTACTATACCCAAAATGCATAACTTTACACTTGTCTGTATTGAATCTCATTTTCCTGCCCAGTTACTCAATTTGTCCAAATCCTCTTGTAATGAAGACACATCTTGTTCAGACTTTATTACCTTACTTAATTTTGTGTCATCGCAAACACTGATATATGGCTCCCTATGCCTTCTGGGAGGTCATTAATAAACAAATTAAAAAGAAGAGGACCCAGGACAGATCCCTGAGGTACTCCACTCATCACGTTTATCCAGTTGGAGAACTTGAAATTTACTACCACTCTTTGCATTCTATGTTTCAGCCAATTTCCAATACACGCACAAACATTTTCCCCTAAGCCTATTTCATTCAATTTGTACAGTAACCTCTTGTGTGGAACCGTATCAAATGCCTTGGCAAAGTCTAAATAGATCACATCAACCACCGCTCCCACATTTATATTTTTACTCACTTTTTCATAAAATGCGATCAAGTTAGTTTGACAAGACCTGTCTTTCACAAAGCCATGTTGGCTCCTTCTAATGATATTCCTGTTCAAGCTGAATTCTTGAATATATTCCCTTAGCAACCCTTAAAACAACGTCCCTACCACAGATGTCAAGCTTACAGGTCTGTAATTTCCTGGCTGTGATTTTGATCCCTTTTTAAATATGGGCACCATATCTGCTTTACGCCAATCTGTGGGCACCATACCTGAAATAAAAGAATCCCTTAAAATCAAAAATAAAGGTCAAGCCAGCGCCAGGCTTAGCTCTTTAAGTACCCGTGGGTGTATACCCTCCGGCCCCGGGGCTTTGTCTACCTTAACACCATTTCATTATTTTAAAAATTTTTCTTGTGTTAGCCAATCCCATGCTTGCTGTGATTGTTCTATAAAAGTAGTTTGCAGATCTTTGCCCATTGAGTTTTCCTTGGTAAAAACAGAAGAATAGAAATAATTTTGAATATCTGCTTTCTCTCTGTCCCCACTGACCATATAACCCGTTTCAGATAACAAGAACCCAACATAATCAAACTTTAATTTTTTGCCATTAATGTATTTAAATAATTTTTTTGGTCTTGCTCTCCTTAGCAATATTATTTCATTCTCCAGTCTAGCTAATTTAATTGTCTTTTCACAGGTTTTGTTGGCATTTTTGTATTCTGCAAATGCCTCTGCTGATCCCACAGCTTTATAATGTTTAAATGCTGCTTTCTTGTTATTTATTTCATGAATTACTTTACTGGTTAGCCACATTGGTTTTAATTTGCTTCTTTTGTATTTGTTTCCAACGGGGATAAATTTATATATTTATTTTTGCAATGATATTTTGAAGGCATTCCAATTACCTTCTGCGTTTTCTCCTGAAAATATTTTATCCCAGTCAATGTGACCAAGGGATAAATTAAACCTGCTAAAGTTGGCCTTTTTAAAATTCAGTGTTTTGGTGGAACCCATACCAAATTGCTTTTTTTAATTAATCTCAAACGAAACCATGTTATGGTCACTATTCCCCAAGTGCTCCCTTACTTAGATGTTAGAGATAAGTTCTTCAATGTCCGTTATTACCACATTCAGACACGCATTCCCTCTGATTGAGGTCTGCACTAGTTGAGACAAAGAAATTGTCATTCAACAAGTTCAGAAACTTACTGCTTTTAGAAGAATTAGTTGTTCCATTTTTCCAGTCTATTTCTGGATAATTAAATACCCCATAATTATAGTTTTCCCTATTTGAGAAGCATTTTCTATTTACATTAACAGCTGTGATTCTTCAAAGACACCAATGTTTGGTGGTTTATAACAAATACCCACTAATATTTTCTGGGCAGTTTTACCCCCAGTGACTATTTCAACCCACAGGAATTCCATATGTTCACTATTGTCATCACATATATCCTCCCACAAATGACTAAAACAACCTGCTTCCACCTCCTCTCTAGAATCAGGACTTTTCTCAAACAAGAGACTATTAAAATTCTAATCCAAATACTCATCTTATTCCATCTAGACTACTGTAACTCACTCCTAATTGGTCTTTTTCTCACCCGACTAACCCCGCTACAGTCCGTAATGAACACTGCTGCAAGACTAAGCTTCCTCACTCATCGATTCTCCAACACCAGTCCCCTTTGCCAATCCCTACACTGGGCCCCATTAGCATATACAATTACATTCAAAATTCTGGTGCTAACTTACAGAGCCCTTACTAACACTACACCCCCCTATATTTCATCTCTCATTTCCAAATACATTCTGACTCACTATCTTCTCTCTGCACATAACCTTATTCTTTCTATAGTTCTTATTTCATCCTCCCACTCCAGCCTACAGGACTTCTCTCGTGCTGTACCTGAGCTCTGGAATTCCCTCCCCATCCCATCAGACTCTCCCCCAGCTTTCAGATCTTCAGATGCTCCCTGAAAACTCAATTCTTCAGGTAAGACTTTCAACTACCTCCATATCCGCATTGACCAAGGTCAGACCAACAGCCTGTCTAACTACTGCTCACTCTCATTCTCTTCTAATATCACTCTCCCATCTGCATCCCCATCACAACCTTTTCCAAACAGAACCACCTCTTCCCTGGACAACTGCACTCAGTAGCACTTCTTTCTCCCACCTACTAATTGAAAGTTCATGTGGCAGGAGGCACTTACAACCCATAGCACTTACTTCTTCTGTGCCCAACCTACCTTCCTTTAGACTGTAAGCTCTCATAAGCAGGGCCCTTTGATTCTTTTGTTGTCCATATATGATTTGTACTAAATATCTCTGTATATCTATTCCCTATTGTACAGCACTGGGAATAAGTTGAATATATATAAATAAAGAATAATAATAATAATAATATTTTGATTAACTATAAGTTTGCATGCAAAACAAATATTTTTCAGGCTTTTCTCTTTGCAAGCCTGCTGCTATGCTTGCTAACTATTATTTTGAAATAGATAATTAAAAAAAGGGGTTACACTGAATGTGGCAGATGTGTATGGTGGTGGTGGATTGATGTGGTGTTGTTGCTATATATATAGCATCATGATTCATAGGAATAAAAGCTAGACTAATTTGCATTACCATCTTTAAGTATAATTGAAGCTTGTTATTCTCAGAGTGTTGTCAAACATTAATCAGTGATGATAGCAGTGGTCCCAACAGTGCTAGATGGTGGCAGCCCTTCAATTCCTCCCTCCTCCTCATGCTCAGTGCTGCTGTTAATAGAACATGCATCATGGGTTTCCTTTTCCTGTGTGGTTTTGTCCATTTCTGCTACCTGATACTCAGTTGTTATTAGATGTTTATCAACACTGCTGCTACTTGATAGCCAAGTCCTACGATCATTTGCAATATAACCAGCTATACTGAAAGCTCACTCAGACTGCATGAATGCTGGTGGGCAACTAAGGATTTCCATGGCAGTATATGTCAGTGCTAGTCAAAAACTTTTCTGCCTAGAACATAGCTATCTTGCAAGTATGCTGAAACAATCTCACATGCAGAAGGACCACTCCTAGGAACTACACGTGGTCATGTGTATCTGTTACCAACCCATACTGTTGGAGCAAGTCCCTTGAATTGTTGTCTGTGGTGATAATTATGATGATGATGACTAGTGTTCTGAAATATGTTTGGATGTTCTTGTTGATGTGTTTGCTATTGATGCTGGTATAAACCCTTTGCTGAATTATTTTTCATTATGCTTTCTACCAATTTTTGTTTGCTTTAACTTTCTCTCTCTCTCATCGTCCACAATGTAACACGCCACTCGAACTATAATCATATCTTTATTTTCTTTCACAGAATATGATTCCTCAGAGACATGCTGCTGATCATCACACCATGGCACAAATTGATCAAGCTTTGTCAGAAATTCAGAAATGTAATGTTTAAAGCAGGGGTAAAGCAAACTAGCAAGTAGGTACTACTCATTGCTTTTAATGGGCACTTTGTGGGGATCTTGCATAAAGCATACTAATGGCCTTCATTAGCTGGTGCGTGTCTTTATTGTAATTATTACAAGATTCATCAGCCAAAGATGCTCCCTCCAAAGCCTTCCAGTTTTGCATTGTATTCTAGCTTATGACCTTATTCTGCTCATATAAATGCTAGCATGTATAATGTGGAATTCCACCTGGTTGGGCAGATTGTTAAGCTCTTATATGGAGTATAAAGCATTGAAAGCTCTGTAGAAACAGCTAAAATGTGCACAGATTTTGGATGCCATATTCATCATCTCTATGAGGGTTTCTGATTCTGACAGTGATCTAGTCACAACTAAATTTAAAATATGGGCAAAGTAGGGTTTATGCACCATATTTGCAAAAAAGACAAAAAAGAGATAGAAGAGAGCACTATCTCTAAGTGTAGACCGCTTTAACTTAGATATCCACCACCACACAATGTCAATTTTATAGTCCTCAACAGTCCTACTCATATATTAAAGAGGCATGGCTCAGACTCTCAATGTAACAGCATTTACTGGATAACCTCCAGGTATTGGTGTGCATCACTTCCCGTTCTCATCCTTCTCCTTCCTGGATAGACTGGTCTCGCCACACGTTCTTTGAGTTTTCTTATTTTATAGACCTTTGGACTCCCAAACAGCCTTCTAAAAAGGTCTCTCCACCTCTATACAGTGAGGGAAAAATCATTTCATCCCCTGCTGATTTTGTACGTTTGCCCACTGACAAAGAAATGATCAGTCTATAATTTTAAGAGTAGGTTTATTTGAACAGTGAGAAACAGAATAACAACAAAAAATTCCAGAAAAACGCATTTCAAAACAGTTACAAATTGATTTGCATTTTACTGAGTGAAATAAGTATTTGACCCCTTTGCAAAACATGACTTAGTACTTGGTGGAAAAACCCTTGTTGGCAATCACAGAGGTCAGATGTTTCTTGCAGTTGGACACCAGATTTGCACACATCTCAGGAAGGAATTTTGTCCCGCTCCTCTTTGCAGATCCTCTCCAAGCCATTAAGGTTTTGAGGCTGACATTTGGCAACTCGAACCTTCAGCTCCCTCCACAGATTTTCTATGGGATTAAGGTCTGGAGACTGGCTAGGCCACTCCAGGACCTTAATGTGCTTCTTCTTGAGCCACCCCTTTGTTGCTTTGGCCATGTGTTCTGGGTCATTGTCATGCTGGAATACCCATCCACAACACATTTTCAATGCCCTGGCTGAGGGAAGGAGGTTCTCATCCAAGATTTGATGGTACATTGCCCTGTCCATCGTCCCTTTGATGCGGTGAAGTTGTCCTGTCCCCTTAGCAGAAAAATACCCCCAAAGCAAAATGTTTCCACCTCCATGTTTGACGGTGGGGATGGTGTTTTTGGGGTCATAGGCAGCATTCCTTCTCCTCCAAACACAGCGAGTTGAGTTGATGCCAAAGATCTCGATTTTGGTCTCTCCTGACCACAACATTTTCACCCAATTCTCCTCTGAATCATTCAGATGTTCAATGGCAAACTTCAGACAGGCCTGTACATGTGCTTTCTTGAGCAGGGGGATCTTGCAGGCGCTGCAGGATTTCAGTCCTTCAAGGCGTAGTGTGTTACCAATTGTTTTCTTGGCGACTATGGTCCCAGCTGCCTTGAGATCAATGACAAGATCCTCCCATGTAGTTCTGGACTGATTCCTCACTGTTCTCATGATCATTGAAACTCCACAAGGTGAGATCTTGCATGGAGCCCCTGACCGAGGGATACTGACAGTTATTTTGTGTTTCTTCAATTTGTGAATAATCGCACCAACTGTTGTCACCTTCTCACCAAGCTACTTGGCGATGGTCTTGTAGCCCATTCCAGCCTTGTGTAGGTCTACAATCTTGTCCCTGACATCCTTGGACAGCTCTTTGGTCTTGGCCATGGTGGAGAGTTTGGAATCTGATTGATTGATTGCTTCTGTGGACAGGTGTCTTTTATACAGGTAACAAGCTGAGATTAGAAGCACTCCCTTTAAGAGAGTACTCCTAATCTCAGCTTGTTACCTGTATAAAAGACACCTGGGAGCCAGAAATCTTGCTGATTGAAAGGGTCAAATACTTATTTCACTCAGTAAAACACAAACCAATTTATAACTTTTTTGAAATGCATTTTTCAGGATTTTTTTATTATTCTGTCACTAAATATTCAAATAAACCTGCCATTAAAAATATAGACTGATCATTTATTTGTCAGTGGGCAAATGTACAGAATCAGCAGGGGATCAAATAATTTTTTCCTCCGGGTGTATAAGTGATAGAAGGGGATATTTAATATGGGAGAGTAGGACTCTCTAGGAACGTCTAAGTAACTGATACTTAGAAGTCCCTAGAGAGTCCAAATCTCCCTTATATTATAGACAGCAATATCCCCTTCTACCACTTATGTAGAGGTGGAGTGACCTTATTAGAAGGCTGTTTGGGAGCCCAAAGGTCTATAAAATAAGAAAATTCAAAGAAGGTGTGGAAAGACTAGTCTATCCAGGAGGGAGAAGGACGAGGATGGGGAGTGATACACACAGATACCTGCACTGAAGGTTATCCAGTGAATGCTGCTACACTGTGAGACTGGTCCATGCCTTTTTAATATGTGAGTAGGACTGTTGAGCACTATAAAGGTGACATTGTGTGGTGGTGGATATCCAAGTTAAAGCGGTCTACACTTAGAGTGAGTGCACTTTTTTGTCTCTTTTTTGTCTTTTTACCATTTATGTGGAGAGTTGGATTTCCAGCGATTCACAAGTGAGGAGCAGCACTGCAGTTGTTGGAGAAGGAATCGAAAAATTACTTGAACTTTTTGCTTTTCCTTTTTTGTCCTTTCTTTTGTTTCCTATTGGGACTGATAGGATATAATAGCCATTTTTGTGGTAATTAGCGCTCATTGAGAGTGGTTGTTTTTTTATGCACCATATTACCTATTCTCAAAGCAGCTATTATGTTGAAGCCATTATCAGCAGACACAAAACCAGCTTTCAAGTCATTCATCTATACGTGCTCTAGTTTATTGAACACATCTATGGCTTTGTGGGATTGTCGCTCAAAAATCTGCTGGAACAAAGTGGCATGCCGATGGTATGGGCTAGCCTACTGCTGTTTTTTACTCAAACTGCCAAAACCAGAGGCAAAAACACTGGCTGTATCTGTGACCTGATTCTGCATGCTATTGTTGTCCACTGGTGGGAGGGTAACCCTGTGGGCAATGACAGCCATATGGTTTCTACTCTGATTGCTTGTCCATATTTGTTGTCAGGTGACTTGTTCTTTCAGTATGAGGTTTTTAGCTCTTTGTCCACACTAACTACCTACTTGTATAATTCTAGCACAGCAATCCTTAAAAAGTACTGCAACTTGAGATATACCAGTGTGGTGAAACATATGGTAGCAGTTCTTTAAAACTTCTGTTTTCTAGAAAAGAATACAACAGCATGTCAGCTGTCAACATCTTGGCAACTTTGCCATTTTACAAGAGTACTTTGGGATTATACAACACATGAAGGGAGTGCTGCAATGGACCCACTAATTTCAAACATTCAACTAAATCCTGGATCCTTCCATAAAGCCTGGGAAGGTTCTTATGTTTGCCCAGGATGATGAGACTCCATTAGACTTATGAGCTTGATTCTTGAGCATAAGAGAGAATCATATACAGCGGTATAGGTAGAAATACATAAATGCTAAGAGTGAAAATGTGGTATGCCCATGAGAGAGAAATTTGTGTCAGAGTTAAGGAGGATTACACAAAGTGTAGAGCGTATTCCTGGACACACAAGGAAAATCTATGGAGGAATAACAGTAGAACTAGGAGTCCAAGATCTATTTTGAGACCTACGAGACAAGAAAAAAGAGTTAGCTTTTTGAATGTGGACCAGGATAGTTCTACTTTGGATCAGTTTACTGCCACCTCTTCCTTTCCATCCCCTAATGCACATACGCCAACAAGTGATGTGTTCATCAGAGAAAGGGAATTAGTAATCGAGTAAAAAGCGAATGGAGGCATACATAGAGAGATTATCCTCATCCACAAGGACATTTGGTACAGGGGCGGCAAGATCACGCACAAGATTGGGTCCAAAGAGGAAGAGGAAGGATGAATTGACTGAGATGCGATCTCAAGAAAAGGTGGGGAACTTGTCAAGTAAAACCATTAGTCCAGCACAGATGAGTGTTTTGAGTAAGGGTTTAAATTTTTCCCCTAATAGACATTTCGATCTATTGGACACTATACTTGATATTAATCATTTTGTGAGGCTCCTCAATTTAAGAAGCTTTTATGATGAGACCAATCAGGAGACTGAATGACTTGAGCAACATAATGAATCACATTTTTTCATGTCTATAGATGGCAATAATGGGAATGTGTCCCTTAATTGTAGTTCATTATTGGTTTGTATGGATGAAAATATGGTCACTCCTAAACTTAGATTAGTGGATCAATGTGCAGCTTTGGCTATGGATGGTCTGAGACAGGAAGAATTATTTTGACTCATCAGGTTTTGTGAAACAATCCATGGTGGATGTAGATAGATGGTTTAAACCTGTTCTGATTTCTATCCAATCCAGTGCTACAGTCAAGCTAATGAAGCTTTTCAGGAAATGGTGGAACAGAATCTTTTTCAGCTTAATAAAGATACATAAATTGTTGGTTCATATAGGGATAATATTACTAGGGAGGAGAGGCTAGCTATAAAGCAGTTAGCAGAAGATAGCTCCTTAGCTATTAGGAACTCATATAAAGAAGGTAGTGTGGTAGTGCTTGACTCAGTGCAGTACAACCAGGAGTCTTCAAGGCAACTGGAGGATGTAGAATCTTATGTAGTTCTGAATAAGGATCCTACTAAAACATTTATGAGGAAGATGTATAAGCTGATTGATGAAGGCATTAGCCTTGGAGTCATTTCAGGAAAACAGGCAGATTTTTTGAAGGTGGGTCATCCTAGGATGCTGCTCATTTTCCACCATCTCCCTAAGATACACAAGCCAGATCACCCACCTAAAGGAAGACCAATTGTATCGGGCACTGGCTCATTAAATGAGAACTTATCAGTTGAATCATATTTACAGCCTTCAGTGACTTGACTCACTGGTTACACTAGAGACTCGGGGCATTTGTTGAGCCAGTTTTCTGATTTAAAGGTGAGTAGCGATCTGGCTTGGGGATCAATGGATGTGGTATCCTTTTATTCTACTATTCCTCGTGATATGGGTTTGAAGGTGATAAGGTTTCATCTCGAACGGTATTCAAGCTACTCCACCGACTTGAAGAATTTTCTATTAGATGGTATCCAGTATTTTTAGAAGCATCATTTTTTTAAGTATGATGGGGTATACTATTTACAGAAGTGGGTCACCTCAGTTGGGGCAAAGTTTGCCCCATGTTTTATTAACCTATAGATGGGTTGGTTTGAATATTTTATTTTTTCTATGTCGACAATCTCTTATTTTTGTGGCAAAACACTGAGGAAAATGTTTTGGCCTTCAATTCCTTAATAAATGATAATAGTATGAATTTATGGTTCACCCAGGAGTTTGGGGGCAAGGAAACATCTATTTTGGATCTGAGGCTCTCCTCCAAAGGGGAAAGGATACAAACTACAATATATAGGGTTATGTGCAGGTAACTTGCCATCAGAGACACACCATAAAAGGGGTACCTATTGGGAAGTTCCTTAGAATACATAGAAACTGCTTGACAGAAGAGCAGTTTATGGTTCAGTCAGATATTTTGAGCAAACACTTTTTAGTTGGAGATGTTAATCCTTGAGTATGGTTGATTCAGCGTAAGGACAGCTTTGAATACAGATCAGTCTGTGCTTGTACAACAGGCAGTTAAATGTGACAAGACTAAGAAAAAAAAACATTTCTGCTTATATTTGTTACGGATTACAACCTGGAACTCAATTGCATTCTAATTATTGTTAATAAACATATGCTCATTCTTAACAGTCATGTATTTTTGAGACCAGTCTTGGAGGGGCAATGTAAGTTTGTGGCAAGGAAGAGCACTTTCACAAAGTTTTCACCAACATGGCTATCCACACTAGGGATGTATAGGTTTGGAGTGAGGCGATGCCTTGCCTGTGCTTATGTTCAGGTTAGTAGTTAGGTGGTTATAAAGAATACAGGTAAAAAGTATTCAATCAGGCAGTACATTAATCGCTGTCTGACTCATGTATTCTCATGTTTGAGGTGTGGTAGACAGTACAGGGAATTCGTCAGCAGGCCATATAAATAAAATTTTTATTGATGGCATTAAATATATATATATATTATATAAACTTCAAGGCGGGTTACACAGCACTCATAGGGAAACTTTTTCATAAATGAAGAAGTGTTGTTTATTTATTCAACATTTCGGCCAAAGAATATGGCCTTTTTCATTTCCCTGTGAGTCTAACCCGCTTGAAGTTCATGAATAATCATTATTATTGACACACACCTGGGGCATTTTCCATTTAATGGTGAGTGCAATCCTCTCTCTTGCTATATATATATATATATATATATATATATATATATATATATATATATATATATAATGTCTGAATAATTAGAGTTGGGAAGTTAGCTGGGAAAAGAGAATGAAACAATGTAGTAAGCTGAATGCCCAGGTAGATGAAATGATGGGTTGACTATGGGAAACTGAAATTCAAAGCTAGGAGTTTCATAGGGTTAGGGATACTGACAGAGCCTGGGATTTGTTGGCATTAGTCTAAGAACCAGAGATGGCTTAGTAGCAGGAGAGATATGCAAGCAGATTAGGCAAGGTAGTCAGGGTTTGTAGGAGAGTTAGGAGAACATCACTGGTAAATAACAAGAGTATATGTTCCATGGATCCCACCTGGACTCCTGCAATATTGAGGTTAGTGTGAAAGTGTGCAGAAAAGCGGGGTTGATAGCAAACAACCCTGGTGAGTACCACCCCGTATAGGAAACATGGGGAAGTAGTACTGAAACTGCTGTTTGAGCTTAGGGAACAGAATACAAGGACCGGATGTAGAGGAAAAAGTGTTTTGGGAAGTGAAACTCAATTCAGATGATCGAAAACATCAAGAGATATGAGCATTAATAGGATGCGTATAGACTAATGATGAGCGAGCACCCCGATGCTCGGGTGCTCTGACCGAGCACCGCCGGAGGCTCGAGTGCTCGGCCGAGCACCCGAGCCCCATTCAATTGAATGGGGCGACACGAGCATTACACCAGGCACCCCCTGCTCTGATGAGGGGAGGGTGCCTGGTCAATGCCCCCCTTCATCTCCGCAATGTCCCCCTTCATCTCCGCAATGTCCCCCTTCATCTCCGCTATGCCCCTCTTCCACAATGTCCCCCTTCATCTCCTCTATGCCCCTCTTCCACAATGTCCCCCTTCATCTCCGCTATGCCCCTCTTCCACAATGTCCCCCTTCATCTCCTCTATGGCATAGAGGAGATGAAGGGGGACATTGTGGAAGAGGGGCATAGCGGAGATGAAGGGGGACATTGTGGAAGAGGGGCATAGAGGAGATGAAGGGGGACATTGTGGAAGAGGGGCATAGCGGAGATGAAGGGGGACATTGTGGAAGAGGGGCATAGACTCTATGCCCCTCTTCCACAATGTCCCCCTTCATCTCCGCTATGCCCCTCTTCCACAATGTCCCCCTTCATCTCCACACTGTCCCCCTTCATCTCCGCAATGCCCCCTTCATCTCCTCAATGCCCCCGTACCTCCAGTCCCTGGTGGTCCAGCGGAGCGTCTTCAGATCTGTGCCTCCTCCGGCACAGATCCCCGCCACCCGAACACGGCGGGCGAGCACATGGCGGTACTCGACGAGTACCGCCATGTGCCGAGCAGAGCGATGCTCGAGCCGATCCGAGCATCGGCCGAGCACGCTCGCTCAACACTAGTATAGACCTAGCATAGTGAACAAAGTTGACATATATTATCTGAGGCCTGGTGGCCCTGAAAAAAACCCACGTGGTCATGATGGACAAAAAAGGCAAGATAGTGAAGACCCTGTCCACCAAGATTTTTATGAACATTTTCTTGTTTGTATTAATTAGAGGAATAGGGAGATAAGAGTAGCAATTAGTTGAGTCCCTCCCTTTCTTGTGGATAAGCACCACAATAGCCTGGAGCATGGATGGAGAGAGGTCGCCCCTACTCAAAAGGAATTGATAACTGTTAAAAGATGAGGCAAAAGGCAAGGGAGAAAATATTTATAACATTTATTGATGAAACCATCCTACCCATGAGCTTTAGAAGCCTTGAGTTGCTTTACCACCTGCAAAATCTCTTGGGCAACAATGGGAGCATCCAGAATCTCTCTCTCCTGAAAGTTGAGGCAGGGAGGACTGTTGACGCTAAGGGAGGACTTTCAAAGGGATAGCCTCCGCGGCATGTAAATCTGAATATAGGAATGAAAAGGAAGAAAAAGCAGAAAGTATTTGTCGAGGCTCTTGAGAAAGTGTTCCATTCAAATATTGGATGGTGTGAATGTTATTGTGCTGGACCTGTCATAACGATAAGCTTGCATTGGTTGTGCTTTGTTAGAGTACTGAAAGAACCATTGGTTAGTCCAACACAATGCCTTTTCCACATGGGAAATCAATAAAGCATTC
This sequence comes from Rhinophrynus dorsalis, assembly GCA_037306005.1. Taxonomy (NCBI): domain Eukaryota; kingdom Metazoa; phylum Chordata; class Amphibia; order Anura; family Rhinophrynidae; genus Rhinophrynus; species Rhinophrynus dorsalis. The sequence continues at coordinate 235,397,312 of CM074718.1, read as the reverse complement.
AGATGACCCTGGAGTGCCAAGATCTTAGTCAGCAGGTCAGGAGAAGGAGAAACCTTATGTGTGCTAGAAAGAGTGACCAGTTCTGAGGAAAGAGAATCTATTTCAGCCAAATGTTCTCAATGATCCCTGGAGCTGTGACTGATAAGTTCCCTTCGTGAAGTGGCTATATGGGCCTCTCATAAGGAAAAATGGACTGGTGACAGAGCCAAGCTTCTCAGAAATTTGGCCATGCAGCCAAGGGTCAGAGTGCAAAGAATCATTAACTTTCCAGAGGTCAGGGCCTCAAAACGGACCCAGGTGAGAAAATTAGGAAAGGAGCACAGAATAATTTAACCAGGTAACTGGACGAATGTTAGAGGAGATAAGATTGGGAAGGACCATTTGACTTGCTGTGAGCAAAGTGATGATGAAATGAAGAATGAAAAATGAAGTCTGTGCTGATGAATGGATGAATGAAAAGAAACATATATGAATTAGTGAAAATAAATTATGAATAGTTAATTGCTCTTCCAATTAAATAAATCTCACATCCTTATGTTCGTGAACTAAAGTGACTAAATAAAATCAATTAGCAGGTATAAAAAAAATTGTGCATATAGGTGTATTTTCCATTATTTGCAATCCAACCTTAATGGTGGATTGATAAAACTTGTCCTATATTATGAATATGGATAGATGATCCTAATTCTTTACAATCTAATCACAGAGATTTAAGTGTTCCTATTTATGCCACATCAAAGTTGAAGCCATGCATCACCCATGTTGTCTAGCTCTAGTCACAATTATGGGGGGGGGCGAAAAGTGTGAAAAATTTCTCACATTAGTTTTCGTGAAAACTTGCTGATTTTCACTTTTCCTACGAACGTTTTCACCTTTTCATATATGCAAAAATGTCCTCCATTTCGCCTATATTAACAAATTATTTGCCTATTTAACCCTTTGCGTGCCAGAGGGGTACAGAATGCATTGCTTTGCAATGCATTCCATTCCCCTCTGGCACTCAAAGGGTTAAACAAATTTTTGTTTGCCTATTTTTCCTAGAGGTACTACATTTCCCATTGCAATATTACTTCTTCAGTGAGTCCTGCAGCAACATATCCTTTGTATTGGCATGCAGAGTGCATTTGTCCTTTGCCCGCAACACTAACTTCCTTTTTAAGTGACACTGGCACATATTCATGATTATGTCAAGAGATTAAAAAAAATAAAAAAATGTATATATATATATATATATATATATATATATATATATATATATACATCGTACAATGTGGCAGATGTATATTGTATTGGTGGTGGGGGACTGGCTGGTATGGTGTGATTTGTGTATGTATATACTATTGTCATCATCAAATCACTGTCCTCCTTCTCAGATTATTGACACACATTACTTGTCATTCATAGCAGTGGTCCCAAGTGGGGTAAATGGTGGCAACCCTTTTTTACATCCCTCCTCCACCTCCTCATCTGTGCTGCTGTTAATATATTTGTCCTGGCTTTGTCTGTCATGTGTGGTTTCTGCTACCTGATACTCAGATGTTATGAGATATTGGTTCATTTTTAAGAATGTTAGTCTCCCAACATTGCTGCTTGATAGCCGTGTCCTGCGATGATTGACAATATAACCAGCAACACTGAAAACCCTCTTAGACTCAATGCTTGTTGGAGGACAACTAAGGGTTTCCACTACAGTATGTGTCAATGCTGGCCACACACACTGCTTTGTTTGCCAGTAGTCCATGAGGTCATTGTTTCTGCATTGAACGTAGCTATCCTGCAAATATGAAGAAACTAATGCAGTGGGACCACTTCTAGGAGCTATACAGTGTTCCTGTGTGTCAGTTACCAACCCGTATTTAGGCAGCAAGTCCCAAAAAGATTTGCCTCCACCACCAATGTTGGGTTTTTGCCACCCCTGCTGAGACCCATGAATTGCCCTGTGTTCTGAATGGGATATTCTGGTTGATGATGTAGATGCTTCTGCTGGTTGAAATGCTTTGCTGCCTTCCTTTTCACTATACTGTGTAGATGTTTGTTGTGCCCTCACTTTCTTCCTCTCATCCTCCAAGATGTAACTGTCCACTCGATATTCCTTGACAGAAACCAGTTCCTCAGAGAGCTGCTGCTGATCCTCATGGCTTCTAACACGGAGGCATATATAAGGTGAGAGATAAGCCCTGATGAAGTGGTGTACAGCTACGTAACATATATGGTAGTAGTGAGGTCTGTTATTTTATTTATTTTTAAAGTATATGTGCACATATAGATATTTTTATAATGTGTATGTATTACTACCTTTTGTATTAGACATTTGATACCTATAAAAAAAAATCATATCATTGTGACCAAGTTTGGGTTACAGTTACTCTGTGAGGCAGATTCCCTAGGAGTCCCTTTTGTCTGGATATATAGGGATATATATACATATCTCCCACTCAGTGTATTCTATCAAGGAACTCTATTGATAATATATCTTTATTGGAGATCCAAGAAACATTTAGGTGAGGTGTGGAGTACAGATTTTACCCTGAGGAATGAGGAACAAGGATGGGGAGAGAGCCATACAGATACCTGCACTTGGGGTAATCCAGTGGATGCTGTTATACTGAGAGGCTGGTATATGCCTCTGGAACATGTGAGTAGAACCAACAACTCTTTTAAAAGGTGATACCAGTGGTGGCAGTTGGATATAAAAGTTACAGTCTGCACTTAGAGCGTGTTTTTCTGCACTAAAAATATCAGTGGTAGAAGTTCACTAATTCCTGCCCCAATGTGACTCACCGATGTGACTCACCAGCATGGTTACCTCCTCAAAGGCTTTCAGTAGCTCACATACATCGCACATTAGTTGCCATTGGCCAGGTGACAACGTTTTGCATGGTGTACTCTCTAATGGCCTTATTCTGCTGGTACAGATGCTCTAGTATGTACATCATGGAATTCCACCTGATAGGAACCTCCATTTTCAGCTGATGATGGGCAGGTTTTTATGCTCTTGCATGGAATATAGAGAGCTGCGTGCATTATATGACCGACTAAAATGCGAGTAATAGTAAGCATCTCTTTGAGGGTTTTTGGATTCTGGTCACAACTAAATTTAGCACATGGGCAAAGCAGGGCACATACACCATACCACCTATTGTCAAAGCAGCGATTAGGTTGGAGCCGTTATCAGCAGCCACAAAACCAGCTTTTAAGGAGTGGGGTACAAGCCATACCTCTATCACCTGCTCTAGCTTACTTAGAACATCTACAACTTTGTGGGACTGTCTCTCAAAACTCTGCATGCAAGGTGGTGTGACCATGGTATGAGCTACTCTGCAAGAGCTTAATGAGATAGAGCCACTAGCACCCCAACCGGTGCGTGAACGGAGAGCAAGTGCACTGCAAGAGCTGAGGATAATAGAGCCAATAGCCCCCATGGGCGTAGTAACGGAGACCAATTATACTGCAAGAGCTTAATGAGCTAGAGCCAATGGCACCCACCCGGTGCGTTAAACGGAGACCAAGGACACTGCGAGAGCTGAGGATAATAGAGCCAATAGCCCCCATGGGCGTTGTAACGGAAACCAATTACACTGCAAGAGCTTAGCTGTATGGAGCCAATGGCACCCCCACGGTTGCTGTAACGGAGACCAACTACACTGCAATGCTTAGCTGGATAGAGCCAATGGCAACCCCACGGGCGCTGTACGAAGACCTAATGCTCAGAAAGTGTAGCGGAAGGCTCAGGGTAGCGGAAGCAATGGCTCTGCAAGTGTTAACGAGGCTCAATGAATGGAGACAACTGATCTGCAAGTGTTAACAGAGGCTCAGTGAACGGAGACAACTGCTCTGCAAGTGTTAACGGAGGCTCAGTGAATGGAGGCATGGCTCTGCAAGTGTTAACGGAAGGCACAATGCTCTGTAAGAGTAAACGGAGGCCCAGAGAAACGGAGGCAGCAGGCTCAGCAAGAGTAAACGGAAAGGCCCAGTACACAGGAGGCAACGACACAGTCAGCCCTGCCACAAGCACGGCGGAAGACAGAATATCACCCAGGCGACACTGGAACAGCACACAGCAGGAACACAGGCAGGGTCAACAACGTAGCCGTGTCAGGTCACGGAGCAGGAACGTCAGCCAGGCCGGGTCAAATCATGGAGCAGGAACATCAGCCAGGCTGGGTCAAATCATGGAGCAGGAACTAAGGAGCGTAGTCAGACAAGCTAAGTCGGTACACAGGAAGCAGGAACACTGGAACACAGCTACTCAGCAACACTGGCTCAGGAACACCATGAAAGGGCACCTGACAGGTGCCAAAGGCCAGTTTAAATAGGCCATACTTGGACGGGCCAAACAAGCTCAGCCAAAGGGAGCGCACCAAAGCAAAGAGTGACAGAGGAAGATCACGGGCACTGTGATAGGTGTCTAGGTGTGAGCCTGCTTTACCCTTGCTCACATGCTTTTTTGCACAGACAACAGATAGTAACATGCTTAGCTTGAGGATTCTGAGTGAAGTATCTGCATACTGTGAACTTCATGGAATGATGGGTTCCTGATGTGCTGCTGGTACTACTACTACTGGGGCTAGAGGTTAATGCAATTCTGCTTCCACTACTACTAGGTGTCAAAGGTGCAGCACTTACAGCAGCAGAGGCACTTATCATATCTAACACTGTGGATGTTAAAAACCTGTGTTGCTGTTGCTGCTGCTGGGTACTCAAAACAGGTGTGTGAGACTGAGTGGGACTTGGACTAGGCGATGATCCGGATGATGACGGATAGGGTGACTGTGTGCTTTTTGACATCTGTGCTTGTCCAGGGTCAGACTTCCCAATGGCTTTCTCAAACAGTTTTTAGACAGATGCAGTGCTCCTTAAAAGTGGTGGAAGATTCAGCCTTTGACTTTCTGCTAACCTTATAGCCCTGTTATCATCCTCACTCTCAACTTCATCTGTAACTGATCAAGAGAAGGATGCTGGAGGGCTATATTCTAGATCTGCATCATCATCAGTCATCTTTAGCTCATGCTCAGAAGCATCAGCATCAACTGACAGTTCTTGCCCACTACTACCCTTATATTCCTCTAAGTTTTTAGAGGTCTCAAACAATTTCTACTTTTACTGTAACAAAGTTTGCTACTACTTTGAGGACAGGTGTTTTGGTGCTTGATTGTCTCACTATCTGATGCAGCAGGCGGTTCAGCTGCTACACCTTCCTCTATTATGCTATTGCCAGCATCATCAACACTTGAATGTGACTTTTTGTCGTCTTCAGTGTTCTTCTTATGTGGTTCTTTATTTCTGCTGGCACTGGAGGTGCTGGAACTATTTTTGCTGGGACCTTGACACACTGCATCCTCGCTTGTAGGAGAGGGATCATCATCACTGATTGCACATGCTGCAGCAACCATTGCTGCAGTCAGTTGTTGAACTACTACTCTCACTTCCCTGCAATGCTCCCCCATCCCCCCTCTCCCTACCCCTTGTGCGTTTACTGGACATTACTCAACTATGGTGGTTTTACTCTATACAACTGATGGAGTATGATCTCTTGACTAAGCCAAGTCAGCTGTCAGTCACTGTCACATAATATATTTAGTTCTTTATTTCTTTATTCTTTTATTTTTATTTTTTTTTATTCTTTTTTATTTTTTTTTTATTTTTTTTTAAGTTGTCCACCCTGTTTTATCACTGTCACTGTCTGTCCAATAAAAAATATAACTGTAAAAAAAAATCAGCAACTTCTTTCCCCAGACTTACCCACCCAGCACAGAGACAGTAAACAGCAAGCAAATAGGTCCCCAGCTGCCTGTGCCTTGCCAGTCAGTCAATATGAATTACAGGGTATTATTAGGGGTCAACTTCCTTCCTCCCTTCTTCTTCCCAGAGTGCCCCACTGACTCTCCTAATACAGGAAACAAATATTCTACCTAAAAGATTCCCTAAACTAAACTTCAATTCTCCTATATTCTCTAGCTCAAACAACGTGCTGCTCTCTCCTCTCACAAACACAGAATGGCATGTTGTGAGAGCCTGACACCCTTTTATATGGTTGTAGAAAACTTTTGTGTCATGGAGAAAAACATTTTTCCCATTGATTTCAGTGCACAATAAGCTAGGTGAAAAAAGCAAGAAAAAGTGGAAAATCAACGTTATTGCTAGAAATGTTATCCCCAAGCAAAAAGTGCCATTTTTCTCTGATTTCAGTTTGAGGAGAACATTTTTGCCCATCCCTAGTCACAATCAGACATTTTTAAGTAAAATGTTTAATATATAATGTGTCATATCAGGTCCTTGCATTAAGTTAGCATGAATGTCTAGTTGTACTTCATTGATTTTTAGCATTAAAGTTTGATCACACTTTGTCCTTCTCTGACTCTTCCTAACATCATTTAATACAGTGATAGATGATTGTTTAATATGTAGAACTGGAAAATGTTGTAGCAAGCAAACTGCACCATTAAATTAAATGGGGTTTTAAGCCTTTGAATAGAGGTCTCTCATACGTGGCCAAATAACCAAGGGATTAATAGCCCTTTTTAAATTAATGAATATTTGTTGAGTTTTTATTTATCCATCAGAGTGCAGTTGGTTTGGTCCAAAATTGTTCCAGTTCTCAATATTAAATTAGCCCCATGGCTCTAATTACTCTAATTACTTATTGCTTAACCACCCCCACATTAATTTTCTTCAGATATTCTTAAATGTTGTATGTATTTAGTGTTTCTTTATTCACTCAGTGAATTTTATTTACTACATCGGCATTTTACTCTGTTACAGATTAATTCTGCATTTTATTTCAGCTGTCTGTTATTTCTTGTTTGTTCAGGACTTTCCTTCCTTCTGTTTGAATGTACTTTTGTGTAAAAAAGTCAATACAAATCTACTGTTTCAGATTTTTAGGTGTTTGAATAAAATCCCCCCTCCCCAATGCTTTTTACTCTGGCGTCAATTTTTTTGACAACATCAGGCTTATTGAAAACATAACTACACATTTTTGAACAATAAAGCATATTGGGACACAGAACTGTACATATAATATACAGAATGCAGAAAGAAATCCATTTTTTTCATCATGACAGAAAGATATGTAAGGCAGCAAAGCCAAGTTAAATCCAGCTTGGCTGAAAATATATCTAATCCAGTGCCTACCTTAAAGTAAGCTGTTGATCCATATAAGTTTTTTTCTGAAGTATGAACTTGAAAGAGATAAAAAAAAAGAATTATTACAAACTGAACAAATAAAGCAAAAAAACATTATTCATTTAAACATTACACAATATCTTTGAATGAGAATGTGAAGGTATGAGAGGGATTAAACACTAGTTACCTTGAGGCAGGCACAGTGCAGTCATCAGCAAATGAAAAGGGGAAAGGAAGGGACACAGCTTTCCACAAAAGCCCACATAAAGTACCTGTAACATAAACACCCTGGTATTTATGTTCATCATGTAAAACCAAACCCCCAGAAAAGAAATTGAGAGCTGCTGTCACTATGCCCCCTGTCTCTCCCCAAGGGCACAAAGAAAGTGGGCGAAAATCCCAGCGGAAGATTAGAGAAACCCAGCCTTAACCTGGACGTTTGATGATGAGGGTAACATCTGTGTCATCATCATGTTATTGTGCTAGGGTATGGGCAAAGGAAAATGTACCCACTATCTATGTCCTGGAACCCTGAGGGTCCTCTGGCATACCACATTTACCTCTGTTACTTCCCCCACCAGCTGATGGCAAGTCTGTAGATGTGAGGATCTGGCAGTTTGTGTCTAGCCATTGCATATCGTGTTGTGCACTGACATATGGCAATGTGGTGTAGAGTAATTGAATGCATTATGTCAGGGGGCAACTGCAAACATTCCATACTGCTTAATATACGAAGCTGGTGGCAGGGAATATTCATTATTTTTATACAGTCTTCTCATCATCATGTATACTTAGCAGAATGGACAGCAGTACTTGATTTCTTGAGTTTGTTTTACATTTCCCATCTAATATTCATGGTGTTGGATTGAAGTTGTGTCAGTTACTTAATATGAAAACTGCTGTGTTAATTGTTGTGATTCATTCCAGTCATTTCCCTATTTCCCAATGTTTCTTAACACATCTAGTACACATTGCAGTTTCTGATTAAAGGGACAGTTCCTTACAACTGTCTAGGTAAAAATAGTATTCCACCACACCCATGATTTTAGCAGAGGTGCAGGAGGAGATTGGGAGAAGCATGATTAGCCAATTTCTTCTCTCTTGATGAACCTGACGTGGTGTGGGGGCTTGTAGTAGTTTTCCTGCTTCCTCAGCAACACTACGATTAGTGGCAAGTAGAAAGCATCATTGGACCACTTTCTGTTTTGTATCAGTGCTGATGAATGAGCCCAGTCAAATGAAGCTGCCTACTCCCACTGCTTAGATCCCTGATCCCACTCAAATGGAAATCAACATCCCCCTATTGTCATGGAATGGTTGTCCAAGACTCCTGGCTCCTCCAAAAAGATGCTTCGTCATCTCTACAGATTATCTTCCCAGGTTTGACCTTACTTAGTCTACATGTACTTCCTATCACCAGACCTTTGTAGTGTCTCCAATTTGAGAGTATCAGCTTGCTTCCTAGCCCATAGACCTCCCTCCTTCCCAACTTCCTATCAGACCTTTCACATATCCTTATTCTCCTGCCGACATCATTGTCTATATTTGTTCAGCTGCCTCTCATAAGTCACTGGATCACATCTCCCTCCCCCATCCCCTTTATATATACAATATTTTTTGCTTCTTTGCATCATGATCTCACTACATCTCCCACCACTTCCTCATACGCTGTCAGTTCCCATACTTCCAATTTCCTGACTTTTTCCTGACCATCAACCCCCTCCCAACCACCTCCACTCTTCCCTGAAATTCTCTCAGCATTTACATTGATACATCTATCCACACTCTTACATGGTGTATTGTTAATGTATATATTGTCTGTAATAGCTTAATCATTGTAATTTATCATACTCTGTTTATACCTTCTCCACTACTATCAATGTCAACTACTTTAAGTCTGAATTGTGGCATATTTTTTTATTTCCCTTGCTTTCTGACTTCTCTTTGTAATTCACATTTATTCTCAATAAATTATTTTACAAGCAAAAAAATGTATTATTGTTCTCTCAACATACTGTTGGTGACAAGGGCACTCTACAAGATAAATAACATATTGTCTTCAACAGTTAATTAAATCATTGATTGTGAATTATTCTCCAGTGTGGATAGATTTAATCACTTTGGCCTTATGATTAATATTAGGGTTGGGCCAAAGGTCCCATTGTGTTCCCACTAAAAAATCCATGAAAACCATGTGGTTGTCTGTTTTTGTTGTGGGAAATAAAGCCCTTAAAACTTTTCCATTTTTGCTCATTGCCAAAAAAATGTATCTATTTTTTCCAATGGCTACAAATTTCCATCCCTTTACTCACATGTACTTCGCGTTTTCCAACCAAAAACATGATGTGTCCAGAAAGTGAAACACAATACAAGCAGCTAGAGATAGTGCTAAACTTTGTGCTGTGAGTTATTTAGCAGAACTGAGGCAGTAGAGGCCTATATTGACTGCTAATAGCTATCACTATGATCACCTGGAATACAAATAAAAGGAGGAGCTGGAAAGACAGCAATGCATCTAGTAAGTCTGAGGAGGAGGAAGTGACCACTACCAGCATTGAAGGGTCTGGATGCCATGATTCCATAAACCTGGAGTGATGCGATGTAGCTAGACTAGAGGTCAAAGTAGCCCACAACCTCACTAGACCCTGTGATTACCCTTCCCCCAGCATTATCCCTCTGTAACATGGTACTGAGGAAGGCAGAACTGGTGGCTAGCAGAAGTAATACCAACATGAGCACATATCAGCTGCATGTGCCTGCTGGTGCTGGACCCTAAGCATGTTGTTTTGTTAGTGCTGTGCCAGGTGTTTGATGTGAGTGCAGAAGTGCTCATTGTTCCTGATCCTTCCCTTATTTACTAAACACACTGTGCAGATTGAAGTTGTGATGAGAGGCACAGTCCCTGCTCTCAAGAGAAAAAATTCTATTTCAACAACACACCCGTGATTTTGGAGGAGGGGAAGGAGAAGCATTATTGGCCAAATTATTTTCTCCACATATACCTGAAGTGGTGGGGGCTAATTGTGGTGTTGCCACTTTCTAAGGTGCATTACTGGAGCTAGTAGTGGCAAGTTAAACCATGCTAATCATCACCCATATTACTGCTGTTGTTGATCCCAGTCTCTTGGAGCTGGCTAATCATCCTGCTGCTTAAACAACTCAGCAACAAGAACAGCAGTTGCAAATGTGGTAATGACACCATGGCATTTGCCAATGGCAAATGGAAACTGGCCCCCATAACACTACCAGCTGGCACTAGGCCTACAAAAATATTGGGGGGTCTTTTTTCTAACAAGCCTAAGTCCTAGAAATCACTGGATTTCTGGCACTAACAAGCCTGAATGATAAAAATTATCTCTGATGTGATTCCTCAGGGCTTGTGATGCTTACAAGCCAGAGTCCTACAAATCAACTCCTCAGTGCTTAGGTCTAAAAAGTCTGAGTCTAACATATAAATGTTTCCTCAGAGCTTGAGACGCTCAATGTTTCCTCAGGGCTTGGACCTCTAAGAAGTGTAAATACTACACATCAGTGCATCCTCAGTATTTGTGCCTAACAAGTCTAAGTCTTTCAAATCAATGTTTCCTCAGGGCTTGGGACTATGACAAGTCTAAGTTCTACTCATCAATGTTTCCTCAGGGTTTGGGACTCTAACAGGTCTAAGTCCTATACATCAATGTTTCCTGAGGGCATATGCCTAACAAATCTAAGTCTTACATATCAATGTTTTCTCTGGGCTTATGTCTAACAAGTCTAAGTCCTATAAATCAGTCTTTCCTCAGTGCTTTGGACTCTAACAAGAGTAAGCTCTACACATCAATGGTTTTTCAGGGCTTGTGCCTAACAAATCTAAGTCCTATGCATCAATGTTTCCACAGGGCTTGAGACTCTAACACGTCTAAGTCCAATACATCAATGTTTGCTCAGGGCTTGGGACTCTAACACCTTATATAATATGCCTGTGGGAAATAACATAAAATTTGCTATGTGTTGTGTGTAAATTCAATGTTTCCATTAATTTCAAGGCTAAAAAAGTGGGAAACCATCACTTTTCGCTGGAAGTGGGAAGTACCATTATTCTCAGATTTTGGTTTGAGGCAAACATTTTGACCCCTCCTTGATTAATATGCTTACATGTAGTGCAAACAGTATGTGCACATCTAATATTCCCTTAAGTACAGATTCATCTGAATGATGATAGAACTGGGTGAAAGTGTTGTGGTCAGATGCTGTGTGTGTTTATACCCAGAACTATAAAGGGTGTTATGTATGCACATACAGATCAACTGTCAATCAGAGCTATAAATGGATTGTTGTTATAACTGTTGATACCTGATCAGCATGTTTTTTTAATATATATATATAATTTCTATATTTGTATGATAATTTTATCAAAATAGTATATATAGTCATAGTATATATTTTTATTACAGCTGTGTATATTTTTTCCATACATTAAACTTAGAAGGACTGATTTTGCACTGCCCTTTTTCTTCTTTGTATGTAATATCTTGCCTTTTTACAAAATACTCTATCTCTTCTATTATCAGTCTGCTTCAGTCACAGCTTCAGGTTCCCTGTCTGTGTCACCTACCAAACCTTTTTTTTAATTAACTGTCCCTATCCCTATCACTGTCAACAAAAAGCAAAAAAAAAAAAAAAAAAAACACACTTCCCCAGACTGCCCTAACAGAGATAGTGCATGTGTCTTCACAGTCAGTCACAAACAATTTTGATGTATTTGAGGTAAATCTACTATGCTCCCTTCTTACTCCATGAGTCATATCTTTGGTGTATGAGGTTAATTGATGTACATATTTTTGTAAATGATAATCTAGAAACTGGGACATCCTACTGGTAAGGGAATCTATTCCCAAAATAATCGGTCTTCCTCATGGATCTACCAAGCCTTTGTGGACTTTAGGGAGATGATAATAAACAGGTGTATTAGGATTCGATAATGCCAAAAAAATCCAACTGTCATTTAGTGCTGATATTTTCTTCATATCCATAATTGGTCAATTCCTTATCTCTTCTCAAACACCAATGCGTGTAATAGTGTACTAACAAAGGCAACATTACCTGAAGATGAAATATTTCTGTATTTGTTTATGTGGATTGTTATGTGTAGATCATAGACAAACATCACACTGACACAAACACACACTCCTCATACATACAAATAGTGGCCTTACGTACGGTGGTAAGAGGGTGGTAGGGGGAAGAAGAGAGGAGGGAAGAGAAGAATTAGAAGAGGAGGTATGTATGGGAATGAAGGGTAAGAAATGAGAAAAAGCAGGGAGGAGAAAGAAGGAGAAGAGAGCAGAAAGAGTATAAGAAAGACAGTGGACATCCTTTTCTCCCCTTTGTGACTTCCTATAGCAAGGATGAGAACCTGTGTCAGTGCAGCTACTGTTGGACTAGAACTCCCACCAGTCATAGCAGGACAAGATCATGCTGAATATGATAGGACTTGAAGTCCAATAGGTTGAAAATCTCTGTTGTACTGAGCACTGTGAGGAAAGAGGCAATCCCAGTATAGGAGCAGTTGCATGGACAATTAAGTGCTCCCAAGACAGTGTTAAACATGCAACCATAATGAAAGTGCAAAAGTCATGGGCCAGATCCTGCCTCCTCTCAATCCTGCCCACCTCCTCACCCTGTTGCTTTCTCTGCTGGGATTCCATATACCAGACAGAGATGGCTTTTTGAGGAGAGGGTATAAAGCGAGCTTAGCGTGGACCAAGATGAACCTCGTTTTTCAGGGAGATTAGAGCTGAAGAAATGGGGCAGAAGCTAGCAAAGATTGAGTCCTTAATCCTTTGTGTGCCAGAGGAGTATGCAGCACATTGCTCTGCAATGTGTATCGTATCCCTATTCCACTCAAAGGGTTAAGTACAAACTGCTAGTGTAACATAAATGAGGTGAGATGGTGAGGTGAGTAAAGCAGCTCAGAGTGGTGAATGAAATCAGCCACATCAAAGAGAAGGAACCCTTATACAATTACTCTATTTGTGTAAAGTTGCATATTTTACATTGTTCCAAGACAAAGTTTGTTTTTTTTTACTTGAGTGCAGCAACACCCCAACCTCCATGCCCTGCCATCCCCTGTGTCTGGAGAGAACATGTATTCAAAATATCAAGTGTAAATATGTTTTTTATATGAGGCGTAATAAATAATAAGTGAAGCAGTTGTGGAGGAAAAGCAAGTGCAGTTTAAGCTTTTGAGTGCCAGAGGGGTACAGAATGCATTGCAAAGCAATGCATTCCATACCCCGCTGGCACTCAAAGGGTTAAACCTTTGAGTACCACACAGTTACAAAGCGAATTTCAAAGCAATGTGTTGCCTATCCCTGTGACATTGAAGGGGTTAACTGATTCAGTCTGTGGCTCTGAAAGGGTTAACCCTTTGAGTGGCAGAGCGGTTGCAATGCAATATGTTGGATACATATGGGAGTAAGGAATATATAAAAAAAATAAGATTTAATTAAATTATGTATTTGTAATGGAATGAACACTAGCAAAGTGTCCAGCTTAGTACTTCATAATGTGGTGGTAATCTAGCTATTATTGATTGGATTACAGTCCCCATTTGAATGAAGGATGTTTATTTTTTACTGTATGTTGTGGTTCATTCATATGAAAAGGAAATAGTCGGTGAATATTACTGCAAAGGGTGGTCCTTCAGGAGAGGAGAATGTATTTTATACAGTTGCCATTTCCAGTACTAAAAATGTTAATCCTATGAGTGCCAGCGGGCTATGTAACTCATTGCTTGGCAATGTGTAGTGTACCCCTCTGGCAATTCAAGGGTTAATATTTTAGTGTTTATGATTTTTGTACTTCGCTTGAGAAGAGACGTATGTGTAGACATGAACAGTTTTGTAATTATTCCCTATCTGCACTAATTTGCTGCATTATGTAGTGCAATAGATAGGGACAGTGTAGAGTGCTAAGATATTTTGAGAAAGGAACTTCCATTGACCCAATGGAATGTATCACAAATGGGCATGTTGAGATGGACAATGGACACAAAGTGTACCTGTAATGTGTACCTTCATTTCCATGGCACTTAATGTTGAAACATGTCCCGAAGTTGATAAAAAGCGGAGTTTGTAACAGTGAGCACCTCCAAGTGTATTTGTATCATGTAGCTACAGTGAGGGAAAAAATTATTTGATCTCCTGCTGATTTTGTAAGTTTGCCCACTGACAAAGAAATGATCAGTCTATAATTTTAATGATAGGTATATTTGAACAGTGAGAGACAGAATAACAACAAAAAAAATCCAAAAAAACGCATTTCAAAAAAGTTATAAATTGATTAGCATTTTACTGAGCGAAATAAGTATTTGGCCCCCTATCAATCAGCAAGATTTCTGGCTCCCAGGTTTCTTTTATACAGGTAACAAGCTGAGATTAGGAGCACTCTCTTGTAATCTCAGCTTGTTACCTGTATAAAAGACACCTGTCCACAGAAGCAATCAATCAGATTCCAAACTCTCCACCATGGCCAAGACCAAAGAGCTGTCCAAGGATGTCAGGGACAAGATTGTAGACCTACACAAGGCTGGAATGGGCTACAAGACCATCGCCAAGCAGCTTGGTGAGACAGTGACAACAGTTAGTGCAATTATTCACAAATGGAAGAAACACAAAGTAACTGTCAATCTCCCTCTGTCTGGGGCTCCATGCAAGATCTCACCTCGTGGAGTTTCAATGATCATGAGAATGGTGAGGAATCAGCCCAGAAATACACAGGAGGATCTTGTTAATGATCTCAAGGCAGCTGGGACCATAGTCACCAAGAAAACAATTGGTAACTCACTAAGCCGTGAAGGACTGAAATCCTGCAGCACCCGCAAGGTCCCTCTGCTCAAGAAAGCACATGTACAAGCCTGTCTCAAGTTTGCCAATGAACATCTGAATGATGATAGAACTGGGTGAAAGTGTTGTGGTCAGATGCTGTGTGTGTTTATACCCAGAACTATAAAGGGTGTTATGTATGCACATACAGATCAACTGTCAATCAGAGCTATAAATGGATTGTTGTTATAACTGTTGATACCTGATCAGCATGTTTTTTTAATATATATATATAATTTCTATATTTGTATGATAATTTTATCAAAATAGTATATATAGTCATAGTATATATTTTTATTACAGCTGTGTATATTTTTTCCATACATTAAACTTAGAAGGACTGATTTTGCACTGCCCTTTTTCTTCTTTGTATGTAATATCTTGCCTTTTTACAAAATACTCTATCTCTTCTATTATCAGTCTGCTTCAGTCACAGCTTCAGGTTCCCTGTCTGTGTCACCTACCAAACCTTTTTTTTAATTAACTGTCCCTATCCCTATCACTGTCAACAAAAAGCAAAACACACTTCCCCAGACTGCCCTAACAGAGATAGTGCATGTGTCTTCACAGTCAGTCACAAACAATTTTGATGTATTTGAGGTAAATCTACTATGCTCCCTTCTTACTCCATCAGACTCCTAACACATAGATAATAACACTGCAATTTAACTTCAAGTGTGGGTTCCTTATTTAATTTTTTGTATGTATTTCATCATACAGCTATTTCTTCAATTCCTGATTATAGTGAAGATAATCCTGTACAATAATTGCTCTACTTTTGTTCACGGCACGCATACAAATTGTATTTATAGTTAAGTAAGTGGGGCATTGAAATGAAGATAGAGTGGGACATTTATTCAATTAAAACTTTTCAATGTCTAATCTGACAAAATGTTGAATGTATTAATAGATAAACTGTATGTGTGCAAATTATATTTACTTTTCATTTTGAACTACGACATTTATTTTTAGAACCGTATGTGGTTTAATATTATTTAAACCATTCTTTTAGCGTCATTAAGTGGTTAATCTAAGTTATAACGATCAACTTCACATTTACCGTGAATGAATCTCATAGTTGATATGAATGATAGCATTTTATCTAAGAGGGATTTTTCCTCGAGGATTAATAGTATGTTGATAAGTTGTAAATAGCAGAATATATTTGCTCTTGCCCCAACTGTTTGAGCCTCTCCCTTTTGGTCTAGTCTGATATGGCCTCTGTGCCTTCCTCTCTTTTTGTGTGGAGTGGGATTTTGCGGATTTTCCATTGGCATTGACCAAAAATTCCCTTTAGATGTAACACTTCTTGTAATGGTCTCAGGTTGTGATTCTATAGATAGACATTGAGGATTATTGGGTTCCTCAACAGAGTCTTTCTCCATAGCTAACCTCTCTAGTTCCTATGTTATTCTATGCAGCCTATGCAATAGAATACCCAGAGTTGAAGAAATCTTAGTACATTGTCTCCACAGAAAAACATAGGACTTGGACAAGTGAGATCACTGAAGAAGTCATCTTCTTTTTATTACCTCTTTATCACTCTTTAGTGAATCTCCTCTCTGGAATTCCTCACAAATCTCATCCACCGTTTTTAGTTTGGCTTCCTTAAATTTCAGCTGCTATGTAATAAAAGGATACAAGACACACATAACTGTCCAATCAAAATGAAAGATGGAAAAGAATGGTTCACAGCAGCATCTCATTACATGCAATGATCTTTTAGGACCTGGAAAATAGTGGAAAAATACAAAACTTTACCAACATCTTCAAAGAGAAACTCATGATTAGTTTCCAATGTGGTGCCAATCTTTGTGACTTGCTAGTAAATACATTGCTTGCAGCAGGACCATCAGGATGCTATTGTTGCACTAGCTGCCTGACTTTTGGCGCAAATCCACAAACAAATAAATCCTCAAAATTAATATTTGGTTTACTTTTACCTAGGGATGGGTGAAAATTTTCACCTCAAACGAAATAATTTCCCCCTGAAAAGTGCCATTTTTACGCTTTTTCTCCTAACTCATTCCATTGAAATCAATGGGAAGAAAAATTTTTCCCCACCACATGAAAGTTTTCTTTAGTTTTCTACAGCCATATGCAAGGGAGCATGCCATTCTGTGTTTGTGAGAGTAGAAATCAGCATGTATTTGAGTTAGAGAAGATAGGCAAATAAAGGGGAATTGAAACTTTGTTTAGGCAGTCTTTTAGGTAGGGCATTTCTTCTCTGAATTAGGGTAGTCTGGGGGCACTCTGGGGGAGAAGAAGGGAGAAAGGAGGTTGACCCAAAATACCCCAAAATTTGGTGTAACTGACTGGTAAGACACAGGCAGCTGGGATCCAAATTGCTTGCTGATTTTGCTTTCATTGTCTCTGTGCTGGGGAACTCTGGGGAAAGATATTGATTTTTGTTTTTGTTATATATTTTTTTTGTGGGGACTAATTGATAAAATAGGGTGGATAACTTAAAAAAATAAATAACTGAATTAAAAAAACTAAAAAAAAATGAATACATAAATATTTAAGCAAAACAATATATTAGGCGACAGAAAGCTGACTGGGAGCCTGATGTGATAGACAGCAGACGAAACTGAGAATATTTTTGAGGGTAAGACATCACACTCTATCAGTTATGTACTTAGAGGCTAAAACGCACACATTAGATGAGTAATGTCCAGCAAACACACAAGGGAGAGGGAGAAAGATGGAGCAGTGCAGGGACATGGGAGTAAAGGGTAGTACAAAAACTGACTACAGCAATGATTGCTGGAATGTGAATAATAAATGATGATGATCCCTCTCCTCTCAGGGAGACTGCAGTTTGTCAAGGTCCCACCAGTCACTCAAAGCCAGTACCCCACCACCAACATACACATCTGCCACATTGTAGGTTGTACTTTATTTTTTTATCACTTGATATCATCATGTATATGTACCAGTGTCACTTAAGCAGAAAGATAGTGTTGTGGGCAAAGGACAAATTCACTCTGCATCCTAACAAATTTGTCAAGGTTTATTTTGCTGTAGGATTTGCAACTTTGACTTTCAACTACTTATGTGTTGGAATAGGCAAAAAATTTGCTGGAATAGGCAAAAAGAAGGAAAATCTTGCATTGGAGAAAAGGAGAAAACTTTTAAGAAAGAAGAGAAAAATTGTGCATTTATTTTATATTGTAGCCCTTAAAAAAACATGAAAAATGATATGTCTTATCTCCCAAACCTTTATGGTTTGGGAGATATTCATATGTAAAATATAGTGAAGTTCTCTTTTCCTGGCAGTTTCAGCCAAGTCTGCCATCTAGTGGACAGATTTGGAATTCGGTCCACAGAGCAACCGGCAGCTCTTTAGCAGTGCCGAGATCACGATCTTTGAAAAACTACTTAATTGGAACTGTGTACAAAGTGTGCCTGGCTTTAAAGCACACTTTGTAGACCATTCCAATTAAGAAATTGTTTTTAAAGATCATGATCTCAGCACTTCTGGAGAGGCACTGCCGGTCGGGGGACTGGATTCCAAATCTGAAGGGTGGAGCAATGACATCACTCCAGGGGAAACTTTACTTCTGAATATCTCCCAAACCATAAAGGTTTGGGAGATAATACTTATATCATTTTTTATGGGCTACAATATAAAATAAACTTATTTTCAGGTATCACTATCCCTTTAAGGACCGCTTTGATGATTCTGACGTGCCTGCACACGTGACCTGTGATGCTGCACTGGGGACTGAGAGAGACCGCTCCAGACTTGAGGCGGTCAATCTCACTCCCCGTTTTTAGTTACATCGCTCCCGGAGGTGCGCTGTAAGTAAAATGTATGTGACGTGCTATGACCGTCATCGGTCCTTAACGCAAAAAACGTGTGATGGTTATAGCACGGCACGCAGTCATTAAGGGGTTAAGGACAATAAAACTAACAAACCTGTGGCTTAACAGTATCTGACTATGAACCATCCCCTAATTTCCATTTTGTTGGCATCAATCAAATATCCCCACTACATTATTATGCCAATAACAGTTAAACTTTTACTCAAAAAGAATGTTACTGGATCCATGAATGTAAGCAGAAATTCCCTTCATTTTTTGCTTTCTCTTTTTATGTTTTTAAAATTTTTTGATTTTCATTTATTTTTTGCCCGATCATTGAATGTATATTTTTCAGTATATAGTGTAAAATGTATTGCACATTGTTCCCATCAGCTGGATGGCACTGGTGTTATCTTACTTACATGGTGGTAATGGGCTTCTCTCTCTATTCTTTTATAGGTTCTATTCGTCACTGGAGTGAAGTCATTTTTTCCAGTGTTTGGTCTTCACTAGGGATGGGCGAATAATGGCACTTTCCACTTAGCGAATAATTTCCAGCGAAAAGTACAGATTTTCCACTTTTTCCTGCCTTTTCGCCCATTGAAATCAATGGTAAGAAAAGTTTTCTACAGCCATATAAAAGGCTGTCAAGCTCTCACAGTTGGCCATTTTGTGTTTGTGAGAGGAGAGAGCAGCACATTGTTTGAGCTAGACAAGACAGAGAGGGTAATTGAAGTTTAGTTTAGGGAATCTTTTAGTAGGACATTTGTTCTGTGTGTTTATTAGGAGAGTCAGTGAGGCACTCTGGGGAGAACTGACTGAAAATTCCATGTGACTGACTGGCAAGACACAGGCAGCTAGGGATCTATTTGCTTGCTGATCTTGCTGTAATTGTCTCTGTGCTGGGTGAGGAAGTCTGGGGAAAGACTTTGTTGATTTTGATTTTTCAGTTAGAATTTTTTTTGGACACACTATGATAAGACAACAGAGTGGACAACTTAAAAAAAAAAAATTAAATAAAAAAGAATAAAGATCTAATTATATTAGGTGACAGTGGTAGACAGCTGACTGGGCTTAGGCAAGGCATCATATAGCTCCATCAGTTGTGCTGTGTACCTGTACAGTAAAAAAACATGTAATGTCCAGCAAACGCACAAGTGGAAGGGGGAGGGGTGGAGCAGTGCAGGGACGTGAGAGTAAAGTAGTAGTTCAAAAACTGACTGCAGCAATGGTTGCTGAAGCATGTACAATCAGTGATGATGATGATCCCTCTACTCCAAGGGAGGATGCAGTTTGTCAAGGTCTCAGCAAAACTAGTTCCAGCACCACCAGTGTGAGTAGAAATGAAGAAGCAAATATGAAGAACACTGAAGATGACATTAAGTCGCATTCAAGTGTTGATAATGGTGGCAATAGCATAATACAGGAAGGTGTAGCAGCTGAACCACCTGCTGCATCAGATAACGAGACAAACAAGCACTAAAACACCCATAGTAGGGAACTTTGTTACAGTAAAAGTGAAAAGAAATTGTTTGAGACTTCCAAAAGCTTAGTGGATTATAAGGGTAGTAGTGGACAAAATGGGCAAGAAGTGGCAGGTGATGCTGATTCTGCTGAGGATGACCTAATGATGGCTGATGATGATGCAGATCTAGAATATATCCCTCCAGCATCCTTGTCTTTTTCAGATACTGATGAAGTTGAAAGTGAGGATGATGATAGGGCTATAAGGTTAGCAGAAAGTCAAAGTTTGAATCTTTCACCACTTTTAAGGAGCACTGTGCCTGTCTATAAACTGTTTGAGAAAGCCATTGCAATGTCTGACCCTGGACAAGCACAGATGTGAAAAAGCACACAATCACCCTATTAGTCATCATCGGCATCATCGCCTCTTCAAAGTCCAAGTCCCACTCAGCCACACACACCTGTTTTGAGTACCCAGCAACAGCGACACAGGTTAACATCCACCATGTTAGATATGAAGTACCTCTGGTGCTACTGCTGTAAGTGCTACACCTTTGACACCTAGTAGTAGTGGCTGTAGAACTGCATCAACATCTAGTCCCAGTAGTAGTAGCAGCAGCACCACCTCAGGAACCCCTCATTCCATGAAGTCCACAGTATGGAGATACTTCACTCAGGATCCTCAAACTAAGCATGTTGCTATTTGTTGCCTATGCAAAAAGCCTGTGAGCAGGGGGAAAGCAGGCTCACACCTAGGCACCTCTTCTATGAGATCCCACATGAAGCACAACCACAGGTCTGACTGGGAGACACACTGTCAGCGGGCCAAATGTGCCACAACTAGCAGCAGCACAAGCACTTTAAAATGTTCCCAGGGCTCTAGGGCAGAAAAAAGAAGTAGTTAAGTTATTTATGTGTCAGAGAGTGTGCTACTGCCAGTGCCAACAGTTAGTTCAGTCCAAATAACACCTATGGCTTCTGCTGCAGAGGAGTATGATGACTCTGACTTCTGTAGGAGATGGCAAGAGTCATAGACTGCCCACACATGCTGCCTCTGCCACCATCTCCTCTAGTAATGTTAAAGCAATAAAGTTTCAGGGTTCTTCTGCCATGTCCTGCCAACCCACACTGACTGAGTTCCTGGGAAGGAGACAAAAACTTGACAAAAACAATCCCAAAGTACACCTTTGGAATGGCAAGGTTGCCAAGATTTTGGCAATGGACAAGCTGCCGTATTCTTTTGTAGAAAACCGAGGTTTCAGAGAACTGATGTCATGTGTAGCTCCACACTAGAATATCCCAAGCCACAGTTATTTTTCCAGGAGAGCTGTGTCTGAATTGTACAAGCAGGTGGTTAGTGTGGTGGGGCAAAGGACTTAAAAGTGTGTATGGCAAAAAAATCCACCTGACAACAGATATGTGGACAAGTGGGCAGAACACAGACTATATTACTGTGACTGCTCGCTGGGTTCCCCTCCCATCACCAACAGTAGGCAACACTAGCTTAGAGCATCAGGTGAAAGCCAGTAATCATGCTTCTGGTTGTGGCAGTGTGATTAAAAGGTGTCAGCAGCAGCAGCAGGATAGCCCATACCATCGTCACTCCACCTTGTGCATGCAGAGTTTTGAGAGACAATCCCACAAAGCTGCAAATGTTCTGATTAATCTAGAGCAGGTGATAGAGGAATGGCTTGTACCAAGCTCCTTAAAATCTGGTTTTGTGTCTGCTGGTAAAAGCTCTAACATAATCTCTGCTTTGAGAATTGGTGGTATGGTGCATGTGCCCTGCTTTGCCCATGTGCTAAATTTAGTTGTGACCAGATTCCTGGCAGAATCTGAGACCCTCAAAGAGATGCTTACTATAACCCGCAAAATCTGTGCCCATTTTAGTCACTCGTGCAGTGCACGCAAACCTCTATATTCCATACAAGAGCATAACAACCTGTCCCATCACCAGCTGAAAATTGAGGTCCCTACCAGGTGGAATTCCACCATGTACATGCTAGAGTGTTTGTACAAGCAGACTAAGGCCATTAATGAGTACACCATGCAAAACTGGAAGGCTTTGGAGGGAGGATCTTTGTCACCTGGCCAATGGCAACTAATGTGTGATGTATATGAGCTGCTGAAACCCTTTGAGGAGGCAACCATGCTGGTGAGTCACATTGGGGCAGGAATTAGTGAAATTATACCACTGCTATTTTTATTGCAGAAAAAAAAGAGGAGCATGGCTGAGGATTCTTACCACCATGACAACACAGACATGCACCAGCTGGTAAAGAACATGTTAGAATGCTTTGAACACGATCTTCGCATAGTGACCATTAAAAGCAATGAGGAATACATCTTGCTACTTTGCTGGACCCCCGTTTTAAACATAAAATTTCAGAATTTCTGCCAAAGGGCCGTCAGCGGTTTGTCACAACAAGGAGTCATGGCTATCGTCAGCAACTCTCTGAGGAATCAGATTCTGTCAAGGAATATCGTGATATGCTTATTGATCGAGTGGAGGGTTGCATTGTGGTGGATGAGAGGGAGAAAGTGAGGGCACAACAAACATCTAGACAGCATAGTGAAAAGGAAGGCAGCAAAGCATTTGAACCAGCAGAAATGGCTACATCATCAACCAGAATATCCAATTCGGAGCACAGGGCAATTCATGGGTCTCAGAAGAGGCAGCAAAAACCCAGCATTGGTAGTGGTGGTGGTGGTGGTGGTGGCACATCTCTTTGGGGCTTGTTCCCTGAGTATGGGTTGGTAACTGACAAACATGAACACTGTGTTGCTGCTGGCAGTGGTCCTACTGCAAGTGAGATGGTTTCTGCATACTTGCAGGATAGCTACGTTCTAGGCAGAAACAATGACCCCATGGTCTACTGGCAAACAAAGCAGTGTGTGTGGCCAGCATTGACACGTACTACAGTGGAAAGCCTCCGTTGTCCTCCAGCAAGCGTTCAGTCTGAGTGGGTTTTCAGTGTGGCTGGTTATATTGTCAATGACCACAGGATATGGCTATCAAGCACCAATGTTGGGATAATATCATTAATCATTCCTGTGGTGAAACTGGATATCAGTGTCACAGCAGGAAGTTAGTGTTGTGGGCAAAGGACAAATGCATTCTGCATGCTAACGCATTTTTCAAGGCATATGTTGCTGTAGGACTCACAACTTTGACTTTCATCCACTTATTTCTAAACTTCAGCCCTCACAAGAAGTAATATTACAGTAGAAAATGTAGTACCTACTGGAAATATAGGTGAAAAATGTGTTAAAATAGGTGGAAAATTTGTTAAAACAGGGAAAAATGAGGCCATTTTTGCATAGGTGGAAAGGTGAAAGTTTTCGCGGGAAAAGCAAAAAATCAGCACAGTTTCACAAAATTTTTTGCGGGAAATTTTTCATACTTTTCACCTACCCCTAGACTTCACGTTATAACATAGCAAATTACAAAGTTATATGGTAAATTAGGTTGAAAAAGGACAAAAGTCCATTAAGTTCAGTTTTTGCCTCACAACCCAGAGAAATGAGAATTATATAAGTTTTCCTGCTGACAAATAATTTAGTCATTATCAGAATTTCTTGTTTTGCCTACTTTAAAGAAATGTATCTAATCTTCTCTTAAATGAATCATTATATCTGTCATTAACACATCCTTGGGCAAGCAATTCCACAATTTAACAGACATTACTGTAAAAAACCTTCCTTTGCTGAAGTTGAAACTGCTTTCAAGTATGTAGTTTACAAGGATTCCCAGGTCTTCTCTAGCAAAGCGTCCCCTAAAATTATTAGGTTCATAAGCAGCATTGGGACTTTTTTTCTTCCGAAATGCATAACTTTACACTTTCCCACATTGAACTTTATTTTTCATATGCTATTTTAAGTAAATCCTTTTGTAGAAAACAAATATCATATTCTTAATTTATTACCCTACATATTTTAGTGTCATCTGCAAATATTTATATTTTGTTTTCTATATCTGTTTCCAGGTCATTTATAAACATGTTAAAAAGCAGTGGACCAAGTACTGAACCCTGAGGTACTCCACTCTCAACGTTAACTGTCTTGGAGAATTTCCATTTACCACAACATCACTGTTCCTATCCTTCAACCAGTTTTGTATACAATTGTAAAGGTTATTCCCCTAGCTCCAATTCCCTTATTTATATCCCAGACTCCTGTGTGGCACTGTATCAAATGCCTTTGTAAAATCTAGATATACTACATCAATAGCCTTACTATTTTCTAGGTTACTACTTACTTCTTCATAGAAGTTCAAAAGATTGTTTTGGCAGAATCTATTCCTCATTAAACATGTTGATTCCTGCTAATAATATTATTTTCTGCAGTGTAATCCTAAATACAATCCCTTATACTAGCAATTTTCCCACTACAGAGGTCAAACTCACATGTCTGTAATTCCCAGGTTCTGTTTTAGTTCCCTTCTTAAATAAAGACACTACATAGTATTTACACCATTCTTGTCGCACTGAGAGAATCCTTAGGTCCTTATCGATTGGTGACGTGTCAGGACTGTCACCATTTTTTTCCCTGAAGGACAGGCAACGGTCCTGGCACATCACGTATTTTGTGCTTACACAGCTCTCATGGGAGTGCTGTAAGCACTAACGGGGTCTGAAACTCACCTGTCCGAGACCAGTGGGGTCTCTCTCAGACACCTGTTAGGTGTGCTGTTACACGCCATCAGTCACGTGTGTCAGAGCTCTGACATAGATCAAAGTGGTCCTGAAGGGAATGTCACTTCCCCGGAATGCTCATCATTAAGGGTTAAATAGTAAAAAGAGGTATCTTGCTAATGTTGCACTGAGTTCCTGAAGAACCCTTAGATGTATACCGTCAGGATCCAGTACTTTGTCTTAATTTAGTGCAGTCTTCCCATGACCTCTTCTTGAGTAACTTATCTATTACGTATTAAGTACGTGTATGCATGAGCAACATATTTTCTATAGCGTGTACGACAAAAAACTAGTAATGTCTGTTGTGCACGACACAACTCCAGAATTGACGGGCAAAGGGGCGTGGCCAAACTATTCTCCATTGTCGTATAGAGGAAAAGAAAATTTGTTGTAACTAACGACAAAAAATGTCTTGCAAAAGACAAAATTTGTATGTTAAGAAAAAGTGGAGGGAATGTGAAGTTCTGAATGTGAGAATTTTTGTCTTTAATTAAGACATTTTTGTTGTTAGTAAAGACATTTTTAAAGACTTTTTGTCATTAGTTAAGATATTTTTTAAGACATTTTTGTCTTTAGTTAAGTCTTTTATGTCGTTACATATGACAATTTCAGTCATGACAAACAACATATTTCTGATCACAACCGACACTGTCTGAAAATAATGATTCCAACGACATTGTACTTTGAAAAGTCATCACAAACGACAAAAGCTATTTCACTACTTCTTTGAACATATGGCCCATTGTGTTCATATAGCTTGACAAAGGTGCCAAAATGTGGACCAAAACATTGCTGTATTTTATCCAGTAAATTATACATTTTGTATGTCCATAAGTGTTGTTTCATTAAAGTTTTCTAATCCTTTAAATGAGGATTTTAATTCTTTAAATGTTGAGGTCTTTAACACACCGTGAAGCAATTAATCGAAAACCTAACATTCAGGTTATTAAACACATATTTTAATCAAAAAGAATTTAGGGAATTTTATTTGTCCCCTATATTGATACTTGCTTGCTCCAAATTTGTACTCATTTATTTTTTGGCCCTTTCAGCTTTCATTGCTCATCATTTTGTCAGTCTTATAAAATGAATGCTAGCTGTACTCCTGCTTGCCTATAATTAATTCACAATTCATGAAAGAGTAATGAGGTAGAGAGAGGAATATATACAAAGAGAATGATTGCCTGATCTTACTTTGCCCTTCCAAAGGAATTTTTGACAAAAGTGCTGTTTTTCTGTTTTTTTGCACAGCGCACATACTCAGATTTGAGGTAGATAGGGACTTGCCCAGTCTGAATTGTGTTGACATTGACTGGCAAGCAACACATGCTTTTGTCCATAAGCATATGTAAAACTCAGTGTTAATAATATGTATAAAGTCACAGGGTTATTGTCAGAATTTAGAATTTGATGCACAGACATTCTTTTTTGCTTACATTTTATATATGTTCCCAGTATGTAGTCTTTGTTGTTTTCCTAACTATACACATATGTAACTGTTTGAACACTATAAGTAAGGTAGCTCACAAACTCTTTATATGCAAGTCTGTGTCTAATATTTTGTGGTTATTCAATTTTATCAGTGCCGTGTTGCTATTGCTATTGATTACAAATGGCTATATTTGTGTCTATTAGGAGAATTTCCAGACAATGGTATAAACTAATTTAATGAACTCCTGAAATAGATGTCAGAAGTATTTGCCTTTAAAAGATAATTTTTTGGGGCTGTTTTTTTAACAATATTAATTAGTGGCAAGTAACATGAAACACAATGGCTTCTCAGTCTTTTTTTCCAATACTCAGGATGTAATGGTAACAATAAATCTTGATGTCACTAATATATAGTTTTTTGTCCTAAAATCACAAATCTCTCTCATTCACACCACATCCTACTCCCATGAAAAATATTAACCCTTCAGGATTAACCATAAGGTGCAGCCCCTTATGGGAATCACAAGCTACTAATGTAGCTCTTTCAGTGTAACTAGTTTATTAGCATTTATTTAACTATGATTATAATCCATTCTCAGTCACAGACCCATAAATGTAAGGCTCAGCAGTCTAATCTCCCTGTTCCATGGACTGGCTCCCTCTCCCATACTCAGTCCCCTCTATCTGCCCCTATATTCCATCAACTCTTTGTATCTCAGATGTGCTCCCACACCCTCTAGCTCTTGGCTACTCCCATCCTCTCACTTCATTCTTCAAACTCTCCTTTCCTCATCTTGCTACTCTGTAATTAATCTGGATTGGTTTAAACAAACCAAGAATTTATTTTTTATCCCCTGGATTGGCAAAAGAATGTTGGATGTTTTGTTCAACATTAGATATGAATTTCTCTTGATCATTGTTTAACCTGCTCAGTATAAATGTAAAGGTTCCTTTCATAAAGTAACTACTACAACAAAACACCCTAACATATTTTGATCTATTTGTTCTTGTTCTTGTCAGCTTGAACCATATAAAAAGTTTGTAAAGCATTTACATAAGCACATATTAAAATGAAACTGTTCTCTTAAAATGCATTATATTTAATTGGCAGTCTGCTATTGACAATGATTCATAAAGCAGTGCTAATTTGGTTCTATGAAAAGAAATAATTTGCTTTCGGTACACATTTTCCCCTGCAATTTCAATGACTGTGGATTCATTAAATGCTATTCTGAAATTGTAAAAAGTAAATAAACATAAATAGTCACAAACTGACTGGTAAAGGAAGCATGAATACTCAATGATTTTATAAAAATATGATAAGTTACAGATTGAGCACTTTCCCCCCAAAAAACAATGCCTGTATTACTACAGTATACTGTCATAGAGTGAATAATTGAATACAAGAAAAAGCCTTGCATATGGGAAAAAAGTTTAAATATTTAAAATGAACAACACTTAGAATGAAACATTTTCAGCATACATCAGTCATATGGTCTTGAACAAAATACACAGATCATTAAAGGGATAGTAATGTTTCATAATACAAGCAGCTCTAATTAATCATCATAGTATTTGGACTTTGTAGAGTTTTATTTCAATTCTGTAAGAGTTGTAGTTGAAGAGTAATTCAATGACAAAGTATACCCCTTCCACCCCTTTTACTGATGTAACACTGCTCAGGCAGAACAGAAGGGAAGTGCCCAGGTAGACTGCAGAGAGGGACAATCTTCAATTAAGATAAGGGAAAAACCTGAACAACTTGTCAAGGGGGGCAGGGCTTTCATTGTTCTCATAGAAAGAAGATTGTCCCCTTCTGTTATCTGTCTGGTCTATGGACTGCATTCCACATCTGAGAAGAGATGGCTTGTACTAGATAAAAGGGGCGGGAGGGGAAACTTTGCTTGTGAATATCTCTCAAACCATAAAGGTTTGAGAGATAAGACTTATATAGTTCTTCATGTTTTTTTAATGCCTACAAAATAAAATAACGATAAAACAAAATATTACTAATTCTTTAACACCATAGACAATATCAGTTTTGGAGTCAATGTTATCTTGCTTGATATTTAATGCTCCAAAAGAGAGAGGAATATTCATTGCCTACCCAGATGTGCCAATAGTAGGAGGAGTGGTATGATAGTGAAACCTCTCCTATAAAGCAATTTGTCTGACAGTCAATAGTAGTGAAGAACATCCGGTTTAATTGTGCCTAGGTATTATACAAGCTTTAATCAAAAGAAATTGGAAACCGCTCAAAGGGGAACCACCTATTATCTGACAGTGTCATACGAGAACAGCCTCTTAATAATGAAACAGACTCACCCAAAGTGAATGGTCTGCAGCGTTACTGACTCACACTTGTCTGACTAATTTGTTTTTTTATTACACCTTCAGGAGGAGAGCAGTTAGTAGACCAGCAAGTCTAGCTGATCTCTAAAAACAAAAATCCAGAGACCCAAAGTGAATTGCATCTGGTTCAGTGAAAT
The DNA here is from genome assembly GCA_037306005.1 of Rhinophrynus dorsalis. NCBI lineage: Eukaryota > Metazoa > Chordata > Amphibia > Anura > Rhinophrynidae > Rhinophrynus > Rhinophrynus dorsalis. The sequence goes on along the minus strand of CM074718.1, from coordinate 235,368,437 downwards.
GAAGTCACAACATACCAAGGGCTAACTTTTATTCACCAAAACCCAGGGCTTTTTATATCCATAAGATAATACAAAAAAGTAACTGACAATGCTGTATTGACTAAACAGGTTGAGTTAGTAACAGGGATATGTGAATTTTTTCACCTTATAAGCAAAACAGGCACTTTCTTGCAAAAAAAAGTGCAGAATTACCCCTTTTTTCACCACAACCCCTTACTGCACTGGTATCCATGAAATCACATATATCAGATCCCCTGCTTTTTCCCACCATTGCAATAGAACAGTATATACACATCACTCAGCCTTGGCCCATTGCACTGGTAGCCAATATAACAACATAATGACCCACCAGTAGTGTTGAGCGAGCACCCCGATGCTCGGGTGTTCGGGTGCTCTGACCGAGCACCCCCGGAGGCTCGAGTGCTCGGCCGAGCACCCGAGCCCCATTGAATTCAATGGGAGGACTCGAGCATTACACCAGGCACCCCCTGCTCTGATGAGGGGAGGGTGCCTGGTCAATGCCCCCCTTCATCTCCACAATGCCCCTCTTCCACAATGTCCCCCTTCCACAATGTCCCCCTTCATCTCCACAATGCCCCCCTTCATCTCAACAATGCCCCCCTTCCACAATGTCCCCCTTCCACAATGTCCCTCTTCATCTCCACAATGTCCCCCTTCATCTCCACAATGCCCCCCTTCATCTCAACAATGCCCCTCTTCCACAATGTCCCCCTTCCACAATGTCCCCCTTCATCTCAACAATGCCCCCTTCCATCTCCACATGTCCCCTACCTCCAGTCCCTGGTGGTCCAGCGGAGCGTCTGTAAGATCTGTGCCTCCTTCGGCACAGATCCCTGCCACCCGAACATGGCGGGCGAGCACATGGCGGTACTCGTACGAGTACCGCCATGTGCCGAGCAGAGCGATGCTCGAGCCGATCCGAGCATCGGCCGAGCATGCTCGCTCAACACTACCCACCAGCTTTTTCCAGCATCACTGGTAGATATATTTATCGACCCCCAGCTGCTGCTAGACTACAACTTCCATCATTCCTCTCGAGCCATTGGCTGGCAGGGAATAATTTGGGATGGGCTAAACTTTTTGCCTCAAAAAACGAAACAGGAGAAAATGGCACTTCCTACTGAGTGAAACATTTTTGTGAAAAATGATGATTTTCACGTTTTCCTTCCTAGCTCATTGCATTGAAATTGTAAGTCAAAATGTCCCGCCATTTGGCAAGTTTCCCTTCTTTTTCCACAGGGATAGTATGGATGTCAGATTCTTACAGCTTGTTATTCTGTGTTTATTAGACATAGAGAAAGTAGCACAATTTTGCAGCTAGTTAGGATAGCAAATAAAGTGAAACTTGAGTGTAGTTTAGAGAGTCTTGAAATGTGTTCTCTGTGTTTGGGGAGACTAGGGGCACTCTGGGGGACTGTGAAGGGAGTAAGAAGATTCATACAAACTACCTCCAAATATTGGTTGACTGAGACAGGCAACTGAGCTGTGATCCACGTTTCTTTCCGATCTGGTTGTTATCTCTGTGCTAGGGTAGTCTGGGGGGTTTGAGAATGGATCAAGGGAGATTTACTCTCAAATATTGTGCAACTGACTGGGAAGACACAGGTAGCTGTGATTAGGGGTGGGCGAAAGGTCCCATCATGTTAGAGCAAAAAAATCCAGGAAAACCACATTGTTGTCCACTTTTTCAAGGGAAAATCCACTTTAAAACCAGCATTTAAAACCTTCACATTTTTTGCCCATTTGCAAAAATTATTTGCCATTTTCTCAATGGCAAGAAAGTTGCCACCCATTTATTGACGTGTTTTTCATCTTTTCTTTTTAAAACATGAAGTATTCCCAGAAGAGAAACACAAAAGACACAGCTACAGAGGGAGGTAGACATGTTGTGCTGCTCTGCAGTTATCTTGGGGCAAAATTGAGGCAAGAGAGGGTAATAGTGACTGCTGTCACTATGAGCAGCTTTAAAACTAATAAAAGGAGGAACTGGAAGGACCCTTATGTGTCCATTGTATCTGAGGAGGAGGACAAAGTGACCACTAAAAATGCTGGCCATTCCCCCTAAATCAGCCCTAGGGATTTTGGGGAAATTAATCTCAAGGGAGGAAGAAGAGGACAGTAGTCAAAGAAGGATAGGTCAGCTGTCTGTACCTGCTGCCAGATGTGCTCTCCTGCTGTCATCATTGGTGTCTCTACTGCCAGACGTGCGGCCCCTGCTACTGCTACCACCATTGCTGTGGCTGCTGCCAGACATGATGCCCCTTCTGTCTCCAGTGCTGTGCCTGCTGTCAGAAGGGCTGCCCCTGCTGCCACCAGTGCTGTGCCTGCTGCCATTACTGCTCCCTCTGCAACCAGTACTGTGCCTGATGTCAGACATGCTGCCCCTGCTGCCACCAGTGCTGTGCCTGCTGCCAGTGCTGAACCTGCTGCCACCAGTGCTGAACCTGATGCCAGTGTGTCTTGCAATATTCAAGAGGGGGGGAGAGAAGAAGATTATCTTAAGTGTGACAGCATGGAGGGACTGGTGGTGATAATGATGGTTGAAAAGCTGGAAGAGACATTGATGACCTTTTTAGTACAAACTGAGAAGGAATAGGAGACAGGGATGGGGATCACCCCCATGACCAGCAGTGAGCTTTTGGAATTTGCAACTGCTGTAATTCCTGCTGCTGCTGCGTTATTCCTCCTCTTTGATCTCCACCTCACCTCTTGTTGCCTTTCTGGAGAGTCAGGAGGTACAGCAACAGTGGTGCCTGGTTTCTGTGGTGTGTTTTGGCTTTAACATGTTTGACATAAATGTCATGGTGTCTGTGTTTCATGTGTGTTATCAGGGCAGTTTTGCCAAGGTGTTTTCCCTCCTTTCCTCTTCTCACTGACTTGTCACAAATTGTGCACAGTGATGTTGGTGATGACTGCACTGTTCCTGCCCAGTGAGAAAGGGAAAGGAGGGAAAGTGCCTTGACACAAGCTCCCTGATAACACACATGAAACACAGACACCATGACATTTATGTCAAACGTGTTAAAGCCAAATACCCACCACAGAAATCAAGCACCACTGTTGCTGTATCCCTGACTCTCTCAAAAGGCAACAAGAGGTGAGGTGGAGATCAAAGAGGAGGAAGAATAGGGAAACCCAGACAGAGACTGGAAGTTCTATGACGAGTGAAACAACTAGCTCGACATCAACATCACCTTCTTCCTCTTGGGTAACAAGTACATCTCCTGCCAGTCCATCTCATTCATCGTTACCTCCTCCCCACCAAATGATAGCCACTCTGTTGATGTTAGTATGTGACAGTTCATCTCCATCCATTGCACACTGTGTGGTGCACTCACCTAAGTATTTTATTAAAGCTAAGAATTATTTTAGTATGGCATTTCTGGATATATTATTTGGAACAACTTGGACATCGTTAAATAACTGGAAACATATTCATATTTATGGAACCGGACAGTAACACTTGCTTTAACCCTTTTGAGCCCCAGAGAGGTATACAACCCATTGCTTTGCAATGCATTGTGTACCCCTCTGGCATTCATTGGGTTAAACTATGTATTAGTGTGCCGGATATTTCAGCATTGTATTTATACTTTTCTTTTTTATTTACAGATACAAGAAAGAAGAAAATATAGGATGAAGACAGAAGCAGACAGACAGTGGATGACAGGTAAGTTTAACATCTATAGGTTAATGATCAGTACTTGGCAGTATGTCAGGCAACAATAGTTAACTTTTTACTGTGAAGTTCCCAATATTGTTGCTATTTAGCGGGTTTTGGGAACATAAAGCATAAAACAGACTTTTAGACACAAGACCATTTCTGTGGCCTAACGTCCATTGTGCTTTTAGCTGGTAGGGCCTTTAACCCCTTCAGTGCCAGAGGCTTGGGCCATTTCCTGTACCCTGCAGGCCAGACACTTTTTCAGTATTTTTTGCTATCCTTCTGTTTATGCTTGATTTCCACTGGGGATTTTTAGTTAAATATGGAAAACTATATATTGTTTTTTTCAGAACGAATTGAGCTTTCTCGTGGTACCTTACATGAAGAGAATTTTACATCGTGCAAAAACCTATGATATCATAATGACAAAAAAAGTGAAAATTTACTCATTTTGCTAAAATCACATAATATGTATCAAAAACATTTACCTTGATTGAAAAAGTTTCAGTTATTTGAAAAAGCCCCAAGTCCCCCGAGTAAAAAAATACCAAATTTGTATAGTTTTACCTACGTCCATGGTTAGCGTAGAGCCCTAATCACCAGCAGCGCAAAATTACATTTTCAACTTTATAAACTAATATGCGCATTCTAGGGTTTTTGTGGTAAAACTACCCTAAAACAGTGGAATAACTATATAAAACTATATATTTCTGATAAGTAGGCAACCTGCCGCATCTAATGAGGTGTAACTTGCCTTCTTACCCCAAGCCTGGTGTGCACAAACGCCTCCAGATGATGGCACTCTTTAAAAAAAAGGCATTTTCTTACATTTCTGCCCCTTCAGATGTACTAAAATGCTTGGAAACCATGACATTTCCAACTGTATTCATTAGCTAGTGCTCTTAGGAGAAAAATGACACCCCATTGGTATGAGTTTAACTACCTCAGGGGGCGCTAGAAGTGTGAAATGACACCTACTACAACATCACATTTTTCTAACATTTTCTCAAACATTACTTGTCTGTATGCAAATGGTTATAACAACTACAGAAGTGAAGAAAGGGTACACAAACCATACCATTTTGAAAAGAAGACACCCTGCCGCATCTAACTTACCTTGTTACCCCAAGCCTGGAGTGCACAAATGCCTCCAGAAGGTGGCGGTAATGAAAAAAAAAGACATTTTCTTACATTTCTGCCCCTTCAAATGTACTGAAATTTGTGAAAACCATGGCATTTCCAACTGTATTCATTAACTAGTGCTCTTTGGAGAAAAATGACACCCCATTGGTATGAGTTTAACTACTCAGGGGGCTCTAGAAGTGCAAAACGACACCTACTACAACCTCAAATTTTTCTAACATTTTCTCAAACATTATTTGTCTGTACACAGATGGTTATAACAACTACAGAAGTGAAGAAAGGGTGCACAAAACATACCATTTTGGAAAGAAGGCAACCTGCCGCATCAAATGAGGGGTGAATTGTCTTCTTACCCCAAGCCTGTTGTGCCCAAATGCTTCCAGAAGGTGGCACTATGGGAAAAAAAAATGGCATTTTCTTACATTTCTGCCTCTTCATCTGTACGGAAATCTGTGAAAACCATGGAATTTACAACTGTATTCATTAGCTAGTGCTCTTAGGAGAAAAATGATACCTCATTGGTATGAGTTCACTTACCTTAGGGGGCGCTACAAGTACCAAACTACACCTATTGCAACCTCTAATTTTGCTAACATTTTCTTAAACATTACTTGTCTGTACAAAAATGGTTATAACAACTAGAGAAGTGAAGAAAGGCTACACAAACTATACCATTTTGGAAAGAAGACAACCTGCCACATCTAATGAGGGGTGAATTTCCTTATTACCCCAAGCCTGTTGTGCCCAAATGCTTCCAGTATGTTGCACTATAGGGAAAAAATGGCATTTTCTTACATTTCTGCCCCTTCAGCTGTACGGAAATCTGTGAAAACCATGGAATTTCCAACTGTATTCATTAGCTAGTGCTCTTAGGAGAACAATGGTACCTCATTGGTATGAGTTCACCTACCTTAGGGGGCGCTACAAGTACCAAACTACACCTATTGCAATCTCTAATTTTGCTAACATTTTCTCAAACATTACTTGTCTGTACAAAAATGGTTATAACAACTAGAGAAGTGAAGAAAGGCTACACAGACTATACCATTTTGGAAAGAAGACAACCTGCCGCATCTAATGAGGGGTGAGTTTCCTTATTACCCCAAGCCTGTTGTGCCCAAATTCTTCCAGAAGGTGGCACTATACGAAAAAAATGGCATTTTCTTACATTGCTGCCCCTTCATCTGTATGGAAATCTGTGAAAACCATGGAATTTCCAACTGTATTCCTTAGCTAGTGCTCTTAGGAGAAAAATGACACCCCATTGGAATGAGTCGACCTACCTTAGGGGTGCCAGAAGCACATAACTACACCTACCTGTTTGCTTCTTTGAAAATGGCGGCTTGTACTAAAATGTTACATAGTAACATAGTAATTTAGGTCGAAAAAAGACTTGCGTCCATCTAGTTCAACCTTTTCCTATTCCTGCTTACCATCGTTGATCCAAAAGAAGGCAAAAAAAAATTCCCTCAATTAGCAATTTAAAATTCTGCCTTGAATGGGGGGGGGAATTCCTTCTTGATTCCAAATGGCAATCAGATTTCTCCCTGGATCAACAAGCCCCAACTAAATATTCATCCCAATACTAACGTACATAGCCCTCTATGTTATGCTCTTTTAAATAAGTATCCAGGCCCCCTTTAAAGGCATCTAATGTTTTCGATAGCACCACCTCCTCAGGCAGGTAATTCCATACCTTTATTGTCCTTAATGTAATGAAACCCTTCCGCTGTTGTAGATTAAATCTCCTTTCCTCAAGTCTAAGCGGGTGGCCCCTTGTCCTGTGTACTGTTCTTTTAATGAACAGGTCTTTGGCCCTGAACATATTTATATAGTGTAATCATATCCCCTCTAAGACGCCGTTTCTCTAGTGTGTATAAGTTTAACTTTTCTAGCCTCTCTTCATAACTAAAACTTTCCATTCCCCTTACTAGTTTTGTAGCCCTCCACTGCACTCTTTCTAGTTCCATAATGTCCTTTTTCAGAAAGGGCGCCCAGAATGTTCATAACTGTTAGAGACATGAAGGAAAAGTATAAAAGGTATACCATTTTGGAAATTAGACATTCTCCCACATCAAGTGAGGGGTCACTTGCCTTTCTACCCCCTGGGCTGAAGTGCACAAATATTTCCAAAAAGGTGGCACTATGGGAATAAATACATGATTTTTTACATTTCCACCACTTCAAAGATACTAAAATCTTTGAAAACCATAACATTTCCTGCTGTATTCAGTACCTGCTATTAACATGAGAAAAATGGTAGCCTATTTGTGTGGGTTAACATACAATATGTGTGTGCTAGGAACACGTACGTAAACCTGACACTTTTTTTTTTTAAATTATCTGCTTGCACTAAAATGGTTATAACCATAATAGATATGCAGGAAAGGTAGAGAAACAATGCCATTTTGGAAAGAAAACAACCTGCCGCATCTAATGAGGGGTCACTTGCCTTCTTACCCAAAGGCTGGTATGCACAAATGCTTCCAGGAGGTGGCGCTAATGAAAAAAAAGGCATTTTCTTACATTTCTGCCCCTTCAAATGTATGGAGCTCTTTAAAAACCATGGAATTTTCAACTGCATTCATTATCTAGTGATCTTAGGAGTCAAACGACACCCCATTGGTATGAGTTGACCTACCTTAGGGGGTGCTAGAAGTAGAAATCTACACCTACTACAACCTCTGTTGTTTCTAACATTTTCTCAAATGTGACTTGCCTGTACAAAAATGGCTATAACACCTTCAGAATTGAAGAAAAGGTAGATAAAGGCTACACAAACTATACCATTTTGGAAAGAAGACAAGCTGACACATCTAATGAGGGGTCACTTGCCTTCTTACCCCAATACTGGTGTGCATAAATATTTCCAGAAGGAGGCGATATAGGGAAAAAAATTGCATTTTTTTACATTTCTGCCCCTTCAAATGTATGGCGCTCCATGGAATTTTCAACTGCATTTGTTTGCTAGTGCTCTTAGGAGTCAGATAATACCCCAATGGTATGAGTTGAACTACCTTAGGGGGTGCTAGAAGTAGAAAACTACACCTACTACTAGATAAACCATACCATTTTGGAAAGAAGACAACCTGCCGCATCTAATGAGGGGTCACTTGCCTTTTTACCCCTAAGTTAGTTGGCACAACTATTTCCAGAATGTGGTGCTACAGGAAAAAAAACAAACATTTGTTTTACACATCAGTCACTTCAAAGATACTAAAATAGTTCAATGGCATGGGATTTCCTATGAGGACTTCTTGCCAGCCTAAGAAAAATGGTACCCCACTGCTGTGGGTTGACCAATTTAAGCTATAGGAGCGTAGCTACCAGTGAAACAGAAATGGGAAGCAAACAGTGTTTGTGTGATTTTTTGGCTAACAGATGAATGCTAGCTAGGGCGTCAGCCGGTGTACGTGCGGACCTGTGACTCCAAGTGTAACAAAGTGTGTGGGAGGGTGAGGGATTAGGCAGTATGTGTGGGTATGAGCAGAGGAGCAAGGATGGTGGTGATGGTGGGGCAGTGCCTGATAGTGTGTATGGGAGATCTGTGACTACCAGTGTGCAATGTATGTCCCCTCATACAAAGCCCTGTGTTGGACCCCCCCCTCCTGTGGCACGTGCATTTTTTGGGGCTTTTCCCCCCAATATTTTTGTGTAGACCACGTTGAAGGCATCAGAACCCATACAATGAGGTCTAAATAAAAAATTAAGGGGGGAAAATCCTTTGTGTGCCACAGGGGTGTCCAGTGGATTGCAAAGCAATGCATTTGGGCCCCTGTGGCATTCAGATGGCCACCAAACAAGCTCTGATCACAAAGTAATGATAAAAAGTCCTGTGTGTGCCACAGGAAGGGGGTCGGCATTGAACCCCCCCCCCCCCCCGTGGAACACACAGGGTTAATTTTTGTTTTAATTTTTTTTTTATTATATACCTCATTGAGGGGCATCAGGACCCCCTGATCCATCCCCAATGAGGTCTTAGTAAAAATTATATATATGTCCACAAACGGAGTGACCCTGTGAGTGCCACAGGGGTCTCCAGCGCATTGCAAAACAATGCATTGGATCCTTGTGGCACTCAGCTGGTTAATTTTTTTTTTTTATCATTACTTGTAGTAACAAAGGAATGATAAAAGACCTGTGTGTGCCACAGGAGGTGGGGTGCATTGGATCCCCCCTGTGGCACACACAGGGTTAATTTTTTTTAAAATTTTACTTTTTAATCATAGACCTCATTGAGGGGCATCAGAAACCCCCCCCCCCCAATGAGGTCTTGTAAAAAAATAAAAAAATCTACTGGTAGGAGTGAATCGGGTAAGGGAAACTTCCCTAACGTCATCGGTGATCATGTCACCGATGACGTTGGGAGGCTTCCCCCGGGCCCGCCCACTCCTACCCGGAAGTTCAGGTAGGAGAGCGGAGGAGGGAGAAGCTCTGTTTCTCAGAGCTTCTCCCTTGGCGATATTGATCTCCCAGCGCGATCGGCTGGGAGATCAATACCTGGGAGGACAAGAGGAGTGATCCTCATGTCCTCCCAAGAGTGCCAGACTGCATTTCAGCTGAAATGCGGCCACTGCCAGCTGGTTATACCGGCTTAAGCAGTGACCGCATTTTAGCTGTCAAATGTACGAGCGTGGCACAGAAGGTACAGCTGTGTCCACTCGTACATTGTACCCACCTGGCACTCTAGGGGTTAAATACCGATTTAGACATTTTATTATGTCACTTTGGCCCTACCGGCTGATTTAAAGCAAACCTTAAAACTGGCCCTTTGAGTATCATCACACATCACATCATATATTTGTATTTCAGTAACACAAATGTTCTGCTTAAGTGTTTCAGAAAAAGTATTGTCACTCTGAGGATGAGCAATCTTAATGTACAGGTTTCCAAAAAACAAGCTTTTAGGCAACACAGAGATGTTAGTATTGGTTAATTATGTGACTGCTTAATTACAATTTGCTTGGAAATTCAGGTTTAACATCACACCAACAACACAAGTACTTCTTATCACATCAATGGGTGATGTACATAGAAGTGAAGTCATGTCTTCAGGATAGTCAAGTTGAAATTCCTTGTTTCCCTGAGTGGTCATGGTATAGATGCCTGTGGAAAGGGATGACAGATTTTTTAAGCTCACTGTCTAACTGTGAGTAATGTAACAGATCATACATTATTAAACCATTAACATTTTGCATTTCGGGGGGGGGACACAACCCATTGTTCAGAAAGGTGATGTCCACCCATGGAGAAGCCATAATATTGGTAACAAGGGGATGGATGCTGAGCAGACATATGCAAATGTGCCAGGAACATTGTATGTGAGCATGAGCACAGTACCATGAGACAGAGGTTGTTTGCTGGCCTACATCATGAAAATAATCTGCTTTATATGTATATATATATAAGTTATTTATCTCGTTTAGCAGTGATAATGAATTCATCGTGTGATTTGCATTGTGCATTAGGTTTCTCCTATGTATTATACTTTGGCTCTTACACATCTGAGGTTCTAATGTGTAGTGATGTAAACCTTTCAGCCATATGATCAGTATCTGATGCATTGATGGGATATCCCTCTCTCGCTACCATGGTGACATGGATCATATGACTATGGACCACTACATCAATATTATTTGCTATCATCAGTTGAACACAGCAATTGAGGAACATGTGCAGTGTGTTGTACCTTTGTTGGCATGGAGGATGCATGACTAGTGACAAAGTCAACATGGATGAAGGAATAGCTGATGTCAGTTGAATCCACAACCTCGATATGAAACGTTCATGAAATGGATGATGCATGGGATCCTTACTGTTGGCAATGTCAGACCTGTAACTCTCATCGATCCTGTGGGCTGAAGCAGAATATCATGTGTAGTGTAGTTAGTGTGTTTGCACAGATTTCCAGAGTGGATCATGGACATACATATATTGTGTTAATGTCTGTGTTATATGGTATACATGGTATATGGCGTCAATGTCATCCCTAATTATCTCATACAACTGTATGATGCTGTGGGAAATCAATCAGTCTCTGATTTCATCATCCATCATTCCCAGGAGTGTGACCCTTGTACGCAATATCCTGGGTCTGTGCAGATGTCTGATATCCCTGTGTTGTTCCACAGGCCCCTGTGGCAGCTGTGGTAGATCTGGTTGCAGCAGCTGTGGGAAATCTGGTTGTGGCAGCTGGGGTGCTGCTGCCCGTTGTGGTTCTCCAGGTGGAGATGGGCTTCTGTCCGAGTGTCCAGCTGGAGTATCAGCATTGACAGGTGTGCATGAGGGATGAGGGTAAACCATGGCCCTCGCACACCTTTGTCTCCACTGTAGCCACAGTAATGGGTATGGAAACATACCTCTAATATCTATCTCTCTCTGTCCCTTTAAGACAGTGGTGGGGTGTGGTCTAGGTGCGGTCTTGAGTGACCAATGGGAGAGTGTGTGTTTTCCAGGTAAGTGTTTGCCTTTGTGTGTCTTGTTGTTTGTGCCCAGGTGAGCTTGGTTTGATGTGGGGTTGTCAGGTGTGCGTGTTTTATTTTAACCCCTGTTGTGCTGGCTTGTGGTGGGATACTTTGTGTAATAATTGCACACTTGACAGGTGTCCCTGTTTAGAAGGGACAGCACCTCTTTTAGAGGCAAATCCCAGTGTCCTTCTTTTCCAACCTAGTGTCAGTCTTGTTGTGTGATCAGACTGTGTGGTGTGCAAATCTGTGTATGGCATTGGTCCACAGAAATGTAATTCACTATTACTTTTGTTTACACTCCTGTATATGTTTTCATACATTAGTATGTATACAGTAAATATTGGGTCTTGTTCTGTATCATTATTGAGTTACACAAAAAGTTGTCAGTGGGTTATTATATTATGATTTGTGAACTGATTGTAGGGCATTGGCATCTTTTATTTTCTCTTGACATTGCAGGGGTTCATTTTTCCATTTGAATACTTGTGCATTGTCAATGGGTCATTATATCATGGTTCGTGACTTGATTGTAGGGCATTGGCATTATTTTAAATTATCTCTTGGCATTGCAGGGGTTAATTTTTCCATTTGTATACTTGTGCTATGTGCTGTGTGAGCTGCTGTTTCTCCACTCTACTTCTCTACAACATAATTGGGTCTTACATTTTTGCCATTAAATGTATCAATTTCCCAGCCGTTAGCAGTACCACACACAATTGAATGGCTCTGAGGATTGCTGTTTCATGGTCATCAATGGGTGACATTATCGTCCATTTGGGTTCTGAAACCGCCTTTAGCTTTTCTTACAATGTCTTATTGAATCGCTTACCATGCTTACAAAACTGCCGTCGCCTGTTTTTTTCTGGCGTCAGAGGTTATATAATGTATATAAAGGGGTATAAATCCTTGGTAAGGCCTCATCTACAATATGAAGTACACTTTGGGCACTAGTTCTTACAAAAAGACATTATTGAACTAGAGGAAGTGCAAAAACATGCAAGAAAACTGATAGAAAGGTTGGAGCTGTGTTTGTAGATACTGTAGTTGCTTTAAAAAGAAAAAAGATGAAGTAATGTGTACCTTTCTAGCTCAGAACAATATTGAGAATTATAACTGGTTTCAAAACAGATAGGATGTTGATCCATGAAAATATTTGATTGCCTTTTGGAGTTAGGAACCATTTTTTTACCCAGTTGGGGCTTAATTGGAATTAACCTCAAAAGAGGGTTTTTTGCCAGGACAACACCAGCATTAAGAACCAGTGGTGGTCCTGGCATGTCACGTAAGTATGTCATCACAGTGCGCCTACACGTCATGCTGTGATGACCCAGCCTACTGGAGAAGAAAAAAAGTACCCTGGTCCTCTAGAGGACTCTGCCTCCACACCATGCAATTTTTATTGGATTCACATATTTAACTCACCCCATTATTGATCCACCCTACAATAGGTTATTTGCCGACTCCTGAACTACAATCCTATTACATTTAGTCTGTGAACTGGAGAGCAACATGTTGCTTCAAAGTTGTGTATGTATAATTTCAAGTGTACAACTCATTGCAAATCAATGTACTGCACACTCCTTTGGTCATTAATAGGTACATTTCACTACCTTCAGTAGGTTGATGAGTAGGAAATATCAATATGGCTCATTTGTCTATTTAGATAGATAACCATGATAAACCACATATTTTTTTTTTTTCAATGAACCCTTTGAGTGCCAGAGGGGTAAGCAACTCACTGCAAAGAAATGTGTTGCATACGCCTCTGGCGCTCAAAGGGTTAATAAAGGCAAAAGGAAATGGGCCATTGGCTACCAGTAGGCATGTGGGAAACTTTTCGCCTCAAAGCGAAATGTGAAAAAAGAAACATCACATCATGCCATTGGTTGAATTTCCTCTGAAAAGTAAAATTTTTCAGTTTCTTTCAGTGTTATCATTGCATGATAGTAATGTATTTCTCCCTAACATGGAGAGTTCCCCCATGTATCCCCGCCTTGCTAAAGTATAAAAGGAGCGTCAGTTTAGTGTGTAAATCTGTCCTTCTATGTACCTAGCCATAAAATTATAATTTTTAATCATATATCAGAGATGCATAACTTCCTCTTTGACTAACCGGGACCTCACTTCTTAGCTAGGATAGACTATCTCACTTCTTGGTTATTCCAACCTATGGATTTCCATTTGCAGAGGGTGGTGGTATGTTTGAAATAACATTTTATAATTACCACACACTTAGTAAAGGGTGGTCAAGTGGCATGGTGATTATTGATGTATGACACTGGATGTGCATATCCCTTAAGGCAAATGATTTGAGGCTTCGAGGTAACAATCTATTGATGCCCTCAAATCAATCTGATTTTCTCATTAGGAGCATGCAGTTTATTTTAGAACATAATGCATTATCTTTTTATAATCATTTTTATAGATAAGGGGAAGTGGTGTTGGGTGCCAGATTCATGCAATCTAAAGCTAATTTGTGTATGGGATATTTATGGGATCACTATATATGGAACAACAATTCGTTTTGGTATTAATATGATAATCTGTGAATTTATAGAGGCTTTACTTGGAATGTGTGTATGTGTATAAACTTCCCTACATGATACACTGTCGTAACGCACATTCTAGAGCCATCTGTCCCCATTTTCACCAAAATAAAAACCAAGGTGGAATCTATGTTGACTTACTGGAATCTTTACTTTCAAATTACCCCAACTTATCTCAATCTACTTACATCTTAACTGGCCTATTAGAAGATTTTCACACAGGTATTTTAGCTTGTCCAGCACTATCAATTGAATGCCCCAATTTAGTTTCAGCATTATCAGAACCACTTGTAGTATCACAACTCTGGCAACAGAAGCAGAAAAGGGTTCTGTCATCGTCCCTTTCCCATCCCCCCCTTTCCAGTGTGGTGAATCAACCCTTTAGGCTTAGCCACTCATACGTTTTCCAAAAAGAAAAGACTCATAATAGACCTTTCAGCCCCCCACTCTCTGTTTACTCCCAGTATCAATTCCCTCATCAGCTCTGAATCTTATACACTTCAGTATGCTAGCATTGACAATGCCCTGTCCCTAATAAAACAAGCCCTTCCAGACTGCTGGCTCTCTAAGGCAGATATTACAGATGCTTTTAAATTACTCCCGGTTCACCCTGCCTTATGGCACCTTCAAGGTATTAAATGGGCAGGCCAATTTTACTTTTTCACTACTCTAACGTTTGGATCCAAAAGCAGTCCAAGATATTTGATGAGTTTGCAAATATTCTATGTAGGCTTTTACTTAATCACTGTAAATGCCCTTCAGTCCTGCACTACTTGGACCATTTTCTTTTAATAGACAATTCACTTTCCATCCCCTCTAGCCTTGAGAAATTATTAGATCTGTTTAGCTCCCTGAATGTCCCAGTAGCTCTAAATAAAACCAGTGGCCCAACAAAAAATATTGAGTTTTTAGGCATTACAATAGATATGGAACTTCCTAAAAACAAAATTGATATAATCCAGGCTTTAATTGTTAAATATAAATCCTATCCCTCAACTTCAATCTCTTCTCGGCCATTTGAGTTTCATAATGAGCGTTATCCCTCAAGGACGTCCATTTATAGCTCATTTACTGTCATTATTACCCTTGGGTTCATCAGCTTCATATTGTATCTCTCTGGGCACTCCGGCGCTGTCTGATATTGCGATGTGGGAAAATTTATTGAAAAATTGTAATGGATGTTTCATTTACCCACCTCCTGTGAATGCGGATAGTCCTTCGGTTTTCACAGATGCTGCGGCATGTGCTGGCTTTGTGGCAATCTGTGGGTCACGGTGGTTCTCCGGGAATTGGCCAGGAGAGGCACTGGGCCTGCATAGATTCCTGGAAACCTCTTCCCTGTTTGAAATCTACCCTATCACTGCAGCAGCTGCACTCTGGGGGAATCAGTGGACAGGGCACACAGTTACTTTCTACATCGATAATCAAGCTACAGCCGCACTCATTACCAAAGGTAGACCCAACTCACCTCAGATCATAATTCCTCTGTAAATTTATTTGGCTATCACTGTACCATAAATTTTTCTTTATTATCAAATTTATTCCCGGATCCCAGAATTTAGCAGCTGACTCACTTTCACGTTTTAATTTCCAGGAATTCCACAGACTCCACCCGACAGCAGCCGCCCTTTCTTCACCATGTCCAACTTTCCAGGACTTAATAATGCACTAAACTACCTACTCAAGCACGCTGCTACTATCATTCACGAAGCATTGTCTTTCAACACCAGGAAATCCTATGACAGAGCATGGAACACTTTTCAACTTTTATTATCCAACACTCAACCTAACAAACCATTTAGTCAATCCACCATATTAGCTTTCATAACATACTGTCATAACGGTTTAAAGTTATCCGTTCCATCCATAAAGGTTTATTTATCAGGCATACAACATTTTTACGCCCTCATGTACCCAACCAAGCAATCCATATTTTCAAACTACAGTATAAAGCTGCTCCTTAGAGGCTTATCCAACACCCACTTTAACGCCACACGTACTCATCTGCCCATCACCGGTCACATTTTTAAACTGATGTACAATTTCCTTCTCAGTTCCCCTTTTCAAGTAATCACTAATAATGTCCTCTTAGCAGCAAAATGCCTAGCTTTTTTCGGTTTCCTTCGCCCTGGTGAGTTCACTTGCCGCACGAAGAGCAGCACCTTCGTGAGCAAGGAGCAACTTACAAAACACTCAGATCACTTCACGCTTTTCTTATCTCACTCCAAAATGGATCAAGCAGGTGCCGGTTATTTTTTGCCATTTTTTGCTACACAGGATATATGGTGTCCTTTTACAGCCCTTAATCACCTTTATTCACTTAATCTCACTCATCCCAGTCACAGCCCTCTGTTACTTTTAAATTCAGGTCCACTTTCTCCTGCCACTTTCACGTTTTATATTCGCACTATTCTGTCACGCATAGGCCTCAACCCCAATCTTTATTCCGGTCACTCTTTTAGAATAGGAACAGCTTCCTCAGCTTCAAAGAATCAAGTCCCGGCTCCCATTATTCAAAAGTTAGGTAGATGGCAGTCTTCTTGTTTTTAAAAAATATATTCCGAACCCCACAACAGAGATACGTAGAGCTCTCACTTCTCTCACTCATTGATACATACTGTCATTATTGCGCAAGTTTAATAAAGCATTTATATTGTCTTTGCCTCTTATTCAGGCTCACCTCGTTGTTCTTCCCCTGAGTGTTTACTCACACTCGGGGGAGTCAGCACACTCATCACCATTCATGACATAGGCCCCGACCATAAGTGAAAGGCTTGCCAATATTTGTGGGAGGGGCCGTAGGCCCTTTAAATGCCTGGTATCAGCCTCTCCTTCTGGGCGCATTCCTACCAGAGCCCCACTCAATTTCCCACCCTTGAGTTACTTAACTTTTAAGGTAGCCCTCTTATTCAGGCTCATCTCGTCATTCTTCCCCTGAGTGTTTACTCACACTCCGGGGAGTCAGCACACTCATCACCATTCATGACGTAGGCCCTGACCATAAAAGGAATTATGATGGATAGGGAAAAATGTAGATATGCAATATTGTTCATCTCTGAGGGTAGGTGAAATTCAGCGCTGCTCCACGATGTGCTGGAGACTCGGGCCATAACTCACAGAAGGTATACATACAACTGAGACTGGCTTTGCCAGGTATTAGTGAGGAGCGCAGACTTGATCTGAGATGAACTATTAGAACTATGTGGAGTATACTAGTAATCGGAAAGGATGATCAGTCTAAAAGAATGTAGAAAAGTGACTATAGTTGGCCTCTAATAGCCAATAAGGTTGTATGCCTCAATACACTGGGAAAGTGACAAGAAACAACAAATATAGTCGCTCTTATCAGACCTAAGCCTCTACTGGGTGAGGGATGGTTAATCTTACAAGGGGGCTGAATATTATTGTGAACGGATGCTAGTCATCTGATAATGCCCAGATGGATAATACAATGATACATAAAAGGCAGGTAACAGTAGAGATCTACTGAGGGCTAGATACTTTGAGGAAAATTGATACAGGATTTACTGGCTCTTAGTAAATACGATAATATTAGCATTAGACTGCATAAGGGTCTAATAATGATCAAACATACTAAGAGACTCATGCACTTTTTCCAGTTCAATAATGTATATTTTAGAATACTCCTTATTCTAGATGAGGCCTTACGAAGGATTTTATAATACTGTGCAGGTAGAAACAACCTTCAGTCAATTAAAGTCACAGATCACATCTGCACCAGTGCTAGTAATCCTTGAAGTTTCTCCTCTTTACTTACTGCATCTAAGTCAGCTACTGGGACAATTATTTCCCAAAGGAGTTCTTCAAAAGATTACCTCCATCCAATAGTTTTCTTCTCATGAAAATGATCTGTGGCTGAGTCGTGTTATGATGTCAGAGACTGGGAACCTTTGGTGATCAAAACATTCCTTGAGGAATCTATTTGGTGAAGCTATAAACCCCATTATGATAATAACAGATGAAAACAGGATGCCTGCACTCAACTAAATGCCTTTATCCCAGACAAGCAAGGTGGGTCCTGTTCTTTGTTCACTTTACATTTCATATAACTTACAATCCAGGATAATGAATGTTAAATATGATGCCCTCTCTCACCAGTTCAACTCAGAAAAGCCCGTAACCCTGATGCATGTCCTTCTGGCTTCCTCCTCCCTTTTGGACCAGCTCAGATACATAACCTAGTCTCATCTTCTATGCTCATCTCTGTGACCTTTACAAGAGAACAAGTTTAAATTTCTAGCAAATAACCTATTCATCCCAAAACAATTCACACTGGAAGTTTGACTGCAACTAGCCCATGACACACAGCTCTCTGGCTATCAGGGCATAAAAAAACATATAGAGCTTGCACAATGACTTTTCTTGTGACATAACCAGCCTAGGAGTTTATTAGACTGTGTGATATTCTTCTAAGTCTATGTTGTAGTCTCCTCATGCCTCTACAGACACCTGGCCACCTCTGGACTTCTTTTATCATCAGTTACTGCCTAGCCAAGAGCATAATGTTTTCTCTGTAGTAGTTGACAGCCTATGATGGCTTATTTTATTCCATTAAAACATCAAACTCTCCACAGCTGAAGCAGACACTTTATTTGTGAAGGAAATCATCTGTTATTATGTGATTCATGTATCACTTCTGGAAAGCACTATGTCAACTGCTGGATATAAAACATATTAACAGCCTTCCATCTATAATCAAATGGTCAAATGGAGAGAGAAAGTCAACCAAGTTTTAAAACAGTACCATTTCTGTTTATTTTCTTACCTGTAAAACAACTGGGTGACCCTTTTGCCTCTTACAGAATTTGCTTATAACAATATGGAAAACTTTGCTGGGCAGACACCCTTTTATGTTAAATACTAGTGTAAAAGCCTGTGTACATGGGCCTCCCAGTGCCTTCGTTCAGGCAGTCTCTACTGCGCATGACTGCATCGGATGTTTGGGCAGTCTCTACTGCGCATGACTGCATTGGACAAACATACATCTGGCCTTTTATATTATAGGATATGTATCACCATGCTTCTTTCCTTGTGGACACTGACTTCCCTTCAGTCCCTGAGGCTTAGCCCCATCTTTAGTTTCTTATAGTCAATGTTCACGTTCTTTAAAGAACTATCAAGGAGATTCATGCTTAATTTAAGAAAACTTCTGACAGATCCAGAAGAAGACTTGATCCTTTCCTGCCCCTCCAATAAACTATGAAACTATGTATGGGTCATTTTCCCATCAAGTGAGCTCCGTGGCTATTCGACTCCTGTTTTATGTCTCATTGCTGAAACCTTCCTTCTCTGCCTTTTTTTGTAACCAGAACCACCCCACTTGCTCCTGTGAGCGTGTGTGTGTGTATGTTTGTATGTCTATGAGTTGGGAGGGGGCAACCTCCAGACGATCTCAGTGTCCATTTCCTCTTTTGCTCAGGTGATAAAGAAAGCTTGCAAGCATTCAGTTTCCAGAAAAACTTATTGGGACAAATGGCCTATGTCCTTTAATCTCAGGAACCTAGAGACCCATGTTACTGTAGTTCTACATAGACGGTTGGAGCTTGTGCTAGAAACTCCAACATTTTTGAAGTGGTGCTATTAAAATTATGATTCAACTCTTATATATTAAATGAATAGTTTGATATAAAAGTAAAGCCACATTCAGTGTAATAAAGATTCACATTAATTCAAGTATATGTAATTAAATTGAAGTGTGTAAAGTTAAACTCCAATTTTCAGCGCCTCTGTGTATCACTCTTTTATGTTCTAAGATGCCTAGTCATTCTTTCTCTGAGCAGCCTACCTTTTATATTACAAAACTGTCATTTCTGCTCTTATCATTTCAAGTTTTGCATCCATGTTAAAGAATCTCAGAAACAGATCATATCTACTTTACTGCATCACATTCAAACTGTAACAACTACTGTCATTACTGTAAGGGGTTGCTGCCATCAAATCCATATAATAAGCTACCTAAAAATACTAGTGGCTTTATCGGTTTTCTGGGAAATGCCTTGTCATCCATCATATTAATTATCTGAGCTCTTATATTTACATATGTTGCATCTTTTGCATATATCTTCCTTGTATCTATTGTACCACTTACGTTAGGTATCAGGCTCATAGCTTCCTAAACCTGTGAATAGTTTTGGATATTACATTTTTTACTTCACTTTTTTAGATAACAGTAAATCATTCAATACCCTGCTTCATATTACTGAAAAACTTCAGTTCACTAACAGAAAATGTCAGAATTATTGATCCAGATAAGGACACAACTTGCATTCATAATAGATTAACCAGTTTTGTAAGGCAAATTATTTTTGCAATAAACTTTCATTTGCTCTGGACACATCTCTAACAATACAAGTTTTAATGGACAATCATTAATAGGGACGGGCGAAATGCTTTGCCTCAAACCAAAATCCATGAATAATGGCATATGCCACTTGGTGAATAATTTCCCGCAAACAGTGCAGTTTTCCTGCTTTTTCCCCACCAAATGAAAGTTTTCTCTACTTTTCCTGCAGCCATATAAAAGGGTGTCAGGCTCTAACAGCATGTCATTCTGTGTTTGTGAGAGGAGAAAGCAGCATGTTTTTGAGCTAGAGGAGATAGGCAAATAAAGGACAATTGAAGCTTAGTTTAGAGAGTCTTTTAGGTAGGACCAGGGGAGGGCTGACCTGGGGGGCAGGGGGGCACTTGCCCCCTGGGCCGGTCATATTTCTGGGCTGGTGGGCCACTGCTCCTCACTAAATCTCCCAATTGCTGCTGTAAATGAAGCTACACTAGTGATAATATAGAGCTTACAATTGAAATGGAGCTACACAAACGACACCACAGAGGAACAATCCAAATGGAGGTACACTAGTAGCATAACCCATTCCCTTGTAAGCTCTATAGTATAATTAGTGTAGCATTAGTTAAATTGTAAGCTCTGTAGGAGCGCACTCGTGTAGCCTCATTTTAGCTGTAAGCTATGTGGTATCACTTGCCTTACGTCACAACATTAATGCCAATTTTAAAATTAACAAAAGGGGGTGGGCTGGGACAGTGGGCTTGAGTGATATAGAAATGGACCACTTGACTGAACTTGCACCCTGGGCTACAAGTTGCCAGCCCTCCCCTGGGTAGGACATTTGCCCTCTGTATTATAGGAGTCTGGGGCACTTTGGGGTAGAAGAAGGGAGGAAGGAGCCTGACTCCGAAGTCTCCAAAATTCAGTGTGACTGACAGGCACGAGACAGGTAACTGAGGTCCAATTTGCTTGCTGATCTTGCTTTTATTGTCTCTGTGCTGGCAAAGTCTGGGGAAAGACGTTGTTGATTTTGGTTTTCAGTTATAATTTTTTTGCTTTTGGACAGACTGTGTTAAGATATGGTGGACAACTTAAAAAGATAATAAAAAAAATAATAATAATAATAAATAAATACACAAATATATTAGGTGACAGACAGATAACTGGGGGCCAACATTGAGAATTTTGTTGAGCACTAAGACAAGACATAACCCTCCATCAATTGTATACTGTAGAGAACACACACACAATAGTTGAGTAATGTCCAGCAAATGCACAGGGGGGAGGGGGAAAGGTGGAGCACTGCAGGGATGTAAAAGTAAAGTGGTTGCTGCAGCATATGCAGTAAATGATGATGATCTCTCTCCTCCCAGGGAAGGCGCAGTTTGTCAAGGTCCCACCAAAAGTTCCACTACCACCAGCACCAGTAAAAAACATGAGAACATTGAAGACAACAATAAGTCACATTTTAGTGTTGATGATGGCAATGGCATAATGGAGAAAGGTGTAGCAGCTGAATCAACTGCTGCATCTGACAGTGAGACAAACAAGCACAAAACACGTGTCCTCAAAGTAGTAATGAACTTTGTGAAAGTAAAAGTAAAAATACATTTTGACACCTCTAAAAGCTTAAAGGGATAGTAATACTTCGTTTTAACTTTATTTTATTTTGTAGGCATTAAAAAACATGAAGAATGATATAAGTCTTATCTCTCAAACCTTTATGGTTTAAGAGATATTCACAAGCAAAGTTTCACCCTCCTGCCCCTTTTTCCTAGTGTAAGCCATCTCTTCTCAGATGTGAATCTGGTTGTAAGACCAGACAGATAACAGCAGGGGACAATCTTCTTTGTATGAAAAGAATGAAAGCCCTTCCCCCCCTTGACAAGTTTTTCAGCTTTTTCCCTTATCTTAATTGAAGATTGTCCCTCTCTGCAGTCTACCAGGGCACCTCCCTTCTGATTTGGCTGAACGGGGGGGGGGGTACTTTGCTTGTGAATATCTCTTAGACCATAAATGTTTGAGAGATAAGACTTATATCGTTCTTCATGTTTTTTTAATGCCTACAAAATAAAGATAAAACGAAGTATTACTATCCCTTTAAAGGAATATTAGGGTAGTGGGCAAGAAGCAACAAGTGATGCTGATGCTGAGGATGACCTAACGATGACTGATGATGACCATGCAGACCTAGAATATATCCCTCCAACATCCTCCTCTTCTTCAGATACAGATGACATTGAGAGTGAGAGAGATGATGACATAGTCAGAAGGTTAGCAGAAAGGCAGAGACTCAGTCTTCCACCACTGAAAAGGAGCACTGTGCCTGTTTGAGAAAACCATTGGAAACTCTGACCCTGGACAAGCAAAGATGGTAAAACATAGAGATGGGCGAAAGTAGTTGTTGTGTTCCCGGGAAAAATTTAGCGAAAACCACATTTTTATCCGCTTTTTCGCAGGAAAATCCACTTTAAAACTAGCAGTTAAAAATTTAGCATCTTTCACCGATTGGCCAAAATCTTTTGCCATTTTTTCAATGGCTAGAAAGTTGTCTGCCCATTGATTTATGTTGTTTTCGCACTTCCGCTATACAAACGTGACGTTTTCGCTGAAGGCAGACACAATAGAAGCAGCTACAGAGTGAGATATACGTGCTGTGCTGTTCTGCTTTGATATTTTGGAAAAAGTGAGGCAGGAGAGGCTCATGGTGACTGCTATCACTATGAGCAGCAAAAAGAAGAACTGGAAGGACCCTTATTATGTGTCCACTGAGTCTGGGGAGGAGGAGGAAGTGACTAGCAGTACTGAACCAATGCTGTCCAGTCCCCCTGGGGATCTTGGGTAATTTAATGAGAAGGGAGGGAGGAAAGGGAATGGGAAGGAAGGGAGAAAAGGGAAGGAAGGGAGAAAAGGGAATGGGAAGAAAGGGAGAAAAGGGAAGGAAGGGAGAAAAGGGAATGGGAAGAAAGGGAGAAAAGGGAATGGAAAGGGAGGGAGAAAAGTATAGTGCTAGTGAGAGCAGGACAGGTCAGCTGCCTGTACTTGCTGCCAGACGTGCTGTTCCTGCTGCCAATGCCACCATTGCTGTACCTGCAGCCACTAGTGTTGTACCTGCTGCCAGTGCTGAACCTGCTGCCAGTGCTGAACCTGCTGCTAGTGCCTTTTTGCAGATGATACCAAGATCTGCTATAGGGTAGACATTCCAGGGGGAATAAGCCAAATGACAAATGATTTAGGTAAATTAGAAGAATGGTCAAGAGTGTGGCAGATGCAGTTTAAAGTTGATAAATGTAAAGTAATGCACTTGGGACATAAAAATCCAAAGGAAAAATATACTATTAAGGGTACTGTGCTGTCAGAGACAACAGAGGAAAGGGATTTGCGAGTAATTTTCTCTAATGACTTAAAGGTAGGCAGGCACTGTAATAAAGAGGTAGGGAATGCAAGCAGGGTACTGGGTTGTATAACTAGGGGCATTAGTAGCAGAATATCACAGTGCCTGTGATTCCTGTCACTCTCAATTGTGGATGTCACTGATTTGCTGACTGAGTTTGACCCGCCTCCTGATGACCTTTTTATACCTGGCTATCTCTTATGTCAGTTGCCCTTTCGTGGTGTTCCTGAGCCAGTAGTGCTATTGCTGTGTTCCTGTATTCTGAGTTCCTGTGTACCGATTCGGCTTGCCCTGATCATTCTCCAGTGTTCCTGCCTGTGTATGACCCGGCTCGTCTGCGCACCACCCTTGGATCCTGACCCGGCTAGTTTGACGTTCCTGCCTGTGTATGACCCGGCCCGGCTGACTTCCTGCTCCGAAGATCGACTTCCAGTTTGTTCCAGTGACCTGCGTTCCAGTTGTCGCCGCCGCGACATTTTCCAGTCCCTGCTGCCCACGTCTGTGCCACTGCCTTGCCTGGTGATTCCTTCGATAGTGCTATGCCTCGTTCTAGTGCAGAGCTGTGTGTATTCCGTGGGCCTTCCTCTCCTTGCAGAGCCTGATTGTAGCGTTGAAGCCTCGAGTAACGTTACAGAGCCTTGCAGTAGCGCTGAAGCCTCGAGTAAACGTGCATTTTAACTCTTGCAGTGCTGCCTCTGATTCACTCTCTCTATCTCCTGTACGAGCCTCGTTGCAAGTGATACTGCTGCTGAGTTGGCCGCTCTCCGTCGGCAACTCTAGTCTAACGTTGCAGAGTGTCCACATAGTTTGGGCCGTTTGGGCGCTTAAGGCTCTCCGGTGTTGGTTACCGACGAGACCATTGACACAGAGTGTTGGCAGAAAGGCTTCAGTGTTGGCTTATCCGGTACTACGCCCGAGGGGGCTAGTGGCTCTGGCTCTAGTATTACTGCATTCGATTACACCTGAGGAGGTTACTAGCTCTTGCATTGCAGGCCGGTTTCCGTTACGCCCGAAGGGGCTATTCGCACTTGCACATACGAAAGCAGTTCCTGTAGCTACGCCCGTGGGGGCTAAGTTGTTACCCATTCTGCTTATTATCTACCACCTTGGCAAGGCAGCTCGTTCCTCAGCACCTGATGAACATCGTCTGTACAGCACAACCTATTTAACATCCAGGGCGTGTCAAACTTCCACATCTGAGACTGACTGTTATTTGGACTTTAACCCCTTAGGGGTCTATATCATCCTAGTGCATACTGATTTGCATTTATGTCCATTATGCTATTTCCCTTGTATTATTTCAGTCTACTTTATCTGTGTATTACCTACCGCCTCTAGAGGGCGTAATTGTGCATTATTCACTTTAATAAAGTGTGTTTTATTTTCACCTATTGGTCTGAGAGTCCTAAAAACCGTAACACAGAAAAAGGGAAGTGGTCATGCCACTCTACAGATCTCTAGTTAAACTTCACCTAGAGTATTGTGTACAGTACGGGAGATGCCATCTCCAGAAGGATATAGATACTCTAGAGAAAATTCATAGAAGGGCTACTAAAATGGTGACTGGTTTACAGGAAAAGAGCTATGAGGATAGACTAAAGGATCTGAATATGTACAGCTTGGAGGAGAGAAGAGAGAGAGGGGATATGATTGAAACATTCAAATACATGAAGGGATTCAACAAAGTGCAGGATGGAAGTATATTTCAAAGGAGTAAAAATGTTAGGACAAGAGGCCATAGTCTAAAAATAGACGGACACAGGTTTAGATGTAATGTAAGAAACTTTTACTTCACTGAGAGGGTAGTAGATAAGTGCAATAGCCTACCAGCAGAAGTGGTAGAAGTTAATACAGTGACAGAATTTAAGCATGCATAGGATAGGCATAAGGCTGTCCTTAACATAAGAAAAGACCAAGGACCAAAAAAGTTTTGAGGTTTTTACTGTAGGAAGATGGGTAGACTAGATAGGCCGAAATGGTTCTTATCTGCAATCAAATTCTATGTTTCTATGTTTCTATGCTGAACCTGCTGCCAGTGCTTAACCTGCTGCCAGTGCTGAACCTGCAGCCAGTGCTGAACCTGCTGCCACCGATACTTTGCCTGCTGCTAGTGTTTCTTGTAGTACTCGGGGGGAATGAGAAAATGATGCCAAGTGTGACAGCAAGGGACCCTAAATCACACTTGCCATTCCCAAGCAGTCCTGCCAGTGCTAGTACTATTGTTACCAAGGTCCAGCAGCTTGTTAGTATTAGGAGTGAATGAGGGGGTAATCAACAATATCCTCATATTACTAGTGACTGTAAGACTGAGGAGGAAGACTCTGCAGCTGAACTTGATGTGGTTGGTGTTAGTAGTAGTAGCAGTAATGGTGAAGCAGCCGGAGTGGTAGGGGAAACATTTGAGAGCATCCAGACTAGTGGTCAAGGGAGCCCACACCATTCCTCTGACTCTGGGAGTCCCCTTCCCTTCACTACAGTGTCCAAGCTGAACATGAACCTGAAGAGGACAGAACTGGTGTTGGGGGAGAGTAGGCTCAGAATTAATACCATTACCACCAGCAGGGGCACAGATAAGTTGCCTGTGACTGCTGCTACTGCTGCTAGTGCTAGTCTGCCTTCTTCTTCAGTTCAAAAGGAAATAGCAAGTGTGACATTAGGGGACCCTCTGTCACATTGCTCGTCAACTCCTCCAAGCAGCAGTGAGATGTCTGTAATAGAGTAGCAGCAACAACAGCATGTAGGGACTAGTGGTGGTAGTGATGATGATGCTGTAGAAGCTGGGGTGGAAGGTTTCAACATTGTGACTGCTATCACTATGAGAAGTATGAAAAATAATTAATGGAGGAGCTGGAAGGACCCTTATGTGTCCACTGAGGAGGAGGAGGAGGAGGAAGGGGCCACTACTGAACCAGTGCTGTTCAGTCCCCCTAAATCACCCCAAGGGATCTTGGGGAATTTAATGGGAAGGGAGGGAGAAAAGGGAATGGGAAGGAAGGGATAAAAGGGAATTGGAAGGGAGGGAGAAAAGGGTAGTACTAGTGAGAGCAGGACAGGTCAGATGCCTGTGCCTGCTGCAAGACGTCCTGTCCCTGCTGCCAGTGCAACCATTGCTGTACCTGCCGCCACTAGTGTTGTACCTGCTGTCAAATGTGCTGCCAGTAGTGCTGTACCTGCTGCCAGTGCTGAACCTGCTGCTACCAGTACTTTGCCTGCTGCTAGTGTTTCTTGTAGTATTCAGGGGGAAGGAGAAAATGAATCCAAATGTGACAGCAGGGGACCCTCTGTCACATTGCTCATCACCTCCTCCAAGCACCAGTGAGATGCCTGTAATAGAGCAGCAGCACGTAGGGACTAGTGGTGGTGGTGGTGATTTTGGAGAAGCTGGCTGTTACGGTTTTCTGACACTCAGACCACGGTAGAAAGTAAAAACACAGTTTTATTTGAAATAATAATAAAAGAACAATGCCCCTAGAGACCAGTACAGGTATATTTGGGAATGATAATACAGACCCAGTAAAGATAATGCGTTATATACATATATATATATAGACAGGAAAATCCCATATAGGGTTAAAGAGGAGAGACTGGACAAACTTAGTCCTTGATTAGCCAAAGCCCAGGATATGATAATAGTCTCTTGATGGTGAGGAGCTGGAGTATAGTGTCTGCACTGAATCACTCTCAATGGTAGTATAATGGAGCGCACCAACAGACCAGAGCAGAGCCAATACCACCACAGTGGGATGTTCGGAGGAAAGCACTGCAAGAGCTGACGAGACCAGAACCTGAATCGCCCTTTACCTACACTCGGTAGTAACCCTGTGTGTGCCAACGAGATAGAGCCAAAACACCCCTAGGGAGCCAAAGTGGAGCGACACTGCACAAGCTATTCAAGAGCCGGAGCACTACGTAGTGCGGAGGATAACGTAACCCCTAGAGCACTTGGAAACCTGAGCCAGGACACCCTTCCGGTGCCGCACAGAACACACACAGCCAGAGCGGACTGGGCTACCAGTGGCAACCAGCACGACCACGGTGCGTACCGAGCACAGGAACGAACACAGCTCTGCAAGTGTGATAGGTAGCCTAGGTCTTACAGCACAGGCTCAGGAAGGTTAATGGCTCGCACGAAAACCACAAGCTTGGCAAGTGTATAGGATGGGCTCATAAACGGAGGCAACAGGCACAGCACAGGTTAAAGAAGGTTTGGTATAGGAGTAAACAGCTCAGCAGTGAAAGCGGATAGACTACTGCAACCTAAGGCAACCGCTCGGTATAGAGAGATGATTCAACAGAGCGACACAGGACAGTTCAGAATGTCGCCGGGAGCGGCCGGAGCCACACAGGAACACAGGAGCAGTACACTGAGCCGGAGTGACAACCGGAACCGGATCAATACACGAAGCAAGAACGTCAGCCAGAATCGGTCAATCACAGAGCAGGGTCGTCAGCCAAAACCGGGTCAATCACGGAGCAGGATCGTCATCCAGAACCGGGTCAATCACGGAGCCGGGTCATCAGCCAGAACCGGGTCAATCACGGAGCAGGATTGTCAGCCAGAACTGGGTCAATCACGGAGCAGGATTGTCAGCCACAACCGGGTCTATCACGGAGCAGGGTCGTCAGCCAGAACCGGGTCAATCACGGAGCAGGGTCGTCAGCCAGAACTGGGTCAATCACGGAGCAGGAACAGGAGAGTAGTCAGACAAGCCGGATCGGTACACAGGAACACAGCAACGAGGCGCAGGATCAGGAACACCACGAAAGGGCAACCGACAGATGCCGTGACCCCAGTATATAAAGGCACATCCTGGGCTGGCCAATCAGTCTCCTCCAATGCACAGGTACACCCAGCCAGATTGACAGGGAATCACGGGGACCGTGATACTGGCGCGGAAAAGACATTGATGGCCTTTTTATCAGAAATTAAGAAGGAATGGGAGACAGGGATGAGGATGGGCACCACCACCACTAGCAATCAGCACTGGAATTTGTGGAATTTGCAACTGCTTTAATTCCTGCTGCTGCTGAGATGCAAGGGCAACAGGATGCCGAGGAGCAAGTTAGTGTGCCACAGACCACCGTGGACACAGTGGGAATGGGGTCAACAAGTGATGCAGGACTAGGACAGGTTCCACTTGCCAATGCCAGTAATACTTCTGGTCCTAGTTGCAGTGCTAAATCTGAGGCAGTAACAGCAACATTATCCGCTGCCACAGAAAGTGAAGGGGAATGCGGAGGACAAGAAGAAAGAGGCCATTATACTCAACCTGTTCCCTATCCCTCCCCCAGAAGCCAGTGCAGTCATCATCAACAACTGTACAGTGCAAAATTTGTGACAAGTTAGTAAAAAGGGCAAAGGAGGGAACACACCTTGGCACACCCTCGCTGATAACACACATGAAACACGGACACCATGACATTTATGTTAAACACCTTAAATCCAAACACCCATTACAGAAATCTAGCACCGCTGTTACTGGACCCCTTGACTCTTCAGAAAGGCACCAAGAGGCGAGGTGGAGATCAAAAAGGAGGAAGAATAAAGAAACCCAGAAAGACACTGGAAGTACCATGACGAGCTAAACAACTAGCTCGTCATTAACATCACCTTCTTCCTCTAGGGTAACAAGTACATCTCCTACCAGTCCACCTCTTTCATTGTTACCTCCCCCACCAAATGATAGCCACTCTGTTAATGTTAGGATATGGCAGTTCATCTCTACCTATTGCACACTGTGTGGTGCACTGACCACACATGTCAGTGTGGTGGAGGAGAATTGATACCAGGTCATCAGGTGGCATCTGAGGAGATTCCATCCCCCAGAATATGCTAGGATTCTGGCAGGGACGGTTCATCATTACTATTAAACTGTCAGCAAGTTGTCATGTGTCCTTAGCGGGGTCTGGACAAGGGGTATAGTGACAGCACCAATACTTGGGTTCTGGTGTCATAGTTTTGATACAGTTGTGCCACCAAGGGTTATTTACCACACACATTGCAGTTGCTGATGAGAGCCACAGTTCCTGCTCTCAAGGGAAAATTTCTATTCTAATAAGAATGCACCCATGATTTTGGAGGTGGGGCAGGTGAAGAATTATTTGTCAACTTCTTCTTTTCTCCACATATACTGCGGCCTACTTATTGTGCTACTGCCTCAGACGCATCACTGTAGAAAGTCGTGGCAAGTGGAACCTTCATCATACATTTTCCATGTTACTGCTATTGTTGATCCCATTCCCTTTCAGCTGCCTAATCATCCTGCTGCTTAAACAACTCAGCATCAGCAGTACGAACAGCAGCTGCAACTCAGGAGGACATATGACAGTGGCCACTGGCCAACATGACCTACTGACATTAGGCCAGTAGGGCATTTTTACTTTTTTTCTCAGGGCTTGTGTTTTGAAAAAAAAAACTAAAAAAAAATAAATAAATTAATTAATAAGTCTAAGTCTTACAAAGGCTTCTAACAACAAATCAAACAAATCATTCTCTACAAAATACGATATCAAGTCAAGTATCAATCCACCCCAGTGGCAGCTTATGTCAGGGGGTTCCTGTCTCTATCTCTTTACATACAAATGTATTATTTTATTTTATTGATTTATTTTTTTTATTAACTGTCCCCTCAATAGCAGTCAAGAAACCCCCAAAACAAATTCCCTGTTCAAATGATTCATTCATTCAGTAATACAGGCACCCTCCTCAGATCTTTTTATACCATGTCTTATGGTTTTTACTTCACTTTATTTTATTTAGGATTTGTTTTTTATTAACTGCCTCCCAATCCCAGTAAAAAGCCATCCCAAAAATCATACCCTGTTCAACTGATTGTTTCCCCACACCCCACCAACACAGGCACCATCATGCCCCTTTTATACTATGCCTTTGGGCAATAAAATATTTTTTGCTATGTGTTGTGTTTAACTTCTATGTTCCCAATGATTTCAATGGCATGAGCTAGGCAAAAAAAACCAGAAAAAAGCAGAAAATCTGCACTTTTCGCGGGAAATTTTTCACCAAGCGGAAAGTGCCATTTTTCGCCGATTTCAGTTTGAAGCGGAAATTTTCGCCCATCCCTACTCATGAAGCGCATGCAAAAGCTCACTGGCACATGGTCCTTGCACTCAGGGAGAAAACTCTTTTAGCTCACAAATGCCATACACAGACAAGAAATATTCTGAAGCATATCATACAGATCCTGCCAAAATAACAGCAACTAGACCCAGACGTATGTTTTGGCCATGTTGGGCCTCGTCGGTGAGGTGCAGTTGATCCCTCTATGCACTTGTGAGCAAGGGGTCCATGTCTGGGTTCCCTCATTACCCTCAGGGTAACTAACGCTAAGATCAATTTGCAGAGATGCTCAACTAGGGTCATGAGCTTGCAAGGGTATGCCAAAGCTCACTGGGACTGAGTCCTCGCGCCCAGCTCACATATACACAGAAGAGATATTCTGAAACACATCATACAAGTCCTACCAAAAATGGCAATCCAGCCATGAAATGGCAGACCATTTTTCTCTGAACCAGAGAGACAGCTAACCACAAATATAAGTTTCAGCCTTGTCAGGCCTCATAAGTGAGGAGCTTCTGATCTCTCTATGCACTTTTAAGCAAGGGGTCCATATGTGGATTCCCCCATTATCCTTAGGAGGACTAACCTCAAGAGCAAGTCGCATATAGATAATCACATTTTGACACTGCTTGTTTTATATGTGAAGTGCAGCTGATCCCTCCATGAACTGGAGAGTAAGGGGTCCACATCTGGATTGCCCCATTACCCTTAGGGTGGCTATCCCCAAGAGCAATTTGCATATAGATAGAAGAAGTCAAAGATGCTCAACTAGGCTCATGAGCTTGCAAGGGTATGCAAAAGCTCACTGTGACTGGGTCCTTGCACACAGGGTGCAAACTTTTTTAACTAACCCAAAGAGCAATTTGCATATAGATAGAAGAAGTCAGAGATGCTCAACTAGGCTCATGAGCTTGGAAGTGTATGCAAAAGCTCATTGTGGGCCTCGTACCCAGTGTGCAAACTCTTGTAGCTCACAAATGCCATACACAAAGAAGAAATATTCTGAAACACATCATACAGGTCTTGATAAAAATGATAGTCCAGCCATAAAATTATTCTCTGAACCAGAAAAACAGCTAGATCCAGATGTAAGTTTTGACCTTGTTAAGATTAGTAGGTATACTTAGGGTAACTAATCCCAAGAGCAATTTGCATAAAGATAGAACAAGTCACAATTGCTCAGCTAGGCTCATGAGCTTGCAAGGGTATGCAAAAGCTCAATGGGAGTGGATCCTAGTGGCCAGGGTGCAAACTCTTTTAGCTCACAAATGCCATACACAGAGAAGAAATATTCTGAAACACAACATACAGGTCCTGCCAAAAAATGACAGTCCAGCCATGAAATGCCAGACAATTCTTCTCTGAACCAGGGAAAAAGCTAACCCCAAACTCACATTTAAACTTTGTTGGGCCTCATCGGTGAAGTGCAGTTGATACCTCTAAGCACTTGTGAGCAAGGGGTCCATGTCTGGATTCCCCCATTACCCGTAGGGAGACTAACCCCAAGAGCAATTTACATATAGATAAAATAAGTCAGAGATGCTCAACTAAGTTCATGAGCTTGCATGGGGATGTAAAAGCTCACTGGGACTTGGTCCTTGCACCCAGAGTGCAAACTCTTTTAGCTCACAAAAGCCATACAAAGAGAAGAAATATCATGAAACACATGATACAGGTCCTACCAAAAATGACAGTCCAGCCATGAAATGTCAAACATTTCTTCTCTGAACCAGAAAAGCAGTTAACCCCACACATACATTTCAGCCTTGTTAGACCTCAACAGTGACAAGCAACTGATCCCTCAAAGCATTTGTGAGCAAGAGGTCCATGTCTGTATTCCCCCATTACCCTTATGGTGACTAACCCTAAAGGCAATTGGCATATATTTATTTAGAAAATGTTTTACCAGGAAGAATACATTGAGATTTCTTTCGTTTTCAAGTATGTCCTGGATAGTTTTCAGTAAAGGGTTACATATTTACACTAATTGTGAAACATTATATACAAACATACATAAAAATGAATATACACACTTATTAAATAATGAGATTATATACAGTTACACATTGTTTTTAGATATAAAGAAACATTTGCTTTTAAGGATTTTAGACTGAGAGCAGATGTGTTTATTTTCGGCAGATTGTTCCAGATTTGTGGAGCTCTGAAGGAGAAGGCAGATCGTCCTGCTTCTTTCTTGTATTGTGGTATACGCAGTGAGTTATTAGTAGTGGAGCGGAGGTTATAGTTAGTATGGAGAGCTGGAGTGAGCATACTACTCAGGTAGTGTGGTAGTTTTCCAGAGAAGTGGTTGTATACTAAGCAAGAAAGATGAAGGTTACGTCTAGATATGAGTGTTAGCCAATTTAGTTCTTTAAAGGGATAGTAATACTTCGTTTTATCTTTATTTTATTTTGTAGGCATTAAAAAAACATGAAGAACGATATAAGTCTTATCTCTCAAACATTTATGGTTTAAGAGATATTCACAAGCAAAGTACCCCCCCCCCCCGTTCAGCCAGATCAGAAGGGAGGTGCCCAGGTAGACTGCAGAGAGGGACAAAAAGCTGAAAAACTTGTCAAGGGAGGAAGGGCTTTCATTGTTTTCATACAAAGAAGATTGTCTCCTGCTGTTATCTGTCTGGTCTTACAACCAGATTCACATCTGAGAAGAGATGGCTTACACTAGGAAAAAGGGGTGGGAGGGGGAAACCTTGCATGTGAATATCTCTTAAACCATGAAGTGCTTGAGAGATAAGACTTATATAGTTCTTCATGTTTTTTTAATGCCTACAAAATAAAATAAGGATAAAACGAAGTATTACTATCCCTTTAAGCATGTCAAAATGATGAGTAGTGTAGTCACATTGGAGGATAAAGCGGCATAATGAATTATATAGAGTGTCAAGTTTACTGAGATGGATTTCTGGCGCTGGAGCATATACTACGTCACCATAGTCTATGACTGGCAGCAGCATCTGTTGTACAATACGTTTTCTCACCAGGGTACTTAAACATGATTTGTTTCTGAAAAGAGTACTTATTTTGGGATAAAGTTTAGAGGTTAATTTGTCAATATGGTGACGAAAATTGAGGTTAGGCTCAAGCCACATACCAAGATATTTGTAGGAGTCTGCTGGGGCCAATTTACAATTAGACTCTGTTACAATGGATAGGTAGATATTGTCGAGATTACCCAGTTTGTCCTTTCTGCCAAATATCATTGTGACCGTTTTGTCTGCGTTTAAGAAAAATTTGTTCTTTGCTATCCATCTTTCAATTTTGTAGAAATCATGTTGTAATTCGGTTTCAAGTTGTGATATGCTTGAGTTTTTAGCTTAGATTATGGTGTCATCTGCATACATGTGTACTGAAGATGATTTGCAAACCGTGGGCAGATCATTTATAAAAAGAGAAAATAGAGGGCCAAGAATGGAGCCTTGGGGAACTCCACTTGTTACTTTGAGCGGAAGGGAGTCATTGTTTGCAACTGACACATATTGCATTCTGTCTGATAAATAGGATCGGAACCAGTTTAGAGAATTATTACCCAATTCTGAGATTTGGAGTTTGCTGATAAGAATGTTATGGTCTACTGTGTCAAAGGACTTAGCGAAATCTAGGAAAATAGCTCCAGTGAGATCACCATTTTCCATGCCAGTCTGGATATCATTGGTTACTTTTAGAAGAGACGTGACTGTTGAGTGGTTTGGTCTAAACCCTGATTGAAGACGGGTGAAGAAACTGGTCTATTGGTAATATTTATGTAGTTGCACGTGTACACATTTCTCTATGATTTTAGATAAAGTGGGGAGGAGAAATATTGGTCTGTAATTTGATACTACATTTTTATCCCCACTTTTGTGGATAGGCACAACTCTTGCCACCTTCCAGGATTTGGGCATATACCCTGATGTCAAAGAGGCATTAATTAAAGTTGCTATCGGTTGGACTGTGACCATAGCACTGAGCTTTAATAAAATTGCTGGTAGTTGGTCAGGGCTCGATTGCGATTTCAGTTTTGGGTTGAGGAGGTGATCATATACTTCACTTTCATTTACTGGCATGAAATTGAATTCATTTGCACTGTTGGACCAGGAAACAGGTGCCAGTGACTGTTCTGTACATGATAGAACTTCAGAGTGGCCTTTGTTTTGTTTAATCAGTGTGGTGGCACATCCAACAAAGTAGCTGTTAAATGCATTGGCTATGGCTATGGGGCACTGTATGGTTTCTTTGTCTATTGTTATATTTGATGGGTGAGAATGGTTGGCTTTGAAATGTTATTGTCCAAGTTAATAGTAAAATTTTGTGCTTTTGCTAGTTTTGTTTGTTTTGTACATGTATTCCTTACTTGCCTATATATAGTGTGATCATGAGGGGAGCCAGTTTGTTTAAATTTTGTCCATAAAGAATCTCTGAAACTGTATAATTGAATCAAGTCAGCTGAGACCCATGGTAGATGTGCCCCCTAACCCTGACCTTTCTTAGTGGGGCATGGGTATTACAGACCTGTAGGAATTCTGAGTTAAAAAAAGTCAATTGCTGGATCAAGGTCAGGTATTAGATGTAATCTATGCCATGAGCAATTTTTTAAATAATTTAGGAAGGACTGAAGGTTAAATTTTCTAAATGATCTCGTGAGTATGACTTTGAAACATGATTTGACTGGTTTTATTTTGCGGACACAATAAACTGTAGAGTGGTCACTAAACACGTTAGCTAGTACACCTGAATCTTGGATTCTGCTTGTGCAGGATGAGAGGATCCAGTCTAGCAGGGTATGTTGGATGTTTTAAGATTTATGCGAGTAGGAGAAGATATTTGCTGTGATAAGTTCAATGTTTTAAACAACAAACAATATTTTTCATTCCTGGAATCAAGCCAATTAATATTAAAGTCTCCAAGAACCATCAGCTTGCTTTTCTTGTTTTGTGTGGCAATCTCCTTTAGGTGTTGAGCTATGTCTGATATGGTATGTGCTGGGGTAGTTGGCAGTCTGTAGATTCCTACAATTATAATTTGTTTTGAGTATGGAAGACAAATTTTGCCAGCTATGTATTCATAAGAATCAGAGTTATGAGAGTCTTTTAGAGGTGTAAAGTTTATTGGCTCCTGTATGTAAATGATTACACCTCCTCCTCGCTTTACACGGTCTTTTCTAAAGCATGAATATCCATCTATGGCAATAGCAGTGTCTGGAATTTTTGAGGATAACCAGGATTCAGTAAGAATAAGAATTTTTGGTTTGTATGCCTAACACCATGCTTTTAGTTTATCCATTTTGGTCAGTATACTGTGTATGTTGCAGTGCATGAATGACAGACCCTTTTTAAAGGGGATGTTTATATTTCAATATTGTTGAAATCATGTGTGAGATGCACCTTGTCCCTCAAAGTAACTGGTGAGTAAGGATTAAATGTCTGGCTTCCCCCATTACCCTTAGGATGACTAACCCCAAGAGCAATTTGCATATAGATAGAAGAAGTCAGAGATGCTCATCTAGGCTCATGAGCTTGCAAGGGTATGCAAAAGCTCACTGGGACTGGGTTATCGCGTCAGGGTGCAAACTCTTTTAGCTCGCAAATACCATACACATAGAAGAAATATTCTAAAACACATCATACAGGTCCTGCCAAAAATGACAGTCCAGCAATTAAGTGCCAGACAATTCTTCTCTGAACCAGGGAAGCAGCTAACCCCAGATGTATGTTTCATCCTTGTTGGGCCTCGTAGGTGAGAAGCAGCTGATGCCTCTAGGCACTTGTGAGTAAGGGGTCCACGTCTAACCCCAAGAGCAATTTGCATATAGATAGAAGTAGTCAGATATTCATGATAGGCTCAGGAGCTTGTAAAGCTATGCAAAAGCTCATTGAGACTGGGTCCTCACACCCAGGGTGTAAACTCTTTCAGCTCACAAATACCATACACAAAGAAAAAATATTCTGAAACACATCATACAAATCCTGCCAAAAATGACAGTCCAACCATGAAATACCAGACAATTGTTCTGTGAACCAGACAAGCAGCTAACACCATACATACATTTCAGCATTGTTGTGCCTTGTCATTGAGGTGCAGATGATCCCTCTAGACACTTCTGAGTAAGTGGTCCACATCTGGATTCCCCCATTACCCTTAAGGTGACTAACTCCAAGAGCAATTTGCACATAGATAGAAGAAGTAAGAGATTCTCAACTAGGCTCATGAGCTTGCAAGGGTATGCAAAAGCTCACTGGGACTGCTCCCTCATGCTCAGGGTGCAAACTCTTTTAGCTCACGAAAACCAAACACAACTAAGAAATATTCTGAAACTCATCATACAGGTCTTGATAAAAATGACAGCCCAGCCATGAAATGCCAGACAATTCATCTCTGAACCAGGGAAGCAGCTAACCCCAGATGCACAGTTATGCCTTGTTGTACTTCATCGTTGAGGTGTAACTGAACCCTGTAGGCACTTGTGAGCAAAGGGTCCACATTTGTATTCCCCCATTACCCTCAGGGTTACTAACCCCAAGATCAATTTGCATATTGATAAAAGAAGTCAGAGATGCTCAACTTGGCTCATGAGCTTGCATGGGGATGCAACAGCTCACTGGAACTTTGTTCTCACACCCAGGGTGCAAACTCTTTTAGCTCAAAAAAAACATATACAGAGAAGAAATGTTCTGAAACACATCATACAGGTCCTGCCAAAAATGACTGTCCAGCTATAAAATGCCAGATCAATTCTCCTCTGAACCAGAGAAGCAGCTATCCCCAGACATTAATGTTAGCCTTATTGGGCCTCCTCAGTGAAGTTCAGCTGATCCCTCTAAACACTTGTGAGCAAGAGGTCCACGTCTGGATTCCCCCATTACCCTTAGGCTGACTAACCCCAAGACCAATTTGCATATTAATTAGACTCATGAGCTTACAAAGGAATGCAAAAAGCTCACTGGGAGTGTATCCAGAGTGCAAACTCTTTTGCTCATAAACACTATACACAGAAAATAAATATTTGGAAACACATCATACAGATATTTCCAAAAATGACAGTGCAGCCATGAAACGCCAGACAAGTCTTCGCTGAACCAGAGAAACAGCTAATGCCATATGTAGATTTTAGCATGGTTGTGCCTCATTATTGATGTGCAACTGAACCCTCTAGGCACTTCTGAGTAAGGGGTCCACGTCTGGATTCCCCCATTACGCTTAGGGTGATTAACCCCAAGAGCAATTTGAAAATAGATAGAAGAAGTAAGAGATTCTCAACTAGGTTCATGAGCTTGCAAGGGTATGCAAAAGCTCACTGGGATTGCTCCCTCATGTCCAGGGTACAAACTGTCTTAGCTCACAAATGCCATACACAGAGAAGAAATATTCTGAAACTATTATACAGGTCCATCCAAAAACAACAGTCCAGCCATGGAATGCCAGACAGTTCTTCTCTGAACCAGGGAAGCAGCTAACCCCAGGTGTATGTTTAGTCCTTGTTCGGCCTAGTTGGTGAGGTGCAGCTGATACCTCTAGGCACTTGTTAGCAAGTGCCAGTTCATAGATCTTCATTGTGTACAAGGTAAAACTCTGCCCGATTGCTTTGTCATCAACCTCGGCCTATTCCTAACCTCTGTTCCAGTTTGATTCCCTAGAGTTTGACTTCCATTATGACCTGGCTTGATTCCCGACTACGACTCTTCTGTTGTGTTCCCGGTTTGACATTGGCATCATCTACAACTATCCGACTGAACATTCTCTTTGAGAGCTTCCATTGCTGGTTGATCCCCAGCTCATTCATCTTCTAGCTTACCATGAGTCAGGTCAATCCTGGTTGCTGCTTTAGCCAGGTACATCCTCAGCAGGGCCTTCTATCATCTACAGCCTGTCGGACTGATCTCAGCCTTCCCCAACTGGACATAATTCTTCTTGACCGGCAGGATTGATCCCAGTCTTATATATCATCTGTTGGCTTGACCATCCAAGCCTTCACAGACTTCCCAGGTTGTCAGACAGTTGCCGACAAGTCTCCATCTCCTCATTAACCCTTTGACAGCTGTTGTAGCACTTCGACTGCTATTCATTGAACCAAGTTGAATTTCTAGGGTTGTGGTCCTTGACCCCATTTGACTTTCCACACCACTCAAGGAGTCATAGTCCATTGACTGTTTATGTATCACACCCAGTTGTATCTTCAGGACCTGCAACACAACGACCAAGGGCTAGATACTGTTGCAGGTACTAAATGTTAACATTCGTTTTATCAAACATTTTCCTATTGAAGTCTATGGGGAAAACTGGAGATAAAAGCAGTGATAAAATTAGCACCTGTAATAGAATCCAGCCCTATGTTTTCTCAACATCTTTTCCTGGGTAGTCGTACTACTGACTGCCGTCTCAGCTACAGTCTATCTATTTAAGACTTAACTCTTGAACTTTAGAGGACATTAACCTTATCAGCTGTAAAATTTGTCTATGAACTAGCACTAACTGACCTAACTGGAATTGTGTGCTTCCTGGTCCTGCAAGGGTCCTCTACACTCTTCCTAGACTTGGTAATTAAATGCCCCTAAGGTAAGCTGACCAGACCTTCCCTTTAACCTGGGACACATAGGAAATAGGCATATTTCAGGGCTGCACTGAAATCAAAGCAGCCCTGTAGTGTGTATTTTTCAAATGTGTCCCCGTTAAAGGTGAGGTCTGGTCACCCTACCCTAAGGGCATTGAAAACCAAGCACACTTTGTAGACCGTTCCAGTGAAGTAGTTCTTTTTCAATATCGCAATCTCGGCTCCGCTGAAGAGCCTCCTCCGGTCCTGGGATCGGATTCCCCTGCAGTCAGCTAGAGTTCTGACGTCAGGGAAAGGGGAGGAGGGGGACTTTAAAGGGATAGTAATACTTCCAAATTACTATTCCCCATATTGTAGCTATGCTAAAAAGAAATGTATTGCCCCCAGTGTAATCTCTCAAACCCTTATGGTTTGAGAGATAATAGTGCACAAAGTTCCCCTCTCCCTCCCCCTTCCTTGAAGTCAAGGTTCTAGCTGACTGCAGGGGAAGCTCACAGCAAGGAACAATCTTCTTATTTTGAGCATAAGGAAACCCTGCCCCCCTTCTAAGGTTTTTCCTTATGCTCACTGAAGATTGTCTTTATCTGAAGTCCATCAATACATTCTTGCTACTCTGAGGTGAGCAGTGTTACATCAGTAAAAGGGGCAGGGAGGAGGATACTTTATCATTCAATTACTCTTGAACTATAACTCTGACAGTACTAACAGTATTGTAATAAGAGTCTTCATATACCAAATACGATGAAGATTAATTGGAGCTGCATTTATTTTGAAACATTGTTTCACTGTTGCTATCTAGTCTCTGTGAAAATTATGTGAACAGGGGGGAGGCAGGATCTCATGTAGGGACATCTTCACTGAGATCCCACCTGAAGCACAATCACAGTTCTGTTTGGGAAACACACCAGCAGTTTGTCAGATGTGCAACACTTAGAAGCACTCCTAAATGTGCACCTGGCCGAGCAGTGCATAATAGTAATTTTGTAGATGTCTCAGAGAGGAGAACATATTGTTAGGATTCTGCTTTTTCATCTATTTTGGCCTGTCTCCCCTTTCATCCACTTCTTTCCTCCTCCTCCTGGGTTACTATTGGCTAGGCCAGGATTTATAACTTGAGGCCTCTGATCCCTCCTGGCCTGATTATTCAAGTTCATTTGTTATTTGACCAAATTTTGTTTGCATGTTTGACCTTGACTTGTGTTCTGTTTGGATTGTACTCCATGCTGTTTATTCCCTGGCTTATGTTTACTGAGTATGTATTTGCTTATCTCTTATACCACATTTGCTTCTGGTAACCACGGCTTGTTTTGACTACGGATTTTCCCCACTTGATTCCTTCCACTCCATAAGGTACATTCCTATCTTGGATGTCCGGAGGAATCGTGATCACTCAATTTCCTATTATCTCTGTTTCCTCTGACCCAGTTGACAGGCATTATTATAGTATTACCTTCATATACCCCACTATTTACCTTCAACTTGGGTCTCTACTTCTGTCTATACTGCCCCAAGCTTTATCAGTCCAACAGTGTGTTTCCACTATGGGGCAGGTCAAAGCTGGATGTGCAGTGTCTGTCAACCGTCCCATCTCTTGGTGTTCAGGGGAGTTCGACTAGTATCTCTGGTCCTAGTCTAGTGGTCAGTGTAGGCCTGGGGAAAAGTGTTCATCTCCCATGTTGATTCTCTATCCTGGTTCTGATTGCCCTGTCTAATCCTGGATATGAGTTGTGTGGGGGTTGATCGATTTGTGACGGTAGTGCCCAGGCCTTGTCTGTGTCTGGGGGGATTCGAGTTCTTTCAATCCTAGTTGTATCCATTCCGAGCTGTGGTTGGTTTTCCATCACACTTGCCATAGTGGTCAGATTTGCTTAGATTCCTAGTCACAGATTCTTTTCCTTCATCCTAGTCTGATATTTGACATCTACTAGGTTATATTCAACCTCAGGTCGAATCTCCATCTGGGGTTCTACTATGACATTCCAACTCTATAACTTTCGCCAACTTAGGTGGTTGAACTCTGAACAGTCCCAGTAAGCTACCTGTAAAGGACTCTTCTCTATCACCCTACTGTTTCCCTTGTTAATACAGCAATTGTCTGGCATTTCATGGTTGGACTGTTGTTTGATAGGATCAGTATGATCTGTTTCAGAATATTTCATCTCTGTGTATGGCACTGGTGAACTAAAAGAGGTTGCACTCTGGGCGCAAGGACACAGTCCCAGTGAGCTTCTTGAATGTATTTGCTAGCTCATGAGCCTAGTTGAACATCTCTGATCTTTCTTTCTACATATGCAAATTGCTCTTGGGATTAATCACCCTAAGAGTAATGGGGGAAATCCATATTTGGACCCCTTGCTCATAGTGCTTAGAGGGATTAGCGACATTTCACTGATGAGGTCTGATATGGCTGAAATGTATGTTTGGGGTTAGACTTTTCCCTTGTTCAAAGAGGAATTGTCTGGCATTTTGTGGCTGAACTGTCATTTGGCAGTATCAGTATGATGTGTTTCAGAAGACTTTCTCTCTGTGTATGGCACTGGTGAAGTAAAGGAGATTGCACCCTGGGCACAAGGACACAGTCCCAGTAAGCTTCTTGCATGTATTTGCTAGCTCATGAGCCTAGCTGACCATCTTTGGCCTTTCTTTCTACATATGCAAATTGGTCTTGGGATTAGTCACCCTAAGAGTAATAGGGGAAATCCAGACATGGAACCTTTGCTCACAGTGCCTAGAGGGATCAGCTGCACTTCACTGAAGAGACCCAATAAGGCCAAAGCTTATGCCTGGGATTAGCTGTTTTCCTTGTTTAGAGAATAATTGTCTTGCAATTCGTGGCTGGACTGTTGTTTGGCAGGGCCAGTATGATATGCTTCAGGAGGTATTCTCTCTGTGTATGGCACTGATGAGCTAAAAAAAGATTGCACCCTGGGTGTGAGGACACAGTCACAGTGAGCTTCTTGCATGTATTTGCTAGCTCATGCACCTAGTTGAGATCTTTCTTTCTACATATGCAAATTGCTCTTGGGAGTAGTCACCCTAAGAGTAATGGGGGAAACCCAGACATGGACCCCTTGCTCACAGTGCCTAGAGGGATCAGCTGCACCTCACCAACGAGGTCCAGCATGGCTGAAATGTATGTCTGGGGTTAGCTGTTTCTCTTGTTCAGAGAGGAATTGTCTGGCATTTCATGGCTGGACTGTTATTAGATAGGAGCAGTATGATATGCTTCAAAAGATTTCCTATCTGTGTATAGTACTGGTGAGCTAAAAAAGATTGCACTCTGGGTGCAAGGACACAGTCCCAGTGAGCTTCTTGCATGTATTTGCAAGCTCATGAGCCTAGTTGAGCATTTCTGACCTTTCCTTGTACATATGCAAATTGCTCTTGGGATTGGTCACCCTAAGAATAATGGGGTGAGTCCAGATGTGGACCCCTTGCTCACAGTGCATAGAGGGATCAGCTGCACCTCACAGACAAGGTCCAATAAGGCTGAAACTTATGTCAGGGATTAGCTGTTTTTCTTGTTCAAAGAAAAATTGTTTGGTATTTCGTGGCTGGACTGTCATTTGGCAGGACCAGTATGATGTGCTTCAGAAGATTTTCTCTCTGTGTATGGCACTGGTGAGCTAAGAAAGATTGCACCCGGGACATGAGGACACAGTTCCAGTGAGCTTCTTGCATGTATTTGCTACCTCATGAGTCTAGTTGAGCATCTCTGACCTTTCTTTCTATTAGTGCCAGCAGATCACATCATGTAGGTCATGGGCCACTGGCCATTGTCAAAGGCCCTGATGTAGATGCAGAATTTGCGACTGCCATTCTTGCTGCTGCTGCTGAGTTGTTTTAGCAGCAGAATGATTAGGCTGCTCAAAGGGAATGGGATTATCAACAGCAGTAACATGGGTGATAGATGATGATGGTTCAACTTGCCACAACTAGCTCCAGTGATGTGCCCTAGGCAGCAGCATCACAATAATTAACCCCCAGTATATGTGGAGAAAAGAAGAAGCTGGTGAAGAATTCTTTTCCTCCTGCCCCTCCTCCAAAATCTTGGGTGTGTTGTTATTAGAATAGAAATGTTTCCCTTGAGAACAGGAACTGTGCCTCTCATCAGCAAATGCAATGTGCACAGTGTGTGTGGTATGATGACAGTTTAATAGTAATGATGAACCCTCCTTGCCACAATCTTAGCATATTCCGTGGTATGGAATGTCCTCAGATATTGCTTGATGTCCTTCCTGTGATTCTTCTCCACCACACTGCCATGAGTGACAGTGCACCATACAATGTGCAGTGAGTGGACACGAACTGCCACATCCTAACACCTACAGAGTTGCTATCACTTGGCGGGGAAGTAAAGATGAATGAGATGGATTTGGCAGAAGATGTAGTTACCCTAGAGGAAGAAGGTGATTGTGAGCTAGTTGTTTCGCTCGTCATCGAACATCCAGTCTCTGGCTGGGTTGCTCTATTCTTCCTCCTCTTTGATCT
This sequence comes from Rhinophrynus dorsalis, assembly GCA_037306005.1. Lineage (NCBI taxonomy): Eukaryota > Metazoa > Chordata > Amphibia > Anura > Rhinophrynidae > Rhinophrynus > Rhinophrynus dorsalis. The sequence goes on along the minus strand of CM074718.1, from coordinate 235,324,788 downwards.
CCACCTCGCCTCTTGTTGCCTTTCTGGAGAGTTAGGGGGTACAGCAACAGTGGTGCTTGATTTCTGTGGTGGGTGTTTGGCTTCAACATGTTTGACGTAAATGTCATGGTGTCTGTGTTTCATATGTGATATCAGGGAGCTTGTGCCAAGGTGTGTTCCCTCCTTTTCTCTTCTCACTGACATGTCACAAATTGTGCACAGTGCTGTTGCTGATGACTGCACTGTGCCTGCCCCAAGAGAAAAATAGGCCCACACCCATGACTTCAGGTAATTGGGATAGTGAACAGATGGAGAAGAATGTCCTCTTTCTTATTCTCCTCCACATTCCCCTTCACTGTCTGAGCTGGCAGCAGGTGATGTTGCAGCTGTTGCTGCTACTGCCTCAGAATCAGCACTGCAACTAGGACCAGGAGTATTATTAGCGCTGGCAAGTGGAACCTTTCCTAGTCCCGCATCACTTGTTGGCCCCGTTCCCACTGTGTCCACGGTGGTCTGTGCACACTAGCTTGCTCATCAGCATCCTGTTGCCCTTGCAACTCAGCAGCAGCAGGAATTAACCCCTTAAGGACCGGCCGTGCACGTGCTTTGCAGTCCCTTAAGCACCACAGGGCATTTTTTTTGTGCAATCCAATTCCAGACTCCCTGAACGGCGTGCAGCCGCGCGGGGAGCCCGGAATTCCATGACGATCCAGGACCGTCATGGGTCCTTAAGGGTATAACAACCCATGATGGTCCAGGATCATCATGGGTCCTTAAGGGGTTAAAGCAGTTACAAATTCCACAAATTCCAAAAGCTCATTGCTAGTGGTGGTGATGGTGGTGGTGATACACATCCTCATCCCTGTCTCCCATTCCTTCTCAGTTTGAGCTAAAAAGGCCATCAATGATTCTTCTACTGCATCATCACCACCACCACTAGTCCCTACATGCTGCTGCTGCTCTATTACAAACATCTGAATGCTGGTTGGAGGAGGTGACAAGAAATGTGACAGAGGGTCCCCTAATGTCACACTTGCCATTTCTTGGTAACGTGAAGAAGGCAGACTGGCAGCAGTAACAGCAGGCACAGGCAGCCGATCTGTGCTCCTGGTGGTGGTATTATTATTTCTGTGCCTGCTATCCACCAGAAGTTCTGACTTCTTCAGGATCATGTTCCACTTGGACACTGCCATGGAGGAAAGGAGACTCCCAGAGCCATAGGAATAGTGTGGGCTCCCTTGACTGCTAGTCTGGATGCTCTCAAATTCTTCATCTACCACTCATCTAACACTAATCCCACTGGCTGCTTCACCATTACTGCATCTACTACTAACAGCAACCACATCAAGTTCAGCCCCAGAGTCTTCCTCCTCGCAATCACTAGTAATATGAGAATATTAATTACCCCCTCAGTCACTCCTAACACTAACCAGCTGCTGGACCTTCTTAGTAGTAGTAGTATTAGCACTGGTGGTACTGCTTGGGGATGGGATATGTGACCCTGCTGTCACACTTGGCATCATCTTCTTCTTACCCCCCTCCTGAATATTACAAGACACACTAGCAGCAGGTTCAGCACTGGTGGAAGCAGGTTCAGCACTGGAAGCAGGCACAGCACTGGTGGCAGCAGGAGCAGCATGCCTGAGAGCAGGCACAGTCCTGGTGACAGCAGGTTCAGCACTGGCAGAAGGCACAGCACTGGTGGCAATAGGGGCAGCATGTCTGACAGCAGACACAGTACTGGTGGCAGCAGGTTCAGCACTGGCAGCAGGCACAGCACTGGTGACAGCAGGAGCAGCATGTCTGAGAGCAGGCACAGTACTGGAGGCAGCAGGTTCAGCACTGGCTGCAGGCACTGCACTAGCAGCAGCAGAGGAAGCACATCTGACAGCAGGCACAGCAATGGTGGTAGCAGTAGCAGGGGCAGCACGTCTGACAGCAGGAACAGCAATGGTGGTTGCAGTAGCAGGGGCAGTTCATCTGAAAGCAGGCACAGCACTAGTGGCAGCAGGGTCAGCATGTCTGGCAGCAGGTACAGAAATGGTGGCAGCAGGGGCATCATGTCTGGCAGCAGGGACAGAAATGGTGGCAGCAGAGGCAGCACATCTGGCAGCAGGCACAGGCGGCTGACCTGTCCTGCTCTCACTACTACCCTTTTCTTCCTCTCTTCCCATTAATTTCCCCAAGATCCCTAGAGGTGATTTAGGGGGACTGGACAGCATTAGTTCTGTAGTGCTCACTTCCTTCCCCTCTTCAGACTCAGTGGACATATAAGGGTCCTTCCACTTCCTCCTTTTACTGTTTTTAAACTTTCTTATAGTGATAGCAGTCACAATGAGCCTCTCTTTCCTCAATTTTTCAAAAAGATCACAGCAGAACAGCACAGCATGTCTAGCTCTCTCTTTAGCTGCCTCTGTTGTGTTTCGCTTCCTGGAATATGTTGCGTTTTTTATAGAGAAAAGGCAAAAAATACGTAAATCAATGGGCAGAAACCTTCTATCCATTGAAAAAATGGGGAAGAAGTACAAAATTTTAATCTCCTGTTTTAAAGCGGAAAAATCAGACAACAGCATGGTTTTTGTGGGATTTCTCACGGGAAAAAAGCGAGAGCTTTCGCTCACCCCTACTCTCAACACAAACACTGACAAACTTTGCTGTCCCATAGATGCCTAAAATGCAACAACTCTACTATTTTGTCTTTCACCTCTAGCATCAACATTCTGCTGCTTTCTCTCTCCCAAGCAAATAATGAAAACAGGAGGGAACCTGACACCTCTTCTATACTAGCATGCTAGGAATACATTAGGAAATTCTCAATGTTGGGATGAAATCCATTATTATCATTGATTTCATGTTATGAAAAAGATTTTAGAAATTAGAGAATCACAACTTTTCACTGAAATGTTTCAGCATGAAAGGAGCTGCTTTTTTTCCTCCTGTTTCTGTTTTGAGGTGAAACATTTTGCCCATCCCTAGAGTTGGGTTATGCATGGAACAGAAAGTGACCTGCAGTAACCTCACCTGCCAGCCAATCACAATTCAGCAATCCAATTCTGAGCCTTAGTAAAAATATGATTGTAGAAATGAGCAGTTGGATCTTCTAAACATAAAAACAGTTATTTGACAAATATTTCTGGCTGTAAAGGAATTTCAGACTTAGGTAGCTACCTGACATTCCCTCTTTTCTTTCTTCATGTAGATCTTAGTGATCTATAGAGCTGTGTGATACCAGTACCTCACTCTGAGCTTCTGTGAGAGACAGAAACAGAGGACAGAAATTCATTGCACAGATGTCACTCAGCACTGCAGATCATAGAGATCTGCAGGGTGAACAAAGAGAGTAAGGCAGAGTTTTAGTCTATTGGAGCTCAGTTTCCATAGCCTTCAAGTAATTTCCTGTATTTATAAATCCCATTCCTCTGTCCCTTTACTGGCCCCTTTAATAAAACAAGGATAACTATTTAACCTTCTGAGTGCCAGAGGGGTATGCAACATACTGCAAAGCAATGCATTATGTACCCCTCTGGAGCTCAAAGGTTTAAAATAGTACCTTCATTTTTGTTTATATGGATTTTGCTAGGATACTGAAGCAGATTTACTAAAACAATGGAGCAATTCTACCAACTGCACCAAAGAGAACAAACCAAATTCACAAAATGTAAATTTGGCTTTCAACCCCTTGAATGATAGAAACATCTACAATGCATTACATAATGAAGAAAGAAAAATCAGCATATCACAAGCATATCACGTAGATTTGTTTACATTTAGTAGACTGTAATTATATTTTGAGTATGTTATCAGCAAAACTGCATATTATAATGAAGTATCAGCTGTTTAGCTTCCACTCACTGTTTAAACTAGATTAGAAATTAACCTCATGTGATGTTTTCAAGATAAGGCAAATGCCAGTGAACCGAGTGAACTCAATGACCCAAATGACCACCACAACAAATGATAAAATAGAACTGTATGAGGTGAGCTGTGGCACTTGATGTACTGCGGTGTATGCCATCTTTTAATCTCATTTTATTTCTTGATTATTTGTGGTTGTGACACAGTGGCCTGGATTCCATTTCACATGAAAATATCTAATGATGGGCTATTTCCTGCACCGGAAGAAATTTTCATGTGGCCAAAATTGCCACAGATGCCAGGAATCACATTTGCAAACTGCATTTAATAAATAACATTTAACCATTACCCCTTCCATTAACAGTGTGGCTATTTGCCAGTGCAGCTAGAATTAGTTTCAGTAGCAATGGAGGGTAATATCTGATGTATGTTAAGGTCATACTGACCCTATATAAAATGGGGGATCAGGATGGAGAGTGTAAAAAAATATGAGGTGAACTAACGCTGTGTTATTTTTAAAACATTTAATGATAAACAAAAAAAAAGTTTGAGGTGACATATTGAGCATGTGTAATTCCTTCCTCCAAGCCATTGTCTGAGAGGAAGGAGTGACATATTAAGTAATAGGCATGCATGATCCATTACTCTAAGCAGCACTGACTGGCTCAAAAGAACAGTTTACTCTGGGGCTTGCAGGATGCCCTACATGACCCCTCATCCCAGTCGTTACCTGGGAAATGTTTAAACTTGGATTGGGTTTATAAATAAGCCAATCTAAGTCTAAGTTTTTTTAAATCTGCCTGGGCATTGGCCCAGGAAGGAGTAGGAGGACCCTCACAAAGTAAAAACCTGAAGCTGTTGTTGCTGCCTGTTGTGTTTGACATGTGCTTGTAATTTAAATAATTTATTAGTTTATGTGCTAAGCCACTATTACCATGCTAGGAAATAATCTATACAGGGCCCATAGACTTGGGCCACTTCTAACAGCAAAGAGAGAGGTCTTTTTCTTACAACAACTGATGAGCATACTGTGCAGGGAACTGCATAAAGTATGTACCAGAACCTAAAGCTAATTTCTTAAAAATTATTAATTTCACAGTAAATTGCCTGTGTCAGCATACTGACAAATTTTAATTATCTGTAAATAAAAGTAAATCAGTATCAAGTAGGGGTGGAAGTAAGGTCCCGTCATGTTCCTGTGAAAAAATCTGCAAAAACCTCATGGTTGTTTTTGTGGGAAAATCCGCTGTAGATATATTGATTAAAATCTTTACTGTTTTCACCCATTGCCCAACATTTTTTGTTATTTTTTCAATGGCTACAATCTTATTGCCCCTTTCTTTATATGCTTTATGCGTTTACGCTATAATACATAATGTTTCCAGGAACACAATACCAGCAGCTACAGACAGATAGAGGGTGCTAAGCTGTTGTGCTGTGCAGAAAACTGTGAAAAATTGAGGTAGCAGAGGGTCATAGTGTGTGTGTGTGTTATGGGACAATTTCGCAATTGTCATTTTTATCTGTATAACATGCCTGAGGACGAGACCTATGAAGTCTTGAAAGCTTGCATTTTAAATATGTTTAGTTAGCCAATAAAGGTATCAACTTTACAAAAAATATTTTTTATCACTATGAGCACCTGGAATAGGAATAAAAGGAGGAGCTGGAAGGACCTTTATGCATCCAATGAGTCTGAGGAGGAGAAAGAGACCACTACCAACATTAAAGGGTCTGAATGCTTTGAGTCCCCAGACCCAATAATGGCCAGTCCCCCTAAATCACCCCTAGGGATCTTGGGGAAATTTGTGTCATGGACAGAGGAAGAAGAGGGTATTAGTGTGAACAGGACAGGTCAGCTATCTACTGCCAGTGCTGCACCTGCCAGGGTGTCTTGTGATTCTCAGGAGGAGATGATTCAAAGTGTGACAGCAGGGGACACTAAGCCACACTTGTCACTCAGAGTCTTAGGAGTGAGGGAAGGGATGATACTAGTAGTAGTGAGTAAGACTCAGAGACTGAAATTTATGTGGTTTGTATTAATAATAGTGATAGCGAAGCAGCTGTTGGGACTAGCGTGACCGCAGTAGATCCTCCTGCTGATGTGAGGTTGTCTGGTGGTGATGATGATGATGGTGGAGAAGCTGGGTGGAAGAGACATTAATGGCCTTTTTAACCCAAGTGAGAAGTAATGGGTGACAGATATGGGGATGGGCAGCACCACCACCACCACTAGTGAAATTGGTGAATTTGCGGAGCTTTCTAGTGCAGTAATTTCTGCTGCTGCTGAGTTGCAAGGGTAGCAGGATGCTGAGGAGCAGGGTAGCGTGTCACAGACACACTGTAGACACAGTGGGAATGAGGTCCAGTGATGTGAGACTAGGTCAGGTTCCACTTGCCAGCAGCAGTACACCTGGTCCTAGTTGTAGTGCTGATTGTGAGGCAGTAGCAGCAACAGCTGCATCATCATCCTCTGCAGCTGCCCGAGAAGGGGAATGTGGAAGAGAAGAAGAAAGAGACCATTCTTCTTCACCTTTCCTCTCCTCCCTGAAATCCTGACTGTTGGACTATTTTTCACTTGGGGCAGGCACAGTGCAGTCATCAGTGATGGCACTGTGCACAATTTGTGAAAAGCCTGTGAGAAGGGGAAAGGTGGGAATGCACCTGCTGGCACTAGGCGAGTAGGATCATATATTTTTTTCTCAGGGCTTTTTCTTTAAAAAAAAACAGAGGCCTACAAAAAAAATTCCCAAGGGCTTGTGACTAACAAGCCAAATTTATAAAAATGATCTGTGATTCCTCAGGCCTTGTGATGCTAACAAGTCAAATTGATAAAAATTATCTGTGATTCCACAAGGTTTGTGTCAATAACAAGCCAAAGTGATAAAAATTATATGGGATTCATCAGGGCTTGTAACATTAACAAGCCAAAATCCTAAAAATCAATGTTTACTCAGGGCTTGGACCTAAAAATAATAAGTCTTACAAATCAATGTTTCCACAGGCCTTGTGCCAAACAAGTCTAAGTCATACAAATCAATGTTTCCACAGGGCTTTTGCCTCTAATAAGTCTAAGTCCTACAAATCAATGTTTCCTCGGATCATGCGCCTCTAACAACAAGTCTAAGTCCTACAAATCATCCTCTACAAAATAATCTATCCTGTCAAGTATCAGTCTACCCCAGTCACAGCTTACGTCAGGGGGTCCCTGTCTTTGTCACGTTACATACCAATTTGATATTTTATTTTTAATTGTATTTATATTTTTATTAACTATCCCCCCACTACCAGTCTACAAACCCCCCAAAATTATTTTCCGAGACTGGAGGTGAGGCTGATGCCTCTCATCCTTCCTCTGTGTCTGTGCCATAATCGATGGTTCCCTCATGGTCTGAGTGTGTCTCTCCTGATGGTGAAACTGGTGGTGAGGCAAATGTGTAGACAGGGGTGAGGGGGCCAGCATGTGATGCATCAGAGGTGAGCATTGTACTCCCATCACATCTATGGTCTCCTCACTGACTTGTGATCCTTGATCCCCATGTCCAGTCTGTGCTGGAGGTGTGAAGTCTGTGAGCAGTCCAGATCTCTGTAACTTGCCTATGAGGCCAAGATGTTGGTAGTCGAGTGGCCATGGGTCATACTGTGGCCTCTGGGATCTGTTCCCTTCCCACCTTTGTTGTAGATGAAAGCTGGTCTCTTGCTGGGGTTGTATCCAGCTGTGTGGCTGTGGTCATGGTGAGGGTCATAAGACCCATATTGCAGGGTGCTTACCATGCTCAATAACCAGATTCAGTGGCTTCCCATTTGTGGTGGTGGTGGTCAGAGGAATTCATTACTGCCCTGTTGTTGGTGGTGGCATCCACCTCTGTTGCATCAAGTTTTGTGAATCCTGGAGCATCCAATCTTGGGCTGCTGCTGGTGGCAGCCCACACAGTGACTGTGGTGGTGGTGGTGGTGGTGGCATCCAGTTAGTGTCCTGTGTTGGCTCATCAAGTGTTATGTCACTGGTTGTCAGACTTTGCTGTTCCTCATGGTCACTTTCCTCTTGTTTGGATGGAGACATAGATGCTTTGTGGGGAAATTATATTGTGTGATTAGTAACCTAAGCAATGACAAGATGTTTGCAAGATGCTGATATTGATATGTGAGCCCTTGATTGACAGAATGTTACCCCATGCATTAGTTTGGTGGTCAGGCCCTGCCTGCATTGTCCCTGGAAGTCTATGTCCCTATTGAACACCTCCTTCGGTTCCCACTGTCATGTTGGTCCCTAGCCACTGTGTACCTGACCATTGTTGGGTATCCCTCCTCCCACCTGGTCTCCCTCTCCCCCTCCTTCCCTGACCAGTGATCCCCTGCTCTCTTTCCTCTTCTCCTAAGCCTATCCACATCCCTCCACACCTCTACCTGCCATCTGATTAGCACTCACCTAGCCTCTTCACTCAGTCACTCACACCCAGTCCAAAAACAAAAGATGTGTTTGTTTGTGTTTGTGTGTTTATATTCAATGTGTGCAATATGCTCAAAAGTGTATTATGTGTATATAGTAAATGTAATGCTCTCCACTGCCAACTCCAAGTCTACCTATCTTCAATGTATAACCCTCTCTCTTTATAGCTAAATCTATCCTTCCCTCTTAGGCCCTGTGCTGTAGCTCTGAGAACCTCCAAACACAGGCAGTGTGTGTCAATTATTTTGGGTTATATATACTTTTATTTGAATGTACTTGTTATTTTAGTGTGTTGTTATAGGCTGTGATTTTGAACTGGTTTAGACAACTTTTAGTGTTGTTAGATAAAGTTGATTGTTAGCTTGTTTCCTCTGAATTTGTCTTATCGTGTGTTATTTAGTGACACATGGTGAGGCAAATAAAAAGGTGCGAGGCACATTATTTTGTCTGGCCTACACTCATTGACCATTCTGGTAGATGGCTTATAGCATAGCTGCCCTTCCCAGACATGGCTAATGTTTGGTAATCGTTTTTGCCCTACCGGCAGTTTTACTGTGCTTTATTGGCTCAAGCACTTAGTCTGCCCTTCTGAATAAAGAAATTTAACAGCAGCCCATATTCTAGACTTTGAGACAAAATGGCTTCAATTTTGATTACATGTTAAACATATAGAATTAATATTCTGATACCTTTCACCAGTGGGCAACAAAAGCATACAACATCCAGTCACAAGAAGGTAGCCCATATATGCGTTAAATAAACTAGAGCATGTGATGGAGGAATGGCTTGTTCATTGCTCCTTGAAAGCTGGTTTTGTGTATAATGGATCCAACATAATAGCTGCCTTGGGAATAGGGGATATGTGGCATGTACCCTGCTTTGCCCATATCCTATATTTAGTTGTACCTAGAGTCCTCACAGAAAGAATGGAGGATTGCATCATGAAGGGACAAAACATTTCCAGAAAGCATAGAAAAAGAAACATGCATAGAGGGTTTATATCAGCAGTAACAAACAGCAAGAACATATCAACATTTTTGGCAATCATCACAATTATCATCACAGAAAGCAATTAATGAATCTCAGGGGCAGCAATTTAACATTTGTGGTGGTGGCACAGCTCACTCCATGGTACTAATTCCCAGAGTATGGGATGGTAACTGATACATACAAACACCATATTCCTCCCTGGAGTGCTCCCACTGCATGTGAGAGGGTTATAGCATGCACTATGTGCTAGGCTGAAATAATGACCAAAGTGACTTCTGGCAAACAAAACAGTGCATGTGGTCAGAACTGAAGTGTACTGCCCTGGAAACCATTTGTTATCTACCAGTAAGCTTGCAGTCTTAGTGGGTTTTTAGTGCTGTTGGTTATATTGTAAATTACCGTAGGACTAGGGATGGCTGAAAACTTTGGTGATAAATTGCACTTTCCGCTTGGTGAAAAATTTATCTCGAAAAGTGCCGTTTTCCTGCTTTTTTTGCTACAGAAGATAGGCAAATAAAGGACAATTGAAGCTTAGTTTATGGAACCATTTAGAAAGGACATTTGTTCTCTGTAATAGGGTAATCTGGAGTCACTCTGGGGGAGAAGAAGGAAGGAAGGAGGTTGACCCAAAATATACCAAAATTTGGCGCCTGTCTGGCAAGACACAGGCAGCTAGGGTCCAAATTGCTTGCTGATTTTACTTTTATTGTGTCTGTACTGGGGAAGTCTGGAGAAAGAAGTTGTTGATTTTGTTTTTTAGTTATTAATGTTTTTTTTACTAACTGTGATAAGATAGGGAGGACAACTTAAAAAAAAACATGAATAATTAAGCAAGTGTGACTGAGACTTGATAGACAGCAGGTGACATTGAGAATTTTGTTGCGGGTGAAGGCAAGACACCACACTCCATCAGTTGTGTACTGTAGAGAGTAAAAACATACACAGCAGTTGAGTAATGTCTACAAATGCACAAGAGGGAGGGGAAAAGGTGGATCAGTGCAGGGATGTGGGTGTAAAGTGGTATTTCAAAAACTGACTGCAGCAATGTTTGCTACAGCATGTGCAATAAATGATGATGATCCCTCTCCTCCCGAGGTGGATGCAGTTTGTCAAGGTCTCACCAATCACACCATGCCAGTCCCCCACCACCAGTACCATACACATCTGCCACATTGTAGGTTATATTTATTTGTAATCACTTGACATCACCATGAATATGTGAAGTGTCACTTAAGCAGGAAGTTAGTGTTGTGGGCAAAGGACAAATGCACCCTGCATGCTAACACATTTTTCAAGGTACATGTTGCTGTAGGACTTACAGCTTTGACTTCCATCTACTTATTTCTCCACTGCTAATGTTGTACCGTATTAAACATAGGTGAAACGTGTTAGAATAGGAGAAAAGTGTCAGAATATGCAAAAAAATGTGTTAGAATGTGAGAAAAATGTTTTAGAATAGGAGAAGAATGTATTGGATTAGGTGAAAAATTTGCTAGAATAGGCGAAAAGGAGGAAAATGTAGCATTTAAGAAAAGGAGAAAACTTTCATGAAAAAAGAGAAAAATCATAAATTTTTTGTGAAAAGTCATACAGGAAATTTTTCTCACTTTTTAACCACCCCTACGTAAGACACAACTATCAAGCAGCAGTGTTGGGAGACTTACATTTCTAAAACAACAAGCATCTAAGACATCTCAGTATCTGGTAGCAGAAGTTGACAAAACTACTCAAGACAAAGGAACTCACGGCACATGAATTATTAACAGCATCTTTGAGGATGAGGAGCAGGGCCTTGAAGGGTTGCTTTTATCTACCACAGTTGGGACCACTGCTAAGACCACTGATAAATGCCTGACAATAATCTAATAATAAAGGAAGGTTAAACTGGATTCAAACATGATACTGCAAATTATGGGGCATATTAACTAAGAAATGATAAAGAGGTGATAAAGTGGAGGCAACTTCTCCAGTTTATCACTTCTCCAATTCATATGTTATTCAATGGAGCCTATTCATTAAGATGTCTTCAGCATTGTAGATTTTAGCGAATAGCCTCCATAGAATAACATAGGAACTGGAGAAGTGATAAATTGGAGAAGTCATCTCCATTTTATCACCTATTTATCACCACTTAGTGAATCTCCCCCAATGTGTCTAGCATTCATGCCTATCATGATGACAAATACACATTAATCATGCTAACATCTGTCACATTCAGTGTAACCATTTGTTTATTTACTTAGTTATTGTGTTAGTTATCTCTTTAAAAATAATCATTAGCATAGCAACAGGCTTACAGAATGACACGCCTGAAAAACATTTTTTGTGAAAAGTTCAAAATATTACCTCATTGATTGCAGGCTCCAAACAAGGCTAGCCCCGAAAAAATTTGTTTGCTAGCCTCAGGCATGAGAAAAACAAGCCCTGCCAAAAATGTATGCACTACTGACTGACCTAGTGCCACTAGTACTAGATGCCTGGTGGTGGCAAATACCACTATTAACATGCTGGCACATTTTACTGATGTAATTCCTGCTGCTGAGTTGTGTAAACAGCAGGAGGATTAGGCTGCTGCATAGCACTGGGTTCATCAGTGGTGAAATGAGACAGACAGTGGTATGATGGTGATTTCTTTAGCCACTAGCTTTAGTGCTGTTGCTGAGGAAGCAGCAACACCAAAACAAGCCCTCACCACTTGAAGTGCATGTAGTTAGAGTAAAATGGTTAGCTATGCTTCTCCTCCTGCACCTCCTCTAAAATTATGGGTGTGTTGGAATATTATTTTTTCCCTTTAGAGCAGAATGGGACGGTACTAGTGATGAGCGAGCACCCCAATGCTCGGGTGTTCGGGTGCTCTGACCGAGCGCCCCCGGAGGCTCGAGTGCTCAGCCGAGCACCCGAGCCCCATTGAAGTCAATGGGAGGACTCGAGCATTACACCAGGCACCCCCTGCTCTGATGAGGGGAGGGTGCCTGGTCCATAGGAAAAGGGCAGAAAATGATGGAAACACCACAGAAATGGTTCAGGGACAGCATAGGGAGGATGTCTTGATGCATCTTGGACTCCAACATCGCTGCTGGGAACGATCTTTCGCCCGTAGTACGCCATTTTTACAGACTGACCGTAAAACACACAAAAAGGCAGATAAAAACGACTTTAGGCGAAAAATTGTTACCAAACAGTATTTGCTGTATATTTACTTGTATATCATCTGCAAATTCTCCCAAAAATTTCCTCGATTTTCTGAAGAGAGGCCATGATTAAGAGGGAAACGTGCGCAGAGGCAAATTCTCCCAAAAATGTCCTTGATTTTATTGAACTGAGGCCATGATTAAGAGGGAAACGTGCGCAAAGGCAAATTCTCCCAAAAATTTCCTCGATTTTTCTGAACTGGGGCCATGATTAAGAGGGAAACGTGCACTGAGCCGACCATCTAAAACATTATGGGTGAGGGTCTGCTGCGGAGCTGACCATCCTAAACATTATATGCGAAGGCCCGCTAGTGAGCTGACGCTATAAAACATTATATGAGAGGGCCCGCTAGAGAGCTGACCCAATAAAACATTATATGAGAAGGCCCGCTGGTGAGCTGACCTATATAAAAATTGTCAAACAGGGCCCGCTGGTGAGCTGGCCCTATATAAAAATTATATCACAGGGCCCGCTGGTGAGCTGGCCCTATATAAAAATTATAGCACAGGGCATATGGAAGAGGAGGAGGAGGATGAGAAGATTAAGAGTCAATCATATACCCGTTTTTTGGGTGGAAGGGGTGAATGGGAATACAGAGTATTCCCATCATTGTAAATGTCACGATTCCCGGCTGCCAGGAACCTGAAGGGATGCCGGCTCAGGTTAAGGTGCTAGCGTGCGGAGCTGGGGTGCGAAGCTTGAGAGCGGTGACGGCGTGCCAGGTACTCCTTTGCTGCAGCCGAAGCTGTCTAAAGGTGCTGGTCGCGAAACCAGATTGTTCCACCCCAGTTGAGCCGGGGTGCAACCAGGATAGGAATACCTAGGAACCGTTGAGTAACCAGGCCGGCAGGAGAGCGAGATACCAGGCAATGAGGGCTGAGCAACAGGGATAGTCAAGCGAAGCCTAGGTTCGAGTTGGGAACGGAGTTCAGGCGAGGTCAGGAGCGGAGCCAAAGGTCAATACCGGGAGTGGAGATCTGGAGTAGTCAGGAGCAGAGCCAAGGGTCAAAACCAGGAATGGAGATCTGGAGTAGTCAGGAGCAAGCCAAGGGTCAAAACCAGGAATGGAGATCTGGAGTAGTCAGGAGCCGAGCCAAGGGTCAATATCAGGAGTGGAGATCTGGAGTAGTCAGGAGCCGAGCCAAGGGTCAATATCAGGAGTGGAGATCTGGAGTAGTCTGGAGCCGAGCCAAGGGTCAATATCAGGAGTGGAGATCTGGAGTAGTCAGGAGCCGAGCCAAGGGTCAATATCAGGAGTGGAGATCTGGAGTAGTCAGGAGCCGAGCCAAGGGTCAATATCAGGAGTGGAAGTTAGGAATAGTCAGGAGCAGAGGTCCAGAGCCCAGAACCAAGCCAGAGAAATGAACAATGGAACGGGCGCCCAAAGCCTGGGGCAGCCCGTTCAAATAGGAAGGCTGACCAATGGCAAGAAGAGAGAGAGGGGCTCGGCTGGATGCCGAAAAGACATAGGAAAAGGACTGTCAAATAGAACGCCGGGCTCGGCGCATGCGCATCCGCCCGGCTGAGGGCGAGGGGAATCTGCGCATGCGCGGCCCGATCGTCACCGCAACCCGGAAGCGCCGCCGCGAGAGACGCGGCCCGGGAGCAACGGTGACAGTAAATAACATATATAAAGTGAGTTTATGTTCCCCCGGGGCTTTCCTCCAGTGGAGTGGAGAAGTCAGGGGAAATCCAGGCCTTGTTCATTTTTATAAGTGTCAACCTATCAGCATTGTCGGTGGAAAGGCAGATGCGCTTATCTGTTATGATGCCACCAGCAGCACTAAATACCCGCTCAGACAGAACGCTGGCGGCAGGGCAGGCCAGCACCTCCAAGGCGTAGAGTGCCAGTTCATACCACGTGTCCAGCTTGGACACCCAGTAGTTGTAAGGCACAGAGGGATCATTGAGGACGCTGACACGGTCTGCTACGTACTCCTTCACCATCTTCCAAAACTTTTCCCTCCTTGTGACACTAGGCCGCGCATCAGGGTGAGGGTGCTGGCGGGGTGTCATGAAGGTGTCCCACGCCTTGGAGAGTGTTGCCCTGCCTTTCTCGGAACTGCTGTGTGCTCCCCTTTTCTCCCCTTCTCGGTTGGCCAAGGTAGCACGTACTCTGCCGCCAGCGTTGTCAGATGGAAAATTTTGGAGCAATTTTTCAACAAGAACCTTCTGGTATTGCACCATTTTGCTTGTCCTCTCCACCGGAGGAATGAGAGATGAGAAATTCTCTTTGTAGCGGGGGTCCAGAAGGGTGAACACCCAGTAATCTGTGTTGTCTAAAATGCGTACAACGCGTGGGTCACGGGAAAGGCAGCCTAACATAAAGTCAGCCATGTGTGCCAGAGTACCAACAGGCAAGATTTCGCTGTCCTCACCAGGAGGATGACTCTCAATCTCCTCATCCTCTTCCTCCTCTTCTGCCCACCCACGCTGAAGAGATGGAACTAAAGTTCCATGGCTACCCTCTGTAGCGGAGGCAACCGTGTCTTCCTCCTCCTCCTCCTCCTCCTCCGCCTCCTCCAATTGTCGCTGAGAAGACGAAGTGAGGGTGCTCTGGCTATCACCTTGTGTAAGCTCTTCCTCCCGCATTTCCACCTCTTCCACATGCAAAGCGTCGGTTTTAATTGTGAGCAGCGAGCATTTCAGTAGACACAGAAGTGGGATGGTTACACTGATAATAGCGTTATCGCCGCTCACCATCTGTGTCGATTCCTCAAAATTGCGTAAAACCTCACAGAGGTCTGACATCCATTCCCACTCCTCACTTCTGATTACAGGAAGTTGAACGGAGAGGCGACGACCGTGTAACAGCTGGTACTCCACTACTGCCCTCTGCTGCTCACAAAGCCGGGCCAACATGTGGAAGGTGGAGTTCCAGCGCGTGCTCACGTCACACAGCAGCCGGTGAGCTGGCAATTGTAAGCGCTGCTGCAGCTTCAACAGGCCGGCCGAAGCTGTAGATGACTTACGGAAATGTGCACACACGCGGCGCACCTTGGTCAAGAGATCATGCACATTGGGGTAGGTTTTTAGAAATCGCTGAACCACTAAATTAAATACATGCGCTAGGCATGGTACGTGTGTGAGCTTGCCGAGCTCCAAAGCCGCCACCAAGTTACGCCCATTATCACACACAACCATGCCTGGTTGCAGGTTGAGTGGCGAGAGCCACTGCTCGCTCTGAGGCCGTGTGCTGTTTGTCCCCAAGGCAGATCAGCTTCAGCACGGCCTGTTGACGCTTCCCCACTGCAGTGCTACACTGCTTCCAGCTACTGGCTGATGGGGGAGTGGCGCTGCGTGTAGAGAATTCGGAGGTGGAAACGGAGGAGGAGGAGCCAATAACGTAGGTGCTGGCGGAAACCCTGATGGAGGTAGGGCCCGCAATCCTCGGCGTGGGTAGCACCCGTGCCATCCCAGGGTCCGAGTCGCTCCCAGCCTCCACGACATTCACCCAGTGTGCCGTCAGGGAAATGTAGCGTCCCTGGCCACAAGCACTTGTCCATGTGTCAGTCGTTAAGTGGACCTTCCCAGTAACTGCGTTGGTCAGGGCACGGGTGATGTTACGGGACACATGGTGGTGTAATGCGGGGATGGCACACCGGGAAAAGTAGTGGCGGCTGGGGACCGCGTACCGAGGGACAGCTGCTGCCATCAGGCTGCGGAAGGACTCAGTGTCCACAAGCCTAAATGGCAGCATTTCGATGGCCAGTAATTTGGAAAGGTGTGAGGTTAGTGCTATGGCCTGTGGGTGGGTGGCTGGGTATTTTCGCTTGCGCTCAAATGCCTGGGGTAACGACATTTGGACGCTGCGCTGGGACAGGGAAGTGGATGTGGTCGCTGATGGTGCTTCAGATGGTACAGGTGCAGGGCGGGAGGTATGCGGGCCTGCGCCTTCGACAGGCGATTGGCCGGCACCGAAAACAGGGGAAGAGGAGGCAGTGGTGTGGCCTGCAGACACAGATGGGCGATCCAGGCATTCCTCCCACTTATTACGGTGCTTGGATGCCATGTGTCGGATCATGCTGGTGGTGGTGAGGTTTCTAGTGTTCATGCCTCGGCTCATTCTGGTGTGGCACAGGTTGCAAACTACAATTCTTTTGTCGTCCGCACTTTCCTTAAAAAAACGCCATACCGCGGAACACCTACCCTTTGGCAAGGGAGATTTACGCAAGGGGGTGCTCCGTGGAACATTTGCGGGCCGGTTTGGTGCGGTCCGCCTTCTTTCTGTAGCCACACCACTGCCTCTTCCAGCCTGTTGCGGTGCTGCAGATGGCTCACCCTCAGGACTGCTGTCATCGCTCGGCTCTACACCTTCCCAGGTGGGGTCAGTCACCTCATCATCCACCAAGTCCTCCTCCACTTCCTCACTCTGATCATCCTCCTCATGTCTTGATCCCACCACATACTCAGTCATTGACAACTGTATAACATTCTCCTCAACAAGGTCTTGAGACAGTAATAGTGGTTGATTTAATGGCAACTGTGTCTCATCATCATCATCCACTACTTCCTTTGACCTTAAATGCCGTTCACATCTGTCATCTTCTTGTGATTGGGTACCCTCTAGAGGTTGTGAATCAGGGCACAAGATGTCATGTTCCTCTGCAAGCGTGCTTGGAGAGAGGGTCAAATGAAGGATTGGTGATGAGACGAGCTCCTCACTATATCCCAGTGTGGGATCACTTCTTTGACCAGACCGTGTATGGTGGGAGGAAGGATGATCAGAGTGAGGATTATGTTGACCAGACTCTTGGCTACTGAGAGTGGACTTGGTGGAAGACAGGGTGGTGCTTAACCGACTGGAAGCAGTATCAGCTGACATCCAACCGACCACCTGTTCGCAGTGGTCGGACCTCGAGAGTGATGTCCTGCGACGCCCTGTAAAATTAGACATGAAGCTTGGTATGGTGGATGTCTTTCTTTCTTGTGCTCTGGCACCAGGCACAGTTTCTCCGCATCCTGACCCGCGCCCTGAACTAACAGGATCACGTCCACTTCCCCGTCCCTTTTTACCCGCCTTCTTCATCTTACACGGAATATGTGACTTTGATATTTTTGTTTGAAAACTTAACAGTATTTCTTCCTATTCTGCAACTGTGCAGAGTACACAGAATAGGCTGCTAAACTGCGGTGACGCACACTGAATGGAATATGTGACTTTGATATTTTAGTTTGAAAACTTAACAGTATTTCTTCCTATTCTGCAACTGTGCACAGTACACAGAATAGGCTGCTAAACTGCGGTGACGCACACTGAATGGAATATGTGACTTTAATATTTGAGTTTCAAGACTTAACAGTATTTCTTCCTATTCTGCAACTGTGCAGAGTACACAGAATAGGCTGCTAAACTGCGGTGACGCACACTGAATGGAATATGTGACTTTAATATTTGAGTTTGAAGACTTAACAGTATTTCTTCCTATTCTGCAACTGTGCAGAGTACACAGAATAGGCTGCTAAACTGCGGTGACGCACACTGAATGGAATATGTGACTTTGATATTTTAGTTTGAAAACTTAACAGTATTTCTTCCTATTCTGCAACTGTGCAGAGTACACAGAATAGGCTGCTAAACTGCGGTGACGCACACTGAATGGAATATGTGACTTTAATATTTGAGTTTGAAAACTTAACAGTATTTCTTCCTATTCTGCAACTGTGCAGAGTACACAGAATAGGCTGCTAAACTGTGGTGACGCACACTGAATGGAATATGTGACTTTGATATTTGAGTTTGAAAACTTAACAGTATTTCTTCCTATTCTGCAACTGTGCAGAGTACACAGAATAGGCTGCTAAACTGCGGTGACGCACACTGAATGGAATATGTGACTTTGATATTTTAGTTTGAAAACTTAACAGTATTTCTTCCTATTCTGCAACTGTGCAGAGTACACAGAATAGGCTGCTAAACTGCGGTGACGCACACTGAATGGAATATGTGACTTTGATATTTTAGTTTGAAAACTTAACAGTATTTCTTCCTATTCTGCAACTGTGCAGAGTACACAGAATAGGCTGCTAAACTGCGGTGACGCACACTGAATGGAATATGTGACTTTAATATTTGAGTTTGAAAACTTAACAGTATTTCTTCCTATTCTGCAACTGTGCAGAGTACACAGAATAGGCTGCTAAACTGCGGTGACGCACACTGAATGGAATATGTGACTTTGATATTTTAGTTTGAAAACTTAACAGTATTTCTTCCTATAATGCAACTGTGTAGAGTACACAGAATAGGCTGCTAAACTGCGGTGACGCACACTGAATGGAATATGTGACTTTAATATTTGAGTTTGAAAACTTAACAGTATTTCTTCCTATTCTGCAACTGTGCAGAGTACACAGAATAGGCTGCTAAACTGCGGTGACGCACACTGAATGGAATATGTGACTTTAATATTTGAGTTTGAAAACTTAACAGTATTTCTTCCTATTCTGCAACTGTGCAGAGTACACAGAATAGGCTGCTAAACTGCGGTGACGCACACTGAATGGAATATGTGACTTTGATATTTTAGTTTGAAAACTTAACAGTATTTCTTCCTATTCTGCAACTGTGCAGAGTACACAGAATAGGCTGCTAAACTGCGGTGACGCACACTGAATGGAATATGTGACTTTAATATTTGAGTTTGAAGACTTAACAGTATTTCTTCCTATTCTGCAACTGTGCAGAGTACACAGAATAGGCTGCTAAACTGCGGTGACGCACACTGAATGGAATATGTGACTTTGATATTTTAGTTTGAAGACTTAACAGTATTTCTTCCTATTCTGCAACTCTGCACAGTACACAGAATGTGCTGCTAAACTGCGGCGAAGCACACTGAATGGAATATGTGACTTTGATATTTTAGTTTGAAGACTTAACAGTATTTCTTCCTATTCTGCAACTCTGCACAGTACACAGAATGTGCTGCTAAACTGCGGCGAAGCACACTGAATGGAATATGTGACTTTGATATTTTAGTTTGAAGACTTAACAGTATTTCTTCCTATTCTGCAACTCTGCACAGTACACAGAATGTGCTGCTAAACTGCGGCGACGCACACTGAATGGAATATGTGACTTTGATATTTTAGTTTGAAGACTTAACAGTATTTCTTCCTATTCTGCAACTCTGCACAGTACACAGAATGTGCTGCTAAACTGCGGCGACGCACACTGAATGGAATATGTGACTTTGATATTTTAGTTTGAAGACTTAACAGAATGTGCTCTAATCTGCAACTTTGCACACTAAACAGAATGTGCTCTAATCTGCAACTTTGCACACTAAACAGAATGTGCTCTAATCTGCAACTTTGCACACTAAACAGAATGTGCTCTAAGCTGCAACTCTGCACACTAAACAGAATATATTAAATTTTTTTTGTTTTGTTTTTTTCCCCCCACACAAAATAACCTGCTGCCCCCACACACAGTAGTCCTAAAAAGGACTTTTGGTTCTTTTTTTTTCACAATTTTGCTTTTTTTCTCCCTACACTGACTTTCCCTTCCTATCCTCATCTCTCCCTGGCTAAGACTGAGCCGAACTCGCTGGTCAGGTGCTATACAGCACCCGACCACGGGTTCTGGCCAGCCAATCAGTGTAATGCCAGCAGCCAACATGGCTGCTGGCATTACACCGATGTCAGAGCCTCCCTGCACGTTTATTGGCTGCGCAGCAGCCGCAAAACGTGCGGGGAGGAGACCCGAACATGGCGGGCGAGCACACGCGGTACTCGTACGAGTACCGCCATGTGCCGAGCAGAGCGATGCTCGAGCCGATCCGAGCATCGGCCGAGCATGCTCGCTCAACACTAGACGGTACCTTTCATCAGCACAGTATGTGCAAGGAAACTGAAAAAGGGAAGGTCTGGGATGTATCACAACTGGCACATCTGATCTTGTATTAAGAAACAGGCACAAATGCAACCAACAACAGTGACAGTCAGCAATATTAAGCCTTTCCTAAAGAAATCAAGTACTGCTGCTGTCACTTTGACCTTTGTCTATTCTGCTATGGACACATGCTATCAGTAAGACTTAAGAAAAATAATGAATTATGTCTGATACCAGCTTAGTATGTTAAATCAGATGGAATATCTGTGGATGCTCCCTGACACCCAGCACTTGATAGCTCTATACCACATTGCCATTTTTGGTCATTGCACCCCACAATGTGCAGTGGGGGGAGATGAACTGACAGATCTTAACATCTATACATTCACTATCCGCATGTAGGGGAGGTATTGGAGGCAAAGGTGTTATGTCAGAGGATCCTGAGAGTGTGTGTGGGTGGAGACAATGGGTACATTTTTTAGCACCAGTTCCTGAGCACAAGATGACAATGACAACTGAGGTGTTATCTTGTCATCAACATTTCAAGCTGGGTTTCTCTTGTCTGACTCTGTTGTCCCCATTTCTTTGTACCCTAGGGGAGAGACAAGGGGCACAGTGAGAGTAGCACTCAATTTCCTTTTCTTTGGGCTTTGGCTTTTGAATGTAGAGATAAATGATGCATACAAGAATCACACAACAAGCTCCTAAACCCATACAGCTGCACCTTGACAGAAACTGGAGGGATACATGTTGCTGTGTTACCAGTCTCCAAACTTAGACGGCAGGTGCTCAGAGCAGAGACGACCCAAGTCCCAATACAAGATGGTAGTAGTGTAATCCTTGGCACTCAACCTTCATCCTGTGGTGAATAACTGTGACTAGTATGGTAAAAACTAACGTTTTATTGAAATGTATTAAAAGATTGTAGATCACACTGGAGACAAATGCTTAACACATGTCCTCACTCTCTAATGCGTTTTGCTAGATCTTTTAATACATGTTTCAATAAAATGTTAGTTTTTACCATACGAGTTGCAGTTATTCACCACGGGATGAAGGTTGAGTGCCGAGGATTACACTGCTTTGGCTTTTGCATGTTTAACAAAAAGCCATGTTCCATGTTGCATGAGATTTATGAGAACAAATGTGCCAAGGTATGTCCCTTTTGTTCCCATTTTCACTACTTTATCACACATAGTGCAGTCACTGATTTATGCATTGTGCCTGCCCCAAGTGAATAATACTCCCACACCCATGATTTCATTGAGGTAGAGGAGAGATAGAGAAGAATGGCTGCCATTTTTTTCTCCAGAAATAACTTCAGTATCTGGGGTAGGTTCTGCTGTATAAGCATTAGCACTAGAGCTATGATCATGAGTAATGATGTTAAGGATAAACTGTCTTTGTTCCATATCCCTGCTTCCTGAACTCAATCCCATGGGGCCACAGTGGTCTCTGGCACACTATCCTACTCATCATCATCATCCTGCTACTGAGACAGAAGGAATTACAGCAGTAGCAAAGGCCAGAATGTCACTAATGGTGGTGATGGCGATGTCTATCCTAAATTGCATCTCTCCCATTCCTTATCATTTTCTAACAAAAAATGCTCTTATACTTTTTCCACACCGGCTGTTCCAACATCTTCACTCACATCACCACAAGTCTCTTGTGCTGCTCTATGGGACTTCTTGCTGATGACAAATGTGACAGAGGGTCCCCTGCTGCCACACTTGTCCTTCCTAACCTCTGAAAGAATTAGATGTAGACAAAGGAATTTTATTCTGTGCTGCTCATACTGCTGTCTACTGACCACTTCTTTATTATACTTCCCAGGATCCCTAGGGAAATGGCTGAGGGACTGTGGATCATTTGGGCAGAGGGAAGTGGGATCCCTTTACAACTGGTGCTGCTGGATTCCTTCACATCTGATCCAGCAGCAGCAGTGTCCCTCCAGATTCTCCTTCCCAGACAGCACCAAAAAGCACATTTTATTTATTTTTTGTTCATTCTTTCAGTATTCTTTCTCTCTCCTTCCTGTCTACTCTATAACATGCTGTGTGGGAAGAATGTTTGCATTTTTATAGTATGGAAGGAGTTTTGCAAACATTGAAAGCATGGGTGGGAAATGGAACCATTGTAGCGGGAAAATCTATCTTGTCAGAGGAATGGTGGAAAATCTATGAGTTTCTCTATGAAGAGAAATCCGATAGAAAAAGTGTATGTCATAATTTTTTCATGAAAGTTCCATTAGCAACAAAACAGAACTTTTCTCACATCCTCTTTAAAGACTACCAATATTGTCTGTTTCCAGCTCCTGATCAGAACTTGTATGACCATGGCTACCCAGCTACTACTCCTGATGAGCATTGTTATTGACTTCTTGTTCCCCTGCTACACAGCATCATAAGGTCTTTTTGCTAGGGGTGGGCGAAATCTCTCGCCGTGTTCCCACAAGAAAATCCACAAAAACCTCATTGTTGTCTGCTTTTTTTGTGGGAAAATCGCCTTTAAATCTAGCGATTAACATTTTTGCATTTTTAGCCCATTGGCCAAAATTGTTCACCATTTTTTTCAATGGGTAGAAAGGTTCCCCCAATTGATTTACATTATTTTCTCCTTTTCACTATAAAAAAGGCGCTGTCCAAGCTCTTTTAAAGAAGCACAAAGAAACTGGCAACGATGAGGACCGTAAATACAGTGGTCGACCAAGGAAACTTAGTGCAGCAGATGATGACACGTAATGCTTACTTCCCTTAGCAGTCAGAAGATGTCCAGCAGTGCCATCAGCTCAGAACTGGCAGAAAACAGTGGGACCCTGGTAAACCTATCTACTGTTCAGAAAAGCCTGGTCAGAAGTGGTCTTCATGGAAGACTTGTGGCCAAAAAGTCATAACTCTGACATGGAAACAAGGCCAACTATGCACAAACACACAGGAACTGGGGTGCATAAAAATGTCAGAAGGTGACTTGGACCGATGAGTCAAAATTTGAAATATTTGGCTGTAACAGAAGGCAGTTTGTTCTCTTGAAGGATGGAGAGCGGTACAAGAATCAGTGTCTGCAGGCAACAGTAAAGCATGGTGGAGGTTCTTTGCAAGTTTAGGGCTGCATTTCTGCAAATGGGGTTGGGGACTTAGTAGAAATAATAGTCTCCTCAGTGTTGAGACAGATACTTATCCATCATGCAATACCATCAAGGAGGCATGTGATTGGCCCCAAATTTATTCTGCAACATGACAATGACACCAAACATACAGCCAAAGTCATTAAGAACTATCTTCAGAGTAAAGAAGAACAAGGAGTCCTGGAAGTGATGGTATGGCCCCCCACAGCGCCATGATTTCAACATTATTACATCTGTCTGGGATTACATGTTTTGAAGGCAAAAGGTGCTCACACCAAATATTGATTTGATTTAGATTTTTCTGTTCACTCATTATGCATTTTGTTAATTTATAAATATAAACTATTAACATGTCTATTTTTGAAAGCATTCTTACTTCACAACATTTTTTCACAGTACTGTATCTATCTATCTATCTATCTATCTATCTATCTATCTATCTATCTATCTATCTATCTATCTATCTACCTGGCTATCTAGCTAGCTAGCTAGCTAGCTATGTAAAAGCTTTACATGAATTAAATATAGCCAACTGACGCATTTTGCTGTGTAGACCCCTATATCAAAGTATATTGCTATGTAAAAATCTGGCTGGTCATAGTGCTGCTTAGGGGTGGGCTAAAGGTCCCGTCATGTTCCCGCCAAAAAATCCTTGAAAACCAAGTTGTTGTCCGCTTTTTCAATGGAAAATCTGATTTAAAGACAGCAATTAAAATCTTTGCATTTTTTGCTCATTGGCAAAAATTGTCCACCTGTTCCCTATCCCATGAAGTCATGGGTGTGGGACTATTTTTGTCTTTGGACAGGCACAATGCAGTCATCACCAACAGCACTGTGCACAATTTGTGACAAGTCAGTGAGAATGGGAAAGGAGGGAACACACCTTGGCACAACTACCCTGATAACACACATGAAACACAGACACCATGACATTTATGTCATACGTGTTAAATCCAAACACCCACCACAGAAATATTTTC
Organism: Rhinophrynus dorsalis; assembly: GCA_037306005.1. NCBI lineage: Eukaryota > Metazoa > Chordata > Amphibia > Anura > Rhinophrynidae > Rhinophrynus > Rhinophrynus dorsalis. The sequence continues at coordinate 235,300,378 of CM074718.1, read as the reverse complement.
TTACGCACATCCCAGCCAATCAGTTTGAAGAAGAGCCGCTCAACTCTGATTGGCTGGGATGTGCATAAGAACATCCCAGGCAATGGATGTGAGGGAAATGGAAGTGAGACTGCCCATATATAAAGGTAGGCTCACTTCTAGTGTTGAGCGAGCACCCCGATGCTCGGGTGCTCTGACCGAGCACCGCCGGAGGCTCGAGTGCTCGGCCGAGCACCCGAGCCCCATTGAATTGAATGGGGCGACACGAGCATTACACCAGGCACCCCCTGCTCTGATGAGGGGAGGGTGCCTGGTCAATGCCCCCCTTCATCTCCACAATGCCCCTCTTCCACAATGTCCCCCTTCCACAATGTCCCCCTTCCACAAAGTGCCCCTTCATCTCCGCAATGTCCCCCTTCATCTCCGCAATGCCCCCTTCATCTCCGCAATGTCCCCCTTCATCTCCGCTATGCCCCCTTCATCTCCGCTATGCCCCCTTCATCTCCGCTATGCCCCCTTCATCTCCGCAATGTCCCCCTTCATCTCCGCTATGCCCCCTTCATCTCCGCTATGCCCCCTTCATCTCCGCAATGTCCCCCTTCATCTCCGCTATGCCCCCTTCATCTCCGCTATGCCCCCTTAATCTCCGCAATGTCCCCCTTCATCTCCGCTATGCCCCCTTCATCTCCGCTATGCCCCCTTCATCTCCGCAATGTCCCCCTTCATCTCCGCTATGCCCCCTTCATCTCCGCTATGCCCCCTTCATCTCCGCAATGTCCCCCTTCATCTCCGCTATGCCCCCTTCATCTCCGCTATGCCCCCTTCATCTCCGCAATGTCCCCCTTCATCTCCGCTATGCCCCCTTCATCTCCGCAATGCCCCCTTCATCTCCGCAATGCCCCCTACCTCCAGTCCCTGGTGGTCCAGCGGAGCGTCTTCAGATCTGTGCCTCCTTCGGCACAGATCCCCGCCACCCGAACATGCCGGGCGAGCACATGGCGGTACTCGACGAGTACCGCCATGTGCCGAGCAGAGCGATGCTCGAGCCGATCCGAGCATCGGCCGAGCATGCTCGCTCAACACTACTCACTTCCAATTGCCTCAGTGTGCTATGGGCATCAGCCCATGCAGGACTGAGGGCATCCGTGTGGCTCATCTGTGTCTCCACCACCACTGCCACCTCTGCAGCTGCACTAAGTGGCAGAGACATGAAGATATATGCTAAGTAGATTTACTTAGCATTTATGCATAACATGTCTGCATGCTCTATATGTATATTATTTCTATGGCATTTTTACATATTTTGGCAATACATGGAGGCAATTATGTTATGGAATATTCATGGCACAATATTATTGTATGCATTGCGTACCCCTCTGCCACTCAAAGGGTTAAACAATATCATTGTTAATGCTTTTTAATAATATTGTTTTATTTTATAGGAAGAAGACAAATGGAAGATAGAAGAAAGAAGAGAAGACTGAAGAGAAGGACAGAAGATAACCAGGAAGCTGAGGACTCTGCTGGACATCAGGATTAATGGTAAGTGTTACTTGTAATGCGATTTTTTTTTACTTAGTCGGGTTAACCCTATGAATGCCAGCGGGGTAAGTATACCCCACTGGCACTCATAGGGTTAATTCTACTAACGTCTGATTTTTCATACTTTGGATTTATTGATATGGAGCTTAGGGCCCCATATCAATATATCCACTGAAGACTTAGGTTTTTTTGCATTCAAGTTTCTGCGTCGGCTGTTTAAACAGCCCATAAGGGATTCAAGGTAAAAAAAAGTAAGTCTTAACTTTCCTACGATAACTTGAGTCCCTTATCAGGTTTTTATGGCTAACACAGACATATGAATTGCTAATTACAGTGTTTTCATTATTTTCAACGGATGAAAACACCTCTTAACGTTATCACACGACAGCTCTTTTTTTTGCCGGTATATTTTCACAGCACAGACATTTGAATAGATTAAAGTGCTGGAAAAAATGCCGGTGGCAGAAAAAACAGCTGTCTCCAACATTTGGATCGAGCCCATAATGTATACATTTTCATTAAAAAAACGTTTACCACTTCCTTAAGTCTCAGACACCGCTAAGAGAGATGCAAGGGTTAATTTTCTAACCCCCATTCAGCTGTCATTTTATACAGCATGGTACTTTCTTCCAATAAGAGTGGTCTCACTCCAAATTATCTCCATAGCTCAGTGTTAAATGTGCTTCATCTCATTTCTTCCCTGGAATGGAAATATATCCATGCACCACTCCTTTGTTCAGAATTATACTTCAGCTGTTATCTTTGTCATGTTTCATAGGTGAATAATTATGAATTTTCAAATATGACATTTCTAACCCACAGTTTTATAGTTTGTAATCCAAAAGTATCTTATTTTTAATTAATCGGTATGTGTTTATATTCCACTGATATGTAATTTGCTCTCCACACATGTGCCCAAATGCCATCTTGTACAGCTGGCATGCAACCAAAAGTGCAAAATAGGTATAATTTGGAGCGGGTCTACTTAAATTGGGAGGAAGTGCTCCATAATGTTTAAACCAGCATTATTTCCACTATGGCTCCACTAAAGCTGTTCAAGTATCAGTGCATGAAGCATGGGAAGATTACTATACTTTAGTAAGAAATATGATACTGTGCAGTGAGCAGTGCAGTGTATTGTACACTTTCTGATTTGTCAATATCTAAGTAGGAGCTATAAGTGTATCTTTAGGATCATTGATTATCAGCCTGTTGAATCTAGAGACTTCGTAGAAATGAACTGGGTGATTACATTTGTCTGGCTACTTTGTAATTCCCATTATTAATGAACTATTTTCCATAGATGAAATGGTATTATAAAAGAGAATACATTATAACTGCACAGATTGCTTTCCTTTTGGCATCGTGACTTGAAATACACTGAAAAGATTAAGGTTTTATTTACAATTTATGATACACCACATGTGAAATTTTCATAAGGACTGTTAACAGATGTATGTTGTATTTTTCCCTATGGATAGTAGTACTTAAAAGTTTCCAAAAAGGACATGTCATTGACATCTGATGATCTGCATATGAAACAGAATATGGATAACTGGTTATAAAGCATAAGACTTGAAAGTGGTTCAATGAACATGTTACAAGCTGTGTAAATTATATTTCAAGTAACAAAGTTCTGTTGATACATAGAGTTATGCACTACCACAAATCACTGTGAGCAGCAAGTGGATGTATTATCATTATACCCATATTAAATGATCATGTATGAGTACTGAGTTTAGTCAATATCTGTAGATTTGAATACAGCTGAAAAGTTTTGAATTTCAGTTGCTTTTTTTAATTAGCATCTTTTATTGAGACATTAGTATTTTACAACATATAGAAAGAACAGTGTACAATAGAATGATTAAATACATGGTAAAAGTAATCAAGCCAATTACATAAAATGTAAAATCAAACAATAGGTAGGATCAGCAGCACATTGTTGGGGGTGTGAAATAGGGGGATTCTCCACATATAGAGCCCCTGTATCATATACTGGGATGGGGAACAAAAACTCTTGGAGCTACTATGGGAAAGCTGGAAGGATCCACTGTGTGTAGGTGGGGGGATGGTGTGTAAGATAGCAAAGTGGAAAGGTAGGTGGGGAGAAAGGGGGTAGTTGGTAGAGGAGGAAGCTGAATGGAGGCTTTCCATCTGGTAGAGATATTGGGTTTTAGAGAATAATGCCGACAGAGATAGCTGTGAATCAGAACTCCGATAGAGAAGGATAAGGGATTTAGCCGCGTTCAGGAGGATTTGAATACAGGACCATAGCCCTTTAAGTGGTCTAGGGGTCGAAGCAGAATGTAAAGGAAAAGGCAAAGGAGAGGGTCCTTCTGAAAGGATGTGTGGAATGCTTGAAGGAAAAGTCAAAGGAGAGGGTCCTTCTGAAGGGATGTGTGGAATGCTTCTGAAGGGATGCGTGGAATGCTTGAAGGATCTCAGTCAAGTAAGGTGACATTTTTTGTCAAGACCACCAGATGTGTAGTATGGAACCTGTGGCAGTAGAACAGGAGGTGAGGCATGGAGGGTTAGGTACCAGTGAGTAAAGAGCTTGTAGTTTAATTCTCTGGTGGCAACATCCCTGGCATACTTGTATAGGTGCAAAGCTATTGAATACTATGTAGAGGCTTCCAGGGAGAAGCCCTGGTCTCTCTCTCTCAAAGGCAGAGAAAATAGAGCTTTTGAGGAGAGGAGAGAGTAGCAGTAAGAGAGCGGACAAAGTAAGCTTGGTCTTCTGAGCATACATTTTTCAAAGGCTGTTAAGTCTCTGGCGTGTGGAGGGGATCCACATAACAATACCACCCAGTGTAGGATCTGACGAGCTATAAGCCAAGGGATAGAGATCGAGTCAGGAGGTAGCCGTTGAAGGGCCAAAGCATGACTGGAAGAATTTGAGTACAGGAAATCCAGATGTCTCTTGATGTGGTCGACAGGGGGAAAGAAGTTGTTGATTTTGTTTTTCAGTTATAATATTTTTGGGATAGACTGTGATAAGACAACAGGGTGGACAACTTAAAAAAAAATAAATAAAAAGAATAATGAACTAAATTCATTAGGTGACAGTGACAGACAGTGGATTGGGCTTATGCAAGGCATCATACAGCTCCATCAGTTCTTTTGTGTACCGTACAGGAAAAAAAACACAGTGTAGTTGCATAATGTCCAGCAAGAGCACAAGGGGAAGGGGGAGGGGGTGGGTGGAGCAATACAGGGACGTGAGAGTAAAGTAGTAGTTCAAAAACTGACTGTAGCAATGGTTGCTGCAGCATGTGCAATCAATGATGATGATCCCTCTACTGCAAGGGAGGATGCAGTTTGTCAAGGTTCCAGCAAAACTAGTTCTAGCACCACCAGTTCCAGTAGAAATAAAGACCCATATAAGAAGAACACTGAAGACGAAAAGTCACATTCAAGTGTTGATGATCCTGGCAATAGCAGAATAGAAGAAGGTGTAGCAGCTGAACCAACTGCTACATCAGATAGTGAGAAAACAAGCACCAAAACACCATCCTAAAAGTAGTAGGGAACTTTGTTACAGTAAAAGTAAAAAGAAATTGTTTTGAGACCTCTAAAAGCTTAGAGGAATATAAGGTTAGTAGTGGGCGAGAACTGTCAGGTGATAGTGATGCTGCTGAGGATGACCTAATGATGACTGATGATGATGCATATCTAGAATATATCCCTACAGCATCCTTCTCTTGTTCAGATACAAAGGAAGTTTAGAGTGAGGATGGTGACAGGACTATAAGATTAGCAGAAAGTCAAAGGCTGAATCTTCCACCACTTTTAAGGAGCACTGTGCCTGTCTATAAACTGTTTGAGAAAGCCATTGGAAAGTCTGACCATGGACAGGCACATATGTCAAAAAGCACACAGTCACCCTATCAGTCATCAATCAGCAATGTTGGGAAACTAACATTCTTAAAAATGAACCAACATCTCATACCATCTGAGTATCAGGTAGCAGAAACCACAAATGACAAACAAAGCCAGGACAAATATATTAACTGCAACACAGATGAGGAGATGGAGGAGGTATGTGAAGAAGGGTTGCCACCATCTACCCCACTTGGGACCACCACTATGACCGATAAGTAATGTGTGTCAATAATCTGAAAAGGAGGATACCGTATGACAATGGTAAAAACAATATACATAAACAAATCACACCATGCCAGTCCCCCACCACCACCATTTTTTATTATTTGATATCATCCTGAATGTGTGCCAGTATCACTTAAGCAGGAAGTTAGTGTTGTGGGTAAAGGACAAATGCTTTCTGCATGCTAACGCATTTTTCAAGCCATGTGTTGCCGTAGGACTCACAACTTTGACTTTCAGCCACTTATTTCTAAACTTCAGCAACCAGAAGAAGTAATATTACAGTGGGAAATGTAGTACTACTTATATGAAATTCAAATGGTTAATAGATTACAAGCAAGAACCTATATATTTAATGATTAAAACATTTCTTATTTGTATGGAGAGCTAGATAAATGACAGATTTATAAACAGTATCCTGTTATTCAGCATGTATAGTGAAGAGATTACTATAAAGTATAAGAATAAGAAAATCATAAATTGCAATAATCAAAACCTAATTATCTGAGAATTAACTGAAAAATACAACAGTTTCTCTTTATTTGCAGTGTGAAGTGAGCATTGGAAAGATACCGAGTAGGGTGTCTGTATATAGAATATATTATTATTGAGCCAATTAAGAAAATTAGAAAACCATTTAATGTAATGTTTAAGGATGATTATTTCCAACACAACAGCAATATATTAAGGATTTTTTACTACCGATTAGTGATGAGCGAGCGTGCTCGGCCGATGCTCGGATCGGCTCGAGCATCGCTCTGCTCGGCACATGGCGGTACTCGTCGAGTACCGCCATGTGCTCGCCCGACATGTTCGGGTGGCGGGGATCTGTGCCGGAAGAGGCACAGATCCGAAGAAGCTCCGCTGGACCACCAGGGACTGGAGGTACGGGGGCATTGCGGAGATGAAGGGGGCATTGCGGAGATGAAGGGGGACATTGTGGAAGAGGGGCATAGACTGTATGCCCCTCTTCCACAATGTCCCCCTTCATCTCCGCTATGCCCGTCTTCCACAATGTGCCCCTTCATCTCCGCTATGCCCCTCTTCCACAATGTCCCCCTTCATCTCCGCTATGCCCCTCTTCCACAATGTCCCCCTTCATCTCCTCTATGGCATAGAGGAGATGAAGGGGGACATTGTGGAAGAGGGGCATAGCGGAGATGAAGGGGCACATAGTGGAAGAGGGGCATAGCGGAGATGAAGGGGCACATTGTGGAAGAGGGGCATAGCGGAGCTGAAGGGGGACATTGCGGAGCTGAAGGGGGCATTCGGAGATGAAGGGGGCATAGCGGAGATGAAGGGGGCATTGACCAGGCACCCTCCCCTCATCAGAGCAGGGGGTGCCTGGTGTTGCCCCATTCATTTCAATGGGGCACGGGTGCTCGGCCGAGCACTCGAGCCTCAGGGGGTGCTCGGTCAGAGCACCCGAGCACCCGAGCATCGTGGTGCTCGCTCAACACTACTACCGATATACTCTGAAAAATCTTCTAGTAATTCTTTAAATCATGCAACGTATTCTAATTAGTTAAATGGAAGGAAGGATACTTATATTAGAAACACTTTCACAATCATGATTGTAAGAGTGATTGTTAGAGTGTTGCTAATATGAGTATCCTTCTGTGGAAAGCATAGTATTTAATTAGTTAATTGATTTTTACTTATATTTATGGGTGTAGCTGCAATAAAAATGTACAGTCCTTACATAAGAGGTTACTTCAGGATACCCATCTATCCCCGTAGCAGAGCTTAATCATATCGTGGCCTGTAGACTCCTATAAGTATCTTGTTATGTGGCTTGATCCCAACCTCACTTTTGGCCTTCATACTGATAAATTAACATCCATACATTATCCCAAAATAGGTGCTCCTGTTTAGAAACAAATCCTATTTAAGTACCCTGGTAAGAAAATGTATTGCTCAACAGATGATAATCCCAGTCATTAACTATGGGGACACAGTGCATGCTTCTGTACCACAAATCCATCTAGGTTAATGTGACACTCTGTATAACTCATTATACACTTTATCCTCCAATATAATTATACTACCCATCACTGTGATATGTTTAAAGAACTAAATTGGCTAACACTCAAATCTACATGTGCCCTTCACCTTTCTTCTTAATATGCAACCACTTCCCTGGAAAGCTACTAGACTACCTGAGCAATATGCTCACTCCAGCTCTACATACTATCTATAACTTCCACTCCACTACTAACAACTAACTGAGTATACCACACTACAAGAAAGAAGCCGGTCAATCTGCCTTCAGAGCTGCGAAAGCCTGGAATAACCTGCCTGAAAAAAATCAGATCTTCTCCTAGTCTAAAATCCTTAAAAATAACTGCTTCTTTATATCTAAAAATAATATGTAACTGTATATACATTTTTAGTATGTATGCAAGTTTATGTAATGTGTTTATATGTAATGTAACTCTTTGCCGTAAAAGCTATCCAGGACATACTTGAAAATTAGATAAATCTCAATGTATTCTTCATGGTAAAACATTTTCTAAACAAATAAATATCCTTTAGTAATACAGCTGCTGCTTTTAGCTTCAGTTCTTTTTGGAGTTGGTATAAAATTCTTAAGGGGACTTGTCAGCTTCCAGCTCTTCGTATCATTAAATTTATGTATACCTTTTCCTTTTTTCAATCAGTGTAATCATTTTAGAAAATTCAGGTTTCATTTTAGAGAATCTAATTCCAGCTGAACTTTGTTCTCCAAACTGTCTTATAAAGACTGTGTAATTAATATATATCCAGAAAATCACCTCTTACTGGGAAGATGCACTACAAATTGATAAAGATGTGATAAAGTGGATATGACTTCTCCAGTTCAGAGGTAATTCTATGGAGCCAATACACTAAGATTTCTCAGATGGTAGAGATGTTAGTGCATAGGCTGTATAGAATAACATATGAACTAGAGAAGAGATATCACTGGAGAAGGTATATCTACTGTATCACCTCTTTATCATACATTTGTCCTGAACCCCACTGTCTTCTTTTTCTAGAATCTATAGTTTTCCACTAGAGGGGTGAAATAAATTAATGGGGAGGAATAATCACGTAAATTCCTTTAAGGTGGAGGCTCCCAAAGAGGGCTGTGTAAGTTTATACTGCTCAAGTAGGAGGGAATAGCAGCAAACAATTAGTGAAAAGTTGTGTTAGCATTATGTGACCTAGGAACATGGAACAAGAACATTTACACTATTAAAATCAACAACTTTAGACCATAGTGTAGATCAGTGTTGCTTTGCTCCCTGCTTCAGACACAAAACAATTACTGAGAAAAATGGAGAAATATCTGTAGAAATATTGCAACAACATTGGCTTTTCAATCAGGAATCATTGCTTTATGCCAGCTTCACCATTTTTTTTCCATAAAATAGCCCCTTTATCAGAACTGTGTAACATATAATGAGTCTTACAAAAAAGCCCACACCAAGACCAAACAAAATTAAGTGTTTTATTCTATTGCATAGTGACCTCTCAGGTGCTGCTTGTCATGTTTTTCACTCCCATGGGCCATTACAGAGAGGGAATATCCATAGCCATTTAAAAATGGTCAGCCCCAGAGGTCATCCAAATCTGAAATGTCAGGCAAACTCTCTCTGCATGAGAGAAACATAACAACCCCAGCCATATATTTCAGTCCATGGGCCTTGTCATCAGGATGCAGCTGATTACCTCTAGGCATATGGAGAGAAAGCGCACATGCCTGGGATACCCTTCCACTTAGGAGACCTACAAACAAAAAATATGATGAACCCACACAGAGACCAAACAAAATGTAGTGTTTTTTTTCTAAAGCATAGTGGCCTCTCATATGCTTCTCATATAATGAGTCTAACACACATAAAGAATAGATTCCACGTGTAATATAAGACAAATGATCACTTACATCTTTAGACCACTCATTCATCCTTGAGTCACAACTATATTGGATCTGACTGAACATGTGAAATGTCCTGTATAAAAAGTAAATATTGGCTATATTAATCATTTCAATTAAAGTGTTCACAGGAGACAGCTGTAAAAGAGGAATGCAGTCAACCTATTTGGATGCAATGCCTCCAGTGAAAAAATCCAAACTGCTTTTTCTCCTATGCATCAATGTATGCCTATCCCCTCCTCTGGGTATTGGTAGCATCTCTACCACCATGCCTCAGAGACTTCCAGCATGGTGATTAAATTCCCCAGGATACATGGACCCAGGTATCTCATCATCTTTCCCTCCTCTTTCAACACTTTCTATAGCACAATGATTGAGCGCCTATGTTTTTGAAATATAGTCTTGAAGGGACCTTGAAGCAGTCTGTAATTATTCTATGCATACCTTTGAAAATTGGCATTGCTGAACATTGTTTGCTATTGTCTGGGTGTTTAATCATTCTACAGACATACTGAAATTACACACTTTGTATCCATAGAATCTCAAGCATCCCTGTCTGTCAGGCTCTCATTTTCTTCTGATATCTATCCTTGCAATCAGTTTATACCAGCAAAGTGTGTGTGCTAACTGAAAAGCTTTAGAGTGCAAGCTTTCAATAGGTCGCTTTGTCAGGAATGTTATAGAATAAGATATTAATATATATATATCATAAAGAGATGTACTCACTGTGAAATAGCTTTTAAACCTGGGTGCTCATCAAGAAAAAAGAAACATACAGTTCATGGAGGTAAAAACGGCACTCACAGGGATGATTTTGCTCAAAGTTCAAATACTGTTTATTTCTACTTTTCAGCCTTTATCAAGAATGAGCAAAATCATTCCAGTGAGTACCGTCTCTCCCTTCATGAACTGTATGTATCTTTTATCTCTCTTCTTGAAGGGAAACATTTCAAATCAAACACATCACAGGCAAAAAAAAAGAGGCACTTCCTGCTGTAAAAAAATGTTTTCACGAAAATTGCACATTTTCCACTTTTTGCCTAGAGATTGTGTTGAATTCAATGGCAGAATTATATTTCCCCCCACAGTGCCAGTATAAAAGGGTGTCAACATCCTGCAGGTTGTCAGTCTATGCTTGAAAGTGAGAGAGAAAGGAGCATACTGTGATAATAACAATAAAAAAAATAAAACAATAAACAAGCTGTTTGTTTGTGAAGGTGTTGGGGAGACACTGATAGTTGTTTTCTGGGTCAGGGCAAGAAGAAAGAAAAGTTCAACCCCAGAAAAAAGTCTTAGAGACAGTGACAAGCAGCCAGCCATTCTGTGGTTGTGTTAGAGATATGTGATACTGACAGGTATCATCAGACAATCAAGACAAATATACACAAGAGGTTCAGCTTAAAGGGTTAGTAATGCCCGAAATACAATTTACTCAATATGATAGATTTTACAAAAATAAATTATTTGGAGAAAGTCTTATCTCTCAAACCTTTATGGTTTGAGAGATATTAACAGCTAAAGCCCCCCCCTTCTCCTGCCATCAGCGCTCTGCTGACAGCAGGAGATCCCCGTCCTGGGATCAGCCAATGGCTCTTCAGCAGAGCCAAAATAGTGATATTGGAAAATAATTACTTCATTGGAATGGTCTACAAAGTGTGCCTGGTTGCAAGCACACTTTGTAGACCATTCCAATAAACTAGTTATTTTTAAATTTCACTATTACAGCTCTGCTGAAGAGCCTCCTCGTGTCAGCCAACATGGATCTTCTTCTGTCGGCTTTACAGCTGACATCAGGAGAAGGGGAATTTTAGTGGCAAATATTTCTCAAACCATAAAGGTTTGAGAGATAGGACTTTATCCGGGCATTACTAACCCTTTAACATACTGTGCGTACCAATCATACACAGCTTCAGTCCAATACATCTGCTAGAACTAGCGGGGCAAGGAAGGATATACTGAGGTGTGATGCTGCACAGGTGCACCAATCATTGTTTCATGCTTTATTGTTTTACTGTAAGCTGTAGAAATTGTGTTTTTTTTACAGTATTATAAAAATACTACTGCAGTAGTTCTCAGCAGAGAAAGATAATTGAGATAATATCTATTAGTCTAGATGCAAAGAGGTTGGCTAGTTGTGTGTGGATTTAGGGAGTGTAGGTATGCATATGAAACTTAGTTCAGTGACTGTGACAGATAGGGACAATTAAAAATATACATATAATAAATTTTAAAAAATTGCTGATGTTTTTTGACGTGACCTATGATGACCGACATTAACAATGACAAAGATTGACTGTAATAGTGACATAGTTCACACAATAGCACGGCAAAGCATACCTCTATACCAGCTGTGTGGCCTATGTAGACAACAATCAACAGTACTATTGCTATGTCTACCAAAAATGCCAAGTTCATGGGTAAAGGGACTTGGTGGTAGTATAATGTGTATAATGGTGGTAGGTAAATGTTACTCCAAATATTGAGTGAGGCTATGGTTGCTGAAGCTATTTCAGCAAGTGATGGTGATGAAACTATTCCTCAATCATTAGTAAAATTGATGTGAAAGTACTATAAACCTAAAGATGATGATGATGAGCAGAGTCAATCTAGTGTTGTTGACACAATAGAGTAGGAGGATTTAGCACTGGGACCATATGCTGCATCAGACAGTGATGACAGTGCAGTAGTGTTCAAGATTATGTAAATCCCTTAGGGGAAAAGTGACAAACTATTTGAGAAACAGCTAGAAGAATATTAATATGGTAGGGATGGGACATCTGGCAGGGATGATGGTGCTGAGTAAGCAGATGACGCTGCTGATGAACTAATGATGAGGCTGATGATGGTGATTTAGAATATGTCCCTTCACTGTTCTCCCCATCTTGTTCTCCAGTAGAGTGAGAGCAATGATGAATTGGCCTAACTATTAGCTGAAAGTAAAAGGCTTAGTCTTGCTCCAGTGAAGAGGAACAGTATGCCTATTTAAAAATGGTTTGAGAAATCATGTGGAAAGTCTGTCAAAGTGAAAAAGCTGAATAAAAATGAAATCTAGGTAATAATCATTAGTGTTTAATTGCAACCACCAAGCATACATATCTCTAATATTAAGTAAACCTTACCACCGATTAAGATCATTCCCACCCCCAGCTAGGAGTGTACAGCCTTCTGCTAGCACCATTATAACATTTAGCCCTTCTAGTTGTAGTTATAGTCTATCAGACAAGCCTCAGTCTAAGAATCTCCAGTTTAAAGATACTTCACTCATCATCCAGAAGGTAAACATGTTGCTATCCATGTAAACATGTGGACAGAGGCAAAGCAAGATGCCGTTTAAGCACCTCCTCATTGAAATTCCACCTGAAGTACCACAGGTCTGATTAGGAGGAATTCCAGTGACTCACCAGAGGGATAATGACTGGCAGCAGCAAAAGCACTCCTAAAAATGGAAGGAAGGAGATGAGGGGCATATATTTGAATTGTTAAATAATTGTCAGGAAGTGAGACAATATTACTTTCTCTAACAATAACACAGTCTTGTAGTCCTGGTTTTATACAAGTCAATGACACAGTCTTGTAGGGATAGATTTACACAAGTGCCAAGTATTGAGAATGTTGACTCAATGCTAGAGGTAAAATTAATAATGCATTTTTAGCTGATGTGTATTATCTCCCCATTTAAGGCTTTATCTTTTACACACTGGATTACTCTGTGTGCCCCATGTTTAGGGTTCTTTTTCCTTTTTAATTGCTTTTTTCTTTGGAGTATTGTTTCAAATTTATGCAGTTATTTTTCAGTAACACAAAAAAAATATTGTTTTCTGTATTTCTTTGGTTCAGCTGTATACCTCATTTTATGGGTATTTTTTTGTGACTGATTTGTCACAGCTCTTCTGGGATTAATTCTTCACATATTTTGTATGTCCATTGAGAAACATAAGCATACAATGTCATCAGAACATTTCCAGAATCAGATATTTCCCTGGATAAACATCCTATCTGCTTTGAAGCCAAATAACATAATTCTCAACATTGTTCTTTGCTAGATTGGTACCCATTCCCTTTTTTGAAATCAGATATGGTATCTGCAAGCACAGCATCCTGAGGCAAAGAATTATATAACTTTACTGCCTTTATTGTAAAATGAGATATCTCTGGTTGTCTAGCCTCTTTTATAACTCAGATCCTCCAACACCTTTATCAGTTTTGTTGCACACCTCTGCTATTTTTTCAGTTAAATAATGTATTTTTTATGAATGTGGTGCCCCAAACTGTACTCCGTGTTCTAGATGAGGCCTTACCAAGGATTTATACAGAGGTAGAATCATATAAGTACCCTGTGTATCTGTACCCCTTTTTTTTGCAGGATATTAACCTGTTTCCTCTTGCAGTAGCTGTACACTGCTGTGAAGTCTATTGTCTATTGAAGGTTCCCCAAATATTTCCCATTTAGTGTATCTGTAGCATTTTTGTTTCTACAGCCCCAAATGCCTAACCTTTATCTACATTAAATGTCATTTGCCACTTTTCTGCCGATTCACTCAGTTTATCTAAATCTTTCTGCAGAGGAAAAAAACATCCTGCTCTGTGTGTATTTCATTAAACACCTTGGTTTCATCAGCAAAAACTGAGAAATTACTTTCAATTCCCACTTCTAGATCATGAACAAACAAATTAAAAAGCAATGGGCCAAGGACTGAACCCTGTGGCACCCCACTTACAACTTTAGACCAACTTGAAAAGGCTCCATTTATAACAACTCTCTGCCATCTGTCATTTAAACAGTTCTCTATCATGTACAGATATCACCTCCCAAACCGAAGCCTTTTACTTTATGCAGTAATCTGTTGTGAGGCACTGTATCAAAAGTGTTTGCAGAATCTAAGTATACTACATCAACAGCAATTACTTTGTCCAGATTACTACTAAACCTTTCATAAAGTGCAAGTAAATTAGTTTGATAAAACCATGCTAACTCCTGATAATAATATTGCTGACTATTTCTTGATACTGTCAGTTATTAACCCTTCCAGTAACTTTCACATTATGGAAGTCAGGCTCACATGTCTTTCATTTCCTTGTCTGGCTCTTGCCCCCATTTTGAACAATGGTACTACCACAGCTTTCCTCCAATCACAGGGCTCCGTGCCTGATGAAAGAGAATCAATAAATATTAAGTATACTGGTCTTGCTATTACTGAACTAAGTTCCTTAAGTACCCTTAGCAGTATACCACCAGGTCCAGCTGCTTTGTTCACCCTAACATTTTCCAGTCTCTTTTGGCCTTTATCCTCAGTAAGCCATGTACATGATAGTAGAAATTCTGTGGGTTTGCCCGTAACCTTCCATTGTTGCTTTCTTTGTATATACAGCCATAACCTGATCCTCACTAATCAATTCACCTGTCCTAGCCTTAAGAGGACCAGTATTAACCTTTTGTTATTTATATACTTGTAGAATTGCTTAGGATTTTTCTTGCTCTCTTTTGTAATATATCTATTTTTCAATTTTAGCTAGACTACTTGCTTGACTACATATTTTATTATATTGTTTATATTTTTTTTGAATGATGCATCTGACCCTTCTGAATTAAACACTTTAAAAGCCTGCATATTATTTTGTATTGCCCTGTAAACCTCTTTATTAAGTCACTTTGGTATATATTGACATGTATATTTATCTAAGAGCATTTTAAACAAGATTCAAAGATTTGTGTGCATATTTATCTTTTGAAGATTACATCCCACTGAATATCCTTTAATACTGTTTTTAGTTTTGTAAAATTAGCCTTTTAAAATTGAATGTTTTGGTTTCTCATAACAGATTTCAAAAGATACCATATTCTGGTCACTGCTGGTTAGATGTTCCTTTACCTGTATACTGTTTATCATGTCAGAACTGTTTGAGTGCACAAGGTCAAGCAAGATCTCTTTTACTAATAGGCTCCTCCATTAGTTGGGACATTAAATTATTATTAATCATTCTTAAAAAAGGATTTCCCTTTGTTGTGCCAGGAGTCATATTTCTCCAGTCAATCACTCATTTCCTGACCGAGAAGACTTTTCCATTCGTAATAACAGTTGGGACTCCCCAAAATCACCATAAACATCTTCTTATTATGTTTGCCCCAGCTTGTATTTCAACCCACAGGGCCGCAACATTCTCAATGGACTCATCATTAAACCAATTGTAATTTGTGCATATGACATTAACCCTTTGAGTGTCAGAGAGGTACGGAACGCAATGTAAACAATACTTTCCTTACCCCTCTGGCACTCAAATGGTTAAGTTGGAGTATTCATTATATTTTTTTTTATAACATACTGTATCTTTCTAAGTGTCTGTACTGTGGTATTCTTTGTTTTATTTTATTTTAAAGTGTCTCCCTCCCACCCCTTTTCCCTACTTTATGCTGAGTTCCCTCATAGCATCAAGCTGGTCCTGATGGATCATGATGAGGGACAATGTTGTGTCGTGTACACATTACTATCTCTTTAATATCTTCCATTATACTAGATTTTAAGGCATGCTTTACACGTAGGCATACCCCCTTTTATTAACCTTTCCCTCCTAAAAGTGAATAACCCTGTAGATTGACTTCCAAGACATATGTATCATCTAACCACTTTTCAGACACACCAGCAGATCATACTGCAGACATACTGCAATCAGTTCTAGTTCCCCCATCTTACCAGGCAGACTACAAATGTTTACATGCATACATTTTATCTTTTTGCTGTTCTGAAAAATTACACTTTTTGAAATATGCATTTGCCTTTTATCAGACTGTAACATTTGGACCTCCCTTTTAAATGAACTACCCCATCCCCCCTCTCCACACCTTCTCTAATCTCATTTCCTCATTTATACTGCCTTCCCCATCCTTTGTTGCATCACCCTCCCCTCCCCCTTCTAACCATCTCAATCCCTAGCACTTTGGTCCCCTTTCCACTAAGGTACAATCATTATCAGCTACAAAGATTGCCCTCCAAGGGAAAAGATTGCCCAAACCCCTACTGCTTACACCAAATCTTTGGCCATGCATTTAAATCCCTAATCTCCCGCTACCTTTCTGATGTAGCACATGGTACAGGTAGTATATATTACCTTAGAGGTCATTTGCTTAAACTTATGACCTAAATCCCTGAAATCCTTCTTAATGGACCTCCATTTTCTGCTAATTTTGTCTTTGGTGCCAACATATACCATGTACCATCTGTGCATGTACATGTACCCTATACAACTGTGAATGGGCTCAGTAGGTTTGGTGAACAATGTCTTAAGGACTAGGTTGGGGTTCTAGGAGCGATAAGATGGAGGAAGTCTGATTCTCAGGCTTTTGATGAATTTTAGAAATCATTGACTGAGTTGGTGGTCTCTCTCTTGATATGCACTGCAGTGACAGCTTACAGACTGAATTCTGTACATTGAAGAATAATCCTTCTTTTGGATAGATGAGTAAGAGAAGTGCTTCTTGGTCCTCCAAGGAAGGCTGCCACTACCCTTTTCTCTAATCCTGTTTTGACAGGAAGCCCCTAATAGGGCTGTTCTCAAAGTTCTCCATAACACTGGGTATGGTAAGGTGGAATGTCCTTATCATTTCCTGTTCCACCTGGGGAGGCAGGGCTCCCTCTATATGCTTACTGGAGAACCTGAAGGAAAAAGTTAATTCATCTTATTTCCTTTTCCTTCTACCCTTTAGAAATGGTATAAGGGTCCTTAAGCGATTGATGGGATCAATCTTGTCACCTAAAATGTACAACTTTGGTGATTTAGGAAGCCTTCAGAATTAACCTGTATGTTGTATTAGCCATTTTTATTTATTTATTTAGAAGACTAGGTTTTTACATATTTTGTTTTAAAGGGATAGTTATACCTGAAATTAAGTTTATTTTATATTGTAGCCCTTAAAAAACCATGAAAAATTATATAAGTCTTATCTCCCAAAACTTTATGGTTTGGGAGATATTCAGAAGTAAAGTTTCCCCTAGAGTGATGTCATTGCTCCACCCTTCAGATTTGGAATCCGGTCGCCCGACCAGCAGTGCCTCTCCAGAAGTGCTGAGATCATGAACTTTAAAAATAATTTCATAATTGGAATGGTCTACAAAGTGTGCTTTCAAGCCAGGCACACTTTGTACACAGTTCCAATGAAGTACACTGGGTATGGTAAGGTGGAATGTCCTTATCATTTCCTGTTCCACCTGGGGAGGCAGGGCTCCCTCTATATGCTTACTGGAGAACCTGAAGGAAAAAGTTAATTCATCTTATTTCCTTTTCCTTCTACCCTTTAGAAATGGTATAAGGGTCCTTAAGCGATTGATGGGATCAATCTTGTCACCTAAAATGTACAAATTTGGTGATTTAGGAAGCCTTCAGAATTAACCTGTATGTTGTATTAGCCATTTTTATTTATTTATTTAGAAGACTAGGTTTTTACATATTTTGTTTTAAAGGGATAGTTATACCTGAAATTAAGTTTATTTTATATTGTAGCCCTTAAAAAACCATGAAAAATTATGTAAGTCTTATCTCCCAAAACTTTATGGTTTGGGAGATATTCAGAAGTAAAGTTTCCCCTGGAGTGATGTCATTGCTCCACCCTTCAGATTTGGAATCCGGTCGCCCGACCAGCAGTGCCTCTCCAGAAGTGCTGAGATCATGAACTTTAAAAATAATTTCATAATTGGAATGGTCTACAAAGTGTGCTTTAAAGCCAGGCACACTTTGTACACAGTTCCAATGAAGTAGTTCTTTTCAAAGATCGTGATCTCGGCACTGCTAAAGAGCTGCCAGTTGCTATGTGGATCGAATTCCAAATCTGTCCACTAGATGGCCGACTTGGCTGAAACAGCAAGTAAAAGTGAACTATACTATATTTTACATATGAATATCTCCCAAACCATAAAGGTTTGGGAGATAAGACTTATATCATCTTTCATTTTTTTTAAGGGCTACAATATAAAATAAACTTATTTTCAGGTATTACTATCCCTTTAAGTTGTTGAATAGTGTGGCTTCCTCTTTAATTGGCAAAACCTATAATTCTAAATAACTCAAGCTAGTGTACTAAATAAAATGGTTAATACAACATATAAGTCAGTTTTGAAAGCTCTCTCATAATCATAATATTTGTTTTTAGGCAATAGAGTCTTTAAAAGAATTTCTGGTAAAGAAATATTTAAGACTTTTAATTGGAGTCTTTACAGGACCAAGATTTTAGGAGAACATATTTCATATAGCAGATCATTTTAGAAACCAAAATACAAAAAAAAGACGAAGAAAGTAATGAAACACTTGACAGATGTGATCATTATATTTTTGTACCTTCCATCCCTCTTTTCCTTTCTTTCAACATATACTAAGCTTAAATGACAGTAGCTGACATTAAACTTGTATTGGCCTTAACAGCAGTATGACATGGCAAAATCTAAAAAAGATACAACTTATATTTTGTTCACAGCTTACTTTGGCAAATTTACTGCTTCTTACTTTTAATGCTGGACATGATGGACATACTGGCAATCTGAACATAGTAATTGACATTATAGTACATAAATTCCATTCACGGTTTCTTCCAGTAAAGGTCATTCTCTGTATTGTGCAACAGTATTGCAAAGAGCAGAACTCAATTACATCTATATCCATTTTTCTACTGTTTTTTTTCTTTATTGAGAAAAGGCGAGTACAACACAAATTAGAAGTCATATAGAAGCATAAAATACAATTCTGGAAATGAAACAGATGTGTGAGAGAACATAGCTTAGTAGACATTAGATTAGGACCTGAATAACCAGTAATTGAGAGTAAAGGCATGTCAAAACAGAATCGTAGGTTGGAGATATGCATTATACCTTAAATAACTAAATCTGCATGCGATAAAGAGAAGGGGAGAGAATATTGAGAATAGAAAGGAAGGAGCAAGAGTAGGGAAGGGTAACAAAGGGAGAAGAAGTAGAAGAAGAGCAGAGAGGGGGAAAGGGAAGGGAACAGGTACCTCTCATGGAGACACATTGAGAGAGGCAAAGTATCCTATGACTGTAAACAAGATCTTAAAGGGATAGTAATACTTCGTTTTAACTTTATTTCATTTTGTAGGCATTAAAAAAACATGAAGAATGATATAAGTCTTATCTCTCAAACCTTTATGGTTTAAGAGATATTCAGCAATAAAGTTTCCCCTCCCGTCCCTTTTTCCTAGTGTAAGCTATCTCTTCTCAGATGTGAATCTGGTTGTAAGACCAGACAGATAACAGCAGGGAACAATCTTCTTTGTATGAAAAGAATGAAAGCCCTTCCCCCCTTGACAAGTTTTTCAGCTTTTTCCCTTATCTTAATTGAAGATTGTCCCTCTCTGCAATCTACCTGGACACCTCCCTTCTGATCTGGCTGAAGGGGGGGATGCTTGTGAATATCTCTTAAACCATAAAGGTTTGAGAGATAAGACTTATATCGTTCTTCATGTTTTTTTAATGCCTACAAAATAAAATAAAGATAAAATGAAGTATTACTATCCCTTTAAGAAGTCGTTAATGAAGACGGGATCCTCCCCCAATGACAGTTTCGTGAGCCGCAGCAAGGTGATATGGTTTCTGGACTTCAAAACCCACTCAGAGTAGGAGGTGGATCGGCAGATTTCCAGTGGACTGGTATCTGGGCTTTGGCTAAACCCAGCAAAGCCAAAAATTGTGGTCTAGATCCAGATGGCAGAGGGGGTAGATGGCTATAAAAAATAATTTGCCAAGGGTCTCTCGATAGCTTAACGTTTAAGCTACGCTCAATGCATTCCAAGCATTTCGACCAGTAGTCCTTCAAGACAGGGCATGTCCACCAAAGGTGGAGTGGTGACCGCACCCACCCACCACACCTCCAACATCCGTCACTAACAGTGGGGAACATAGCATGTAACCGTACTGCAGAGTAATGCCATCTAATTTATAATGGGATTCTAGAAGCTGAGTCAAAATAGAACAGGATTTGGAGATGTGCCAGAGACTTTGCCAGTCGACATCCAATAAGTCCCCCCCCATTTCCTTTTCACACGCTTCTACATACAATGGTTTTGACAACAAAGCTGGTTCAGACAGTATATCATACATTTTACTAAGAAATCATCCTGTATTGGTAGGGCGTAAGAGGAGTGATTCAAACTTAGTTGGCGATCGCGCCCATCTCTGTTTTTTATCAGGAGATTTTAGGAAATCCTGAATGCGAAAAAAATGTCCACATCTCGCCGGAAGGGAGATCAAAATGGTCCATAAAGAATCAAATGAGACTGTCCTCCCTTTATCTATAAGATCCCCTAGTCTAAAAGTTCTGCTGCTGGCCAATGCGGAAAGTCTTTATTTGGAAGAGTGTATTTAGTGTCACGGTGATAAAAAAAAACAGGGATGCTAGGGAGGGAAGGAGGAGAAGAGATGATGAGGACAAGTAAAGACACCAAACTGCTAAGAAGACATTAAAGACTGGATGTTCAAGGGACTTGAATATCCTAGACTGTGAAGGAATCATAATCTCAAAGAGCATATCCTGCGATGGTAGGAGGGAGCGTTCAATGTAGACCCATAGCAAAATGGCGTGATAGTACCTTTTGAAATCATGGATGGCCAAGACTCCTCGCAATTTATGTCAGACCGATAGATGATGGCTAATCCTAGGGATGCAAAAAAACACAAAAATGGAGGCGCTCCTAGTGTAGTATGTCAAGATGTCTTGTAATGAAATTCACAATTGTTGTATACTCACAAAAGTGGTGCTTGGGGTAACACTTATATGTTCCCCAAGTATATATTCAGTAGGGATCTCAGGACCGTCCCAAAGGTCAACTGCAATGTTTAGACAACTAACAGGGGCCGCACCTCACCATCATCTCAAAGAAGTACATAGAACAAAAAAAGGAAGAAAAAGAGGGCGCCCAATAGTGCCTGTAATCGTATAATACCACTCTGATATAAAATATTAAGTGAAAATATAGCACTTTTAGTTTTGTCTTTGACCAGTTGGTTTGATAAAGCGGTCTAGGCCGCGAAGCGTTACTTTATTGTTTATGCAATTGGTCTTTTTAATACATATATTTTATATACTTTTAATTATTAAAATTACAATTTGGAAGTTCTTCAGCAGCCGTCACTTTTGTATTGGATTTCCCTAACTGAATATTGATTCAGGAACATTTGGAGGTACCTGAGTGGGGACAGGTTGATACTCCCCATAAGCGATTTCAGCTGATTTTGATTTAATTTAATTATCATCCAACAGTTTTGTGAGTATATTTTCACTTAATATTTTATATCAGAGTGGTATTATACGATTACAGGCACTATTGGGCGCCCTCTTTTTCTTCCTTTTTTTTAATCCTAGGGATGCTAGATTTCCAAATAAAATGAGAGACACATGTACAAAGCTCGGTGATAACAGTTGACTGAATCCCAAGGGGAAGAGTCTGAAATAGGTAACACACTCTGGGGAGAATGTTCATCTTAATGGATTTGATGTGACCCATCCAGGAGATAAAGTGGGGAGTCCAAGCATCAAGATCATGTTTGATCCTCTGCAGTAGTGGATGATAATTCAAAGCATATGTGGATTGGATAGTAGGAGCAATCCAAATCCTTAAATATTTTATACCCTTTGCGGCTCACTTACAAGGGCATTTTGACAGGAAATCGGTTTTCATGGATGGTGGAGGCACAGTGGGAGTGCTTCCGACTTTGATAGGTTAATATTGAAATCTGAGAAAACGGAGAAGGTCTGAAGTTCGTCCATTATTGCCAGCATCGAGTGGAGAGGATTCGACAGGGTAAAGAGGACATTGTCTGTGAAGACAGACAGTTTGTGTTCTGTCCCTCCCAGGGAGACTGTAACGGTTTTTCCGACACTCAGACCAAAGGTTAAAATAAAACACAGTTTTATTGATGTAAAACAAGGAACACTGCCCCCCTAGGGCTAGAATAGGTAATAGCACGTATCAGACAAGTATAGGACTGTAGTACCGGCCCAATATGGTTAGTAGCAATATAGCTTGCAACAGGAAGCACTAGAGGTAACAGGGTTAATGCCAATAAAAATAATCAGTCTCTGTTGTGGTGATTAGCCAACGCCCGGTGGATATAAAACAGTCCAGGTAGTGGTGCAGATAGAGAGTGCTTAGCAGTGCAACTGAACTGAATCACTACAAGATCAGAAGTTTTGTAATATGCCCAATTGTATAGCAGAGCTGACTAGAGCCAGAGCCAATAGCACCCCTTAGGTGCGGTAACGGAAGAGAGACACTGCAAGAGCAAATGGGACCAGAGCCAATAGCACCCATTAGGTGCGGTAACGGAAGAGAGACACTGCAAGAGCAAACTGGGCCGGAGCCTATAACACCCCTGAGGTGCGGTAACTGAGTCAGAGACACTGCACAAGCGAATGTAACGTGAGCCAGTCGCACTCATCGGTGCGGTATGATGGTACAACACTGCGAGCAAAATGAGACCAGAGCCAAGACACCCTTCCGGTGCCAAAACGGAGCTACACACTGCAAGAGCTAACGGAATGCCCAATAGCACCACGCGGTGCAACGGCTGCAAGGGTGAAAGGTGGAGGCACCGTAAATGGAGGATGCTTGTGAATATCTCTTAAACCATAAAGGTTTGAGAGATAAGACTTATATCGTTCTTCATGTTTTTTTAATGCCTACAAAATAAAATAAAGATAAAATGAAGTATTACTATCCCTTTAAGAAGTCGTTAATGAAGACGGGATCCTCCCCCAATGACAGTTTCGTGAGCCGCAGCAAGGTGATATGGTTTCTGGACTTCAAAACCCACTCAGAGTAGGAGGTGGATCGGCAGATTTCCAGTGGACTGGTATCTGGGCTTTGGCTAAACCCAGCAAAGCCAAAAATTGTGGTCTAGATCCAGATGGCAGAGGGGGTAGATGGCTATAAAAAATAATTTGCCAAGGGTCTCTCGATAGCTTAACGTTTAAGCTACGCTCAATGCATTCCAAGCATTTCGACCAGTAGTCCTTCAAGACAGGGCATGTCCACCAAAGGTGGAGTGGTGACCGCACCCACCCACCACACCTCCAACATCCGTCACTAACAGTGGGGAACATAGCATGTAACCGTACTGCAGAGTAATGCCATCTAATTTATAATGGGATTCTAGAAGCTGAGTCAAAATAGAACAGGATTTGGAGATGTGCCAGAGACTTTGCCAGTCGACATCCAATAAGTCCCCCCCCATTTCCTTTTCACACGCTTCTACATACAATGGTTTTGACAACAAAGCTGGTTCAGACAGTATATCATACATTTTACTAAGAAATCATCCTGTATTGGTAGGGCGTAAGAGGAGTGATTCAAACTTAGTTGGCGATCGCGCCCATCTCTGTTTTTTATCAGGAGATTTTAGGAAATCCTGAATGCGAAAAAAATGTCCACATCTCGCCGGAAGGGAGATCAAAATGGTCCATAAAGAATCAAATGAGACTGTCCTCCCTTTATCTATAAGATCCCCTAGTCTAAAAGTTCTGCTGCTGGCCAATGCGGAAAGTCTTTATTTGGAAGAGTGTATTTAGTGTCACGGTGATAAAAAAAAACAGGGATGCTAGGGAGGGAAGGAGGAGAAGAGATGATGAGGACAAGTAAAGACACCAAACTGCTAAGAAGACATTAAAGACTGGATGTTCAAGGGACTTGAATATCCTAGACTGTGAAGGAATCATAATCTCAAAGAGCATATCCTGCGATGGTAGGAGGGAGCGTTCAATGTAGACCCATAGCAAAATGGCGTGATAGTACCTTTTGAAATCATGGATGGCCAAGACTCCTCGCAATTTATGTCAGACCGATAGATGATGGCTAATCCTAGGGATGCAAAAAAACACAAAAATGGAGGCGCTCCTAGTGTAGTATGTCAAGATGTCTTGTAATGAAATTCACAATTGTTGTATACTCACAAAAGTGGTGCTTGGGGTAACACTTATATGTTCCCCAAGTATATATTCAGTAGGGATCTCAGGACCGTCCCAAAGGTCAACTGCAATGTTTAGACAACTAACAGGGGCCGCACCTCACCATCATCTCAAAGAAGTACATAGAACAAAAAAAGGAAGAAAAAGAGGGCGCCCAATAGTGCCTGTAATCGTATAATACCACTCTGATATAAAATATTAAGTGAAAATATAGCACTTTTAGTTTTGTCTTTGACCAGTTGGTTTGATAAAGCGGTCTAGGCCGCGAAGCGTTACTTTATTGTTTATGCAATTGGTCTTTTTAATACATATATTTTATATACTTTTAATTATTAAAATTACAATTTGGAAGTTCTTCAGCAGCCGTCACTTTTGTATTGGATTTCCCTAACTGAATATTGATTCAGGAACATTTGGAGGTACCTGAGTGGGGACAGGTTGATACTCCCCATAAGCGATTTCAGCTGATTTTGATTTAATTTAATTATCATCCAACAGTTTTGTGAGTATATTTTCACTTAATATTTTATATCAGAGTGGTATTATACGATTACAGGCACTATTGGGCGCCCTCTTTTTCTTCCTTTTTTTTAATCCTAGGGATGCTAGATTTCCAAATAAAATGAGAGACACATGTACAAAGCTCGGTGATAACAGTTGACTGAATCCCAAGGGGAAGAGTCTGAAATAGGTAACACACTCTGGGGAGAATGTTCATCTTAATGGATTTGATGTGACCCATCCAGGAGATAAAGTGGGGAGTCCAAGCATCAAGATCATGTTTGATCCTCTGCAGTAGTGGATGATAATTCAAAGCATATGTGGATTGGATAGTAGGAGCAATCCAAATCCTTAAATATTTTATACCCTTTGCGGCTCACTTACAAGGGCATTTTGACAGGAAATCGGTTTTCATGGATGGTGGAGGCACAGTGGGAGTGCTTCCGACTTTGATAGGTTAATATTGAAATCTGAGAAAACGGAGAAGGTCTGAAGTTCGTCCATTATTGCCAGCATCGAGTGGAGAGGATTCGACAGGGTAAAGAGGACATTGTCTGTGAAGACAGACAGTTTGTGTTCTGTCCCTCCCAGGGAGACTGTAACGGTTTTTCCGACACTCAGACCAAAGGTTAAAATAAAACACAGTTTTATTGATGTAAAACAAGGAACACTGCCCCCCTAGGGCTAGAATAGGTAATAGCACGTATCAGACAAGTATAGGACTGTAGTACCGGCCCAATATGGTTAGTAGCAATATAGCTTGCAACAGGAAGCACTAGAGGTAACAGGGTTAATGCCAATAAAAATAATCAGTCTCTGTTGTGGTGATTAGCCAACGCCCGGTGGATATAAAACAGTCCAGGTAGTGGTGCAGATAGAGAGTGCTTAGCAGTGCAACTGAACTGAATCACTACAAGATCAGAAGTTTTGTAATATGCCCAATTGTATAGCAGAGCTGACTAGAGCCAGAGCCAATAGCACCCCTTAGGTGCGGTAACGGAAGAGAGACACTGCAAGAGCAAATGGGACCAGAGCCAATAGCACCCATTAGGTGCGGTAACGGAAGAGAGACACTGCAAGAGCAAACTGGGCCGGAGCCTATAACACCCCTGAGGTGCGGTAACTGAGTCAGAGACACTGCACAAGCGAATGTAACGTGAGCCAGTCGCACTCATCGGTGCGGTATGATGGTACAACACTGCGAGCAAAATGAGACCAGAGCCAAGACACCCTTCCGGTGCCAAAACGGAGCTACACACTGCAAGAGCTAACGGAATGCCCAATAGCACCACGCGGTGCAACGGCTGCAAGGGTGAAAGGTGGAGGCACCGTAAATGGAGGTCACGATTGCTCTGCTAGTGTTAACGGATAGGCTCAGTAATGGAGGCAACAAGCTCAGCAAGTGTTAATGACGGGCTCAGACTCAGAGGCAACAAGCTTGGCAAGTGTACGCGGACAGGCTCGGTAACGGAAGCAACAAACTCAGCAAGTGTTCACGGACAGGCTCAGCAACGGAGGCAACAAACTCTGCAATGTAAAGGGAGGGATCAGTCTGTACAGCACTGCAAGCACAGTTCAGAATGTCGCCAGGCGTAGAGTACAGAATCTCGCAGGAACACTGGAAGCAATCACGGAGTAGGAACGTCAGCCAGAGCCAGGTCAATCACAGAGCAGGAGCGTCAGCCAGAGCCGGGTCAATCACGGAGCAGGAACGTCAGTCAAGCCAGGTCAATCATGGAGCAGGAGCAACAGGAGTAGTCAGACGGGCCGAATCGGTACACAGGAACACAGCAACAAATGCACAGGTACGGGAACACCACGAAAGGGCACCTAACAGGTGCCAGAGACCCGGTATATGAAGGGACACCCTGGGCGGGCAAATTAAGCTCCGCCAATGAGAGAGCACCACAGCAGAGAGTGACATAGGAATCACGGGAACCATGATAGAGACTCCAGAGATGTCCTGTCTGGAACAGATATGTTGAGCAAAGGGTTCCATTACTAAAATGAACAGCAAGGGTGAAAGAGGGCATCCCTGATGGGTACCATTAGCGATCCTAAAGGAGTCGGAAAGGCAGCCGTTCACCTTAATTTTCGCCGTAGGATTAGAATACAGAGCTCGTACCATAGAGATAATGCCCAGACCAAAGGCAAAAGCCTATAAAGTGCAGAAAAGGAAGTTCCAATTCACCCTGTCAAACGCCTTCTCCGCATCAGTCGAAAGAAAGATAGAGGGAAGTTTGTGGGATGTGACGTGATACAAAATACTCAGAAGCTTAAGAGTATTGTCCCTCGTCTCTCGTCATGGCATGAAGCAGCCTGGTCCAAATGGATCAGGAACGGGAAGATCACTTTTATCCGTTCAGCCAGAATTTTAGGAAAAAGTTTGAAGTCTAAGTTAAGAAGGGAAATAGGGAGGTAGTTCAGACAAAGAGATTTGTCCTTATCAGGTTTTGGAATTAAGTTGACGTGAGCTTCAGAGATGCTGGTGTGTTTGTTAACCTCCTCCAGGAAGAGAGCAAATTCCCTGGTAAGAAAAGGTACTAATAAGATTTTAAAGGTAGAGTAGTAAGGTTGAGTGAACCCATCAAGCCCATGACTCTTCCCCTTAGACATCAAATCAATAGCCTTCATTACACCATAGTGATCTGTGAGTCCAGAGCAAATCGTAGCTCTGTTGGAAACCCAACACCAAACCCAAAGCAAAGTGGGACAAAAAATATAGTCTATTCAAGAATAAACAGCGTGAGGATGAGAATAAAATGTGATGGGAGTGAAAGAAAGGGTGCACGCCTCGGATCAGGGCAGAAGAGTAGGAGGAAGAGCCCCCCGAGCAGTCCAGAGCTAGTTGCAAAGGGAGGTTGAGTTTGTCATCCAACACCAGGAGGCCCTCTTGAAACAGGACCAGTTTCTCAAGGACTCTGGACAAAAAGCTGCTTTGTAGATTATTACGAGAATATATATTGGCAAACGTATACATAGTGTTATCTATGAGACCCTTGACAAATAGAAAGTGCCCCTCATGATCTCTAAAGGTTTGTTTATGAAGGAATGGGAGATTGCGTGTAAGAGGATAGCCACCCCCTTTAGAGGACCTGAACCTAGAAAAGCTTGAGAGTAAAACCAATTAGTAAGAGATAGTTCTTTACCATGTTTAAAGTGTGTTTTCTGGGCCAAGACCACAACACCACACAATCTATGAAAATCATGAAACACCACAGAGCGTTTCTTGGGGGAGTTCAAGCCCTTAACATTGTATGATAAGAGGGAAAAAGAGTCCCCAGTCTTAACGCAATAAGCCATGGTAAATGAGGTAGGACCAGAGCCATGACAGAAGTTCGGAGTCTAACCAGCCATACAGACATCAAGCCTCAAAAAGCTCTCCAAAGAAGGCTCATAACAGCCACAAGAGGACCTGCTGGGAGGGGAGAAGGAAGGACCAGATGGGATGTGGAAAAGAAAGAGAAAAAAGAAAATAACAACACTACTGTGTTGACTGCTGTTCAAACGGTCAGACCAAACTAAAATATATAGGGTAATCCACAGGAGGAGGGACAAGCGGATTAGAGCAGTAATGCAATCTTTGGGAACCCAAAGATTGCTCTCACTGCAGAAGTGCACACGGGGGAACCATTTAGACTGAGTCCATCTGGCACCCCAGGGATTCATGCTAGAGACTGGGGGGAGTGAGGGTCAAAGGAAAAAAGGGAATGGTATGAACCTGGCAAGGCAGGTTTCTGTTACTGTTCAATAAATGTGTTATTAATAGGCAATAGGATTACGTTAAATTGACATAAATAATAAAACAACATATGCTTCACAAGGAAACAATAGAGCAGGAAGTGCCACAATGCCAGTAGGCACCAGATAACCAGGCTAGATCCAACAAGTGTTCATACCCAGTAAGGGTGTAAACAGTAAACCAAAATTATCAATAAACATCTGTTGAACAGTAACAGGAACCTCATTACATAATCTGTGATCAGAGGTTCAGTGTAGACATGAAAGGTGGACACCAAGTGTGTCAAATAGAGTGATAAAACAGGGTGGAAGTACATTATTCATCCAGGGCCAGCCCCTAAACGTTGTGCGGAGCCACCACTTGCAGTAGGGGAGACATTTTTTCCCTTCTTAGAGGCTTTAGACCAGCCACTTGATCCTGCAACTGGGACAGATCTTTTGTTGGATTAATCCAGACAGGATAAGGCTTGGCCGGCAGTATCAGGCAGTGTCACATCAAGGTATTTAAGAAAGCTCTAAAGTCCCCTTGTAACGAAGAACGTGAGTCACGCCGTCCTTGGAGACCTGCAATGTTAACGGGAAGCCCCAGAGGTATCTCAGCTGATTCTGGTGTAGCAGGTCAGTGAGCGGCTTCAAATCCCTGCTCCATTGAATTGTGAAGGGAGACAGGTCATTGAACAGGAAAATAGAGGCTCCGTCAAACTCCACACTCGGTAGATTCCGGGCTGCTTGGAAAACATCCTCTTTGTCAGTATATCTGTGGAATTTCACAATTACATCCCTTGGCTTCTCTGAATCAGCTGGACGGGCCCAAAGGGCTCTGTGAGCTCTATCTGTTGGGAAGGTAACAGAGTCCTCCTTCTGCAAAATAAATCTGAACAGACGCTGGAGATAGTCCTGGATCTCTTGTGGAGCAACAGACTCCGGGATGCTACTACAGCTCAAATTGCTCCTGTGTTGCCTGTTGTCACGGTCATCCAATGTAAGGAGCAAATATAAGTTCTGGCGATGCAGGTTGTGAATATCCAATGATAGTTCTGCTGTTGTCGTAGTTTGAGCAGCAACATCCGCTTCCAACTGGTCCACACGGGCTCCTATGTGTGCTATATCCTGCTTGATGTCCACGAGTTCTTCCTTCAGGAAGGATTTGAGATCCAATAAGAGAGCTTTAAGATCACTCTTAGTAGTTGGGCTATCCGGTTCTGAGGTTTCCAGCCACTGACCCTCGGAGGGGCAAGGATCTGAGGCAGGAGAAGAAGGAGATAAAGAACTCATTGAGGCATCCTCCAACAGCTCCATCTTGGATTTGGTGCCAGTTGTTTTCTGTCCCGATTTCATTGAGAAATAATGGGGCAAAGCCAAAGTTTTGCCTTTAACTGTGACAGTGTAGATGGGGGAAACAGGGTAAAGCGAAACAGGGTGGAAGAATGGTCCAAAACAGCAATGAAAAGCGGTAGTTAAGTCCCCAGGGATCGAAGCTCGCCACTCAAGCGACCATACCGCTCGGCAGTCAGGCAACGCCCTCTTTTCTACCATTTTCTAAATAAAATAATCAGACAACTAGTCTATCATTCAGAATTATATATAAAGGAGTTTGGGAGCTGGAAAGACCACAGGTCAATTCTGTATGAGTAACACAAAATAACTGCAGCATATGGACTTTCCTATTGATTGAAATGTGGTATTTAACCGCTTTCCGGCAATGGACATACATGTACATCCCGCAAAAACTGTCACTTAGTGACAGAGGACGTACATGTACATCCCGGAAGTCTGGGTCCCCGCGAGGCTGCACGTCGTTCGGGACTACCTAATTATTAAAAAAAAAATTCTTAGCCGGGCGTTAAGTGACGGCCACGTGTGCATGCGGCCTGTCACTAAGGGGTTAAACCCTTGTTTTTCAATGCATTAGAAACCAAAGCCATCTTTAAATGTATGGGTATTTTACTTACCCCCTATGGTGCACTTGCTTCACAAATAAGTCATAGTTATTTGACCCCTATTGTGCAGTTGGTTTACTCCAAAATTGCTCCTCTTTAGCTTTCTGATTACAGTCTACTATTGTCACAAAGTGTTTCATACCCTTTATTCAGAGTGACACAGTATGTTTTATGATGATGAATGCATATTAAAGAATGATAATGCAGCCTGAGAGATCCTACATTTTACCAGGAATAATACATTGAGATTTCTCTTGTTTTCAAGTATGTCCTGGAGTGTTTACAGCAAGAGTTGCATATCTGCACAAATACAGAGACTTAATACATATATACACAGACATATACTAAAAAATGTTATATACAATTGCATATTGGTATTTACTGTAATATTAAATCCTTAAAGGGATAGTGATACTTTGTTTTATCTTTATTTTATTTTGTAGGCATTAAAAAAACATGAAGAATGATGTAAGTCTTATTTCTCAAAGCTTTATGGTTTGAGAGATATTCACAAGCAAAGTTTCCCCTCCCATCCCTTTTACCTAGTGTAAGCCATCTCTTCTCAGATGTGGAATGCAGTCAATAGACCAGACAGATAACAGAAGGGGACAATCTTCTTCCTATGAAAACAATGAAAGCCCTGCCCCCCTTGACAAGTTTTTCAGGGTTTTCCCTTATCTTAATTGAAGATTGTCCCTCTCTGCAGTCTACCTGGGCAACTCCCTTTTGATCTGGCTGAGCAGTGTTACATCAGTAAAAGGGGCGGGAGGGGGACACTTTGTCATTGAATTACTCTTGAACTACAACTCTGACGGAATTGAAATAACACTCTCCAAAGTCCAAATACTATGATGATTAATTAGAGCTGCTTTTATTATGAAACATTACTATCCCTTTAAGGACCATGCTAATTTGCACCTTAAATGATAACTAACAGCTCACAATAATATCCACCAACTTAGCTTAGAAAGGCCAGAAAACCTTAAAACAAACATTCACAGAAGGCAGAAGGAGGGTGATAAAATGTCTGTCTGAATATCATATAATTAGAAGCAGTACTCAGAGAAGAAATTCCGGTGATGGTTCTTCCATCGTCTGGCATGAAAGCAGCAGGGGAATGATTGCTTGCCCACTAGAAATGAATGAATGATCTGTAGCTAAAAAAGTATAAATAGGATTAATAGACATATTTAAAGCAATGTTTTGTATACCCCTCTGGCACTCAAAGGGTTAAAAAAATAGACAATATTTCTCTAAAACCATTTGTATAATAATCCTTAAAGGGTCTTTTCAATTTTGTCCGTGGGCCTTTGTTAAAAAAAATATAACACCTGCTTACAGATAAGTGGAATTTAACCCTTTGAGTGCCAGAGAGGTACACAACACATTGCTATGCAATGAACTGTGTACCCCTCTGGCACCCAATGCATTAAAACAATCAGGTCAAAAGCATACAAAAAGTACTTGATAGTTGTGCTTCTCTATATATAATGGGTTAGAAAAATCCAATTTTTGGGTGCTTGTATATATAAAGGGTTAAAAAACATTGTTTTTATTAACTGTTTTTCTTCCACCCTGTGTGAGCGTGCGGGATTGATTGAAAAAGAGGATCCAACATTTTTGTACTCTCCTTTTAATAATGTGTCTTGCTAATTTGGAGCAGGCTCTTCTGGTTTACAGAGAAGTAGCTTATAGAAAACTGGAGTTTGGGCTTAGGTATATAAAGGGTTTTAAAACAGACTCTTGGGTGTTTCAGTATATCAAGGGTTACAAATAAAAGTATTTGTATTTATTTTATTCTTTAATCATGTATGCATGTGGGGGAGCTTGATTGAAAAAGGGGATGCACCAGTGTGTCGCTCTATTTTGCGAGAAAGTGCCTGACTAATTTTGGGGCTCGATACTATTAGCCCCATTATTTTTTTTAAAACAAGTGATGGTGGTTTTGACAGCACAGTTTGCAATTCTATTAACTGTGCTGTCAACAACCACCTCTGTGCAAAAATGTCCAACGGGCATAACATTTTCACCCATTGGAGATCACATACAAAAAGTAGACTTCGCTATCCTATTCCATGTGGTGACTTCACCGCATGTGACGGACCATACTTTTCATGGTGAAAAAACTGCATTATCAAAAATTTGGAAGCTGCCAATCAGTTTGAACAGAGATTGGCATATAAAAGCCAGTCTTGGTTCAAATTTCAGGAACTCTGACCCGGACAACGGCCCGGAAAGTATGGGGTGGGGGTGCTGTCACTGACTAAGCCTGCCACTGACACCAGCAGTAGAGACAGAGGAGGTGGAGGAGGCAAGGTGTCCAATTGGAGACATTTTTGGGGACATGACAATTCAGCAACATAATTTTTTTAATCAGAGAAGAAGATGCCACCTATATTTAACCCTTTGAGCACCGGTACTAAAGTATTTTTTTAAGCAACACAAGAAAGAAGACAAGAAGAAAGAAGAGAGGAAGAACAGATGAGAGAAGGAAGAAGAGATTAAAGAAGAAGATGGACAGTGGATGACAGGTATGTCATTGACTGTTTTGAGCACACTTTCATTGTTTAACACTGTCAAACAACAAGAGTTGGCTTTTCTTTTTCCTTTGACGTTGCTACAATTCACACTTTTTAGTGGGAGTTGTGGGAATAAAAACCAATAACTAGCATTTGGCCAAAAAGTGAGTTTTGGCCACCAACGCTCATTGTTCCATGTACCTCACCAGCTATAGAACAGCTGAGGTACGTATGTTGGTTTATTGGTCATTCTTGTTATTACTATTACCACCAGTTTTACTAGGGGTAATAGTTTTGAGCCCTTGGAGCTTGCTCTTTTGGTATGAAGAGAAGTGGCTTACAGATAAGTGGAGTCTGAAAACAATCAGTCTGTGTTGCCTCAATGCTGTGTCTCTCCAGCCACGTTGTTTCCAACAAAATCCTCCTCCAGATGGATCCTTTCCCCAGTACTTTGAAGGATGTTATAACTCCTTTGTACACACCACACCTCTGACTTTGAGATGCAATAAGCCCAAGAGGAGGGCCATGTGAGTGCATATTATTATATGTTTTTATGGATGCTTTTTATTAAATTGCTACACTTACTACTCATCCTTTTGTCTTTTTGTCCTTGCTTGCACCTTTTTTCAAGTTCTCGATTCTATTTCCCATGGTATTTTAAAAAAAAGAGCATATAACCTATGTGAGGTTATGTATAGGTTATATGATTTTTAATTAATGAAGGGGGCAATTGTCACCCCCATGCTAGGGGGGGATCATGAGGGTTCATGATACCCCTCTTTAGGTCTGAAGTACTTTTTTAATACAAATTACAAATATAATTTTTTAAAAAAAATCATTGTTACACAGAAATTAAATATTTAATTATATTTGCATACAAATTACATATATAATAAAAACAAACACCTTTTTTTATACATATACAGGTTGCCTATTAACCCTATGAGTATCAGAAGGGTAGCAAACTCATAGGGTTAATCTTGCAATACAAGATATGAGGGCATGTAGAATATAATAGGAGAAGAAAAATGTGGGATAAAAATGGTGAAAGAAATTCATGGGAGCACTGTAGTCGGCTTTCAAGGGGGAGGGGGGGTTAAAATGTCGGATGTACAATATTCGTCAAATTAATTGTGAAAGAAAGCACTATAAGTCGACTTTGGAAGGGGGAGGGTTAATTGTCGACTATGAACAATATTTGTCAGATTAATGTGGTGTAACCAAGCACTGCAAGTCAACTTTTAAAAGAGGGGGGTTAATAAGTCGAGGGGGGGCACTTTATGTCGCATTTCTATTCTGTATACTGTATTATACATTGCTTTTGTTCGAACAACAATGGTTTTGAAACTGTTGTTATGGCTTCTACGTCTCAACCTTTGAGGCGCAAAATTTCTGACTTAAATGTAACCACAAAACAGGCGGTAATACTGACCGTGGGTAATAGGATACTAATTGCAAGTTATTTTTAGTTGTTTCCTATGGGCTTTTTTCAGACTGGCGGTAAGTATAATTACCACTGATTTTGCTTTCACAAGTCAGGTAATAGGATAGCAAAAACTGACTTAAAAAAACAACACCTGTTTTATTTTTAGCGCTGGTAATAGACTTGAGCTCCCAGTGAGCAGTTACCTTCATATAGTCTGTACTATGCCCACTTGTCTATATATCTATTGTCAGATGGAATTTTTTTGCTGGATGAGCTTTCCAGCCTTTGCCTACTACACTAACCACTTGCTTGAATAATTCAGCAACAGCCATCCAGAAAAAATAATTGTGGCTTGGAATATGCCAACAAGGAGCTACACTTGACACCAGTTCTCTAAATCCTCAGTTTTCAACAAAAGAATATGGCAGCATGTTCATTGTCAAGATTTTGGCACCCTTGCCATTTCACAGGCACACTAGTTTTTGTGAAGTTTTTGAAACCTTTCCAAGAACTCAGTAAGTGTGGGCTGTTAGTACATGATAGGAAAACCCTTTAAATTGATTGCTTTAACAACATGACTAGAGGAGAAGAGGAGGTGGTGGAGGAAGCATGTGTGGGCTACAGCAAATGCAGAGTGATAGTCGTACTCTACAGCCAGAGACATAGTTGCTGTTTCAAATGAATACACTCTTGGCTAGAGATGGGTGAAAATGTTTGCCTTAAACCAAAATCACTGAATAATGGCACTTCCCACTTTTTTCACCTAGTTAATACCACTGAAATCAATGGGAACATTGAATTTACACACAACACATAGCATATGTTATTTTACTTCCCAAAGGCGAAGTATGTGTATGTGTTGGTTGATCATGGTGAAATTATCATTTGAACAGGGAATCTTTTTTTGGGAGGTTGTTTACTTGTATTGTAGAAACAGTTAATTCTTAGGCTATGCCACCAGAAGAGCCGAGATATGGACCAAATCAGTTGGTCAAGGCCGATGTGACCTGCGGCCATAGAGGAGTGATATGTCGTCAATAAACGAGTTCAGAGGTGCTCAGGGACAAAGCATCTCCCGCTAGGTTTATCTGCGGGAGCAGTGGCTTGTGAAGCCAAGATCTCCTCCCCCAAGGGAGAAGTAATACTGGTTTGAATGGTAGCCAGAATGTGATCGGTAGGAATGATAGGCACAGGAGCATTATCAGCCTAGGGATCTGATCCAAATTGCCTCTAGAGGGCATCTGCCCTGACATTCTTAGTACCCGGAATGTACAATACCACATAATTGAACCGGGAGAGGAACAATGCCCTTCTGGCCTCTCTAGGTGACAATCTCTTTGCCTAAGAAAGATAGGTCAGGTTCTTGCTGTTAGTGAGGATTAGAATAGGAGAACTTGTCCCCTCCAACAGGTAGCACCACTCCTTGAGTGTGAGGATAATAGCCAGAAACTCTCAATACCTGGACAATTTCTTGGAAAAGTAGCCACATGGCAGTAGAACCTCACCCAGAGCCAAGCGCTGAGACAGGAGAGCGCCTACTCCCGAATCAGACGCATCAACCTCCAAAGTGAAGGGCAGGGTAGGATTGGGATGAGACAGGATGGGAGCCTTAGTAAAGGTAGCCTTCAGATGCCGTGTCTGCCCCCTTATGTGTCATGTTAGTAAGTGGCCTTACTACTTATCACGGTGCCTGTGATCCCCTGTCAGTCACAGTGATGGTACCTGTGCATTGGTGCAGGTTGTTTGGCCCACCCAGGATGTTCCTTTATATACTGGGCCTATGACATCTATCTGTTGCCCTTTCGTGGTGTTCCTGGAATTGAGACTTCTTGCTGAGATACTGTGTTCCTGTGTACCGACTCGGCTCGTCTAGCTATTCTCCGTTCCTGCTCTCTGATTGGATCCTGTGCTGGCTGACGTTCCTGCTCCGTTACCGACCTGGCTGTGTCTGAAGTCCTGCTACGGTTACGCAAGAACAAATTGTTCTGTAAATTGGAGAAATGCGAATTTCATTGTTCCAAAGTACCCTTTCTGGGATTCGTCATTTCTATTGATGGCATTGCCATGGATGAGGGCAGCAGTCCTACAATGGCCACGACCTAAAGGGTTGAAAGCGATACAAAAGTTTTTGGGCTTTGCCAATTATTACAGAAAATTCATCCAGAATTTTTCCACCATTGTTAAACCTCTTTCTGACCTTACGCATAAGGGAGCTAATCCCTCTCAATGGTCTGATGCAGCTGAAAGGGCCTTCGATACTCTCAAATCTGCATTCGCCTCTGCTCCTATACTTTCCAACCCTAACCCTTCCCTGCCATTTACGTTAGAGGTCGATGCCTCTGAGGTTGGGGTAGGGGCATTTCTCTCTCAACGTCCCAAAGAAGGGGGCAACCTGAGACCATGCGGGTTCTTTTCTAAGAAATTATCCAGTGCCCAAAGCCATTACGAAATTGGTGACAGGGAATTGTTGGCTATCATTCTGGCTCTGAAAGAATGGCGACATTTACTAGAGGGCACAAGAACCCCAGTACTAATTCTTACGGACCACAAAAACTTGATTTACCTTTCAGAAGCTAAAAGGTTGTCGTCTCGCCAGGCTAGGTGGGCACTGTTTTTGTCAAGGTTTAACTTTATAGTGTCCTACTTGCCTGGATCAAAAAACGTGAGAGCGGATGCCCTTTCCAGGCAATTTTGCACAGACATTGAGAGGGACGAAACCCCGGTTCCTATTATTCAGCCTGACAGAATTCTGGCCACGATACGTACCAGTATCACTTCGCCATTGGGGGAACAAATACTGGCATCCCAGGCAAGGGCACCTCCTGAAACCCCAGTTGGCAAGTGTTTTGTGGATGAGCCTTTCCGTGTCCAATTACTTGAGACCTATCACTCCTCGAAGGCAGCTGGGCATATTGGCAGAGATCAGCTGGTATGGTCTCTATCACAAATGTTTTGGTGGCCTTCTCTAAGAGCTGACTGTGCGGCATTCACGTCTGCTTGTGCCACATGTGCCCGTACTAAGTCTCCCAGACATCTCCCAGTGGGCTTACTCCAACCAGTACCTAACGGCGAACGCCCATGGTCACACATTTCCATTGACTTTCTGGGAGAACTGCCATAATCCAAGGGCTATACCTTTATTCTAATGGTGGTAGATAGGTTCTCTAAGATGGCTCTTTTCGTGCCCCTCTCTGGACTTCCCTCGGCCCAGGAATTGGCAACAGTTTTTGCCAGAGAGGTATTTCGCTTGCACGGGGTTCCCAGAGTAATAGTGTCAGACTGTGGGAGTCAATTCGTGTCGAGATTCTGGAGGACATTCTGTAGTCAAATGGGCATACAATTGTCCTTTTCCTCCGCCTACCATCCCCAGACCAACGGGGCCGCTGAGCGTGCCAATCAGGGACTGGAGCAGTTTCTGCGTTGCTTTGTGACTGATCATCATGACAATTGGGCCGACCTGTTGCCATGGGCAGAGTTCGCCAGGAATTGTGCGGTCAATTCATTGTCTGGGAGCTCCCCATTCCTTGTTAATTATGGGTTCCAGCCTTGTTTGCTCCCAGACTCATTTCAGTCACAACAGATTCCGGCTCTGGATGAGCACATTGAGCAGCTCCGCTCCACATGGGCACAGGTGCAAAGGTCCCTCAGCCAGTCCTTCCAGCGACAACAGCGGCATGCTAATCGCAGACAGTTGCCAGCGGTCTCATTTCAGGTTGGGGACAGAGTGTGGCTCTCCTCCAGGAATCTCAATTTGCAAGTACCATCCAACAAATTGGCTCCCCGGTTCATTGGTCCGTTTAAAATTATTCGTAAGGTTAACCCCGTGGCATACGCACTGGAACTTCCTGCGTCTATGCGCATTCACAATGTGTTCCATGTGTCACTACTGAAACCCTTGGTTTGCAACCACTATACTACCACTCCGGTGGTTCCTGGGCCAGTAGATGTTCAAGGTCAAGAGTAGTACGAAGTACAGAGTATTATTGACTCCAGGAGATTTAGAGGCAAATTGCAATATTTGGTCCACTGGAGAGGCTACGGGCCTGAGGAACACTCATGGGTGGACCAGAAGGACCTACATGCTCCACGTTTATTGCGCAATTTTCACTCTAAATTTCCGCACAAACCAAAACCAGCAGGCAGGAGAGGGGGTCTTTGAGAGGGGGGTACTATCACGGTGCCCGTGATCCCCTGTCAGTCACAGTGATGGTACCTGTCATTGGTGCAGGTTGTTTGGCCCGCCCAGGATGTTCCTTTATATACTGGGCCTATGACATCTATCTGTTGCCCTTTCGTGGTGTTCCTGGAGTTGAGCCTTCTTGCTGAGATACTGTGTTCCTGTGTACCGACTCGGCTCGTCTGA
Organism: Rhinophrynus dorsalis; assembly: GCA_037306005.1. Taxonomy (NCBI): domain Eukaryota; kingdom Metazoa; phylum Chordata; class Amphibia; order Anura; family Rhinophrynidae; genus Rhinophrynus; species Rhinophrynus dorsalis. Next base: position 235,261,404 of record CM074718.1, on the reverse strand, counting down.
CTATTCTCCGTTCCTGCTCTCTGATTGGATCCTGCGCTGGCTGACGTTCCTGCTCCGTTACCGACCTGGCTGTGGCTGACGTTCCTGCTCCGTTACCGACCTGGCTGTGGCTGACGTTCCTGCTCCATTACCGACCTGGCTGTGGATGACGTTCCTGCTCCGTGATTTATCCGGCTTGTATGACGTTCCTGATCGAGAGGGTCCTGGTTCCGGTTGAAGCTCCCTGTTCCTCATCGGTTTCCTGAGTTCCTGTGCTTCCAGGTCGCCTGACGACGACATTCTGAACTGTAGTAGTGGGGCTCCATTCATTCACTCTCATTGATGCTATTCTGTGGCCTTCGTTAACCGAGCTGTAGTAACCTTGCTGAGCTGCCTCTCCGTGGCCGTACCTGCCCGATTCCCTTACTGTGTGTGTTGCCTCCGTTATTGAGCTTTATACACTTGGCAAGCTATATTGAATTATCCGAGCCGTTTTACACAGTCTGAGCTGCACTTTGTACCTAGTCTGTCCATTACTCGAGCAGAGCAGTATATGTGCCGGTACGCGGTGTACCGTGGTTGCACCTCCCGGTGCTAGTGGCCTCCGTTTGCTCTTGCAATAGGGTACTGTTACGGCACCGGAAGGGTGTCTGGGCGCTAGTCATTGCTCGTGTGTAGTATCATCATCGCACTCCCGTGCGAGGCTCGCTGTTGCTGGTACAGTGTTACTCCTGTTGGCACCAAGTGGGTGGCCTGGCTCTAATCTCCTTTGGCACACAACAGTATCCCAGTACGTATCAAGGGCGTTACAGGTTCCGTTCTCTAGCTCTGCTAGCGGCTCTTTCCATCACTCCTCCTGGAGTTATACTCAGCTCTGGTTGCATTGTGCAGTCTCCTTGGGCGTCCTTTTTTACAGCTATATGGGAGTGATTTGAGCAAGCCTACTACTGATCGAGAATACTTTCAGAGACTTTGGTGCAGCTGGGCGTTGTCTGCCTACCATCATTGTGACTGATCAGTGGGTTATTCATTAACCCTTGTCCATCCTGTTCTACAGTGCAATTCTGCTTCCTTATACTTGCCACTGTTTACTACCTGTCTGTCTATGCCATACCTGGCCCCCAGGGGCGCTATTCCTGATATTCATTTCAAATAAAACTGTGTTTTTACTTAAAACCTTGTCTGAGTGTCAGAAAACCGTAACACTACTGAAGAGAAGTTCAGAGCACAGAGAGTAGGATAACCAGCAGATATCAGGACAGTATACTGATAGCACTATTCGAGGCAGCAGAGTCAGTGCTTGGATAGGGGCAGCCAGATAGGAGCACACAGAGCAGAGACAAAGGAGCGAGGTTAAGCTGCAATCTACCGACCTGAAGTCAACTGGGAAGCACAGAGTGTAGGTAGATCCGCAAGTGCTTAAGCAAGGCAGTTGGTAGGTAGCGCACCAAGCGAAAGCAATGGAGAGAGACTGAGCTGCACTTACTGCCCCGAGAGTAATTGGAGCTCACTGAGCGAAGGCAGCCAACAAAGCTTGGTATCTGAGCAGCAGGGTAATGGAGCGCTCCCTTAGATCGGCCCAGTGGTAGTCAGACAGGTTAGAGGGACAACACGGAGCATCAATCAGACAGGCCACAGTCAGGAGCTGGATCGGGTAGTCAGCCACAGCTAGGGTCAGCACAAAGTGGGTAGTCGGACAAGCCATACACTGATCAGGAAGTCAGCCAAGGTTACAACCATAGCGAGTAGTCAGACAAGCCAAGGATCGAACACCAGAAGACAATGTAAGCCAAGGAAGGGTCAGAGGAACAAAATGGATGTGCACAGGAATACCACAAAAGGGCGACTAAGCCCAGTTTGCGCCCAGCATATAAGGCCGTTGCCCGAAGGCGGAGCCTGGTCGGCCAACTAACAGGAAGCTACAAAATACTGAGCACGACGTCAGAGACGTGCACATGCAGACAGCTCAGGCAAGCAGCATGTAGCACACTCAGGTCACTGGACTGACACAACAGGCAAGCAATCACAGCACCGTGATACAGTTATTTAGACAGTCACCTACTTCTTTACCTCCCTTCAAATATGTATGTTTTTTAACTTTAACCCTTTGAGTGCCAGATCAGTGCACAACTCAATGCTTTGCAATTCATTGCATACCCCTCTGGCACTCAAAGTGTTAAACTTATTATGCCTCCTTTACTTTTTTTCTTCACTAATAAACCTAAAAGTTTTGTCTCCCTTTTTTCATACTTTCACTTTTATTTCTTCTACTTGAGATTTAACACATTTTATAATGCTTTTTGTTTCCCCTCTGCTTAACCTTGTAAATGCTTCTCTCTTCCTTTGACTGAGTCTGCCTGTATTTCAAGTATGAACATTTTTTAGACTTTACAATACCTGCTACTTCTCTAGGGAATATAATAGCTTTTTTCTGATGCAGAATTCATTTGCAGATAATATTGGAAGTTTTTCTTATTCCCATTGCCCCTGCATACTATGACAATATCCGCTCTGTTAAGGAATTACTTATGCGTTTTTCATCCATAAGAGAAAAATCTGCCCTTGTAAAATCGAAGACTTTTGTTTTAGTGTGGTTACTCACTGACATTACCAGTATATTAAAACAGTATATTAAATCATGCTGACTGTTCATTACTAGCCCTAGGCTCTCTCCCACATATGCATCTGAAACTATATAAATATTTGAGTGAATCAAGTCTAGTATTGTTTCCTTGTGAGTTGGATACTTCACCTACTGTATAAAGGATGCTTTCAAAAGGTTAAAAGCCTAACCTAAATCAATAGAAATTTCCCCTCTATGGTGTATGGTGGTAGTTTGTGTGCTCAAGAATTGCTCATCTTTTTCTTTTATGTTTACGGTCCTAAATCAATTAAATAAGAAAGATATCAAATACAATTTAGTGATTTATAACTGCCCCTCATTGCATGGATTATCTAGTCATTATACATAATTATAAGAATGTCATCAGCAATATCCCTGATTAAAACAGGACTTTACAAGTTGTAACTGAAACACAGTCATGTTGCATTAACTATTGTGAAGGATAGATAGACAGACAGATAGATAGATATAGATAGATAGATAGATAGATAGATAGATAGATAGATAGATATAGATAGATAGATAGATAGATAGATAGATAGATAGATAGATAGATATTTTTTAGGTTAGCTGTGCAAGTCCAGTGGTGTAGAGCCCAAATGAATAAGTATACTCTTTTATTGGGCCTATGTATAGACCACTGAAAGAGAATGTGAATTTGGGAAATGTTCTTATGTACTAAAATACAATTTTATTTTATTTCATGTAGAAATTGCCGTGGGCAGAGTTCGCCAGGAATTGTGCGGTCAATTCATTGTCTGGGAGCTCCCCATTCCTTGTTAATTATGGGTTCCAGCCTTGTTTGCTCCCAGACTCATTTCAGTCACAACAGATTCCGGCTCTGGATGAGCACATTGAGCAGCTCCGCTCCACATGGGCACAGGTGCAAAGGTCCCTCAGCCAGTCCTTCCAGCGACAACAGCGGCATGCTAATCGCAGACAGTTGCCAGCGGTCTCATTTCAGGTTGGGGACAGAGTGTGGCTCTCCTCCAGGAATCTCAATTTGCAAGTACCATCCAACAAATTGGCTCCCCGGTTCATTGGTCCGTTTAAAATTATTCGTAAGGTTAACCCCGTGGCATATGCACTGGAACTTCCTGCATCTATGCGCATTCACAATGTGTTCCATGTGTCACTACTGAAACCCTTGGTTTGCAACCACTATACTACCACTCCGGTGGTTCCTGGGCCAGTAGATGTTCAAGGTCAAGAGTAGTACGAAGTACAGAGTATTATTGACTCCAGGAGATATAGAGGCAAATTGCAATATTTGGTCCACTGGAGAGGCTACGGGCCTGAAGAACACTCATGGGTGGACCAGAATGCTTCTCTCTTCCTTTGACTGAGTCTGCCTGTATTTCAAGTATGCACATTTTTTAGACTTTACAATACCTGCTACTTCTCTAGGGAATATAATAGCTTTTTTCTGATGCAGAATTCATTTGCAGATAATATTGGAAGTTTTTCTTATTCCCATTGCCCCTGCATACTATGACAATATCCGCTCTGTTAAGGAATTACTTATGCGTTTTTCATCCATAAGAGAAAAATCTGCCCTTGTAAAATCGAAGACTTTTGTTTTAGTGTGGTTACTCACTGACATTACCAGTATATTAAAACAGTATATTAAATCATGCTGACTGTTCATTACTGGCCCTAGGCTCTCTCCCACATATGCATCTGAAACTATATAAATATTTGAGTGAATCAAGTCTAGTATTGTTTCCTTGTGAGTTGGATACTTCACCTACTGTATAAAGGATGCTTTCAAAAGGTTAAAAGCCTAACCTAAATCAATAGAAATTTCCCCTCTATGGTGTATGGTGGTAGTTTGTGTGCTCAAGAATTGCTCATCTTTTTCTTTTATGTTTACGGTCCTAAATCAATTAAATAAGAAAGATATCAAATACAATTTAGTGATTTATAACTGCCCCTCATTGCATGGATTATCTAGTCATTATACATAATTATAAGAATGTCATCAGCAATATCCCTGATTAAAACAGGACTTTACAAGTTGTAACTGAAACACAGTCATGTTGCATTAACTATTGTGAAGGATAGATAGACAGACAGATAGATAGATATAGATAGATAGATAGATAGATAGATAGATAGATAGATAGATAGATAGATAGATAGATATTTTTTAGGTTAGCTGTGCAAGTCCAGTGGTGTAGAGCCCAAATGAATAAGTATACTCTTTTATTGGGCCTATGTATAGACCACTGAAAGAGAATGTGAATTTGGGAAATGTTCTTATGTACTAAAATACAATTTTATTTTATTTCATGTAGAAATTGCCGTGGGCAGAGTTCGCCAGGAATTGTGCGGTCAATTCATTGTCTGGGAGCTCCCCATTCCTTGTTAATTATGGGTTCCAGCCTTGTTTGTTCCCAGACTCATTTCAGTCACAACAGATTCCGGCTCTGGATGAGCACATTGAGCAACTCCGCTCCACATGGGCACAGGTGCAAAGGTCCCTCAGCCAGTCCTTCCAGCGACAACAGCGGCATGCTAATCGCAGACAGTTGCCAGCGGTCTCATTTCAGGTTGGGGACAGAGTGTGGCTCTCCTCCAGGAATCTCAATTTGCAAGTACCAGCCAACAAATTGGCTCCCCGGTTCATTGGTCCGTTTAAAATTATTCGTAAGGTTAACCCCGTGGCATATGCACTGGAACTTCCTGCGTCTATGCGCATTCACAATGTGTTCCATGTGTCACTACTGAAACCCTTGGTTTGCAACCACTATACTACCACTCCGGTGGTTCCTGGGCCAGTAGATGTTCAAGGTCAAGAGTAGTACGAAGTACAGAGTATTATTGACTCCAGGAGATATAGAGGCAAATTGCAATATTTGGTCCACTGGAGAGGCTACGGGCCTGAAGAACACTCATGGGTGGACCAGAATGCTTCTCTCTTCCTTTGACTGAGTCTGCCTGTATTTCAAGTATGCACATTTTTTAGACTTTACAATACCTGCTACTTCTCTAGGGAATATAATAGCTTTTTTCTGATGCAGAATTCATTTGCAGATAATATTGGAAGTTTTTCTTATTCCCATTGCCCCTGCATACTATGACAATATCCGCTCTGTTAAGGAATTACTTATGCGTTTTTCATCCATAAGAGAAAAATCTGCCCTTGTAAAATCGAAGACTTTTGTTTTAGTGTGGTTACTCACTGACATTACCAGTATATTAAAACAGTATATTAAATCATGCTGACTGTTCATTACTGGCCCTAGGCTCTCTCCCACATATGCATCTGAAACTATATAAATATTTGAGTGAATCAAGTCTAGTATTGTTTCCTTGTGAGTTGGATACTTCACCTACTGTATAAAGGATGCTTTCAAAAGGTTAAAAGCCTAACCTAAATCAATAGAAATTTCCCCTCTATGGTGTATGGTGGTAGTTTGTGTGCTCAAGAATTGCTCATCTTTTTCTTTTATGTTTACGGTCCTAAATCAATTAAATAAGAAAGATATCAAATACAATTTAGTGATTTATAACTGCCCCTCATTGCATGGATTATCTAGTCATTATACATAATTATAAGAATGTCATCAGCAATATCCCTGATTAAAACAGGACTTTACAAGTTGTAACTGAAACACAGTCATGTTGCATTAACTATTGTGAAGGATAGATAGACAGACAGATAGATAGATAGATATAGATAGATAGATAGATAGATAGATAGATAGATAGATAGATAGATATTTTTTAGGTTAGCTGTGCAAGTCCAGTGGTGTAGAGCCCAAATGAATAAGTATACTCTTTTATTGGGCCTATGTATAGACCACTGAAAGAGAATGTGAATTTGGGAAATGTTCTTATGTACTAAAATACAATTTTATTTTATTTCATGTAGAAATTGCCGTGGGCAGAGTTCGCCAGGAATTGTGCGGTCAATTCATTGTCTGGGAGCTCCCCATTCCTTGTTAATTATGGGTTCCAGCCTTGTTTGCTCCCAGACTCATTTCAGTCACAACAGATTCCGGCTCTGGATGAGCACATTGAGCAGCTCCGCTCCACATGGGCACAGGTGCAAAGGTCCCTCAGCCAGTCCTTCCAGCGACAACAGCGGCATGCTAATCGCAGACAGTTGCCAGCGGTCTCATTTCAGGTTGGGGACAGAGTGTGGCTCTCCTCCAGGAATCTCAATTTGCAAGTACCATCCAACAAATTGGCTCCCCGGTTCATTGGTCCGTTTAAAATTATTCGTAAGGTTAACCCCGTGGCATATGCACTGGAACTTCCTGCGTCTATGCGCATTCACAATGTGTTCCATGTGTCACTACTGAAACCCTTGGTTTGCAACCACTATACTACCACTCCGGTGGTTCCTGGGCCAGTAGATGTTCAAGGTCAAGAGTAGTACGAAGTACAGAGTATTATTGACTCCAGGAGATATAGAGGCAAATTGCAATATTTGGTCCACTGGAGAGGCTACGGGCCTGAAGAACACTCATGGGTGGACCAGAATGCTTCTCTCTTCCTTTGACTGAGTCTGCCTGTATTTCAAGTATGCACATTTTTTAGACTTTACAATACCTGCTACTTCTCTAGGGAATATAATAGCTTTTTTCTGATGCAGAATTCATTTGCAGATAATATTGGAAGTTTTTCTTATTCCCATTGCCCCTGCATACTATGACAATATCCGCTCTGTTAAGGAATTACTTATGCGTTTTTCATCCATAAGAGAAAAATCTGCCCTTGTAAAATCGAAGACTTTTGTTTTAGTGTGGTTACTCACTGACATTACCAGTATATTAAAACAGTATATTAAATCATGCTGACTGTTCATTACTGGCCCTAGGCTCTCTCCCACATATGCATCTGAAACTATATAAATATTTGAGTGAATCAAGTCTAGTATTGTTTCCTTGTGAGTTGGATACTTCACCTACTGTATAAAGGATGCTTTCAAAAGGTTAAAAGCCTAACCTAAATCAATAGAAATTTCCCCTCTATGGTGTATGGTGGTAGTTTGTGTGCTCAAGAATTGCTCATCTTTTTCTTTTATGTTTACGGTCCTAAATCAATTAAATAAGAAAGATATCAAATACAATTTAGTGATTTATAACTGCCCCTCATTGCATGGATTATCTAGTCATTATACATAATTATAAGAATGTCATCAGCAATATCCCTGATTAAAACAGGACTTTACAAGTTGTAACTGAAACACAGTCATGTTGCATTAACTATTGTGAAGGATAGATAGACAGACAGATAGATAGATATAGATAGATAGATAGATAGATAGATAGATAGATAGATAGATAGATAGATATTTTTTAGGTTAGCTGTGCAAGTCCAGTGGTGTAGAGCCCAAATGAATAAGTATACTCTTTTATTGGGCCTATGTATAGACCACTGAAAGAGAATGTGAATTTGGGAAATGTTCTTATGTACTAAAATACAATTTTATTTTATTTCATGTAGAAATTGCCGTGGGCAGAGTTTGCCAGGAATTGTGCGGTCAATTCATTGTCTGGGAGCTCCCCATTCCTTGTTAATTATGGGTTCCAGCCTTGTTTGCTCCCAGACTCATTTCAGTCACAACAGATTCCGGCTCTGGATGAGCACATTGAGCAGCTCCGCTCCACATGGGCACAGGTGCAAAGGTCCCTCAGCCAGTCCTTCCAGCGACAACAGCGGCATGCTAATCGCAGACAGTTGCCAGCGGTCTCATTTCAGGTTGGGGACAGAGTGTGGCTCTCCTCCAGGAATCTCAATTTGCAAGTACCATCCAACAAATTGGCTCCCCGGTTCATTGGTCCGTTTAAAATTATTCGTAAGGTTAACCCCGTGGCATACGCACTGGAACTTCCTGCGTCTATGCGCATTCACAATGTGTTCCATGTGTCACTACTGAAACCCTTGGTTTGCAACCACTATACTACCACTCCGGTGGTTCCTGGGCCAGTAGATGTTCAAGGTCAAGAGTAGTACGAAGTACAGAGTATTATTGACTCCAGGAGATTTAGAGGCAAATTGCAATATTTGGTCCACTGGAGAGGCTACGGGCCTGAAGAACACTCATGGGTGGACCAGAATGCTTCTCTCTTCCTTTGACTGAGTCTGCCTGTATTTCAAGTATGCACATTTTTTAGACTTTACAATACCTGCTACTTCTCTAGGGAATATAATAGCTTTTTTCTGATGCAGAATTCATTTGCAGATAATATTGGAAGTTTTTCTTATTCCCATTGCCCCTGCATACTATGACAATATCCGCTCTGTTAAGGAATTACTTATGCGTTTTTTATCCATAAGAGAAAAATCTGCCCTTGTAAAATCGAAGACTTTTGTTTTAGTGTGGTTACTCACTGACATTACCAGTATATTAAAACAGTATATTAAATCATGCTGACTGTTCATTACTAGCCCTAGGCTCTCTCCCACATATGCATCTGAAACTATATAAATATTTGAGTGAATCAAGTCTAGTATTGTTTCCTTGTGAGTTGGATACTTCACCTACTGTATAAAGGATGCTTTCAAAAGGTTAAAAGCCTAACCTAAATCAATAGAAATTTCCCCTCTATGGTGTATGGTGGTAGTTTGTGTGCTCAAGAATTGCTCATCTTTTTCTTTTATGTTTACGGTCCTAAATTAATTAAATAAGAAAGATATCAAATACAATTTAGTGATTTATAACTGCCCCTCATTGCATGGATTATCTAGTCATTATACATAATTATAAGAATGTCATCAGCAATATCCCTGATTAAAACAGGACTTTACAAGTTGTAACTGAAACACAGTCATGTTGCATTAACTATTGTGAAGGATAGATAGACAGACAGATAGATAGATATAGATAGATAGATAGATAGATAGATAGATAGATAGATAGATAGATAGATAGATATAGATAGATAGATAGATAGATAGATAGATAGATAGATAGATAGATAGATATTTTTTAGGTTAGCTGTTCAAGTCCAGTGGTGTAGAGCCCAAATGAATAAGTATACTCTTTTATTGGGCCTATGTATAGACCACTGAAAGAGAATGTGAATTTGGGAAATGTTCTTATGTTCTAAAATACAATTTTATTTTATTTCATGTAGAAATTGCAACACATTTCCAATAAAACTGACAAAACTTTATTTTATACAGGAAAACTAAAATACTTATCAATATTGTATTAGAAACTCCTGACATGGATCTTAGAGGTGTGTGATGATGTAGGACATGCATATGTGTCCGGATGATGCAGGAGGCAACCTGCAAGGAAAGCCGGTCATCAATGTCCTGTGAGGACCTCACAGGAAATTACCATTGGCTGGAGGCAGAAGGTCCTGACATCAAATTGAGTGAAGCAGGCGGTGAATGGAAGCATGCCACCCGCAGGGAAGCATCACATACCGGTAGTTTGGAGTTTGGATTTTGGTTTGGTAGTTTGACTTCAGTGGGGACTTTTTGAACATAGTAAGTCTGATATAGAGCGGATTGCACTAGACAGCATTAAAAAAATGTTTAGTAAAGGGGAAAACAAGGGTGCATATTATACATAGGCACTTTTTTCCCTAAATCTTGGGTATAATATACACCTGTGTATTATACATAGGTGTGTATTATACCTCAGATTTTACGGTAATTATTAAAAAGGTATCTGTGAATCTCAGGCTCAAGAGATACAAAACCTTAGAATTAAGGCTGAAAGTTTGCAATAACAAAAAGCTATAATAAAGGGGGTTTCTGAAACTTGAGTCTAAAATGGTGGACTTGGAGGAATGTTCTAGAAGAAACAATCTTAAATTTAGGGGCATGCCAAAGTCTATCAGAAATGAGGAGCTTGAGACATTTTGTTTGGAGTTGGTTTCCTATTTTGTTGATGTTAAACTGATAGACATTTGCCCTTTCAAAAGGATTCATAGGGATAGAATAGAAGGGAAAATAAATATTATTCACTTTAATCTAATGACATATTGACCTTATGGTAATGGATAAGCACTGAATGATGATTATAATTTGTTTTACTATTTAAGCAGGTGTATTTGGATGGGTTTAATGCTTTATTATTATTTATGAAGAAAATTGGGATTAGAGATGGGGAGAGATGGGAGGAAGGGGTAATATTAAAGTATAAGGAATGTTATCTTCTTACCTGCCATTACCAGCATTTGAATGTACACTAACTTTTTTCTTGGTGTTTTTAGTTGGAGCATGTTTCAGGTGTTTGAAAAGCTACACAGGGATAGAATGGGGTGTTAGGTTTTTTTCAATAATGGTTGGGAGGGATGGGGTTATATGGTAGATTAGAAGATTGTTTGGTGCGGCTTCGCCTTCCTAAAACTTATCGGATGCGCTGGGAAGATGGGCAATTTTGGAAATATATATGAAACTTAAGATGTTGACCTTCAATACCCAGAGACTTAATTCTCCACAAAAGTGAGCATTTTTGTTTGATATGTTAAATACAAATAAAATAGATGTATACTTTCGCCCAAGAAACTCATTGGGATAGGATGAATTTGTCATATTGGAAATATAGAAAATCCCCCATTGTATACACTGTTGAAATAAAAGAACAGAAGAAAAGGGGGTAGCTATTTTTTTTGTCTTTAATATGGCTAAATTTGAATACATCTATCATGAGTCTGACATGAAAGTGAAGTATTTTATTCTTTTATATAAATTGCATGATGTGATGTACACTTTGGTTAATGTGTATGCCCCCGGTGATTCTACTAAAACATTTTTGAACCACTTGATCGAGTGAAGCGGTAGAATACCAGGGGCATTTTTGTTATGAGGGAAGGCATGAACTGCCTTGCAGATGTAACCATGGATAAAAGTATACCTATTGGTTAGGCAGATCAACCCATAATTAAAAGTTGCTGCCTTGGCATTCTCAAAGTGTCCAGCTAGAAATAAATTGCGCAACAAATGGAGAGCATTACATCCTATGGAGAGGGATTTTCAAAGTTTCATCATTCATATACAAGGACAGATGTTTTTATGATAAATCTAATAAATTGTTTGGTTTCTAGAATTGGTAGCATAACATGGTCAGACCATGTCCCAGTGTTCTTGGAATTTATAGGTAATTTAAAATATTGCATTAGACTGAAATGGAGAATGAACGAATATATACTTGATACTGAGGAAATCAGGACAGGATTGGTCGAAGAGATGCTGAGCTTTTTGGAGTTGAATGATAATAAATCTGTACTCGATTCCACCCTGTGGTGTACATTGACATTTTCTATAAGGGGCTATATTTTGAAAATGGGATCTTAAGAAAAAGAAAGGTAAGTCTCTTACCAATCTTTATAATCTATTGGCTCAACAGGAACATAAAACAAACTTAACCCTATGTTATCTTTGATTAAAGAAATAAATGAGTTTCAGACAGAGATTAAGGGGACATTGACTGAAAAGGCTAATAAAGCATTTTTATCATTCAAGCAAAAATGGTCTAATAGTAATAATAGAGTGAATGATTCAATTACAAAAATGCTAAAAAAAAAATAAATAATAGTGAGATGAAAAGGATTAATAAAATTATTGATAAAAAATAGACCTCTTCTACCGCCCTCATAAATTATTATAGTTCATTGTATAATTTACTGGAAGTCAATAAAATTAGTTTTCAAATAAGGGATTTTCTTGATCAGCTTCATCTTCTTAAGATTTCACAGGAGAACCTGGGAAGATTAAATTAGCCTTTTTCACTGTATGAAATAATTAATACAATTAAGGAATTAAAAAAAGGGAACTAGCCTGGCCCAGATGGGTACACAGCAAAGTTCTATCAAATATTAGAACCTATTATATTTCCATTGTTATTAAGAACATTTAATGAAATTGGGAAAAATAAAAGATGTTGCAGGCACTGATATGTCCTATCCCTAAGGCTGGGAAAGATCCAAACTATGTAAAACACTACAGACCAATTTCATTGATAAATATAGATGCTAAGATTTTTTCTAAAATATTAGCTGATAGATTGAAAATTGTGATGACAGATATAATAAAGGTATATCAAACTGGTTTTATTATAGGTCAACTGAAGATAATGCTTGTAAGGTAATTAATCTTGTATCTGAAATACAGCATAAAAGAATAACATTTTTGGCCCTAGGTGTGAAGAAGGCCTTTAACAGGGTAAGTTGGAGGTTCCTGTGGAAGACCTTTGACACCTTTGGTTTATGTTTTTTTAAGGATGGTGCATTGGCTTTATATACAACTCCTACAGCTTCCGTGACTGGATCTTATTTAAAGACTGGATATTTTAGTGTTAAAAATGGAACATGACAGGGGTGTCCCCTGACCCCATTATCATGTGCTATGACTATTGAACCTTTAGCAGCCTTGATTAGGATGACGGAGGAGGTGAAGGGTATACAGGTTAAAGCACAAGAATATAAAATTACATTATAAGCAGATGACATATTACTTACATTAGCTTCCCCTTCTTACTTTGATTGAGCAATATAGTGTATTTTCTAATTACAAGATTAATTTCTCTAAAACGCAGGTTATATCTATATTTCTGTCATTTGAGCAAATAAATCGATTAGGAATTAGATCAAGTAGTGAGCGTTAATTATTCGAAGTTGATAGTTGATAGGAAATGTTGAATTGAGGGTTGGAAGGAGTTAGAAATTTCTTGGTTGGGTCGAGTAAATAGTGTTAAAGCCTACCTGATTCCTAAGGTCCTGTACCTTTTCAGAATGATACTTTTGAGTGTTCCTATTTTTTTTACTTTGTATAAGATGTTATTGGTGTATAGGCAGACAATGTGGCAAGATGTTTTCACATAGCTAAGTTGTTTTAAGGTGACCGTTTCACTTTAACTGTAGAGGATGTACGATGAACTGGCAGTAGTAATTTAACCTGGAGTCTTCCAGTCTTTCTAATAGAATATATTACTGAAAATATATTTTAGATAATAGTTCATTAATTTCTAGACCTATATCTAGCTTTAACCCTTTGAATGCCAGAGGGGTACTAATCCTCTGGCACTCAAAGGGTTAAAGTATTTCTCCTTTTATGCTTAGCACAATAAGTCTAACCATGTTATAGAGATTGTTCTCCTATATAGACTTGAAGAGTAAAACTGTCTTATCCATAAGCTTTGTATCTTAATCAATATTTCTAAATATTTGTCTTTGGGCACACCCAACAGGTCAGTCAGTATTTCAAGATTTTCTCTCTTAATTACAGCGGTGTAGTCAGTGGCTCAGTCATTGTCATTGAATTGCCTGTGCTTAATTAGGGCTATCCTTAAAATCTGACCTCTTTGCATGTCACGGGGACTGGGGCTGAGAATCACTTATCTAAATTGTGTTTAAATGAGTCTTTCTAAAGGGGCTTGTTTGAGAATGTACACAGATTGGAAGGAAATACACTTTTTTTTTTAAAGTTTATTAGAAGAATAAAATGAAAAATACAATAAAGGCAATAAAGGGGAAAGAAAATAAATCAGAGACGATGAACAAGTATGATAAATGGATGGTCTACACAAAGACCGTCACTAGAACAAATAAAACAATAGAAACAAAACATTCAGCACATATCAGGAATGTTGCATTCTACAACATTATTATAGAAAAACAATAGAAGGGTTAAGTAAGATTCAGCTAACAAGCAAGGTAGCAAAGGAAGAGGGCAGTAAAAGAGTCAGAAAGTACTCAGAAGTGAGTAAGGGGAAGAAAAAAAAAAAGGGGGGGGAAGAGAGGTGAGGAATAAGGGCAGGAGTGGGACTTCACAACCATTGGAAACTGAGGAGGATCTACTCATCAGGCCAGCAAACAGACAGGGTACCGGCAATCCTACCCAGTGCCAGAAACCACACCCATCAGCCAAGGTGCCCATATAGCATCAAAGGACAGCTCAGTACCAGATAACAGATGTGTAAGTTTTTCATACAGCGCTATGCCACTCACTTTATACTTCCACATCTGTACAGACAGTGGAGATGTAGATTTCCAGCATAGCGGAATGTACATCGGAGCGGCAGTAAGCAAAAAGTTAAGAAGAATTTGTGTAGGTCTCGAACTACAAACATCAGCCACTCCAACAGAAAAAAGAAGAAGAGAGCAGTCTAATGGAAGAACAAGGGAGAGTGCCTGAGAAATCTCTGCGACAACAGCCCTCAAGAATGGGGTGAGTAAGGGACAAGACCACCATATGTGACCCAGAGTACCAGCTGCACCGCCACATCTCCAACACAAAGGGGAGAGTTGAGGATAGAACTGATGCAGGAGAGAAGGGGATCTGTACCACCTGGTGACCAGTTTATAATTGGTCTCCACAGTAGTGTTGAGTGAGCACCCCGATGCTCGGGTGCTCGGGTGCTCTGTCCGAGCACCGCCGGAGGCTCGAGTGCTCGGCCGAGCACCCGAGCCCCATTGAATTCAATGGGGCGACACGAGCATTACACCAGGCACCCCCTGCTCTGATGAGGGGAGGGTGCCTGGTCAATGCCCCCCTTCATCTCCACAATGCCCCTCTTCCACAATGTCCCCCTTCCACAATGTCCCCCTTCCACAATGTCCCCCTTCATCTCCGCAATGCCCCCTTCATCTCCGCAATGTCCCCCTTCCACAATGTCCCCCTTCCACAATGTCCCCCTTCATCTCCGCAATGCCCCCTTCATCTCCGCAATGTCCCCCTTCCACAATGTCCCCCTTCATCTCCGCAATGCCCCCTTCATCTCCGCAATGTCCCCCTTCCACAATGTCCCCCTTCATCTCCGCAATGCCCCCTTCATCTCCGCAATGCCCCCCTTCCACAATGTCCCCCTTCCACAATGTCCCCCTTCATCTCCAAAATGTCCCCCTTCATCTCCAAAATGTCCCCCTTCATCTCCACAATGCCCCCTACCTCCAGTCCCTGGTGGTCCAGCGGAGCGTCTGTAAGATCTGTGCCTCCTTCCGGCACAGATCCCTGCCACCCGAACATGGCGGGCGAGCACATGGCGGTACTCGACGAGTACCGCCATGTGCCGAGCAGAGCGATGCTCGAGCCGATCCGAGCATCGGCCGAGCATGCTCGCTCAACACTACTCCACAGCAGTAACATTCCTAGACGAAAATAAAGAGCCACGAAAGGCTTTAGACCAGGAGTCCTCAGGAATGACAGTCTGAAGATCTGACTCCCAACAAACCCGAAAGGTCTGGGAAATATTAGAAGCATTTCAAGCCAGCCATTCAACTTCTCTATAAAACGCGTCGTAGTAGGGGCACCTTGAGCCCCCCTCAAGGCATCGAAGGGTGGCAAGGGGAGAGAGGACGGAGTAAAGTCACCTTAGCCTTGTGTTGGGAAATGAAATGGCATACTTGCATATATTTCCAATAGTCAGATGACTGAAGGCCCCATGAAGTAAAAAGACAGTCAAACGAGGCCACAGCACCATCCTCCAAAAAATCAACTACCATTACGCCCTGACCCGGGCCCCAACCCAAAAAAGCCAAACCCTGCAACCCCAGAGGAAAGTCAGGATTGGATAGTAATGAAACTAAAGGAGATGTGGTACTAGAGAGGCAGGAAACCACAGTGGACCAACAGCACAGAGTAGAAAAGAAAAGGATGCTCGGAGACTTTTGGTGTAAAGAACGACGAAGGACACCAAGGTAAAAAGGTAAGGGGAATAGGGGAGCAAACAGAATCAAAAAGGGAAACCCAAGCCTTTGAATGGTGAGAATGAAACCAATGGTGGATAGAGCTCAGTAAGACAGCTTTATAGTATCGGGATAGATCTGGGGCCCCCAGATCACCCATGCAACGGCCCCTAGAAATCACTAAGAACCATAGACGCGGAGGCCTGCCCCCCCAAATAAAGGAATCAAGCAATCGTTGTAAAGATTTGAGATAAGATTGGGGAAGGAAAATGGGAAGGGTCTGAAACAGGTATAGGACCTTAGGAAGAAATACCGACTTAAGTAAATTGACCCTGCCCATCCAAGAAAGCCTGAGTGAAGTAGAGAGGTCTCTGACAAGGAGGAGATAATTCAAATGAAAGAGGTCCGCGAGATAAGAAGGGAGTCAGATTCCCAGGTAGTGAATAGAGTCCCCTGCCCATTTAAGAGGGGCGAGTTTTCAGGTGGCGAACTCGAACTGGGTCCAAATTCACATTCAGAACTTCCGATTTGGACAAGTTTATTTTAAAATTACTCACCTCCCCGAACCTTGACAACTCTGTGAGCACGGCTGGGACAGACACCTCAGGGGAGGACAGGGAGAAGATAACATCATCCTCAAACAACGAGATTTTATGATCCACATCCCCTGCCTGAAGACCAGTAATCGCAGCATTAGACCGAATCCTAGCAGCAAGGGACTCCATTATCAAAACAAAGATTAAGGGGGAAAGGGGACAACCTTGCCTGGTTCCATTACGAAGAGTAAAAGGGTCAGAAAGCGATCCGTTTACGCAAACACGCGCCAACGGGTTGGCATACAATGTCAAAACTTTCAAAATAAAGCCTGAGCCAAAACCAAACCCCCTAAGCGATGCCGCTAAGAAACCCCAGTCAACTCTATCGAAAGCTTTCTCAGCATCGACCGACAGAAGAACCGCCGAATCACTGCTGGATTTGGTCTGATGAAGAAGATGTATCAGTTTAATCGTGTTGTCCCTGGCTTCTCTCCCAGGAACAAAACCTGCTTGATCTATGTGCACCAAGTCGGGAAGAAGAGGTAGTAACCTATTAGCCAACACCTTAGCATATATCTTAAGATCTAGGTTGAGTAGAGAGATGGGCCGGAAACTAGCACAAGAAGCAGGATCTTTGCCAGGTTTAGTGATCAAAGAGATTTGAGCTTCAGCAATGTGCGGGTGGAGGCCAATGGAAGAAGGGAGCTCATTGAAGGAGGAGGTGAGAAGAGGCACCAGCAAGCGCGAGAACCGATGATAAAAAAGCAAAGGGAACCCATCCGGTCCCGGAGACTTCCCCACTGCCATTTGTTTAATGGCCAACTCTACTTCCTCCTGCTGAATATCCCCTTCCAGTGTCTCTGCTTGAAGTGGAGAAACCTGAGGAAGAGAAGCCTCAGCCACATAATTCAATTGGTCAGCAGAAGGGGAAGCACAGCTTTCCGGATAAAGATTGTAAAGATCGGAGTAAAAATCTTTAAAGGTAGTGGCAATAGAAGGTAAGTCCCTAACTAAGGAACCAGTAGGGGATTCGAATAGCATGAATCGCCATAACAGCTCTAGGTCCTTTATGAATCCGATTTAGCCAACGGCCACTCTTATTTGCCTGCTCCTAAAAATAACGTTTGGACTACATATCAGATTTGCGGACTTGGGCTAGTAAAAAGGAGCGCACCCGTTCACAACAAATGCGCGTCTGCAACAAAGCCCCAGGGTCCCCCCCAGCCTGGTGAGAACGCTCTGCCGACACTAGAGCATCCATCAGAGATGAGAGTTCCTCCCGGGCCCGCTTCCTCCTTTTGGCATTGAGCTGGATACAGCTACCTGTGACGGTTTTATGGATACTCAGACATGTCAGGTTTAGGTTAAAATGCAATTTTATTAAAGAATCACAGTACAGAATAACCCACACGGGTCCAGTAGTTATGAAGACAGACCTCTACTGACACAGGTCAGGTTACAGTTATAAGTACCCACACAGGTCCAGTATATACAATAAACAATACAATACTGACACAGGTCAGGCACAGTTTGTGTGTATCTAAACTAGAAAGATAATAGTGGTTACTATTAGGCCGGGAGGACAGATAGGCCCTAATAGTGCAATGGCCCTTAGTACACTACCTACGCAGAGAGTGACACAATGGCGACTAAGGCCATGAAAGCAACGGAGGCCCTGGACAAGTGGTAGACTACCGGAACTGCCAAAGGAGGAGTGCCACGGAGGCACGGAATAACGCCAATCAGGAACTGTGACAACTGTACCCAACGTTCCAGGCATCGCCCATCAAGGGTTAACGAATGCTCAGACCTGCCAGAATGGATAACGCCTGAGGCGCCCAAGATAACCCAACCTCAGCGAGGGCAGTATAGGTCAAGCGTACTGTGGTGCTACCGAATGGTGCTACGAGCACTGGGTGAATAACGAGGCACAATACTGGTGGGGTAACAGTACACGGCTGCCGGAGCAGTAAACGGAGGCAACAACGGATCTGTCCATAGACAGAGAAATCAGAGACAATCCCTTAACCGGATACCGGATGGAACAGTAAGCAGACCTGGGTTGGCACCCAGTACAGGAGCAACAGCCAGTCCGGGTCGGTACACAGAGCAGGAACGTCAGCCAGGCCGGGTGGGTACACAGAGCAGGAACGTTAGCAAATCCGGGTCAGTACACAGAGCAGGAACGTCAGCCAATTCGAGTTGGTACACAAGCAGGAACATCAGCAAATCCAGGTCAGTACACAGAGCAGGAACGTCAGCCAGGCCGGGTCGGTACACAGAGCAGGAACATCAGCCAATCTGAGTTGGTACACAAGCAGGAACGTCAGCCAATCCGGTTCGGTACAAAGGGCAGGAACAATACAGGCAGAGTAGTCAAGCAGTTCGGGTCATACACAGGAAACACACAAATACTGGAGACAGTGCTAGTAACGGGAACACCACGAGAGGGCCAAGCTGAAATGAGAGGGCTCAGTATTTAAGAGTTATCACTGGGCAACACCACATTAGCCAATAAAACTGGATCAGGAAGAAGCACTGTCAAAATGTCGCCAGTAATAACACGGGCACCGTGATAGTACCCCCTCTCAAAGACTCCCCCCAAGTGAAGAAGGGCCCGGTTTCCGGGGGTATTTAGCATGAAAACCACGCAGCAACCTGGGAGCATGGAGGTCCTTCTGCTCAACCCAGGAACGTTCTTCAGGGCCATAGCCCTTCCAATGGACCAAATATTGTAATTTACCTCTGAACCTGCGAGAGTCAATAATATTTTGGACTTTGTACTCCTCCTGGCCTTGCACCTGGATGGGACCTGGGACCGCAGGAGTGGTAGTATAACGGTTGCATACCAATGGCTTCAGAAGGGATACGTGGAACACATTATGAATCCGCATAGATGCTGGGAGATCCAAGGCATACAAGACAGGGTTAATTTTGCGGATAACTTTAAAGGGACAGACAAACCGAGGAGCCAATTTATTACATGGAACTTGCAAGTTGAGGTTTCTGGAGGATAGCCATACCCTGTCCCCAACCTGGAAGGAGACCGCCGGCAACCGTCTGCAATTAGCGTGACGCTGGTAACGCTGGAACAAAGCACTGAGGGTCCTCTGTACCTGTGCCCAAGTGGAGCAGAGTTGCTCGATATGCTCATCCAGAGCTGGAATTTGCTGCGTCTGAAATGAGTCCAGGAGCAAACACGGCTGGAATCCATAATTGATGAGAAATGGGGAGCTCCCGAACGATGAATTAACCGCACAATTCCTGGCAAACTCTGCCCACGGCAACAGGTCGGCCCAAAACACCTATTTGGCAAAGACAATGGCCAACTCCTGGGCAGAGGGAAGGTCGTTCACGGAAGGGGATCTGCATCCTCTACTCTGTAGCCTCGGAGTTGGTGGAGACAAGCGATAAATGGAATGCAACACGATAGGGAAGGTGAAGGGAAAACGAAAGACAAGGGGAAAAGGAAAGGAAAGTGGTACCATACTCGTCTCCAACAAGCCCGAGGCGCAGAAATATGTAGTCCCAGATTAAGTAGTCCAAGTATGGGCAAAAATGCAGTCCACCTAAACTAAAAGAAAAGAATGCATGTTAGTAAATGACATAAATAGTAATCCTGAATCCGGGGCCACAGCATATACCAGACGGCTCCCAACTGAGCCGAGACCCATAGAGTCCCATAGAGAGAGTCTATTCAGTCACGTAACCCCGGCTCCGATGAAGGTCTCTTCAGTGGGGAACGGGAACCTCTCCACTCCGGAGCTGCTGGAGAGAGAACACCACGGGCCAGTGAGGGCCCACCATCTGCAGCTGGAGCTGCAACAAGGGAAGAGGGCAAACGAAGAACAGAACAAAAGTCCTGAATCTCCTCAATGTGTATTATCATATGTTGACGGCCTTCAAAGTAGACAATCATGGAGAAGGGGAAACCCCACCGTTAAGGAATCTTGTGTTGGCGGAGTTTGTCCGCTAAAGGCTTAAACTGGCGGCGCAGTTGTAACGTGCGAGCAGAAAGATCATTGAACAGGGTAATCTTTGCCTCACCCAAGGCAACATAGGGCAGATTCCTGGCCTTCTGCATAATCGCCTCTTTCTGGGTGAAATGGTGCAGATAACATATGACGTCCCTCGGGTGATCCGCCTGTTGCGCTCTCGGTCTCAAAGCTCGATGTGCCTGTTCGATTCTAATCTCATCTGGAGTCGTGGAGCCAAGGAGGGCGCTAAATAGCTTTTGCAAGGTAGGGGTTAAGACCTCATTAGTAATCGATTCAGGCAGCCTCTTAAGTCGTATATTTGAGCGGCGACCCAATTTTCCACATCATCTAGCTGATTTTTTAAGGCTTTAATCGTATCATCCTGCAAAGCCAGAGTACATTGCAAATCAGACTGAGCACTGAGTACCGAGGTCTGAGCATCCTCTAGATCTTTAACTTGGGTACCCATATGGTGTAGATCAGACCATAGGTCCAAAACGTCCCGTCTAATGGAATCACGTAGAGAAGAAATCAGGTTTTCCATGTCAGTTTTAGTTGGAAGCGACTGCAAATCCTGCCGAGTAATGGCTAGCGATACAGCAGGAGGACAATTTTCCTTCTCCACCCCCACCATAGCGTTGTGCGCGTTCGGCGTCTCTGGAGCAGCTAGGCTTCTTCACGATTTCGTTGTAGCAGGACTAAAATAAGCTCCGATAGAAGCAGATTTCTTCCTCCTATTAGTCATAACCACCTCCACTGAAATCCAGTAGTCAATCCCTCTCTCTATGATGGTAGAGAAAAGTGTATAAGAAGCTTTTAGCAGCTAAAGGTCTGGGAGCCCAGGTATCACATGTCCGCCATCAACGAGGTCTAGCCACACCCCCTCGGAAATACATTTTTAAAACAATGGTGTGACATATAGGAGAAATATACAGTCAAGTTTTCTTGTGATATAAACAGTACATTTGATGACTAATGAACAGAGGAACACCCCAGAATACCTACATGATTTTGCACTACCCTGCCATTAGCACATGCAGACTAAGCAGGAAATGTTTATTTGTAGTAAATGTGTTATCACTGAATTGCATTAGTACATCCTCCCTACCCTGTACCCTTGAAACAGTATGTTCCCATTTTCACAGTGTATGAAATTATTTCAAACATTGCACACTGCTAAAGTACATTTTTTGCCACCTTACAGGTAACAAAGGTTCTTGCACAGTGGATGGAGGGTGCATATTGAGCCAGCATCTAAATCCAGTGTGTAGCAGAAATGTGTCTGCACATAACAAGAGGAAGTAAGTGATGCCAAGCACTTTGAGTATTTGATTTGACTCAATGGTTAAATCTGACTAAATCTGACTGATTTCTCTAGATGTAGACTTATATATGTGCCCCATTATCCTTACATTTCTGCTTGTTAAATAGGGAGATAAATAGTAAAAAATACTTAAAAAAAAACAAATAAATATTATGGATTTAACCCTTTGAATGCTAGAGAGGTACGTATTGAAGATCAAGGTGTTGCGGACCGCTCTGGCACTCAGAGGGTTAAGCACAGCTCAACTCACTAAAGAGCACTTAAACTAGAGTTTTCCCACATCATTTTAATCTATTTATCTGCATGGAAATATTATTAGAACAGAGTAGAGCAAATATTTTCACCTGATCCCTGCAGCAGCTTGAAGCTGTTGTAAAATATATTTGCCATCTGCTTTTCTACTGCATACTCTAATTGGTATAATAAAAATGAAATGCTCTTTGAGAGCTCTTATTCGTCTTACCAACTGTGATACATATTTGTTATCATTGCAAGTGGTCACATTCATTTACAAAATGTAGAGTTTTCATGAACAGATTTGTGTCTAAAATATATATTGTTTTGTAGAAAGAACAGCTCGCAGCGCTAACTTACCATAATATATACATGTAATTAACCCCTTAACGACAGATGACTTACCAGGTACGTCCCGCAGAAACTGTCACTTAGTGACAGAGGACGTACCTGGTAAGTCACGGAAGTCCGCGTCTCCGTGCGGCTTCATAATATTGTGAATGGATAGATAGCAGCAGAGAATGAAAGGGTTCCCCAATCCCCAAAGTATTAGGCTGAAATCTAAAGTGCAAACACAAAACAAAAAGACAAATCTGCATCTCTCTATACAAGGTGCAAATGTGTGCCCTGTATCGGGCATATATAATACTACTGTGTTAATAAATATGAGGATTTTGTTAAAAATTTGGCCAAACCTTGTTAAGCTTGCCAATCCCATCAAGGTACCTCAATAAAATGGCAAGTACCTACTTTAATAGGCCTGTAAAGCCCTATCTAAATTAAAAACGATCCCTGAGGAGATGTTGTAATAAACATGTTGAAGGAGGGAGGGACCCTTTAAATAATGTTTTTGATGTTTTAAATATAGTATTTTTATGCTTGGGGTGCCCATGTTTGCAATTAATAAACAAAAGACATACAGCAGTTTAAAAAGGTGTAGAAGGAAGACTTTCCTGTTATGAAGAAAACTCTCAAGGCCTGCAGTCAGTGGGTGCCAATCCAAGAGGACTGTAGATCCACCAGGTCCCTTTATAAGCAAAATGTTCCCAGATCCACATGCCATGTGAGGAATAATTACTTACAAAAGACAAGGTGTATGCAAGCCACAGACAGGCCAATCAATAGCCATGTCTTTAAAGGCCTTTAAATATAAAAGAGAAAAGTGCAATAAAATATTTGCTTGTTATATTAGTGATTTATATAGAATAAGGAAGAAGCAACAGGATGTGCAAAAGCAAGAAGAAAAGAATAGCTCACAGCGCTAACTTACCATAATACATACATCTTATTAATAAAGTGTAAATAAGACTAATGTCGTGAATGTATAGGTGTCAGCAGAGAATGAAAGGGTTCCCCAGTCCCCAAGTATTAGGCCGAAACCTAAAGTGCAAACACAAAACAAAAAGATAAACCCGCTCGTCTATTTGTTCAAAAGTTCTGTCAAAGCACGGAAAGGCGTAAGGACTGTCACTACCTGTTCCATCAGGGCCCAGTCAGCCCTGCCCAGTGTTCTGTTACTGCCAATGAAATGGTGACATGACATTGCGTGAATTGCCTTTTTCTGTTCCAGGATACGCTCTAGCATATCTAAGGTGGAGTTCCACCTGGTCCCAACATCTTGTTTTAGGTGGTGCTCTGGGAGGTCTGCCTTTTTCTGTTTCTCCCTGAGTAGCTGGCTATCTTTGATGCTCCGATTGAAGTGGCCAGAAATTTGTTGGCACAACTCCAGAAGTGCTGACAACCTTCCAGTGTTACTATCACCCTCAAGATCAGCCTTCAATACTAGATGCAGGACATGCGCTGAGCAGTGCACACCCACAAATCTGCCATCCCGGAGAGCCTTGATCATGTTAACTGCACCATCAGTAACCACAAACCCCATTTGCGCCTGTGTGCCTGCTTGCTTCCCTAGCCAGTGCACCACCATGTTCTGCAGTGCTTTGCGAATGTTATCTGAGGTGTGCTGCTGATCCATTACCTCAGCATGGAGGAGGAAAGAGCAGTGCCCTGCCTGCTTGGCTACTGCACCTGAACTTGTTGTTGCTATCAGTGTGTCTTGCAACACATTGGGCTGTCACCAATGAGCCATCAATGACAGGAAGCCATGCTGGCTACTTGGAGCACTCCATAAGTCAGTGGTAAAGTGCACTAACTGGCCAGCAGCTTTCCTAGCAGGTCCTTCAAAAGACCAACGCACGACCTGTACAGTGAGAGCACTATAGTTCTACTAAATGTGGTGTGGGGTAGAATTTTATGTTGGGGTGCGACAGCCTCCATAAGTTGATGGAAGGGCTCCCCGTCCACCAAATAAAAGTAGCACCCCTAACGGCTATGAGCTGTGCATTGAGGTGTGTAATTTTCCTGGCCTGCTGTCTGCACATCCCATTTAAATGAAACCCACCAAAATCTTCCAGTGTGTCCTGTATTGACTTTGGGATGGGCTGTGACTGTCTGCTGCTTTTACTAGAACCAGATATAGCATGATTTCCCTGCCCTTTCTCCTGCCTACTGGTGTTGAGTGTGACACTGGTGAATGTAGTAATGCTACCACATTCTGCACTCATTAACACTGACTTGTGGTGGATGTTCAGGTGTTGGTTCATCCCAGAGGTGGTTAGATGACCCAACACCCTCCCACGGCTGACTTCCCTGCCACACAATTTGAATTTTGCTAGCTGGCCATCGCCAAGTGCCACAAAATGGTCCCACGCTTTGGAGCGACAGATGACTCTGGAAGGTGGTGGAGAAGAAGAAACTAAGGTGACACTTTCTTTATCTTCACATGCTGGAGCAACCTCACTATGTTTTTTTTTCTACATACCTTTACATGGGTACTAGTAGACTCAAAGATGGAAGCAGGGATGTTGGGGCTGGGAGTGGAGGAGGATGGAGTAACACTGGTGGCAGAGACACTAGCAGCTACTACCTGCCTGGGAGACTCATTTGGAACTGGAGAGGCAGGTGGTGAGTTTTCATCAATAGAAGACAGAATTGTAGCTGGAGAAACAGGAGGAGTACTATGGGCAGCAGTGGAAAAATGAAGCTCAGGAGAATAATCAAGGTCAGTGGAAAAATCAAGCTTAACAGGCGTTTGTCCCTCATATTCTTCTTCTACCTCTTGTAGGTATGGACAGGAAGGAAAATCATCATCAGAAGATTTTGGGGACAGGAAATGGTAAACTATCTCCCTCAATAACCTTTTTTGGAGAAGATATGCACTCATAGTCAGTGACTATGGTGGCAGGAGAAATTTTCTCAAAATACTCCAATAATTCAAGTTTGGGCTGCTTACACGGATGTTCGCTGTAAAGCTCCTGTGTTGATACTGCCTGCAGTTTCCCACCAGTAGTTCTCATGTTCAACATGCTAGGTGTCCCCAGGCTTATAGAACTGGCTGTAGCGGAGGTGGTGACAGAACTGGCAGTGGCAATAGTCATTGTGCAGGTGGTTCTGAGGGGATCATCATGAAACAGCTGACGACAGACAGGTGACGGCCACTTCGTGGAGGAGGAACTGGACCTCTCTACCCTGCTAGCAGAGGTAGAATGAACTGCAGTTCCTTTCTTCTTTCTAGTTTTTTGTTTGGACTGCTGCTGCTGAGTCTGACTAGTACTACTGAAAGTACTCTTCTTTTCCCGCCTGCTGCTGCTAGCTCTGCTTGAAAGCAACTCTACTGTGGTGTTGTTGGTGGTTGCTGGATCACTGCAGCTGGTACCAGGACGAGGAACATCAAGTTGTTCACTAGGACTCAAATCCATTACGGATAGATAAGTAGTAAACTATTATAGTTTTACAAATTTAAAACCTGCCCACACTACAGCTGTGACACTGGCTATGTGACTCTGAAAATTATTCAAACAAATCACTTGTATTTTGAATATTTTTAATAAAACCAACACAGGTGACTCTCCCTTGCGGTGGCGAACAGGCACCCTGCCTGCCTATACAACTGTGACACTGGCAGTGTGACTCTGAAGATTATTCAAACAAATCACTTGTATTTTTTATATTTTTAATAAAACCAACACAGGTGACTCTCTTTTGCGGTGGCTAAAAGGCACCTTGCCTGCTTATACACCTGTGACTCTGGCAGTGTGACTCTGAAGATTATTCAAACAAATAACTTGTATTTTGAATATGTTTAATAAAACCAACACAGATGACTCTCCCTTGTGGTGGCAAAAAGGCACCCTGCCTATACAACTGTGACACTGGCAGTGTGACTCTGAAGATTATTCAAGCAAATCACTTCTATTTTTTATATTTTTAATAAAACCAACACAGGTGACTCTCCCTTGCGATGGCTAAAAGGCACCTTGCCTGCTTATACACCTGTGACGCTGGCAGTGTGACTCTGAAGATTATTCAAACAAATAACTTGTATTTTGCATATGTTTAATAAAACCAGCACAGGTGACTCTCCCTTGTGGTGGCAAAAAGGCACCCTGGCTGCTTATACAACTGTGATACTGGCAGTGTGACTCTGAAGATTATTCAAACAAATCACTTGTACTTTTTATTTTTTTTTAAGGATCACATATGACTCTCTCTTGCGGTTGCAATAAGGCACCCTGCCTGCCTATACAACTGTCAGACTGGCTGATGTGACACTCTGAAAATTAGTCTAAGAAATCCCTAATATTTTTTATATTTTGCACAGGAACAAAGATGACTCTCCCTTGCAGTGGCAATAACTGGCACTAATGCTAGCTGCCTGCCTATGTCTAGCCTAATGTTACCTGCCTGCCTACACAACAACTGGAAACTCTCTAATCTCTTCTTCTCTCTCTGAGCTCTAACAATGCAATGAGGAAATGCAGGCTGTCTGCCTGGGTGACTGTGTCATTAGTCCAACCCCCATCATGAAACAAAGAAGGCTATTGGAATACAGACAAAAGAGGGAAAGTAGTGAATGAAATGGAGAATGGAATTGGACTAGAGAAATAAGGGGAAAATTACGGAGGGAAAGTAGTCTAAACTTTTGGAAATTTGTCGAATGCCGAAACTTCCGAAAGTTTTGACGACTTTCGGTCCAGGGCTGCTTGGAGTCGGATCTTTTTTGTCAACCAACCCATGAGTGTCAGATTGTCCGAATGTCTCCGAATGACCCAATTTTTGACGAAATCCGAATGTCTCCGAAACAATTCGCACAAGTCTACTCAGCAATACAGGTACACACCTCAGCTGATCACTAACGAGCAGCCTTACTTCCCTGTCTCAGGCTTACTCAGCTGATAGGTTACTACTGTCTGTCAATCAGTTACCACGGTTACCTGTCAATTAGCCAGCTCTTTCCTGCTGTGCTCTGGCTATTTAGCTGCTAAGGTTCAGTATCTCTCTGCCCTTGTGTGGTCTATGACCTCCCTGTGTATTCCTGCTGTTGATGCTATTGTTCCGGTTTATGACCCTGGCCTGTCCGACTGATTCGCCTGGTTCCTGATCCTGGTTTCCATTCCTGACACCGCTGCTTCCTGTGTTCCTGACTTGTCTGACTACCCATTCTGGCTTTGATCCCTGACTTGTATTTTTGACTATGATTTTGGATTGAGCTTCACATTTATTTTTGCTATTAATTTTATTATTTAAGAAAAGGTATTTTATTTGTAGCATCTCCTGTTTCAGTCTGGTTTTCTTTGTTCCCTGACAACACTAGTGTGTGGCTGCTTAGGGCTTAGACTTGTAAGCTGTGACAATTCTGATGACGACTGACAGGATGACTGTGTATGTTTTGGCACTTTTCCTTGCCCAGTGTCAGATTTACCAATTGTTTTCTCAAACAGTTTGTAGACAGGCACAGTGCTCCTTTCAGAGGTGGAAGATTAGGACTTTGCTTTTCAGCTAAATTTCTGCCCATGCCATCATTTCTCTCACTCATTTCTCACTCAAATTCATCTGTATCTGAAGAAGAGGAGGGATATATTTTTGATCTACATAATCATCATCATCGTCATCATCAGTAATTAGATCATCTTTAGTGTCACCTGCCACTTGTTCCCCACTACCTCTATATTGCTCTAGGCTTTTAGAGGTTTCAAAATATTTGTTTTACTTTTCTCCTTAGAGGGATTTTCATTACATTCGTTAATACTTTCAGGATAAGTTTTTTGTCCTTGTTTGCCTCACTGTCAGATGCAGCAGTTGGCTGAGCTGATACACCTTCTTGTACTATGCCATCATTAACACTGGAATGTGACTAATAATTTAGTACTGGTGCACCTTTTCTTGGGACTTTGACAAACTGCCTCTTCCGGAGGAGAGGGATCACCATTATTTATTGCTCATGCAATATGTTTTTGAACTACCACTTTCCTCACATGTCCCTGCAGTGCTTCTGTTCCTTTCAACTTACCCCTACCACTTGTGTATTTGCTGTTCATTAGTCAACTAATGTGTGTTTTTACAGTGAGGTGCAGAATAGAACTGATTGTGTGTGAATGTGATGTCTTGCCCTTTACAAAATATTCTCTCTCTTCTACTACCAGTCTGCCTCAGTCACAGTCCATATCAGGGTCCCTATCTTTGTCGCCTATCAATTTTTTTATGAACTGTCCCCTCCCCATACCTATCACTGTCAACAAAAACACAAGAAAAATCACACACCTTGTTCAACTGCTTCTTTCCCCAGAATCCCCTAACACAGATATAACAGCTGGATCAGGAAAGAAAAACAATGCTCAGATCAGGTAAAAGCTTGGATCATGTCTGCCTGTGTCTTCCCAGTCACTCAGCAACACAAAATGTTGTCATCTTTTGGGTAAATCTCCTATGCTCCCTTCTCACACCCCCAGGCTTCCCTAGTACAGAGAATACACTCAGGAAGGAACTTTGATAACTGTTTCCTGTGACTTTCCAGAAAGTCACACAAAATGTTGGGGTATTTGAGGTCAACCTCATTTTTCCCTTCCTTTCTCCCAGAGTGTCTGCAGTCTCGCCAAAGAAAGAGAACAGATTTCCTGCCTACAAGACTCCCTAAACTACACTCCAATTTTTTTTTTTTTTTTAAAGCTTTATTGAAATTCAGTATGAAATACAATCTACATTACTTAGTATTGTACAGAGTTCAGTCAAATCAAAGTCAAATGACAGATATGAACATAGAAAATAACAAGTAAAACAAGCAGGTCGATCTCCACCATGTAATCTCCTTTCCCCTCTTGCATGCATACAAGTTTTATAATGTTCATATAAGAGAAACAGTAGTGTTTAATCGTTTGCTCAACCAATCCCTATCAAGAAGATACCTAAAAGAAGAAACAAGAAGAAAGAGAAAAAATAGATACAGTGAGAATAACTAGATCCAAGAGATAGATACGTGGCAAAGAGGTCCAGGGGTAACCCAGGCGCGCCCACTCGTACATACTTAAAGACACTCCGGCTGCTCAGTCCCAGAATGTCCAGCTGTCACCAAGCAGCAGGAGTATGCTATGACAGTTTCCATATCATTCTCCCAAAGACCGCCAGGGGGGGTCCTCCCGTCCCCTCCTCCCTCTCCCACCTGCATCAAGCGGTGTTTCACCTCACAGAGAGTGAGCCATAATAAAGTCACAGACAGGAGGAGAGGGTAGGGCACCCGTCCCATTCCGTTCGAAAGATAAGAAGAGATCCCATATGTCCCCTATATAATCTAATATCCTGCATAGTATAATTGGGGACCATTATCATAGGTGGGGCACCAAAAATATGATTCTTGTATAACTTAGCTTATATATCTCAAGGTCCCGGGGTCTTGAAAGAATCCCAGGCAGACCAGTCATGTCCAAAAGTGTCCAAAGACCCTGTGGAGATGGCATGAAGCTTTTCCATCTCATAAGTCCCGTTCACCCCCGCCAACCACATGGATAAAGTAGGTACAGTTGTTGAGTTCCAATTCCTTGGAATGAGCTGTCTAGCATGAAATAGTAAGTGCTTGACCAATTTGGTAAGATGTGTAGGGATAGAAGGCGAAGCAGGAAGAATTAGAAAGAGACATAGCAGGGGTTCCAACTGTAGAGACAATAGTAAGGTCGAATTTATTTTATCCAAAACATCTTTCCAATAGGACTTGATGAGAGTGCAGTCCCACCATACGTGGTAAATAGTACCTAAGTCTTTCCGACATCTCCAGCATTGAGGAGAGGTGGAAGGGGAGAAACGGTGAATGGCTGTAGGAGTCATGTACCACCTAGAAAAAAGTTTATAGCTGGACTCCTTCATCAGTATGTTCGATGTCGAGGAGAGCATGGTCTGTAATATATTGAACCAACGCAATGCAGTATACGTAACTCCCAGATCTCTCTCCCATGCTAACACAAATGCCGGTTTGTTTATATCTTCAGAGAGATTCAAGAGACGGTACATCTTAGTTAATGGTTTGTGTTTCAGCGAGCCTGTGTCGAGAGCAGATTCAAAGGATGTTAAAGGTCTACTGTGGTACCCTTGTCGTAACAAGGATGACAAATAATGTCTAAGTTGTAAATAACTCCACCTGTGTGAATCAGGGATAGAATACCTTGTCGTCAATAATTCGAATTCAAGAATACCAGTGGGAAGAATCAGCGCTTGTAAAGTGTGAATCTCCTTACTTTTCCATTGCGCAAATATGGACTTAGTGAGACCCGGCGAAAAATTCGGATTTCCTAGAATTGAGAGTAAAGGTGAAGGGTAGTTAGTTACTTTAGCTGTACAGTTCAGTCTGTCCCATTGCTTAAGGAGATGTCTCAAGATAGGGTGAGAACGGGAAAATCCAGCTCTGACGGAAGGAGAAAGCCACATAATATTACAGAGAGTACTATGGTCTATGTCCAAGGCAACCGCCTTCACCCAGTCTTTCTCGGGCCTATATATCAAATCGAAAAGGATGGTTACAGCTGTTGCAGTGTAGTAATCTGCTATATTAGGGAGTGCCAGTCCCGCTCTATTAAACGGGAGGTAAAGGAGAGAGGCTGGCAGTCTGGGTCGTTTATAGGCCCAGATATATTGATTTATAGTAGATTGGAATATTTGCAGTTGAGCTGTTGACAGCCCAAGGGGAACCGTTTTGAAAAAATATAGAAGTTTGGGCAGGGCTATCATCTTA
This sequence comes from Rhinophrynus dorsalis, assembly GCA_037306005.1. Lineage (NCBI taxonomy): Eukaryota > Metazoa > Chordata > Amphibia > Anura > Rhinophrynidae > Rhinophrynus > Rhinophrynus dorsalis. The sequence goes on along the minus strand of CM074718.1, from coordinate 235,230,081 downwards.
ACAAGATTTATTCTTCCTAGCCAGGAGACATGCAATCCCTTCCACCTTTTGAAATCGTCTAGAATTGTGGCAAGAGTGGTCTCAAAGTTGAAAGTCTGTATGGCTTGTAAAGTAGGATATAGGAAAATGCTTAAGTATTTAATTTTATCAGTTCGCCATTCGAAGGGGTGTGCTGATTGTAATGAACACCTAGTTGCTTCAGATAGATTAATATTGAGAATCTCAGATTTTGTAGTGTTCATTTTAAAATTGGAGACACCACTAAATTCACTAAGTACTTCCAAAAAGGCAGGTAATGAAGTTTCGGGACAAGAGAGGGTTAAAAGGATATCATCAGCAAAACTGGATAGTTTTGTCTCGCCTGAGAATGTCGGAAGACCGTGGATATTAGACTTAGATCGGACTAGGTTCATGAACGGTTCAAGGGAAAGAATGAAGAGTATCGGGGAAAGCGGGCATCCCTGCCGAGTACCATTTGAGATTGCAAAGGGTTCCGACAAGTAGCCATTGATCTTTAATCTAGCAGTCGGGGCACGATACATACACATAATACTGTGTATGCCAAGGTCCCCCATCCCCAAAGTCCGCAACAACTCCTCCAAGTACGTCCAGCACACTCTGTCGAAGGCTTTTTCCGCATCCACTGTCAAAAACAAAGATGGCATTTTCTTCTTCAGAGCGGTGTGAAGCAAAGCTATGACCTCCGCAGTATTGTCCCTCGTCTCTCGCCCCGGGACAAAGCCTGACTGATTGGGGTGAATGAGAAGTGGAAGGCTAACCTTCAGACGGTCCGCCAGTATTTTTGCGTAAAACTTAATATCATTGTTCAACAGAGATATTGGACGGTAGTTAGAGCAGACCGTCGGATCTTTACCTGGTTTAGGGATGAGAGTTACATGTGCCTCCAAGGCTGTGGAGACAAAGAAACCCCCCTTAAGAATTTCATTAAAAGAGTTTACCATGTGAGGTACTAGGAGCTCAGCAAAGGATTTATAGTATATTGTGGGGAAACCATCTGGACCGGGACTTTTACCCAATGGAGATTTGCGAATGACACCCAAAAGTTCCTGCTCCGTCATAGCAGCTTCTAATGAAGCTAAAGTAGAATCTGGAATTTGCCTCATACCTGTTCTTTGCAAAAAATCTCTAATTCGTGAGCGTTTGGATTCTATGTCCAGTGTAGGAGTCTGTTCAGCCAAATTATAAAGGTCCTGAAAATAATTAACAAAGGCTCGCGATATGTCTGGAAAGGAATAGCAGTGGGAACCAGAGCTGTCCTTCACATGAGTCACATAACTGTCCCTGCGTTTTATTTTAACAATCCTAGCTAGGAGTCTACTACACTTATTCCCTTGCATATAATGGGCGTATTTGGTCCACTGGAAGGACTTAAGAGAAGCTGCAGCATAATGATTTGATATTTCAAGCCTCGTAGCTTGAATTAGTCTGTAGTCCTCGGGGGCTAAGGTGCTTTGGTGGCGAACGGTAAGAGTAGAAAGCTTGGATAATAAAGCATTGAGGTGTGCAGATTGAGCCTTCTTCCTACGTGCCCCCATCTCAATGAAAATGCCTCTCAGAACGCATTTATGTGCTTCCCAAAGAGAAACTTTCGATTCCACCGATTCCTCATTGGGGTCGAAATATTCAGTTATTATACCTGACAGCTTCTCAAAATTCTGTTGACCCTTGATCAATAAGTCATTAAGTCTCCAGGCTGAAGGGCCGCGACTTCCAGGCGCCATGGCAAAAGTTACACCAACCGGAGAGTGGTCAGACCAGGTGATCTGGCCTACTGAGGCTTCCTCAAGGTTGTGAATGGTATGCTGTTCCATAAATAATAGATCTATTTGTGAGTACCTCCCATGACTAGGGGAGTAATAGGAATATTCTCGAGCAGTCGGATACAAGAGACGCCATGTATCAAATAAATGTAAGTCATGAAACAATTGCTTACACCTGTCTATTGTAGAATGAGGGACAGATGAGACGCCTGATGAACAATCTAGTGTAGGGTCTAATGGTAAATTAAAATCCCCGCTTAGAATAAGTCGCCCTTGCTTAAAATCATCTAGTTTGCGTAAGACCTTAGACAAAAACGAGGCCTGTCTTGTGTTTGGGGCATATAGGTTGACGAAAGTGAACGGGACACCAAACAACAGGCCCTTCAAGAATAAAAATCTGCCCTCCGGGTCCGACAAAGTGTCCACATGTAACCAAGAGATATTTTTATGAAATATTATGGAGACTCCCCTGTGTTTTTTATTCGTGCTGCATGTCGCATGCCAGCCTGATGGATAATATTTAGACTTAAGAGTGGGGATATGGTTACGTGGAAAGTGAGTTTCCTGTATCATTACAATGTCTGCTCTCTGTCTATGAAAATCCCTAAGGGCCATTGATCTCTTCTCCGGAACATTAAGCCCCATCGCGTTCTGAGAGAGAATTCTAACCCGGGTCATATCTCCAGTTGATGTCATGCTGTAAAACTATTAGACTGTCATATCCAGACCGGCCGCAACCCGATCCCCCCCAGACCCCATCCCCACCTAGTAAGAAAAGAGAAAAGAAGTAAGGAAAATAAAGAGACAGAAATGCTAAACTGAAGAAGTCCAGCACTAGAGAAAGAGAGTAACTTCTGACAGTCTCTACCCCTAAATAAGGGCAATGAGTGTCAAAATTTACGTATGGAACAAATCGTTCCACCGAAAGGAGGATACTCTCGGATGGACGATCGGGTCCATGCGACCAGAGACCAGTTTAGATGCTAGTAACATAGTATACCTGAAACAAGAAAATTAATAAATTCCGTGTACTCACATAAGAAGCATATCATAATAGTTAAAGATGATGGTGGGAGGGACACACGAATGCGAGAGAGCCATGGAATCAGATTTACCTGAACTTCTCAGCAAAAGATTTTAATGGTATTATACCGCATGCCACCCCCGCGTCCACATGAGTCCCCCACCATGATACAGATCAGCTTATTGTCACAAACACGCAAGAGGGTAAAGGGTTGGAGCATGGAGGCCAGCTTAGAGAAGCGATCTCCAATTCTCCATACAATAAAATATTATCCGACATGAAACCTTGGGCTGCTAAAGAGTAAAGAACATCCCCCTGTCCCTATGCACAATGTAACCCAGAGCCCATACTCAAGTACAGAACTTTCAATTCGAAACATCTACTACTGTTGGAAAACACTATTCAAAGTTTTATTCCCTGATGTTAACCATGCATCACCCCCCCTTCCCCTAGTCCTGTAGCGAAGTGCTCCCCGATCTGAGGAGAGAACCTGCGGAGTACCCCTAAGCGGCACACTGCCAGCCGATCCCCGTTCCATGAAAATCAGCATACAAACATGCCACAGAACAGATCAATGAGCATTTGACACAGCACATCTCCTAGGAAAACATCATATGAGTCTTGCTGCCATATAAGTGAAATCGGTTAGTTGTTTACCAGAGGTCTAACTGTAAAATTCTAGCAAGACTATAAAGTTGTGTGACCATAAACTTGTATGAGTGAGGCCTCAGACTCCCAAGTGAGTACTGAATTAGGGGTTAAGGAGGGACTATGGCTTCGTCTATCTAAGGGCATGCGGAACACCCGGCCTATGTCTACCAATATAACACCCCTATGGACATGTCCCCAAACATGGGCCACACAATATCCTATTCATAACAAGGTGCCATCCTATTATATATATAAATATATATATTATATAAACCGTGTTAACAGGAGCAACATTATTAACAGTTATCCCCCCACCCGGGGCATCAATGACCTCCATTAGTGTTTCTCATATCTTTGTCCCAATGATACTTATGACAGATACATTTTTACCAGACTTATTATGTAGGGGTCAACTGTCCCAATACTGCATGGGATAAAATAGTTACAGTGGTTAGGTCTCACAGTCCTGTGGATTCTGCAGGACATCCAGTTCCCTCAGTCTCTTCTTCTTTGGTTCCACAACCTCCCGCCATCTGGAAAACTCAGTCTCCTTGGGGCGCCTGAGAGCTTGTTGCCCCTTGTCTTGTGCAAGAGCAGAATCTAGTAATCGAGGAGGGTGAATTCCCAACTCCATGCAAAAGGTAGGGATAGCATCCGGTGTGCGGATTGTAAGTTGAGTCCCCTTATGTTGAACTATCAGCGCAAATGGATACCCCCATCTATACCGTATGGCATGGTCTCGTAGATGATCTGTAAGTGGCTTTAAAGCTCTCCGTTGTTGTAGTGTGAGAACCGAAACATCTTGATATAGAACTACAGTGGCACCCAGAAAATTAAGTTCCCCCATGTCTCTGCCTTTTTTATAAACTGACTCACGGTCCTTAAAGTTGAGGAATCTGCAAATGACATCCCTAGGGGGATCATTTTGAGATTTCCTGGGTCGCAGGGCTCTGTGCACTCTCTCCAACGGTATTGGGGGGTCCGCTGGTAGTCCTAAGACTTCAGTGAAGATCTGATGGAGAGATCTTTCAAGGTCGCCTGGTCCAACAGATTCCGGGATCCCCTTAAAACGCAGATTGTTTCTACGTGCTCTGTTGTCCAAGTCATCAAGTTTTGCGGTAAGTAGATTTATGGTATCGTCTTGTTGCGCCAACAGTTGCTCCAAGTTGTGGTGTTCTTGGTAGACTGTTTCCCAGTCCCGTTCCAGTAGATCCTCTCTTTGACCTAGTGAGGTAATATCTTTACGGAGACCTGATATCTCGTCTTTTACTGTTGTCTTAATCTCCGCCACCATCTGTTTAAGGTCATCTTTCGTGGGAAAGTCGGCCAAATCTTCAGATACCTTGTCTCCTTGGGTTGCGCCATCTCCACTCCGGGTTGCGGTCCCTCCGTTAGGATAGATAGGGACAAAGCTCCGCTTTCTGCTGATGAGTGCGGAGGATGTTTTGAGGCCTCCCCGCGTTCTCGCGCCTCAGCTCCACGCAGCACTCGACCCGAGCTGTGGCGTACTGGTAAATAATCCGTTATTTTAATCTCCTTGTTGGATTTTTTTGCTTTCCGATACCCCAGAGGCATTAGCAAAGGTGATGTGTTGCCAAAGTTTGTACACTGCGGGTTTAGCAGGTCACTATAGCTGATTTTGGTCCCCGGCCACACGGAGCTAATGTCTTAAGCGTCCATCTTGTAGCAGGTTGGCTCCGCCTCCCTACACTCCAATTTTTATTTATTTGCCTATCTAGCTCAAAAATATGGTGCCTTCCCTTACCTCCACAAATACAGAATGGCATACTGCAGGAAGCTGACACCCCTTTTATAATATGCCTGTGGGAAAAGAAGGGAAACCTGCTACATGGTGGGGTAAATTATTTTTAATGCAATGAGATAAGTGAAAAAAGCAGAAAGTTGGCAAAAAATCATTGTTCAGCGGGAAGTGTAATTTTTCTCCTGTTTCACTGTTGAGGCAAAAGTTTCCCCATCCCTATATATCAGTCCCTCACTCATGTTTCCAAATCAGAAAACCACCCACATTGTGCTGTGTCAGTGTCCATCATATCAAGTATGCAACTTATTGAAGCATTCGCTGCTTCGCTAAGCTGGGTTCCTACTTGGTGAAGCATCCACTGTTTTGCCAAGTGTGTGTGGGGGATTTTCTCTGGTAGCGAATGCTTCACCAAGCAGCAAACTAGAGTTGTGAAGCAGTCAATGTTTCACCAAGCAGGCACCCAGTTTGACAAAGCAGTGGACGTTTTGTGTTTGAGTTCATATTTATTGTGTTGATTCATTTTACATGTATTTATGTTTCGTAGGTTTTATTCTTTAGTTTCCCTTTAAACTAATAGGGGATATTTGTATATATAATTTTAACTTTTGGGAATGAATACATTGAATAGGTTAGAGTATATTTTCACTTCCGCATAAGATTTTATTATAATATGGAATAGTATATTATATATATTTTTTCACAAAAGGTATAAGGTTATATGGGCGCTCAGAGGGTTGAAGACTTAAAAGAGTTTATATTCAATGCTTTGGATGAACATAGATAAAAAAGATAAGCAGGCCTGTTTATTATTACCTGTAGGCTAGTGGATAAAGTGCTACTTCCACATATGCTGAGACCAAGGTTCAGTACCTCTGGAGTACAGCTTTCATCCCTTTCAGTGGCACAGGGGTATGCAAGGCACATCCCTATGCACTGAGAGATGCTGTCTGTGGTGCTGGTGACAGAGAGATCTTCTCGGCTCCCCTTGTGAACTAGTGGGGGAGTAGAGAAAATGCTATCTTACTTCAGGGTTGTAGAATTGCTGGTGATGTGTAAGGGAGGGTATCCCACATTGTGAGATTATAATCTCATTGTGAGACTATAGGAGAAAGATACAAATCCACAAGTGCAGCTCTGCTGGCATTAGCCAGTATACCAGAATATGCAGTAGAGTATATGATTATATAGTGTATACCAGTGCACACACTCCATTGTTAATACTTTAATGCCAGCAACCCCTGAACACCTCCACATTAATATGCACAGGGATATGCAATAATGCTGTGCTATTTCAACTATGTCTTGTTTTACATTGTTGAATACTTACATGGTATATTAGGTTGAATAAAAGACACAAGTCCATCAAGTTCAATCTATTCCACAGTATAACTAAGAAAACATGAATTATATAAGAATTTTAAAAGGCTTCCTGACTCCAACATGGGTTTCAAAATGCTTATTAGACCTTTTGTTAAATGTATCCATTGTATCTGCAATTAGCACATCCTTGGGCAAAGATTTCCACAGTTTAACAAACCTTACTGTAAAAAACATTACTTCTGCTGGCCAATGAAAGCACTCCAACTTCAAATCCACAGGGTCAACTTTAAACGGTTAATTTTCGCCAAACAACAATTAAAAAAAAAAAAAAATTAGTCACTATATGAAGGTACTTTTTAGCCAAAGTTATATAGTGGGGATAGTTCTCCTTTAAAGGATGGCTTCTAGTTATTTGATCAGGCCTTGGAATGAAAATCTCACTACAAATATCCTTGTATTGAACTAGAATTTACTTATACAGTGTAACAAGATCCCCTCTTAGTTGTCTTTTCTCTTGAATAAAAAAACAAGTTTGTCTTGATGCTCCTCATCTTCAAGTCCTCTATTCTCTTTATTCATTTTGTTGATATTCTTTATACTCTCTCTAGTACTAGCAGAGTAAAAAACGATACCTTTATTGTCTGAGTGGCTCTTGGATGCAAGCTTCTCTTCTTCAGCCATATTAAGTATAAAGGTTGAATATACAATGCATGGCACTCATGCAAACTATTTTAACATTTAAATTCTACTGGCAGTGAATATTATTATCTCTAATTCATTCCTCAGTACCTTGAAGTGGATTAGAAAATACAAACAAGATTTATTATATATTTGATGCTCCAGTGAATTTTAGTCTTTAGTCAAAAATGGCTAAGTCTATAGAATGTATGGGTTAACTATCTAAGCACCAGCAGGGTGAACAACCCAAAGCTTGTAATGAGCTGCTCAGCCCCATGGGGCTGGCACCCAAAGGGACCAAAATGTTTATTGTGTGGGATAATGTGACATAAATTCCTTATCATGGTTCAAGTCACAGTTCAGAGTGTTAAACTTGGTTATCAATGTATACTCCAGATCTTTCTTTCTCTCTGGGCTACATTCTATTGCAGGTGCTAAATGTTAACACCCATTTTATGAAACATGTTCCTATTGAAGTCTGTGGGGAAAACTGGAGATAAAAGCAGAGATAAAATTAGCACCTGCAATAGTATTCAGCCCTAAGTGTCCTAAAATGTCCAGTCATTGCTGTTCACATTAGACCTATGAGATTTCATCCTTTTTCTTAGGATTGTCCTGTTTGTGGACATTTCACATACATGATGAGGTACATAACATTGAATGAGCCACAGGACAATTTGCCCTCGATCCACAGATTTACATTTCAATCATACACAGGCACAGCAGCCTCTGGAGCCCTTAGCCCTGCCTTGGTCCCGCGCCTAGCCTCGTACCCTCATTTAAACACACCCTCTTTTGTGGCCAAACCCATTTTTAGATTTATTCTTCACAGTAATATGGTAATTTTCTAGAGGTGGCTGAAAATGCTATAGATAGTCATCGGATATATGAAGCACACATACAGAAACCTTTAGTGGAAATTTAATATCTAGTACCCGGCTTGTACTTAGATATCCTGATCTACTAGTTCCTGCATGGAGCTAAGGTTCATATGCACTGATTTATTAAAAAAAATAGTTAAAACATTATGTCTAGGTCTCTAATACACTTAATTATTCATGGTTTTGTCTCATTATAACAAGAGCTTTAGACACTGATTGTTTTTGGTGGTATCAGAACCCTTTACTACTAATAAGTTTAAATGAAATGACTACAGTGGTATTGCAGTTACTGCAGTTTTTTCAACAAAGTTCTCTTTTTTACATCACAAACAAGGAGAACAAATAAAAAAGATTAAGATTTCAAACTAATAAAAGTTGAGTTTTAAAACTCTTTGGGAATTAAACCACATGTCATTTTACAAATGAGTACAATGATGCAAAGCTGAAAGGGTTAATGAATGGATAAATTTTGGTTGGGCATAAACTAAGCAACTTCTCAATTCTTAGCACTTTCTTTCCTGTGTTGATTTATTTAATTCACAAGTTGGATAGAGTGATTAGATTACCATAATATGGCCCTGCTGTCTCTAATTTGGTCTTCATGCCACACTATTCCTAATGAGCTTCCCACTTGCTCATATGTGATGTGACATCAGTGCTGTTACACCTGGAAGTTTAGAAGCCAGGAAGGTTTGAAAAAGACTGGTCTTGGTCTGAGATTAATGCATGGGACAAGGTGGATCATTTTAATGAACATATTATGAGTTGTGAGCTTGTTGGATGGCACTGCAGAAGGTTGACGGTCCAGTGGCAGGGCCAGTAGGTAGGGTAGGCCACTACCAGGCATCCCAAAAATTCTGGTGCCCTAGGCAAGTGCCTAGTCTGTTTATTGGATAAATGTGGCTCTGCACCTCGATATTGTGGTTTTGGTGGGAATGTGTTACATATGTGTAAACAGATTGTACACATCTTTTGTAGACAGGGATAAGTACCATTATCTCTTGCATTCTTAAAGTAGGTCTTCACCACCATTTTTTAAGGTTGGGGGCTTTTTATAGGCGTGGAGCAGAGGTATCTGGAATATTCTTTTTAATCTGCCATCAGTATGTTGTATTATTTGGAGCACTTTTGATATTTTGCTCATCTAATGTTGTGTATGAATAGAACAATGAATATCCCAAAAATGGCACTTTTCATCTTATGTGGAAACTGGTTGCCATAGAAATACACACAATATGTCCTACATTAGTTATAGAACTAAATGTATTGATCCCTGAGCCCCTGGCTTGTCTCACTGCATTGGTAGATTTATGAAGCTGAACCATGGTGGATGACTAGAGTATAACAGAAAACTGGCAAAGTTCTTGAGAAGACTATTTTGGGATTTCTATGAGCAAGATTTCTATGGAAAAAGTAGCAACTTTAGGTTTCCTGCAAATATTTACACAGGAAAAGGATGGCCATCCCTACCCAAGATAATGATAAGTGGGTAGCTATAGAAGATGATCCATTACACATATACATGACAGCTGCTGGATAAGCTACACAGGCAGTGTCCATTGTTCTCCGTTTCTTTATCTTGAATTTGAGCCTGGATGGACTAGCACATCTGTAGTCTCTCTGACACACAGGATCCCCTGTCTTCAATATGTAAATTAATTTTGCATCTACCATCAGGAGCATGTTGTCCAGGTGTCACAGCTTACCTTGGTTCCAGCGCAGCCGCTTCAGGCAACACTAAAAATGATGCCTTCGACATCAGTGGCCATCCATACCGCACGGATGGTCGCAGGAGTATGGCAAGCGATTGGACGCATCAGAGAAGATGCATCATCTGCAGGCGCGAGGCTTCAGTATGTAGCAGGCCTCTGTTTTATGTGTTGCTTCCTGTAGTCTCCTCCTACCTACGTCCTCCCTCTGAGCTGCTCCTCCTACCTACTTCCTGAGGAGGGGTTTAAAGGGCAGACTGAGTCCTGACTCAGTTGCCCTTGTGTTGTCGTACAATACTGTACTGTTTACTTGGGCTCTGTGTATGACCTGACTTGTCTGACTACCCTCTCTGGTGCTGACCTGTGGCTCTGTCTGACCATTCTCTTGTTTGTCCCCTGTACCTAGCAGATACCCAGTCTGGTGCAGACCTGAGGCTCTGGCAGACTAGCTTATACTGACTGCAGATGTGAGTCAGATATCTGCTTATTATTACTGACTGCAGACATGAGTCTGGTATCCTTCCCATGGTTCTGAACCTAGACATCGTGTTCTAGCTCCTGTTCCTTTCCGGTGCCTGTTCCTTGTTCCTGCAGAGACTACCAGTGGCTTCGGCCTAGTCTCTAGCAGTGTGGTCAATCTTGGCAGCTTACTATTTCTGACAGTAGCTCTTGCTGGCTTGTGACCCTCTGCTTATTCCTGTTACCTTACTACTGTGTGCTACCATTGTTGTTATTCAATAAATTACATTTTAGTATACCGTACTGACTCCTGAATATTTCTGGGGAACCGTGACACCAGGTCACCTTTGCGTTCGGTAGTTGTAACTTTGAATATACCTTTAAATTGAATACAATCTATGTTGCCATTATGAAACAAGTTTACATTTTTATACAGGTTTGTCCCTCCTGAATGTCACCAGTATGCTCAAGTACCAGGTTTTAGAGTTCTGTTTTAGTTTTACCAACATAATATTTTCCACATTCCCAGGACATAATATGCATAACACCTGTAGCTTTGTAATTAATAAAAACTTTTTGAAGACAGTAGTGTTGAGCGAGCACCCCGATGCTCGGGTGCTCTGACCGAGAACCCCCTGAGGCTCGAGTGCTCGGCCGAGCACCCGAGCCCCATTGAATATAATGGGGCGACACGAGTATTACACCAGGCACCCCCTGCTCTGATGAGGGGAGGGTGCCTGGTCAATGCCCCCCTTCATCTCCGCTATGCCCCCTTCATCTCCGAATGCCCCCTTCATCTCCGCAATGTCCCCCTTCATCTCCGCTATGCCCCCTTCATCTCCGCTATGCCCCTCTTCCACAATGTCCCCCTTCATCTCCGCTATGCCCCTCTTCCACAATGTCCCCCTTCATCTCCTCTATGGCATAGAGGAGATGAAGGGGGACATTGTGGAAGAGGGGCATAGCGGAGATGAAGGGGGACATTGTGGAAGAGGGGCATAGAGGAGATGAAGGGGGACATTGTGGAAGAGGGACATAGCGGAGATGAAGGGGGACATTGTGGAAGAGGGGCATAGAGTCTATGCCCCTCTTCCACAATGTCCCCCTTCATCTCCGCAATGCCCCCTTCATCTCCGCAATGCCCCCGTACCTCCAGTCCCTGGTGGTCCAGCGGAGCGTCTTCAGATCTGTGCCTCCTCCGGCACAGATCCCCGCCACCCGAACATGGCGGGCGAGCACATGGCGGTACTCGACGAGTACCGCCATGTGCCGAGCAGAGCGATGCTCGAGCCGATCCGAGCATCGGCCGAGCACGCTCGCTCAACACTAGAAGACAGTATTGATTTGGATTTTATTTTCTTCCAAATATTTTACTTTTCTCAATGTATGGAAAAGAAAGACAATAATGACTTGGGTGAAACCTTTTTAAATTAAGTTTTAGCTAGGTTGTCTGTCTTAGCCTTTTGTAGCAACTCCTAATTAACAGGTCTTTTACATGTTTTCCTCTTTTGAATGTAATGTACAGGGGAGGACCTAATACTTCTCTGAAATCAATGTCCTCTAGTAACAATTGCCAATGTTTCTTCAAAATATTTCTTATGGCTTTATGTTGGTTATTGAAAGTAGCAATTCATTGTTAATTGATTTGATGTTTCATTTTCTTTTGACAATGGATGTATTAATTTGTTTCTATCAGCGTACGTTCCTTCTGATACTGTATGCTCTTTTTAGAACTTTATTACTATATTCTCTATAATAACTTAATACAAGCCCTATAGGTTACCGGGTACCTACCAGTTCATTTACATTGGAGTGGCCTCAAGAGACCACCAGGCAGGCCTGGAACTTTAACTACTGGATCCTGTTGAACTTCAGAGACTGACAATCAGATTGGAAGACCTTCAGGTACAGTCAGTCTGTATCAGCTTTTTTTGGGCAATAACCTTGGTAGGAACTCACAATTTAACCAATTGGAAAGGGTCACTGCAGAGCAGGTATCATTGCCTCTTCACCAGTGTCTCCACCAGACAGGAATTAACCCCTCTGCTTCAACCCTACCTTCAACATGGCACTTAAGACTGCAAAAGCCAAGTGTTTTCACTCTTCCCCTCACCCAATATAACAGATCTGAGACTGCTTAAGTAGTGGAACACATCCATCTAAGTTTAAATACAGTGTCTGTTTTTTTACAGCCTACAGTTAACATAGGGTGACACTACATAGTAACATAGTTGATGAGGCTGAAAAAAGACATGCACCCATCAAGTCCAAGGAATACAATGCTACTAGAACAATGCCTACTAAGCGTACATCATCCCTCGTATAACACATGGATGAGAAGGGGATAAAGTTAAAAATATGATATTTATCAATTCGTTGGACACATAGTATAGAATGTAGCAATACAGGACTTACATACAATCACGACAGTCCACTATTAATGCATTTTAGAGATGCACAGGTCTCCTTCCTCAGAGGATAGGACCGCCTTCCTCAAACAAACTTTATATAGACAACACACAAAATTATAATCAGACGCAGATTAACCCATTCACTGCCGGAGGAGCAGTCAGTCATAACAAACAACTGAAGTGCTCGTCCAGCGGTGAAGGAGCCACCCGCGGCCTCAACATATACACTATAACAAAATATGTTTAAAAAAAACAAAAGTCATACATGGACCTACAAAAAAATAATAAAAATTAAAAACAAAAATGACAATCCTTGTGAAAGAGGAATGTCATATATACATAAAGTGCTAATAAAAAAGCGATACAACACTCAGTGAAGGAGAAGAAAGAATATACCAGATTTACCCTATATAATAATCTACATCCCGTTCAACAGTAAGGCCATAAGGCCTTCTAGTTTTTAACTGGAAAATCCAAAAAACTTCTCTCCTATTCAATGTAGCAAGCCTGTCTCCTCCTCTTGGTGAGTGTGCACACTTCTCTATTCCCTGAAAAGTGAAGAATGATCTGTCAGCACCATGTTCATTAACAATGTGGTTAGCAACCTATGACCTACCATCCTGATTCACTAGAGTTCAAATGCTCTCTAATCCTAAATTTTAAAGGATGAATAGTACGACCTATGTACTGCTTGCCACACTTGCATGTCACCAAGTATACTACAGTTTTAGAATTACAATTTATAAAATCATTCACGTGATATATTTTTCTGGTAACTGTAGACTCAAAACTGTTTGACTTCACAACATAGGCACAGCAAATGCATCTTTTCTGTGCACATCCAAACATGCCCTTAATAGTCAACCATTCCACCGGTTTTCTAGAATGGAACATGCTAGGAGAGAAAATACCTTTTTTAAAAAACTACTTTAGAGGAGTTATGTGACAGATGTCTCAATTTTTCATCTTGACACAGAACTCGCCAGTGTTTCCTCAGTATATTTTTAATCTGATGTGCATTTTTGCTGTACCTAGAGATGAAAGTTGGAATATCTTTACCTATACTCTGATTGTGAAAAGATCTACCTCTAGATTTATTGGATCTCAACAGACTCTGTCTGGGGGTATTTACTGCCCTCCTGTATGCCTGTTCCACATCACCCAGAGAGTAACCTTTATTCTTCAATTTATTCTTTAAGATATCAGCATGAAACTCAAAATCTTCCACTTTGGGGCAGTTGCGTTTAATACGCAAAGACTGACCCATCAAGTCCAGCCCATGCTAAATCATGCCTATTGATCCAGAGGAAAAAAGAATTGAAGCCATTTCCAATTAAGCCGCAAGTGGGTAAAAAATTCCTTCCTAACTCCATATGGTTGTCAGATAGTTACCTGGATCTACAACCTATCTGCTTTGAAACCAATTGTCATAATTCTCAATATTGTTTTGTGGTAATAGGTGTCCATTACATTTTTGAAAGCACTTACAGAATCTGCAAGAACAGTATCCCGAGGCAAAGAATTCATTAGCTGTACCACCCTTAACCCCTTAAGGACCGGGAAAATCTGAGTTTGATTTGACTTAAGGACCGGAGCAATTTTGACTTTTTTGACTATGTCTTTGTTCAACCATATTTTCTCTTTAATTCCTTTTGTGCACCCACATAAATTATATACTGTTTTTTTAAGCACAAGTAGGGCTTTCTTTTGATACCACAATTATATGAATACCTCATTGTTTAATTTGATTAAAATAGAAAAAAAGAGGAAAAAAATTGAAAAAAAACAACATTTTGCTTATATTTTCGTGTCAGGATTTGCATACAATTAGTTTATGACAAAAAAATACCCCTAAATATATTCATTTGCTTCTCCTGAATATAAGAATACCCCATATGACTAGTATTTCAATCAATTCCTCACATTTACAAGGTAAATATTACAAGATGGATGCCATTATTTCCAACTTGTAATTTCTCAACAATTGGCATGTGAGCATCATAGCTTAGCTGACGGTGCCAGAACCAAAAATGTCCCACAAAGGTATATGTTTCTGAAAACTACACAACATAAGGTAAATAATCAGGAGAATTTTGGAGTTTTTCATGCAGCTATTTTTCCAGAAAAAAATTTCAAAATTGTGGTAATATTTTGTTTTTTTGCAGTTTTCACACTTACATTTCAATACTACTGTTGATATCAAGCACATGATAGGTGAAGATTTTTAAAAATGCATTGTTTAGTGTTCAGCTCCTTCTTCTGAGTACGGCAATACCCCATATGCATAGGTTTCTCAAGGTTTGGGAGAGCTACGGGGCCCAAATTGGAACATGCGCGTTTCCAGTTTCACACTTTGAATTTTCACAGCTTGCATCACTGGTGCCATGTCTCATTTGGGGCTGTGTAACAGTGCTCCACTCTAAGATTTCCCCCCAAAAGTATATATTTTTGGAAAGTAGACACCCCAGGCTTTCATTTTATGTATGTTTTCAATTTTTTTACGCAGCCATTTTACCACCAATCGCTCGTAAATCTTGACTGAAGTTAAAAAAACAGCGTTTTTCACACTTGCACTTCAATGTTGATGTGAATTTCAAGCACATGATAGGTGAAGATTTTTAAAAATGCATTGTTTAGTGTTCAGCTCCTTCTTCTGAGTACGGCAATACCCCATATGCATAGGTTTCTCAAGGTTTGGGAGAGCTACGGGGCCCAAATTGGAACATGCGCGTTTCCAGTTTCACACTTTGAATTTTCACAGCTTGCATCACTGGTGCCATGTCTCATTTGGGGCTGTGTAACAGTGCTCCACTCTAAGATTTCCCCCCAAAAGTATATATTTTTGGAAAGTAGACACCCCAGGCTTTCATTTTATGTATGTTTTCAATTTTTTTACGCAGCCATTTTACCACCAATCGCTCGTAAATCTTGACGGTAGTTAAATAAACAGCGTTTTTCACACTTGCACTTCAATGTTGATGTGAATTTCAAGCACATGATAGGTGAAGATTTTTAAAAATGCATTGTTTAGTGTTCAGCTCCTTCTTCTGAGTACGGCAATACCCCATATGCATAGGTTTCTCAAGGTTTGGGAGAGCTACGGGGCCCAAATTGGAACATGCACGTTTCCAGTTTCACACTTTGAATTTTCACAGCTTGCATCACTGGTGCCATGTCTCATTTGGGGCTGTGTAACAGTGCTCCACTCTAAGATTTCCCCCCAAAAGTATATATTTTTGGAAAGTAGACACCCCAGGCTTTCATTTTATGTATGTTTTCAATTTTTTTACGCAGCCATTTTACCACCAATCGCTCGTAAATCTTGATGGAAGTTAAAAAAACAGCGTTTTTCACACTTGCACTTCAATGTTGATGTGAATTTCAAGCACATGATAGGTGAAGATTTTTAAAAATGCATTGTTTAGTGTTCAGCTCCTTCTTCTGAGTACGGCAATACCCCATATGCATAGGTTTCTCAAGGTTTGGGAGAGCTACGGGGCCCAAATTGGAACATGCGCGTTTCCAGTTTCACACTTTGAATTTTCACAGCTTGCATCACTGGTGCCATGTCTCATTTGGGGCTGTGTAACAGTGCTCCACTCTAAGATTTCCCCCCAAAAGTATATATTTTTGGAAAGTAGACACCCCAGGCTTTCATTTTATGTATGTTTTCAATTTTTTTACGCAGCCATTTTACCACCAATCGCTCGTAAATCTTGACTGAAGTTAAAAAAACAGCGTTTTTCACACTTGCACTTCAATGTTGATGTGAATTTCAAGCACATGATAGGTGAAGATTTTTAAAAATGCATTGTTTAGTGTTCAGCTCCTTCTTCTGAGTACGGCAATACCCCATATGCATAGGTTTCTCAAGGTTTGGGAGAGCTACGGGGCCCAAATTGGAACATGCGCGTTTCCAGTTTCACACTTTGAATTTTCACAGCTTGCATCACTGGTGCCATGTCTCATTTGGGGCTGTGTAACAGTGCTCCACTCTAAGATTTCCCCCCAAAAGTATATATTTTTGGAAAGTAGACACCCCAGGCTTTCATTTTATGTATGTTTTCAATTTTTTTACGCAGCCATTTTACCACCAATCGCTCGTAAATCTTGACGGTAGTTAAATAAACAGCGTTTTTCACACTTGCACTTCAATGTTGATGTGAATTTCAAGCACATGATAGGTGAAGATTTTTAAAAATGCATTGTTTAGTGTTCAGCTCCTTCTTCTGAGTACGGCAATACCCCATATGCATAGGTTTCTCAAGGTTTGGGAGAGCTACAGGGCCCAAATTGGAACATGCACGTTTCCAGTTTCACACTTTGAATTTTCACAGCTTGCATCACTGGTGCCATGTCTCATTTGGGGCTGTGTAACAGTGCTCCACTCTAAGATTTCCCCCCAAAAGTATATATTTTTGGAAAGTAGACACCCCAGGCTTTCATTTTATGTATGTTTTCAATTTTTTTACGCAGCCATTTTACCACCAATCGCTCGTAAATCTTGATGGAAGTTAAAAAAACAGCGTTTTTCACACTTGCACTTCAATGTTGATGTGAATTTCAAGCACATGATAGGTGAAGATTTTTAAAAATGCATTGTTTAGTGTTCAGCTCCTTCTTCTGAGTACGGCAATACCCCATATGCATAGGTTTCTCAAGGTTTGGGAGAGCTACGGGGCCCAAATTGGAACATGCGCGTTTCCAGTTTCACACTTTGAATTTTCACAGCTTGCATCACTGGTGCCATGTCTCATTTGGGGCTGTGTAACAGTGCTCCACTCTAAGATTTCCCCCCAAAAGTATATATTTTTGGAAAGTAGACACCCCAGGCTTTCATTTTATGTATGTTTTCAATTTTTTTACGCAGCCATTTTACCACCAATCGCTCGTAAATCTTGATGGAAGTTAAAAAAACAGCGTTTTTCACACTTGCACTTCAATGTTGATGTGAATTTCAAGCACATGATAGGTGAAGATTTTTAAAAATGCATTGTTTAGTGTTCAGCTCCTTTTTCTGAGTACGGCAATACCCCATATGCATAGGTTTCTCAAGGTTTGGGAGAGCTACGGGGCCCAAATTGGAACATGCGCGTTTCCAGTTTCACACTTTGAATTTTCACAGCTTGCATCACTGGTGCCATGTCTCATTTGGGGCTGTGTAACAGTGCTCCACTCTAAGATTTCCCCCCAAAAGTATATATTTTTGGAAAGTAGACACCCCAGGCTTTCATTTTATGTATTTTTTCAATTTTTTTACGCAGCCATTTTACCACCAATCGCTCGTAAATCTTGACGGAAGTTAAAAAAACAGCGTTTTTCACACTTGCACTTCAATGTTGATGTGAATTTCAAGCACATGATAGGTGAAGATTTTTAAAAATGCATTGTTTAGTGTTCAGCTCCTTCTTCTGAGTACGGCAATACCCCATATGCATAGGTTTCTCAAGGTTTGGGAGAGCTACGGGGCCCAAATTGGAACATGCGCGTTTCCAGTTTCACACTTTGAATTTTCACAGCTTGCATCACTGGTGCCATGTCTCATTTGGGGCTGTGTAACAGTGCTCCACTCTACGATTTCCCCCCAAAAGTATATATTTTTGGAAAGTAGACACCCCAGGCTTTCATTTTATGTATGTTTTCAATTTTTTTACGCAGCCATTTTACCACCAATCGCTCTTAAATCTTGACGTAAGTTAAAAAAACAGCGTTTTTCACACTTGCACTTCAATGTTGATGTGAATTTCAAGCAAATGATAGGTGAAGATTTTTAAAAATGCATTGTTTAGTGTTCAGCTCCTTCTTCTGAGTACGGCAATACCCCATATGCATAGGTTTCTCAAGGTTTGGGAGAGCTACAGGGCCCAAATTGGAACATGCGCGTTTCCAGTTTCACACTTTGAATTTTCACAACTTGCATCACTGGTGCCATGTCTCATTTGGGGCTGTGTAACAGTGCTCCACTCTAAGATTTCCCCCCAAAAGTATATATTTTTGGAAAGTAGACACCCCAGGCTTTCATTTTATGTATGTTTTCAATTTTTTTACGCAGCCATTTTACCACCAATCGCTTGTAAATCTTGACGTAAGTTAAAAAAACAGCGTTTTTCACACTTGCACTTCAATGTTGATGTGAATTTCAAGCACATGATAGGTGAAGATTTTTAAAAATGCATTGTTTAGTGTTCAGCTCCTTCTTCTGAGTACGGCAATACCCCATATGCATAGGTTTCTCAAGGTTTGGGGGAGCTACGGGGCCCAATTTTGAACAAATATTGAATTTTCACATCTTGGTTAACTGATGCCATTACTCATTTTGGGCTATGTTCCAGTGCTGCACCTTAGAATTTCCCCCCAAAAGTGTATATTTTTGGAATGTAGACACCCCCAGCTTTCATTTTAGGTGTGTTTTCAAATTTTTTACACGGCCATTTTACCACCACTTTCTCATAAACTTGACGTAAGTAAAAAAACAGCGTTTTTCACACTTTGCCTTCAATGTTGATGTGAATTTCAAGCACAGAATAGGTGAAGATTTTATAAACTGAATTGAATAGTGTTCAGCTCCTTCTTCTGAGTACGGCAATACCCCATATGCATAGCTTTCTCATGGTTTGGGGGAGCTACGGGGGCCAAATTGGAACATGCGCGTTTCCAGGTTCACACTTTGAATCTTCACAGCTTGCGTTACTGGTGCCATGTCTGATTTGGGGCTGTGTAACAGTGCTCTTTTTTTAAGATTTCCCCCCAAAAGTGTATATTTTTGGAAAGTAGACACCCCAGGCTCTCGTTTTAGGTGTGTTTTCCAATTTTATACACTGCCATTTTACCACCAATCCTGTGAAAATTTGACGTAAGTAAAAAAAATTCAGCATTTTTCACACTTTGCCTTCAATTTTGATGTGAATTTCAAGCACAGAATAGGTGAAGATTTTATAAACTGAATTGAATAGTGTTCAGCTCCTTCTTCTGAGTACGGCAATACCCCATATGCATAGCTTTCTCATGGTTTGGGGGAGCTACGGGGGCCAAATTGGAACATGCGCGTTTCCAGGTTCACACTTTGAATCTTCACAGCTTGCGTTACTGGTGCCATGTCTCATTTGGGGCTGTGTAACAGTGCTCTTTTTTTAAGATTTCCCCCCAAAAGTGTATATTTTTTGAAAGTAGACACCCCAGGCTCCTGTTTTAGGTGTGTTTTCCAATTTTATACACTGCCATTTTACCACCAATCCTGTGAAAATTTGACGTAAGTAAAAAAAATTCAGCATTTTTCACACTTTGCCTTCAATTTTGATGTGAATTTCAAGCACAGAATAGGTGAAGATTTTATAAACTGAATTGAATAGTGTTCAGCTCCTTCTTCTGAGTATGGCAATACCCCATATGCATAGCTTTCTCATGGTTTGGGGGAGCTACGGGGGCCAAATTGGAACATGCGCGTTTCCAGGTTCACACTTTGAATCTTCACAGGTTGCGTTACTGGTGCCATGTCTCATTTGGGGCTGTGTAACAGTGCTCTTTTTTTAAGATTTCCCCCCAAAAGTGTATATTTTTGGAAAGTAGACACCCCAGGCTCTCGTTTTAGGTGTGTTTTCCAATTTTATACACTGCCATTTTACCACCAATCCCTCGTAAACCATGACGTAAGTTAAAAAAAAAAAAAAAACAGAGTTTTTCACACTTAGGGTTGGCGGCAGTATACTGGGCTGCATACAAATTGGTTTGGGAAACAATTTCACCTAAAATGTCTTCCCCCAAAAACAAATCAAAAAAATGATCATGGGTAAATCCTTCCACATCAATTTGAATCCCTGGGTTGCCTGTGAATTCTGAGATTTGTGGGCATAAATTGATACCCATTCATTAGGATCCGGAGTGGCAGGTGTTTGGGCATTTCTTTGGGCAGGTCTTTTGGCAGGTCTTTGGGCAGATCTTTTGGCAGGTGCTGGGGCAGTTGCCAGGGCAGCTCTTGGGGCAGCACTTGGGGCATTTCTTTGGTAGGTTTTTGGGCAGATCTTTTGGCAGGGGCTGGGGCAGTTGCCAGGGCAGCTCTTGGGGCAGCACTTGGGGCATTTCTTTGGGTAGGTATTTTGGTAGGTCTTTGGGCAGTTCTTTTGGCAGGTGCTGGGGCAGTTGCCAGAGCAGCTTTTGGGGCAGTGCGTCTTTTCTTGACAGAAGGCCCAGCGTCATCACTAGAGCTGCTCTCACTTTCTGAAAACTGCGCTATGTCAAAATCTGACGCAGTGTCTGTTGCCTCAGAGTCAGACGCCAAAAAGGCATATGCCTCTTCAACGCTGTACCTGCGCTGCATTTTGCCCACTAAAAAAGCTTTTTTTTTTCTTACGCTATCCCTAAACCTAAATCTAACCCTAAAACTTACCCTAACCTACGTATATCCTGAACCTACCTAACCCAAGTGAACTACCTATCTAAACTGCACTTTTTATATATATATATTTTTTTTTGGGGGGGGGGGTTGGGGTTTTTTGGGTTTTTTTTTTCTTACGCTATCCCTAAACCTAAATCTAACCCTAAAACTTACCCTAACCTACGTATATCCTGAACCTACCTAACCCAAGTGAACTACCTATCTAAACTGCACTTATTATATATATATTTATTTTTTTTGGGGGGGGGGTTTGGGGTTTTTTGGGTTTTTTATTTTTCTTACGCTATCCCTAAACCTAAATCTAACCCTAAAACTTACCCTAACCTACGTATATCCTGAACCTACCTAACCTAATTGAACTACCTATCTAAACTGCGCTTATTATATATATTTTTTTTTTTTGGGGGGGGGGTTGGTTTTTTTTTTTTCTCCCCTAAACCTTAATCTATCCCTAAAACTTTCCCTAACACACGTCTACACTAAACCTACCCAACTACCTACCAAAATACCTAAACTATATTTAATATAAAAAAAAAAAAAAAAAAAAAAAAATTTAAAAAAATTTTAAAAAAATTTTAAAATTTTTTAAAAAATCTAAAAAAATTCAAGGGGGATGGGGGGGTGTCCCACAGATCAGAAAACACTGATCTGCAGCAAATTGATCACTCCAAGAGTGATCAGATGGGGGGGCACTTATTGATCACTGTAGAACAGTGATCAAAGGGTTAATTTTCTTTATTTAAACATTTTTTTTTATTTTTTTTTTTTACAGGCACACTGGAACACCATCTCCCTCTGTCTCTCTCCACCTTAGCAGTATGCAAGGTGGAGGGAGGCAGAGAGATCTGACAGGGACAGTATTTACAAATACTGTCCCTGTCATTCAGGTTTTGCAACATGTGATTCGCTTTTGAAGCGAATCGCATGTTGCAACAATGTTTCAGCCGCTTGTTACTAAGTGTCCCGATACCGGGACACTTAGTAACAAGCGGCTTGAACTCTTCCATCGCTCCGTGAGGCCGCGATGGAAGAGTTTAACCCTTGACGTACCAGGACCGTCAAGGGTCGTTCGGTCACATTTACCCTTGACGGTCCTGGTACGTCAAGGGTCGCTAAGGGGTTAATATAAAAAATCCCTGCCTTTGTTTTAGTTGAAAGCACCTTTCCTCTAGTCTTAATGGATGACCCCTCATTCTTATCTCGGCTCTTTCAGTAAAAATTCACTGGACAGTTCTTTGTATTGACCTTGAATACATATATAAATGTTAATTATATGACCCCTTAGATGTCTCTTCTCTAATGTAAACAAACCCAGTTTGGCTACTCTATCTCTGTAATTCTGATACTCCAATCTCCAGTTTTTTTGGATGTCTCTGCATTTTTTCCAGTTCAGTAATGTCTTTTTTAATGACCCAAAAAAGCATCTATATTCCAGATGAGACCTTACTCTGAACCTATAACTAGTGATGGGAGAAAATTTTCGCCTCAAACTCAAATCGGCGAATAATGGTACTACGCACTTGGTGAATAATTTCCCGCCAAAAAGTGCAGATTTTCCTGTTTTTTTCACCTAGCTAATTCCATTGAAATCAATGGGAGCATTGAATTTATACACACCACATAGCAAATATTATTTTACTTCCCAAAGGCATAGCATAAAAGGGACATGATGGTACCTGTGTTGGTGAATGTGGGAAAGAATCAGTTGAAAAACCCATAAGACATGGTATCAAAGGGGTTAGAGGAGGGTGCCTGTGTTGGTGAGTGGATTCTGGGGAATTACTCATTCGTACAGGGAATTTGTTTTTGGGGGGTTCTTGACTGGTATTGGTTGGACAAGTAATAAAAAGAAAAAAAAATAGAAATTTGTATGTGAAGTGATAGAAACAGGAACCCCCTGACATAAGCTGCCACTGGGGTGAACTGATATTTGACTTGATAGAGTATTTTTCAGAGGATGATTTGTTAAATTTCTTGTTATAGGCCAAAGCCCTGAGGAAACATTCATTTATAAGACTTAAGCTTGTTTGGCGCAGGCCATAAGGAAACATTGATTTGTAGAACTTAGGCTTGTTAGAAACAACCCCCCCAACAATTGTTTATATTTTTGTATGACTATGTTTTGTTTTGTTTTTTTGTATTTTTTTTTAAAGCACAAGCCCTGACAAAAAATAAAATGACTTACTGGCCTAGTGCCAGCAGGTTATGTCCGCTTGGCCAGTGACCGCTGGCCTTTGTCAAATTCCTTGATGTAGATGTGGAATTTGTGACTGCTGCTCTTGCTGCTGAAATGTTTAAGCAGCAGGATGATTAGGCAGCTAAAAGGGAATGGGATCAACAACAACACTAACATGGTTGATGGATGATGAAGATTCCACTTACCATGACTAGTTCCTGTGATGTTCCTGAGGCAATAGCAGCACAATCAGTATCCCCCAGTATATGTGGAGAAAAGAAGAAGTTGACCAATAATTCTTCTCCACCTGCCCCTCCTCCAAAATCATGGGTGTGTTGTCATTAGAATATAAATTATTCAATTGAGAGCAGGAACTGTGCCTATCAGAGCGGCTATAATTTGGGGGGGTAACGATGAATGAGGTGGATCAGCAGAAGATGTAGTTACCCTAGAGTAAGAAGGTGATGGCGAGCAAGTTGTTTCGCCCATCATGGAATGTCCAGTCTCTACCTGGGTTTCTCTATTCTTCTTCCTCTTTGATCTCTGCCTTTCCTCTAGTGTTGAGCGAGCATGCTCGGCCGATGCTCGGATCGGCTCGAGCATCTCTCTGCTCGGCACATGGCGGTACTCGTACGAGTACCGCCATGTGCTCGCCCGCCATGTTCGGGTGGCAGGGATCTGTGCCGAAGGAGGCACAGATCTTACAGACGCTCCGCTGGACCACCAGGGACTGGAGGTAGGGGGCATTGCGGAGATGAAGGGGGCATTGCGGAGATGAAGGGGGACATTGTGGAGATGAAGGGGGACATTGTGGAAGGGGGACATTGTGGAAGGGGGGCATTGCGGAGATGAAGGGGGCATTGCGGAGATGAAGGGGGCATTGAGGAGATGAAGGGGGACATTGCGGAGATGAAGGGGGACATTGTGGAAGGGGGACATTGTGGAAGGGGGGCATTGCGGAGATGAAGGGGGCATTGCCGAGATGAAGGGGGCATGCGGAGATGAAGGGGGACATTGTGGAGATGAAGGGGGACATTGTGGAAGGGGGACATTGTGGAAGGGGGACATTGTGGAAGAGGGGCATTGTGGAGATGAAGGGGGGCATTGACCAGGCACCCTCCCCTCATCAGAGCAGGGGGTGCCTGGTGTAATGCTCGAGTCCTCCCATTTAATTCAATGGGGTTCGGGTGCTCGGCCGAGCACTCGAGCCTCCGGGGGTGCTCGGTCAGAGCACCCGAACACCCGAGCATCGGGGTGCTCGCTCAACACTACTTTCCTCTTATTGCCTTTCTGGAGGGTCAGGGGGTTCAGCAACAGCGCTGCTTGATTTCTGTGGTGGGTGTTTGTCTTTAATTCGTTTGACATAAAAGTCATAAAAATGGCCTCTTTCTTCTTCTCCTCCACGTTCCCCTTCACTGTCTGTTGCAGTGGATAATGTTGCTGCTTTTGCTGCTATTGCTTCAGAATCAGCACAGCAACTAGGACCAGGACTCGGAGTATTGCTGCCGCTGGCAAGCGGAACCTGTCCTAGTCCAGAATCACTTGTTGATCCCATTCCCACTGTGCCCATGGTGGTCTGTGGCACGCTAGCTTGCTCCTCAGCATACTGCTGCCCTTGTAACTCAGCAGCTGGAGGAATTAAAGCAGTTGCAAATTCCTCAAATTCCAAAAGTTCATTGCTAGTGGTGGTGGTGATGCCCATCTTCATCTCCCATTCCTTCTCAGTTTCTTCTAAAAAAAAGGCCATCAATGTCTCTTCCACCCCAGCTTCTCCAGCATCATCATCACCACCAGCACTAGTCCCTACATGCTCCTGTTGCTGCTGATCTATTAAAGACATCACACTGCTGCTTGGAGCAGGTGACAAGCAGTGTGACAGAGGATCCCCTAATGTCACACTTGTCATTTCTTGGTGACATGAAGAAGGCAGACTGGCAGCAGTAACAGCATACACAGGCAGCTGATCTGCTCCTGGTGTTGGTGGTGATATTATTATTTCTGTGCCTGCTCTCCCCCGAACAGTTCTGGCCTCTTTAGGATCATGTTCCACTTGGACACTGTAGTTGAGGCAAGGGGACTCCCAAGGTCAGAGGAATGGTGTGGGCTCCCTTGACCACTAGTCTGGACGCTCTCAAATGCTTCCATTAAAACTCTCCTAACACTTGTCCTGCCAGCTGCTTCACCATTACTGTTATTGTTACTACCAACCACATCAAGTTCAGCCCCAAAGTCTTCATCCTCACAGCCACTAGTAATATGAGAATATTGATTACCCCCTCCTTCACTCCTAACACTAACAAGCTGCTGGACCTTCTTAGTATTAGTAATACTAGCACTGGCAGCACTGCTTGAGGATGACAAGTTTGACTTAGGGTCCCCGCTGCATACTTGGCATCATCTTCTCCTTCCCCCTCCTGAATATTACAAGACACACTAACAGCAGGTTCAGCACTGGTGGCAGCAGATTTAGCACTGGCAGCAGGCACAGCACTGGTGGAAGCAGGGGCAGCACGTCTGGCGGCAGGAACAGAAATGGTGGCAGCAGGGGCAGCACGTCTGGCAGCAGACACAGGAAGCTGACCTGTCCTGCTCTCACTAGTACTTCCCTTTTCTCCCTCCCATCCCATTAAATTCCGCAAGATCCCTAGGGGTAAGGTAGGGGAACCGGACAGCATTGGTTCAGTTGTGCTCACTTCCTCCTCCACCTCAGACTCAGTGGACACACAAAGGTCCTTCCAGTTGCTCCTTTTATTATTTTTAAACCTGCTCATAGTGATAGCAGTCACTCTGAGCCTCTTCTGCCTCAATTTTTCAAAAAGATCACAGCAGAACAGCACATCACGTCTACCTCACTCTGTAGTTGCTTCTATTGTGTTTCACTTCCACAAATTTGTCATGTTTGTATAGCAAAAAGCTGAAAACCACGTAAATCAATGGGTGAAAACGTTCTAGACATTGAAAAAATGGTGTTAGAATTTTGGCCAATGTGAGATTTTAATCACTGGTTTTGAAGCATATTTTCCCATGAAAAAGTAGACAACAATGTGTTTTTTGCAGAATTTCTCGTGGGGACACGGAGAGAGCTTCCACCCACCCCTACCTATAACCAGCATAACAGGAAATCACATTAGTGGGGTGTATAAAGGGTAAAGAATCAAGACAGTACAGATATAACCCTCTGGAGGTACAAAAATGGCAATAGTAACTTATTTGCATGCTGCCTGGCTATTGGCCACTAGCATTAGACTCGCAGGCAGTACAATACTGGTATTCAAAGGCATCAACCCATAGATGGCTACAGGGAGTACACATGCCATAATGTGTGCTATCAATAGGTGTTAGCCTTGACCTCTCAGTTTCCATGGGTACTCACCTGACTGTTATCCGCCAACCCCTTCCAGGGTATTTAAAGCAGCTAGGCTCACTTGCTATTTGCCCTTACGTCTGATTCTGGCTGCAAGTGCTTTCTCCTGATTATCTGTGCATGACCTGGCTTCCTCTGATGTCCCTCCTGGCTCCTGACTCTTGGCTTGTTCCTTACATTGCTGATCGCTGTATTCCTGACCTCGGCTTGTCTGAGTACCTGCCATGGTTCCTGATCCCGGCTTGTCTTTTTGGTTTATGCTCCTGGATCACGATTTTGCTTTGTTTACTTTTGTTATTTTAATAAAAGTGTTTTGCATTTTACAATTTTGTGTCTGTCTGGTTCCTAGCCCCTAAAACTGGCTCAAAAGTGTGCTGCTTTCTCTTCCTCTCACAAACATAGAATGGCATGCTGTGAGAATCTGACACCCTTTGGTTCATTTTTAAAATGTTGCATTTAAAACATTTTGCGGCTGCATACCGCAATAAGCATATTGCCATGATGCAAAGGGCTACATGAGAATCTTGCCTTGCATAAAAGCGAGATATTCTCATGACGCCTCCTTAAATGGCGCTTCAACTCAACCCGCAGCATTGCCTGCATACCTAAGGAACAACAAGCAATATTAGATGTTACAGTTGTAGCATGGTTAATCCTTTCAGTGCCAGAGAGGTCCCCAATCACTGGGAACCTCTCTGGCACTCAAAGGGTTAAGCTACCTATCAATCATTAGTCCTATGATTGATGTGTAGTTTAACCCTTTGAGTTATGACATACACCAGCGCATCAAGATGAAATAGAACGAGATTTACCTCCAACCTATTTTGTAACTATCAATGTTTATAGCAATGATGGACTCTTCATTTTGGGCTTTTGAAATATCACTGCCTCCACCCTCTATTTCCCAGTGCATGCCGAGTTCCAAAGCAATTTCTGTTTTTGAAAACATGATTGAACATCTCAGTGTGATTCTTAAGACCTGGATACATTTGCTATTGAAAATATAAATCACTCATATCTACTCATTCCCATCAGGACTGTTAATAAAAGCCATATAGTATATCCTGACTGAAAAATGCAAGTGACATAAAGTAGCTTGGATAGCTTTAGGTCAATATGCTACTCTAACTAGAATCATTCCCTGTAGCAGGCATATTAATAAAAACACTTTTAAAAATATAGATGTGGCTGGTTTGTTACTACAACAACATCTCTAAGGAATAAATGGCATTTCATGAGATGGATAACTTGTCTGCCTGAAGCCTCAGGTTTCTGTCTGACACTAAAATATCACTTGATACTTCAAAAAGGAGCCAGTGGTTCAAAACTTACCATTTCAACCCCAGCAGCTGAATAATAAATGTGTCCTTATCCATGGAAGAATACTACAGATGTGCAGGGAGCTAAAAGACTTAAATCTAAAATAGAATTAAAAGTATTAACCATTAATAGATTTGGACTATTTCCATGCTGTATCGAGCATCTATTACATATCTTATGTCAATATAAAGGAACGCTCACATCTTCCCAGACTTCACCAAGAACAAATAATTAGTATTAAGCACATACAATGTGCTTTATTACTGTGTACATCATTCCTATCTATGAAAAGCTTATAGTTTATAAACTACCTCTTTATCAAGTGATGGGTCAGAAGAAATAAGCCATTTTAATGTATTCTGACAGGAGTGTGAATCTAGGGCAATCTTTGCCAGCCTTACAATATTTGAATACAGTGTTTTATTTTTCCTGTAGTGCTACTCAGTATGAGTGAGGATTTTGGCATCATACTGCAAGCAGGGTCAACTTACCGAAAGACAGCGGTGACAATACAGTGGCTGCTTCCTCACCAGTGTTAAAGCTTGTGTCAGAGGTGGAGAAATTAAGCTTCCCTATCTCCAGGAAGCTGCCAAATAGAGAACACAATACAGGTTAAAACGCAGCACTGCTGTTTGTCAGACAGGTATATTATTAAATCACAGTATATGCTTTAATACTAGCAGATATTGTAAGGCAGTTAGAGAAAAGTCCTGTTTGTTCCTACAGTAATTGTCATATGAAAAGCACCATATTTTGTTTTTTCCACAGGAATGCCTGCCCATAGAGAAACCCATAGATTTTCTGTCTTTTCAGGAACACCACAGATTTTCCAGTGAGAACAGTTCCATTTTTCTGCCTATGTTTTCAAAACTGAAGAAACTTCCCGACTAGTGTTGAGCGAGCACCACGATGCTCGGGTGCTCGGGTGCTCTGACCGAGCACCCCCTGAGGCTCGAGTGCTCGGCCGAGCACCCGAGCCCCATTGGAATGAATGGGGCGACACCAGGCACCCCCTGCTCTGATGAGGGGAGGGTGCCTGGTCAATGCCCCCTTCATCTCCGCTATGCCCCCTTCATCTCCGAATGCCCCCTTCAGCTCCGCAATGTCCCCCTTCAGCTCCGCTATGCCCCTCTTCCACAATGTGCCCCTTCATCTCTGCTATGCCCCTCTTCCACAATGTGCCCCTTCATCTCCGCTATGCCCCTCTTCCACAATGTCCCCCTTCATCTCCTCTATGCCATAGAGGAGATGAAGGGGGACATTGTGGAAGAGGGGCATAGCGGAGATGAAGGGGCACATTGTGGAAGAGGGGCATAGCGGAGATGAAGGGGCACATTGTGGAAGACGGGCATAGCGGAGATGAAGGGGGACATTGTGGAAGAGGGGCATAGAGTCTATGCCCCTCTTCCACAATGTCCCCCTTCATCTCCGCAATGCCCCCTTCATCTCCGCAATGCCCCCGTACCTCCAGTCCCTGGTGGTCCAGCGGAGCTTCTTCGGATCTGTGCCTCTTCCGGCACAGATCCCCGCCACCCGAACATGTCGGGCGAGCACATGGCGGTACTCGACGAGTACCGCCATGTGCCGAGCAGAGCGATGCTCGAGCCGATCCGAGCATCGGCCGAGCACGCTCGCTCATCACTATTCCCGACCCCATATTATAAAAACCTGGATTTTTCTCCCATACAGTATTTTATAGGATAGGAAAGAATAAGAGTGGAAGTAGAGAAGGCGAGGGAGAGTGAGAAAGAGAGAGAGAGAGAGAAATAAAAAATAATGTTTGGAGTGCTAGCTAGCACAATAATCAGCAGGAGAAGCTGGAGGGCCACTGCTGTTCCTGAATCAGATATGGTGGAATCCAGCAGCATCAGCAGAGAAGAAAACCAATTTTTCCCTTCCCAAATAACCCCAAGCCCCACAGCTCTATTGTGTTCTCTACCTTGTCTCTAGGGATGTGGGGAAATATAATTAAGAAGGAGCCAGTGGATAGCAGTATCAGCAGCACAGGTCAGCTTCCTGTGCCTGCTGTTGTCAGTGTTCTGACTTCTGAGGTTATGGCAAGTGTGATAGTAGGAGACCCTCTGCCACATTTTGTAATCATCAAATAGCCCTATAGCACAGTAAACAACTGGTAGTGGTTGTGATGAGTGTGGGGGAGCAGGTAGTATAGAAAAGATAATTTGTGTCAGAAACTGATAAAGAATAGGAGAAAGAAGTGCAGTTAGGAATGAACATCACCTGCAGTGATGTTCTGACCTTTGCTGCTGCTGTAATTTCTGCTACTGTGTCATCCAAGACAGACTTTCACATGTCACAGCAGCAGAATGAACAATGATATGGGTCTAGCAATGATGTGTGTCTAGGACAGGTAGGTGTGGGTCCACTTGCTACCACAACTCTGATGCTCAGGCAGCAGAAGCACCTGCCCAAATAATTGCAGTTGCTTTTAGAGAATTCCTGCTGCTGAATCATCAGAGACAAATGTTCATTGGTCACAGCAGCAAGACGAAGATGAGCAGGCTAGTGTGCCACAGACCACGGTGACCACAAGGGTACTGGGTTCAGAAAGCAGTGATATGGTATTAGGACAGGTTCCATTTGCCACCAATACTTCTGGTCCTAGCTTTAGCAGCAGCATCACCTGTCCCAGCCAGTGAAGGTAATTCTGGAGTAGAAGAAGGCCATTCTTCTTCACCTCTCCACTCTCTAAAATCATGGGTGTGGGAATATGTTTCCCTTGTGGCATACACCATGCAATCATCAGTGACTGATCTGTGCACTATGCAATCTAAACAAATTGACATTTATTTTATGCATGCAAAAGCCAAATCCCAAAAAAGAAAATTGTATGTCGCTGACTCACTGTCATTGTGCCCCTTGTCCCTCCCCAAGGACTCAAATAATGAGAAAGAAAATCTCAGAGGAAGAAAAGAACCCCCCCCCCCAGCCTGGAAGTTTGATGATATCTGTAAACCAGTGTCAGAATTGTCTTCCTATTCTGATAGAGAACATGTACAAGGAAATGTACCAAATGTCCCTGTCCCAGTACCCACAGGGTCCTCTTCCTCCTCTGGCATTCCACTGTTGCCTCCATTACTTCCTTCACTAGCTGATAGTGAGACTGTAGATGTGAGGATCTGCCAGTGCATCTTTACCCTTTGGACATTGTGTGGTGCAACAATGACTGCACATGACAATGTGGTGAAGAGCAATTGAATGTACGATATCAGGGAGCATGTGAAAACATTCAATTCCACTGAATACACTAATCTGGTGGCAGGCAGGATTCATTATTTTTATTAAGTCTCTTTGTCATCATGTGTCCTTAGCAGAGCGGACAAAGGCCATAGTGACAGCTGTACTTGATTTCTTGGGAGATAGTTTAACATTGCTTACATGAATCTACAGGTGGTGGTTGCAGTTGTGCCTTTTCCTTAATATGAGAGCAGATGTGTCAGCTGTGATTCTTCCCAGTCCTTCCTCAATTTCAAAGTGTGCACATTGCAGTGAAAATAATAATATATCAATATTCCAGCACACTCATGATTTTGTCATGGTTTGACTGATCTGGTCTAACACTCAGCTGATTGATTTCTGCTGCCTTTCCTTCCCTGTATTACACTGAGTCAGCTGATGCTTAACGAACTGCCTTGACCTCAGTTTCCATGGTTACTCACCTGACTGTTATCAGCCAACCCCTTCCAGGGTATTTAAAGCAGCTAGGCTCACTTCTTCCTTGCCCTTGCTTCTGGCTGCAAGTGTGTTCTCCTGAGTTCCCGATTATATGTGCATGACCTGGCTTCCTCTGACATCCCTTCTGGCTCCTGACTCCTGGCTTGTTCCTGACACCACTGATCTCTGTATTCCTGACTCTGGCTTGTCTGAGTACCTGCCTGTCATGGTACTCCGGAAATGGTTCACAAAAAACGCACAGACGGGTAAATAAGATGAACACCACCTTTATTGATAATTAAATACAGGCAAGCCAACACAACAGGAGACAAGATAGGTGCAGACTGAACCAGAGCGGTTAGAACTTCCATGAAGGAGGGAGACAAAATCACAGGGCATACCAGGAGCAGCTGGGTCAAACCCAGAGTCATTCAAAGGAAGCACCTATGCCCAATCCCAGGAAAGGGTAGTGAGCAGGCCCCAGGCCAGCACAACGGAGGAGTCAGCCAGGCTACTGGGCCTCACCACGAAGGAGTCAGCCAGGCCACTGGGCAGTACAAAGGAGGAGTCAGCCAGGCTACTGGTCCTCACAATAGGTAGTTGGTCAGGCCACTGGTCAACACACTGGAGGTAGTCAGCTAGGCTACTGGGCAGCACAAATGTAGTAATTGGCCAGGCCATTAGACACACAGAGCGGGGGTCAGCCAAGCCACTGGTCAGCTCAAGAGGGTAGTCAGCCAAGCCACTGGTCAACACCAAGAGAGTAGTCAGCCACACCACTGGTCAGCACCAAGAGGGTAATCAGCCAAGCCAAGGGTCAGATACCAGAGAGAACAGTCAGACAAGCCACGGGTCTCCACAGGAATGCAAAACTGAAACACAATAGGCTGATACAAAACTGAAACACAATAGGCTGATACAGAACTGCTCTGAAACACCACAAAAGGGTGACCGAGCCTGGTGTTTCAGGCAGTTTTAAATCTGCTGGGCCAAGAGTTGGAGCCGGGTGGGAGCCCAGTAATAGGATAAGAGACAGATGTGACATCACCTGGAAGGCCACCCAGGCGAAGAGTGCCTGCTCTCGCGAGAGCAGGAGGAAGAACCCGGAAGCAACCGGCCAGTAGCTGTCAGCCCCACGGAGGCACAACACCACCCAGAAGGAGGCACAAGAAGCAGTCAGCCCTCTGTGGCTACCGCTATGGTAACATTGCCTTTGTTCTGACCCCGGCTTGTCTTTTGGTTTACGCTCCTGGATAACGATTTTGCTTTGTTTGCTTTTGTTATTTTAGTAAAGGTGTTTTGCATTTTACATTTTTGTATCTGTCCGGTTCCTGGCCCCTAACAGATTTCAGGAAAGGTATAGGAGGAGAAGCATAATTGGCTAACTTCTACTTACCAGATGAACCTGAAGTGGTGGGGGCCTATTGTGGTGTTGATGCTGCCTTAGTGGCAGAGCCTGGGCTAGAGTGAAAGCATCATCATACCACTTCCAGTCTCATGTCACTGCTTATCATCCCAGTAACATACAGCAGCCCACTGCTCTTGCTGCTTAGACAATTCAGCAGCATGAATACAATCAGAATGTCACTAGTGATGGGTGCCTCTGTGTGGTTTAATGTTTCTGGTGGTGGTTTGTCTCCACCATCTAGCACTACTGGCATTAGGCCAGTAGGGCATTTATTTTTTCAGGGCTTAACAAAAAAAGGTTTTCTGTGCATCAGATCCTGAGTTTTACAAATACAAAACCTATGACTTGCTACAAATAAAACAGTGGGGTTTATTGTCATGTTTTGGACAAAGGCATGGGAAGCTTGCCTGCCCTGTCAAGGTACCCCAGATTCAGGCAAGTCCCTAATTGCCTACAATACGTGAACAAATATTTAATATAATGCAGTTAAGAACAGTTATTCCTCCTTATCCATACTTGAGCAATACCTTTGTGATGGAAATTTGAGAGGCATGTATATATTTCCTGATTCAGCTATCACCCTGCTTGGGAAGCTACCAACCAGGAGAGGAGGAGCCAAAACCTCCTAAATACATACAAAAAGTATAAAACATACAGTTTCCTGGTGAACTGAACATAGCTTTTCTTAGTAGCGTTCAATTAGTTACATATGTGTATAGTTAGGAGAGCTGCAAGAACACTATGCTGACTAACTATAGTAAGTAAACAAAAAGAGGTTGCCTATGCATCAAATGCTGAGTTTTACAAATACACAAAATATGACTTGCTACAAATAAAACAGTGGGGTTTAGTACCATGTTTTAGCCAAAGGCATGGAAATCTTGTTTGCACAGTCAAGGCACTACAGTTTCAGGCAAATCCCTATCTGCCTACAATAAGTGAACATGCAAATAAGGTACTAGCCTGTATAAAAAGAGATGTAGATCCACGAGATGCTAATATTATGCTACTTCTATATAAATCATTTGTTAGGCCTCATCTAGAATATGGAGTATGGTTTTGGGCACCAGTTCTTAAAAAATACATTATTTAACTGGGAATAGTAACATAGTAACATAGTAACATAGTAAATTAGGTTGAAAAAAGACACAAGTCCATCAAGTTCAACCTTCGCTTCATACCTCAGTAACTAAGAATTTTATAGCTTTCCTGCTACCAATTAAATTAGTCTTTATCAGACCTTCCTGATCTGCCTACTGATAAACAGTATAACTCTGTATGTTCCCTTTTGAAAGAAATGTATCTAATCTTCTCTTAAATGTGTCCATTGTATCTGCCATAACTACCTCCCTGGGCAATGAATTCCACAATTTGACAGACCTTACCGTAAAAAAACCCTTCCTCTGCTGAAGTTTAAACCTCCTTTCCTCTAATCTCAAGAGGTGTCCCCTGATCACCTGAGCAGGCCTTGGAATAAATAGCTCACCGCAGAGATCCTTGTATTGACCTCTCATATACTTGTACAATGTGATAAGGTCTCCTCTTAGTCGTCTTTTCTCTAGAGTAAATAAACCAAGTTTGTTTAGTCGTTCCTCATATGTCAAGTCCTCCATTCCCTTAATTAATTTTGTTGCTCTCCGCTGTACCCTCTCTAGTTCTAGTATATCCTTTTTCAGAACCGGTGCCCAAAATTGCACTGCATACTCAAGGTGAGGTCTTACCAATGATTTGTATAATGGCAAAATAATGTTATCCACTCTTGCTTCAATACCTCTTTTTATGCAAGACAGGACTTTGTTTGCCTTTGCTACTGCTGTTTGACACTGGTCACTGTTTCCAAGTTTGTAGTTGACAAGGATACCCAGGTCTTTTTCTAGCAACGAGTCACCTAAAATTATTCCATTAAGTTTATAAGTAGCCTTGGGATTGTTTCCTCCCAAATGCATGACTTTACACTTCCCCACATTAAACTTCATATTCCACATGTTTGCCCAATCTGACATTGTATGTAAGTCCCTCTGTAGAGAGAAAATATCCTGTTCTGAATTAATGACTTTGCATAATTTAGTATCATCTGCAAATATTGATATTTTGCTTTCTATATCTATTTCCAGGTCATTTATAAACATGTTAAAAAGCAGCGGACCCAATACTGAACCCTGAGGTACTCCACTCTCCACTTTAACTATACTGGAGAATTTTCCATTTACAACCACACACTGTTCCCTATCCTTCAACCAGTTTTGTATCCAATTGCAAAGGTTATCTCCTAGCCCCAATTTCCTTATTTTATACACCTGGCTGGAAGTGATCCAGCTGTCTTGGTACATATTGGAACCAATGACAAAATAGGAGGAAGATGGAGGTCCCTAAAGAATGATTTCAGGGATTTAGGGTGCAAGCTTAAGGCAAGGACCTCTAAGGTAGTATTTTCTGAAATACTACCTGTGCCATGCGCCAGTGCAGGTAGGCAGAGGGAGCTCAGGGAGCTTAATGCATGGCTCAAGCAATGGTGTAGGAAGGAGGGTTTTGGGTTTTTAGAACACTGGGCAGACTTTGCTCTTGGGTACAATCTATATGGAAGAGATGGATTGCACCTAAATGGTAGAGGAGCCTCTGTGTTAGGGGAGAGAATGCTAGGAAGCTTGGAGGAGCTTTTAAACTAGGAAAGGGGGGGGGGGGGTATAGATAGCAAAAATGGGGTAGATAGAGCAGATAGGAACTGGGTCCAAGTAAATGACCAGGGGGGTGGAGAAAGGGTGGGGAGAAATTTAGTCAGTAGGGAGGAACTCCTAGTAAATGAAGGTGAAGAAAAAAGGCATGTAGGGATTAATATATGTAAAGACTTCAAAATCAATTGTATGCTAGCAAATGCAAGAAGTATGGTAGATAAAATAGGAGAACTAGAATTGCTGGCGGTTAATGAGCAATTGGACATAATTGGAATAACAGAAACATGGTGGAACGATGCACATGACTGGACTGTAAATATAGAGGGCTATTCCCTGTTTAGAAGAGACAGAATTAATAGAAAAGGTGGAGGTGTGTGTTTATATTTGAAAACAGAGCTAAATCCAGTTTTGCAAGGTGATATTAGTGAGGAAACTGGCCAAACTGTGGAGTCCATGTGGGTAGAAATCGAGACTAAATGTGGTGTGAAAGGTAAAAAAAAGTTGTTGGTGGGCGTATGCTACAAACCACCAAATATCGATGACAATGATGAGGCCCAACTGCTATTGCAAATGAGGAAAGCTGCCCAGTTTGGGCATACTATAATTATGGGAGATTTTAATTATCCAGATATCAACTGGAAAAATGAGACCTGTCAGAGTGCTAAGGGTAGCAGGTTTTTGAACACGCTTCATGAAAGCTACATGTCACAAATGGTGGGAGCGCCGACAAGAAATAACAATGTATTGGACCTAGTGATCACTAATAACACAGAAATGGTATCCAATATTAAGGTAAGAGAACATTTGGGAAACAGTGATCACAACATGGTTACATTTGAGATCTGTCTGGCAAAGCAAAAATGTATAGGTTCAACCAAAACTCTTAATTTTAAAAAAGCAAACTTCAAATTGTTAAGGGCCTCAATGCAACACATAGACTGGGATATGTTATTTAAAGGCAAAAATACTGAGGAAAAATGGTCAGAATTCAAATTTAGGTTGCAGAAATGTACCCAACTGTATATACCAATGGGGAACAAGTGCAAAAGAAGTAAGTCACAGCCAATGTGGTTAACTGCACATGTAAAGAAGGAAATGGCAAGGAAAAAAAAAGCATTCAAATTATTTAAGTCAGAAGGAACTGAACAATCTTTCTTAAAATACAGGGAGAGCAACAAAGATTGCAAAAAGGCAATTAGGGTAGCAAAAATAGATAATGAAACTCGAATTGCAAGGGAAAGCAAGACTAATCCAAAAAAGTTTTTTAAATATATAAATAGCAAAAAACTTAAGAGGGAGTGCATTGGACCATTCAAAAATGAGATGGGTGAGTTGGTTAGTGAGGATAAGGAAAAGGCTGATGTTTTAAACACTTTCTTTGCATCAGTATATACAAGGGAGCAAGGAATGGTAGAAGAGCCTCCGCAAGTATCAAATAAAACAATACAATTAATAGATATTGGGTTAACTCAAGGAGATGTCATGGGAAGACTGAACAAAATTAAGACCGACAAAGCACCGGGTCCTGATGGTATACATCCAAGAGTCATTCAGGAACTCAGTGCAGTGTTAGCAAAACCCCTATATTTACTCTTTAAAGATTCTATTACCACAGGCTCAGTGCCACAGGATTGGCGAAGAGCTAACATAGTGCCTCTATTTAAGAAGGGAACTAAAACAGAACCTGGGAATTATAGACCAGTGAGTTTGACCTCTGTAGTGGGAAAACTATTAGAAGGCATAATAAGGGACTATATTCAGGATTACAACACAAAAAATAAGATCATTAGCACGAATCAACATGGTTTTATGAAGAATAGGTCATGCCAAACTAATCTTTTCAGCTTCTATGAGGAGGTAAGCAGCAACCTTGACAATGGCA
This sequence comes from Rhinophrynus dorsalis, assembly GCA_037306005.1. NCBI lineage: Eukaryota > Metazoa > Chordata > Amphibia > Anura > Rhinophrynidae > Rhinophrynus > Rhinophrynus dorsalis. Next base: position 235,192,519 of record CM074718.1, on the reverse strand, counting down.
AGGCAGTAGATGTAGTATATCTAGACTTTGCAAAGGCATTTGATACAGTACCACACAGAAACCTGCAGAAACCTGCAACAAAACTGATAAAGGGATTGGAGGATCTGAGTTATAAAAAGACACTAGCCAAACTGGGTTGGTTATATCACAGAAGATACATCTAAGGGGTGATATGATTACCATTTACAAATATATTCAAGGTCAGTACAAAGAACTATCCAATTAATTATTTACTCAAAGAGCTGAGCTAGGAATGAGAGGTCATAAATTAAGACTAGAGGAAAGGCTCTTTCGACTAAAATAAAAGTAGGAATTTTTTACAGTAAGGGTGGTAAAGCTATGGAATGCTTTGCCTCCGGATGTTGTGCTTGCAGATACTGTAACTGCTTTCAAAAAAAGCAATGGATACCTATCTAGCACAGAACAATATTGAAAATAGTGACAGATGGCTTCAAAGTCGATATTATATTATATAATGCAATATAATGAATATGGTATCTTATAGGCATGTGTATAATTGTGAGATAGTAAATCTATTGATAAGTGATATGTGATATATTTGTTTATGGATACATCTACGTCAAGTAGGAATTTGGTTTTAATCATTTGATAACAATATAGATTTTGTATATGTATTGTTTTGTTTTAATATTTTGACACTTTAGTGGTTATATGAACGAGCTGTTTTTGGATTAATAAAGAATTGTGAAGAGCACCCATCGAGCACGAACAAGATAAAGTGTCTTGCTCTTAGGCATGGTAGCCTCTCAATGGTGCTACAACTCACGTTTTTCACTCCCATGTGCCATTGCAGAGAGGAAATCTCCATATCCATATCAGACTGGTCCCGCCCACAGACAGTCCAGCTCCGAAATGTCAGGCAAATCCTCTCTGCACGAGAGAAACAGCATAACCACAGACGTACGTTCCGGCCTATGTGGGCCTCGTCGGTGTGGTGCAGCTGAATCCCTCTAGGCACATGGAAGCAAGGGTCCATGCCTGGGATACCCTTATACTTAGAGAGACAAAGAATTGTGAGGAGCACCCATCGAGCACGAACAAGATGAAGTGTCTTGCTCTTAGGCATGGTAGCCTCTCAATGGTGCTACAACTCACGTTTTTCACTCCCATGTGCCATTGCAGAGAGGAAATCTCCATATCCATATCAGACTGTTTTTGGATTAATGTTTTTGCTAGAATATGATGCCATTCAGTCTAGAAGCACTCTGGCCATTTATTATGTGGCAACTCAGAATGTTGTCTTATTAGAAAGCGAATATAACATCTTTCTGGTTGCTACTTAACCCTTGGAGCTGGCAATGCGCATGTTGTACTGCCTTGCGATATATTGGATTTCAGTGTGTCGCTTTGCGGTGCATCGATGTGCTTTTGTAGCGCTGCAGGAGGGTTAGATTGATTAATATACATATTTGGAATGCTTATCCAGTGTTTACTGTGGTGATACAATGTAGCTACTGGTTTAGTTATGCATTAACGCTGATTCTGTAGTTGCTTTGGTTGAAGTGATTATCAGGTGCATTAATTAGACTGGATGGTTACTTTTGCTTTGGATTTAGATGTTAGAGGCGGGTTCGTTCGTAACCACTAATTAGATACTTGATGTGATTGGTGTTGGAGTGTTTAAATGTTACCAATCCAATGTTTGACTTGATGGTCATGATTAAACGCATCTAGCGTGAAACGAGTGGACTATGTAGCTTTTGCACTGCACGAGACATGAGACTTTATCTCTGTTGTCTGTAAGATATTTGATTGTATTTTAACGATCTTTGACAATAAAGGAAATATTTTTTATCATTTTTCATCATTATATTCCTCGTTGGATTAGTGCAGCCATCCTTTATTATTATTATATGCTTAGAGTGTATAAGAAGAATACCCTGGCGAGCACATTCTACGAGGGGATCAAGTACTATGCCTGTGGACCCTCACTGATTAAGAGAGCCTGTGGAAACTCTTTGAAGCACCAACGTTTTGTTTGTATCTACCCAAGTCTAATATCAGCCTGGGGGAGCAGGTCCACATTTCTAGATTTTCTGTTTCTCTATTCTTTCTATTTCCCTTGTCTGTCTGCCTCCTCTTGTTCTGCTGAGACCCTCTATAGCACAAATTTTCATCTGGTTAGGCTGGGGCGGGTGTGTGAGTGTGTGTGTGTGTGGGGGGGGGTTCATGATGCAGTTTCTAAGTGGCAATTTGCTCCTATTCTTCAGGATGTCGTTTCTAAGTGGCAATTTGCTCCTCTTCTTCATAAGATAAATGAGTACTACTAATGGCACTCTGCGAGTGTTAAAAGTTAATGCAAGGGGGCTTAATTTACCCAAGAAAAGATCTCTTAATGGCTGCATGCCAACGTGGTTCTAGTACAAGAAACCCACTTTCCACTGCTTAACCCCCAGCTTTAGCCAAAACATTTTTACTCCAGAGCCTGGCTGGTGTCTAGTCATGACAATAAGGAAAAGAAGGGGGTGATCATATTGATGTATAGGGATGTCCCTTGGTATGAGAAAGGCACCTGATGGCAGGTATGTGTTCGTGAAGAGTCTCCTACTGGGTAAACCATTTACTTTTGCCTTAATTTACACTCCTAATTCCACACAAACATGCTTTCTAGCTAGTGTGCGCAGGAAACTGATTTCCAGGAAGGCCGGCTTCTCTTGGGAGGGGATTTCAATATCCCTTCAGAGTCATCTGTTGACTGCTCAACCGGTGTGTCATGAATTGCTGTTGACAAGTGGGGGTAGGTGCTGAGTACCACTGGTGGATACCTGGAGATTCTTAGACCCCACCTCACATGATTATACTTATTACTCTCCTCCTCATGGCAGATAGATTATATTTTTCTGGAGCAATATCAGGTACACACACTTAAAAAGGCCCGCATACAACCACGCATGTGGTCTGATCATTGCCCAGTGTGAGTCGAGTGCCAGATTGCTCATGCTCCAGGGGGCTTCCGAGCATGCAGGCTCAATGAGCATCTACTGGAGGATGAAGAAACTCAGGGCCTTTTTGCCACAGCACTCAGAAAATATTTTGAGACCAATGAGAATGATCTCACTTCTTCTTTTGCTATTTGGAAGGCCCACAACCTTCAAGGGTATTGTATTGCTTGGGGTTCCTACAGATCAAAACAGAGACAGATGTGGGTTAACAACTTCTTCGAAAAAATATAGGACTTGGAAAAACAACATAAACATGACCCGTCTGCGGAGACTGCCATGGCTTTGGAGACATGCAGGCAGGAATTAGTGTTTTCAAGATGTCTCTGAGACATCTCAGGATGTCTCTGAGAATGCTGTTAGGGCCATGCTGTCTTAGCAAAATGGTCAAAATAATCTGCTAATTGCCTTTCTCTAATAATTTGTTTAAAGAGACAGAAAATTGTCAGCAATCCAACTCCCACTTTAGTAGTGGTGACAAATGCTGTAGAGAGCTAAGTCAACTTTTTTGTCTTCACAGACCAGCAAAACTTTGAGTATCCCCAAACTAAATGATTTTATCCTTATCATCAAGCCATATTATTCTCGGGTACTGGTTTCACCTTACTTACCAGCCAGGGTCTCAGAATGGATGGTCTCTCCCATCAATTTCTTTAGATGGTTTTGTCTCAGATGACACTTTCTTAGTTCATGGCCTTTTCCTTCTGGCTTTATTTGATATATATGCCCATAAAGTCATGCCCTGGGCTAGATTTGGATCTGGGGGAAAGCAGAATATCAAAATACAAACAATATGTCACCCCTGTGATAACAACACAGTCTGATGTTGCTAAATTGTACTTATAGGAACAATTATTGCAATAAAGGCTCAAAGGTAAAAGAGTCTAAATCTGGATACCTATAAGCAGCCCCTTACTAAAGAAAGGCAACGTCTGCATTGGTCAGTCTTATTCAACCTCCCCTCAGGAGGCTCAAATTGTGGTCTTCTTACTGGTGACCCTTAATCTGGAATGACAATCATAATGGCTACTATAAATGAACTCTGTGTGGACTGGTTACCTCTTTGAGCTAAGCATGGTTTTAAATTCCTCCAGGCTTATACCAGCCTACTGGTGTACTCATCCCAGTATGAATCTTACTCAACTAGGGTCAGATATTTGGCATTACAGCTGACACCATCCTTCTATCTCTAGTCCTTGAGTTACACTTCTGACCAGTATTTCACTCCAGCTTCACTCACAAGCTTGATTCTCAAGTATCATATTTGCAGAGATTGCCAGTCTTTCAGCTGTTGTTCACTGTTTCTTTTACCACCATCAGGATCCAGCATCCTAATATTATCCTAACAGCATCATTTAAAATTGGCATGATTATGAACTGAAAAAAATTACTGTAAGAAATTAAGAAAACTGTAGTTTTAAGGTTTGTTGAACAATTTAACAGATAGGAAGGAAACAATGTAGTTTATAGTAATCTCTTCAAAATCATTGAATCTGTATGTGGCATTTGACAGTAGGCGGAGTATGCTGATTCTTGCAAATATTAAAGACTGCAATCTGTTAGAAATAGTCCACTGAACTTAATTCCCCATGCACAGCACTACACTCCTTGTTAGATAACCATGTTTTCTTTGGAGCAAATGTTCATTGCTAATAAGCCATGATCAGAAGTGGTATTTAAAAATATGTGCAGCTATTCTTTCTAATGATATAATTCAGGAAAAACCCTACAAACATTTTATTGCAGTAATTAAAATTGGCATTGTAATGACTGACAGGGGAATTTACATTATGCATGTACTCATTATCTAGTAATAAAAGAATTATGTGATATATTTTTATAGATTTGTTGCTTTGACATTTCTACTTCTGGAGAAAGAAAGCAAGGGAGTAATAAAGTATACAACTAGAAAAGTCATCTGTCATACTGTTTTCAAGATCACCGTTACCAAATGTGAAGATACAGTATATTGTGATACAATATTATGTTTTAGGACAAACTTTAAAAATAGAGTTAACTAATCAAAAGCTAGTCCTTGTTCTCATAATACTATGGAAAAGATGGAAGACAGGACCATCTAAAACTAAAATCTTTATTATAAATTTTAACACACAAGATAAAAATACATGTAAAATCCCTTGGTATAAATTATTTAACTCCCCAGCCTTGATAACAGTGAACCATGGTCAGCTAGTTCTTTTTTCTAGTCATAGTTATTCAGTTGTCCTAGTGAGGGGTAGGCAAAAGGTCCTGTTGTGTTCCAGAGAAAATATCAATGAAAACCATGTTGTTGTCCACTTTTTTGTTGGAAATTACGCATTAAATACAGCGATTAAGGGATTGATCCAAATGTTGGAGTTAAAACCAATGTGAATAAAAAAAAGGCCTTTGCAAGTTAACCAAGATTGGTTAACATGAGATTCAAATCTCCGTTACCCAGAAAGGCTAACAGGCGACTCCCTACAAAACACACGGAAACTACAAAACCTGCATTGCCTATAATCTGACCTCATCGCTTTCACAAAACACATGATAAATAATGTGCGGTACGTCCCAATCAAAGAAAGAAGCGCACATCCAACAATACCTAGTGCCCCAGCCAATCACAGCACCCCAAAGTATCAAGTTCAGTCGAATAAACTATATATAGACCCAAAATAACCAATGCATCATTGTCTGTGTTTCGAGTTCCAAGAGCTAGATCACAGTACCCAGGAGCGGAGGCTAGAGTGAGAGAAGTTAGTAGTTGTTGGAGAGTTGTCACCTTAAAGTGACACATAACAAACTTTTGCACATATCCACAACACGCATCCAAACACACATACCCACACGTAGCCCATTTTTTTTTCATAGTAAACTACATTCACTTTAAAATTTTATTTGACAGTATGAGTCTGTGAGTGCAAGTGCGTGACATAGTGAGTGAGTGTATGAGGGCCTGATTGAGTACCTGTGTGTGAGTGGGTGAGAGAAATGGAGAAGAGAGGAGGAGAGAGGGATGAGGAGAGTAGGAGGAGAGGAAGAAGAGGAGCAGGTGGGCATCCCCGGTCAGGGTAGGGGTGGGAGAGGGAGATCCCCAGGGAGGATGGGGAGCCATGCCTGAGTAGGCACACAGATAACAGGGCCATAGCTGGCAGTGGGACGAGGGGGTATGTCAGGGGGAGCACCCAATACAGCCAGGGCCATCACAGGCAGGGCCTGAGATCCAGAGCCAAGGCTATCAAAGAATCTATCGGGGTGAGAAGGAGGAAAGGGTTTCACTGAGGAGGAGAACCTCGTCCTGGTGGAGGCCATCATCACAATGGAGAGAATCCTGTTCCCCAGGGGGAAGGTTGTTCGCATGGGGGCCAAGAAGAAAGCAGCATACAGGGAGGTCCTGGCTGCTATGAGTGCAGTATCCAGCTGCAGCTGCTCACTGGAAGCTGTCAAGAAGAGGTGGGCAGACTGCAAGGCCAATGTCAAAAAAGAAAATGGGACAGGAGTCTCTGCATGTTGCCAGCACAGGGGGTGGTCCACCCCTGCACATGGACTACAGCGAGTGGGAGTTGGCAGTATGCAGGACCCTATCTGCAACAGCGGTGCAGGGGATCCCGGGATGGAGTGACACCAGGGATGAAAGGAGCCTCCAGACCACTGGTAAGTGCATCACTTTGGCTCCCTCTGCTGGCCGGCTGAGTCAGGCGCGTGTCACTGGGGGATTCCTTGAGTGACGTGTGCAGCCTTAAAGTGACACTGCTCCACCTACCTGGGGTGGAGCTTAAAGTATTTAAACTGCCTGGACACTAATTCACTTGCCCTTTCGTGGTGTCCATTGCAGTTGGCTAGTGTTTTGTGCTTATCTTGGTTTGTCTGACTACCAGTTCTGGTGCCAACCTTTGGTTTGTTGGACTACCCGCTCTGTGTATGACCCCGGTTTGGCTGACATTCCTTCTGGTGTGGACCTGCGGCTCTGGTAGACTAACTCCTCTATGTATGACCCTTGGCCTGGCTGACTATCCGTCTCTGGTACTGACCTTTGGCTCTGTCTGACTACCCGCTCTGTGTATGACCCTGGCTAGTCCTACCTATTTGGTACGACTTGCGGCTGTTTCAGTATTGTTCCGTGGGTCTCCTGTTGTCTGACTACCCACCTTGATGCTACCTGGGGTTGTCCACTGCGCACCCAGCATACCACCGCTCCAGTGGATAACTGGTAGGGTACTCCTGGTGGTCCCGGCAGATATCTCCTTGTTCCGGTTCATCTACTGCGGTGTTCAGGTGTGGCCCTGTAGCACAGTAGCCTTTTCTGGATTCTTGGCTGTTCAGGTGCGGACCTGCATGTAGTAGCCTTTCCTTGTACCTTGTCTGTCCAGGTGCGTACCTGGGGCTTTGTAGCCTTTCTCTTTACATTGTCGGTACAGGTGTGTACCTGTGTTATCCTTCAGGTGTGGACCTGAGGCAGCTAATCTCCACCCTGTCTTCAGGAGCTCAGCTCGGTGCTTCCACAGCAGCTAGCCTTCGTTATATCTGCCATATTGTATTTATTGCTGTTGCCGTTCTTTGTGTATGTGCATGTTCTAAATAAGAGTGCGTTACCTACAGTACTTGTCCACTTGTCATTACTGAGTCTGTGAAAGTACGAAAGGGCCATGTCTATGGACGGTACTGGTAACCCTTCGGCACAGCACCTACTAGCCAGGGTGGAGGCTCAGGATCAACGAATTGATCAAATAACATTTGCATTACAGACCCTGTTAAACCGTACTGCACACCTCGACCGTCCTGTCGGACAACCGGTGGCCCGCCCCGTTTATATGGAAATGGTACCGCAAGCATTTCCCAATGAGCACAGCAAGATCGGATTACTAATTTCACTTTTGTCTGGCAAAGCATTGGCGTGGGACAATCCTCTTTGGGAGAAGGAGAAACCCGTCATTCATGATTTTGTTGGGTTTGTGGCCGCATTTAAACGTGTGTTTGACATACTTGCCTGCTCCACCTCTGCTGCTAAACAATTAATGTCTATCCACCAGGGCAGTCGTACAATTTGATTTCATTTATCATTTTGATTGATACTCGTATCAGAGAGAGACCGTTATATAAGGAGCGTCTGCGGAGGCCTCCAGTTCGATTGTCACCGACGTTTAATTGTCCACCCATTCCTCCCTCACCTCCCAAGCCTCCTAGTTCTGACCTAGGAGGTGGGGAGCCTATGCAGTTGGGATTTACCCGACTGTTGGCACAGGAAAGAGCATTCTGCAGAAGGGAAGGGCTGTGTCTTTATTGTGGTAAACCCGGACATTTGTTGCGCAATTGTCCCATACGTCCGGGAAACGGCCGCACCTAGAGTCACGTAGGGGACAAACTCTAGGTGGGGTCTCACAGTCCCCAGGAGATTTCCAAAAGAAACCCACTCTGGAGGTCAACCTTTCTTGGGCCAAATCCTCTGTAATAACCCCGGCCCTAATTGATTCTGGAGCAGCGTGTAACGGTTTGTTCAACACTCAGACACAGTGGTTAGGATAAAACACAGTTTTATTGAAACAAACACAATGATAATTACCCTTAACGGGCTATAGCGTATTTCAGCAGAATTATACAGGTGTAATACAGGACTTAGATACATATGCCTACACAGGCCCAGTATAATAGGAAGCAAGAGAGTTCATATACTGTCACAGGTCAGGCATGATAGGGTGAATACCCAGAGTAGTAGCACAGCATGAGTTAAAGTCCCAATAGATATAATCAGTCTCTGTTGTGGTGAGTTCTCAGTAAAGCCCAGTATAATGGAATAACAGCGAATAGGAGACTGTAGTGCTAGAATGGAGACAGAGCACTGGTAATCCGCCGGAGCAGAGCTGAGACTTATACCCACTGCCGTAGCAGTAAACGGAGGCCACAATAATACTCTGCAAGAGCTGAACGGAATAGAGCCAACGGCACCCTGCTGGAGCAGTAATGGAGGCAACAGTACTCTGCAAGAGCTGAATGGAACACAGCCAATGGCACACTGCTTGTAGCAGTAACGGAGGCAACAGGGTTCTCTGCAAGAGCTGAACAGAAACGCAACCAATGGCGCACAGTTGCAGAAGTAACGGAGGCAACAAGGAGTACTACAAGGGTTAACGGAAGACTCAACCAATGGCACACTACCATAGCAGTAACAGAGACAACAGTGAAGCTCTGCAAGAGTTAACGGGAGGCCCAGCCAATGGCACACTGCCATAGCAGTAACGGAGGCAACAGTAAGCTCTGCAAGAGTTAACGGAAGGCTCAGCAATAGGTACACTGTCGTAGCAGTAACTGAGGCAACAGTAAGCTCTGCAAGAGTTAACAGAAGGCTCAGCAATAGGTACACTGCCATAGCAGTAACGGAGGCAACAGTAAGCTCTGCAAGAGTTAACGGGATGCTCAGCAATAGGTACACTGCCGTAGCAGTAACGGAGGCAACGCAGAACACTCTGCCAGGTAGGCCCAATCAAGGCGGAAGTCAGAGAGGAACAGGAGAGTCGGGCCGGATCACGGAGCAGGAATGTCAGACAATCCGGGTCAGGTCACGGAGCAGGAACATCAGCCAGGCCAGGTCGAATCATGGAGCAGGAACGTCAGACAAGTTGGGTCAGGTCACGGAGCAGGAACGTCAGCAAGACCGGGTCGAATCACGGAGCAGGAACCAGAAGCAGAGTAGTCTAACGGGCCAAGTCGGTACACGGAAACACAGCAACTCAAGTCAGCACTGGTACAGGAACACCACAAAAGGGCACCAGACAGGTGCCAGAGCCCAGTATAAAAAGGACATACTGGGCGGGCCAAACATAGCTCAGCCAATAGGAGCGCATCACACAGAGACTGACAGAAAGCACGGGGACCGTGATACAGCGGTTCACTTCATTGATGCAGGTTTTGTAGGGAAACATGCCATTCCTGTATTGCCACGGGCATCTCCATTGACGATAGAGGCTATTGATGGCAGGCCATTACAACTGCCTCAGGTGACTCATGAGACCATTGCTGTAGACCTATTGGTGGGAGCCCTACATCATGAGACACTCCAGTTTCGGGTCATAAACTCCCCACATCATGCGGTCATTCTGGGGTTTCCGTGGCTTCTCAAACATAACCCCAGGATGGACTGGCACAATTGCGATATCTTGTCTTGGTCTCCACATTGTACAGAGTCATGCCTGACTCGTCCTGTTAGAATTTTGGGCCTGTCTCCTTCCGCCTCCACCTCCTCCTCCACCTTACCTATGGAGTATCTGTCCTTCAGGGAGGTTTTCAACAAGGTACAGGCCACAACTCTTAGACCATATGACTGTGCTATCGAGTTGGTGCCAGGGGCAATACCTCCTAAAGGTCGGGTGTACCCCCTTTCCTTGGCCGAAAACCAGGCCATGGAGGACTATGTGGCGGACGCCCTCTCTAGAGGGATTATTAGGAAATCCACCTCCCCGGCATGAGCAGGGTTCTTCTTCGTAAAGAAGAAGGATGGCGAATTGAGGCCGTGTATTGACTACCGGGGGCTCAATAAAATTATGATCAAAAATGCATACCCCATTCCACTGATAACAGAGTTATTTGACCGGTTGCGTGGATCAACTGTCTTTACTAAGCTTGATTTACGGGCCGCATATAACCTGGTGCATATCAGAGAAAATGATGAATGGAAGACAGCATTCAACACCAGGAGTGGTCACTACGAATATCTGGTAATGCCTTTCGGTCTGTGCAACGCTCCTGCTGTCTTCCAGGAGTTCATTAATGATGTGTTGCAGGACCTTTTGATGAGTTGTGTGGTCGTCTACCTGGATGACATTCTCATCCATTCCCCAAATATTGAGCAACACCTTACGGATGTGGCAAAAGTGTTGTCACTCCTAAGGGCTAATCATCTTTTCTGTAAATTGGAGAAATGTGAATTTCACCAGTCCCAGGTGACCTTCCTGGGGTATGTAATTTCGTCTTCTGGGTTGGCTATGGACCCTGGGAAACTGTCGGCAGTACTCCAATGGCCTCTTCCTGTGGGACTCAAAGCTATTCAAAGATTCCTGGGCTTTGCCAATTATTATCGAAAATTCATAAGACACTTTTCGACTATTATTTAACCTATTACGGATATGATGCACAAGGGTTCTAATACCTCTGAATGGTCTCCTGGTGCTCTGCATGCCTTTGAAACACTCAAGGCAGCTTTTGCGGCCGCCCCGCTTTTGAGACACCCCAATCCTAAGTTGCCATTTACTCTGGAGGTTGACACGTCTGAGATGGGAGTAGGCGTCCTCCTGTTTCTGCGGTCATTTCCTGATGAGCCGTTGCTGCCGTGTGGGTTTTTTTTCTCACAAACTCTCTAAGCCAGAGACCATGTATGACGTTGGAGATCGTGAATTTTTGGCCATTATTCTGGCATTACGTGAATGGCGACATTTACTTGAGGGCACTCCCGTTCCATTTCTGATCCTTACTGATCACAAAAATCTGTGTTACCTTTCTGAGCAAAACGCTTGTCCTCACGACAGGCTCGATGGCCATTATTCCTGCCACGCTTTAATTTTGTGGTATCTTACCTGCTTGGTACTAAAAACATTAGGGCTGACGCTCTGTCCAGTCAGTTTGGGTCCTTGTCTAAAGAGGAGTGCGATCCTATGCCTGTGATTTCGCCGGATCGTATTCTGGCAACCATTCGCACCAGTATTACTTCCCCTCTGGGGTTTGAGATATTGGCGGCCCAGGGGACGGCCCCAGCTGGAAAACCTCAGGGGAGATGCTTTGTACCCGAGACCTTAAGGGCCAAACTATTGGAGACCCACCACTCCTCTAAAGCAGCTGGGCATATTGGCACAGATCAATTGTTTTGGTCCGTATCACGATTATTCTGGTGGCCCAGCATCCGTAAAGATGTATCTGCCTCTGTGGCAGCATGTGGGCATGTGGGCCTCCTGCTTCCAGTACCTAATGGGGAGAGGCCTTGGTCTCACATCTCCATTGATTTTATGGTGGAAATGGTGTTTTATATATATATATATATATATATATATATATGATGTTATATTTCGGACCATCACGATAATTGGGCGAGCCTGTTACCGTGGGCAGAGTTTGCTCAGAATTGTGCCATGAATTCATCTACTCAGAATTCCCCATTCATGATTAACTATGGCTTTCAGCCTTCTGTACTCCCTGAGTTATTTGAGGCGCAAAATATTCCTGCTCTGGAGAAGCATTTAAGGGAACTCCGCTCCACATGGGTACAGGTGCAAAGAACCCAACCTACAGCAAAAAAGACAGGCTGACTGCAGACGATTGCCAGCACTAGTATTTCAGGTGGGGGAGAGAGTCTGGTTGTCCATACGAAACCTGAACCTACAAGTACCTTGTAGAAAACTGGCTCCCCGGTTTGTGGGTCCTTTCCGTGTCCTGCATAAAATCAATCCAGTCGCCTATGCTCTAGAACTGCCAGCCAATATGTGCATTCACAATGTATTCCATGTTTCATTATTAAAACCTTTGGTCTGCAACCGGTATACTTCTGCTCCTGTACGCCCGGATCCCGTGAGAGTTGCAGATCACGATGAGTATGAAGTACAGAGCATTCTCGATTCTCGTAGGATACGAGGTCAATTACAGTATCTTGTACATTGGAAAGGGTATGGACCTGAGACGCGTTCCTGGGTTTCTGCTACTGATATGCATACTCCCATGCTCATACGATGGTTTCATTCACATTTTCCATCTAAGCCTCGACCGCCTCAGCGGGGGAGGGGGTGTTGAGGGGGAGGTACTGTAAGCGTTCACGCTTACCTTCTAGGGAACCGGCTGCTCCGTGCCCCGTTCGGCAGCCGGTCCCCAAGGCGTTCCGGATGCAGGCTTCCTGTGCCTGTGCATGTAGCCTGCATTGCTCTGGCTCCCTCTGCTGGCCGGCTGAGTCAGGCGCGCGTCACTGGGGGATTCCTTGAGTGACGTGTGCAGCCTTAAAGTGACACTGCTCCACCTACCTGGGGTGGAGTTTAAAGTATTTAAACTGCCTGGACACTAATTCAACTTGCCCTTTCGGGGTGTCCAGTGCAGTTGGCTAGTGTTTTGTGCTTATCTTGGTTTGTCTGACTACCCGTTCTGGTGCCAACCTTTGGTTTGTTGGACTACTCGCTCTGTGTATGACCCCGGCTTGGCTGACATTCCTTCTGGTGTGGACCTGCGGCTCTGGTAGACTAACTCCTCTGTTTATGACCCTTGGCCTGGCTGACTATCTGTCTCTGGTACTGACCTTTGGCTCTGTCTGACTACCCGCTCTGTGTATGACCCTGGCTAGTCCTACCTATTTGGTATGACTTTCGGCTGTTTCAGTATTGCTCCGTGGGTCTCCTGTTGTCTGACTACCCACCTTGATGCTACCTGGGGTTGTCCACTGCGCACCCAGCATACCAACGCTCCAGTGGATAAGTGGTAGGGTACTCCCGGTGGTTCCGGTTCATCTACTGCGGCGTTCAAGTGTGGCCCTGTAGAACAGTAGCCTTTTCTGGATCCTTGGCTGTTCAGGTGTGGACCTGCATGTAGTAGCCTTTCCTTGTACCTTGTCTGTCCAGGTGTGTACCTGAGGCTTTGTAGCCTTTCTCTGTACATTGTCGGTACAGGTGCGTACCTGTGTTATCCTTCAGGTGTGGACCTGAGGCAGCTAATCTCCACCCTGTCTTCAGGAGCTCAGCTCGGTGTGGACCTGAGGCAGCTAATCTCCACCCTGTCTTCAGGAGCTCAGCTCAGCTAGCTTTCGTTATAACTGCCATATTGTATTTATTGCTGTTGCCGTTCTTTGTGTATGTGCATATTCTAAATAAGAGTGCGTTACCTACAGTACTTGTCCGCTTATCATTATTGAGTCTGTGACAATCACAATGTCATACATAGAGTGGCAAAGAGGTTAGCACATAACCCCTTGAGTGCCACAGGGCTAAGCAATGCATTGTTTGACAATACATCGGCCAGTTCCTTGGCAATCAACGAGTTATGGAAGACAGCAAGGCTGGTAAATGAACTGTGTTCTGGAGTAATGTTACTGCATGTCAGGGCTAGGCGTTGTACATGTTTGTAATTAGTGCAAGTGGAATGGTCAAGGTTCAGCTTTCTGAATCATATGTAGCCTGCAGAGTGTGGCTGGTCAGGGGGCATTTGCTGCCATCACCACTCTGCAGGACATATGTGATTCACAAGGCTCAACCATGACAAGGGAGACATTCACTAGGGTGTTAGAAAGAGGTGACATGTGTACATGACAACTGCAGTGTCATCACATCTGCAATCCCTGTGTTATTCTGTGGAGCCAATGCACTGAGATCTAAACAACTCATGACATATCAGTGCTTAGGCTCCATAGCATAACATAGGAAAAGGTAGAAGTAACCTCCAATAGTACAGTATAACCATGCACGTTTGCTGTGTGTTAGGATTTTAACTGTCCTGGGGTGTTTTTAGGGGTGGGTGAAAAGTAAAAAATTTCCTGCAAAAAATTTTGCGAAAACGTGCCGATTTTTCGCTTTTCCAGGGGAAAATTTTGCCTTTCCGCCTATGCAAAAATGTCCTTCTTTTCGCCTATTTTAACAAATTTTCCGCCTATGTTAACACATTGCCTATTTTAACATATTTTTCACCTATATTTCCTATAGGTACTACATTTCCCACTGTAATATTACTTCTTCTGAGGGCTGAAGTTTAGAAATAAGTGGTGGAAAGTCAAAGTTGTAAGTCCTACAGCAAAATATGCATTTGTCCTTTGCCCACAACACTTTCTTGCTTAAGTGACACTGACGCATATTCATGATGATATCAAGTAATAAAAAAAATAAAGTACAACCTACAATGTGGTAGATATGTATTTTTAGTGGTGGTGGTAGAGGACTAGCATGGTGTGATTTGTGTACATATTTTTACCATTGTCATACTCTATCCTCCTTCTCAGATTATTGACACACATTACTTATCGGTCATAGCAGTGTTCCCATCTGTCCTTCACCTCCTCATCTGTACTGCTGTTAATATATTTGTGGGAGGGTTCCCCTGAAAAGCTATGACTAGATGAAAGTGGAGGTAACTAGCTAACCTCAACCTAACTTGCTGATGATGATACAGGCATGTTAGAAGGCCTGGACTAACCTTTGTAAATACGTGTGTCTGAGGGATGGTGATGGTGGGGACTGCTTGACGCGTCCGTAAGGAGGTGAGAGAGTGTGTGGTTTAAGAGGCTCTCTTGCCCCTCCCACAAATGCAGGCAAAGCCTGCTCACTTGTGGGAGGGTTCCCCTGAAAAGCTATGACTAGATGAAAGTGGCGGTAACTAGCTAACCTCAACCTAACTTAATTCTTACTTTTATTGAGAACATTAGTATGTCAAAGATGAAAGAGCGAAGCGAATTTCAGCTGTCGGTTCCGGAATATATCTGGCAAAACATTGAGACCTCCATCTCCCTAATTTTTGGATAACATGAGGAGGAGTGTGATGACTCGATGCCGCTGAAGCTGTGCCTATTCGGAATGAGTGACCAGATTAATGATCTGGGTTGGCGCCTACCCTGGATAAAGATATGCGAATTAGTTTGGTAAAAGTGGAAGTTGTGAGAGGACCATTGTGCATTGGTAATAGAGGGCTAGAATCAGCTTTAGAGGGCAACTGAAAATAAAGTAGAAAGAGCTTTGACTGGACACCAATTATCATGTGTGGGAAATATAGGAATTAGGGCGCCTTTACTTGTTTGGTCTGTTTTTGATTTAGTGAGGTGAAAAATGAAATGATCTGAGTTGACTTGTAAGTTGCTTTTTGTAGGAAATGATGTAGATGAATGAGATTTGAGGAATTCACCTGGTCTCAAGAAGCCAAAAAAGCCTAGACAGATGGCAGCGAGTAACACTTGACTAGCGTTAGGACCAAAAGGGTTAGAAGATAAGAACTCGTAAAGTTTGCGAAAGAGAGCGCCTGATATCGGAAGTCTCTTTTTGGCTTGAATCTGAGGGGTTTTGTCGAGTCCCTTCAGGAGCAATTTGACGTGGTAGTTTGTGAAAAGGGAAGGACAATCTGGATGAATGAAGGATAGGTGGTGTCGAATGCCTGCAAGATGTAATCTAATAGAATGGGGGGAAAGGTGCAGAGCTAAGTGGCAATGGGCAGCGTAATCTAATATAGCATGAGTAGAGTAATTACAAGGAGTTTTATTCAGAATTAGAAATTTGTTGAAAGCCGCCCATGCCATAGCGTAACTCTTTTTTGTACTTGGGGCAAGGGCCATGTTGAAGATAGACTCTGTGGCTGGGAGGACTATCATTCGAGGGTTAATAAGTTGACAGGAGGAGAGGGCATCGGATGGCGGCTGGCTTGAGGATTGAGGTCGAGAAATGTCTGTAAATCAGAAAGAAGAGTGTTAGTAGTGTGGGAATTGGAAGTGGGGGAAGAAATAAATAAATAAATTAGGGGAATAGTGAGACATGAAAAGCTGTAAAGTGAATAGGCTGACCAGGGAATTAAATGTGAAATAAAGATTTCTTTAGAGAGTTTGCAACTGGCCGACATGGCTACGATCCGTTTGAACTACCAGCGGCTCGAAAGTAAGGAGAATTTAGCTATTGTTAAGACAGCCTCATTAAGTTGGGTTAAGTCCAGACCTTGATTACTAGATTCTTACCGAATCCGGGTAGCTTGCGGTGTGGCCGTTAACTGGAGTGCCTGCCGAGGCACTTCCTTGAGGAGACGTACTGGGTGGCGCGCAGTGATGACGTCACTGTGACTGACGAACCTGCTTCTAAACGTACGAGGTGGATGAGGGAGAAGCCTCTGACGGGAGGAGTTAGTTGCCTGATTGAGCTGGAATGAAGCGGTGACACGCTTCTGCTTGACGCGTCCGTAAGGAGGTGAGAGAGTGCGTGGCTTAAGACGCCCACTTGCCCCTCCCACAAATGCAGGCAAAGCCTGCTCACTTGTCCTGGCTTTGTCTGTCATGTGTGGTTTCTCCTACTACTACTTCTATTACTGGAGCTAGATGTTGATGTAATTCTATTGCCACTACTACTAGGTGTCAAAGGTGCAGCACTATCACGGTGCCCGTGATTGCTCTCTGTTTGTGTTTATCACCAGTAGGGGGCTCTTCATTGGCTGGCTGCCTTCAGCCCGCCCTGTATTCCCTATTTAAACCTAGCCTGGGCACCCTTTGGTTGCCCTTTTGTGTTGTCTCTATGCTGTTTGAGTCTTCACCTTGTTCCTGAGTATCCTGGGCCTCTGCTGTGTTCCTGCGACCTGTGTTCTACCTGTTCCAATGTTTCCAGTCGAGTAGTTCCTGCCTCCGTCTGATCCGGTTGAGCCACCACTTCCTGCTGCCAGTCTCCGCCGTCGCTCCTGATTCTGGTTGATCATCTGCTTGCTGGATCCTGCTTCCATCTGCTAGTTCCTGTCCAGTTCGTCTTCAGCCTTCTGACATTCCTGGGTCACCTTGGTGACATTTCTATCTTGCCAGTTATGCAGTACGCGGGTACTGGTTGCTTGACAGCCACCCGGCTGCCTCAGTTATGTTAGCGTTCCACGTACAGGGTACTCGATCGCTCCTCTAGCCTCCCGGCTGACTCAGTATTGTTAGCGTTCTACGTACAGGGTACTGGTTCGCTCTTCTCACCACCCGGTTGTCTCAGTTATGTTAACATTCCACGTACAAGGTAACGGTCCGCTCCTCTAGCCACCTGGCTGTCTCAGTATTGTTAGCGTCCCACTTACAGGGTACTGGTTCGCTCCTCTAGCCACCCGGCTGTCTCAGTAAGTTAGCGTTCCACGTATGGGGTACTGGTTCGCTCCTCTAGCCACCCGGCTGTCTCAGTATTGTTAGCGTTCCACGTACAGGGTACTGGTTCGCTCCTCTAGCCACCCGGCTGTCTCAGTATTGTTAGCGTTCCACATACAGGGTACTGGTTTGCTCTTCTCACCACCCGGTTGTCTCAGTTATGTTAGCGTTCCACGTACAAGGTACCGGTTCGCTCCTCTAGCCACCCGGCTGTCTCAGTATTGTTAGCTTCCCACGTACAGGGTACTGGTTCGCTCCTCAAGCCACCCTGCCGTCTTGCAGTATTGTTTGCGTTCCACGTACTGGGTACTGGTTCTCTCCATGCACACCTGGTTGCTACTATAGTGTTATGGCGTTCCATCTGTGAGGGCACTGGTGAGAGCCACACCCATCACTATCTCTGCTGCTGACGGCCTACTTAATGACTTAGCCTCATCTTCATCACAGTGACTATTGTTCCACCTTCCAGTCACTTGGGCGAGTGGTTGTCATTATCTATGGGCTGCCTTGCCCAGTATTGGTAAGGCCGGTAGAATCTATCCTATTCCTTGGGTTGCCTTACCCGGTATTGGCAAGGCTGGTAGAGCCGGTGTTATCTCCTGTCAATTGGCTGCCTTGCCCGGTATATGGTAAGGCCGGTAGAACCTGTCCTGTTTCCTTGGGTTGCCTTACCCGGTATTGGCAAGGCCGGTAGAGCCAGTGTTAAGCCTCCTATCCAGTGGCTGCCTTGCCCGGTATCTTGGCAAGGCCGGTAGAGCCTTACCACACGAATTCCAATTCTTTGGCTGCCTTGCCCGGTATATTGGCAGGGCCGGTAGAGCCAATATTGCAGCACGGTGGCTCAGTGGTTAGCACTGTTGCCTTGCAGCGCTGAGGTCCTGGGTTCAAATCCCACCAAGGACAACATCTGCAATGAGTTTGTATGTTCTCACCGTGTTTGCGTGGGTTTCCTCCAGGTACTCTGGTTTCCTCCCACACTCCAAAAAACATACTGATAGGTGAATTTAGATTGTGAGCCCCAATGGGGACAGGGACCAATATGAGTGTAAAGCGCTGCGTAATCTGTGTGCGCTATATAAATAAAGGAATTATTAAGGAATTATTTATTATTTGCATTGTATTCCTGTTTAATAAAGATATATGTGTGTACGTGTATGATACCCTACGGGGCTGCATTAACTTTTCAATAAAGTTGTATTTTTACCTAACTTTGCATCTGAGAGCCTTAACAAACCGTGACAAGCACTTACAGCAGCAGCAGCACCAGAGGTACTCTTCATATCTAACACTGTGGATGTTAACCTGTGTTGCTGTTGCTGGGTACTCAAAACAGGTGTGTGTGGCTGAGTGGGACTTGGACTTTGAAGAGGCGATGATGCCGATAATGACTGATAGGGTGACTGTGTGCTTTTTGACATCTGTGCTTTTCCAGGGTCAGACTTTCCAATGGCTTTCTCAAACTGTTTATAGACAGGCACAGTGCTCCTTAAAAGTGGTGAAAGATTCAGCCTTTGACTTTCTGCTAATCTTATAGTCCTGTCACCATCCCCACTCTCAACTTCATCTGTATCTGAACAAGAGAAGGATGCTGGAGTGATATATTCTAGATCTGCATCATCAGTCATCATTAGGTCATCCTCAGCAGCATCAGGTGATGCAGCAGGTAGTTCAGCTGCTACACCTTCCTCTATTATGCTGTTGCCAGCATCATCAACACTTGAATGTGACTTGCTGTCGTCTTCAGTGTTCTTCTTATATGGTTCTATATTTCTACTGGCACTGATGGTGCTGGACTTAGTTTTGCTGGGACCTTGAAAACTGTATCCTCCCTTGAAGTAAAGGGATCATCATCATTGATTGCACACGCTGCAACAACCATGGCTGCAGTAGGTTTTTGGACTACTACTTTACTCTCACGTCCCTACACTGCTCCACCCCTCCTCCTTCCCCTTGTGTGATTCCTGGACATTCTGCAACTACACTGTGTTTTTTTACTGTACAGTGCGCAAAACAATTGATGGAGCTGCATGATGCCTTGCCTAAGCCCAGTCAGCTGTCTGTCACTGTCACCTACGATATTTCATTTTTTATTCTTTTTTATTTATTTATTTTTTTTTTTATTTTTTTTTTGTCCACCATGTTTTCTTATCACAGTCTGTCCAAAAAAATATATAAATGAAAAAGAAAATCAACAATGTCTTTCCTCAGACTTCCCCACCTAGCACAGGAACAATAACAGCAAGATCAGCAAGCAAACAGGTTGCCTGTGTCTTGCCTGTCAGTCACATGGAGTTTTGGAGTGTTTGGGGGACAACCTCCTTCCTCCCTTCTTATCCCCTAGAGTGCCCCCAGACTCCCCTAATCCAGAGAACACATGTCCTACCTAAATGACTTCCTAAACTAAGCTTCAATTCCCCTTTATTTGCCTATCTCCTCTAGCTAAAAAATATGCTGCGCTCTCCTTTCATGAACACAGAATGGCTGCTGTGAGAGCCTGACAGCCTTTTATATGGCTGTAGAAAACTTTTGTGTAGTGTAGAAATATTTTTCTTCCCATTGATTTCAATGGGAGGAAAAGGCAGGAAAAAGCAGAAAAACTGCACTTTTCATGGGAAAAGCGGAAAGTGCCATTATTGTACGATTTCAGTTTGAGGCAAACATTTTCACCCATCCCTACTAAAAAGGCCATCAATGTCTCTTCCACCCCAGCTTCTCCTGCAGCATCATCAGCACCACCACCACTAGTCCCTACATGCTGCTGCTGCTGCTGCTGCTGCTCTATTACAGACATCTCACTGCTGCTTGGAGGAGGTGACGAGCAATGTGACAGAGGGTCCCCTAATGCCCCACTTCACATTTCTTTCTGATCCTGAAGAAGGCAGACTGGCAGCAGTAGCTGCAGGCACAGGCAGCTGATCTGTGCTCCTTCTGGTGGTGGTGGTATTAATTGTGCTCCTGCTGTCCCCCAACAACAGTTAAGTCTTCAGGATCCTGTTCCAATTGGACACTTTAGTGAAGGGAAGTGGAGGACTGTCAGGGTCAGAGGAATTGTGTGGGCTCCCTTGACTGTTAGTCTGGACGCTTTCAAATGTTTCCCCTACCACTCTGGCTACTTCACCATTACTGCTACTACTACTAACAGCAACCACATTAAGTTCAGCCGCAGAGTCTTACTTCTCACAAGTATGACAAATGTGACTTTGGGTCCCTTTCTGTCATGCTTGGCATCATCTTCTTCTCCCCCCTCACACATTAGCAGTAGGAACAGCACTGGGGGCAGCACGTCTGACAGCAGGCACAGAAATTGTTGTATCAGTAGCATGGGTAGCATGACAGCAGGCACAGTACTGATGTCAGCAGGTTCAGCACTGGCAGCAGGCACAGCACATCTGGCAGCAGGTGCAGCACATCTGACAGCAGGCACAGCAATGGTGGTAGCTGTAGCATGGGCAGAACATCTGACAGGGGTTTCCTGTCTCCTGTCTCACTTTACATACAAATTTCTTATTTTATATTAATGAGTTTTTTTATTTACTGTCCCCCCAATGCCAGTAAACAACCCCCCCAAAACATATTCCCTGTTCAACTGATTCATTACCCAGACTCCACCCACCAACACAGGCACCCTCCTCAGACCCCTTTTATACCATGTATTATAAAGATTTTTTTTAATGAATTTAGGATTTTTATTAACTGCCCCCAATCCCAGTAAATGAACCCCCTCAAAAAAAACATTTCTTATTCAACTGATTCTTTCTCCACACCCCACCAACACATGCCCCTTTTATACTTTGCCTTTGGGAAATAAAATAATTTTTATTATGTGTTATGTGTAATTAAAAGTTTCCATTGATTTCAATAGAATGAACTAGTCGAAAAAAAGCGGAAAATCTGCATTTTTAATGGGGCAATTATTCACAAATCGGGAAGTGCAATTATTCACCGATTTCAGTTTGAGGTGAAATTTTTCACCCATCCCTATTCAGCAGTTAACAATTCATAACATTTTTCCACTCAGATTTTTAACTAGCTTTAAAAGATGTTTAGCATCAACGAATGAACTAGACAGTTGTGAAAAATCCACTAGTTCTGATAGAGGTTCATTAAGAGACCCAATGGAAGCTATAGTGGGACTAAGAACAGGATAGACCAAACTCTTATGTGTTTTTAGTAAGTGGTGAAAAGGTGGAATAATAGGATTATAAACAAAATTGCAGATTATTTTTCCAAAAGAACAGCACTCTGCAAATCAAATTCAATAAGCTCCAACTATTCAGACTTAAATAACCATGTAGGATTAAATTTAAGGACCTCATAAGTGTTTAAGTCTCTCAGGGCCAGATTTAAAGGCCCACGTTAAACCACCCGTTAAGTAAAAAAGTCACATTGCTCGCAAATAACACATGATTTACGGCAGATTCAATAGGTACTCCACAAGAATAGCTATCGAGCGTAGGCACAGCTAAAACACGTAACACCAAACCCATTGTTGCAAATGTTAAAGCATCACCGTGCGGCCAAATCACCCGATATCACAACTAAAGTCAAAATGTAACATAATAGCTTCCATTGGCTAGCAACCCTGATTGATGCACTAACAAATTCAAACACACAGCCAATCCCAAGGCCCCAAAGTATCCAAAAAGTTCAAATACACCTATATATACCCAAAAATAACCGTCACACACTGTCTGTTATCGAGTTCTTGCAAGCTAGATATCAGGACCCAGGAGAGGAGGATAGTGATCAGAGATAAGGAGACAGGAGCGTACATTGAAGGTAAAAGGAGGTTTGGAGTTTGAAGAGAGGTGCACATAACTATTCACATATTACACTTTTGCACACATCACATACACACATACAGTTACACATACATACAAATATTATTTTTTGTTTACAACACCTTACATATTTTGTTAAGTTTATTTGACAGTGTGAATCTGCCATAGAGGAGATGAAGGGGGACATTGTGGAAGAGGGGCATAGCGGAGATGAAGGGGGACATTGTGGAAGAGGGGCATAGCGGAGATGAAGGGGGACATTGCGGAGATGAAGGGGGCATTCAGAGATGAAGGGGGCATAGCGGAGATGAAGGGGGGCATTGACCAGGCACCCTCCCCTCATCAGAGCAGGGGGTGTCTGGTGTAATGCTCGTGTCGCCCCATTCATTTGAATGGGGCTTGGGTGCTCGGCCGAGCACTCGAGCCTCAGGGGGTGCTCGGTCAGAGCACCCGAGCACCCGAGCATCGGGGTGCTCGCTCAACACTAATCCACACAACTGCACGAACACAGCACCCTGAGGGTTAAAAACAGGACACAACACAAGGACAAATGGCAAGGTTCAACCAGGCCTAAACCTGTTTAAGTCCCTGTTCAACCCTCTTGTTGCTGTGCTGATCACACACAATCCATACAAACCATGCTGTCTGTTAAACATCATCACTGTTCCCACACAGTGTCACCCATGTACCCACAGGGAAGTCAGCACATAACTCCTTGATTGCTAGAGGGATCATCATTGTTGGGTAGGAGTGGGTGGGACCGGGGGAAGCCTCCTAACATCATCGGTGACATGATCACCGATAACGTTAGGAAAGTTTCCCTTACCCGATTCACTCCTACCGGTGGTAGGAGTGAAAGGCAGCAGAGCTTTTGCTCTCCTGCGGTCGCCATATTGATCTCCCAGCCAATCGGCTGGGAGATCAATAACTGGGGGGACACCAGGAGGGGTCCTGATGTCCCCCATGAGGTCTGAAATGAAAAAAAAAAAAAAAAAAGGCTAAGTAACCCTGTGAGTGCCGCAATGCAATGTGCTGGAGACCCCTGTGGCACTCACAGGGTTAGTTCTTTTGGGGGGATTTTTTTTTGTAAAGACCTCATTGGTGGGATCAGGGCGGGTCCTGATGCCCCTCAATGAGGTCTATAATTAAAATTTTTTGTTTTTTTAAAAAATTTAACCCTGTGTGTGCCACAGGGGGGTTCAATGCACCCCCCCCTTGTGGTACACACAGGGCTTTTATCATTACTTTGTTACCAGAGATTGTTGGGGGGCCAACAGGATTGGTCCTGATGGCCCTCCAACAAGCTCTGATTACAGAGTAATGATATAAAAAAAATTAACCCTCTGAGTGCCACAAGGGTCCAATGCATTGCTTTGCAATGCGCTGGAGACCCCTGTGGCACTCACAGGGTCACTTCGTTTGTGGACATATATATTTTTTTTTTTTACTGAGACCTCACTGGGGAGGGATCTGGGGGTCTTGATGCCCCTCAATGAGGTATATAATAAAAAAAAAATGTAAAAAAAATTAACCCTGTGTGTGCCACTGGGAGGGGGGCGGTTCAATGCAGACCCCCTTCCTGTGGCACACACAGGACTTTTTATCATTACTTTGTGATCAGAGCTTGTTTGGTGGCCATCTGAATACAAAGTAATGAAAAAAAAAAAAAAAAATTAGCCCTTTGTGTGCCACAGGGGCCCAAATGCATTGCTTTGCAATTCACTGGACACCCCTGTGGCATACAAAGGATTTTTTTTTCCTCCATTTATTTTTAATTTAGACCTCATTGTATGGGTTCTGATGCCCCCAACAAGGTCTACACAAAAATATTGGGGGAAAAAAGCCTAAAAAAATGCACGTGCCATGGGGGGTCCAACGCAGTGCTTTGCAATGCGTTGGACCCCCTGTGACACACACTTTTCTTTTTTCATTATTCTGTTTTTAGACCTTGATGGGGGACACCAGGAATGTTCCTGATACCGCCTCCCCAACGAGGTATGAATACAAACTAAAAAATTTAAAAAAAAAACTCTTTGTGTGCAACAGGGGGTCCAACGCATTGCTTTGCAGTGCATTGGGCACCCCTGTGGCATGCACAAAAAATGCCTCCAATCATCCCCCCCCCACGTACCATATTCCCCTGCCTGGTTCCACAGCCAACTGGCAGTCCCATTCCCCAGCCTGTTTCCACTGCCTACTGGTAGACACAAAGTACCAGTATGCACTAGATTCAGGCTGGGAATCAAACTTTGTATGAGGGGGACATACAGTGCACACTGGTAGTCACAGGTCCCCCATACACACTATCAGACACTGCCCTACCATCACCACCATCCTTGCTCTGCTCATACCCACACACAGTGCCTTATCCCTCAACTCCCACACACTTTGTTACACTGGTAGTCACAGGTCCGCACGTACACCGGCTGACGCCCTAGCTTCTTTCATCTGTTAGCCATAAAATCACACATACACGGTTTGCTATCCCATTCCTGTTTCACTGGTAGCTGTAGCGTAAATTGGTATGTCAACCTACAGTAGTGGGGTACCATTTCTCTTAGGCTGGCAAGAAGTCCTCCTAGTGAACAAACATGAGCCGCACTCACATATAATGGATAAAACCAATATTAATCTTTATTACAAAAGTCAAGACAGACGTTACATATGCCGCATTAGTCTCACGCGTTTCGCAACTGAGTGCTTAATCATAGACATAGAAGTCCTCCTAGGAAATTCCATGCCATTGAACCATTTTAGTATCTTTGAAGTGACTGATGTGTAAAACAAATGTTTCCTGTAGCACCACATTCTGGAAATAGTTGTGCCAGTTAACGTAGGGGTAAAAAGGCAAGTGACCCCTCATTAGATGCGGCAGGTTGTTTTCTTTCCAAAATGGCATTGTTTCTCTACCTTTCCTGCATATCTATTATGGTTATAAACATTTTAGTGCAAGCAGATAATTTAAAAAACAAAAGTGTCAGGTTTACGTACGTGATCCTAGCACCCACATATTGTATGTTAACCCACACAAATGGGCTACCATTTTTCTCATGTTGGTAGCAGGTACTGAATACAGCAGGAAATGTTATGGTTTTCAAAGATTTTAGTATCTTTGAAGTGGTGGAAATGTAAAAAAACATGTATTTATTCCCATAGCGCCATATTTGTGCACTTCAGCCCAGGGGGTAGAAATGCAATTGACCCCTCACTTGATGCGGGAGAATGTCTACTTTCCAAAATGGTATACCTTTTATACCTTTCCTTCATGACTCTAACAGTTATGAACATTTTAGTACAAGCAGCCATTTTCGAAGAAGCGAACAGGTAGGTGTAGTGATGTGCTTCTAGCACCCCTAAGGTAGGTCGACTCATTCCAATGGAGTGTCATTTTTCTCCTAAGAGCACTAGCTAATGAATACAGTTGGAAATTCCATGGTTTTCACAGATTTCCATACAGATGAAGGGGCAGAAATGTAAGAAAATGCAATTTTTTCCTATAGTGCCACCTTCTGGAAGCATTTGGGCACAACAGGCTTGGGGTAAGAAGGCAATTCACCCCTCATTTGATGCGGCAGTTTGTCTTCTTTCCAAAATGGTATGGTTTGTGTACCCTTTCTTCACTTCTGTAGTTGTTATAACCATTTTTGTACAGACAAGTAATGTTTGAGAAAATGTTAGAAAAATTTGAGGTTGTAGTAGGTGTCGTTTTGCACTTCTAGAGCCCCCTGAGGTAGTTAAACTCATACCAATGGGGTGTCATTTTTCTCCTAAGAGCACTAGCTAATGAATACAGTTGGAAATGCCATGGTTTTCACACATTTCAGTACATTGGAAGGGGCAGAAATGTAAGAAAATGCCTTTTTTTTCATTAGCGCCACCTTCTGGAGGCATTTGTGCACTCCAAGCTTGGGGTAACAAGGCAATTCACCCCTCATTTGATGCGGCAGGTTGTCTTCTTTCCAAAATGGTATGATTTGTGTACCCTTTCTTCACTTCTGTAGTTGTTATAACCATTTTTGTACAGACAAGTAATGTTTGAGAAAATGTTAGAAAAACTTGAGGTTGTAGTAGGTGTCGTTTTGCACTTCTAGAGCCCCCTGAGGTAGTTAAACTCATACCAATGTGGTGTCATTTTTCTCCTAAGAGCACTAGCTAATGAATACAGTTGGAAATGCCATGGTTTTCACAAATTTTAGTACATTTGAAGGGGCAGAAATGTAAGAAAATGCCTTTTTTTTTCATTACCGCCATCTTCTGGAGGCATTTGTGCACACCAGGCTTGGGGTAACAAGGTAAATCACCCCTCATTAGATGCAGCAGGTTGTCTTCTTTCCAACTTCAGGCCACTGGGTATTGCACAAAAGCAATTCAACTCTGAGCTGTGATACTTTTCGAATGAAACACCCTTCAGCAGTGGGAGTACCCTTGTTTTACTCGGGGAGATAAACCCTACAATGTATATTTCCCTTTCCACATTTCATGTATTAATATCCCTTTAATCCTATCATGGCTACATTTACTAATCACACAATCTCAATTTTCCACACAGCTTACGGGCCTCCATCACAGCAGGAGCCCATGGAGGAGCCAACCACACCACCCAGTGAGGAGAATACGGAGGAGGGAACCAGCCAATGGGAACTGTATACAACATCAATACCTCCTCCCCAACTGGCTGCATCATCACTGGCTGCCCCCCAACTGGCTGCCTCCCAACCGGCTGCCCCACAACTGGCTTCCCCCCAACCTGCTGCAACTCAACTGGCTGCCCCCAACCGGCTGCACCCCAACTGACTGCACCACACCACTACAGTGGCTGGATGCAAGGGGAGAGATGGATGCATCCTACCACCTCCAGGAGCTATTACCCTCCAGCAGCAGCACCACCATCACCACCAAGGAGGCAATGGCTGCCCAGGAATGTGGCCACCACACAATATGGGCCATATTCCTCACAGATGGACCTACCCTCCTGGATGGCTCCCCAGCATGGCCCCAGGTATGATCCCAGGTGGGGGCCAAACACCTACCAGTGGCCAAGGTATGACCCTTGGCCACTTGACTACCAACACCTGGGCCTGATTGGGGAGCCCCAGCTCCCTCTGCCGAGGGACTTGTTCACTCCACCACCTCCACCAGCTCAGACATCAGTGGGCACCAGTGGGTCCCTTGATGTGGTGGGCACCCACACACTGTCTGTGGAAGCCACTCCACCAGCTGTCACAGCAGTAACAGCCACAGCACACCCAGCACCAGCAGAGGAGACAGCAGAGGCTGGGGAGATAGAGGCTGAGGAGGCAGCTGAAGCTAGGGAGATAGAGGCTGAGGAGACGGCTGAAGCTGGGAAGATATCAGAGGCTGAGGAGACAGCTGAAGTTGAGGAGACAGCACCTGAGTCACCGGGCACTCCCATCTCCAGCAGTCAACACCCCATGGGTCTGGAGGTGGAGTGCATGCGCCTTAAAGAAGACTACTCCAGGCAAGCCACTCCACCAATGACAGCATCACGAGGAGCCGGAGGGAATCCAGGAGGAACACGAACAGGTTGGAGACCAGAATCCAAGCCCTGGAGTCGGAGGTGGCCAGGGTGAACACACAACTCCACCAGCTCCACACAGGGATGATGGACATGTTTGCACAGGTGCTGGTGGAGTTGCAAGAGATTAAATGCAGGGAGAAGCTGAGGATGGAGAGGGAGAACCTGCGTTCCACAGAGGGGTCCACTGCACCCACCACCCCTTCCAGTGTTACCCCTGAAACCACTCCTAGGGGGCAGAGGGTGACCAGGCAATCAGCCAGGGCATCCACCTCTGGCACCCAGTCTAAGCACCTCCCCAAAAACAAATAAAGAAATGAAAGGCCCAACCTGTTATCTGCCCCCTCAATAAAGGAACAGTGTGCTTTTGAATCCTGTCTGATCTGCTGTGTATTCAGTTGTAGATTGGGTGGCAGGGTTGTCTCCAATGCATTGCCAAACAATGCAGTGAACACAACTTCTGCCTGGGTGAAATGTTTGTGGGATGTTACAACATGGGTTCACACACACACCGTTATCCAAATTCACCTGGCAACCCATCCCTGTAGCCATATAACACAACAGTGTTACATGGCCATGATGTGTGTTATATTTGATCAGAACATATACCTTATCACAACAACTGGTGCAACACTGATCATTTGCCTGCACCAGTTGTTTTATTTGAGGGGAAAACCAAACAAACAGCTATGTGTCTTAGCAGGGAAATAACAAGCAGGACAGATGGAGCATATGGAGCATATATGGTCTTTGAATCAAAATCCTATTGTGCAGCTGACTTACTGGGGAACACAATGTATACCCTAGGATCTCAATGTGTGTGCTACACATTGTGATCCTAGGGTGAGCATTGTGTTCTCCAGTAAGTCAGTTGCACAATAGGAGTTTGAATCACAGCCTAACTTACTGGATAACCCAATGATCTTCCTAAGATTTCAATGTGTAGCACACATATTGAAACCTTAGGCTGAGCATTGGGTTATGTATTAAGTTGTGTTGTTGTTTAACTAAGGTTGTAACACACTTCACCAGTGATAACGCTTGTCCACTTGGTCTGGTTGTTTGTTGATATAGCCCATGTACTGAGATATGTCAACCTACAGCAATCTCAGGACATTGATTATATTGAGCAACACACAAACCGTGGACGTGACATCAATGTGGAACTCTGTCCCCTATATCACCACTTAATTACTCACAACACACATTAGTGTATCACTGCCGTCATGTCATTGCATGTATACATCACAAAGTCCACTCATGGTCAGACAACTAGTGGACTCCTGTGATGTAGGTCATGCCTTCCTTTGTATGAGGGATACTCTAGCCTTGGGTATGGTTCCACATTGACAGATGTTTGATCCAACATTCATTCATACAGACACAGATTGAATAGTGATGGTTCTCCTTTATTGTGTCTCAAACTACATTAAAATATGCATGTGTTTCCTGGGTATATAGCCTATATGCATTAACACTTGTATGAGCACACAAACAGTACATCTGAACTAAATATGAATACTTTAGAAACACTAGTGAACTGATCATGTGTTGTCCACATGGTTTGGCAATTCTGTGGATGAGCAGTCTTACTGTACAGGTCTTACACTTGGATGTTAGTACACACATGAATTTGTGTCCATATGTGAATGTTCCAGTAGAGGTTGCTGTGAACATCAGGTCAAACAGTGCATCACCAACACAATCACTTGAAACACCAAGGGGTGAGCTTCATGGAAGTGTTGTCCAGACTTCAGTCCAGTCGCATGGAAACTCCTCTGTTCTAGGATGGATCATGCTATTGATGCCTGTGGGACAGGAGGACAGGATTTGGAACAGCACCCTCGAACTGATCATCATGCAACAGCTAAAACATCATGATCACCTTAATCTTTCTCGTTACGGGGGGGTACACAAACCATTGCTTTGTAATGTGTTGTGTACTGGTCTGTAAACCATTTTGGGGGGAACGAAAGGGATGTTAACCATCCTTAGGGATATATGCCCCTGACATGAATACACACATCAACAAATATGTCCTAATAGCTCCATGAACCAAACATATTTGGGCTCCCTCTGACAGCGGCAGCCCAAATATGTTTGGTTCATGGAGCTATTAGGACATATTTGTTGATGTGTGTATTTCTGTCTGGGCACATATCACTGCACACACACACACACACACACACACACAGGTTAGCATAGTGTCCTTGGAGATGTGATCCATATTTCATGACCTCTATGTTGAATAACACACTACCACTGTAGATCTATCCCTCTGCTGATCTTTTCAGCTGTAGTAAACTACTGGTCCCATGTCCCCCTCGAATGTCCTCTTAACCCCTGATATGACAGAGTGCTATCTGATGCATTGCCTTGGATGGGACTCCCTTGCTATAGGGGTTCCATGGTTGCTATGGGTCTGATCCTAGCAAAACACTTTAGTTATTCTACCTTTTCACTATTTACTAAAAACACAAAAGAGTTTGGTCTGTCCTGTAGTTAGTCCCACTATAGCTTCCATTGGGTCTCTTAATGAACCTCTATCAGAACTAGTGGATTTTTACCTCCAACCTTTGGTTTCACAATTGTCTAGTTCATTGGTTGATGCTAAACAGCTTTTAAAGCTAGTTAAAAATTTGAGTGGAAAAAATGTTATGCGTTGTTAACTGCTGAATAGGGATGGGTGAAAAATTTCACCTCAAACTGAAATCTGTGAAAAATGGTACTTCCCGCTTTGTGAATAATTTCCCATGAAAAGTGCTGATTTTTCACTTATTTTTCGACTAGCTCATTCTATTGAAATCAATGGGAACTTTTAATTTACACACAACACATAATAAAAATTATTTTGTTTCCCAAAGGCATAGTATAAAAGGGGCATGAGGGTGCCTGTGTTGGTGGGGTGTGGGGAAAGAATCAGTTGAATAAAGAATTTTTTTTGTGGAGGTTCATTTACCGGGATTGGGCGCAGTTAATAAAATAAATTCCTAAATTCAATTAAAAAAAACTCTCTATAAGACATGGTAAAAAAGGGGTCTGAGGAGGGTTCCTGTGTTGGTGGGTAGAGTCTGGGTAATGAATCAGTTGAACAGGGAATATGTTTTGGGGGGTTGTTGATTGGTATTGGGGGGACAGTAAATAAAATAAATCACTAAAATAAAATAAGAAATTTGTATGTAAAGTGAGGCAGGAGACAGGAAACCCCTGTCAAATTTTCTGCCCATGCTACTGCTACCACCATTTCTGTGCCTGCTTTCAGATGTGCTACACCTGCTGCCAGACATGCTGTGCCTGCTGCCAGTGCTGAACCTGCTGACACCAGTTCTGTGCCTGCTGTCAGACGTGCTGCCCATGCTACTGATACCACCATTTCTGTGCCTGCTGTCAGACATGCTACCCCCAGTGCTGTTCCTGCTGCTAGTGTGTCTTGTAATACTCAGGAGGAAGGGAAGGAGAAGATGTGCCAAGTGTCACAGCAAGGGACCCTAAGTCACACTTGCCAACCCCAAGCAGTCCTACCAGTGCTAGTACTACTACTACTACTAAGGTCTAGCAGCTTGTTAGAGTTAGGAGGAGTGAAGGAGGGGGAAATCAACAATATCCTCATATTACTAGTGACTGTGAGTAAGAAGACTCTGAGGCTGAACTTAATGTGGTTGGTGTTTGTAGTAGTAGCAGTAATGGTGAAGCAGCCGGAGTGATAGGGGAAACATTTGAAAGCGTCCAGACTAACAGTCAAGGGAGCCCACACAATTCCTCTGACCCTGGGAGTCCTCCACTTCCCTCCACTAAAGTGTCCACGTGGAACAGGATCCTGAAGACTAAGAGGCCAGAACTGTTGTTGGGGGACAGCAGGCACACAATTAATATCACCACCACCACCAGCAGGAGCACAGATCAGGTGCCTGTGCCTACTGCTGCCAGTCTGTCTTCCTCAGGATCAGAAAGAAATGTCAAGTGGGGCATTAGGGGACCCTCTGTCACATTGCTCGTCACCTCCTCCACGCAGCAGTGAGATGCCTTTAATAGAGCAGCAGCAGTAGCAGCATGTAGGGACTAGTGGTGGTGGTGATGATGCAAAAAATTTCCCTCAAAAAGTGCTGTTTTTCTGCTTTTTCCTGCCTTTTCCTCCCATTGAAATCAATGGGAAGAAAAATATTTCTACATCACACAAAAGTTTTCTACAACTATATAAAAGGCTGTCAGGCTCTCACAGCAGCCATTCTCTGTTTGTGAGAGGAGAGAGCAGCATGTTTTTTTAGCTAGAGGAGATAGGCAAATAAAGGGGAATTGACGCTTAGTTTAGGAAGTCATTTAGGTAGGACATTTGTTCTCTGTATTAGGGGAGTCTGGGGGCACTCTAGGAGATAAGAAGGGAGGAAACAGGTTGTCCCCCAAATACTCCAAAATTCCATGTGACTGACAGGCAAGACACAGGCAACCTATTTGCTTGCTGATCTTGCTGTTATTGTTCCTGTGCTGGGTGGGTAAGTCTGGGGAAAGACATTGTTGATTTTCTTTTACAGTTATATTTTTTTTTGGACAGACTGTGATAAAAAAACAGGGTAGACAAATAAAATAAATAAAAAAAAAATTAAAAAGAATAAAAAACGAAATATCGTAGGTGACAGTGACAGACAGCTGACTGGGCTTAGGCAAGGCATCATACAGCTCCATCAGTTGTGTTGTGCACTGTACAGTAAAAAAACAAAGTGCAGTTGCAGAATGAGGGGTGGAACAGTGTAGGGACGTGAGAGTAAAGTAGTAGTTTAAACACTTACTGCAGCAATGGTTGTTGCACCATGTGCAATCAATGATGATGATTAATTACCAGGCACATAGCTGGGTGACAGTTAGAAGTGGTTGCAGTGGGGGAGGGAAGAGGAAGAGGGCCGCCAGTCCTGAGTTTTTCCATCCAAACAAATTTGCTCATTTAAGTAAAGATGTTGGGGAGGCAAACCCAGAAGTGGAATTGCTGGAGAAGACTGCTCTCCCTAACAGCCGGGAGAACAGCTCCTCTAGCACAGAGGGGATCGAGAGGAAAGTGAAGCCTAGGCAGGTTGTGGTGGTAGGGGACTCCATTATTAGGAGAACAGATACGGTAATCTGTGGCTCTGATCACAGCAACCGAATGGTTTGCTGTCTCCCGGGTGCCCGGGTTCGGCATGTTGCAGACAGGGTGGACAGATTATTGGGAGGGGCTGGAGAGGATCCAGCTGTCTTGGTGCATATTGGTACCAATGACAAAGTTAGAGGAAGGTGGAGAGTCCTAAAAGGTAATTTTAGGGATTTAGGCAGTAAGATTAGGAACAGGACCTCCAAGGTAGTATTCTCAGAGATACTACCTGTGCCATGCGCTACGCCAGAGAGACAGCGGGAGATTAGGGAGCTCAATGCATGGCTGAAGTCTTGGTGTAAGAAGGAGGGCTTTGGGTTTTTAGAGCACTGGGCTGATTTTGCTTTGGGGTACAATCTCTATAGCAGGGATGGATTGCACCTGAATGCAAGAGGGTCTCAAGTGCTTGGGGAGAGGATTACTAGACGGTTGGAGGAGATTTTAAACTAGGAAGGGGGGGGAGGGGCCAATAAATACTGGGATAGATAGCATAGAAAGGGAAGGCGATGTAGTTAATAACCAGGTGGGAGGATCTGGGGGCGGGGTTAGTACAGATGATAGGGAGAAGCCTATAAATCACATCAAAATTAAATCACAAATGGAACACAGCAGTGGCATAAATTGTATGCTTGCAAATGCCAGAAGTTTAACTGGTGAAATTGGGGAACTGGAGCTGGTAGCTGAAATTGAAAACTATGACTTGATAGGCATAACAGAAACATGGTGGGATGACACACATGATTGGTCAATCAATTTAGAGGGCTACATGTTATTTAGAAAAGATAGGTCAAGCAAAAGAGGTGGTGGGGTCTGTCTGTATATCAAACCAGCATTATTGCCTCAGTTGCGGGAAGATATATGTGATGACAGTAGTGAACATGTGGAATCCCTGTGGGTTGAAATAGTCACTGGGGGTAAAACTGCCCAGAAAATATTAGTGGGTATTTGTTATAAACCACCAAACATTGGTGAACTTGAAGAAACACAGTTATTAATGCAAATAGAAAAGGCTTCCCAAATAGGGAGAACTATAATTATGGGGGATTTTAATTATCCAGAAATAGACTGGAAAAATGGAACAGCTAACTCTGCTAAAAGCAGCAAGTTTCTGAACTTGTTGAATGACAATTTTTTGTCACAACTAGTGCAGACCTCAACCAGAGGGAATGCATGTCTGGATTTGGTAATAACTGACCATGAAGAACTTATCTCTAACATCCAAGTAAGGGAGCACTTGGGGAATAGTGACCATAACATGGTATCGTTTGAGATTAATTCAAAAAAACAAGTTGATATGAGTTCCACCAAAACACTGAATTTTAAAAAGGCCAACTTTAGCAGGTTTAATTCATCCCTTGGTCTCGTTGACTGGGATAAAATATTTTCAGGAAAAAACACAGAAGGTAAGTGGAATGCCTTCAAAATAACATTGCAAAAATACACATATAAATTTATCCCTGTTGGAAACAAATACAAAAGAAGCAAATTAAAACCAATGTGGCTAACCAGTAAAGTAATTAATGAAATAAATAACAAGAAAGCGGCATTTAAACATTACAAAGCTGAGGGATCAGCAGAGGCATTTGCAGAATACAAAAATGTCAACAAAACCTGTAAAAAGGCTATTAAATTAGCTAGACTGGAGAATGAAAAAAATATTGCTAAGGAGAGCAAAAGCAACCCAAAAAAATTCTTTAAATACATTAATGGCAAAAAATTAAAGTCTGATAATGTTGGGTCCTTGTTATCTGAAACGGGTGAGATGGTCAAAGGGGACAGAGAGAAGGCAGATATTTTAAATAATTTCTTTTCTTCTGTTTTTACCAAGGAACACCCATTGGACAAGAATCTGCAAACTACTTTTACAGAACAGGCACAGCAAGCATGGGACTGGCTATCACAAGAAAAAGTGTTAAAACAATTGAATGGTGTCAAGGTAGACAAAGCTCCGGGGCCAGATGGTATACACCCATGGGTACTTAAAGAGCTAAGCCAGACCCTGGCCAGACCGATATATCTGATTTTCAGGGATTCTTTTATTTCTGGTATGGTGCCCATGGATTGGCGTAAAGCAGATGTGGTGCCCATATTTAAAAAGGGATCAAAGTCCCAGCCAGGAAACTACAGACCCGTAAGCTTGACATCTGTGGTAGGGAAGCTGTTTGAAAGGTTGCTAAGGGAATATATTCAAGAATTCTGCTGGAACAGGAATATCATTAGCAATAGCCAACATGGCTTTGTGAAAGATAGGTCTTGTCAAACGAACTTGATCGAATTTTATGAAAAAGTAAGTAATAATATAGATGAGGGAGCGGCGGTTGACGTGATCTATTTAGACTTTGCCAAGGCATTTGATACAGTTCCGCACAAGAGGTTACTGTACAAATTGAATGAAATAGGACTAGGGGAAAATGTTTGTGTGTGGATTGGAAATTGGCTGAAAGATAGAATGCAAAGAGTGGTAGTAAATGGCAAGTTCTCCAGTTGGATAAACGTGATAAGTGGAGTGCCTCAGGGATCTGTCCTGGGTCCTCTTCTTTTTAATTTGTTTATTAATGACCTCCCAGAGGGCATAGGAAGCCATGTATCAGTGTTTGCCGATGACACAAAATTAAGTAAGGTAATAAAGTCTGAACTCGATGTGTCTTCATTACAAGAGGATTTGGACAAATTGAGTAACTGGGCAGGCAAATGGCAAATGAGATTCAATATAGACAAGTGTAAAGTTATGCATTTTGGGTATAATAATAAAAATGCAACATATAGTTTAAATGGTGTTTCTCTGGGGAAATCTACTAATGAAAAGGATTTAGGAGTAATGGTAGACAATAGACTTAGCAGTAGCATGCAGTGCCAGCTGGCAGCTGCAAAGGCCAATAAGATATTGGCATGTATTAAAAGGGGTATTGACTCAAGGGAGGAAGATATAATTATGCCTCTTTACAGGTCCATGGTAAGACCCCACCTAGAATATGCTGTTCAATTCTGGGCGCCCTTTCTGAAGAAGGACATTATGGAACTAGAGAGAGTGCAGAGGAGGGCTACAAAACTAGTAAGGGGAATGGAAAGTTTTAGTTATGAAGAGAGACTAGAAAAGTTAAACTTGTACACACTAGAGAAACGGCGTCTTAGAGGGGATATGATAACACTATATAAATATGTTCAAGGCCCATATAAAGGGCTTTCAAAAGACCTGTTCATTAACAGAACAGTACACAGGACAAGGGGCCACCCGCTTAGACTTAAGGAAAGGAGATTTAATCTACAACAGCGGAAGGGTTTCTTTACAGTAAGGACAATAAAGGTATGGAATGCACTTCCGGAGGAGGTGGTGCTATCAAATACATTAGATGCCTTTAAAAGGGGCCTGGATACTTATTTAAAAGAGCATAATATAGAGGGCTATGCACGTTAGTATTGGGATTAATATTTAGTTAGGGCTTGTTGATCCATGGAGAAATCTGATTGCCATTTGGAGTCAGATGCCTTCTTTTGGGTCAGCGATGGTAAACAGGAATAGGAAAAGGGTTGAACTGGATGGACGCAAGTCTTCTTTCAACCTAAATTACTATGTAACTATGATCCCTTTACTCCAAGGGAGGATGCAGTTTGTCAAGGTTCCCAGCAAAACTAGGTCCAGCACCACCAGTGACAGTAGAAATATAGATCCATGTAAGAAGAACACTGAAGACGACAACAAGTCACATTCAAGTATTGATGATGCTGGCAACAGCATAATAGAGGAAGATGTAGCAGCTGAACCGCCTGCTGCATCAGACAGTGAGACACCAAAACACCTGTCCTCAAAGTAGTAGTGAATTTTGTTATAGTGAAAGTAAAAATAAATTGTTTGAGACCTCCAAAAGCTTAGAGGAATATGAGGGTAGTAGTGGGCAAGAACTGTCAGGGGATGCTGATGCTGCTGAGGATGACCTAATGATGACTGATGATGATGCAGATCTAGAATATATCACTCCAGCATCCTTCTCTTGTTCAGATACAGATGAAGTTGAGAGTGAGGATGGTGACAGGACTATAAGATTAGCAGAAAGTCAAAGGCTGAATCTTTCACCACTTTTAAGGAGCACTGTGTCTGTCCATAAACTGTTTGAGAAAGCTATTGGAAAGTCTGACCCTGGAAAAGCACAGATGTCAAAAAGCACACAGTCACCCTATCAGTCATCATTGGCATCATCGCCTCTTCAAAGTCCACGTCCCACTCAGCCACACACACACCTGTTTTGAGTACCCAGCAACAGCAACACAGGTTAACATCCACAGTGTTAGATATGAAGAGTACCTCTGGTACTGCTGCTGTAAGTACTGCACCTTTGACACCTAATAGTAGAGTATGACAATGGTAAAAATACATACACAGATCACACCATGCCAGTCCCCCATCACCACCACTAAAAATACATATCTACCACATTGTAGTTTGTACTTAATTTTTTTATTAATTGGTATCATCATGAATATGTGCCAGTGTCACTTAAGCAAGAAAGTGCTGTGGGCAAGGGACAAATGCATTTTGCATGCTAACACATTTTTCAAGCTGTATTTTTCTGTAGTTCTCACAACAGCCACTTATTTATAAACTTCAGCCCTCAGAAGAAGTAATATTACAGCTGGAAATATAGTACCTTTAGGAAATATAGGCAAAAAATCTGTTAAAATAGGCGAAAAATGTCTTAACATAGGCGGAAAATTTGTTAAAATAGGCGAAAAGGACATTTTTGCATAGGCTGAAAGGCATAATTTTTCGCTGGAAAAGTGAAAAATCGGCACATTTTCTCAAACTTTTTCAGGCGTAAATTGTTCACACTTTTCGCCCACCCCTACTTTTTAGCAGAAACTGAGAAGGAATGGGAGACAGGGATGAGGATAGGCATCATCAACCCCAATAGCAGTGACATTTTGGAATTTGAGGAATTTGCAGCTGCTCTAATTCCTGCTGCTGCTGAGATTCAAGGGCAGCAGGATGCTGAGGAGCAAGCTAGTGTTCCACAGACTACCATGGAAACAGTGGGAATGGGGTTAACAAGTGATGCGGGACTAGGACAGGTTCCACTTGCCAGCACCAGCAATACTCCTGGTCCTAATTGCAGTGCTGAATCTGAAGCAGCAAAAGCAGCAACATTATCCGCTGCCACAGACAGTGAAGGGGAATGTGGAAGAGAAGAAGAGCGAGCCATTTTTCTCCATCTGTTCCCTCCCCCCTGAAGTCATGGGTGTGGAACTATTTTTTCTCTTGGGGCAGGTACAGTGCAGTCATCACCAACAGCACTATGCACAATTTGTGACAAGCCAGTGAGAAGAGGAAAAGGGGGCCACACCTAGGAACAAGCACCCTGATTTCAAACATGAAACACAGACATCATGATACTTATGTCAAACATGTTAAGGACAAACACCCACCACAGAGATCAAGCACCGTTGTTGCTGTACCCCCTGACTCTCCAGAAAGGCAAAAAGAGGTGAGGCAAAGATCAAAAAGAGGAGGAAGAGTAGAGAAATCCAGACACACACTGGAAGTTCCATGTAGAGTGTAACAACTAGCTCTCCATCACCATCACCTTCTAGGGTAACTACATCTTCTGCCAATCCACCTCATTCATCGTTACCTCCCCCGCCAAATGAATAGCCACTCTGTTGATGTTAGGATGTGGCAGTTCGCCTTTAACCATTGCACACTGTGTGATGCACTGATCACAAATTGGTGGAGGAGAATTACTAGCATCAAGCATCATCTGAGGAGATTCCATCCCACAGAATATGCTAAGACGGTGGCAGGGAGGGTGCATCATTACTAGTAAACTGTCAGTAAGTTGCCATGTGTCCTTAGTGGGGTCTGGACAGGAAATTACTTGCCAAGCAGAAAGTGCCATTATTCGCTGATTTCAGTTTGAGTTGAAAATTTTCGCCCATCCCTATTAATGGAATACCATACAAGCGGAGATACCACTGACGTACAGCAACCATGTAATCAATCCTTGTCTCCTTGGATGTTGCAAAGATTATGTATACACATATTTATAACTGGGATGATGAATAAAATGAAATGTATACATATGAAACTACACCATGAAGTGTTTGATAAGTGAACTAACTATATGTGTATATGTGATGATATTAAGATATAAGAGATGGGAATGGGTGATAATGTAAAATGGATGAAGGATGATAAGTGAAAAAACCCTTAATAAAAGGTGTGATGATATGATATGTAGGTATGTTAGGAATGAGTGTATTTAAGGATGATAGAAGATGTAAGATAATATTGACCTGAACTTGAATTTAGATGAATATAGATAATGACCTAAATGTATATATGTGTAAAACATGAATTTATATTAAGAAAAATAATTATACAAGATTAAAATCTGGATGAATGTGATTAAAATGAGTATGGGAAAAGCAAATATGGGTGAACTTCTAAAAATAATAAAACATAAATGTGGTGATATATATAAGTTCATCCATTCTACAAACAAGCTCTATGCAATTATCAGCGGTTAAAACCTCCAGATGAAAGAGAAACCAATAAATACTTGTGATAACAAAATAACTTTTATTTAAATGGATTACATATATCTCATCTATTTAATATGTAAAAAACTATGATTTCAAAAAAAGAAAAGGAATAAAATACATTAAACATCACATTCTCTCCTCCCCACTGAACACACCTTCCTATTGATTGGCTGAACCTCATAACAAAACAGGGACAGCCAACAGGGCCCTGTAACGACTTCTATAGGAAGGTGCAAATTGATAGCACCGAAACGCGTTGAAAGACTCGACTTCAGGCAAGACGAAAAAACGACATCCATTGGGGAGCAGATACGAGGACTCACCTGATACAACCGGGCGAAGGATCTTGGTGAAGATTCACAGCAACGGAATTGCAGGAGTAGTTGTCTGATATGCTAAGACTCGTCATGGCTCTCAAGTAAGCTGCCACCCACACTGGGGTATCGGGATGTGGATGTGATAATCATATATGTTCTCACATAACACCCTGTAATTCTGACACCCTCAAACTAAAGGGGACCGTAATAATACTCTTGATCTTATAATTTTAATCAGACATACTCCTCAGTCCACTGTAAAGATCTTAGAGCTATTCCGTCAAAACAGAGTCAATCCTAGTATCTCCTGCTCTCACCACAGTTTACTATACTATTTCAGACATTTTCTATTTCACCTCATCTTTTTAATCAAACAGCTTGTTTTTTAATTTATTTTACTTTTAACGTTTCATATGAGTTTTATCCGCATTTTCTGCTGGTAATATTGTAATAAAACTACATTTAGATCACTATTTGTACGCTATCTCGCCCCATCCCTTCTTCTATTTTTCTGTTACATGACGCCTTTTGTTTTGTGTGGTACGCGGAGCAAACAAACTATGTCACAATCTACCTTATTATTTGAAGTGAACACAAATAAACACTCTTATAATTAAGGCCTACATTAAACACTATTCCATCACATATAGTGTTGAGAATCAATCCGAACATCTACATATATTGAGGAGATACACAAGGATATACTGTAATCCCCTTCTCCAATTCACTGTAAGACAGGTATAAAATAACTACATAAGGTTCCTCAGGATTTAACAAACCTAGTTATCCACAGACAGATAGAATCCCATTGCACATAGATCTATTCTAATTGAGGATCTTCAAATTAAGAGGCACAGTACTACCCCTCTTTCTCTCTTTTGTTGTATTATAGATGTGATAGGTGTGATTTATAGCGAATGTCCATGTAAGCAGCCCAAATGGGAATTATTGGCGTATTTGGAGAAAATGTATCCTTCCACCATGGTTACTGATACTGAGAGCATATCTTCTCCAAAAAAGGTTATTGAGGGAGATAGTTTACCATTTCCCAGTAGCCATCAGGAAGAAGAGGGAATCCAGCAGGTCTCCTCAAAATCTGCTGCTGATAATTTTTCTTCCTGTCCAAACCTACAAGAGGTAGAAGAAGACTATGAGGGACCAAAGCCTGCTAAGCTTAATTTTTTCTCTGAGCTTGATTTTCCCCCAACCTTGATTTTTCCACTGCTGCCCATAGTACTCCTCCTTTTTCTCCAGCTAGTGCTACAATTTTGTCTTCTATTGAAAACTCACCACAACCTGCCTCTCCAGTTCCAAATGAGTCCCCTAGGCAGGTAGTAGCTTCTAGTGTCTCTGCCACCAGTAATACTCATCCTCCTTCAATCCCAGTCCCAATATCCCTGCTGCCACTAGTACCCCTGTAAAGGTACATAGAAGAAAAAAGCATAGTAAGGTTGCTCCAGCATGTGAAGATGAAGAAAGTTTCACCTCAGTTTCTTCTTCTCTACCACCTTCCAGAGTCATCCGTCGTTCCAAAGCGTGGGACCATTTTGTGACAGTTGGTGATGGCTGGCTAGCTAAATGCAAATTGTGTGGTAGGGAAGTCTGACGTGGGAGGGTTTTGGGTCATCTAACCTCCAGAATAAACCAACACCTGAACAACTACCACAAGTCAGTGTTGATAAATGCAGAAAGTGGTGGCACTACTACATATACCAGTGTTACACTCACCACCAGTAGGTCGGAGAAAGGGCAGGGGATCATGCCACATCTGGTCATAGTAAGAGCAGCAGACAGTCACAGCCCATCCCAAAATCAATACAGGCCACACTGGAAGATTTTGGTGGGTTTTATTCAAAGGGTATGTGCAGACAGCAGTCCTGAAAAATGACATGCCTCATTGCACAGCTCATAGCCGTTGGGGGTACTACTTTTAATTTGGTGGATGGGGATCCCTTCCAGAAACTTATGGAGGCTGTCACACCCCAATATAAAATTCCATCCCGCACCACATTTAGTCGAACTATAGTTCCCTCACTGAACCAGTCATGCGTTGGGCTTTTGAAGGACCTGCTAGGAAAGGCTGGTGGCCAGTCAGTGCACTTTACCACTGACTTATGGAGTGCTTTGAGTGGCCAGCATGGCTCCCTGTCATTGACTGCGCATTGGTGGCAGCCCAATGTGTTGCAAGACAAATCATTACAGACAAGTTCAGGTACAGTAGGCAGGCAGGGGCACCGCTCTTTCTTCCTCCATGCTGAGATAACAGATAACATTCGCAAAGCACTGCAGAACATCGTGTTGCAGTGGCTAGGGGAGCAGGCAGACACACAGGCACAAATGGGATTTGTGGTTACTGATGGTGCAGCTAACATGATAAAGGATCTCCAGGATGGCAGATTTGTGGGTGTGTGCTGCTCCGTGCATGTTCTGCATCTGGTAGTTAAGGCTGCTCTCAAGGATGGCAGTAACGCTGGAAGGTTGTCGTGCTGACAAATCGCTGGCCACTTCCATTGGTGCATCAAAGATAACCGGCTCCTCAGGGAAGAACAGAAAAAGGCAGACCTCCTACAGCACCGCCTGAAACAAGATGTTGGGACCAGGTGGAACTCCACCTTAGATATGCTAGAGCTTATCCTGGAAAAGAAAAAGGCAATTCACGCAGTGTCATGTCAGAACACTGGACTGGGCTGACTGGACCCTGATGGAACAGGTAGTGACAGTCCTCATGCCTTTCCGTGCTTTTAACGGAAAGGTGAGAATGCTAGCCTGGCCGAAGTTATTCCCCTTTTCACACACCTCTCCAAAAAGCAAAGAGAATGCTAGCCTGGCCAAAGTTATTCCCCTCTTCACACACCTCTCCTTAAAAATGCATGATTTCCCTGCCCATAGGGAACATTTGCCTGTGCTGAGGGGAATATACTTCCTGATGTTGCTGCCCTTCTAATGAGGCTGAAAAAAGATCTGACTCGGCACATGGAAGAGTGCATAGACAAATGTCCTGAGTTAATGCTTGCCACAATTTGCAATCCTCGAATCAAAGGCAAGATGTACTTAGTTCCAATTCCCTCACTACCTGGAGGGAACAATTGATAGCGAGGGTGCATGAGAGGCAAAGAAGAAACAGGATACAGTCACAGGAGGTGGGAGAAGATTCCGCAGATGATCTGGAGGAGTCTGGTGGTCTTCCCGTACCATTAGCAGCACCAGTAGCACTTAATCTTGTTCCAGTGGAGCAGCTGCTGCTTTTTATGCTGAGGCAATGGACAAATTATGGTTCGGACAAAAGAAACAGCTTCCCATCAATAGAAAAAGTGCTGAGTTTGAGGTTAAGGCTTACCTTGTGGAACTTTCTTTGCCCCCAAGTACAGATCCCTTGAGTTTCTGGGACAACAAAAGGGCTGTGTAGCCCAGGAGTTGCTTTCGTGCCCCCCTACCACTGTCCAGAGTGAGTGGGTATTTTTCGTAACAGGAAATATACTTAGCCCCAGCGCTCTCACTTGGCCCCCCAGCACATGGAGAAAATTACTTTGCTGAGTTACCCTGTTCTCAGGTTCGATGCAGATTAGGAAAAAAAAAGACTTCATCTACAATCATCCATAGTACCATAATACGCTTGCTGAGCGCTCCAGCTTACCCAGCTCTAGAACCATGCTGTATCTCCTGTCTGCTCCAGTGTTCTCCAGTTTGCTGCTGGCTACATCTACAGTGTTGCTGTCATCCTGAGTCCATCCCACACCAGTCATCCTCGGTCTTCTTTCTTCCTTTGAATTTAGCTACATCCATACTTCATCTACTTCATTCATAGTAACATAAGGCTAAAGCTCCACCTTACCCTGTTCCACAGTTTTCATTTAGACCCTGGAAATGATCCATTTATTTTTTTTATTTAATTTTAATTTTTATTGTATTTTTTAAAGGATTTTAAATTCATCTAATAAATTGGAATGTCATTGAATTTTGTCCGAGTAGAACAGGTCTGGTCCAAAAGTCGGATACTCTGAATCCAAATTTTACCAACATTTTTTGTCGTGCACAAGTCTACCCAGCACACAATTTATTAAAAATTAAATAAGTAAATAAAAAATCTGATGCCTTAAGCAGTTCAAATAATTTTGAATCACGAGGTTAACCTCCTCAGTGCTGTGTTGCTCAAACATACTTACCTTACACAAACAATGACGGCTACTACTTTGTAAGAAAACATCTGTTATGTTCTAGAACAGTTATACATGTTTCCACATTGATGTAGACACTTAACAGTGGACGAACACAGTACACCAGGGTCATGTTGCAGAGTTCAACATGGGTCATCACACCTCTGAGAGTTGAACAAACAGATGCATGTCCA
The DNA here is from genome assembly GCA_037306005.1 of Rhinophrynus dorsalis. Classification (NCBI taxonomy): domain Eukaryota; kingdom Metazoa; phylum Chordata; class Amphibia; order Anura; family Rhinophrynidae; genus Rhinophrynus; species Rhinophrynus dorsalis. Next base: position 235,148,139 of record CM074718.1, on the reverse strand, counting down.
ACACATATGCTGCTTGTGCACTACCCCCATGACCTTAAAAGACACATTTGCCTGTTGCCATGGCCCTAACAGAAAAGCTGAGACAATGGCAGTACCTCACACAGGCAAAGCCAGTCTAAAAACAGACATTGATGGGGAAACACATCAATCCAAGCAGCTGGGGAACACGTTTCCCCCAGCAATGTTACAATCCCAAACTTACATTCAAAATGTCATGCTGTAAAACTAGGGTTAGCAAAACTGGGGAACCATATCCATAGGTAACCACAACACTAGTGTCCTAACAAGCAGATAATACATGATTTTGGATATTGGGATTGGTGGTCCCAATATCTGTGTAGCCAAAACATGTATGCATCCCTCCTTTCCATCCCCGGTGTTCCAGATACATATGATAACGAAGAGTCAACCACATTAGGCCATTTACATCAATGTACAGGACTTTGTCAAACTGTTGAATCAATAATTGCCAGGAAGGTATCCTATGTATTGCAACGCAATGCATTGGATACTGTTCTGTCACTCAAGGGGTTAGATGTGAAGGTCATTGTCTCGCATCCCTCTTGTCATTGCCCAAGTCACTAATCACTCAATATCATTTTCACCACACAGCATCCATGCCTAAAGCAGAACGTGATAATGATGAGGAGGAGCACACAATGATCCGCAGCGACACAGATCCTCAAGAGCCAGCAGAGAGCATGAGCTGATGCTGCCACCACCACAGTCACAGTAACAGAATGGGCTGATACTCAAACCAGCACAACAATAGACGCTACAGGAGTCCAAGCAGTGGATTCCACAACAAAGATGGATGCCACCAACATCAGGTCAGTACTGGATGCCCCCCCAGTACCACCACCAGCACCACCAATGGTATGCAACTAAATGCTCACCACACAGCAGTATTGGTCGATTGGACCCACACCACCTCCACAGGCACACAGCTGCATGTCAGCACAGCAACACAGAAACCTACAGCCACAACCCATATGGGAAGGAAACACATCCCAGTGACCACATTATTAACCATGGCCCCTTGATTACCAGCATCTCGGCCTCATAGGTGAGACACAGGGACCAGAACAATTGATTCAATACACACCACCATCACAGACAGAACCAGGCGAAAAGGATTCTGCAGACAGTGATGAGATCATAGATCATGCTGGTGGGGGCAGAATATTCACCCTCAAATGTATCACATGCTGAATCCCTCTCACCTCTGTATACATTTGCCTCACCAGTAGCTGCAGAATCAGAGGCACACTCACCCCATGAGGGAACACCAGTCAACAGACAGACACAGTGCAAAGAGAAGAAGCATCAGCAGCACCTCCATGTGCACCATCCACACCATCATCATGTTCTACTGTGCACCAGATAAAGAGTACATCATCATCCAGAGGAGGCTAAGAGCACCGTAGAGAGAACTGCAGCCAGTGTCAATGGTCTGGAATCCCAGCATGCTATCCTCCACACAAAGATACAGCATATAGGGACTGTACTCTGTGACTTGCTTGGCCAAATACACATCTGCACCCCCTCCCAAAAAGAATGAAGCCACATGTGTCAAGTGTTCCCAAAATAACAATTGTGTCTTTGATTCCTTCAGATATCTAGAATTGCAAAGCAATGCATTGAATGCAATTCGTGCACATTTTACTTAGTTAAAACGTGTTTGAGCAGTGGTAACCAAACACTGCACATACACTGTTGTCCAATTTCAACTCATAACAGACCTAGCAAACCAAAGATCTGGAATGTGTTTTCTGGGTATGATGTGAGTTGAAGTTTAACAAAAGCTGTTGGGAAACAGTTCACAGTCTAGTCTAGTCACACACAGGATCATTGTGAACACAAAGGGACAGTAGCACTCCAACATAAAAGTACACCTCCTTAATATGGTATTATGTCAGGCATGTTGAAGAGAGATCAAACTCCACTCTCACAATACACATTGTTTGAAACACAAACATATACCTTTCAGCAAAGAGTGTGCATCCTCTAGAATCTGTGTTCATCAGGGGTGTGGTTGTGGGTCATAGGGGACTCTTGGGATGCCATAGAGACACATACATCACACATATACGTGTTGTGTATGGCATTCCAAACAACAGGCTGGTTCAACATATGCAAGATCCACATATCATGACAGAAACATAGAATTTGACGGCAGATAAGAACCATTCGGCCCATCTAGTCTGCCCAATTTCCTACTGTGTAAAAAAAAAAAAAAAAAAAAACACAACGTCAAACCTTTTTTGGTCCTTAGTCTTTTCTTATGTTAAGGACCGCCTTATGTCTATCCCATGCATGCTTAAATTCTGTGACTGTATTGACATCTACCACTTCTGCTGGTAGGCTATTCCACTTGTCTACTACCCTCTCAGTGAAGTAAAACTTTCTTAAATTACATCTAAACCTGTGTCCCTCTAGTTTTAGATTATGGCCTCTTGTCATAACGTTTGTACTCTTTTGAAATATACTTCCATCCTGTACTTTTTTGAATCCCTTCATGTATTTGAATGTTTCTATCATATCCTCTCTCTCTTCTCTCCTCCAAGCTATACATATTCAGATCCTTTAGTCTATCCTGATATTTCTTTTCCTGTAGACCAGTCACCATTTTAGTAGCCCTTCTTTGAATTTTCTCTAGAGTATCAATATCCTTCTGGAGATGGGGTCTCCAGTACTGTACACAATATTCTAGGTGAGGTCTAACTAGAGATCTGTACAGCGGCATGACTACTTCCCTTTTTCTGCTACTAATGCCCCTAGCTATACAACCCAGTGCCCTGCTTGCATTCCCCATCGCTTTATTACATTGCCTGCTTACCTTTAAGTCATTAGAAATAATTACTCCCAAATCCCTTTCCTCTGTTGTCTCTGACAGCACAGTACCTTTATTGGTATATTTTTCCTTTGGATTTTTATGTCCCAAGTGCATTATTTTACATTTATCAACGTTAAAGTGCATCTGCCACACTCTTGACCATTCTTCTAATTTACCTAAATCATTCGCCATTTGGCTTTTTCCCCCTGGAATGTCTACCCTATTGCAGATCTTTGCATAATCTGCAAAAAGGCATACCTTTCCTTGAAGACCTTTTGCAATATCACTAATAAAAATATTAAAAAGAATGGGCCCCAGTACAAATCCCTGAGGTACTCCACTAGTAACACTCCTTTCGTCCGAATATTCTACATTGACTACCACCTTCTGTCTCCTGTCACTCAGCCATTGTCTTATCCATTTCACTATTTTTACATCTAGACCCAAACACTGCAATTTATTTATGAGTCTTCTATGAGGGACAGTGTCAAATGCTTTACTGAAATCTAGATAAGCTATATCTACTCCTCCCCCTTGATCTATTATTTTAGTTACCCAGTCAAAAAAATCTATGAGATTAGTTTGACAAGATCTCCCTGCTGTAAACCCATGCTGTTTGGTATCTTGCAAGCTATTCATAATCAGATATTCAACAATTCTTTCCTTTAACATAGTCTCCATTAATTTTCCCACTACTGATGTAAGACTTACTGGTCTGTAGTTACCAGACTCTTCCCTGCTACCTTTTTTGTGAAGCGGTACTACATTTGCTACCTTCCAATCTTCTGGAACTATTCCTGTTGCTAGTGACTGATTGAATAATTCTGTTAAAGGTTTTGCCAGAACACACTTAAGTTCTTTTAATAACTTTGGGTGTATCCCATCTGCACCCATTGATTTATCTGTTTTTACCTTAGAAAGTTGAATTAGAACTTAGACATGTTTCCCTGTCACGGTTTCTTTTAAGACACTCAGACCATTGGGTGAATAAGAACACAGTTTTATTAAAATAAGATAAGGCAATAACACGCCCTCTAGTGGTGGTAAATATATACAGATAATATATATATATTTATAATGGTAAATGCACAAATGACCATAAAGTACAATTACACAGAAATAGGATAGCGTGTACCCCTCAGGGGTTAAGTCCTTGATAACAGTCAGTCTCAGATGTGAATGTTTGGAACGCCCTGGGTGTTATAAGGCTGATGCTGGAGACCAAGACTATCACCGGCTGGATACTGGACTGCCCCGCCACAGTGTTCAGTAAGAAGCACCAAAGTCCCCGTAGCCCCCTCGGGCGTACCTACTGGAACTGCTTCAACAAGTGCAAGTGCATAAGGCCCCACGGACGTAATTGGAACCGGCCTTCAAGGCGATAGCTGCCAAGCCTCCTCAGACTAAACCGGATAATGGGAAAGCATACGCTAGAGCTGACAGCCCCCACGGGCGTGATTACCGGAATATGAATGCTGATGCCTGTGCCTGCCACCACTCGGGAAAGCGGGATCGCTACTGAACAAGAGAAAGGGTCTCAGGCGCCCAACCGGCCTAAACGGATGTAAATACTCTGCAAGGATGTGTGAAGCTGCCGACGAAGAGCGGCCAGCTCAGCAGTAGTATTCACTGAGAAAGAGACTCTTACAGGATTAGCGATAGAGTGGAACCCAGCGGCACTGCTAGGGTTAATTAGCACATTTACTCGAGGCTTATCAGCGGTAAAGCAAGGCTCTGCGGTCTGAGGGAGGCACGGGTACGCCCAACTCTGCAACAGTAAAAGCACAGCACTGATCGCAGTACACCAGGCAAGGCAGTCACACCAAAAGCTGTAACAGTAGATAGAAATGTCGCGGCGGCGACAACTGGAACACAGGTCACTGTAGGAAGCCGGAGTCGTTCTTCGGAGCGGGAAGTCAGCCAGGCCGGGTCGGAGCACGTAGAAGGTAGTCATACAAGCCGGGTCGTACACAAGCAGGAACGTCAGCCAAACCAGGTCAGGATCCAGAGGAGGTAGTCAGACGAGCTGGGTCATACACGGGCAGGAACACAGGAGAATAGTCAAGACAAGCCAAGTCGGTACACAGGAATCAGGAACACAGGAACACAGCACAATAACTGACACAGAGACACCACGAAAGGGCGCCTGACAGTCTTGCTAGCCAGGTATAAAAAGGTCACCAGGGGGCGGGCCAAACCAACACAGCAAATCAGTATCTGTCATAGCTGAGACTGACAGGAATCACAGGCACTGTGATAGTACCCCCCTCTCAAAGACCCCCTCTCCCTGCTCGAGGTCTGGGTCTAGAAGGGTATTTAGAGTGAAAGCTGCGTACTAATCTGGGTGCGTGGAGGTCCCCTTGATCAACCCAAGAACGTTCCTCAGGACCATAGCCCTTCCAATGAACCAAGTATTGCAGCTTCCCTCTAAATCTCCTGGAATCAATAATGCTCTGCACCTCATATTCCTCTTGGCCCTGGACGTCCACCGGCCCAGGAATCACTGGCGTAGTAGTATAGCGATTACACACCAAGGGTTTCAGGAGCGACACATGGAACACATTGTGAATGTGCATTGAGGGTGGAAGCTCCAAAACATAAGAAACCGGATTAATCTTGCGGATAATCTTAAATGGACCGATAAACCGGGGAGCCAGTTTGTTAGATGGTACTTGTAAATTCAGGTTTCTGGATGACAACCATACCCTATCCCCAACTTGAAAGGAGACCGCTGGCAGACGTCTGCGATTAGCGTGCCTCTGCTGACGCCGAAATGACTGACTGAGGGACCTCTGCACCTGTGACCAAGTGGAATGAAGCTGTGCCAAATGCTCATCCAGAGCAGGGATCTGCTGCGCCTGAAAGGAGTCCGGGAGCAGACAAGGCTGAAACCCATAATTAACGAGAAACGGAGAGCTCCCGGATGATGAATTGACAGCACAGTTTCTGGCAAACTCAGCCCATGGCAACAGGTCAGCCCAATTGTCATGATGATCAGTGACAAAGCAACGCAGGAACTGCTCCAGTCCCTGATTGGCACGTTCAGCGGCCCCATTCGTTTGGGGATGGTAAGCGGAGGAAAATGACAATTGAATGCCCATCTGGCCACAGAATGCCCTCCAAAACCTAGAAACGAACTGGCTCCCTCGGTCGGATACAATCACTCTGGGTACTCCGTGCAGGCGGAATACCTCCCTAGAAAAGACTACAGCCAATTCCTGAGCCGATGGAAGACCAGTCAGAGGCACAAAATGTGCCATTTTAGAGAATCTATCGACCACCATAAGAATGAACGTAAATCCCCTAGACGCTGGTAATTCTCCCAAAAAGTCGATAGAAATATGAGACCATGGACGGTCTCCGTTGGGCACGGGTTGCAATAAGCCCACAGGGAGGTGCCTAGGGGTCTTAGCACGGGCACAGGTGGTACAGGCTGCAGTAAAAGTGGCACAATCGGCTCTCAAGGTAGGCCACCAAAATAATTGCGACAGAGACCAGACTAGTTGGTCCCTACCAATATGCCCAGCTGCTTTAGAAGCGTGGTAAGTCTCCAACAAACGAACAAGGAATGGCACATCAACAAAGCATTTCCCCACAGGGGTCTCAGGGGGTGCCCTCGATTGTGATGCCAATATCTCCTCCCCCAGAGGCGAGGTAATGGTGGTACGGATAGTGGCCAAAATGCGATCTGGCTGAATGATGGGAACAGGTTCCTCCTCCCTCTCAGTGTCAGAAGCGAACTGATGAGACAGCGCATCGGCTTTAATATTTTTTGAGCCAGGAAGATAAGACACTAGGAAATTAAATCATGACAAAAAGAGTGCCCATCTAGCTTGTCGAGAAGACAGTCTTTTGGCTTCGGAGAGATAAGTTAAATTCTTATGATCCGTAAGAATTAGTACTGGATTTCGAGTACTCTCCAAAAGGTGACGCCACTTCTTCAGAGCTAGAATTATGGCCAACAGCTCCCTGTCCCCAATCTCATAATGGCTCTGCGCACTGGATAATTTCTTTGAGAAGAAACCGCAAGGCCTCAAGGCGCCACCTCCCACGGGAAGTTGGGAGAGTACTGCTCCAACCCCAACCTCAGAAGCGTCAACCTCCAATGTGAAGGGCAGAGAGGGATTAGGGTGGGACAGCACCGGAGCAGATGCAAAGGCAGATTTCAGGGTAATAAATGCGGTCTCCGCCGCCTCGGACCACTGAGAGGGAGAAGCGCCCTTATGAGTCAAATCTGATAATGGTTTGACAATCGTGGAAAAGTTCTGGATGAACTTCCTATAATAGTTTGCAAAACCTAAGAATCTTTGAATGGCCTTTAACCCTTTAGGACGAGGCCAATGCAGAAATGCTGCCAACTTCTCTTGATCCATGGCAATGCCATTATTAGAAATAACGAAACCCAGGAATGGCACCTGAGATGTATGGAATTTGCATTTCTCTATTTTACAAAATAGCCTGTGCTTGCGGAGTCGGAGCAGGACTTCAGAAACATCTTTGATATGTTGTGAGAGGTTGGCAGAGTGAATTAATATATCATCAAGATATACAACTACACAGGACTGTAGTAGGTCTCGTAGGATGTCATTAATAAACTCCTGAAATACTGCAGGCGCATTGCATAAGCCAAATGGCATCACCAGATATTCGTAATGCCCTGTTCTGGTGTTAAACGCCGTTTTCCACTCGTCACCCTCTTTAATTCTGACCAGATTATAGGCGGCTCGCAAGTCAAGTTTAGTAAAGATCGATGAGCCCTTCAATCTGTCAAACAACTAGGGGACAAGTGGAATCGGATAGGCATTCTTAGGCATAAGCTTGTTCAGCCCACGATAGTCAATGCATGGCCTAGGTTCACCACTTTTCTTTTTCACAAAGAAAAATCCGGCACCTGCCGGAGAAGTAGACTTCCGAATGATGCCCCTCTCCAGGGCATCAGCAATATAATCCTCCATAGCCTTATTCTCCTCACAGGACAGTGGGTAAGTGCGCCCCCTAGGATGCACCGCACCAGGAGGCAAATCAATGGCGCAATCGTACGCCCTGTGCTCGGGCAATGCGCTGGCCTCTCTCTTACTGAACACGTCACTGAATTGTTCGTATTCAGCTGGCACAGTCGGAGAGGTACACATAATCTTGACGGGTAAGGAGAGACAGTTCTTGTCACAGTATTCTGACCAGGAGTTAACCTCACATCTCTGCCAGTCAAATTGGGGATTATGTACCTGTAGCCATGGGAACCCCAAAATAACTGAATGGTGCGGGGAACGACTGATTTGAAAACGTATCTGTTCCTTGTGGCAAGCCCCCACTGTCATTGTCACTGGACTAGTTTCAAGCGTAATAAATGCCGGCTCCAGGGGTCTGCCATCGATGGCCTCAATAGCAACCGGAGAGTCCTTTTTACATAAAGGAATGCCATGCAGGTTAGCAAAAGACTGGTCCATGAAATAACCTGCTGCCCCGGAGTCCACCAGTGCGAAGACCTCGATAACCTTGTCCACCCAAGCGAAGACCACCTGAATAGTTGGTTTAGTGGTGCTAGAATCTAGGGACTGTTCTACACCACCTAGGGCCTGTCCCCCAAGGTACCCTAGGTGCGTTCATTTCCCGGCCAAACTGGGCAATTGCGCAACAGATGCCCTGCTTTGCCACAATAGAGGCATAGACCTTGTCTCCTACGATATAATCTTTCCTCTTTCGAGAGCCTAGTGAACCCCAATTGCATAGGTTCAGGATTCTCGGTTGATCGCTCAGGAAGAACGGGTGGTGTGGGTGGGTTAAGGAGACTGGTCTGGCCATAGTTTTTACTTTAGCCCTTTTAGCCAACCGTCTCTCTCGGATGCGAGAGTCTATAAGTAGGACAAAATCGATGTATTCGTCCAGATCACTGGGTACATCGCGAGCTGCTATCTCGTCCTTAATTTGCTCGGAAAGGCCCTGAGTAAAGGCAGCTAGTAAGGCCTCCTCGTTCCAGCCCACCTCTGCTGCCAAGGTCCTGAATTCAATAGCATAATCGCCCAGTGTGCGTTCGCCCTGCTGAATTTCCATTAGCCTTTTGGCAGCAGAGGCAGCCCTGCCAGGAACCTCAAACACTCGTCTGAACTTTCTGACAAATTCTCTAAAGTTCAGGGTGCAGGGTCTGGCATTTTCCCACAACGGATTCGCCCATGCCAATGCCTTGCCAGTCAATAGAGATATCATAAGCCCGACCCTACTACGGTCGTTAGGAAATGCCTGGGGTGCCAACTCCAAAAATATCTCTAATTGATTAATAAATCCCCTGCAAAGGGAAGGCTCGCCATCATACCTTAACGGTAACGGTGCAGATGCCGTTAGCCCTTTCGAACTGGCTGATGGGACTGTGGACTGATTATCCGGTGTCAGGACTGGGGTGACCACCGGGTTAGGACTAGGCTTGTCCAAATGTACTGTACGTTCGAGTAACGTCTGCAAAGCCAGTGCCAATTGGTCCATGCGCTGCTCATGGACATCCATTCTCCAATGGATGTTCTGTGTTTGGCTTTCACTCTTACCGTCTGAGGTCATGGCCCTTTCGTACTGTCACAGTTTCTTTTAAGACACTCAGACCATTGGGTGAATAAGAACACAGTTTTATTAAAATAAGATAAGGCAATAACACGCCCTCTAGTGGTGGTAAATATATACAGATAATATATACAAACAGGGCAATAGGCAGCACTCTCGATAACAGAACAATTGCCTGGGTGTCCGGATGAAAATAACTATAAAAAATGTTTTAAATCAGCACTCTCAGGACTTCAATGTAGAAAAACAAAAAATCTTTTTATTAGATCGACGTTTCGATCCCACTCTAACCTCCCTTAAATACCCTACACCTGGTGATGACCTCTCACACCTGAGGTCAAAGGTAAAACACTTCCACATGTGCATCCCCTTAGTGATTAAAACCAAAAATATGGAGAAACTTAAAAGTACAGTTGACATTCATAAAAACAGAAATGTGTGTGCACAATATCCTCCGCTAAATGTTCATTTGTAAATTGTTTCCATGCTGTTAACACACCACAATGATTCAATGCATACTAATGACCTGTTCCAGTATATCTGAACCCGGTTCAAATATATTACCATGGCATCGCAGCGCAATGGTGCCGGGTTCATTTTACAGCAGCGAGTCTTTGACTATTTCTGCATTAGAATATTATGATGTACGGCAAAACATTTAAATCACAATATCTACATACATAAGCAGTGTTACATCATATCGCTGTGCTTCTCTGTCGATCACATTTACAATAAATACCTGCTGTCTTATATACAAATAAATACAACAGTATGCAAAGTTTTTCATTGTTGCCATTCATTGCAACACCGTGCGTCTATACTAGATACAAATTATACAGGGCAGCCGCTGTGATTATTATGTAAAGTAAATATAATGGTACATAGCCATATACTTAGATATATTACCATTCATTTACAAGTCATATTTCATACTTAACATCTTTGAGATTCCAAGTTAATAATAGTGCCGCTCATTACTACATGCGGTTATTCTCACAGTTGACAGAACTTTGAATGTGTCTCAAAACAGTGCTCAAAGTCCAATATACGGAACTACTATCGCTGTAGTCCACTTACTGCGTGAAGATTAGGGAAATAATTCGCTCAATCTGAAAATCGGAACAAAGGTTCCCTTCACCATTCATGTAGACAATCTACAATCAGGTAGACAAGAGACTGCATATTATATTATAGAATAACTTAATGTGTCACAGTCCGGATCATCGTGCTCTGTCCAACCTGCCAGTAGTCCATATAGGCATATATACACATTGTTGGAAAAAAGAAGAAGATCTTATATAGGGGTCATACGATAGCCCATCCAATACTCACTGTTCATCCCTTGTAGCGGAGGCGGTGATATTCCGATGAACTCCTGTTCTTTACACAACTCTCTACCGGATGCCCATTGGGGGTCCAGTGAACCAGACGGTGCACCCGTTATTTCACGAGTGCACTCGTCTATACCCGACCCGTACCACTTGGGGGCTCCAGTACCGTCCTCCTGGTTAGGAACTACGAGCACAGACACATCCTTTCCCTGGGTGTCTGATAGCTCCAGCTCCATCCTATTACAGAGGGTATTATGTGCATGAAGTGTTACATCCTATGGCCTCCACGTTCAGAGTGGATTAGAACCATATAGTTAGTGTCACCGCCATATCCACGTTAAGGGTAGTGTTACAAATAAGTCCACATCTCTAATATCCAGTTACTGTGTATATAGCCCATTGTTCCAGTAGTTGTAGTTGTTTAATGTGTTTATAATATTTATAATCCACTGTTTAATCCCATAGCCTCCAGTATATGGATTAGAGCTATGTACATGGCTGAAGGTTTGTTCCAAAAATGTTATTTATATAATGATTATGTATCCCCAGTATCTCTTTGCTAGGATACTGTATATCCACATTGTGTAACAGATCAAGTTATCCACCAAATCTCCAATTATAGGAAGCATGCATATGAGATGTTTTCATTAAGCCCATATGGTGCTAATGTGTTTAATCTACGAATCCACTTAATTTCTCTTTGCAACAGTTTCTTTCCCCTGTCTCCCCCTCTGGGGGCTATGGGCTCCTGATCAATAATCATACATCTCATAGCTGCCACTGTATGATGGTGTGCTGCAAAGTGTCTCACGACTGGCTTATCAGAAGTCCCTGAGGCAAGCGCATCCCTAATGGATTTTCTATGATTTGCCATTCTGTCCCGGAAACTTGTAATTGTTTTGCCAATGTAAAGAAGAGAGCATGGACATTGGATAAAATATATGACATAACTGGATGTACATGTGAGTCTATATTTAATGGGAATCATTTTGTTATTTCTAAGATCTTTAAAGCTCGCTCCAGTAATCAAATTCTTACAAGTCACACAGTTCAAACATTTGTAGCAACCAGGTTTTTCACTTTGTAACCAGTTGCTATTATTTGTTACATAACAATGTTTGGGATCCGTTTTCACCAGTAATGTTCTTAAATTTGGTGCTCTCTTATAGGACATCATGGGAGTATTTCGAAAAATGGGGGATAGTGATTTGTCAGCTCCAAGTACTTGCCAGTAGTTATTAATTGCATTCTTAACTCTCTGACTGTCATGTGTATATGTAGTAGTAAATACTAGCCTATTCAATGTCTGGTTTTTCTTGTCAGAGGCTTTTAATAATTCATCTTGTGTTTTTTGTAGGGCTTTTGTTCTATGTCTCTCAAGTTCACTGTTTGTATATCCCCGTTGCTCAAGTCTCATTATAAGCTCATCCACTTGTTTGATGCCTACCACACGGTCGCTATTATTCCTTAGAATTCTTATCATCTGTGAATAAGGAACAGCTTGTTTGACATGTTGAGGATGGCTACTACTTCTTAACAGAATGGTGTTCCTATCAGTCTCTTTTCTGTAATTAGTCATTCTCAATCTATGACCATCTTTAATTATTGTAATATCCAAAAAGTTAATTCTCATTTCATCCACTGTAGATGTGAATTTGATTGGACTATCCAAATGATTCAAAGAATCCACAAATTTATCAAAGGATGATCTATCACCTTGCCAAATCAAGAACAAATCATCTATAAATCGATAATAGCAAACTAAATATGCTCTGAAGGGAAGAGTAATATATGTTTCTTCAAATTCTGTCATGAATAGATTCGCATAGGATGGGGCAATATTTGACCCCATCGAAGTACCAGATGTCTGTAAGTAAAAACTTCTTTCAAATTTAAAGTAATTATATCCCAAACAGACAGCAAGAAGACTTAGCAGAAATTCAGTGGGGGGTTTTTTGGTGTCCATATCATTAATTAGTGCTTTCCTAACAGCTTCCATACCTTCTGTAACTGGGATAACAGTATAAAGTGATTTCACATCCAAAGTTGCTAATAATACCTGATTAGGAAGATCATTCAAACTTTGTAATTTCAAAATGAGGTCTGTGGTGTCACGGATATATGAGGCTGATTTTTGTACTAATGGTTGTATGAAATGATCTAGATATTGAGCTATAGGTTGAAACAGGGAGCCTATAGCTGATACTATAGGCCTCCCTGGCGGTGTCAGTGGATTTTTATGTATTTTAGGGATGGTATAAAGGATAGGACAAATAGGGTAATCCTGTATGAGGAAGCTTTTCGTGTCCTCATCAATCCATCCTGCCTCCCAGGCTTGATTAATGATAACATCAACTACTCTTTTGTAAGTCATAGTGGGATCACCTTTCAGTTTTTTATATGTTTGGATATCATTAAGTTGGGATAGAATTTCCTCTCTGTAGTAAACATAATCCAATACAACAATTGCCCCTCCCTTATCAGCGGGACGAATAACTATATTGGGATTATTCGCCAGAGTTTTAATTGCTTCTCTCTCTTGTATTGTCAGGTTTGAATGAATCTTGGACTTCTCCTTAGTTCTTAATTCAGTTTCTGCCAAATTAAAAAAGGTTGAGATAGAGTTAGGAGTATTGGGTGGATCAAATGAACTTTTTACTTTAAATTTCTTCTGCTCTTTGGCGTTATCTTTTTTAAAAAATTCTTTTAATTTCATGTTTCTTTGAAATTTAAATAGATCCACCGCAATGTCCAATTCTTTAGAATTATTAGTGGGAATAAAAGTCAGTCCCTTTGATAGGACCTTTTGTTCTTCCCTTGTTAGAGTATAGGAGGACAAATTGAACACTACTTCTTGCACCCATGTATGAAGAGTATACCAAGTGACTATTGAATATATACCTCTGGAATTTATCCTACATGGTGATCTTTTTTTAATATGGAGGAACAAATGAGTCAGTTACCATTCATCAATGTGGAAACCCCCAAAGAATCTGTACATTACACGGAGGCACAAGCTTCAGCAATCCTGTTTACAGAAACAGCACAGGATGAATCACCGGAGAAGGTACCAGTAGATGTGTTTCATTCTCTATTACGTTTGAAGAAGAGAGAAACAGACTTACATTTACATGGGGTGTATCTCTCTGACTATTATAGACAAAAGAATATCCCTAGGGGGTTTAGAATATCCAATATACCCACAATAGGAAGAAACAATGGTGAATTCTGTAGAAAACGGTGTGCAATCCTGAATAAATGTTCATTCGATCTTATGTTACTGGTTATAGAGGAAGTAACTAGAGAATTGAGACTGGTTAGGAATGAAATTGAAGACTTTGAATTATCTAACTTGACAGTATTGGAAACGGACAAAAAAACAGATTGGCTAGGGAAACTCAATAAACAAATGAACACCTTTAAATCAGAACTACACAGGTTTAAGAAAAGTAAAGTGGAAAAAGTGAAATTAGACTATAAGGAAAAGAGAGTATACAGATGGCTCACTGGGGGAAGTGATTATAGAAAGGATTCCCGCCGGAGACCCCCACGTAGTAGAATTCAACGCCCTAACTTTTCTAGTGTAGATAATTCCTCTGGTAACTCTTCTGGTACTGATACAGATACTACTGATTGTGCCAATTTAATTGAACAAGAACCTGTAGCGTCCACTTCCACTTCTTTTTTAGGAGTTACGACAAGAAACCAACTAAAAAACAGGACAGGCCCCACAGAAGGAGAGGGGGGAGAAGACATAGACATTTCAAACAGTGCTCTAAAACCTCCACCCAGGGGGAAGAAGTAGTGTTCAATTTGTCCTCCTATACTCTAACAAGGGAAGAACAAAAGGTCCTATCAAAGGGACTGACTTTTATTCCCACTAATAATTCTAAAGAATTGGACATTGCGGTGGATCTATTTAAATTTCAAAGAAACATGAAATTAAAAGAATTTTTTAAAAAAGATAACGCCAAAGAGCAGAAGAAATTTAAAGTAAAAAGTTCATTTGATCCACCCAATACTCCTAACTCTATCTCAACCTTTTTTAATTTGGTAGAAACTGAATTAAGAACTAAGGAGAAGTCCAAGATTCATTCCAACCTGACAATACAAGAGAGAGAAGCAATTAAAACTCTGGCGAATAATCCCAATATAGTTATTCGTCCCGCTGATAAGGGAGGGGCAGTTGTTGTATTGGATTATGTTTACTACAGAGAGGAAATTCTATCCCAACTTAATGATATCCAAACATATAAAAAACTGAAAGGTGATCCCACTATGACTTACAAAAGAGTAGTTGATGTTATCATTAATCAAGCCTGGGAGGCAGGATGGATTGATGAGGACACGAAAAGCTTCCTCATACAGGATTACCCTATTTGTCCTATCCTTTATACCATCCCTAAAATACATAAAAATCCACTGACACCGCCAGGGAGGCCTATAGTATCAGCTATAGGCTCCCTGTTTCAACCTATAGCTCAATATCTAGATCATTTCATACAACCATTAGTACAAAAATCAGCCTCATATATCCGTGACACCACAGATCTCATTTTGAAATTACAAAGTTTGAATGATCTTCCTAATCAGGTATTATTAGCAACTTTGGATGTGAAATCACTTTATACTGTTATCCCAGTTACAGAAGGTATGGAAGCTGTTAGGAAAGCACTAATTAATGATATGGACACCAAAAAACCCCCCACTGAATTTCTGCTAAGTCTTCTTGCTGTCTGTTTGGGATATAATTACTTTAAATTTGAAAGAAGTTTTTACTTACAGACATCTGGTACTTCGATGGGGTCAAATATTGCCCCATCCTATGCGAATCTATTCATGACAGAATTTGAAGAAACATATATTACTCTTCCCTTCAGAGCATATTTAGTTTGCTATTATCGATTTATAGATGATTTGTTCTTGATTTGGCAAGGTGATAGATCATCCTTTGATAAATTTGTGGATTCTTTGAATCATTTGGATAGTCCAATCAAATTCACATCTACAGTGGATGAAATGAGAATTAACTTTTTGGATATTACAATAATTAAAGATGGTCATAGATTGAGAATGACTAATTACAGAAAAGAGACTGATAGGAACACCATTCTGTTAAGAAGTAGTAGCCATCCTCAACATGTCAAACAAGCTGTTCCTTATTCACAGATGATAAGAATTCTAAGGAATAATAGCGACCGTGTGGTAGGCATCAAACAAGTGGATGAGCTTATAATGAGACTTGAGCAACGGGGATATACAAACAGTGAACTTGAGAGACATAGAACAAAAGCCCTACAAAAAACACAAGATGAATTATTAAAAGCCTCTGACAAGAAAAACCAGACATTGAATAGGCTAGTATTTACTACTACATATACACATGACAGTCAGAGAGTTAAGAATGCAATTAATAACTACTGGCAAGTACTTGGAGCTGACAAATCACTGTCCCCCATTTTTCGAAATACTCCCATGATGTCCTATAAGAGAGCACCAAATTTAAGAACATTACTGGTGAAAACGGATCCCAAACATTGTTATGTAACAAATAATAGCAACTGGTTACAAAGTGAAAAACCTGGTTGCTACAAATGTTTGAACTGTGTGACTTGTAAGAATTTGATTACTGGAGCGAGCTTTAAAGATCTTAGAAATAACAAAATGATTCCCATTAAATATAGACTCACATGTACATCCAGTTATGTCATATATTTTATCCAATGTCCATGCTCTCTTCTTTACATTGGCAAAACAATTACAAGTTTCCGGGACAGAATGGCAAATCATAGAAAATCCATTAGGGATGCGCTTGCCTCAGGGACTTCTGATAAGCCAGTCGCGAGACACTTTGCAGCACACCATCATACAGTGGCAGCTATGAGATGTATGATTATTGATCAGGAGCCCATAGCCCCCAGAGGGGGAGACAGGGGAAAGAAACTGTTGCAAAGAGAAATTAAGTGGATTCGTAGATTAAACACATTAGCACCATATGGGCTTAATGAAAACATCTCATATGCATGCTTCCTATAATTGGAGATTTGGTGGATAACTTGATCTGTTACACAATGTGGATATACAGTATCCTAGCAAAGAGATACTGGGGATACATAATCATTATATAAATAACATTTTTGGAACAAACCTTCAGCCATGTACATAGCTCTAATCCATATACTGGAGGTTATGGGATTAAACAGTGGATTATAAATATTATAAACACATTAAACAACTACAACTACTGGAACAATGGGCTATATACACAGTAACTGGATATTAGAGATGTGGACTTATTTGTAACACTACCCTTAACGTGGATATGGCGGTGACACTAACTATATGGTTCTAATCCACTCTGAACGTGGAGGCCATAGGATGTAACACTTCATGCACATAATACCCTCTGTAATAGGATGGAGCTGGAGCTATCAGACACCCAGGGAAAGGATGTGTCTGTGCTCGTAGTTCCTAACCAGGAGGACGGTACTGGAGCCCCCAAGTGGTAAGGGTCGGGTATAGACGAGTGCACTCGTGAAATAACGGGTGCACCGTCTGGTTCCCTGGACCCCCAATGGGCATCCGGTAGAGAGTTGTGTAAAGAACAGGAGTTCATCGGAATATCACCGCCTCCGCTACAAGGGATGAACAGTGAGTATTGGATGGGCTATCGTATGACCCCTATATAAGATCTTCTTCTTTTTTCCAACAATGTGTATATATGCCTATATGGACTACTGGCAGGTTGGACAGAGCACGATGATCCGGACTGTGACACATTAAGTTATTCTATAATATAATATGCAGTCTCTTGTCTACCTGATTGTAGATTGTCTACATGAATGGTGAAGGGAACCTTTGTTCCGATTTTCAGATTGAGCGAATTATTTCCCTAATCTTCACGCAGTAAGTGGACTACAGCGATAGTAGTTCCGTATATTGGACTTTGAGCACTGTTTTGAGACACATTCAAAGTTCTGTCAACTGTGAGAATAACCGCATGTAGTAATGAGCGGCACTATTATTAACTTGGAATCTCAAAGATGTTAAGTATGAAATATGACTTGTAAATGAATGGTAATATATCTAAGTATATGGCTATGTACCATTATATTTACTTTACATAATAATCACAGCGGCTGCCCTGTATAATTTGTATCTAGTATAGACGCACGGTGTTGCAATGAATGGCAACAATGAAAAACTTTGCATACTGTTGTATTTATTTGTATATAAGACAGCAGGTATTTATTGTAAATGTGATCGACAGAGAAGCACAGCGATATGATGTAACACTGCTTATGTATGTAGATATTGTGATTTAAATGTTTTGCCGTACATCATAATATTCTAATGCAGAAATAGTCAAAGACTCGCTGCTGTAAAATGAACCCGGCACCATTGCGCTGCGATGCCATGGTAATATATTTGAACCGGGTTCAGATATACTGGAACAGGTCATTAGTATGCATTGAATCATTGTGGTGTGTTAACAGCATGGAAACAATTTACAAATGAACATTTAGCGGAGGATATTGTGCACACACATTTCTGTTTTTATGAATGTCAACTGTACTTTTAAGTTTCTCCATATTTTTGGTTTTAATCACTAAGGGGATGCACATGTGGAAGTGTTTTACCTTTGACCTCAGGTGTGAGAGGTCATCACCAGGTGTAGGGTATTTAAGGGAGGTTAGATGCACAAGGTGATTGTCTTGATAAAGATCCCAAGTGGGATCGAAACGTCGATCTAATAATAAAAAGATTTTTTGTTTTTCTACATTGAAGTCCTGAGAGTGCTGATTTAAAACATTTTTTACAGATAATATATATATATTTATAATGGTAAATGCACAAATGACCATAAAGTACAATTACACAGAAATAGGATAGCGTGTACCCCTCAGGGGTTAAGTCCTTGATAACAGTCAGTCTCAGATGTGAATGTTTGGAACACCCTGGGTGTTATAAGGCTGATGCTGGAGACCAAGACTATCACCGGCTGGATACTGGACTGCCCCGCCACAGTGTTCAGTAAGAAGCACCAAATCCCCGTAGCCCCCTCGGGCGTACCTACTGGAACTGCTTCAACAAGTGCAAGTGCATAAGGCCCCACGGGCGTAATTGGAACTGGCCTTCAAGGCGATAGCTGCCAAGCCTCCTCAGAATAAACCGGATAATGGGAAAGCATACGCTAGAGCCGACAGCCCCCACGGGCGTGATTACCGGAATACGAATGCTGATGCCTGTGCCTGCCACCACTCGGGAAAGCGGGATCGCTACTGAACAAGAGAAAGGGTCTCAGGCACCCAACCGGCCTAAACGGATGTAAATACTCTGCAAGGATGTGTGAAGCTGCCGACGAAGAGCGGCCAGCTCAGCAGTAGTATTCACTGAGAAAGAGACTCTTACAGGATTAGCGATAGAGTGGAACCCAGCGGCACTGCTAGGGTTAATTAGCACATTTACTCGAGGCTTATCAGCGGTAAAGCAAGGCTCTGCAGTCTGAGGGAGGCACGGGTACGCCCAACTCTGCAACGGTAAAAGCACAGCACTGATCGCAGTACACCAGGCAAGGCAGTCACACCAAAAGCTGGAACAGTAGTTAGAAATGTCGCGGCGGCGACAACTGGAACACAGGTCACTGTAGGAAGCCGGAGTCGTTCTTCGGAGCGGGAAGTCAGCCAGGCCGGGTCGGAGCACGTAGAAGGTAGTCATACAAGCCGGGTCATACACAAGCAGGAACGTCAGCCAAACCAGGTCAGGATCCAGAGGAGGTAGTCAGACGAGCCGGGTCATACACGGGCAGGAACACAGGAGAATAGTCAAGACAAGCCAAATCGGTACACAGGAATCAGGAACACAGGAACACAGCACAATAACTGGCACAGAGACACCACGAAAGGGCGCCTGACAGTCTTGCTAGCCAGGTATAAAAAGGTCACCAGGGGGTGGGCCAAACCAACACAGCAAATCAGTATCTGTCATAGCTGAGACTGACAGGAATCACAGGCACTGTGATATTCCCGTGTCTTGCCATTTCTTTTTTCTAACAGAGGTCCCTTCCCTTCATCTTCCTGTGTAAAAACTGAACAGAAATATTCATTGAGACAGTCAGCTAGCCCTTTATTCTCATTTACATAGTTTCCATCTTTTGTTTTTAGTCTAACTATTCCTTGTTTCGTTTTCCTCCTTTCACTTATATATCTAAAAAATGTTTTATCCCCCTTTTTTATTGACTGGGCAATTTTTTCCTCTGTGTGTGCTTTGGCACATCTAATTATTCATTTGGCCTCCTTCAACCTAGTTTTGTACTGATACCTATCTTCTTCCTTCTGCGTCTGCTTATATTTCTTAAATGCTTCTTTTTTCTCTTTTACTATACAGAGTGAGATACACATACTGTGCTGTTATGCTGTGAATTGTTTGTAAAAACTGAGGCAAGAGAGGCTCATAGTGACTACTATCACTATGAAAAAGTTTAAAACTAATAAAAGGAGGAACTAGAAAGACCCTTATGTGCAGGAGGAAGTGAGCACAACTGAATCAATGCTGTCCAGTCCCCCTAAATAACCCCTAGGGATCTTGGGGAAATTATTGTCAAGGGAGGAAGAGAAGGGTAGTTGTAGTGAGAAACAAAAAATAAAGAATATTGGAAAAAATATATATGTGTGTATACTTGGAAATAATTATATTACTCTACTCCAGATAGAAAGTTGGTCCGTCCGGCCATAGAGTCACACATCATTTATTTCCTCAGAGACTAGTTCGGTATTATTATGGGAGACTTATATACACTTAAGATTCAACTTTTATTATTAATACTTAAAAATACATCACATGACAAACACATTACACTAAGGGATCACTTTTAAGTATCGTGTTCCCTTTAAAAACACAGCACGCCTCAAGAGTATCCACGGGGTTAATAGTGTTAAACGGGTTCTGTTACTTCACATCCAAAAAACAGCTAGTTCCGCTTATCTTATTATGCCTCAATTCTAGCCGTTTAGTTAATGGCGATATACATATAGATACTTTTCTATTGCAGTTATCTGGTTCCAATAACATGTCCTAATGACATACTAGCTTCCTCGTGGGTTAAGCCACATTCTAGCCTAACCGCTAGTTCTTAATGCCTTACGATCACTTAATATCGCTGCAGTATAGCAAACAGACACTTATATATCAATGTAACTAGCTTACTGACTAGTAAAGCAAGTGGTACAAAGTCACAAGTTCTAGAATCAATAGTACCTAAACTAGCTACAATATTGCTATCTTATGATTCCATGTCAAAAGGACACGCTAGCTTCCTCGTGGAGTACGCCACATTGTAAGCCTCTCGTCTTAGCTAATTATCCTAATATAAATGGACAAATGTCTATTCCCCGTTAATTCCCTCCGTGGTAAAGTCTCTTATAGAACAAATATATCTAAGAGTACATAGGCAGTGCCGCCCAACGCGTTTCGCCGCACCAGCGGCTTCGTCAGGGGCTTTATATATGATGAGCGGTCCGCTCCCTATGATATATATACCCTTTTGAATTTTTAACACGGGTAGCTCATTGGTGCACATTACAACCAATCACTGTGCTGGAAAGCCTACAATCCCTCTGTTGACGTATCAGTATTTGGACTTTCTATCCTAAACTCTCTCATTGTTAACCCCTTCCGTTCTCCATATTTCATAAGGAGATCCAGGAGAAAAAAAGGGGGTAAAAAATAAATAAAAAATGATAAACAATAAACCAGAAATATACAATACATATGTAGAGAGCAAGTCTACAAAATCTATTTCAATTTATCGCAATATTATAAGCGTAAAACCACTTCATAGATGGTGAACGTTGACTCAACTGGCTAGAGCTAATAATAATGATGACAGGAGTACGATTAGAGTTGCTAACAACTTTTCAGTAATTGCTCATAGAAAAACTTTTCCCAGTTATATAATTCACTAGATGAATACACGGCCATTTAACCCTTGTGTGTAATAGAGCAAAGTAGCTCACCCTAGACCATATACACCTAAAATAAATCCATAATTTTTATTTTTACCATCTTTTTATGAAAGGACTATAGGTGAATCCTTCATTTAACCCCTGTGGGTTCAAAGTGCCCAATCTATAAATCCATTCAGCTTCCTTAATGAGCAACTTTTGATCAAGATCACCTTTTCTGGAAGTTAAGTCAATTTTTTGTATTCCTTTAAATTTAAGAACATCAGGATTTCCTTCATGATACAATACCACATGTCTAGCTATGGGTTTTTCCCTTTTATGTTTAATATCTCCAAGATGCTCTAAAATCCTAGTTTTAAATTGTCTTTTAGTTTTACCCACATATCTTTTGTTACACGAACATTCAATCTGGTATATTATTCCAGATGACTTACAGTTTATAAACTGACGTGTCTCAAAGACTTTTAAGCCATTGTAATTCTTAAAGGTTTTCTCTCTTGAAACATATTTACAGGCTGAGCACTGTCCACACTGGAATGTGCCTTTGATCTCTGACCTCAGCCAAGTTATTTTTGCCTCTTTTACAGAATGGCTGTGTACTAACATATCTTTAATGTTTGTACCTCTTTTATATGTTATTCTTGGTGATATGTCTATAACTTCAGACAGATCACTATCTTGTCTTAGCACTCTCCAGTGTTTATCCAATAAATTGTTAATCTCTTTTTGCTGGGAATTAAAAGTGCCAATGAGCCTGATTTTACCTTTACCTTTATTGTCAATTTGCTTAGGATTAAGTAATTCATCTCTATTTGCAAAAAGAGCTCTCTTATATGCCTGTTTTAAGATATTTTTCCCATAGCCTCTTGCTCTAAATCTTTTCTTTAGCTTATCTGCTTCAATCTTAAATTCTTCCACTGTACTACACAGTCTTCTCACCCTTAGATATTGTGTTATAGGAATTCCACGTTTGAGTGGCTCAGGGTGTTGACTGTCCGCTTGTAAAAGACTGTTAGTGGCCGTATCTTTGTGAAATACTGTGGTTTCTAATTTGCTATTCATTCCCTTGTATACCAAGATATCCAAAAACGAAATTTGTTGTTTGTCCAATACACTTGTTACTTTAAGGTTTATATTATTATGATTAATCACATCTACAAACTCACGGAACAGCTCTGGAGTTCCATTCCACAAAAGTAAAATATCATCTATAAACCTCAACCAAAGTGTAATGCAGTTGGTATACCTTTCCATATTTTCACAAAATACATGTTCTGTCTCCCACCAACCCAGATAGAGGTTAGCATATGAGGGGGCACAGGTGCTGCCCATTGCTGTCCCTCTTGTCTGGTGGTAGTATTGATCATTGAATACAAAATAGTTTTTCTTAAGAACAAATTCCAACAGCTGTAACACAAACTCATTATGTTTGTGATATTGTGTTCCTCTTCCTTCCAAAAAGTGGGAAACCGCATCAATACCCACATCATGTAAAATACTTGTGTATAAAGATTCGACATCAAGACTAGCCAGATATTGATTGTCCTCCAAAGCTATATCATTCAATCTATTGATAGCATCCATAGAATCTCGTGTGTAAGATGGAAGACTAACTACAAATTTCCTCAAAATTTTATCCACATAGATACTACTAGTCTCTGTCAAACTCCCAATCCCTGAGACTATTGGTCGACCTGGAGGATTATTCAGATCTTTATGAACTTTGGGGATAGTATAGAATGTGGGTATCACAGGATCTTTCACCAATAAAAAATTATACTCATTTTTGTCAATGATGCTTTCATCCAAGGCATTTTTAAGGATAATAGCCAGTTCCTGTTGGAATTGTTTGGTAGGATCAATTCCCAATTTTTTATAACAATTATGATCTCTTAACTGTCTTAGACATTCTTGTTGATATTTCTCTATATCTTGGATAACTATGTTGCCTCCCTTATCACTAGGTTTCACTACAATTTCTTTATTAGTACACAATTTATTTAAAGCTTCCTCTTCTCCCTTGGTTAGATTGTGTCCCTCATTATTATCTTCATTTTTCAATTCCACTAGTCTTTCCAAATCTTTTGTCACTCCTTTCATAAAAACTTCCACATGGGGAGATGTGCTCAATGGAGGTGTAAACTTATTATTAACCTTTAAATCTGTGAAGGGACCTTCTCTTACTATCATTTCTTGTTCATTCTCCCTTAACAAGGACTCTAGATTTTCTAAATTCTTTTTATCCCCTATGGATATTTTCCCAGCTCGCTCCTGATTCTTAAAATATTTATGTAAGAGAAGTTTTCGTCCAAACAGATTTACATCCGTAATCCATTGGAAGAGTTTCATCTTTTGTGTTGGGGCAAAAGTCAATCCTTTCTTTAGGACTTGTAGATCCAGGTCACAAAATTTATGTCTAGACAGATTAATTATCTGTAGATTTTCATCTATTGGTTGTTGGTGCTCTTGTAACCCCACCTGTTGCGATCTCTGAGATCTGGTGGAAGATTTCTTCCCTGTCCTTGACCCAAAAAAGAAGAAAACTGTCTATTTCTATTATACCTATTTCTTCTCTTATTCTGCTTTGGAGGGTGCTGTCCCTGATCACTTTCTGAGTCTGTGTTTTCTGTATCAGATTCAGTAGGTACCTCTTTTAAATCCTTTCCCTGCTGTAATGATCTTCTATAGACCTTTCCTTCATCAAAGTCCTTTTGATCCCGTCTATATTTCCTATATTTTCTATTTTTCAAATCTGTTGCTAGCTTATCTATATTATCCTTTAGTTCTTTCTCAAGTTTAGTAAAATCAGGTTCTATTTTCTGATTTTGTATTTCTATCAACTGTTTTTCTACCTCTAAGTTAGTTTGAGTCAACTGTTCTTTTTCTGTCATTATAATTAACTCCAGCAGTTCCAGGGAACACTTAGTAAGTATATCTTCCCATTTTTTGAGAAAAGCCTCATCAGTTAGATGAGATGCAGGAATTAATTTAATCCTTAACCCTCTTGGTGTTATATGATTATTTACATAATTTGTCAACGTTGTAATAT
Source organism: Rhinophrynus dorsalis (assembly GCA_037306005.1). NCBI lineage: Eukaryota > Metazoa > Chordata > Amphibia > Anura > Rhinophrynidae > Rhinophrynus > Rhinophrynus dorsalis. Next base: position 235,123,410 of record CM074718.1, on the reverse strand, counting down.
CCCACCATAATTTAGTTTGTTTACGCATAGATTTACTCAGATCAGAAAATAATTTTATTAGCGAATTATCCTTATTATCTTCATTTAGATTTATTTCAGTTCCAAATAAGTTTGTGGCCTCTACTTGCCAAGAAGAAAAGTCCATTGGACCTGATAGGAATCCAGCCATCTTTCTCAGTTACTAGACACACATTTAATAATTAAGTATTTACCCTTTTGAAAGAACGAGGACTAAACCTCATAGAACAAAACAATACATTATATAAAGGGAATTTATCAAGTAATCACCAAATATATATATACCGCAAGTCTTACTAATATAACAAACAAAAAATAAAGAATATTGGAAAAAATATATATGTGTGTATACTTGGAAATAATTATATTACTCTACTCCAGATAGAAAGTTGGTCCGTCCGGTCATAGAGTCACACATCATTTATTTCCTCAGAGACTAGTTCGGTATTATTATGGGAGACTTATATACACTTAAGATTCAACTTTTATTATTAATACTTAAAAATACATCACATGACAAACACATTACACTAAGGGATCACTTTTAAGTATCGTGTTCCCTTTAAAAACACAGCACGCCTCAAGAGTATCCACGGGGTTAATAGTGTTAAACGGGTTCTGTTACTTCACATCCAAAAAACAGCTAGTTCCGCTTATCTTATTATGCCTCAATTCTAGCCGTTTAGTTAATGGCGATATACATATAGATACTTTTCTATTGCAGTTATCTGGTTCCAATAACATGTCCTAATGACATACTAGCTGCCTCGTGGGTTAAGCCACATTCTAGCCTAACCGCTAGTTCTTAATGCCTTACGATCACTTAATATCGCTGCAGTATAGCAAACAGACACTTATATATCAATGTAACTAGCTTATTGACTAGTAAAGCAAGTGGTACAAAGTCACAAGTTCTAGAATCAATAGTACCTAAACTAGCTACAATATTGCTATCTTATGATTCCATGTCAAAAGGACACGCTAGCTTCCTCGTGGAGTACGCCACATTGTAAGCCTCTCGTCTTAGCTAATTATCCTAATATAAATGGACAAATGTCTATTCCCCGTTAATTCCCTCCGTGGTAAAGTCTCTTATAGAACAAATATATCTAAGAGTACATAGGCAGTGCCGCCCAACGCGTTTCGCCGCACCAGCGGCTTCGTCAGGGGCTTTATATATGATGAGCGGTCCGCTCCCTATGATATATATACCCTTTTGAATTTTTAACACGGGTAGCTCATTGGTGCACATTACAACCAATCACTGTGCTGGAAAGCCTACAATCCCTCTGTTGACGTATCAGTATTTGGACTTTCTATCCTAAACTCTCTCATTGTTAACCCCTTCCGTTCTCCATATTTCATAAGGAGATCCAGGAGAAAAAAAGGGGGTAAAAAATAAATAAAAAATGATAAACAATAAACCAGAAATATACAATACATATGTAGAGAGCAAGTCTACAAAATCTATTTCAATTTATCGCAATATTATAAGCGTAAAACCACTTCATAGATGGTGAACGTTGACTCAACTGGCTAGAGCTAATAATAATGATGACAGGAGTACGATTAGAGTTGCTAACAACTTTTCAGTAATTGCTCATAGAAAAACTTTTCCCAGTTATATAATTCACTAGATGAATACACGGCCATTTAACCCTTGTGTGTAATAGAGCAAAGTAGCTCACCCTAGACCATATACACCTAAAATAAATCCATAATTTTTATTTTTACCATCTTTTTATGAAAGGACTATAGGTGAATCCTTCATTTAACCCCTGTGGGTTCAAAGTGCCCAATCTATAAATCCATTCAGCTTCCTTAATGAGCAACTTTTGATCAAGATCACCTTTTCTGGAAGTTAAGTCAATTTTTTGTATTCCTTTAAATTTAAGAACATCAGGATTTCCTTCATGATACAATACCACATGTCTAGCTATGGGTTTTTCCCTTTTATGTTTAATATCTCCAAGATGCTCTAAAATCCTAGTTTTAAATTGTCTTTTAGTTTTACCCACATATCTTTTGTTACACGAACATTCAATCTGGTATATTATTCCAGATGACTTACAGTTTATAAACTGACGTGTCTCAAAGACTTTTAAGCCATTGTAATTCTTAAAGGTTTTCTCTCTTGAAACATATTTACAGGCTGAACACTGTCCACACTGGAATGTGCCTTTGATCTCTGACCTCAGCCAAGTTATTTTTGCCTCTTTTACAAAATGGCTGTGTGCTAACATATCTTTAATGTTTGTACCTCTTTTATATGTTATTCTTGGTGATATGTCTATAACTTCAGACAGATCACTATCTTGTCTTAGCACTCTCCAGTGTTTATCCAATATATTGTTAATCTCTTTTTGCTGGGAATTAAAAGTGCCAATGAGCCTGATTTTACCTTTACCTTTATTGTCAATTTGCTTAGGATTAAGTAATTCATCTCTATTTGCAAAAAGAGCTCTCTTATATGCCTGTTTTAAGATATTTTTCCCATAGCCTCTTGCTCTAAATCTTTTCTTTAGCTTATCTGCTTCAATCTTAAATTCTTCCACTGTACTACACAGTCTTCTCACCCTTAGATATTGTGTTATAGGAATTCCACGTTTGAGTGGCTCAGGGTGTTGACTGTCCGCTTGTAAAAGACTGTTAGTGGCCGTATCTTTGTGAAATACTGTGGTTTCTAATTTGCTATTCATTCCCTTGTATACCAAGATATCCAAAAACGAAATTTGTTGTTTGTCCAATACACTTGTTACTTTAAGGTTTATATTATTATGATTAATCACATCTACAAACTCACGGAACAGCTCTGGAGTTCCATTCCACAAAAGTAAAATATCATCTATAAACCTCAACCAAAGTGTAATGCAGTTGGTATACCTTTCCATATTTTCACAAAATACATGTTCTGTCTCCCACCAACCCAGATAGAGGTTAGCATATGAGGGGGCACAGGTGCTGCCCATTGCTGTCCCTCTTGTCTGGTGGTAGTATTGATCATTGAATACAAAATAGTTTTTCTTAAGAACAAATTCCAACAGCTGTAACACAAACTCATTATGTTTGTGATATTGTGTTCCTCTTCCTTCCAAAAAGTGGGAAACCGCATCAATACCCACATCATGTAAAATACTTGTGTATAAAGATTCGACATCAAGACTAGCCAGATATTGATTGTCCTCCAAAGCTATATCATTCAATCTATTGATAGCATCCATAGAATCTCGTGTGTAAGATGGAAGACTAACTACAAATTTCCTCAAAATTTTATCCACATAGATACTACTAGTCTCTGTCAAACTCCCAATCCCTGAGACTATTGGTCGACCTGGAGGATTATTCAGATCTTTATGAACTTTGGGGATAGTATAGAATGTGGGTATCACAGGATCTTTCACCAATAAAAAATTATACTCATTTTTGTCAATGATGCTTTCATCCAAGGCATTTTTAAGGATAATAGCCAGTTCCTGTTGGAATTGTTTGGTAGGATCAATTCCCAATTTTTTATAACAATTATGATCTCTTAACTGTCTTAGACATTCTTGTTGATATTTCTCTATATCTTGGATAACTATGTTGCCTCCCTTATCACTAGGTTTCACTACAATTTCTTTATTAGTACACAATTTATTTAAAGCTTCCTCTTCTCCCTTGGTTAGATTGTGTCCCTCATTATTATCTTCATTTTTCAATTCCACTAGTCTTTCCAAATCTTTTGTCACTCCTTTCATAAAAACTTCCACATGGGGAGATGTGCTCAATGGAGGTGTAAACTTATTATTAACCTTTAAATCTGTGAAGGGACCTTCTCTTACTATCATTTCTTGTTCATTCTCCCTTAACAAGGACTCTAGATTTTCTAAATTCTTTTTATCCCCTATGGATATTTTCCCAGCTCGCTCCTGATTCTTAAAATATTTATGTAAGAGAAGTTTTCGTCCAAACAGATTTACATCCGTAATCCATTGGAAGAGTTTCATCTTTTGTGTTGGGGCAAAAGTCAATCCTTTCTTTAGGACTTGTAGATCCAGGTCACAAAATTTATGTCTAGACAGATTAATTATCTGTAGATTTTCATCTATTGGTTGTTGGTGCTCTTGTAACCCCACCTGTTGCGATCTCTGAGATCTGGTGGAAGATTTCTTCCCTGTCCTTGACCCAAAAAAGAAGAAAACTGTCTATTTCTATTATACCTATTTCTTCTCTTATTCTGCTTTGGAGGGTGCTGTCCCTGATCACTTTCTGAGTCTGTGTTTTCTGTATCAGATTCAGTAGGTACCTCTTTTAAATCCTTTCCCTGCTGTAATGATCTTCTATAGACCTTTCCTTCATCAAAGTCCTTTTGATCCCGTCTATATTTCCTATATTTTCTATTTTTCAAATCTGTTGCTAGCTTATCTATATTATCCTTTAGTTCTTTCTCAAGTTTAGTAAAATCAGGTTCTATTTTCTGATTTTGTATTTCTATCAACTGTTTTTCTACCTCTAAGTTAGTTTGAGTCAACTGTTCTTTTTCTGTCATTATAATTAACTCCAGCAGTTCCAGGGAACACTTAGTAAGTATATCTTCCCATTTTTTGAGAAAAGCCTCATCAGTTAGATGAGATGCAGGAATTAATTTAATCCTTAACCCTCTTGGTGTTATATGATTATTTACATAATTTGTCAACGTTGTAATATCCCACCATAATTTAGTTTGTTTACGCATAGATTTACTCAGATCAGAAAATAATTTTATTAGCGAATTATCCTTATTATCTTCATTTAGATTTATTTCAGTTCCAAATAAGTTTGTGGCCTCTACTTGCCAAGAAGAAAAGTCCATTGGACCTGATAGGAATCCAGCCATCTTTCTCAGTTACTAGACACACATTTAATAATTAAGTATTTACCCTTTTGAAAGAACGAGGACTAAACCTCATAGAACAAAACAATACATTATATAAAGGGAATTTATCAAGTAATCACCAAATATATATATACCGCAAGTCTTACTAATATAACAAACAAAAAATAAAGAATATTGGAAAAAATATATATGTGTGTATACTTGGAAATAATTATATTACTCTACTCCAGATAGAAAGTTGGTCCGTCCGGCCATAGAGTCACACATCATTTATTTCCTCAGAGACTAGTTCGGTATTATTATGGGAGACTTATATACACTTAAGATTCAACTTTTATTATTAATACTTAAAAATACATCACATGACAAACACATTACACTAAGGGATCACTTTTAAGTATCGTGTTCCCTTTAAAAACACAGCACGCCTCAAGAGTATCCACGGGGTTAATAGTGTTAAACGGGTTCTGTTACTTCACATCCAAAAAACAGCTAGTTCCGCTTATCTTATTATGCCTCAATTCTAGCCGTTTAGTTAATGGCGATATACATATAGATACTTTTCTATTGCAGTTATCTGGTTCCAATAACATGTCCTAATGACATACTAGCTTCCTCGTGGGTTAAGCCACATTCTAGCCTAACCGCTAGTTCTTAATGCCTTACGATCACTTAATATCGCTGCAGTATAGCAAACAGACACTTATATATCAATGTAACTAGCTTACTGACTAGTAAAGCAAGTGGTACAAAGTCACAAGTTCTAGAATCAATAGTACCTAAACTAGCTACAATATTGCTATCTTATGATTCCATGTCAAAAGGACACGCTAGCTTCCTCGTGGAGTACGCCACATTGTAAGCCTCTCGTCTTAGCTAATTATCCTAATATAAATGGACAAATGTCTATTCCCCGTTAATTCCCTCCGTGGTAAAGTCTCTTATAGAACAAATATATCTAAGAGTACATAGGCAGTGCCGCCCAACGCGTTTCGCCGCACCAGCGGCTTCGTCAGGGGCTTTATATATGATGAGCGGTCCGCTCCCTATGATATATATACCCTTTTGAATTTTTAACACGGGTAGCTCATTGGTGCACATTACAACCAATCACTGTGCTGGAAAGCCTACAATCCCTCTGTTGACGTATCAGTATTTGGACTTTCTATCCTAAACTCTCTCATTGTTAACCCCTTCCGTTCTCCATATTTCATAAGGAGATCCAGGAGAAAAAAAGGGGGTAAAAAATAAATAAAAAATGATAAACAATAAACCAGAAATATACAATACATATGTAGAGAGCAAGTCTACAAAATCTATTTCAATTTATCGCAATATTATAAGCGTAAAACCACTTCATAGATGGTGAACGTTGACTCAACTGGCTAGAGCTAATAATAATGATGACAGGAGTACGATTAGAGTTGCTAACAACTTTTCAGTAATTGCTCATAGAAAAACTTTTCCCAGTTATATAATTCACTAGATGAATACACGGCCATTTAACCCTTGTGTGTAATAGAGCAAAGTAGCTCACCCTAGACCATATACACCTAAAATAAATCCATAATTTTTATTTTTACCATCTTTTTATGAAAGGACTATAGGTGAATCCTTCATTTAACCCCTGTGGGTTCAAAGTGCCCAATCTATAAATCCATTCAGCTTCCTTAATGAGCAACTTTTGATCAAGATCACCTTTTCTGGAAGTTAAGTCAATTTTTTGTATTCCTTTAAATTTAAGAACATCAGGATTTCCTTCATGATACAATACCACATGTCTAGCTATGGGTTTTTCCCTTTTATGTTTAATATCTCCAAGATGCTCTAAAATCCTAGTTTTAAATTGTCTTTTAGTTTTACCCACATATCTTTTGTTACACGAACATTCAATCTGGTATATTATTCCAGATGACTTACAGTTTATAAACTGACGTGTCTCAAAGACTTTTAAGCCATTGTAATTCTTAAAGGTTTTCTCTCTTGAAACATATTTACAGGCTGAGCACTGTCCACACTGGAATGTGCCTTTGATCTCTGACCTCAGCCAAGTTATTTTTGCCTCTTTTACAGAATGGCTGTGTACTAACATATCTTTAATGTTTGTACCTCTTTTATATGTTATTCTTGGTGATATGTCTATAACTTCAGACAGATCACTATCTTGTCTTAGCACTCTCCAGTGTTTATCCAATAAATTGTTAATCTCTTTTTGCTGGGAATTAAAAGTGCCAATGAGCCTGATTTTACCTTTACCTTTATTGTCAATTTGCTTAGGATTAAGTAATTCATCTCTATTTGCAAAAAGAGCTCTCTTATATGCCTGTTTTAAGATATTTTTCCCATAGCCTCTTGCTCTAAATCTTTTCTTTAGCTTATCTGCTTCAATCTTAAATTCTTCCACTGTACTACACAGTCTTCTCACCCTTAGATATTGTGTTATAGGAATTCCACGTTTGAGTGGCTCAGGGTGTTGACTGTCCGCTTGTAAAAGACTGTTAGTGGCCGTATCTTTGTGAAATACTGTGGTTTCTAATTTGCTATTCATTCCCTTGTATACCAAGATATCCAAAAACGAAATTTGTTGTTTGTCCAATACACTTGTTACTTTAAGGTTTATATTATTATGATTAATCACATCTACAAACTCACGGAACAGCTCTGGAGTTCCATTCCACAAAAGTAAAATATCATCTATAAACCTCAACCAAAGTGTAATGCAGTTGGTATACCTTTCCATATTTTCACAAAATACATGTTCTGTCTCCCACCAACCCAGATAGAGGTTAGCATATGAGGGGGCACAGGTGCTGCCCATTGCTGTCCCTCTTGTCTGGTGGTAGTATTGATCATTGAATACAAAATAGTTTTTCTTAAGAACAAATTCCAACAGCTGTAACACAAACTCATTATGTTTGTGATATTGTGTTCCTCTTCCTTCCAAAAAGTGGGAAACCGCATCAATACCCACATCATGTAAAATACTTGTGTATAAAGATTCGACATCAAGACTAGCCAGATATTGATTGTCCTCCAAAGCTATATCATTCAATCTATTGATAGCATCCATAGAATCTCGTGTGTAAGATGGAAGACTAACTACAAATTTCCTCAAAATTTTATCCACATAGATACTACTAGTCTCTGTCAAACTCCCAATCCCTGAGACTATTGGTCGACCTGGAGGATTATTCAGATCTTTATGAACTTTGGGGATAGTATAGAATGTGGGTATCACAGGATCTTTCACCAATAAAAAATTATACTCATTTTTGTCAATGATGCTTTCATCCAAGGCATTTTTAAGGATAATAGCCAGTTCCTGTTGGAATTGTTTGGTAGGATCAATTCCCAATTTTTTATAACAATTATGATCTCTTAACTGTCTTAGACATTCTTGTTGATATTTCTCTATATCTTGGATAACTATGTTGCCTCCCTTATCACTAGGTTTCACTACAATTTCTTTATTAGTACACAATTTATTTAAAGCTTCCTCTTCTCCCTTGGTTAGATTGTGTCCCTCATTATTATCTTCATTTTTCAATTCCACTAGTCTTTCCAAATCTTTTGTCACTCCTTTCATAAAAACTTCCACATGGGGAGATGTGCTCAATGGAGGTGTAAACTTATTATTAACCTTTAAATCTGTGAAGGGACCTTCTCTTACTATCATTTCTTGTTCATTCTCCCTTAACAAGGACTCTAGATTTTCTAAATTCTTTTTATCCCCTATGGATATTTTCCCAGCTCGCTCCTGATTCTTAAAATATTTATGTAAGAGAAGTTTTCGTCCAAACAGATTTACATCCGTAATCCATTGGAAGAGTTTCATCTTTTGTGTTGGGGCAAAAGTCAATCCTTTCTTTAGGACTTGTAGATCCAGGTCACAAAATTTATGTCTAGACAGATTAATTATCTGTAGATTTTCATCTATTGGTTGTTGGTGCTCTTGTAACCCCACCTGTTGCGATCTCTGAGATCTGGTGGAAGATTTCTTCCCTGTCCTTGACCCAAAAAAGAAGAAAACTGTCTATTTCTATTATACCTATTTCTTCTCTTATTCTGCTTTGGAGGGTGCTGTCCCTGATCACTTTCTGAGTCTGTGTTTTCTGTATCAGATTCAGTAGGTACCTCTTTTAAATCCTTTCCCTGCTGTAATGATCTTCTATAGACCTTTCCTTCATCAAAGTCCTTTTGATCCCGTCTATATTTCCTATATTTTCTATTTTTCAAATCTGTTGCTAGCTTATCTATATTATCCTTTAGTTCTTTCTCAAGTTTAGTAAAATCAGGTTCTATTTTCTGATTTTGTATTTCTATCAACTGTTTTTCTACCTCTAAGTTAGTTTGAGTCAACTGTTCTTTTTCTGTCATTATAATTAACTCCAGCAGTTCCAGGGAACACTTAGTAAGTATATCTTCCCATTTTTTGAGAAAAGCCTCATCAGTTAGATGAGATGCAGGAATTAATTTAATCCTTAACCCTCTTGGTGTTATATGATTATTTACATAATTTGTCAACGTTGTAATATCCCACCATAATTTAGTTTGTTTACGCATAGATTTACTCAGATCAGAAAATAATTTTATTAGCGAATTATCCTTATTATCTTCATTTAGATTTATTTCAGTTCCAAATAAGTTTGTGGCCTCTACTTGCCAAGAAGAAAAGTCCATTGGACCTGATAGGAATCCAGCCATCTTTCTCAGTTACTAGACACACATTTAATAATTAAGTATTTACCCTTTTGAAAGAACGAGGACTAAACCTCATAGAACAAAACAATACATTATATAAAGGGAATTTATCAAGTAATCACCAAATATATATATACCGCAAGTCTTACTAATATAACAAACAAAAAATAAAGAATATTGGAAAAAATATATATGTGTGTATACTTGGAAATAATTATATTACTCTACTCCAGATAGAAAGTTGGTCCGTCCGGTCATAGAGTCACACATCATTTATTTCCTCAGAGACTAGTTCGGTATTATTATGGGAGACTTATATACACTTAAGATTCAACTTTTATTATTAATACTTAAAAATACATCACATGACAAACACATTACACTAAGGGATCACTTTTAAGTATCGTGTTCCCTTTAAAAACACAGCACGCCTCAAGAGTATCCACGGGGTTAATAGTGTTAAACGGGTTCTGTTACTTCACATCCAAAAAACAGCTAGTTCCGCTTATCTTATTATGCCTCAATTCTAGCCGTTTAGTTAATGGCGATATACATATAGATACTTTTCTATTGCAGTTATCTGGTTCCAATAACATGTCCTAATGACATACTAGCTGCCTCGTGGGTTAAGCCACATTCTAGCCTAACCGCTAGTTCTTAATGCCTTACGATCACTTAATATCGCTGCAGTATAGCAAACAGACACTTATATATCAATGTAACTAGCTTACTGACTAGTAAAGCAAGTGGTACAAAGTCACAAGTTCTAGAATCAATAGTACCTAAACTAGCTACAATATTGCTATCTTATGATTCCATGTCAAAAGGACACGCTAGCTTCCTCGTGGAGTACGCCACATTGTAAGCCTCTCGTCTTAGCTAATTATCCTAATATAAATGGACAAATGTCTATTCCCCGTTAATTCCCTCCGTGGTAAAGTCTCTTATAGAACAAATATATCTAAGAGTACATAGGCAGTGCCGCCCAACGCGTTTCGCCGCACCAGCGGCTTCGTCAGGGGCTTTATATATGATGAGCGGTCCGCTCCCTATGATATATATACCCTTTTGAATTTTTAACACGGGTAGCTCATTGGTGCACATTACAACCAATCACTGTGCTGGAAAGCCTACAATCCCTCTGTTGACGTATCAGTATTTGGACTTTCTATCCTAAACTCTCTCATTGTTAACCCCTTCCGTTCTCCATATTTCATAAGGAGATCCAGGAGAAAAAAAGGGGGTAAAAAATAAATAAAAAATGATAAACAATAAACCAGAAATATACAATACATATGTAGAGAGCAAGTCTACAAAATCTATTTCAATTTATCGCAATATTATAAGCGTAAAACCACTTCATAGATGGTGAACGTTGACTCAACTGGCTAGAGCTAATAATAATGATGACAGGAGTACGATTAGAGTTGCTAACAACTTTTCAGTAATTGCTCATAGAAAAACTTTTCCCAGTTATATAATTCACTAGATGAATACACGGCCATTTAACCCTTGTGTGTAATAGAGCAAAGTAGCTCACCCTAGACCATATACACCTAAAATAAATCCATAATTTTTATTTTTACCATCTTTTTATGAAAGGACTATAGGTGAATCCTTCATTTAACCCCTGTGGGTTCAAAGTGCCCAATCTATAAATCCATTCAGCTTCCTTAATGAGCAACTTTTGATCAAGATCACCTTTTCTGGAAGTTAAGTCAATTTTTTGTATTCCTTTAAATTTAAGAACATCAGGATTTCCTTCATGATACAATACCACATGTCTAGCTATGGGTTTTTCCCTTTTATGTTTAATATCTCCAAGATGCTCTAAAATCCTAGTTTTAAATTGTCTTTTAGTTTTACCCACATATCTTTTGTTACACGAACATTCAATCTGGTATATTATTCCAGATGACTTACAGTTTATAAACTGACGTGTCTCAAAGACTTTTAAGCCATTGTAATTCTTAAAGGTTTTCTCTCTTGAAACATATTTACAGGCTGAACACTGTCCACACTGGAATGTGCCTTTGATCTCTGACCTCAGCCAAGTTATTTTTGCCTCTTTTACAAAATGGCTGTGTGCTAACATATCTTTAATGTTTGTACCTCTTTTATATGTTATTCTTGGTGATATGTCTATAACTTCAGACAGATCACTATCTTGTCTTAGCACTCTCCAGTGTTTATCCAATATATTGTTAATCTCTTTTTGCTGGGAATTAAAAGTGCCAATGAGCCTGATTTTACCTTTACCTTTATTGTCAATTTGCTTAGGATTAAGTAATTCATCTCTATTTGCAAAAAGAGCTCTCTTATATGCCTGTTTTAAGATATTTTTCCCATAGCCTCTTGCTCTAAATCTTTTCTTTAGCTTATCTGCTTCAATCTTAAATTCTTCCACTGTACTACACAGTCTTCTCACCCTTAGATATTGTGCTATAGGAATTCCACGTTTGAGTGGCTCAGGGTGTTGACTGTCCGCTTGTAAAAGACTGTTAGTGGCCGTATCTTTGCGAAATACTGTGGTTTCTAATTTGCTATTCATTCCCTTGTATACCAAGATATCCAAAAACGAAATTTGTTGTTTGTCCAATACACTTGTTACTTTAAGGTTTATATTATTATGATTAATCACATCTACAAACTCACGGAACAGCTCTGGAGTTCCATTCCACAAAAGTAAAATATCATCTATAAACCTCAACAAAAGTGTAATGCAGTTGGTATACCTTTCCATATTTTCACAAAATACATGTTCTGTCTCCCACCAACCCAGATAGAGGTTAGCATATGAGGGGGCACAGGTGCTGCCCATTGCTGTCCCCGTGGATACTCTTGAGGCGTGCTGTGTTTTTAAAGGGAACACGATACTTAAAAGTGATCCCTTAGTGTAATGTGTTTGTCATGTGATGTATTTTTAAGTATTAATAATAAAAGTTGAATCTTAAGTGTATATAAGTCTCCCATAATAATACCGAACTAGTCTCTGAGGAAATAAATGATGTGTGACTCTATGACCGGACGGACCAACTTTCTATCTGGAGTAGAGTAATATAATTATTTCCAAGTATACACACATATATATTTTTTCCAATATTCTTTATTTTTTGTTTGTTATATTAGTAAGACTTGCGGTATATATATATTTGGTGATTACTTGATAAATTCCCTTTATATAATGTATTGTTTAGTTGTAGTGAGAGCAAGAAAGGTCAGCTGCCCCTGCTGCCACCATTGCTGCACCTACTGCCACCATTGCTATATCTGATGCCAGATGTACTGCCCCTGCTTACACTAGTGCTGTACCTGTTGCCAGACATGCTGCCCCTGTTGCCACTAGTGCTGTACCTGCTGCCAGACATGCTGCCCCTGCTGCCACTAGTGCTGCTGTACCTAATGCCAGATGTGCTGCCCCTGCTGCCACTAGTGTTGCTGTACCTCAGTCCAGACATGCTGCCCCTGCTGCCATTACTGCTGTACCTGATGCCAGACATGCTGCCCCTGCTGCCATTAGTGCTGTGCCTGCTGTCAGATGTGCAGCCCCTGCTGCCATTAATGTTGTGCCTGCTGTCAGACATGCTGCCCATGCTACTGATAGCACCATTGCTGTGACTGCTGTCAAATGTGCTTCCCCCAATGCTGTACCTGATGCCAGACATGCTGCCCCTTCTGCCACTAGTGCTGTATCTGCTGCCAGATGTGATGACCCTGCTGTCACTAGTGCTGTACCTTGTGCCAGACGTGCTGCCCCTGTTGCCACTAGCACTATACCTGCTGCCAGATGTGCTGCCCTTGCTGCCACTAGGGCTGTGCTGCTGCCAGATGTGCTGCCCCTGCTGACACTAATGCTGTTACTCCTGTAAAACGTGCTGCCCATGCTACTGATACCACCATTGCTGTGCCTGCTGTCAGACATGCTGCCACTAGTGCTGTGCCTGCTGTCAGAAGTGCTGCCCCTGCAGGCCCCAGTGCTGAACCTGCTGCTAGTGTGGCTTGTAATACTCGGGGTGGGGAGAAGATAATGCCAAGTGTGAGAGCAAAGGACCCTAAGTCACACTTGCCATCCCCAAGCAGTCCTGTCAGTGCTAGTACTACTACTACTACTAAGGTCCAGCAGCTTGTTAGCATTAGGAGTGAAGGACGGGGTAATCAACAATATCCTCGTACTATTAATGACTGTGATGAAGAAGACTCTGTGGCTGAAATTAAGGTGTAGTGGAGGAGAATCGCAAGCAGGGCATCAAGTGTCATCTGAGGAGATTCCATCCAGGAATATGCTAAGATGCTAGAAGGGAGGGTTCATCATTAGTATTAAACTGTCAGCAAGTTGTCATATGTCCTTAGCGGGGTATGGACAAGGGGTATAGTGGCAGTGGCGGTATTTGGGTTCTGAGGTCATGGTGTTTGGATACAGTTGTGCCCCCAGATGTAATTTACCACATACACTGTGCACATTGCAGTTGCTGAGGAGAGGCACAATTTCTGCTATAAAGGGAAACATGTCATTCTAACAACAAAACCACACAGATGATTTTGGAGGCGGGGCACGTGGAGAAGAAAAATGTCTATTCTAATAACAGTACACCCATGATTTTGGAGAAGGGGCAGGTGGAGAAGAATAATTGGGCAACTTCTCCACTGGAGGATACTTATTGTGCTGCTACTGCCTCAGGCACATCACTGGAGCTAGTCATGGCAAGTGGAACCTCATCATCCATCAACCATGTTACCGTTATTGTTGATCCCATTCCCTTTCATCTACCTAATCATCCTGAAGCTTAAACATATCAGCATCAGTAACAACAGCAGTCACAAATTCCGCATCTACATCAGGGCATTTGACAAAGGCCAGTGGCCACTGGCCAAGAGGACATAACCTGCTGGCACTAGGCCAGTAGGGCATTTTATTTTTTTGTCAGGGCTTGTGCTGAACCTGCTGTTAGTCTTACAAAAAAATAAACAATTATTGGGGGTTTGTTTCTAACAAGTCTAAGTCCTACAAATTAATGTTTCCTTATGGCCTGTGCCAAACAAGCTTAAGTCCTACAAATCAATGTTTCATCAGGGCTTGGACCTCTAATACATCTAAGTCCTAGAAATCAATGTTTCCTCAGGGCTTTGGCCTATAACAACAAATCTAACAAATCATCCTCTACCAAATACTCTATCAAGTCAAGTATCAGTCCACCCCAGTGGCAGCTTATGTCAGGGGGTTCCTGTCTCTATCACTTTACATACACATTTCTTATTTCATTTTATTGATTTGTTTTTTATTAACTGTCCCCCAAATACCAGTCAATAAACTCCCCAAAACAAATTCCCTGTTCAACTGATTTTTTCCCCACACCCCACCAACATAGGCACCCTTATGCCCCATTTATACTATGCCTTTGGGAAATAAAATAATATTTATTATGTGTTGCGTGTAAATTCAGAGTTCCCATTGATTTCAATGGAATGAGATAGGCGAAAAAAACCTGGGAAATTATTCGCCAAGCGGGAAGTACCATTATTTGCCGATTTCAGTTTGAGGTGAAATTTTTCGCCCACCCCTACTAATGAGTACATGTTGTTGTCCGCTTTATCGTGGGAATATCCAATTTAAAACCAACAATTAAAATTGTTTGCATATTTCGCCCATTGGCCAAAAATTGCTGTTTTTTCAATGGCTAGAAAGTTTCACCATTGATTTATGTGGTTTTCATCTTTCGCTATAAAAATGTTATGTATTTACAAAAGTAGAACACAAGCAGCTACAGAGTAAGGTAGATGTGCTGTGCTGTTTTGCTGCAATTTTTTTGCAAAACTGAGGCATCAGATGCTACTATCACTGATATCACTGCTATCACTATGGGCAGGTTTAAAACTAATAAAAGGAGGAACTGGAAGGATCCTTATGTGTCCACTGAGTCTGAGGGGGAGGAGGAATTGAGCACAACTAAACCAATGCTATCCAGTCCGCCTAAATCACCCTTAAGGATCTTGTGGAATTTAATGGGAAGGAAGGGAGAAAAGTACTACTGAGAGAAGGAGAGGCCAGCTGCCGGCTGCCAGACATGGTGTCCTTGCTGCCACCATTGATGCCACTGCTGCCACTAGTGCTGTGCCTGTTGTCAGTCCTGCTGCCCCTGCTTCCACCAGTGCTGTGCTTGAAGCCAGTGTTGAAACTGCTGCCACCAATACTGTGCCTGCTGTCAGGCATGCTGCCCCTGCTGCAACCAGTGCTGTGCCTGCTGCCAGTGATTAACCTGTTGTTAGTATGTCTTGAGGGGGGAGGAGAAGATGATGCCAAGTGTGACAGCAGGGGACCCTAAGTCACGCTTGTCATTCCCAAGCAGTGCCACCAGTGCTAGTACTACTACTACTAAGAATGTCTAGCAGCTTGTCAATGAAGAATTGGGTAATCATCATATTACTTGTAACTGTGAGGAGAAAGACTCTGGGGCTGAACGTAATGTGGCTGGTGTTAGTAGCAGTAGAAATAGTAATGGTGAAGCAGCTGAAGGACAAGTGTTAGGGGAGGAGTAGGGGAAGTATTTGAGAGCATCCAGGCTAGCAGTCAAGGAAGCCCACACCATTCCTCTGGCCCAGGGAGTCCCCTTCCCTTCGCTACAGTGTTAGCATTAGGAGGAGTGAAGGAGGGGGAAATCAACAATATCCTCTTATTACTAGTGACTGTGAGGAGGAAGATTCTGCTGCTGAACTTAATGTGGTTGGTGTTAGTAGTAGTAGCAGTAATGGTGAAGCAGCCGGAGTAGTAGGGGAAACATTTGAAAGCATCCATACTAACAGTCAAGGGAGCCCACACCATTCTTCTGACCTTGGGAGTCATCCCCTTCCCTTCACTAAAGTGTCCAAGTGGAACAGGATCCTGGAGAACTGGTGTTGGGGGAGAGTAGGCACACAATTAATACCACCACCACCAGCAGGAGCACAGATCAGCTGCCCATGCCTGCTTCCACTGCTGCCAGTCTGCCTTCTTCAGGTCAAAAAGAAATGCCAAGTGTGACATTAGGGCACCCTCTGTCACATCGCTCGTCACCTCCTCCAAGCAGCAGTGAGATATCTGTAATAGAGCAGCAGCAGCAGAATGTAGGGACTAGTGATGGTGGTGATGATGATGTTGGAGAAGCCTGGGTGGAAGAGACATTGATGGCCTTTTTAACAGAAACTGAGATGGAATGGGAGACAGGGATGAGGGCATCACCACCACCACCACTAGCAATGAGCTTTTGGAATTTGTGGAATTTGCAACTGCTCTAATTCCTTCTGCTACTGGCTTCCAGTGGCAGCAATACTCCGAGTCCTGGTCCTAATTGCAGTGCTGATTCTGAGCCAGTAACAGCAACAACATCATCCACTGCCACAGAAAGTGAAGGGGAATATGGAAGACATGAAGAAAGAGACCATTATTCTCCACCTGTTCCCTATTCCTATGCTCTGAAGTCATGGGTGTGGGTCTATTTTTCTCTTAGGGCAGGCACAGTGTAGTCATCACCAATGGCACTGTG
Source organism: Rhinophrynus dorsalis (assembly GCA_037306005.1). Lineage (NCBI taxonomy): Eukaryota > Metazoa > Chordata > Amphibia > Anura > Rhinophrynidae > Rhinophrynus > Rhinophrynus dorsalis. The sequence goes on along the minus strand of CM074718.1, from coordinate 235,106,319 downwards.
ACAATTTTTGACAAGTCAGTAAGAAGGGAACAGGAGGGAATGCTCCTTGGCACAACTGCCCTGATATCACACATGAAAATCAGACACCAAGACATTTATGTCAAAAATGTTAAAGCCAAACACCCACCACAGAAATCAAGCACCACTGTTACTGTACCCCCTGACTCTCGAGAAAGGCAACAAGAGGTGAGGTGCAGATCAAAGACGAGGAAGAATAGAAAAACCCAGACAGAGACTGGAAGTTCCATGATGAATGAAACAACTAGCTTGCCATTACCTTCTTCTCCTAGGGTAGTTACCAATCCATCTCATTCATCGTTACCTCCCAGTCAAATAATAGCCACTCTGTTGATGTTAGGATGTGGCAGTTTGTCTCCACCCATAGCACACGGTGTGGTGCAATGACCACACATGGCAGTGTTGTGGAGGAAAATTTCAAGCAGTGCATCAAGCGACATCTGATGAGATTGCATCCCGCAGGATATGCTAAGACGGTGGCAGGGAGGGTTCATCATTACTATTAAACTGTCAGCAAGTTGTCATGAGTCCTTAGCAGGGTCTGGAAAAGGGGTATAGTGACAGCGGCAGTATTTGGTTTCTGGTGTCATGTTGCTGTGATACAGTTGTGCCTCCAGATGTTATTTACCACACACATTGTGCATATTGTAGTTGCTGATGAGAGGCACAGTTTCTGCTGTCAAGGGAAAAATGTATATTCTAATAACAACAAACCCATGCTTTTTGAGGCGGGGCATGTGGAGAAGAATTATTGGCCAACCTCTTCTTTCTCCACATAGACTGGGAGCTACTTATTGTGCTGCTACTGCCTCAGGTGCATCACTGGAGCTAGTCATGGCAAGTATAACCTTCATCATCTGTCAGCCATATTACTGCTGTTGTTGATCCCATTCCCTTTCAGCTGCCTAATCATCCTGCTCCTTAAACAACTCAGCAGCAGAAGTAAGAACATCGGTTGCAAATTCCGCATCTGCATTAGGGCATTTGACAATAGCCAGTGGCCACTGGCCAACAGGACATCATCTGCTGGCACTAGGCCAGTAAGGCATTTTTTTCTCAGGATTGTGCTTTAAAAAAAACAAAACATAGTCCTACAAAAAAAATAAACAATTTTTTGGGGTCTAAGTCCTACAAATCAACGTTTCCTTAGGGCTTGTGCCAAACATGCTTAAGTGCTACAAATCAATGTTTCTTCAGGGCTTGGGCCTAGACTAATAAGTCTAAGTCCTACAAATCAGTGTTTACTCAGGGCTTGGCCCTCTAACAACAAATCTAACAAATCATCATCTACAAAATACTCTATCAAGTCAAGTATCCATCCACCCCAGTGGCAACTTATGTCAGGGGGTTCCTGTCTCTATCACTTTGCATACAAATTTCTTATTTTATTTATTTGTTTTTTATTAACTGTTCCTCCAATACTAGTCAAGAAACCCCCCCAACCCAAAAACAAATTTCCTGTTCAACTGATTCATTCATTCACCAACACAGGCAGCCTCATCAGACCCCCTTTATACCATGTTTTATGGGTTGTTTTCTAAATTGTATTTAGGATTTATTTTTTATTAACTGCCCAAAATCCCAGTAAACAACCCCCCAAAAAAAACATTCCCTGTTCAACTAATTATTTCCCCACACCCCACCAACACAGGCACCCTCATGCCCATTTTATACTATGCCTTTGTTAAATAAAAAAAATATTTTCTATGTGTTGTGCAGAAATTCAATGTTCCAATGGAATGAGCTAGGAAAAAAGAGGCTGAAAATCTGCACTTTTCACGGGAAATTATTGCCAAGCAGGAAGTGCCATTATTCACCCATCCCTAGTGATGAGCCATGGTTTGCAACCATATCCTGCATCCCCGTGGAAAAGAAGTGACATTTGTGACACATGTACCACATTATTATGTGGATGATGTTGTGCAATGGGGACATACTTGTTCTGTCTAATAACTATGCTAAGCTAGGAATTTAGTTTATCGTGTGAGTGCCTCTGTGTATGTTATCTGATGTGATATGGACATTAGTCACTCACCCAGCAGCCACCCTCCTGTATAGGTACCATTCTCAAAGTCACGGTATAGAGAGGGGTGCCTGAGGTTGTAGGAGTCATGACAACTGCCAGGATATGAAGCACAGGCATGTGTGATCCTCATTTTGTCATCATACACCATCTGAGTGTTGATGGAGTGGAAATGCTTTTCAGTTTATGAATACATGTCCCTCATGAGGAGGAGCTCTTATGCACACTTGTGCAGTCAATGAAATCCGTGATTCTGAGTATGCCACTCATTGCATAAAACTCCTGCTTCACACGTGTCTACTCCATCTGCATGGGGAGGAAATGGATGTACCTCCTGGCCTTCTACTTTAGAGCTGTCAGCCCCTGACCCAACACCATAGAACATGTAGCCTGAGACATCCCAGATACATATCCCTTGGTGGATTGGAATGAACTAGTTGCCATGAAATGTATATCATACAGCATCTTCTCCATGCCAGATAGGGCATGAGTGGTGCTGGCTAAGGGGTTAAGGCAGGATTGGTGCTGGCTAATGGTTTGAGGTGTGATTGGTGCTGGCTAAGGCATCAACATCGTCTTTGATCACCTCATAGAGGTTGATGATGCTGTGCAACACCTGTAGCAGTCTCTGACCTCAGCTGCCACCATTCCGAAGTGCATGACCCTTATCCAGTATAGCCTGGGGTCTGGCCTCACTGTGCTGCTCCACATGTCCCTCTGACATCTGTCTGGTGGAGATTCGGTTGAGGCAGCTCAGGTTCTGCTTCTTGTCCTGTCCTGGTCCTCCGAGAGGAGATGGCCTTCTGGCTGGTTTGCCAGATGGAGCATCTGACCCTGAAACAGCTGGCAGATGTGCAGGTGTGTTGTTGGATCCTGGAGCTCCCTCAAATGCACTCTTCTCGCTGTCTGAGTGGACTCACTCCATGTCCCTTTAAGACAGCTGGGGGTGTTGTCAAAGGGTGGTCATCAGGTAACAAGGAACTAATAGGAACTAGAGTGTTGTCCAGCTAAGTGTATGCAGTGTGGATGTTGTTTGAGTCTGCTTAGTGTGATTGCTGTTCACCTGTCAACTGCATGTGTGATGAAGTCTGGTGTGGTTGATGATGGCTGTACAAACTGTTTTTTCATTGGCTGCTGATCCTGTACACCCAGGCTTACATTGCTTTGCGATTGACAGATGTGCATATTATCTTGTCTGGACATACCTATTGGTATGTGTTAATCCCTGGGGTGCTGGGGAAGCATGCAACGGAATGGTTGACTTTGATTTGCACATTTCTTGTTACTCAAGGGGATGATGTGTTCATGTTGGTTGTCCAGGACTTGTGTGGACAGCATGCACATTTGAAGGGTGCTTCCTTGGCTCTTCAGGGGTTATTTTTGCAGTTTTTTCTCATTGTGATATGTCTAACTGTTATGTGAGCTGTTTGTTCCCTGCTTTCTGTTGTTCGACTGGATTTTTTTGGCTTTGTTCTATGTTCTACACCTAGGATTTTAGCTGCAGAATTACTGTGAGTAAATATATCTCTTTACTGTGCATTAGCACTCACAGCACACAATTAAATGACACTTTGCTTGAGCTGTTCAATTGATATGAACAGGCAGAATCGTACCGTCCTTTGTAATTTTTTAGAACATGTTAGCAGATCAGAACATTGGTAATATAATAGCAAACTGTGCTTGCAAAACTACTGTCAACTATTTTTTTTCATAAACAGTGGTAATTGAATCAAGCCCGCAGTGTCTGGATGGGGGAAATAGCATTAGTGAAGGGATTTGAGACTGAGGGCTTGATTTAATAATGTACGATGAAACACTTGGTAAGGCCAAAATCATTACTGAACGTTAGCCATGTCTGAGTAACGCAGCTATGCTATAAGCTGTCTATCAGAATGGCCAACACACAATGCAGCATCAAAATGTGCATTGAACCTTTTTTTTACCACACCGAGCATTCATTTCAGCTGCTAAACAAAACCAGATATGTCATCTGTGTTTGGAGGTCCTCAGAGCTTAAACACAGGGCCCAGGAGTTGAGGAAAGAGATAGCGAGAGGAGCAGACACTAAAGAGAGGTATACGGAGTGGGGAGAGGAGAACATTACATATAAATATACACATATTACACATTGCAGACACACATACGCACACAAACACAAACATATTTTATTTCTCGACACACAACACATCTTTACTTTTTATTTAACCAATGTGATTCTGTGAGTGCATGGAGTGACAGAGAGTGATTGTGACCAAGTGCCTGTGGAAATGAAGGGCTGTGCGAGGGAGATAAATAGGAGAGTGATAGGAATATAGCAGGGAAAAGAGTGTAGGCTGGAGAAGTGAGAAGAGGTGCAGGAGAGGAAGAAAGACAGCAGGGGATTCCCAGTCAGGGAAAGAGGGGTAGAGAGAGAACAGCTGGGCTCTACCCAACTAAGGTGAGGTACACAGCTAATGGGGACTGACAAGACAGTAGGAACCGGAGGGAATGTGCTGCAGTAGTACACACAGCCAAGGACAGCACAGTCAGGGCTTGAACCTCAGAGTTCAGACACCTCCCAGGCTGGTGTGGAGTAAGATAGATTGTGGAACTCCATGTACTCCCATGAGGAGAATATGTTTCTTGTGCATTACTGAAATTGAGCACACCTTGTTTTCCACAGAGACGGCCAGTGGTGCATGGAAAAAGCTTGCCTTGTCAATGCAGTGAATGTGTATCAATGTGTAAACGGACCACCAACTCTATAGAGAAGCCTTTCGCGTACATGACAAGGTCTCCCATCTTGTTTTTGACCTTCCTATTGTAGTCAGGTCAAAAACAAGATGGGAGACCTTTTCATGTACGTGAGAGGCATCAGTGATCTCCCTGCTAGCATCACATTTAATGCCTGGCAGGAGTTGCTGTGCCAGAACCAATCCACAACCGCTGTTCAGGGGGTCCTTGGCACATGTGACATTGGTGAAAACAGCACCCTCCAGACTCCCGTTAAGTCAATATGTCCATAACTGTCCACCACAGAAAGTCTCTTTGCTAATTTTCCACAACACAGTGCCAGCTGAACACATGTCCATCATTGATTTTCACAAGTTCACCAACACAGTGCTGAAAGGGTTCAAGCAAGGAGATAATGCTGTACATCTAAAGCAGAAATGTGAATGGTTAAGCAGGCCAAATTATGTCCAAGTACAGGTTTAACCCCCTCATTGTTGTGTTGATACTTCATACTTACCGCACACAAACAATGATTGCCATCACGTTGTCATACAAATATCTCTTGTGTTCCTCCACAATATTACACATGGAGCCACAGGGAGGTCAGCACTTAACCCTTAGAGTGCTAGAGGGATCCGCAATGCATTGTTCCACATTGTGTTGGGTACCCCATGGCACTCCAAGAGTTAACAGAGGACGAAAACACTATACCAGGTTTATATTGCATAGGTCCACAGGGCTCAGCACACACACATAATACTTTAAAAACAGAAACACATTGCATGTTTGAAACATAGGACATGTGCACCATAACCCAAGGGCCTCAAAACACAGATTTACACTGTTGACACAACTATGACATTACATAGTAACAAAGTAAAATAGTTGAAGAGGCTGAAAAGAGACATGCGTCCATCAAGTCCAGCCCTTGTCAAAAACACCCCTGTTGATCCAGAGGAAGGAAAGAAAAACCCTCTGGAGCCGGATCAACATCTTATCTGCTTTGAAGCCATCTGTCATAATTTTCAAAATTGTTCTGTGCTAGATAGGCATCCATTGTTTTTTTTAAAGCAGTTGCATTATCTGCAAGCACAACATCCCGAGGCAAAAAAATTCCATAGCTTTACCACCCTTACTGTAAATAATCCCTACCTTTGTTTTAGTCGAAAGCACCTTTCCTCTAGTCTTAATGGATGACCTCTTGTTCTTAGCTCAGCTCTTTGCGTAAACAATTCATTGGATAGTTCTGTCTATTGACTTTGAATGTATTTGTAAATGGTAATCATATCACCCCTTAGACGTCTCTTCTCTAATGTAAACAAACTCAGTTTCTCTTTATAACTCAGATCCTCCAATCCCTTTATCAGTTTTGTTGCACGTCTCAGCACCTTTTACAGTTTGAAAATGGCTTTTTTAAGAACTGGGGCTCAAAACTGTATTCCATATTCTAGATGAGGCCTAGCCAAGGATTTATACAGAGGTAGGATAATATTATCATCCTCTTTTTCTACACCTCTTTTTATGCAGGCTAGTACCCTATTTGCTCTTGCAGCAGCTGAGTGAATCTGCACACTGCTGTGAAGTCTATCATCTATCAGTACTCCTAAATCTTTCCTTAATGAGGATTCCCCAAGCTGATTCCCATTTAGAGTATATGCAGCAAATTTGTTTCTACAGCCCAAATGCATAACCTTACATTTATCTACATTAAATGTCATCTGCCACTTTTCTGCCCATTCACTCAGTTTATCTAAATCCTTCTGCATAGGATTATTAATTAGGCTTTAGCTCTCAATATGGTCAGAACATAAACTAAACAATATAAACTAAAGCATTTAGTGCATTCCACCTGTTCATATCCCAAACCAAGCCAAAGAATCCATATTCTCCTTCTTCCATTTTAGCAATTGTCTGCTTTTTTCCACTCTGAACTTCACCTAGCTCCTCCATCTATTAGATCATACTTAGCTGGCATCCAACACAATCTAGCACTGTCTTTTCCAAACAAACCTTCTATCTTCTCATAATACAAGTTAAAACTAATTCTAAAGGGTATACAAAAATTACCTCTCTCCAAACCCCGAACAGTACACCCATCACAGGCCAGATATTTCTGCTAATATATAATTTTTTGCTTTCACAAACTTTTGAACAGCAAACTAACATTATTAGCAGCCATAAGCATGGCTTTCTTAAGCCAAGGGAATTTCTAGCCCGTTCCCACTACTTAGCATTTATTACAAAAAATCAACTATCACACAAATCAGATCACTTAGTACTTCATCTATCACATTCAAAAACAGACTAATATCACCTAAGGCTGCCATATGCCCTTCTATTCAAACCCTATAAAGCCCTTATACAATTATCAAAACTCATTAAGCCCAATGCCAGTGACAGGCCACTTTTACCTCTAGGTTTAAGTCCTACTACTACCTCTATGTTTACTAATTACCTTTGTGCTATCCTATCACGCTTAGTTTTGAATCCATCACAATTTTCCGGCCACTCATTCTGGATTGGCTCTACCTCATCTCCAAGTGCCCCCTCACATCATTCAAAAACTAGATAGAAGGCAGTCCTCATGTTTTACGAGATACATCCCCAGCTCATCACATGAAATCCAAATGGCACTCACTTCACTCACAAATTGATTATTGCCTTCTTGAGCAAGCGTTATAAACCATGTATTTGTTTCTTTTTCCTCTAATTTGGCTCACAACATCATTAACTTCCCTAAGTCACCATAACACCCAGGAAGCCACATTTGCAGTCTACGTTAAATCCACTGTAAGCACTGACAACAAATTTAAGGCTTGGTCTGTATTTGTGGGAGGGGCTGCAAGCCTTTAAATATCAGGCAGCAGCTTCCCCCACTAGGGATCCACATTTTCTGAGCCCCCCATGACTCTACCTTTTTTTCGGCTATACTTAGGTGGCCCTCTAATTTGGCTCACCAGTAGGGGTGGGCGAAAAGTGAGAAAAATTTCCTGTATTAGTTTTTGTGAAAAACAAATGATTTTTCTCTTTTTTCACGAAACTTTTCTCCATTGCAACATTTTCCTCCTTTTTGCCTGTTTCAGCAAATTTTTTGCCTACTCCATTACATTATTCTCCTATTCTAACACTTTTTTCTCCTATTCTAACACATTTTTTTCTGTTAAAACACATTTTTCTCATATGTTTAATATGGTGCAACATTTCCCAGCACAATATTACTTATTCTGAGGGTTGTAGTGGAGAAATAAGTAGCTGGAAGTCAAAGATGTGAGTCCTACAGCAACATATACCTTGAAAAATGTGTTAGCATGCAGAGTGCATTTGTCCTTTGCCCACAACACTTACATCCTGCTTAAGTGACACTGGCACATATTCATGATGATGTCAAGTGATTACAAAAATAAAATACAACCTACAATGCACATTGCACATGCTGCAGCAACCATTGCTGCAGTCAGTTTTTGCACTAACACTTTACTTCCATCTCCCTGCAGTTCCTCTACCTTCTACTCTGCTGCTTGTGCATTTGTTAGACACTGCTCAACTACTGTGTGTGTTTTACTCTCTAAAGTACACAACTGATGGAGTGTGATGTCTTGCCTTGGACTTCAGCAAAATTCTCAATGTCATCTGCTGTCTATCAAGTCTGCCTCAGTCACAGACTGGGAGAGTCAGCTATCTAACATATTTATTTGTTTTATTATTTATGTATTTTTATTATTTTTTTATTTTTTTTAAGTTGTCCACCCCATCTTATCACAGTGAGTCCAAAAAAAATATATAACTAAAAAACAAAATCAACAACCTATTTCCCCAGACTTCCCCGGCACAAAGACAATAAAAGTAAAATCAGCAAGCAATTTGGACCCCAGCTGCCTGTGTCTTGTCAGTCAGTCAACCTCCTTCCTCCATTCTTCTCTCTCTCTGCCCCCTGACTCCCCTACTATAAAGAACAGATGTCCTGCCTAAAAGACTCCCTAAACTAAGCTTCAATTCCCCATTATTTGCCTTCTCTTCTCTAGCCCAAAAACATGCTGCTTTCTCCTCTCACAAACACAGAATGGCTGCTGTGAGAGCCTGACACCCTTTTATATGGCTGTAGAAAATTTTTGTGTGATGGAGAAAAAATGTTTCAATGCAGTGAGCTTTGCAAAACAAGCAGGAAAATTGAACTTTTCACAGGAAATGTTTCACCAAGCGGAAAGTGCAATTTTTTGCCGATTTCAGTTTGAAGCTAAAATTTTTGCGCATCCCTGCTCGTCACGTCATTTACTTCCCTGGGTTGCAGTACCATCCAGAAAGCCACATTTCCAGTCTATGTCATATCCACTGTAAGCCCTTACCACAATTGTAGTCATCACCTTCAGTATCAGGGACGTAGGCCATTTCCTGTACTCTGTAGACCAGACACATTTTCAGCATTTTTGTTATCCATCTGTTTAGGCATGATCTTGCTTGTAACTTTCTAGTTGTATATATCATTTTATTTAGAACTAATTCAGTTTTTTCATGACACCTAATGAGAACTAAATGTTGCCTCCTTTTACAACCTATGATGTCATAAATACAAAAAAAATGTAAATAATTACTTACTTTGCTGTGATCACACACTATATATGAAAAACTTTTATGTCAGTTGTGAAGGTTTCAGTTATTACAAAAATCCCCGGATCCTCCAAGTAAAAAATACCAAATATGTTTAGTTTTTCTATGTTCATGGTCTGTGCAGACCACTAATTACCAGGAGCACAAAATGGTTGTTTTCAGCTTTATGGACTATAATGCACATTCCAGTGGTTACATGGTAAATCTACCCTAAAACAGCTGAATAAGTATATAAATCTATATATTTCCTTAAAGTAGATATCCCACTTCTTCAGATGAGGGGTCACTTGCCTTTCTACCTCCAGTCTGGTATGCACAAATGTTTCCAGAAAGTGGGCCTAAAGGAAAAAAAATAGGCATTATTTCAAACATACTAAAATCTTTGTAAGCTCTGGGATTTCCTGTTGATACTAAATATTTCAATGTCATGAGATTTCCTAGTATATCCAATACCTAGGGTCAGTCTGAGAAAAATGGTACCACATTAGTGTGGGTTGACATACTTTAGTGGGTGCCAGGAGAATGCACAGCAAGCATAATAATTATAGTTAAAGAGAGTGCACAACACTGTCCACATTTGGAACAGGTAGTTTAAAAATTGAAGGAAAGAAAGAGACCCCAATAGTGATTGTAATTAAGTCATTCAGAATTCTCCTGTAATAGAACAGTCCATTTTAACTCATGAATATATTGAGATGTTACAAATAAAAGTGAGAAAAAGCACATTACACAGCGAAATAAAAGGTTGCAGACGAGTGCAGTAACATAGTATAAATAGCATACATTGTACACAGAGGAGCCTGGTAGTGAGCCATTACGTATGGAGTGAGTGCACAACTCTTTTTTTTCTCCATTTATGGTCATGTATTGTAGGTCTTGATAAGGGTTGCATGCGAGAGCCAAAAAGTTTGAACATGTCCTTTGTTTTATTTATCAAAAAGTAATTTATCTGTATTGAACATATCCTGTGAATGTTCCAGTTCCTTGTTTTGTGCTGATTTCTACATTTATTTATAGAGTGTTCTTGATATAATCACAATGTTTCAATATATTGCATCATGAATGAATTGTCTTCACTCTACATGTAACAATTTATGTGCTGGTAATGATGGTCAATATATGGAGCTTTACAGAATGACTGAGTTTAGTCTGTAAATAGGAGTTAAAGGGATAGTAATACTTCGTTTTATCTTTATTTTAATTTGTAGGCATTAAAAAAACATGAAGAACGATATAAGTCTTATCTCTCAAACCTTTATGGTTTAAGAGATATTCACAAACAAAGTATCCCCCCCGTTCAGCCAGATCAGAATGGAGGTGCCCAGGTAGACTGCAGAGAGGGACAATCTTCAATTAAGATAAGGGAAAAAGTTGAAAAACTTGTCAAGGGGGGAAGGGCTTTCATTGTTTTCATACAAAGAAGATTGTCCCCTGCTGTTATCTGTCTGGTCTTACAACCAGATTCCACATCTGAGAAGAGATGGCTTACACTAGGAAAAAGGGGCAGGAGGGGGAAACTTTGCTTGTGAATATCTCTTAAACCATAAAGGTTTGAGAAATAAGACTTATATCGTTCTTCATGTTTTTTTAATGCCTACAAAATAAAATAAAGATAAAACGAAGTATTACTATCCCTTTAAACATTAGTGTGCTTCAAAGATGTGATCTCCTTTAATTGTCTTTTGTTTTTTTTGTATATAGTAAGTGTGGCACATGAATGGTTAATATGGCAAGTTATGCTTTTCAGCAACAAAGTAGTTGGAATGTATAATTACCGGTTATTATGAATTCAGTAATTGGGTTCTGATGAACAGTATCTTTGTATGGTATGGCATCCCAGTCCAGCACTTTTGTGATATCTGGTATATATGGGTATATAAGGGAATAATGATTCATTGTTTGTTTTTTTGTATTGATAACAGAGCATGTTGTAGCACAGAAATGTCAATAAATAAATCATTTGTTTTGTTTAAGCTTATCTCAAAAGTTTTCTAAGTGATGTTTGATGAGAACATTGATATATATAAAGTAACTGACACCTGGGCATTTAGCAAGTTCATGCATCATGGATATGACCATCGTCTCTCATATATATATATATATATATATATATATATATATATATATATATGTTTCCAATATAAAACATCATTATCAGGGTTTAGCCTGCTGAATAAAAAAAATGGTACTCCTTCTGCTAAAATATGTTTTGATCAAAAGTGATTGCAGCTCAAATCTTTGGATGCAGTGCCTCAATGTCCTGATAATTTACAGATGCACTGTTGCTACAGCATATAAAGTGTGTGTGTGTATGTGTGCATGAAGTGGTTCCATTCAGTGATCGATTGATGGATGGGAACAGTGCAAAACAATTGGAGTCTAAGGCATCCTGTCATTTTAGTGCTGAAAAACGTGATACCATAGTCTGAGTTAATAGTATACATGTTTCTGTTGCTTAAAAACCTTTAAAAATACATTTACATTTTAGAAACAGAATAATGTCACATAACCATGACTTGCCTCACCAAAAACCAGAAATAAAAGGTAATAGGCATTTAATCTGCCAAAATCCACTTGTCCATGCAACCTCTATAGCATGTTTAATGCTATGTTTGTGAATTGGACCATTTTCTCCACTGCAGGGCATTCTGAAATTATTATTAAACTGTATTATTTTGCATAAAACTATCAAAATATCATATCTTAAGCAGCATTTCATACACATTAATTTAGTTCAAGTGAACTCAAGCATCCAAATGGCAAGCCACCTGCTGCAAAATGTACTTTTTTTCTACAGTTTTATGCTAATGCATAATGCTGATTAAAATCTCAGTTTTCAAAATAAATAACATATATGCCATTTAAATCATAAACATCAGTGTTTAAAAAGATAACACAACCAAAACATTTTATTGAAATATATGTTTTAGATGCATTCTAATTGTATTCTATAACAAAAGAGTTAAATAATATACTAATTCATGGTGGGACCGGACAAGTTGCAGCAAGGGACAATCTTCTTACTGTGAGCATAAGGAAAACACTGCTTCCCTTGACAGGTCTTTCAGTTTTCTTCTTATGACACTGAAGGTTATCCCTCTCTGCGATCCATCTGGATAGTCTTGCTGCACTGAGGTGAGCAGTGTTACATCAGTAAAAGGGGCGGGAGGGGGATACTTTATCATTCAATTACTCTTGAACTACAACTCTGATAGTATTGAAATAAGGCTCTTTTATTTTGAACAATTACTATTCCTTTAAGGTGGGCTAGAACAATTAATGTTGCCATTCAATATTTTAATATGAATGCATGGACAGTATGCTATTAAAAAATGATTGTATTATACAGACATTTATTTAAAAAACTTTTTATATTATTTTATTACTATATTTTCTTTGGTTCCTTTATTAATAATATGTGTGTGTGATTGTGGCTTCTGCCGAGCTGCTTCATGTTTTTATGTTTACTTTATGCATTTATTTTCTTTTAAGTTTCCCACAAACAAATGTTTCTTGGTTTATCATTATGTAGGCTATTATATAAACAAAACATATTTTTAGCCTTAATGTTAGTAGGGTTTTTTTTGGCTACTGTGAGTCAAGGAAGAAACCAATAAAGTGCATAAATCAAAGTCACAATTATATATAAAACAACAAAGCAATCTTCTTTTTTGAGCTCTCTTATTCATATCAAGCAAAGAAATATAATAAAACAGATACATATCAATATGTTTGTAGTGCCCACCAGTTATACATAGCATGACATAATATAAGTAATTAATTTTTTTGAATGAGAAAAATACACTATTAATGGAAATAAAAAAAAAATATGATGAGACAAGTTAAAACATTGTTTACAGATGGCTCGTATATCACTCCCTAATCTGCAGAGTGCATATATAGACTGCAATCATAAGTGACTATCAACTTCAACCAGACAAAAAACACTAGCGAATCATAATAGTAAACAGTAAAAGTAAAAAAGAAATTGTTTGAGACTTAAAAAGTCTAGAGGAATATAAAAGCAGTGGACAATGCTGAGGATTACCTAATTACTGATGATGATGTTGATCTAGAACATATCCTTCCAGAATCCTTCTTCAGATGCAGATGAAAGTGAGAGAGATGATGATATGGCTAGAAAAATAGCTAAAAGAAAAAAGTATCAATCTTACACCACTGTAAAGAAACACTGTGCCTGTTTATAAACTGTTTGAGAGATGAATCATGTCAGTCCAACCCCCACCCAGCCACACAAACTAGTGATGAGTAACCACCAGTAACACAGGTCATCTATATCTGATCCAACCCTTGCTATGATGAGTGCTTCTGCTGCTGTTGGTAGTGCAGTATTTTGACACCAATTAGTACATATGCAAAATCCAGCCCCAGTAGCAGTTCTTAGAAATGCCTTAGTATACTTGATTCACAATCCAGAAAGCTAAACATTTTGCTGTCTGCCACAGGCCTGACTGGGAGACACAGCATCAGCATATCAGAGGTGCCACAGATAGCAGCAGCATAACTACTACTAAAAGTAACTTTGACGTGTCAGAGTGTGCCAGGATTTCCTTTCTTTAAAATAAGACCTATAGCTCCTGCTGCAGAGGTTTGTTCTAGGAGATGAGGTCATAGGTATGACACTTGTTCTCTGTATTAGGAGAGTGAGTGGGGGTACTCTGGGGAGGAGAAGGGTAGAAGGAGGTTGACCCCAAATACCCCAAAAATTCACGATTCTGACTGGCAAGGCACAGGCACCTGGGGACCTATTTGCTTGCTGATCTTGCTGTTATTGTCTCTGTGCTGGGGAAGTCTGGGGAAATAAGTTGTTGATTTTGTTTTTCAGTTATTTTTTTTTTTGGACAGACTGTCATAAGACAGGGTGGACAACTTAAAAAAAAATTAAATAAAATAAAAACAAACAAAAAAAAATAAAAATGAATAAAGAAATATACAATGAGCTAAATATATTAGGTGACAGACAGCTGACAGGGCTAAGGCAAGACATCATACTCCATCAGTTGTGCTGTGTACTGTAGAGTAAAAACACACAAAGTAGTTGCGTAATGTCCAGCAAATACACAAGGGGCAAGGGGAAGGGAAAGGGTGGAGCAGTGCAGGGACCTAAAAATAAAGTAGTAGTTCAAAAAATGACTGAAACAATGGTTGCTGTAGTGTGCACAATAAATGAAGATGATGCCTCTTCTGCAAGGGAGGATGCAATTTGTCAAGGTCCCAGCAAAACCTCCAGTACCACCAGTGCCAGTACTAATAAAGAACCATATAGGAAAGCACATAAGAAGAACACTGAAGGCGACAACAAGTCACATTCAAGTGTTGATGATGGCAATTAGTGATGAGCGAGCATGCTCGGCCGAAGCTCGGTTCGGTTCGAGCATCGCTCTGCTCGGCACATGGCGGTACTCGTACGAGTACAGCATGTGCTCGCCCGCCATGTTTGGGTCTCCTCCCCGCACGTTTCGCGGCTGCTGCGCAGCCAATAAACGTGCGGGTAGGCTCTGACATCAGTGTAATGTCAGCAGCCATGTTGGCTGCTGGCATTACACTGATTGGCTGGCCAGAACCCGTGATCGGGTGCTGTATAGCACCCGACGCGCGAGTTCGGCTCATTCTTAGCCAGGGAGAGATGCGCTCAGGCAGGGAAAGTCAGTGTAGGGAGAATAAAATTGTTGGAACTCTTTCAAGACCCAAAAGTCCTTTTTAGGACTGTTGTGTGTGGGGGCAGCATTTATATTTTGTTTGGGGGGGCACAATTTTCTTTTTTTTTGTGGGGGGGATATTAGTAAGGTGACATATAATACTAGATGCACAGGAAGTCAGTGTAGGGAGAATAAAATTGTTTAAGCTCTTTCAAGACCCAAAAGTCCTTTTTAGGACTGTTGTGTGTGGGGGCAGCATTTAATTTTTTTTGGGGGTGGCAGAATTTCATTTTTTTGTGGGGGGGGACATGTTCTAAGGTGACATTGTACTAGGTGCACAGGGACAAATATTTCACAGTGCAGTGACAAGCTGACATATTCTGTTAGGTGCACAGGGCCAATAATTTTACAACGCAGCGACAAAAAGGGCCATTTTAAACGTGTGCCTAGCCATAGATTATTGTCACATTCTGTTTAGTGTGCAAATTCACAAATTAACGTCACATATTCCGTTCACTGTGCCTAGCCGCAGATTAGTGTCACATTCTGTTTCGTGTGCCTAGCCGCAGATTAGCGGCACATTCTGTTTCGTGTGCCTAGCCGCAGATTAGCGTCACATATTGTTTAGTGTGCCTAGCAGCAGATTAACGTCACATATTGTTTAGTGTGCCTAGCCGCAGATTAGCGTCACATATTGTTTAGTGTGCCTAGCCGTAGATTAGCGTCACATATTGTTTAGTGTGCAAATTCACAAATTAACGTCACATATTGTTTAGTGTGCAAATTCACAAATTAACGTCACATATTCCGTTCACTGTGCCTAGCCGCAGATTAGCGTCACATTCTGTTTTGTGTGCCTAGCCGCAGATTAGCGTCACATTCTGTTTCGTGTGCCTAGCCGCAGATTAGCGTCACATATTGTTTAGTGTGCCTATCCGCAGATTAACATCACATATTGTTTAGTGTGCCTAGCCGCAGATTAGCGTCACATATTGTTTAGTGTGCCTAGCCGCAGATTAGCGTCACATATTGTTTAGTGTACAAATTCACAAATTAACGTCACATATTGTTTAGTGTGCAAATTCACAAATTAACGTCACATATTCCGTTCACTGTGCCTAGCCGCAGATTAGCGTCACATTCTGTTTCGTGTGCCTAGCCGCAGATTAGCGTCACATTCTGTTTCGTGTGCCTAGCCGCAGATTAGCGTCACAAATTGTTTAGTGTGCCTAGCCGCAGATTAGCGTCACATATTGTTTAGTGTGCAAATTCACAAATTAACGTCACATATTCCGTTCACTGTGCCTAGCCACAGATTAGCGTCACATTCTGTTTCGTGTGCCTAGCCGCAGATTAGCGTCACATTCTGTTTCGTGTGCCTAGCCGCAGATTAGCGTCACATTCTGTTTCGTGTGCCTAGCCGCAGATTAGCGTCACATATTGTTTAGTGTGCCTAGCCGCAGATTAACGTCACATATTGTTTAGTGTGCCTAGCCGCAGATTAGCGTCACATTCTGTTTCGTGTGCCTAGCCGCAGATTACCGGCATATATTCCGTTTAATATGAAGAAGGCGGGTAAAAAGGGATGGGGAAGTGGACGTGATCCTGATAGTTCAGGGCGCGGGTCAGGACGCGTAGAAACTGTGCCTGGTGCCAGAGCACAAGAAAGAAAGACATCCACCATACCTAGCTTCATGTCTCAGTTTACAGGGCGTCGCAGGACATCACTCTCGAGGTCAGACCACTGCGAACAGGTGGTCGGTTGGATTTCAGCTGATACTGCTTCCAGTCGGTTAATCACCACCCTGTCTTCCACCAAGTCCACTCTCACTAGCCAAGAGTCTGGTCAACATAATCCTCACCCTGATCATCCTTCCTCCCACCATAGAGGGTCTGGCCAAAGAAGTGATCCCACACTGGGATATAGTGAGGAGCTCGTCTCATCACCAATCCTTGATTTGAACCTCTCTCCAAGCACTCTTGTAGAGGAACATGAGATCTTGTGCCCTGATTCACAACCTCTAGAGGGTACCCAATCACAAGAAGATGACAGAGGGGAACGGCATTTAAGGTCAAAGGAAGTGGATGATGATGATGAGACACAGTTGCCATCAAATCAACCACAATTACTGTCTCAAGACCTTGATGAGGAGGATGATACACAGTTGTCAATGACTGAGGATGTGGTGGGATCAAGAAATGAGGAGGATGATCAGAGTGAGGAAGTGGAGGAGGACTTGGTGGACGATGAGGTCACTGACCCCACCTGGGAAGGTGGAAAGCCGAGCGATGACAGCAGTCCTGAGGGTGAGCCATCTGCAGCACCGCAACAGGCTGGAAGAGGCAGTGGTGTGGCTAAAGAAAGAAGGCGGACCGCACCAAACCGGCCCGCAAATGTTCCACGGAGCACCCCCTTGCGTAAATCTCCCTTGCCAAGGGCTAGGTGTTCCGCGGTATGGCGTTTTTTTAAGGAAAGTGCGGACGACAAAAGAATTGTAGTTTGCAACCTGTGCCACACCAGAATGAGCCGAGGCATGAACACTAGAAACCTCACCACCACCAGCATGATCCGACACATGGCATCCAAGCACCGTAATAAGTGGGAGGAATGCCCGGATCGCCAATCTGTGTCTGCAGGCCACACCACTGCCTCCTCTTCCCCTTTTTTCGGTGCCGGCCAATCGTCTGTCGAAGGCGCAGGCCCGCATACCTCCCGCCCTGCACCTGTACCATCTGAAGCACCATCAGCGACCACATCCACTTCCCTGTTCCAGCGCAGTGTCCAAATGTCGTTACCCCAGGCATTTGAGCGCAAGCGAAAATACCCAGCCACCCACCCACAGGCCATAGCACTAACCTCACACCTTTCCAAATTACTGGCCATCGAAATGCTGCCATTTAGGCTTGTGGACACTGAGTCCTTCCGCAGCCTGATGGCAGCAGCTGTCCCTCGGTACGTAGTCCCCAGCCGCCACTACTTTTCCCGGTGTGCCGTCCCCGCCTTACACCACCATGTGTCCCTTAACATCACCCGTGCCCTGACCAACGCAGTTACTGGGAAGGTCCACTTAACGACTGACACATGGACAAGTGCTTGTGGCCAGGGACGCTACATTTCCCAGACGGCACACTGGGTGAATGTCGTGGAGGCTGGGAGCGACTCGGACCCTGGGATGGCACAGGTGCTACCCACGCCGAGGATTGCGGGCCCTACCTCCATCAGGGTTTCCGCCAGCACCTACGTTATTGGCTCCTCCTCCTCCTCCTCCGTTTCCACCTCCGAATTCTCTGCGCGCAGCGCCACTCACCCATCAGCCGGTAGCTGGAAGCAGTGTAGCACTGCAGTGGGGAAGCGTCAACAGGCCGTGCTGAAGCTGATCTGCCTTGGGGACAAACAGCACACGGCCTCAGAGCTGTTGCAGGGGATTAGTCACCAGACCGAGTAGTGGCTCTCGCCACTCAACCTGCAACCAGGCATGGTTGTGTGTGATAATGGGCGTAACTTGGTGGCGGCTTTGGAGCTCGGCAAGCTCACACACGTACCATGCCTAGCGCATGTATTTAATTTAGTGGTTCAGCGATTTCTAAAAACCTACCCCAATTTGCATGATCTCTTGACGAAGGTGCGCCGCGTGTGTGCACATTTCCGTAAGTCATCTACAGCTTCAGCCAGCCTGTTGACGCTGCAGCAGCGCTTACAATTGCCAGCTCACCGGCTGCTGTGTGACATGAGCACACGCTGGAACTCCACCTTCCACATGTTGGCCCGGCTTTGTGAGCAGCAGAGGGCAGTAGTGGAGTACCAGCTGTTACACGGTCGTCGCCTCTCCGTTCAACTTCCTCTAATCAGAAGTGAGGAGTGGGAATGGATGTCAGACCTCTGTGAGGTTTTATGCAATTTTGAGGAATCGACACAGATGGTGAGCGGCGATAACGCTATTATCAGTGTAACCATCCCACTTCTGTGTCTACTGAAACGCTCGCTGCTCACAATTAAAACCGACGCTTTGCATGTGGAAGAGGTGGAAATGGGGGAGGAAGAGCTTACACAAGGTGATAGCCAGAGCACCCTCACTTCGTCTTCTCAGCGACAATTGGAGGAGGCGGAGGAGGAGGAGGAGGAGGAAGACACGGTTGCCTCCGCTACAGAGGGTAGCCATGGAACTTTATTTCCATCTCTTCAGCGTGGGTGGGCAGAAGAGGAGGAAGAGGATGAGGAGATTGAGAGTCATCCTCCTGGTGAGGACAGCGAAATCTTGCCTGTTGGTACTCTGGCACACATGGCTGACTTTATGTTAGGCTGCCTTTCCCCTGACCCACGCGTTATACGCATTTTAGACAACACGGATTACTGGGTGTTCACCCTTCTGGACCCCCGCTACAAAGAGAATTTCTCATCTCTCATTCCTCCGGTGGAGAGGACAAGCAAAATGGTGCAATACCAGAAGGTTCTTGTCGAAAAATTGCTCCAAAATTTTCCATCTGACAACGCTGGCTGCAGATTACGTGCTACCTTGGCCAACCGAGAAGGGGAGAAAAGGGGAGCACACAGCAGTTCTGACAAAGGCAGGGCAACACTCTCCAAGGCGTGGGACACCTTCATGACACCCCGCCAGCACCCTCACCCTGATGCGCGGCCTAGTGTCACAAGGAGGGAAAAGTTTTGGAAGATGGTGAAGGAGTAAGTAGCAGACCGCGTCAGCGTCCTCAATGATCCCTCTGTGCCTTACAACTACTGGGTGTCCAAGCTGGACACGTGGTATGAACTGGCACTCTACGCCTTGGAGGTGCTGGCCTGCCCTGCCGCCAGCGTTCTGTCTGAGCGGGTATTTAGTGCTGCTGGTGGCATCATAACAGATAAGCGTATCCGCCTTTCCACCGAAAATGCTGATAGGTTGACACTTATAAAAATGAACAAGGCCTGGATTTCCCCTGACTTCTCCACTCCACTGGAGGAAAGCCCCGGGGGAACATAAAGTCACTTTAGATATGTTATTTACAATGATGGGAATACTCTGTATTCCCATTCACCCCTTCCACCCAAAAAACGGGTATATGGTTGACTCTTAATCTTCTCATCCTCCTCCTCCTCTTCCATATGCCCTGTGATATAATTTTTATATAGGGCCAGCTCACCAGCGGGCCCTGTGATATAATTTTTATATGAGCCAGCTCACCAGCAGGCCCTGTTTGACAATTTTTGTATAGGTCAGCTCACCAGCGGGCCTTCTCATATAATGTTTTATTGGGTCAGCTCTCTAGCGGGCCCTCTCATATAATGTTTTATAGCGTCAGCTCACTAGCGGGCCTTCGCATAGAATGTTTAGGATGGTCAGCTCCGCAGCAGACCCTCACCCATAATGTTTTAGATGGTCGGCTCAGCAGCAGACCCTCATTCCTAATGTTTTAGATGGTCAGCTTAGCGGCATGCCCTCGCCCCTAATATTTTAGAGGGTCACCAGCAGGCCATTAATCCTAATTTTTCAAGGGTGTGTATGATGCCCTCCTTTATGTGTAATAAAGGGTGTATTGGAGTGACATTTCAGTCTAATTTTTGGCAGCCCTTTCACTTAGTGCATAGGCTTTATGAGTGTTGGACCACTACCTGAACTATTGTACCACAATGTGAATGAGGCCCTCCATTTTGTGATATACAGGTTGTATCGGAGTGCCTCAGGTCCTCCCATTGAATTAAATAGGGCTGGGGTGTTCGACAGAGCAGAAGGTAGTTCTTGGCTTCATCCACTAAGTCACTTCGTCACTTTTACTCAATGGATCAGACCCCACTGTTCCGACTATAAATTTTGGACTTAACAAGGGCAAACGGACATGTTGTAAAACCTGTGGTAGCTGCGGCCTCCGTTCCTGAATGCTGTACCTTACCCGGGCCATAACCACGTTGAACACCTGCTTTACGCTGCGCACGTTTCCCTCTTAATCATGGCCCCAGTTCCGAAAAATCGATGAAATTTTTGGCAGAATTTGCAGATGATATACAAGTAAATATACAGCAAATACTGTTTGGTAACAATTTTTCGCCTAAAATCGTTTTTATCTTCCTTTTTGTGTGTTTTACGGTCAGTCTGTAAAAATGTCGTACTACGGGCTAAACATCGTTCCCAGCAGCGACGTTGGAGTCCAAAATGCATCCAGACATCCTCCCTATGCTGTCCCTGAACCATTTCTGTGGTGTTTCCAACTTTCCATCATTTTCTGACCTTTTCCTATGAACCAGGCACCCTCCCCTCATCAGAGCAGGGGGTGCCTGGTGTAATGCTCGAGTCCTCCCATTGACTTCAATGGGGCTCGGGTGCTCGGCCGAGCACTCGAGCATCCGGGGGCGCTCGGCCGAGCACCCGAACACCCGAGCATCGGGGTGCTCGATCATCACTAATGGCAATAGCATAATAGAGGAAGTGGTAGCAGCTGAACTGTCTGCATCAGATAGTGAGACAAACAAGCACTAAAACACCTGTCCTCAAAGTAGTAGCAAACTTTGTTACAATAAAAGTAAAAAGAAATTGTTTGAGACATCTAAAAGCTTAGAGGAATATATTGGCAGTGGGCAAGAATTGGCAGGTGATTCTAATGCTGCTGAGGATGACCTAATGATGATTAATGATGATGATGCAGATCTAGAATATATCCCTCCAGCATCCTTCTCTTGTTCAGATACAGAAGACGTTGAGAGTGAGGATGATGACATGGCAATAAAGTTAGCAGAAAGGCAAAGGCTGAATCTTCCACCACTGAAAAGGAGCACTGTGCCTCTCTATAAACTGTTTGAGATTGGAAAGTCTGACCCTGGATAAGCAAAGATGGCAAAAAGTACAGAGTCACCCTATCAGTCAGTAGAGTTTTGAGAGTAAGTCCCACAAAGCCATAGATGTTTTAAGTAAGCTAGAGCAGGTGATAGAGGAATGGCTTGTACCCCGCTCCTTAAAAGCTGGTTTTGTATCTGCTGATAACAGCTTTGAGAATAGGTGATATGGCGTATGTGTTCTGTTTTGGCATGTGCTACATTTAGTTGTGACCAGATTCCTGGCAGAATCTGAAACCCTCAGAGAAATGCTTACTATTGCTACAAAATCTATTCCTATTTTAGTTGCTCCTACAGTGCACGCAATGATCTATATTCCATACTAGAGTGTAACAACCTACCTATCACAGTGCCCGTGATTCTGCGACGGGGCGACACATTTACTTCCGGGTTTTCCATGCACAGTTCTTATTGGCGATTGGGTGCTGGCTCTGCCCAAGGTTAGCCTTTTTAAACTCTCTCCTGTCTTCCTTTCAGCGCCCTTTTGTGGTGTACCTGTACCTAGTATTTGAGTTGCTGTTTTTTCCTGCTCTGTGAATGACCGGGCTTGCCTGACTACGCTCCTTTTGCTCCTGTGTTCCGATTCCGTTGCTGACTAGGACTGGCTGACTACCTCCATGTGTACCGACATGGCTTTGGCTGAGTATCCGATTCCATTGCTGACTAGAAATGGCTGACTACCTCCGTGTGTACCGACCTGGCTTTGGCTGAGTATCCGATTCCGTTACGGACTAGGACTGGCTACTACCTCTGTGTGTACTGATTTGGCAGTTCTGGCTTCAGACCTATCAGGGTGCGTACTCTATGTTCCGATCCGCCTACTCTTGCTCACAGTAATACCGCTACAGCGCCTACTTGGCCTGTCACTCCCGAAGTCATCTGGGAGACTATGTTGCGAGTAGCTCTGGTCACTTGCCAGTATCTGTTGTGCTGCCTCCGCTATCCCTAGCGTTCTAGGGATTCGGTCACTTGCCAGTGTCCTGTTGGGTTGCCTCCGCTATCCTTAGCATCCCAGGGACTTGGTCACTTGCCTGTGTCCTATCTGTGCTTCCTCCACTATCCCTAGCATTCTAGGGACTTGGTCACTTGCCAGTGTCCGATCTATTCTGCCTCCGCTATCCCTAGTGTTATAGGGACTTGGTCACTTGCCAGTGTCCTATCTGGGCTGCCTCTGCTATCCCTAGTGTTCTAGGGACTTGGTCACTTGCCAGTGTCCCATCTGGGTTGCCTCCGCTATCCTTAGCGTTTTAGGAACTTGGTCACTTGCCAGTGTCCTATCTGTGTTGCTTCCGCTATCCCTAGCCCTCTAGGGAGTTGCCCTGCAGTTACCCACCTTTATAGTAGGGCCTTGCCGCGGTGTGATGCTGTTGTGGCTTTCCTTGTTCCAGTGACCTGTCAAAAGATCAAGCCAGCATAGTCCTAGTGTTGTTATTGCCTACTGATATTTCTCTCCATCCTGACCTGCACCAGATTTGGGAAGTATCACGGTACTGACCTCATCTGGACCTGAGTAGGGTGATTGCTTTTGTCATTTATTTTCAATAAAGCTTTTCTTAACCTTTCCTAATTGCCTGAGTGTTCTTACAAAACAGTGACAGTACAAAAGGGCCAATGACCTCAGACAATACAGGTGAAGGTAGCTCTCAGAATATCCACTGGAGAATGGACTCGCATGAGCAACGCTTGGATCAGTTGTCGCTGGGCGCACAGACCATTCTGGAGCATACCGCTCACCTTGACAAACTTGTGCAGGCATCAGTGGCCACCCCAGTTTTGGCACCGATGGCACAAGCTATGGCTCCAAGTATTCCAGGTAGAGGGTTGTCCGCAGCCACTCCTCTCCCATTGAGATATGATGGGGAACCTACCTTATGGCGTGGTTTCCTGAACCAGCTAGAAATTTTTTTTGAATTGGTACCCCAGGCTTTCCCGAGTGAGAGAAGCAAGGTGGGATTCATGATATCCCTGTTGACAGGCAGAGCCCTGGCCTGGGCTAACCCAATCTGTGAGATGGCCAAACCAATTACTACAAACTTTGCCGAGTTCGTAAGGGCCTTCTGTAGTGTATTTGAGGTCCCTGGGCGCACCACCTATGCAGCAAAACGATTGATGAGAATCCAACAGGGCACACGTACGTTTGCAGACTATGCGATTGAATTTCGCACGCTTGCTGCAGAGGGTGGTTGGAATGATGAGGCACTTGTGGCAGCCTTCACACAAGGCCTCGATGATAAAATAAAAGATGAAATCGCAGCTCATGAGTTGCCGGAAGAGCTGGACAAATTCATTGAGTTTGCTACCTTGATTGATACTCGCATAAGGGAAAGGAACCTTTATAAAGACCGTAAGCAGAGGCCTCCAACTGGGTCGTTGCCCAGCCCTAGTTTCCCACCCGTGCCTCCCTCACCTCCCGCGCCTCCTGGTGCTACAAGCAGTAGTATTGAGCCTATGCAGCTTCGTTTTACACGATTGTCTAAGGAAGAGTGGCTCTTCCCCTGAAGACAAGGCTTGTGTCTGTATTGTGGGAAAGCTGGACACTTGTTGAGGACATGTCCTGTGCAGCTGGGAAACGAACGCACCTAGGGTCCTAGGTGCTATCACGGAGGCAACACTTGCAACCGGTTTTGACAGAGTGGAGCGAACCAATGGCAGTATACCGGTGCAATCACAGAGGCAACACTTGCAACCGGTTGTGACAGAGTGGAGAGTAACCAATGGCAATGTACCGGTGCTAGCACGGAGGCAACACTTGCAACTGGTTTTGACAGAGTGGAGCGAACCAATGGCAGTATACTGGTGCACTCACGGAGGTAACACTGGCAACTGGTTTTGACAGAGTGGAGAGAACCAATGGCAGTGTACCGGTGCAAGCACGGAGGCAACACTTGCAACCGGTTAAGGTAGAGCATACCCAATGGCAATGTACCGGTGCTATCACGGAGGCAACACTTGCAACCGGTTTTGACAGAGTGGAGCGAACCAATGGCAGTATACCGGTGCAATCACAGAGGCAACACTTGCAACCGGTTGTGACAGAGTGGAGCGTAACCAATGGCAATGTACCGGTGCTATCATGGAGGCAACACTTGCAACCGGTTTTGACAGAGTGGAACGTAACCAATGGCAATGTACCTGTGCTATCACGGAGGCAACACTTGCAACCGGTTTTGACAGGGTGGAGCGAACCAATGGCAGTATACCGGTGCAATCACGGAGGCAACACTTGCAACCAGTTAAGGCAGAGCATACCCAATGGCAATATACCGGTGGTATCACGGAGGCAACACTTGCAACCGCTTTTGACAGAGTGGAGCGATCCAATGGCAGTATACCTGCGCAATCACAGAGGCAACACTTGCAACCGGTTATGCGGAATGGAGGACTAGGCCTGATGCGCTCTGTACAGCCAATAGGGAATACTAGGCAAGCCTGCGGGGGCAGAGGTGCCAAACAAGGTAAGGCACCGGAAGTCAGAATGTCGCCGAGGTGACAAGGACCACAACGGGAGACTGCCGAGTCGGAATCTAGGAGCAGGAACGTCAGCCGGGCCAGGTCAGGATACAGGAGCAGGAACGTCAGCCAATCCGTGTCGGTACACGGTAGCAGAAATGTCAGTCAGACCGGGTCGATACACAGGAACGATCACTGGAGAGTAGTCAGGCAGTCCGGGTCGGTACACAGGCACAGGAACAGGAGAGTAGTCAGGCAAGCCAAGTCGGTACACTGCAAACCTCAATAACAAATGTAGAACTGGCACAGGAACACCACAAAAGGGCAGTGAGAGGGTGCAGGAGCCCAGTATATAAAGGCTATACTTGGCGGTCTAAACACAGGGCAACCAATGAGAACCTCACATTGGATAATTGACAGAAAAAATAAAAACAAGGAATCACTGGCACCGTGATAGTACCCCCATCTCAAACCCCCCCCCCTCCTAGAAGTCGGACCTGGCTTCTGAGGATATTTAGAGTGAAAAATATGCAGTAATTTATTAGCATGAAGGTCCTTTTGCTCAACCCAAGAACGTTCCTCTGGACCATAACCTTTCCACTGGACCAAGTACTGCAATTTTCCTCTAAATCTGCGTGAATCAATAATACTTTGAACTTCGTATTCCTCCTGACCCTTTGCCTCTACCGGACCGGGAACCACAGGAGTAGTTGTGTAACGGTTGCATACCAGAGGTTTCAAGAGAGATACATGGAACACATTATGAATGTGCATGGACGCAGGGAGATCCAAGGCATATGAGACAGGGTTAATTTTACGGATCACCCTGAACGGACCAATAAACCGGGGAGCCAGTTTGTTGGACGGAACTTGCAACTTGAGATTTCTGGAGGATAGCCATACCCTGTCCCCAACCTGGAAGGAGACCGCTGGCAGCCGTCTACGACTGGCGTGGCGCTGATGATGCTGGAAAGACTGACTGAGGGCCCTCTGAACCTGTACCCAAGTGGAGCAGAGTTGCTCTATGTGCTCGTCCAGAGCTGGAATCTGTTGTGACTGGAAGGAGTCTGGGAGCAAACAAGGCTGGAACCCGTAGTTGATGAGAAACGGGGAACTCCCGGATGATGAATTAACCGCACAGTTCCTGTTGAACTCTGCCCACGGCAACAGGCCGGCCCAGTTATCATGATAATCTGTGACAAAACAGTGCAGGAACTGCTCCAGTCCCTGATTGGCACGCTCAGCGGCCCCATTGGTCTGGGGATGGTAGGCAGAGGAGACAGACAGTTGAATGCCTATCTGTTCAGAAAATGCTCTCCAAAATCTGGACACGAACTGGCTCCCACGGTCGGACACCAGAACTCTAGGTACCCCATGCAACCGAAACACCTCTTTAGTGAATACAACAGCCAATTCCTGGGCAGAGGGAAGGCCCTGGAGGGGCACGAAATGAACCATTTTAGAAAACCTTTCAACCACCATAAATATAAATGAATACCCACTAGATACTGGCAACTCTCCCATGAAATCAATGGATACGTGGGACCAGGGACGTTCACCATTGGGCACTGGTTGGAGTAGGCCCACAGGGAGGTGTCTAGGGGTCTTGGCACAGGCACAGGTGGCACAGGCTGCGGTAAATGCAGAACAGTCAGCCCTCAGAGAGGGCCACCAGAAAACTTGTGAGAGACCATATTTATTGATCCCTACCGATATGCCCAGCAGCCTTAGACGAGTGGTATGTTTCAAGTAATTGAGTACGAAATGGTTCATCAACAAAACACTTGCCTATTGGGGTTTCCGGGGGGGCCATAGCATGGGAGGCCAAAATCTCTTCCCCCAGTGGCGAAGTGATACTAGTACGTAGGGTAGCCAAAATGCGGTCAGGCTGTATAATGGGTACTGGGACCTCGTCTCTCTCAGTCTCAGGCTCAAATTGTCTAGACAGGGCATCAGCCCTAACGTTCTTGGAACCCGGCAATTATGATACTACGAAACTGAATCGGGATAGAAACAGGGCCCATCTGGCCTGACAAGAGGACAATCTCTTAGCCTCTGAAAGATAAGTCAGGTTTTTGTGGTCAGTGAGGATCAATACAGGACTTCTGGTACCTTCCAATACATGCGCCATTCTTTCAGGGCGAGAATGATAGCCAGTAGTTCTCTGTCACCTATCTCATAGTGACTTTGGGCACTCCACAACTTCTTAGAGAAAAACCCACACGGTCTGAGGGAGCCCCCTGCCACCGGGCGTTGAGATAGTACTGCCCCTACCCCAATCTCTGAGGCATCGACATCAAGCGTAAATGGAAGTGACGGGTTGGGGTGGGATAGCACAGGAGCAGCTGCAAAAGCAGATTTCAGTGTCTCAAAGGCATGTTCGGCTTCCTCAGACCATTGGGAAGGATTAGCACCCTTGTGCGTGAGGTCAGACAGTGGTTTAACAATAGTGGAAAAATTCTTAATAAATTTTCTGTAATAATTAGCGAACCCCAAGAAGCGCTGGATTGCCTTTAACCCTTTGGACCGTGGCCATTGTAGTACTGCCGCGAGTTTCTCCTGATCCATAGCGATACCTTCTTTAGCGATCACGAACCCCAAAAAGGGCACTCTAGATCTGTGAAACTTGCATTTATCCATTTTACAAAATAGTTTGTTTTTACGCAAGCAGAGCAACACTTCGGACACATCCTTGATGTGTTGTGACAAGTTAGCCAAATGTATAAGAATATCATCAAGGTAGACAACAACACAGGACTGTAGCATATCACGGAGGATATCATTAATAAGTTCTTGGAAAACCGAAGGTGCATTACAGAGGCCAAACGGCATAATTAGATATTCATAATGCCTGGATCTAGTATTAAATGCCGTTTTCCACTCATCCCCAGCTTTTATCCTGGTCAGGTTATAGGCCACACGTAGGTCTAATTTCGTAAAGATGGAGGAACCTTTTAACCTGTCAAATAATTCAGTGAAGAGTGGTATCGGATAGGCATTCTTGGGCATTAACTTATTTAGGCCACGGTAATCAATACACAGCCTTAATTCGCCATTCTTCTTTTTCACAAAAAACAACCCAGCACCAGCAGGCGATGTAGATTTCCTAACGATCCCTCTCTTGAGGGCATCCTCAGTGTATTCTTCCGTAGCTTGATTTTCATCGCATGACAGTGGGTACGTACGTCCCTTAGGGGGCACCACCCCCAGGGGCAAATCAATGGCACAATCGTAAGACCTGTGTTGAGGCAGAGTGTCAGCCTCTCCCTTACTGAAAACGTCACTGAATTGTGACTGCGGGGGCAGAGGTGCCAAACAAGGTAAGGCACCGGAAGTCAGAATGTCGCCGAGGTGACCAGGACCACAACTGGAGACTGCCGAGTCGGAATCCAGGAGCAGGAACGTCAGCCGGGCCAGGTCAGGATACAGGAGCAGGAACGTCAGCCAATCCGGGTCTGTACATGGTAGCAGGAACGTCAGCCAGGCCGGTTCGATACACAGTAATGATCACTGGAGAGTTGTCAGGCAGTCCAGGTCGGTACACAGGCGCAGGAACAGGAGAGTAGTCAGGCAAGCCAAGTCGGTACACTGCAAACCTCAATAACAAATGTAGAACTGGCACAGGAACACCACGAAAGGGCAGTGAGAGGGTGCAGGAGCCCAGTATATAAAGGCTATACTGGGCGGGCTAAACACAGGGCAACCAATGAGGACCTCACATTGGATAACTGATAGAAAAAATAAAAACAAGGAATCACGGGCACCGTGATACAGGACTGCTTGGGAATGGCAAGTGTGACTTAGGGTCCCTTGCTGTCACACTTGGCATCATCCTCTACTTCCCCACTCTTGAGTATTACAATACACACTAGCAGCAGGTTCAGCACTGGTGGCAGCAGGGGCAGCACATATGATGGCAGGTGCAGTACTGGAGGCATCAGGTTCAGCACTGGCAGCAGGCACAGCACTGTTTTCAACAGGGGCAGCATGTCTGATAGCAGGCACAGTACTGGTGGCAGCAAGATCAGCACTGGCATGAGGATCAGCACTGTTTTGAATGGGGCAGCATGTCTGATAGCAGGCACAGTATTGGTGGCAGCAGGTTCAGCAGTGGCAGCAGGCACCTCACTGGTGGCACTGGCAACAGGGGCAGCATGTCTACCAGCAGGTGCAGGCAGCTAACCTGTCTTGCACTCACTAGTACTACCCTTTTCTCCCTCCCTTCTCATTCCCTTTTCTCCCTTCCTTCCTATTAAATTCCCCAAGATCCCTTGGGGTGATTTAGGATGAATGGGCAGCATTGGTACAGTAGTGCTCACTTCCTCATCCTCCTCAGACTCAATGGACACATAAGGGTACTTCCAGCCCTTCCATTTATTATTTTTAAACCTGACTATAGTGTTAGCAGTCACTATGAGCCTCTCCTTCCTCAATTTAACAAATAATTCACAGCAGAATAGTGCAGCACGTCTACCTCGCACTGTAGCTGCTTCTGCTTGATTTCTGCAAATATGTCACTTTTTATATCGAAAAGGGAAAAACCACATAAATCAATTGGCGGAAACTTTCTAGCCATTGAAAAAATGGTGAACAATTTTGGCCAATGGACAACAAATGTGAACATTTTAATCGGTGGATTTAAAGGGATAGTAATACTTCGTTTTAACTTTATTTTATTTTGTAGGCATTAAAAAAACATGAAGAATGATATGTCTTATCCCTCAAACCTTTATGGTTTATGAGATATTCACAAGCAAAGTTCCCCTCCCCGCCCCTTTTACCTAGTGTAAGTCATCTCTTCTCAGATGTGAATCTGGTTGTATGACCAGACAGATAACAGAAGGGGACAATTTTCTTTGTATGAAAACAATGAAAGCCCTTCTCCCCTTGACAAGTTTTTCAGCTTTTTCCCTTATCTTAATTGAAGATTGTCCCTCTCTGCAGTCTACCTGGACACCTCCCTTCTGATCTGGTTGAACAAGAGGGGGATACTTTGTTTGTGAATATCTCTTAAACCATAAAGGTTTGAGAGAAAAGACTTATATCATTCTTCATGTTTTTTTAATGCCTACAAAATAAAACAAAGTTAAAACGAAGTATTACTATCCCTTTAAAGTGTATTTTCCCGCAAAAAAGCGGACATCATGGGAACACGGAAAGAGATTTTGTCCACCCCTAATCACGAGTGAAACATCTCCATACTGTAGCCTTCATAAACTGAGTGGTTCCTACTACTACTACTACTGGGTAAGATATTGTGCAATTGTGTCAGTGGTGCTGCAATTCCAGCAGAGGCAGAAACACTCATCATAGCTAGGTTTGGATCAGATGTTGATGACATGTTTTGCTATAGCTACTCAACACTAGTGTGTTTGTGGCTGGATTGGCATTGGAGTTGGAAGTGGTGATTTTGTATTTTTGGTATCTTTACTTGTCCAGGGTTAGACTTTCCACTTGTTTTCTCAAACAGTTTATAAACAGCCACAGTTCTCATTTTCAGTGGTGGAAGACTGAGCCTTTGCCTTTCAGCTAACTTTATAACCATGTAGTAATCTCTCTCACTCTCAATTTTATCTGTATCTGAAGAAGAAGAAGAAGAGGATGTCGGAGGGATATATTCTAGATCTACATCATCATCAGTAATTATTAGGTCATCTTCATCTGTTTCTACCCCCACTACTTTTATATTCATTTGTGACTTCTTTCAGGACAGGTGTTGTACTTGTCAGATGCAGCAGTTGGTTGAACTGCTACACCTTCTTCCATTATGCTGTCAACACTAGAATTTGACTTGATGTTCTTTTCAGTGTTCTTACTTGGTTTATTAGTATTAATACTGGTGGTGGTGGAATTTTATGACTTTTTATGACTTAACAAATAGCCTTCCAAGAGTCAGGAGGAGAAGGATCATCATCATTTATTGCACATGCTGCAGCAACCATGGCTGCAGTCAGTTTTTGGACTACAACATTACTAACACATCCCTGCACTGCTCATACTTCTTTTGCCCTCCCCTTGTCCCTAGTATTTTTCTGGAAATTATTAAGCTAGTGTTTATTTTAACAGTGAAGTACACAATAGAACTGATGTCTTGCTCTTTACAAAATACTCTATCTCTTCTAGTATAGGCCTCAGTCAAAGCTCACATTAGGGTCCCTGTCTCTGCCAGCTATTTTTGATTTTTTTTAAATAATTTAAACAATTTTAGAAATAACCATCCCTATCACCGTTAAAAAAAACACTTCATGTGCAGTTGCTTCTTCCCCCAGACTCCCCTAACAGAAAACAGCCAGCTAGAAGAAACTTGGATCACAGTTGCCTGTGTCTTTCCAACCATTCAGTAACTAGGTATTTAGGGTAAATCTACCTTCTACTTGCTACCTTCACACACCCTAGACTCTAACACAGAGATAACAGCCAGATCAGGAAGGAACTTGGATCACAGCTACCTGTGTCTTCACAGGCACACAAAATGTTGGGGTATTTGGAGTAAATCTCCTTGTCTCATTTATACACTCCTAGACTCCCCTAAGATAGAGATAAGAGCCAGATTAGGAAGGGACTTGGACCATAGTCCATTGGGCAAATGTCCTTTCTCCCTTCACACTCCCCAGCAAAAGTGCTCCCAGTCTACCCAAACAGAGAACACATTTCCTGCCTACAAGGCTCCCTAAGCTATACCCCAAATCTGCTTTATTTACCTATCCTAATTATATCAAGAATATGGTGCTTTCGCTATCTCACAAACATAGAATGACATGGTGCAGGAACCTGACACCCCTTTTATACTATTTATTTGGGAGAAGGAGGACAACTTGGTGAAAATGGGTATAACACATACAGGATTTTTGCTCCAGTATGACCTGATTCTGCATCAGAATCCAGATCATCTTAGGCCCATAATGTGGGTCTCCCATGCTGTCTCTGTGTGGCTCAGCTTCAGAAGGAACAGTTTCCAGAGGGCCTGGCTGACAGGTAACCTGATCCCTCCCATTGAAGGTTCCAGTTAGCTTTGAGGCTGGTTTCACAGTGGCTCCTCATTGACAGGGTGGGCTAATGCCAAGGGGCACTGAGGAAAGGGCAGGATTTGGGGAGCTGTCAGTGCATACCAACATCCACAAACTGTCTTAGTTGGAGAAGGAGTGGTGCCATCACAAAAGTCTACGGTAGGCAGTGGTGCCTGATAATCCCCTACATAGCTCATGGCTGGCAGGCAGCTGGGCACAAGAGCTAAAGTTGCTTGGTCTGGACACGGAGTCAATGCTGGCTATTTGCCTGGGGCCTTGCATTAAAGGGCTGAGGGTCCTCCAATGGTAAATAGGTCAAAACCAATTTAATAAAGCTGTGACCTCTTTCTTCACACCAATTCTTGTGTCTGTGTGTTTCTTTAAAGTTATTTAAGTTGAGTTGCAATGGAATGTTGGGGGATGGACGTGGTATGTTGTTTTGGGGGGGTAGGTGGGTAGTGATGCATTGCGATCTTAAGCAGGAATACTCCTTTGTGGGCTTCTCAGACAGAATCCACTATTGTCACAGAAGGAGGGGGAAATGACCATTCAATAATATAGATAAAAATTTGGCTCCAGGGGTATTGGTGGAATATCCTCCTAGAGTTGCATGGACAAAGTAGACACTCTTCCTGTTGGCTTCTGAACTAGAGCCACCGGGGCCTTAATGAATGGGAGACCCTACTAATATTTTAAAGGGTTAATAGCACACCAATGCCACAGGAGTGGAATCCTTGGGTATGTTATAATTTCACTCATACCCATGAGGACTTGTAGAGGTAGTAGATGGAAAGTGGGTGCTATTCTGGGAAGCCATCTGTTGCTGAAATCCCTTCATTATAGGAGAAATTACATTTACATTGATTAAATTCTGCTTATAAAGCCTTGCTGGAGAGGCCTTCAATGCATTTTGTAGCAATACTTTTGAAACCTTGTGTGTGTGTGTGTGTGTGTGTGTGTGTGTGTGTGTGTGTGTGTGTGTGTGTGTGTGTGTGTGTGTGTGTGTGTGTCTGTATCTGTGAGTCTGTGTTTTTTTTCCCTCTCATCTCCATTCTTCTCTCATTTTCCCTCTTTCAAGTTGTTTGGTTACTTGTTCTTGTTATTTTAAAAATACATGTAAAAATAAAAGAAAGGGCTTTGCCTTGGCCTTTAGTAAATGCTCAAATGCTAATTATTGTTAAAATAATCCCGATGAACCTAAATAATTGTACATGATTTACTAATTATAATCCACTTATGATGG
This sequence comes from Rhinophrynus dorsalis, assembly GCA_037306005.1. Classification (NCBI taxonomy): domain Eukaryota; kingdom Metazoa; phylum Chordata; class Amphibia; order Anura; family Rhinophrynidae; genus Rhinophrynus; species Rhinophrynus dorsalis. The sequence goes on along the minus strand of CM074718.1, from coordinate 235,072,781 downwards.
GGAAAAGTACTAAATGTACTGGATAACAATAGCATTAGGAACATAAAATGCAACGATAAGTTTTTACTTAGTAGAGGAAAACAAGACATTTTCATTTGAACATACATAATTAAAAAAGTAGTGAAGTAGTAGGAAAACATCTGGTGAAACTTTTTATTAGGAAATAAAATCTAAAACAAAACATGTAAACATATTTAATATACGTATTATTATAATTTTTATTATAATTAGTGTAATAACACCAAATTTGGGTAGCAGTATACTCAGAACTTTAAAGCAAGGAAATGGAATGGCACAGACATGACTTAGGCTTATTTGATTCTTAAATAAAATATCCTTGTCAAAAACAGACCCCTTAACTGATTCCCTTCTACCTCCATCCATACTCTCCCCTAATAATTACAGACAGTGTGATATGTTGATAAATATGGACACAGTATTTGTTAATCTGAAAACATTAACTATTTTAATAATTTCCAGAAGCTGTGTCATACCTTCCAGCACAGTGTCTAACCCTATTATCTAAATGCTTCTATCCAAAAGACCTTCCACTTGCTTCCCAGGAAGTAAACAAACCTCCACCACCCTATAAACTGTCTATGCCCAATTTTTATGACTTCCTCCATTCACTATATCTATCCTTGAACTCTGTCAAAGAACCCACTCTGCATGCTTCAATTACCCCCTTAGTGACTAATATAATGCCACACTTGATTCACCTGCTTAATGTCTTCCTGCCTTCCACCATTGAAGATGTCAATCCAAACATCTGTCAGATCACCTGACCAAAAAGTGACAAGCTGCTTATAAAGTTCCTCATGAATATTGCTATGTCACCATTCCTTTGCACAAACTTAATCCAAAACTATTAACATCCCCAAAGGAAATGGTTTTGCTTCAGTAAACAGTGGTATGAAAAAAAAACTTTAGTAAATGATTACTTTAAATGCAAAATACCCTGCCTCATATATTTAACAACTTCATTGAATAGGCAATTAGAACATTTCCCCCAACATGGATCATAATAATGATGTCTGTCATAAAACCTATTCTCGCATTCTTACAATCTCAGAACCACTCCTTCCCATAACATCCACAAGAGTAGACATGGGTGAAATTTTTTGCCTCAAACTGAAATCGCTGAATAATGGCACTTCCCACTTAGTGAATCATTTCCTGTGAAAAGTTCCCTTTTTCCACTTTTTCACGCTTTTTTCGCCTAGCTCACTGCATTGAAATCAATGTGAGTATTGAATTTACACATAAATATTATTTTATTTCCCAAAGGCATAGTATAAAAGGGGCATGAGGGTGCCTGTGTTGGTGGGGTGTGGAGAAAGAATTAGTTGAACAGGGAATGTTTTTTCGGGGGTTTGTTTACTAGGATTGGCAGCAGTTAAAAAAAAAAATCCTTAATACGATAAAAAAAAAAACCCATGAGACATGGTATAAAAGGGGTCTGAGGAGATTGCTTGTGTTGGTTGGTGGAGTCTGGGGAATAATTCAGTTAACAGGGAATTTGTTTTGGGGGGTTTCTTGACTGGTATTGAGGGGACATTTAATAAAAAAAAAATAAAATAAAATGAGAAATTTGTATGTAAAGTGATAGAGACAGGAATCCCCTGACATAAGCTGCCACTGGGGTGGACTGATACGTGACTTGATAGAATATTTTGTAGAGGATGACTTGTTAAATTTGTTGTTAGAGGCCCAAGCCCTGAGGAAACATTGATTTGTAGGACATAAGCTTGTTTGGCACAAGGCCTAAGGAAACATTGACTTGTAGGACTTAGGTTTGTTAGAAATAAACCCCCAAAATGTATTCTGTTTTTTTTTGTAGAATAAGCTTGCAAATGTGAGAGGCTTCTGAGGACAAACAACAGCACAATGGCCTGTTCTATTGCTCGTCACCACTCAGAAGCATCACATTTTACCTCTCTAGCACCATTACAGAGAAGACATTTCCACTTACATATTAGAATAATCCAACCCAAAATGACAGGCAAGTCTTCTCTAACTCCCAGCGTATGTTTCAGTCTTGTTGGGCCTCATCAGAAGGGTGCAGCTCAATTTCCTAAGCATTGAGAGTAAGGGATCCACGTCTGGATTACCCTTCAATCTTTGGGAGACCCTTTAAAGGGATAGTAATGTTTCATAATAAAAGCAGCTCTAATTAATCATCATAGTATTTGGACTTTGGAGAGTGTTATTTCAATTCTGTCAGAGTTGTAGTTCCAGAGTAATTAAATGACAAAGTGTTCCACTCCCACCCCTTTTACTGATGTCACACTGTTCAGCCAGAGCAGAAGGGAGGTGCCCAGGTAGACTGCAGAGAGGGACAATCATCAATTAAGATAAGAGAAAAACCTGAAAAGCTTGTCAAGGGGGGCAGGGATTTCATTGTTTTCATAGGAAGGGGAGCGTCCCCTTCTGTTATCTGTCTGGTCTATGGACTGCATTCCACATCAGAGAAGAGATGGCTTACACTAGCTAAAAGGGGAGGAAGGGGAAACTTTGCTTGTGAATATCTCATAAACCATAAAGGTTTGGGAAATAAGACTTATATCATTCTTCATGTTTATTTAATGCCTACAAAATAAAATAAAGTTAAAGCGAAATATTACTATCCCTTTAAGAGTATTCAAAATAAGCTTACAAAATGTGAGAGGCTTCCGAGGATGAACAATAGCACAATGGCCTGTTCTGTGGCTAGTCACCACTCAGAAGCATCACACTTTAGCTCTCTAGTGCAATTACAGAGGAGACATTTCCACATACATATTAGACTAATTCCACCCAAAAGGGGTGGTCCAGTTCCAGAACGACAAGCAAGTCCCTCTACATGGAAAAACCAGCTAACCCCAGATCTATGTTTCAGCCTTGTTTGACCTGGTCAGTAGAGTGCAGCTGAATTCCCTAGGCACTGAGAGCATGGGTTCTACAAAATGACAGGCAAGTCCCCTCTGCACAGGAATACCAGTAAACCCAAGACTTACATTTCAGCCTAGTTAGGCCTCATCAGGAGGGTGCAGCTGGATTCCTTAGGTACTGAGAGCAAGAGGTCCAAATCTGGATTACCCTTCACTCTTAGGGAGACCTCCCTAAGTGTATTCAAAATAAGCTTAAAAAATGTGAGAGGCTTCTGAGGATGAACATCAGCACAATGTCCTGTTCTATGGCTAGTCACCACTCAGATGTATCACATTTTAACTCATTAGCGCCATTACAGAAGAGAACTTTCCACATATATATTAGTCTAATACCATCCAAAATGACAAGCAAGTCACCAATGCACGGGAACACCAACTAACCCCCGATGTTCGTTTCAGCCTTGTTGGGTCTCGTCAGGAGGATGCATCTGAATTCCCTAAGCACTGAGAGCAAGGGGTCCATGTCTGGATTACCCTTCACTCTTAGTGAGACCTCCTAAGAGCATTTAAAATTATCTTACAAAATATGAGATGTTTCTGAGGATGAGCAACAGCACTATGGCCTAATCTATGGCTAGTCTCCAGTCAGAAGCATCATGTTTTAGCTCTCTAGTGTCATTACAGATGAAAAATTTCCACATCCATATTTGACTAATCCCACCCAAAAGAGCAGACCAGTTGCAAAATGACAGGCAAGTCCCCTCTGCATGGGAACATCAGCTAACCCCCAACATACATTTTGGCCTTGATGAGCCTTGTCAGGAGTGTGCAGCTGGATTCCCTATGCACTGAGAGCAAAAGGTCCATGTCTGGATTAGCCTTCACTCTTAGGGAGACCCCCTAAGAGTATTCAAACTAAGCTAACAAAATGTGAGAGGCTACTGAGGGTGAACAACAGCACAATAGCCTGTTCTATGGCTAGTCACCACTCAGAAGCATCAGTCTTTAGTTCTCTAATGCCATTACAGAGGTGAAATTTCCACATACATATGATACTAATCCTACCCAAAATGGTGGTCCAGTTCCAAAACAACAAACAAGTCCCTCTACATGGGAACACCAGCTAACCCCATGACGTACGTTATGACCTTGATGAACCTCATCAAGAAGGTGCAGCTGGATTCCCTAGGCACTGAGAGCAAGAGGTCCATGTCTGATTTACCCTTCACTCTTAGGGAGACCCCCTAAGAGTATGAAAACTAAGCTAACAAAATGTGAGGGGCTTCTGAGGACGAACAACAGCACAATGGCCAGTTCTATAGCTAGTCACCACTCAGAAGCATCACGTTTTAGCTCTCTAGTGCAATTGCAGAGGAGAACGTTCCACATACATATTAGACTAATCACACCCAAAAAGGTTGTCCAGCTGCAAAATGACATCTGGATTACCCTTCACTCTTAGGGAGAGCTCCCTAAGTGTATTCAAAATAAGCTTACAAAATGTGAGAGGCTTCTGAGGACAAACAACAGCACAATGGCCTATGCTATGGCTACACACTACTCAAAAGCATCACATTTTAGCTCTCTAGTGCCATTACACAGAAGGAGTTTCTATATATATATATATATATATATATATATATATATATATATATATATATATATATATTAGACTAATCCAATCCAAAATGACAAGCAAGTCCCCAACGCATGGGAACACCAGCTAACCCCCAATGTACATTTCAGTCTTGTTGTGCCTCATCAGGAGGATGCAGCTGGAGTCCTGAAGCACTGAGAGCAAGGGGTCCATGTCTGGATTACCCTTCACTCTTAGGGAGACCCCCTAACAGTATTCAAAATAAGCTTACAAAATGTGAGAGGCTTCAGAGGATGAACAACAGCACAATGGCCTGTTCTATGGCTAGTCACCACTCAGAATCACCATGTTTTAGCTCTCTAGTGCCATTACAGAGGAGAAATTCCCACATACATATTATACTAATCCCACTCAAAAGGGCAATCCAGTTCCAAAACAATGGCCAAGTCCCCTCTACATGGGAACACCAGTTAACTCCCAACGTACTTTTTGGTCTTTATGAGTCTCGTCAAGAGGGTGCAACTGGATTCCCTAGGCCAGTGTTTCTCAACGTTAGTCCACGGGACACACCAACAGTGCAGATTTTCAGGTTGTTCCTGCTTAATCACAGGTGAGTAATTAGTGGCTCAGTCATTGTGATTGATTCACCTGTGATTAATTAGGGATATCTTGAAAACATGACCTGTTGGTGTGCCCCGAGGACTGGAGCTGAGAATCACTGCCCTAGGCACTGAGAGCAAGAGGTCCACCAAGCTAACAAAATGTGAGAGGCTTCTGAGGATGAACAACAGCACAATGACCTGTTCTATGGCTAGTCACCACTCAGAAGCATCACATTTTAGCTCTCTAGTGCAATTACAGAGGAGAAATTTCCACATACATATTAGGCTAATCACACCCAAAAGGGCTGTCCAGCTCCAAAATGACAGGCAAATCCCCTCTGCAGGGGAACACCAGCTAACCCCTGACATATGTTTTGACCTTGTTGGGCCTCATCAGCAGGAAGCTGGATTCCCTAGGCACTGACAGCAAGGGGTCCATGTCTCAATTACCCTTCACTCTTAGGAAGACTGCCTAATAATATTCAAAATAAACGGATAAACTGGGAAAGGTTTCTGAGAACAAGCAACAGCACAATGGCCTGTTCTATGACTAGTCACCACTCATAAGCATCACACTTTAGCTCTCTACTGCCATTACAGAGGAGACATTTCACCATACATATTAGACTGATCCCACCCAAAAGAGCGGTCCAGTTCCAAAACAACAAGCAAGTCCCCTCTGCACAGGAACACCAGCTAATCCCCGATGTACCTTTCGGTCTTGTTTGGCCAGGTCAGGCGAGTGCAGCTGGATTCCCTAGGCACGGAGAGCATGGGGTCTACAACTAGATTACCCTTCACTCTTAGGGACACCCCCCCAACAGTATTCAAAATAAGCTTATAAAATGTGTGAAGCTTCGGAGGAGTAACAACACCCCAATGGCCTGTTCTATGGCTAGTCACCACTCAGAAGCATCACATTTTAGCTCTCTAGTGCAATTACAGAGGAGAAATTTCTACATACATATTAGGCTAATCACACCCAAAAGGGCTGTACAGTTCCAAAATGACGGGCAAATCCCCTCTGCATGGGAACACCAGCTAACTCCCAACATACATTTTGACCTTGTTGGGCCTCATCAGGAAGATGCAGATGGATTCCCTAGGCACTGACAGCATGGGGTCCACATCTCAATTACCCTTCACTCTTAGGAAGACTGCCTAATAATATTCAAAATAAGCTTATAAAATGTGAAAGATTTCTGAGAACAAGCAACAGCCTGTTCTATTGCTAGTCACCATTCAGAAACATCAAGTTCTAGTTCTCTAATGCCATTACAGAGAAGAAATTTCCACATCCATATTAGACTAACCCCAGCCAAAAAGGCAATCTAGCTGTAAAACAACAGACAAGTCCCTTCTGCATGGGAACATTAGCTAGCCCCTATTGTACATTTTGGCCTTGATAAGACTCATCAAGAGAGTACAGCTGGATTCCAAGCGCACTGAGAGCAAGAGGTCCATGTCTGCATTACCCTTCACTCTTAGGGAGACCCCCTAAGTGTATTCAAAATAAGTCCTTATGGGCGGGATTAGTCTAATATATATGCAGAAATTTCTCCTCTGTAATGGCACCGGAGAGCTAAAATGTGATGCTCTTGAAAGGTGACTAACCAGAGAACAGGCAACTTTGCTTTTGTTCAGGCTCAGAACCTCTCACATCTTTTGGCTTTTTTTGGTAAAACAATGTTTTTTATTAATATTATTTTTTTATTTTTTTAAAGCACATACCCTGAGAAATAAAAAATGCCCTCATGGCCTAGTGCCAGCAAGTCATGTTGGCCAGTGCCCACTGGCCATTGTAAAATTTCCTCCTGATTTATATAATTGTGGAATTTGCAACTGCTGTTTGTGCTGCTGCTGAGTTGTTTAAGCAAGAGGGTGATTAGGCAGCTGAAAGGGAATGGTATCAACAATAGCATTAACATGGGTGATGGATGATGAAGGTTCCACTTGCTACTACTAGCTCCAGTGGTGCATCTAAGACAGTAGCAGCACAATAAGTAGCCCCCAGTATATGTGGAGAAAAGATGAAGTTGGCCAGTAATTCTTCTACACCTGCCCCTCCTCCAAAATCATGGGTGAGTTATTAGGAAATAAATATTTCTCTTAAGAGCATGAACTTTGACTCTCATCAGCAACTGAAATATGCACATGGTCTGTGGTAAATAACACCTGGGGCACAACTGTATCCAAGCACCATGACACCAGAACCCAAATACTGCCGCAGTCACTATAGCCCTTTTCCAGAACCCTCTAAGGACACATGACAATAGTAATTATGAACCCTTCCTACCAGCATCTTAGCATATTCAGAGGGATTGTCACGGACAACAGAGTAAATAATATACACGACACAGGTACAGTGAAGTTTAGCCAGGTTATTAAGATAAGCAAGAGTAAGCACTTCCCCAACCTTAGTAGGAACAGGCGTGAGGACAGTGCTGAGTCCACTACACAAGGATTGACACTGAACTATAACCAGTTCTCAGTAGCCTATAGAGATAGATGGAAGCAGAACCAGACTTGTTTCTATATCTAGCAAATGGAAACCTGGAGCACCAGGAAACCTGATCACTGGAGCGACAGCTAAGCTCCCAGACACGAGACAGGCAGACAGATGTCTCAAAGTAGTGACTCTACCACGGAGTGGTAGAAGGAGAGAGACAAAGAGTAACTAGTATTCTGAAAGAGTCATGGAACCGGTCTACTAGGTAGGCAAAGGGCGGAGGCAAGAGAGTGGAACGTAGCCAGCCGCAACACTGGTAAGTATGTGAAGGCAATACTGTATGTAGGCTACAGAGCAGAGGGTTAGGTAACAGGCCCAGGAGGCAATGGATACAGTGGCACAGGATGGAGGCAACAGAGCGAGAGGCAACCAGCAACTCTAGCAGGGAGGTAGCAGTTGCACTACACCAATGGAGCGAGCCCACAACTAGCCCAGACAGGTGGTAGTCAGACTGGAGTGAAGTACAGCGCAGACCATAAGTCAGACAAGCCACAGTTGAGAGCCAAATCGGGTAGTCAGCCACAGCCAAGGTCAAAACAGAGCAGGTAGTCGGACAAGCCAGGGTCATACACAGATCGGGCAGTCAGACAAAGCCACAGAATCAATCAGGAGAAAACATGGCGGCCAAGAAAGGGTCAAACGAGAGCAACACTGAAGAAATGCAGAGATACACCATGAAAGGACAACAAGTCTTAGCCTCAATGAGGTTTATAAAGCAGCAGAAGGAGGCGGGACCCAATTAGGCCCAACAGAATTGGCCCATAAACAGACGTCCGTGTCAGTGCCTGTAACATGACTTTAGCAAAGAGGAAGTGGCCAGAGGCCATGCCGGCCGGCGGCCATACAGAGGTAAGAGCACAGGATTGCTTAGGCCTCAAAGGGAGACTGTGATAGGGATGGAATCTACTCAGATGCCACATGATGCCCTGCTTGCGATTCTCCTCCTCCACATGGTCGTATGTGGTCAGTCCACCACCCAGTGTGCAATGGGTGGAGATGAACTGCCACATCCTAACACCAACAAAGTGGCTTTAATTTGGAGAGGGAGGTAAGGATGAATAAGGTGGATTGGCAGAAGATGTAGGTAAACTAGAGGAATAATGTGATGGCAAGCTAATTGTTTCTCTCATCATGGAATTTCCAGTCTCTGTCTGGGTTTCTCTATTCTTCCTCCTCTTTGATCTCTGCCTCACCTCTTGTTGCCTTTCTGGAGAGCCAGTGGGTACAGCAACAGCAGTGATCGATTTCTGTGGTGGGTGTTTGGCTTTAACATGGTTGACATAAATGTCATGGTGCCTGTGTTTCATGTGTGATATCAGGGCACTTGTGCCAAGGTTTGTTCCCTCTTTTCCTCTTCTCACTGACTTGTCACAAACTGTGCACAGTGCAGTTGGAGAGGACTGCACTGTGCCTACCTCAAGAGAAAAATAGTCCCACACCCAAGACTTCAGGGGTGAGGTAGAAGGACAAACTGGAGAAGAATGGCATCTTTCTTTTTGTCCTCCACATTCCCCTTCACTGTCTGTGGCAGTGGACGATGTTGCTGCTGTTGCTGCTACTGACTCAGAATCAGCAATGCAGGTAGGACCAGGAGTATTGCTGCCACAATACTAGTCCAGCATAACTTGTTGACCCCATTTCCACTGTGTCCATGGTGGTCCATGGTACACTAGCTTGCTCCTCAGCATCCTGCTGCCTGTGCATCTCAGCAGCAGCAGGAATTAGAACAGTTGAAAATTCCAAAACCTCACTGCTGATGGTGGTGGTGATGCCCATCCTCATCCTCAGAGGGTCCCCTAATGTCACACTTGAAATTTCTTGGTGATGTGAAGATGACAGACTGGCAGCGGCAGCAGCAGGCACAAGCAGCTGATCTGTGCTCCTGATGTTGGTGGTGGTATTATTTCTGAGCCTCCTATTCCCCTACGGCCTCTTCAGGATCATGTTCCACTTGGACACTGTAGTGAAGGGAATGGAACTCCCAGGGCCAGAGTAATAGTTTGGGGTCCCTTGACTGCTAGTATGGATGCTGTCAAATGTTTCTCATCCCACTCCCCTAATACTAGTTCCACCAGCTGCTTCACAATTACTGTTACTACTACTAAAACCAACCACATCAAGTTCAGCCCCAGAGTCTTCCTCCTCACAGTAACTAGTAATATGAGGATATTGATTACATCATCCTACACTCCTAATGCTAACAAGCTGCTGGACCTTTGTAGTAGTTGTACTAGCACTGGTTGTACTGCTTGGGGATGGCAAGTGTGACTTACGGTCCCCTCCTATCACCCTTGGTATCATCCCCCCCATCCTGAGTATTACAAGACACACTAGCAGCAGATTCAGCACTGGTGGCAGCAGGATCAGCACTGGCAGCATGTACAGCACTGGTTACAGCAAGGGCAGCATATCTGAAAGCAGACACAGTACTGGTGGCAGCAGGTTCAGCACTGGCAGCAGGCACAGCACTGGAGGAAGCAGGGTTAGCACGTCTGACAGCAGGCACAGTACTGGTGGCAGCATGTTCAGCACTGGCAGCAGGCACAGCACTGGTGGAAGCAGGTTCAGCTCTGACAGCAGGTTCAGCACTGGTGGAAGCAGGTTCAGCTCTGACAGCAGGTTCAGCACTGGTGGAAGCAGGTTCAGCACTGGCAGCAGGCACAGCACGTCTGACAGCAGGCACAGAACTAGTGGCCACAGGGGCAGCATGTCTGACAGCAGGCACAGCAATGGTGGTAGCGGTATCAGGGGCAGAACATCTGGCAGCAGGCACAGCACTAGTGGCAGCAGGGTCAGCACAACTGGCAGCAAGTACAGAAATGGTGGAAGCAGGGGCAGCATGTCTAGCAGCAGGCCCAGTCAGCTGACCTGTCCTGCTCTCACTACTACCCTTTTCTTCACCCCTTGACATTAATTTCCCCAAGATCCCTAGGAATGATTTAGGGGGACTAGCCAGCATTGGTTTGCAGTGCTCACTTCCTCCTCAGACTCAGTGGAAACATAAGGGTCCTTCCAGTTCCTCCTTTTATTATTTATAAACTTTCTCATAGTGATAGCAGTGTCACGGTTTATTATGACTCTCAGACACAAGTTTTATGTAAAAAAAATCAATTTTATTGAAATAATAAATGATAACTTAGGATGGCAATAACATACATATATATATATACAGAATATAGCACAGACAGAAGGCAGACTCTACCGGTCCTGTCAATATACCGGACAGGACAGTCTTTAGGCTCTACCGGCCTTGCCAATACCGGGTAAGGCAACCTGCAGATGGTATAGCATAACGGTTTTACCGGCCTTACCAAATTACCGGGCAAGGCAGCCTCAATAGATACACAATGTAGGCTCTACCGGCCCTGCCAATACAGGGTAAGGCAACCTCAGATGGAATGTGGCAAAAGGTTCTACCGGCCTTACCAATACCGGGCAGGGCAGCCCAGAGATAATAGCAGCAGTCAGATGGAACTGGCAAATTAGCAGAATCGTTAAGCAGCAAGGCTTTGGAGCAAACCAGCGTCCGCACGCTGGAAACAACACTGAATAGTATAGCCGTAGGCTTAGCGAGCAAACCAGTGACCGCACACTGGAGTAACAAGCGAGTAGTATAGCCGCAAGGCTTAGGAGCAAACCAGCGTCCGCACGCTGGGACCAACACAGATTTGTATAGCTGATAGGCTTTGGAGCAAACCAGTGACCGCACACTGGTGTAACAAGCGAGTTTGTATAGCCGCAAGGCTTAGGAGCAAACCAGCGTCCGCACGCTGGGACCAACACAGAATGTATAGCTGATAGGCTTTGGAGCAAACCAGTGACCGCACACTGGTGTAACAAGCGAGTTTGTATAGCCGCAAGGCTTAGGAGCAAACCAGCGTCCGCACGCTGGGACCAACACAGAATTGTATAGCTGATAGGCTTTGGAGCAAACCAGTGACCGCACACTGGTGTAACAAGCGAGTTTGTATAGCCGCAAGGCTTAGGAGCAAACCAGCGTCCGCACGCTGGGACCAACACAGATTTGTATAGCTGATAGGCTTTGGAGCAAACCAGTGACCGCACACTGGTGTAACAAGCGAGTTTGTATAGCCGCAAGGCTTAGGAGCAAACCAGCGTCCGCACGCTGGGACCAACACAGATTTGTATAGCTGATAGGCTTTGGAGCAAACCAGTGACCGCACACTGGTGTAACAAGCGAGTTTGTATAGCCACAAGGCTTGGGAGCAAACCAGCGTCCGCACACTGGGACCAACACGGAATTGTAGCAGTGTCACCAACGCGACCAGGCAGAAGGTCGCCAGGATACTGAAGACAGGATATGAGATGACAGGAACCAGCAACGATCAGTCAGGTCAGAAAACAGCAGAGAAGTTCAGCAGGAACTGCAACACCAGAGACTAGGCCGGAACCAGGACTGGAAGTACTTCAGCATGCAGGAAACACTGGAACAGTAGAGATCAGGAACTCAGGAACACATGAGATCAGGAACTCAGGAACACTGGAACAGAGGCCCAGCTATCACTAGCATAGTGATAGCAAGAAGGTCAGAAACAACACGAAAGGGCACTCAAAGGGTGCCCAATCCAGGTTTAAATAGTCAATAAGAGGCGGGCTATCTGCAGACAGCCAATAGAAGCCCCCTACTGGTGACAGACAAGTAACTGCAGCAAATCACGGGCACCGTGATAGTACCCCCCTTTCAAAGACCCCCTCTCCTAGAATAGGGTTTAGGTTTCTGCGGGTAATTGGCATGAAAGGCCCTAGTTAACCTAGGTGCATGAAGGTCCGTACTATCCACCCATGACCGATCCTCAGGACCATACCCTTTCCAATGTACCAGGTACTGTACCCTTCCTCTAAGCCTACGGGAATCAATAATGCTCTGAACCTCGTACTCCTCCTGGCCCTCGACCTCAACAGGTCCTGGCACCACAGGTGTGGTAGTATAGCGATTGCAAACCAGAGGCTTAAGAAGGGACACATGGAACACATTATGGATACGCATGGATGCAGGTAGGTCTAGTGCATAGGAGACAGGGTTAATTTTGCGAATAACTCTGTATGGACCAATAAACCGAGGAGCCAACTTATTAGACGGAACCTGCAGCTTGAGATTTCTGGAGGAAAGCCATACTCTATCCCCAACCTGAAAGGAAACCGCTGGAAGCCTTCTGCGATTAGCATGTCGCTGATGACGCTGAAATGACTGACCAAGTGCCCTCTGAACTTGTGCCCATGTGGAACGGAGTTGCTCGATATGCTCATCCAGAGCTGGAATCTGTTGCGTCTGAAATGAGTCTGGAAGCAAACAGGGCTGGAACCCATAATTAATCAGAAACGGAGAGCTCCCAGATGAAGAATTGACCGCACAGTTCCTGGCGAACTCTGCCCAAGGCAACAAGTCGGACCAATTATCATGATGGTCAGTAACGAAACAACGGAGAAATTGTTCCAAGCCCTGATTAGCTCGTTCAGCGGCTCCATTGGTCTGGGGATGGTAGGCAGAGGAGAAGGACAGCTGTATGCCCATCTGTTGGCAAAATGCCCTCCAAAATCTAGACACAAACTGGCTCCCCCTGTCAGACACCAGTACCCTAGGCACTCCATGCAACCGGAATACTTCTCTGGCGAACACCATTGCCAATTCCTTCGCTGAAGGAAGACCACGGAGGGGCACGAAATGAGCCATTTTAGAAAACCTGTCCACCACCATGAATATAAAGGAGTACCCCTTCGACATAGGCAACTCTCCCATAAAATCAATGGAAACATGAGACCAGGGGCGTTCGCCATTAGGCACCGGTTGAAGCAAGCCCACAGGGAGATGTCTCGGGGTCTTAGCGCGGGCGCAGGTGGCACAGGCATTCGTAAATTCGGCACAATCGTTTCTCATGGAAGGCCACCAAAATAACTGAGAAAGGGACCATAACAATTGGTCTCTACCAATATGTCCCGCAGCCTTAGAGGAATGGTAGGTTTCGAGCAGCCTAGTACGAAATGATTCAGCGACAAAACATTTGCCCACTGGGGTTTCATGGGGAGCGGACCCCTGAGAGGCCAGGATCTCCTCCCCTAGAGGAGAAGTGATACTCGTGCGTATAGTAGCCAGTATTCTATCAGGTTGGATGATAGGAGCTGGTGCTTCCACTCTGTCACTGTCGGCCTCAAATTGTCTTGACAGTGCATCAGCCCTGATATTTTTTGACCCTGGTAAATATGATACAATGAAATTAAATCGAGACAGGAACAGTGCCCACCTGGCCTGACGAGAGGACAATCTCTTGGCCTCCGAGAGATAGGTCAGATTCTTATGATCTGTTAGGATTAAGACAGGATTCTTAGTACCTTCAAGCAAATGACGCCATTCCTTAAGAGCAAGGATAATGGCCAATAATTCTCTGTCACCTATCTCATAGTGGCTTTGAGTGACAGTCAACTTTTTAGAGAAAAACCCACAAGGTCTGAGAGTTCCACCTTTCTCGTGTCGCTGCGAAAGTACTGCCCCGACCCCAATATCTGAGGCATCAACCTCTAACGTAAATGGAAGTAAAGGATTGGGGTGGGATAACACAGGAGCCGCAGCAAATGCCAGCTTCAAATTCTCAAAGGCTTTCTCAGCAGATACCGGCCAACAAGAAGGATTAGCACCCTTGTGCGTAAGATCGGACAGAGGTTTGACAATGGAAGAAAAGTTCTTAATAAACCTCCTATAATAATTAGCGAAACCCAGGAAACGCTGTATGGCTTTAAGACCCTTGGGTTTTGGCCATTGTAGGACAGCTGACAACTTTTCTTTGTCCATGGCAATGCCATCATTGCCAATTATGAACCCCAAGAATGGCACACTGGTTCTATGAAACTCACATTTTTCCATTTTACAAAATAATTTGTTCTCACGGAGTCGTAGCAATACTGCGGATACATCTTTGATGTGCTGTGCCATGTTTTGGGAGTAAATCAGTATATCGTCGAGGTACACCACAACACATGTCTGTAACATATCTCTCAGAACATCATTTATCAGTTCCTGGAAAACTGCGGGTGCATTACACAGCCCAAAAGGCATTACTAGATACTCGTAGTGCCCAGCTCGAGTATTAAAGGCAGTTTTCCACTCATCACCTGCTCGAATGCGAACCAGATTGTAAGCGGCCCGTAGGTCCAACTTGGTAAATATCGAAGCGCCCTTAAGCCTGTCAAAAAGCTCGGTGATGAGTGGTATTGGGTATGCGTTTTTTGCCATTAGTTTATTCAAGCCCCGGTAGTCAATGCATGGTCTTAATTCGCCATTTTTCTTTTTTACAAAAAAGAACCCAGCCCCAGCTGGAGAGGTAGATTTACATATGATCCCTCTAGCAAGGGCATCAGAAATGTAATCCTCCATAGCCTTATTTTCATCACAAGATAATGGATAAGTGCGTCCTTTCGGAGGTACTGCACCAGGCTGCAATTCAATGCAACAATCATAAGGTCTATGCTGGGGTAGCATACTAGCCTCTCCTTTGCTAAAAACATCGCCAAACTGTTGGTACACATCCGGCATAGCAGAGGAGGTGCACATGACCTTAATAGGCTGGATGACGCACTTGTCCATACAAAACTGGGACCAAGCAGCAATTTCACACTTTTTCCAATCGAATTGTGGGTTATGTAACTGTAACCACGGAAATCCCAATATCACCGCATGGTGCGGGGAATTAATCAGTTGAAACTGCTGCTCTTCTCTGTGAAGTGCCCCAATAGTCATAGACAATGGCATAGTTTCAAATATAACCTGAGGCGGTTCTAAGGGTCTACCATCAATCGCTTCAATAGTCAAGGGGTTTTCTCTTTCAATGCGTGGAACTCCGTGCAATTCAGCAAAGGTATTATCCATAAAATACCCTGCTGCACCGGAGTCAACCAAGGCCAAAACCTCCACAGAGCGTTGTGCCCAAGACAATACCACCTGTATGGTGGGTTTCATTATGCCCGACACTGGGGACGATTGTACACCACCTAGGGCCTGTCCCCCAAGATACCCTAGGTGTGTGCGTTTCCCGGACGTACCGGACAGGAATTTAGCAAGTGCCCTTTTTTACCGCAGTATAAACATAACCCTTGTTTTTTGCGATATAGTCTCTCTGCCTTGGATAGTCTAGTGAAGCCTATTTCCATAGGTTCACTTGTTTCCCGTACTGGTTCACTAGACTTCAATACCAAGGGAGGGATGGGTGGGCAAAACATGCTACTAGGCTCATTATTTTTTGACCGTAACTTACGATCTCTGGCAATTGATCTCTCACGTATTCTGGAGTCAATTATCATAACATACTCAATGTAATCATCTAGATCAATAGGTAGATCTTTAGCAGCGATTTCGTCTTTAATGTGGTCATTCAGGCCTTGAGAGAAGGCTGCCAATAATGCCTCGTTATTCCAACCTACCTCTGCTGCCAATGTGCGGAATTCGATGGCATAGTCGCCCACTGTACGCCTGCCCTGTTGTATCTCCATAAGGCGTTTGGCAGCAGAGGTGGTTCTACCAGGAGGCTCAAACACTCTTCGAAAGGAACGCACAAATTCACTAAAGTTCTTAGTACAAGGTTTAGCATTCTCCCACAAGGGGTTAGCCCAAGCCAATGCTCTGCCAGTGAGCAGTGATATCGTGAACCCCACTTTACTACGATCATTGGGAAATGCGTGTGCCGTCAATTCCATAAACATTTCGAGTTGATTGATGAACCCTCTGCAGAGACTAGGGTCACCATCATATCTTAGCGGCAAGGGTGCAGAAGCCGTTAACCCTTTAACAGTACCCCCTAGGGGTCTGGTATCACTTTCCGGTGTCTGACTTGGCGAGACCACCGGGCTAGAGCTAGATTGGTCAGCAGGTACCGTGCGTTCAAGGATCGTTTGAATTGCAACTGCCAACTGATCCAAACGTTGCTCGAGCACATCCATCCTCCAATGGATATTCTGTGCGTTACCTTCACCCTTGCTGTCTGAGGTCATGGCCCTTTCGTACTGTCACGGTTTATTATGACTCTCAGACACAAGTTTTATGTAAAAAAAATCAATTTTATTGAAATAATAAATGATAACTTAGGATGGCAATAACATACATATATATATATACAGAATATAGCACAGACAGAAGGCAGACTCTACCGGTCCTGTCAATATACCGGACAGGACAGTCTTTAGGCTCTACCGGCCTTGCCAATACCGGGTAAGGCAACCTGCAGATGGTATAGCATAACGGTTTTACCGGCCTTACCAAATTACCGGGCAAGGCAGCCTCAATAGATACACAATGTAGGCTCTACCGGCCCTGCCAATACAGGGTAAGGCAACCTCAGATGGAATGTGGCAAAAGGTTCTACCGGCCTTACCAATACCGGGCAGGGCAGCCCAGAGATAATAGCAGCAGTCAGATGGAACTGGCAAATTAGCAGAATCGTTAAGCAGCAAGGCTTTGGAGCAAACCAGCGTCCGCACGCTGGAAACAACACTGAATAGTATAGCCGTAGGCTTAGCGAGCAAACCAGTGACCGCACACTGGAGTAACAAGCGAGTAGTATAGCCGCAAGGCTTAGGAGCAAACCAGCGTCCGCACGCTGGGACCAACACAGATTTGTATAGCTGATAGGCTTTGGAGCAAACCAGTGACCGCACACTGGTGTAACAAGCGAGTTTGTATAGCCGCAAGGCTTAGGAGCAAACCAGCGTCCGCACGCTGGGACCAACACAGAATGTATAGCTGATAGGCTTTGGAGCAAACCAGTGACCGCACACTGGTGTAACAAGCGAGTTTGTATAGCCGCAAGGCTTAGGAGCAAACCAGCGTCCGCACGCTGGGACCAACACAGAATTGTATAGCTGATAGGCTTTGGAGCAAACCAGTGACCACACACTGGTGTAACAAGCGAGTTTGTATAGCCGCAAGGCTTAGGAGCAAACCAGCGTCCGCACGCTGGGACCAACACAGATTTGTATAGCTGATAGGCTTTGGAGCAAACCAGTGACCGCACACTGGTGTAACAAGCGAGTTTGTATAGCCGCAAGGCTTAGGAGCAAACCAGCGTCCGCACGCTGGGACCAACACAGATTTGTATAGCTGATAGGCTTTGGAGCAAACCAGTGACCGCACACTGGTGTAACAAGCGAGTTTGTATAGCCACAAGGCTTGGGAGCAAACCAGCGTCCGCACACTGGGACCAACACGGAATTGTAGCAGTGTCACCAACGCGACCAGGCAGAAGGTCGCCAGGATACTGAAGACAGGATATGAGATGACAGGAACCAGCAACGATCAGTCAGGTCAGAAAACAGCAGAGAAGTTCAGCAGGAACTGCAACACCAGAGACTAGGCCGGAACCAGGACTGGAAGTACTTCAGCATGCAGGAAACACTGGAACAGTAGAGATCAGGAACTCAGGAACACATGAGATCAGGAACTCAGGAACACTGGAACAGAGGCCCAGCTATCACTAGCATAGTGATAGCAAGAAGGTCAGAAACAACACGAAAGGGCACTCAAAGGGTGCCCAATCCAGGTTTAAATAGTCAATAAGAGGCGGGCTATCTGCAGACAGCCAATAGAAGCCCCCTACTGGTGACAGACAAGTAACTGCAGCAAATCACGGGCACCGTGATAAGCAGTCACTATGAGCCTCTCCTGCTTCAAATTTCCAAAAATATAACAGCAGAACAGCACAGCACATCTACCTCGCTCTGTAGCTTCTTCTATTGTGTTTCACATTTCTGTGAACATGTCATGTTTTTATAGTGAATAGGCGAAAAACATGTAAATCAATGGGCGGAAACTTTACAGCCATTGAAAAAATGGCGAAGAATTTTGGCCAATGGGCGAAAAATGTGAAGATTTTAATCTCTGCTTTCAAATCGTATTTTCTGAAAAAGCGGACAACATTCCTTCTCAGTTTCTGATAAAAAGGCCATCAATGTCTCTTCCACTCCAGCTTCTCCACTATCATCATCACCACCACTAGCCCCTACATGTTGCTGCTGCTGCTCTATTACAGGCATCTTACTGCTGCTTGGAGGAAGCGATGAGCAACGTGACAGAGGGTCCCCTAATGTCACACTTGGCATTTCCTTTTGACCTGAAGAAGGCAGACTGGCAGCAATAGCAGCAGGGACAGACACCTGATCTGTGCTCGTGCTGGTGGTGGTGGTATTAATTGTGCACCTGCTCTCCCCCAACAACAGTTCTTAGTCTTCAGGATCCTGTTCCACTTGGACACTTTAGTGAAGAGAAGGGGAGGACTCCCAGGGTCAGAGGAATGGTGTGGGCTCCCTTGACCACTAGTCTGGACGCTCTCAAATGTATACCACTCCGGCTGATTCACCATCACTGCTACCACTACTAACACCAACCACATCAAGTTCAGCCGCAGAGTCTTCCTCCTCAGTCTTACAGACATTAGTAATATGAGGATATTGTTGTTGATTAACCTTCCTACACTCCTAACGCTAACAAGCTGCTAGACCTTGGTAGTAGTAGTACTAGCACTGGCAGGACTGCTTTGGGATGGCAAGTGAGACTTAGGGTCCCTTGCTGTCACACTTGCTATCATTTTCTTCTCCCCCCTCCTAAGTACTAGAATACACACTAGCAGCAGGCAAAGTATTGGTGGCAGCAGGTACAGAACTGAAGGCAGCAGGGGCAGCACGTCTGGCAGTAGGTACAGCAATGGTGACTGAAGGTACAGCACTGGTGACAGCAGGGACAGCACATCTGGCAGCAGATACATCATTAATGGCAGCAGGGGCAGCACATCTGGAAGCAGGTACAGCAATGGTGGATGCAGGTACAGCAATGATGGCACTGGCAGCAGGGGCAGCACATCTTGCAGCAAGCACAGACAGCTGACCTGTCCTGCTCTCATTAGTACTACCCTTTTCTCCCTCCCTTCTTTTTAAATTCCCCAAGATCCCTTGGGGTGATTTAGGGGGACTGGAGAGCATTGGTTCAGTACTGCTAGTCACTTCCTCCTCCACCACTACAGACTCAGTGGACACATAATAAGGGTCCTTCCAGTTTGTCCTTTTACTGCTCATGGTGATAGCAGTCACTATGAGCCTCTCCTGCCTCAACTTAACAAATAATTCACAGCAGAACAGCACAGCACGTCTACCACGCTCTGTAGCTGCTTCCGTTGTGTTTGAATTGTGCAAATATGTCACGTTTAGTGTTGAGCGAGCGTGCTCGGCCGATGCTCGGATCGGCTCGAGCATCGCTCTGCTCGGCACATGGCGGTACTCGTACGAGTACCGCCATGTGCTCGCCCGACATGTTCGGGTGAAGAGGATCTGTGCCGGAAGAGGCACAGATCCGAAGACGCTCCGCTGGACCACCAGGGAATGGAGGTACGGGGGCATTGCGGAGATGAAGGGGGCATTGCGGAGATGAAGGGGGACATTGTGGAAGAGGGGCATAGACTCTATGCCCCTCTTCCACAATGTCCCCCTTCATCTCCGCTATGCCCCTCTTCCACAATGTCCCCCTTCATCTCCGCTATGCCCCTCTTCCACAATGTCCCCCTTCATCTCCTATGCCATAGCGGAGATGAAGGGGGACATTGTGGAAGAGGGGCATAGTGGAGATGAAGGGGGACATTGTGGAAGAGGGGCATAGAGTCTATGCCCCTCTTCCACAATGTCCCCCTTCATCTCCGCTATGCCCCTCTTCCACAATGTCCCCCTTCATCTCCTCTATGGCATAGGAGATGAAGGGGGACATTGTGGAAGAGGGGCATAGCGGAGATGAAGGGGGACATTGACCAGGCACCCTCCGCTCATCAGAGCAGGGGGTGCCTGGTTTAATGCTCGAGTGCTCCCATTCATTTGAATGGGGCTCGGGTGCTCGGCCGAGCACTCGAGCATCAGGGGGTGCTCGGTCAGAGCACCCGAGCATCGGGGTGCTCGCTCATCCCTAGTCACGTTATTATAGCTAAAAAGAGAAAACAACGTAAATCAATGGGTGTAAACTTTATAGCCACTGAAAAACTGGTGGGTAATTTTGGATACTTGACAAAAAACACGGAAATTTTACTCACTGTTTTAAAGCGGATTTTCACGCGAAAAAGTGGACAATAACGTGGTTTTCGTGGAATTTCTCGCGGAAACATGGTGACAACTTTCTCCCATCCCTAGTGCTTTGGCATTGACTGCATAGAAATGAATCACTCATGGGTAGACCTGTTCCATTGATCTCAATGCGTGATATAGTAGGTTCCGTTGTAATTTTTTTTTTTTAGCAGTTTATAGCATGGGTTATTGGATGGCTTAATGTGCTTGTAAAACTGCCATCGACAGGTTTGTTTTTTGGGTTTTTTTATGGTGAATATTGGATCAAGCCTTTAGTAGGGTTTCAGCAGGGAATAAAGAGAAAATCATCAGGCCCCATGAAAAGAATATACGTTATTTACCTTTAGATGGCAAATGTTTGGGAATTCTTGGTGTGAGCTGTATGCAGTGCATCTTGCCAGTATTGTGGTTAGCACAGTCCCTAATAATGCCTACATGAATAAAATATGCCTCAAATCACCTGAACATTATTTTTTAGGCAGGAAATTAGCACAAGGTGAGAAGAGCAGCATATAGCTTTTATCGATAGTATTTTCTTGCTTTGCAGGTAAATATGATAAAAAAAATTAGTAAATGCTGGTAATTCTTTGGGCTCTGCCAGTCTAAAGCTCTCAGACAAAATTGATGGCTGTATCTGGCCCTTCTTTATGAATGGAAAAAGTGAGGGCCAGAAACAGCCTGGCTATTAATTAAGAAAATGCTTTGATTCATTCGACATTTATGCCATTCACTATTTAATGGAGTATACCATAGTTTAAAAACAGTTTCCATGTTCAACATGCTGAATATAATACAAATTGTATTATTTGTTTTCCTTTCATGCTCTTTTCACTCCCAAGAGTTTTCCTCTTCTACACTTTCTGCTCACAGCCACTAGATTGACTATCTCCTCCCATTGGAAGAAGCAGGGTACCCCTCCCCTGGAAGCTTGGATGGGCAGAGTGAACAGATTCAGCACCATGGAGAGATTCCATGCCTGGCGCCACTCACGCTTACAATCCTACAGAGAGACTTGGTCCGCTTGGAATGCTTCTGGTTATGCTTCATAGTTCCTGGTGCTGTGACTGCCTCGTGTGTCGTGCATGGTTCTGAGACGTGGTGTGGCGCTGCATTGCTCCTGGAGATTGGGTTGGTGGGTCCCCCCCTTACCCTCTTTCCTTTTCTCTACCTTTCTTCCTTTTCTTCTTTACCTCTCTATCTTTTCTGCTAGCTCTGACTACTTTTGCTGGACTCTTCCTTCCTTTCCCTCCCTGCTTTCGGTTTCTTTTTTCTTACCTTTGGGATTGAGAGCTTTCATGTCGAACTCTCTCGGCTGTATTGTTTTTTCATACGCTCATGGTTGGTGCTGTTACTGTGTATCTGGGAACATAATTTAGTGACTCTCACCTTATTCATTTGTATTTGACCTTTGTCATGCTTTATATTCTGACTCTTGCTTTGTGATCTGTTACGTCTTACTTTGGATGTACATTTTCTAATATCACATTAAAATGTCAAATTTAAAAAAAAAATTTTATTATTTGAACTAAAATATCTAATTACATAACCAAATTAAATACATTTACCTCAGAAGCCTTCAAGTTTAGAGTTTTGTGAGATTTTTTTAGGAAAGTGAAAATTATATTGAAAACCTATATTCGGTACTTTGAGTAGATTCAAAATAGGTATTAGGTGAACAGGGCACCATTTCTCAATTTGAAATTCATCTTTTCATCTTTTTTGCACTCACACCATAACATTTTTTCTTCTTTAAAAATAATTTCAAATCACAAAGTAAGAGCAACAAAATTTACATGGAATATAAAACGTTGCTTCACTCTTCATGGCCTTGGCAATTTATATTCTGTAAATGCTGGTGCTCAAAGAATATAAAAGTTCTAAAAGATTATATGTAAGGGTAAAACACATTGGATGTTGGTACACGCATAGATTATGTTTCTCCCAGTTCTGGGTGCTGTGAATATTGCGAATATTTGATCAGTTTGCATATATATCGTTAGGGTTTTATATAAACATGCTGTATTTTATTTCCACGTATTGTACATTTTCCCTGTTTTAGTAGTGATGTTGTACACATTGGATTTATTTTAGTTTGGCAAGAATCAAATTAAAAGTCACAGGAAATATTGGTGGTAACTCAAAATATTTCAAAGTGATCAATCTCAAGTCCCACTGATACTTTGTGTAATGCTGCTTTTAATTGCATTGTGCATTGTGTACCTTCCTGTGCTCTTTTCAGTTGTATTTAATATCCTTGCATTAAATATGATTTTACTCAAATTACTAAAAATCCTAACAAGACAATGTTTGATATTTAACATTTATAAAAATAATATTGATATACAGTTATAGTACGAATTATATAAAAATATAATGCTATAGTGCACCATATTTAACATATTTAAAGATACAGAGTCTTCTTTATTTTGGCTGGCAAATCAGTTGAAGAAACAAAATATGCCAAAAATAAGAACAATAATGGTTAGATTTGTTCAAACACTTTTTGGGGTTTGACTTAATAGTTTAATCCCCCGAGGATCATTGTGAAACAATGCATTGCACACCCCTCTGGTCCTCAACGGGTTGATAAATAAATACCTCGTTTAAGTAATAAATATTAATGATAGACCATGTTTAGGAATTATTATGAAACATATAAAAATTACTAAGATCTGAAAGTACAAAATATTTTCTGATGGTAGTTACAATAATGCATAATTTGTGCTTCTACCACACATTTTCCATCAAGAAACTTGCATTTCATTACTTATTTTCAAACCTCTTTTTGAAGAAATCAATTTTTGGGACTAGTAAATGGGAGTTTATTTAATACAGAAAACAGAAATGGTAGGACATATTTTATATAATGTTCATGTGTCATGAAGCGGAACACAGAAAAGAAAATTGAAGTAATAGCTCTGCAGTGATGATTAAATCTAACAAGCTCCCGGAGCAAGATGTCCTCCTATGGCAGATGATATGTATAAATCAACAACTAATATATACTATACTTCAAAAATAATCCAACTCAGAACACTTAAATGCTTAGAGATGTGGGAGCTGTTCATTGCATGGTTTGCACATCAGTTCACAGATTGGCTGATTTGTATGGTTTGAGTTACTGAAGGTGATTCTACTTCAATTAAAGTCACAAAATATATAAAAAAATAGAAAATTAATGTTCACTAAGCCAAGGTAGTATAAATCAGGCAGTTAAAATACATGAACCCAAGCAAAGCTTGCCTGTAATGTCAAGGTACCTCAGATTTTGCCTTCCTAAATGCCTCAAATCGTAAGTGTATGCATTTAGTATAATGAAATTAAAAAGCAGATACTGTCTTATCTCTACTCTGTAACTAAAATTAAGAAGGCAAATATAGTTGTTGATACCTTTATTGGCTAACTAAGCAGATTTAGGATGCAAGCTTTCAAGACCTTAGGTCTCTTCCTCAGCCATGATATACATATAAATATGAAAACATCTCTTATATACAAGTACACATTGCATTGTTTAGAATGGAAATCAGATAAGAAAACTCAGTCCACATCCAGATACTTTGATCAGTCAATGGTAAATTGCAGTCTTCCTCTGAGGATTAAGAGGCATTTACGATCCCAGTGGGACTGTTGGAAAAGTTAATCCACAATGTGATAATGTGACAAGAATTCTATGTATTTATTCAAACCATTATGAATAGCATCAAACTTCAACATTAAATTAACCTCCCATACTTTTCTGCCCTTCTGAGTGCAGAACAGTCCCATCAATACAGTTAATTTAATGTCCCTGAAAATGTGTCTATTTTGGCAAAAATGTTCTCACACATTTACATCACGAACAAGATACCCATTCCAAACACCCAGTTACACCATAAGATCAATGGTACCTTCACCTCTAAAGTATCCAATATAATATACCTCATCATGTGTGCAAAATGCCCAACAGCTCTTTATGTGGGTAAAACTGGACAGCCATTACATAAAGGGTTTAATTCTCACAGATCCAGTGTTAACAACAAAAAGACAGAGACACCAGTGGGAGAACATTTTTGCCAAAATGGACACAGTGTCAGGGACATTAAATTAACTGTATTGATGGGACTGTTCTGCACTCAGAAGGGCAGAAAAGTATGGGAGGTTAATTTAATGTTGAAGTTTGATGCTATTCATAATGGTTTGAATAAATACATAGAATTCTTGTCACATTATCACATTGTGGATTAACTTTTCCAACAGTCCCACTGGGATCGTAAATGCCTCTTAATCCTCAGAGGAAGACTGCAATTTACCATTGACTGATCAAAGTATATGGACTGAGCTTTCTTATCTGATTTCCCTTCTAAACAATGCAATGTATTCTTGTATATAAGAGATGTTTTCATATTTATCTGTATAACATCCCCGAGGAAGAGACCTAAGGTCTTGAAAGCTTGCATCCTAAATCTGCTTAGTTAGCCTATAACGGTATAAACAACTATGTTTGCCTCCTTTATTTCTATGGCTAACATGGTACCAACTCTAATCTAAAATAAAGAAGACTTTGTATCTATCAATATGTTAAATACGGTGCACTATATTGCATTAAATGTTTATTAAACTCAGACTGTATATCAATATAAATTTATAAATGTTAAATATTAGAGATGAGCGAGCACCCCGATGCTCGGGTGCTCGGGTGCTCTGACCGAGCACCGCCGGAGGCTCGAGTGCTCGGCCGAGCACCCGAGCCCCATTCAATTGAATGGGGCGACACGAGCATTACACCAGGCACCCCCTGCTCTGATGAGGGGAGGGTGCCTGGTCAATGCCCCCCTTCATCTCCGCAATGTCCCCCTTCATCTCCGCAATGTCCCCCTTCATCTCCTCTATGCCCCTCTTCCACAATGTCCCCCTTCATCTCCGCTATGCCCCTCTTCCACAATGTCCCCCTTCATCTCCTCTATGGCATAGAGGAGATGAAGGGGGACATTGTGGAAGAGGGGCATAGCGGAGATGAAGGGGGACATTGTGGAAGAGGGGCATAGAGGAGATGAAGGGGGACATTGTGGAAGAGGGGCATAGCGGAGATGAAGGGGGACATTGTGGAAGAGGGGCATAGACTCTATGCCCCTCTTCCACAATGTCCCCCTTCATCTCCGCTATGCCCCTCTTCCACAATGTCCCCCTTCATCTCCACACTGTCCCCCTTCATCTCCGCAATGCCCCCTTCATCTCCTCAATGCCCCCGTACCTCCAGTCCCTGGTGGTCCAGCGGAGCGTCTTCAGATCTGTGCCTCCTCCGGCACAGATCCCCGCCACCCGAACACGGCGGGCGAGCACATGGCGGTACTCGACGAGTACCGCCATGTGCCGAGCAGAGCGATGCTCGAGCCGATCCGAGCATCGGCCGAGCACGCTCGCTCAACACTATTAAATATCAAACATTGTCTTGAGAGGATTTTTAGTAATCTGAGTAAAATCAGACTTACAATCATATTACATTATCTTGTATTTAATGCAAGGATATTAAAGGGATAGTAATACTTCATTTAATCTTTATTTTATTTTGTAGGCATTAAAAAACATGAAGAACAATATAAGTCTTATCTCTCAAACCTTTACAGTTTGAGAGATATTCACAAGCAAAGTTTCCCCTCCTGCCTCTTTTTCCTAGTGTAAGCCATCTCTTCTCAGATGTGGAATCCAGTCCACAGACTGGACAGATAACAGAAGGGGACAGTCTTCTTCCTATGAGAACAATGAAAGCCCTGTCCCCCTTGACACGTTTTTCAGGTTTTTCCCTTATCTTAATTGAAGATTGTCCCTCTCTGGAGTCTATCTGGGCACCTCCCTTCTGATCTGGCTGAACAGTGTTACATTAGTAAAAGCGGAGGGAGGGGGATACTTTGTCATTGAATTACTCTTGAACTACAACTCTGACAGAATTGAAATAACACAAGTCCAAACACTATGATGATTAATTAGAGCTGCTTTTATTATGAAACATTATTATCCCTTTAAATAAAACTGTCTGAAAACAGCACAGGATTAAAAGCAGCATTACACAAAGTTCAATGGGACTTGAGATTGATCACTTTGAAATATTTTGAGTTATCACCAATATTTCCTGTGATTTTTAATTTGATTATTGCCAAACTAAAATAAATCAAATGTGTACAACATCACTATAATGTAGACAGGGGAAATGTTTGTACAATATCTGAAAATAAAGTACAGGATGTTTATATAAAATCCTAACAATCTATATGCAAGTTGATCAAATATGCACAATATTCAAAGCACCCAGAACTGAGAGAAACATAATGAATGTGTGTACCAGCATCCAATGTGTTTTATCCTTACATATATTCTTTTAGCCCTTTTATATTCTTTGAGCACCAGTATTTACAGAATATATACTGCCAAGGCCATGAAGAGTGAAGCAAAATGTTATATTATATATTCCATGTAAATTTTGTTGCTCTTACTTTGTGATTTGAAATAATGTTTAAAGAACAAAAAATGTTATACTGTGAGTGCAAAACAGATGAATTTCAAATTGAGAAACTGTGCACTGTTCACCTATGACCTAATACCTATTTTGAATCTGCTCAAAGTACCGCATATAGGTTTTCAATATTATAAACCATAGTGAGATGGGGGTTAAGTTAAACATTACCTAATTGCATCTATAAGATGTTTAAAGGGAGCTATCAACCAAGGAGGGGAAGGAGCCAAACCCTTCTTAAATACAAAGAAATGGAAAATGGAAAGTTAAATGAAAAATTTTAAAGACGTTTCAGAAGACTTGAGTCATAACTTGTGAAACAGCCTTAACTTACACAGTTATTTCAGTTATCCCTATCTGGCACCAGACTTTTCCTAAGCTGATTGGCAGCCAGGGGAGGATAGTTACACACAATGTGATTGCTGCACATTTTACCTACTTAGCTTCATTGCATAATATACATTTTTACTGCATAATATAAAGTTACCCTTTAAGGACCAGAAGGTTGAACAATGCATAGCTTTATACACACTGGCACTTAAAGGGTTCATGTAGATTTTTGCAGCACAGTAACAGAATAAATCTTCAGGGAATATTCAATACACTTTTTAATGACAGACCATGCTTGCCCTTTCTTATTGCTCTATGTGCATCTCTATCCAATTTGTAAATATGTGATGCATGTTTTAGACATGACTAAAAGAGCATATAATCAAATGACAAGTATCTAGAATTTGAGAAAATCCCAGTAACCTCACATATATTGGCCTTGAGTTCAATGTAGTCATGGAGTTGATGTAATTAACTTTATTTTTTCACTTTGGGTCTATCTGTTAAGATGTGATATTTACAGGGAATTTATTAACAACTGTTCACATGACAACAGTATCAGCCAAGATAATTATTTAGTAGTGTAAAACCTCAAAAACAGTGGTGTGTGTTAATCATAGGGACTTTATATAAATGTGTTTATTATAATTATTATAATAATTATTATTATGTGTATTTGTTTGATATTTATTTATAACTCTTAATACGTGAGTGATGTATGGATCTTCATGATTATTACAATGTTCAAATAGTATTTCACTGAGTATTAGCTATGAAATGAATCAGTTACTCACACACAGTTACTATAGCAATGTAGATCGTCAAAGCTAAGAATTCTGTAAAAGTTGTTAGAAGAATGCTATAAAAAACATAGTGATTCAAGACAGAGATAAGAAAATGTATTTTTTTTAATAAAAAAGGTAAATGCATATTGTTTTAATTGTATAATGCCAGATACTATTTTAATATCTTGCTCCTCATTTTGTTACACATTTAAAACATATGAAACTAATTTATCTACAGTGAGAAATAATTTGCATAGTTTACTTGGCTTATGAGATAAACAAAGATTTATACACTAACATTATTGTCATGCCACTGAAGTTCTTGTCTGACATTATGAACAAGATAAATAAATGTATCATATTATATTAGTCAGTATTTGTACCTAGACATTTTTCACCTAAAAAGCAATACAAGTGAAAAATGGCACTTCCCACTGAGAGGGAAAGTCCCATGAAAAGTGCAGATTTTCCACTTTTTTTTCTGTTCATCTTAACTAGTGTTGTACCTGCTGCCGGTGCTGAACATGCTGCCAGTGCTGAACCTGCTGCCACCAATATTTTGCCTGCTGCTAGTGTTTCTTGTAGTACTCGGGGGGGGAAGGAGAAAATGATGCCAAGTGTGACAGCAAGAGACCCTAAATCACACTTGCCATTCCCAAGCAGTCCCGCCAGTGGTAGTACTACAGCTACTAAGTTCCAACAGCTTGTTAGCATTAGGAGTGAAGGAGGGTGTAATAAACAATATCCTCATATTACTTGTGCCTATGAGACTGAGGAGGAAGACTCTGTGGCTGAACTTGATTTGGTTGGTGTTAGTAGTAGTAGCAGTGATGGTGAAGCAGCCAGAGGGTTGGTAGTGGAAACATTTGAGAGCATCCAGACTAGCGGTCAAGGGAGCCCACACCATTCCTCTGGCTCTGGGAGTCCCCTTCCCTTCACTACGGTGTCCAAGTTGAACATAATCCCTAAGAGGCCAGAACTGGTGTTGAGGGAGAGCAGGCTCAGCATTAATACAATCACCACCAAAGAATTTTGTAAAAGTTGTTAGAAGAATGCTATAAAAAACATAGTGATTCAAGACAGAGATAAGAACATTTCTTTTTTTAATAAAAAAGGTAAATGCATATTGTTTTAAGTGTATAATGCCAGATACTATTTTAATAACTTGCTCCTCATTTTGTTACACATTTAAAACATATGAAACTAATTTATCTACAGTGAGAAATAATTTGCATAGTTTACTTGGCTTATTAGATAAACAAAGATTTATACACTAACATTATTGTTATGCTGTCCAGTCCCCCTGGGGATCTTGGGGAATTTAATGAGAAGGGAGGAAGGAAAGGGAATGGGAAGGAAGGGAGAAAAGCGAAGGAAGGGAGAAAAGGCAATGGGAAGGAAGGGAGAAAAGGGAAGGAAAGGAGAAAAGGGAATGGGAAGGAAGGGAGAAAAGTGTAGTACTAGTGAGAGCAGGACAGGTCAGCTGCCTGTGCCTGCTGCAAGACATGTTGCCCCTGCTGCCAGTGCCACCATTGCTGTTCCTGCAGCCACTAGTGTTGTACCTGCTGCCAGACGCGCTTCCCCTGCTGCCAGTGCCACCATTGCTGTACCTGCAGCCACTAGTGTTGTACCTGCTGCCAAAAGTGCTGTCCCTGCTGCCAGTGTCACCACTGTTGTACCTGCAGCCACTAGTGTTGTACCTGCTGCCAGATGTGCTGCCCCTGCTGCCAGTGCCACCACTGCTGTACCTGCAGCCACTAGTGTTGTACCTTCTGCCAGTGCTGAACCTGCTGCCACCAATATTTTGCCTGCTGCTAGTGTTTCTTGTAGTACTCGGGGGGGTAAGGAGAAAAGGATGCCAAGCGTGACAGCAAGAGACCCTAAATCACACTTGCCAAATCCACAACTGAGTTCCCCACTAGGGATGGGTGAAAGTTGTTGCCATGTTCCCGCGAAAAATTTCACGAAAACCACATTGTTATCCACTTTTTCACTGTAAAATCCTCTTTAAAACTAGTGATTACAATTTTCATATCTTTCACCCATTGGCCAAAATCTTTCGCCATTTTTTCAATGGATATAAAGTTTTCACCTACTGATTTACATTGTTTTCACACTTCCGCTATAAAAATGTGATGTTTTCGCTGAAGGCAGACACAATAGAAGCAGCTACAGAGCGAGATAGATGTGTTGTGCTGTTCTGCTGTGATATTTTGCAAAAATTGAGGCAGGAGAGGCTCAAAGTGACTGCTATCAATATGGGCAGCAAAAAGAGGAACTGGAAGGACCCTTATTATGTGTCCACTGAGTCTGAGGAGGAAGAGGAAGTGACTAGCAGTACTGAACCAATGCTGTCCAGTCCCCCTGGGGATCTTGGGGAATTTAATAAGAAGGTAGGGAGAAAAGGTAATGGGAAGGAAGGGAAAAAAAGGAATGGGAAGGGTGGGAGAAAAGGGTACTACTAGTGAGAGCAAGACAGGTCAGCTGCTTGTGCCTGCTGCAAGACATCCTGCCCCTGCTGCCAATGCCACCATTGCTGTACCTGAAGCCACTAGTGATGTACCTGCTGCCAGATGTGCTGCCCCTGCTGCCAGTGCCACCATTGCTGTTCCTACAGCTACTAGTGTTGTACCTGCTGCCAGATGTGCTGCTCCTGCTGCCAATGCCACCATTGCTGTACCTGCAGCCACTAGTGTTGTACCTTCTGCCAGACGTTCTGTCCCTGCTGCCAGTACCACCATTTCTGTTCCTGCAGCCAGTAGTGTTGTACCTGCTTCCAGAGGTGCTGCCCCTGCTGCCAATGCCACCATTGCTGTACCTGCAGCCACTGGTGTTGTACCTGCCGCCAGTGCTGAACCTGCTGCCACCAATACTTTGCCTGCTGCTAGTGTTTCTTGTAGTACACGGTGGGGGGGAGAAAATGATGCCAACTGTGACAGCAAGGGTCCCTAAGTCACATTTGCCATTCCCAAGCAATCCCGCCAGTGCTAGTACTAAAGCTACTAAGGACCAGCAGCTTGATAGCGTTAGGAGTGAAGAAGGGGGTAATCAACAATATCCTCATATTACTAGTGACTGTGAGACTGAGGAGGAAGACCCTGCAGCTGAACTTGATGTGTTTGGTGTTAGTAGTAGTAGCAGTAATGGTGAAGCAGCCAGAGGGTTGGTAGGGGTAACATTTGAGAGCAACCAGACTAGCGGTCAAGGAAGCCCAGACCAATCTTCTGTCTCTGGGAATCCCCTTCCCTTCACTACAGTGTCCAAGATGAACATGATCCTTAACCCCTAGAGTGCCAGGTGGGTACAATGTACGAGTGAGCACAGCTGTACCTGCTGTGCCACGCTCGTACATTTGACAGCTAAAATGCGGTCACTGCTTAAGCTGGTATAACCGGCTGGCAGTGGCCGCATTTCAGCTGAAATGCAGCCTGGCACTCTTGCGAGGACATGAGGATTACTCCTCATGTCCTCCCAGGTATTGATCTCCCAGCCGATCGCGCTGGGAGATCAATATCGCCAAGGGAGAAGCTCTGAGAAACAGAGCTTCTCCCTCCGCCTCTCTCCTACCCCGAACTTCCGGGTAGGAGTGGGCGGGACCGGGGGAATCCTCCTAACGTCACCGGTGACATAGTCACCTGTGACCTTAGGTGACTTTCCCCGATCGCGGCGGTGGTAGCTTTTGCTCTCCTGCAGTCGCCAAATTGATCTCCCAGCCTATCGGCTGGGAGATCAATAACTGGGGGGACACCAGGAGGGGTCCTGATGTACACCACGAGGTCTGAAAAGAATAAAAAATAAAATTTAAAAAAAAGCCTAAGTAACCCTGTGAGTGCCACAGGGGTCCCCAGCACATTGCTTTGCAATGTGCTGGAGACCCCTGTGGCACTCACAGGGTCACTTCTTGTGGGGGATTTTTTTTTTTTTGCCAGACCTCATTGGGGGATCGGGGGGGGGGGGTCCTGATGCCCCTCAATGAGGTCTATGAGTTAAAAAAAAAATTGTACAAAAATTAACCCTGTGTGTGCCACAGGGGGGGTCCAATGCACTCGCCCCTCCTGTGGCACACACAAGGCTTTTATCATTCCTTTGTTACTAGAGATTGTTGGGGGGCCATCAGGATTGGTCCTGATGGCCCCCCAACAAGCTCTGATTACAAAGGAATAATAAAAAAAAAATGAACCCTCTAAGTGCCACAAGGGTCCAATGCATTGCTTTGCAAAGAGCTGGAGACTAGTGTTGAGCGAGCATGCTCGGCCGATGCTCGGATCGGCTCGAGCATCGCTCTGCTCGGCACATGGCGGTACTCGTACGAGTACCGCATGTGCTCGCCCGCCATGTTCGGGTCTCCTCCCCGCACGTTTTGCGGCTGCTGCGCAGCCAATAAACGTGCAGGGAGGCTCTGACATCGGTGTAATGCCAGCAGCCATGTTGGCTGCTGGCATTACACTGATTGGCTGGCCAGAACCCGTGGTCGGGTGCTGTATAGCACCTGACCATCGAGTTCGGCTCAGTCTGAGCCAGGGAGAGCTGAGGATAGGAAGGGAAAGGCAGTGTAGGGAGGAAAAAAAAAAATTGTGACAAAAAAGAACCAAAAGTCCTTTTTAGGACTACTGTGTGTGGGGGCAGCAGGTTATTTTGTGTGGGGGGAAAAAAACAAAAAAAAAAAAAAAAAAAAATATTCTGTTTAGTGTGAAAAGTTGCAGATTAGAGCACATTCTGTTTAGTGTGCACAGTTGCAGATTAGAGCACATTCTGTTTAGTGTGCAAAGTTGCAGATTAGAGCACATTCTGTTTAGTGTGCAAAGTTGCAGATTAGAGCACATTCTGTTTAGTGTGCAAAGTTGCAGATTAGAGCACATTCTGTTAAGTCTTCAAACTAAAATATCAAAGTCACGTATTCCATTCAGTGTGCGTCGCCGCAGTTTAGCAGCACATTCTGAGTACTGTGCAGAGTTGCAGAATAGGAAGAAATACTGTTAAGTCTTCAAACTAAAATATCAAAGTCACATATTCCATTCAGTGTGCTTCGCCGCAGTTTAGCAGCACATTCTGTGTACTGTGCAGAGTTGCAGAATAGGAAGAAATACTGTTAAGTCTTCAAACTAAAATATCAAAGTCACATATTCCATTCAGTGTGCTTCGCCGCAGTTTAGCAGCCTATTCTGTGTACTGTGCAGAGTTGCAGAATAGGAAGAAATACTGTTAAGTCTTCAAACTAAAATATCAAAGTCACATATTCCATTCAGTGTGCTTCGCCGCAGTTTAGCAGTCTATTCTGTGTACTGTGCAGAGTTGCAGAATAGGAAGAAATACTGTTAAGTCTTCAAACTAAAATATCAAAGTCACATATTCCATTCAGTGTGTTTCACCGCAGTTTAGCAGCCTTTTCTGTGTACTCTGCAGAGTTGCAGAATAATAAGAAATACTGTTAAGTTTTCAAACTCAAATATTAAAGTCACATATTCCATTCAGTGTGTTTCACCGCCGTTTAACAGCCTATTCTGTGTACTCTGTACAGTTGCAGAATAATAAGAAATACTGTTAAGTTTTCAAACTCAAATATTAAAGTCACATATTCCATTCAGTGTGTTTCACCGCCGTTTAACAGCCTATTCTGTGTACTCTGCAGAGTTGCAGAATAATAAGAAATACTGTTAAGTTTTCAAACTCAAATATTAAAGTCACATATTCCATTCAGTGTGTTTCACCGCCGTTTAACAGCCTATTCTGTGTACTCTGTACAGTTGCAGAATAATAAGAAATACTGTTAAGTTTTCAAACTCAAATATTAAAGTCACATATTCCATTCAGTGTGTTTCACCGCCGTTTAACAGCCTATTCTGTGTACTCTGTACAGTTGCAGAATAATAAGAAATACTGTTAAGTCTTCAAACTAAAATATCAAAGTCACATATTCCATTCAGTGTGTTTCACCGCAGTTTAGCAGCCTTTTCTGTGTACTCTGCAGAGTTGCAGAATAATAAGAAATACTGTTAAGTTTTCAAACTCAAATATTAAAGTCACATATTCCATTCAGTGTGTTTCACCGCCGTTTAACAGCCTATTCTGTGTACTCTGTACAGTTGCAGAATAATAAGAAATACTGTTAAGTTTTCAAACTCAAATATTAAAGTCACATATTCCATTCAGTGTGTTTCACCGCCGTTTAACAGCCTATTCTGTGTACTCTGCAGAGTTGCAGAATAATAAGAAATACTGTTAAGTTTTCAAACTCAAATATTAAAGTCACATATTCCATTCAGTGTGTTTCACCGCCGTTTAACAGCCTATTCTGTGTACTCTGCAGAGTTGCAGAATAATAAGAAAT
This sequence comes from Rhinophrynus dorsalis, assembly GCA_037306005.1. NCBI lineage: Eukaryota > Metazoa > Chordata > Amphibia > Anura > Rhinophrynidae > Rhinophrynus > Rhinophrynus dorsalis. The sequence goes on along the minus strand of CM074718.1, from coordinate 235,038,175 downwards.
ACTGTTAAGTTTTCAAACTCAAATATTAAAGTCACATATTCCATTCAGTGTGTTTCACCGCCGTTTAACAGCCTATTCTGTGTACTCTGTACAGTTGCAGAATAATAAGAAATACTGTTAAGTTTTCAAACTCAAATATTAAAGTCACATATTCCATTCAGTGTGTTTCACCGCCGTTTAACAGCCTATTCTGTGTACTCTGTACAGTTGCAGAATAATAAGAAATACTGTTAAGTCTTCAAACTAAAATATCAAAGTCACATATTCCATTCAGTGTGTTTCACCGCAGTTTAGCAGCCTTTTCTGTGTACTCTGCAGAGTTGCAGAATAATAAGAAATACTGTTAAGTTTTCAAACTCAAATATTAAAGTCACATATTCCATTCAGTGTGTTTCACCGCCGTTTAACAGCCTATTCTGTGTACTCTGTACAGTTGCAGAATAATAAGAAATACTGTTAAGTTTTCAAACTCAAATATTAAAGTCACATATTCCATTCAGTGTGTTTCACCGCCGTTTAACAGCCTATTCTGTGTACTCTGCAGAGTTGCAGAATAATAAGAAATACTGTTAAGTTTTCAAACTCAAATATTAAAGTCACATATTCCATTCAGTGTGTTTCACCGCCGTTTAACAGCCTATTCTGTGTACTCTGTACAGTTGCAGAATAATAAGAAATACTGTTAAGTTTTCAAACTCAAATATTAAAGTCACATATTCCATTCAGTGTGTTTCACCGCCGTTTAACAGCCTATTCTGTGTACTCTGTACAGTTGCAGAATAATAAGAAATACTGTTAAGTTTTCAAACTCAAATATTAAAGTCACATATTCCATTCAGTGTGTTTCACCGCCGTTTAACAGCCTATTCTGTGTACTCTGTACAGTTGCAGAATAATAAGAAATACTGTTAAGTTTTCAAACTCAAATATTAAAGTCACATATTCCATTCAGTGTGTTTCACCGCCGTTTAACAGCCTATTCTGTGTACTCTGCAGAGTTGCAGAATAATAAGAAATACTGTTAAGTTTTCAAACTCAAATATTAAAGTCACATATTCCATTCAGTGTGTTTCACCGCCGTTTAACAGCCTATTCTGTGTACTCTGTACAGTTGCAGAATAATAAGAAATACTGTTAAGTTTTCAAACTCAAATATTAAAGTCACATATTCCATTCAGTGTGTTTCACCGCCGTTTAACAGCCTATTCTGTGTACTCTGTACAGTTGCAGAATAATAAGAAATACTGTTAAGTTTTCAAACTCAAATATTAAAGTCACATATTCCATTCAGTGTGTTTCACCGCCGTTTAACAGCCTACTCTGTGTACTCTGTACAGTTGCAGAATAATAAGAAATACTGTTAAGTTTTCAAACTCAAATATTAAAGTCACATATTCTGTGTAAGATGAAGAAGGCGGGTAAAAAGGGACGGGGAAGTGGACGTGATCCTGAAAGTTCAGGGCGCGGGTCAGGACGCGGAGAAACTGTGCCTGGTGCCAGAGCACAAGAAAGAAAGACATCCACCATACCTAGCTTCATGTGTAATTTTACAGGGCGTCGCAGGACATCACTCTCGAGGTCCGACCACTGCGAACAGGTGGTCGGTTGGATGACAGCTGATACTGCTTCCAGTCGGTTAAGCACCACCCTGTCTTCCACCAAGTCCACTCTCAGTAGCCAAGAGTCTGGTCAACATAATCCTCACTCTGATCATCCTTCCTCCCACCATAGAGGGTCTGGTCAAAGAAGTGATCCCACACTGGGATATAGTGAGGAGCTCGTCTCATCACCAATCCTTCATTTGACCCTCTCTCCAAGCACGCTTGCAGAGGAACATGACATCTTGTGCCCTGATTCACAACCTCTAGAGGTTACCCAATCTCAAGAAGATGACAGATGTGAACGGCATTTAAGGTCAAAGGAAGTAGTGGATGATGATGATGATGATGAGACACAGTTGCCATTAAATCAACCACTATTTCCGTCTCAAGACCTTGTTGAGGAGAATGTTATACAGTTGCCAATGACTGAGTATGTGGTGGGATCAAGACTTGAGGAGGATGATCAGAGTGAGGAAGTGGAGGAGGACTTGGTGGACGATGAGGTGACTGACCCCACCTGGGAAGGTGTAGAGCCGAGCGATGACAGCAGTCCTGAGGGTGAGCCATCTGCAGCACCGCAACAGGCTGGAAGAGGCAGTGGTGTGGCTACAGAAAGAAGGCGGACCGCACCAAACCGGCCCGCAAATGTTCCACGGAGCACCCCCTTGCGTAAATCTACCTTGCCAAAGGGTAGGTGTTCCGCTGTATGGCGTTTTTTTAAGGAAAGTGCGGACGACAAAAGAATTGTAGTTTGCAACCTGTGCCACACCAGAATGAGCCGAGGCATGAACACTAGAAACCTCACCACCACCAGCATGATCCGACACATGGCATCCAAGCACCGTAGTAAGTGGGAGGAACGCCTGGATCGCCCATCTGTGTCTGCAGGCCACACCACTGCCTCCTCTTCCCCTGTTTTCGGTGCCGGCCAATCGCCTGTCGAAGGCGCAGGCCCGCATACCTCCCGCCCTGCACCTGTAGCATCTGAAGCACCATCAGCAACCACATCCACTTCCCTGTCCCAGCACAGCGTCCAAATGTCGTTACCCCAGGCATTTGAGCGCAAGAGAAAGTACCCAGCCACCCACCCACAGGCCATAGCACTAACCTCACACCTTTCAAAATTACTGGCCATCGAAATGCTGCCATTTAGGCTTGTGGACACTGAGTCCTTCCGCAGCCTGATGGCAGCAGCTGTCCCTCGGTACGCGGTCCCCAGCCGCCACTACTTTTCCCGGTGTGCCATCCCCGCATTACACCACCATGTGTCCCGTAACATCACCCGTGCCCTGACCAACGCAGTTACTGGGAAGGTCCACTTAACGACTGACACATGGACAAGTTCTTGTGGCCAGGGACGCTACATTTCCCTGACGGCACACTGGGTGAATGTCGTGGAGGCTGGGAGCGACTCGGACCCTGGGATGGCACGGGTGCTACCCACGCCGAGGATTGCGGGCCCTACCTCCATCAGGGTTTCCACCAGCACCTACGTTATTGGCTCCTCCTCCTCCGTTTCCACCTCCGAATTCTCTACACACACCGCCACTCCCCCATCAGCCAGTAGCTGGAAGCAGTGTAGCACTGCAGTGGGGAAGCGTCAACAGGCCGTGCTGAAGCTGATCTGCCTTGGGGACAAACAGCACACGGCCTCAGAGCTGTTGCAGGGGATTAGTCACCAGACCGAGCAGTGGCTCTCGCCACTCAACCTGCAAGCAGGCATGGTTGTGTGTGATAATGGGCGTAACTTGGTGGCGGCTTTGGAGCTCGGCAAGCTCACACACGTACCATGCCTAGCGCATGTATTTAATTTAGTGGTGCAGCGATTTCTAAAAACCTACCCCAATGTGCATGATCTCTTGACCAAGGTGCGCCGCGTGTGTGCACATTTCCGTAAGTCATCAACAGCTTCAGCCGGCCTGTTGAAGCTGCAGCAGCGCTTACAATTGCCAGCTCACCGGCTGCTGTGTGACGTGAGCACGCGCTGGAACTCCACCTTCCACATGTTGGCCCGGCTTTGTGAGCAGCAGAGGGCAGTAGTGGAGTACCAGCTGTTACACGGTCGTCGCCTCTCCGTTCAACTTCCTGTAATCAGAAGTGAGGAGTGGGAATGGATGTCAGACCTCTGTGAGGTTTTACGCAATTTTGAGGAATCGACACAGATGGTGAGCGGCGATAACGCTATTATCAGTGTAACCATCCCACTTCTGTGTCTACTGAAACGCTCGCTGCTCACAATTAAAACCGACGCTTTGCATGTGGAAGAGGTGGAAATGGGGGAGGAAGAGCTTACACAAGGTGATAGCCAGAGCACCCTCACTTCGTCTTCTCAGCGACAATTGGAGGAGGCGGAGGAGGAGGAGGAGGAGGAGGAGGAAGACACGGTTGCCTCCGCTACAGAGGGTAGCCATGGAACTTTAGTTCCATCTCTTCAGCGTGGGTGGGCAGAAGAGGAGGAAGAGGATGAGGAGATTGAGAGTCATCCTTCTGGTGAGGACAGCGAAATCTTGACTGTTGGTACTCTGGCACACATGGCTGACTTTATGTTAGGCTGCCTTTCCCGTGACCCACGCGTTGTACGCATTTTAGACAACACGGATTACTGGGTGTTCACCCTTCTGGACCCCCGCTACAAAGAGAATTTCTCATCTCTCATTTCTCCGGTGGAGAGGACAAGCAAAATGTTGCAATACCAGAAGGTTCTTGTCGAAAAATTGCTCCAAAATTTTCCATCTGACAACGCTGGCGGCAGAGTACGTGCTACCTTGGCCAACCGAGAAGGGGAGAAAAGGGGAGCACACAGCAGTTCCGAGAAAGGCAGGGCAACACTCTCCAAGGCGTGGGACACCTTCATGACACCCCGCCAGCACCCTCACCCTGATGCGCAGCCTAGTGTCACAAGGAGGGAAAAGTTTTGGAAGATGGTGAAGGAGTACGTAGCAGACCGTGTCAGCGTCCTCAATGATCCCTCTGTGCCTTACAACTACTGGGTGTCCAAGTTGGACACGTGGTATGAACTGGCACTCTACGCCTTGGAGGTGCTGGCCTGCCCTGCCGCCAGCGTTCTGTCTGAGCGGGTATTTAGTGCTGCTGGTGGCATCATAACAGATAAGCGTATCCGCCTTTCCACCGACAATGCTGATAGGTTGACACTTATAAAAATGAACAAGGCCTGGATTTCCCCTGACTTCTCCACTCCACTGGAGGAAAGCCCCGGGGGAACATAAACTCACTTTATATATGTTATTTACAATGATGGGAATACTCTGTATTCCCATTCACCCCTTCCACCCAAAAAACGGGTATATGGTTGACTCTTAATCTTCTCATCCTCCTCCTCCTCTTCCATATGCCCTGGGATATAATTTTTATATAGGGCCAGCTCACCAGCGTGCCCTGGGATATAATTTTTATATAGGGCCAGCTCACCAGCGGGCCCTGTGATATAATTTTTATATAGGGCCAGCTCACCAGCGGGCCCTGTTTGACAATTTTTATATAGGTCAGCTCACCAGCGGGCCTTCTCATATAATGTTTTATTGGGTCAGCTCTCTAGCGGGCCCTCTCATATAATGTTTTATAGCGTCAGCTCACTAGCGGGCCTTCGCATATAATGTTTAGGATGGTCAGCTCTGCAGCAGACCCTCACCCATAATGTTTTAGATGGTCAGCTCAGCGCACGTTTCCATCTTAATCATGGCCTCAGTTCTGAAAATCAAGGAAATTTTTGGGAGAATTTGCCTCTGCGCACGTTTCCCTCTTAATCATGGCCTCAGTTCTGAAAATCAAGGAAATTTTTGGGAGAATTTGCCTCTGCGCACGTTTCCCTCTTAATCATGGCCTCAGTTCTGAAAATCAAGGAAATTTTTGGGATAATTTGCCTCTGCGCACGTTTCCCTCTTAATCATGGCCTCAGTTCTGAAAATCAAGGAAATTTTTGGGAGAATTTGCAGATGATATACAAGTAAATATACAGCAAATATTGTTTGGTAACAATTTTTCGCCTAAAGTCGTTTTTATTTTCCTTTTTGTGTGTTTTATGGTCAGTCTGTAAAAATGGCGTACTACGGGCGAAAGATCGTTCCCAGCAGCGATGTTGGAGTCCAAGGTGCATCCAGACATCCTCCCTATGCTGTCCCTGAACCATTTCTGTAGTGTTTCCATCTTTTTCTGCCCTTTTCCTATGGACCAGGCACCCTCCCCTCATCAGAGCAGGGGGTGCCTGGTGTAATGCTCGAGTCCTCCCATTGACTTCAATGGGGCTCGGATGCTCGGCCGAGCACTCGAGCCTCAGGGGGTGCTCGGTCAGAGCACCCGAACATCCGAGCATTGGGGTGCTCGCTCATCACTACTGGAGACCCCTGTGGCACTCACAGGGTCACTTCTTTTGGGGGGATTTTTTTTTTGCAAGACCTCATTGGGGGGATCGGTGGGGGGTCCTGATGCCCCTCAATGAGGTCTTTGAGTTTAAAAAAAAATAAATAAAAAAAAAATTAACCCTGTGTGTGCCACAGGGGGGGTCCAATGCACCCCCCCTCCTGTGGCACACACAGGGCTTTTATCATTCCTTTGTCACTAGAGCTTGTTAGGGGGCCATCAGGATTTGTCCTGATGGCCCCCCAACAAGCTCTGATTACAAAGGAATAATAAAAAAAAAATTAACCCTCTGAGTGCCGCAAGGGTCCAATGCATTGCTTTGCAATGTGCTGGGGACCCCTGTGGCACTCACAGGGAAATTTATTTTGATACTTTTTTTTTTTTTTTTTTTTGTAAGACCTCATTGGGGGGAATCAGAGGGGTCCTGATACCCACCAATGAGGTCCATAATAAAAAAAAAATGTAAAGAAAAAATTAACCCTGTGTGTGCCACAAGGGGGGCCAATGCAGCCCCCCTTCTGCGGCATTTATCATTACTTCGTTACCAGAGATTGTTGGGGGGCCATCAGGATTGGTCCTGATGGCCCCCCAACAAGCTCTGATTACCAAGTAAAAAAAATTAACCCTCTGAGTGCCACAAGGATTCAATGCATTGCTTTGCAATGCGCTGGAGACCCCTGTGGCACTCACAGGGTCACTTCTTTTGTGGACATATATATATATATTTTACTAAGACCTCATTGGGGGGGATCAGGGGGGTCCTGATGCCCCTCAATGAAGTATATAATAAAAAAAAAATGAAAAAAAATTTAACCCTGTGTGTGCCACTGGGAGGGGGGTTCAATGCAGACCCCCTTCCTGTGGCACACACAGGACTTTTTATCATTACTTTGTGATCAGAGCTTGTTTGGTGGCCATCTGAATACAAAGTAATGATAAAAAAATTAACCCTTTGTGTGCCACAGGGGCCCAAATGCATTGCTTTGCAATCCACTGGACACCCCTGTGGCACACAAAGGATTTTTTCCCCCTTTATTTTTTATTTAGACCTCATTGTATGGGTTCTGATGCCCCCAAGAGTTCTACACAAAAATATTGGGGGAAAAAGCCCCCAAAAATGCACGTGCCACAGGAGGGGGGGTTCCTACACAGTGCTTTGTATGAGGGGACATACAGTGCACACTGGTAGTCACAGATCTCCCATACACACTATCAGACACTGCCCCACCATCACCACCATCCTTGCTCATACCCACACACACTGCCTAATCCCTCACCCTCCCACACACTTTGTTACACTTGTAGTCACAGGTCCGCACGTACACCGGCTGACGTCCTAGCTTCTTTCATCTGTTAGCCATAAAATCACACATACACTGTTTGCTTTCCCATTTCTGTTTCGCTGGTAGATACGCTCCTGTAGCGTAAATTGGTATGTCAACCCACAGCAGTGGGGTACCATTTTTCTTAGGCTGGCAAGAAGTCCTCCTAGGAAATCCCACGCCATTGAACCATTTTAGTATCTTTGAAGTGACTGATGTGGAAAACAAATGTTTGTTTTTTTCCTGTAACACCACATTCTGGAAATAGTAGTGCCAACTAACTTAGGGGTAAAAAGGCAAGTGACCCCTCATTAGATGCGGCAGGTTGTTCTCTTTCGAAAATGGTATGGTTTATCTATCTTTTCTTCAATTCTGAAGGTGTTATAGCCATTTTCGTACAGGCAAGTCAGGTTTGAGAAAATGTTAGAAACATCAGAGGTTGTAGTAGGTGTAGTTTTCTACTTCTAGCACCCCCTAAGGTAGTTCAACTCATACCAATGGGGTGTCATTTGACTCCTAAGAGCAGTAGCAAACAAATGCAGTTGAAAATTCCATGGTTTTCACAGAGCTCCATACATTTGAAGGGGCAGAAATGTAAAAAAATGCAATTTTTTTCCTATATCGCCTCCTTCTGGAAACATTTATGCACACCAGTATTGGGGTAAGAAGGCAAGTGACCCCTCATTAGATGCGTCAGGTTGTCTTCTTTCCAAAATGGTATGGTTTATCTACCTTTTCTTCAATTCTGAAGGTGTTATAGCCATTTTTGTACAGGCAAGTCACATTTGAGAAAATGTTAGAAACATCAGAGGTTGTAGTAGGTGTAGTTTTCTACTTCTAGCACCCCCTAAGGTAGGTCAACTCATACCAATGGGGTGTCGTTTGACTCCTAAGAGCACTATCTAATGAATGCAGTTGAAAATTCCATGGTTTTTACAGAGCTCCATACATTTGAAGGGGCAGAAATGTAAGAAAATGCCTTTTTTTTCCATTAGCGCCACCTCCTGGAAGCATTTGTGCATACCAGCCTTTGGGTAAGAAGGCAAGCGACCCCTCATTAGATGCGTCAGGTTGTTTTCTTTCCAAAATGGCATTGTTTCTCTACCTTTCCTGCATATCTATTATGGTTTTAACCATTTTAGTGCAAGCAGATAATTTCAAAAACAAAAGTGTCAGGTTTACGTACGTGTTACTAGCACCCACATATTGTATGTTAACCCACACAAATGGGCTACCATTTTTCTCATGTTGATAGCAGGTACTGAATACAGCAGGAAATGTTATGGTTTTCAAAGATTTTAGTATCTTTGAAGTGGTGGAAATGTAAAAAAACATGTATTTATTCCCATAGCACCACTTTTTGGAAATATTTGTGCACTTCAGCCCAGGGGGTAGAAAGGCAAGTGACCCCTCACTTGATGCGGAAGAATGTCTACTTTCCAAAATGGTATACCTTTTATACCTTTCCTTCATGTCTCTAACAGTTATGGACATTTTAGTACAAGCAGCCATTTTCGAAGAAGCAAACAGGTAAGTGTAGTTATGTGCCTCTGGCACCCCTAAGGTAGGTCGACTCATTCCAATGGGGTGTCAGTTTTCTCCTAAGAGCACTAGCTAATGAATACAGCCTTTCTTCACTTCTCTAGTTGTTATAACCATTTTTGTACAGACAAGTAATGTTTGAGAAAATGTTAACAAAATTAGAGGTTGCAATAGGTGTAGTTTGGTACTTGTAGCGCCCCCTAAGGTAGGTGAACTCATACCAGTGATGTATCATTTTTCTCCTAAGAGCACTAGCTAATGAATACAGTTGTAAATTCCATGGTTTTCACTGCTTTCCATACAGATGAAGGGGCAGAAATGTAAGAAAATGCCTTTTTTTTTCATTAGCGTCACCTTCTGGAGGCATTTGTGCACTCCAGGCTTGGGGTAACAAGGCAAGTCACCCATCATTAGATGCGGCAGGGTGTTTTCTTTTCAAAATGGTATGGTTTGTGTACCCTTTCTTCACTTCTGTAGTTGTTATAACCATTTGTGTACAGACAAGTAATGTTTGAGAAAATGTTAGAAAAATTTGAGGTTGTAGTAGGTGTCGTTTTTCACTTCTAGCGCCCCCTGAGGTAGTTAAACTCAATACAATGGGGTGTCATTTTTCTCCTAAGAGCACTAGCTAATGAATACAGTTGGAAATGCCATGGTTTTCAAGCATTTTAGTACATTTGAAGGGGCAGAAATGTAAGAAAATGCCCTTTTTTTTCATTAGCGCCATCTTCTGGAGGCATTTGTGCACACCAGGCTTGGGGTAAGAAGGCAAGTTACCCCTCATTAGATGCGGCAGGTTGTCTACTTTTCAGAAATATACAGTTTTATATAGTTATTCCACTGTTTTAGGGTAGTTTTACCACAAAAACCCTAGAATGCGCATATTAGTTTATAAAGTTGAAAATGTCATTTTGCGCTGCTGGTGATTAGGGCTCTACGCTAGCCATGGACATAGGTAAAACTATACAAATTTGGTATTTTTTTACTCGGGGGACTCGGGGCTTTTTCAAATAATTGAGACTTTTTCAATCAAGGTAAATGTTTTTGATACATATTATGTGATTTTAGCAAAATTTTTTTGTAATTATGACATCATAGCTTTTTGCACGATTTAAAAGTCTCTTCATGTAAGGTACCACAAGAAAGCTCAATTTGTTCTGAAAAAAAACAATATATAGTTTTCCATATTTAACTAAAAATCCCCAGAGAAAATCAAGCATAAACAGAAGGATAGCAAAAATGCTGAAAAAGTGGCCCAAGCCTCTGGCACTGAAGGGGTTAAGAGGCCAGAACTGGTGTTGGGGAAGAGTAGGCTCAGCATTAATACCATCACCACCAGCAGTAGCACAGATGAGCTGCCTAAGCATACTGCTACTGCTGCCTTTGTTAGGTCAAAAAGCAATGCCATTAGGGGACCCTCTGCCACATTGCTTGTCACCTCGTCCAAGCAGTGAGATGTCTGGAATAGAGCAGCAAACAACAACAGCATGTAGGGACTAGGGGTGGTGGTAATGATGATGCTGGAGAAGCTGGGGTGGAAGATACATTGATGGCCTGTTTCTCAGAAACTGAGAAGGAATGGGAGACAGGAATGAGGATGGGCATCACCACCACCACTAGTAAGGACATCTTGGAATTAGAGGAATATGAAACTGCTCTAATTCCTTCTGACACTGAGATGCAAGGGCAGGAGGATGCTGAGGAGTAGGTTAATGTGGGCACAGTGGGAATGGGGTCAACAAGCGATGAGGGACTAGGACAGGTTCCACTTGCCAGCAGTAGCAATACTCCTGATCCTAGTTGCAGTGCTGACTCTGAGGCATTAGAAGTAACAGCAGCAACATTATCCGCTGCCACAGACAATGAAGGAGAATGTGGAGGAGAAGAAAAAAGAGGCCATTTTTCGCCACCTTTCCCCTTCCCTCTGAAGTCATCATAGGTGTGGGGCTATTTTTCTCTTTGTCACAAAACAGAAGATCAAACAAAAAACTGTAGGGACCAGATATCAAGATTTGGTCTCCAAGCCCTAACAGTTAAGAGATCAGTTCAGCTCACTGATGATGCCCATTAATCAAATGTGGGTAAAGTCCTATTAAAATCAAAGTTTTTATTGTTTATTTATTAAAATTGTACAAAGACACACACAAACATATACTGAGTAGATCATCTCATTATCACTAATTTGTTGTGACACGAGATCCCTTTAAAAACTAAAATAAATGAATTGTTAACGTGGGGTGAATACGGGGTTAATTTGTGGGATGTGTCTTCACATCAAGAGTGACTAGGTTACACTTAGATCGTATAAGAAATACTTATTTGTGTTTCAAACTAGATTTATACTAATAGCTCAACCTAATACAAACCGCTACTTCAGTAAACTTGCAACATCCAAGTAGCAGTTTGTAACATAATAAATCTATTGCAATCGTAAGGATGCAATTTGTAACATTCTTCGTGCAGTTAGACTGCGGCTGTGTCACAAGTTCCACCCATAGCAGTCTGTATCTAGTATTCTGTGTAAGAGCTATCAGTTTTTCTGAGCTACTTGTATCAGAAACCGGTGTACGAGGATTTCTCACTACGATAGAAAATACCCCCTAGATCATGAGTTTGTTTGTACACAAGACCACTATGTATATTTTAAACAAGGTGATCAATCAAAGGTATTTAAATCCTTCTATGAGACCTAATAATCCTCAAAGCGGGCACATAGCATATGTGTTTCTATAAAGTGTCCACAAACTTCAAATTTAACCCTAGAGGTGCCATTTATATTTGAAATCTAGCGATTCGTCAAACGTAACTCTAATCTTATATTCAATGTAATAACTGCCAGAATCTATAATATGTGAGCCGTGCCTGTAAAGACACCTCCTAAGTGTGTGCTCAATATAGAATTGCAAGACACTCTGTCTACTAATATCGCTGTGTATCCTAATCTATGCGAATGCTTATCATCTCATATTTTTCCATATTAAACAACCCCCCCCACAACACTGTGCATAGCCCAACGCGTTTCGCCGTTGCACACACGGCTTCGTCAGGGGCAAGCATTACCGATTGTGTGTTCAAACCGGATTTAAATACCCTACATCCGGGGCTTGTACTCATGACGTCAGTGGGCGGGCCACTTTCTTTGCGATGAATGACAAAAATATTTGCTTTAGTTCAGAATCACTAATAAATTGACTGGTTTTGTATCTATAAAGAAGACCTTTGATGAAAAACATATTAGATAGACATGTGCATTATATATATTTCTATGTCACTCCCAAGATTTGAAGAAACATAACGATATTTTTAACCCAAATATTATGTATATAGAGTGAAGATGCTTGACATAAATATACCATAAAAAATCCACAAGATAGAAGAAACATGTAAGATATTATCTTTGAGAGACTAAAAAATTTTTTTGTTATTTATTATATAGGTCTCCATCAATATCGATTATATCTCTTATATTAATCATTTCTCTCATTTTGTGACTTGATGTCTATTAATATTAGTAAAATAATATGTTTCTACTTATTGGCTATCTCATGGTATAGTCACCAAATTTATCACATCTATGTTTTGGACTCTAACTTTATAAGTTTTTGAAAAATATATATAATCATTTTGCACGGGAAAGTCCTGTAATCTTATTCTTTTACAAACGGAGTGAAAGTAAAACCTTCATTTAAGCCCCATGGGGTCCTTGTTTTTAAGGTGTAAATCCATTCCGCCTCACAACGTAACAGTTTATGATTGATGTCTCCTTTCCTGGGATTAGATGGTATTTTTACTATTCCTTTAAAGCTTATCAAGGAGGTATCTCCATTATGACAGTTGTTAATATGCCTTGAAATTGGTTTATCTCTACCATGACGAATATCTCCCAAGTGCTCCAAAATTCTACGTCTCAATTCTCTTTTTGTCTTGCCCACATATTGTTTACCACATTGACAAGACATCAAATAAATTACATCTGAGGTTTTAAAATTGATGAAATCACGTATAGAGAATTCCTTTTTGGTTGAATTACTGACAAAAATCTTTGATTGTTCCATATATTTGCAGGCAGAGCAGCCCCCACATCTGTAGAAACCTTTAACGTCAGATTTTAACCAAGTAGTCGATTTAGGACGTGTATAATGACTATTAACCAACATGTCCTTTAAATTTTTGTTTCTACGATATGTGATATGTGGGTAGGTTCCAACCACTTCTTTTATATCCGGGTCCTCCATAAGAATCATGCAATGTTGTTTGAGGATGTTTTGAATCTTTTTGTGTTCATGACAAAAAGTCCCTATCATACGAATGGTTTTCTCATCTGTGTTTGATTTATGTGATTTCTTGGAGGACACTAGTAAATTGTCTCTGTCCAATGCCAGAGCTCTTTGATATGCTTTTTTAAGCACTTTATTACTATATCCTCTTTTTTTAAATCTTATACGCAAATCAGCTGCCTCCCTTTTGAAATCTTCAAGACTACTGCAGATCCTCCTAATTCTAAGATACTGTCCAAACGGTATTCCATTCTTTAAGTTGCGTGGATGTCCACTGTCAGCTCTTAATAAACTATTTGTAGATGTTTCTTTTCTATATAATGTGGTGGCTATCTGATTGAATTGATCTCTTTTGATCTTAATATCCAAAAATGGAACTTCTTCATGACTGATAGAAGTGGTAACTTTCAAATTTATATCATTGGTATTTAGTATATTAACAAATTTTTCAAAATCCAATATACTGCCTGTCCACACTATAATGACATCATCGATATATCGAAGCCATAAAGCGATTTTATCTGTAAATTCCATCATAGAATCTGTGAATACAATTTGATCCTCCCACCAACCCAGATAGAGGTTAGCGTATGTGGGAGCACAGGTACTGCCCATGGCAGTACCTTGTATTTGCTGGTAATATTTGCCATCAAACAAAAAATAATTGTGGGTCAGGATAAAGCGTAAAAGCTCTATTACCACCTCATTGTGTCCCATATATTGTTCACCTCTACTTTGGAGAAAATGTCTGACTGCAAATAGACCCATTTCATGTCTTATGCTAGTATATAGGGATTCAATGTCGAGAGTCGCAAGGTAATGATCTTCTCCCAAAGATAGACCTTCTAACTGTCTTAAAGCATCTTGTGAGTCTTGTATGTAAGAAGGTAAGGATATTACAAATTTACGTAGGATCTTATCAACATAAATACTGGATTTCTCAGTTAGGTTGCCTATTCCTGATACAATAGGTCTACCAGGAGGTTTTGTTTTATGTTTATGAATTTTTGGTATGATGTAAAATGTCGAGACCATTGGAGATTCCACCCACATATAGTTATACTCATTTTTGTCAATAAAGCCTTTATCCAAGGCTACATCTAAAATCAGTTTCAATTGGATTTTAAATACCTCAGTAGGATCATTCAGAAGTTGTCTATAGCATTGTTTGTCTCCTAGTAGTCTTTTACATTCTGATGTATAATATTCTCTTGACAGTATAACAATATTGCTTCCTTTATCCAATGGCTTTATGATAATTGAATTATTTTCCATCAGATCTTTTAAGGCTACTCTTTCCAACTTACTAAGATTGTCTTCTCTGATAGTTATTCTGTTCTCAGATAGATCTTCTAATGCATGACAGACTGCTTCAACAAAAACCTCCACATGTGGGGAAGTAATAGGAGGTGGAGTGAATTTATTATTGATTTTCAAATCTGTAAATGGGCCTTTAGAATTTTCACATGGAACTTCATTATCTTCCAACAAAGATGTCAAGTTCCTAATAGTACTACAATCAATAGGATCTAATTTGTTATGAAGTTTTTGGGTTAGAAAAAACTTATGTAGCAAGATCTTTCTCCCAAAGAGATGAAGATCTTTGACCCATTCAAAATAATTGAATCTTACAGTGGGACAGAAAGACAAGCCTTTTTGCAAAAGTAATCTATGATCATCATTTAAAATTATATCTGACAGATTGATTATTTGCAAATCTTCTTGTCCGCATGCTATCTCTGTTGTTGGCTTGTTTTGTAGGCCCATTTGGCCCTGTCCCTCAGATGTGACATTCTGTTTACGCCTCCCTGCCCTAAAAAAGAGGCTTCATTCTGTGCCCTATTATCAGTTGGTCTTCTATTGTTCCTTCTAGGGCCTCTTCTATTTAGTTTTGATCTAGTGTCACTATCTGAGGCCTCCATATCTGATCTTTCTGATTCTGATTCACTCCACTGTTCATCAATATTTGGGGTAGCTTTCACTATCCTAACTCTATAGACTCTCCCTTCCTTGAAATCCTTTTGATCTCTCATAAACTTTTTATATTTTCTGTTCTTAAGTTCATTTGCCAGTTTGTCTATATCTTCCTTGAGTTTGATTTCAAAATCTTGGAATTTGGGAGCCTCCTTACATACAATTATCTCTTTTAGTTTATTTTCAACTTCCAAATTCGTTTTTTCCAATTCTTGTTTCTCTGTACTGATAATCAATTCCATTAATTCTATGGAACTTTTGGTCAAAATTTCATGCCATTTTGAGATAAATGTCTCATTGCTAAGATGTGCAGCAGGGATGAGGAGGCTTCTCAGTCCTCTAGGAACAATTTTGTTTTTTATATATCCCTCTAGACTAGATATTTCCCACCATATTCTAGTCTGCCTATTCATGAGTTTTGTAAGTTCTTCAAAAGGAGCTTTCAATGTGTCTTCAACTGTATTTGTAATAGCTACTGATTCTGTATTTTGAAATAACTGTGCGGCTTCATCGCGCCAATGCTTGAAATCTAATGGATTAGATAAATATCCCGCCATTTTACTATGTGATACACCTAAGAAAGAGGATTAAACCTCCAGAATGGCATATAATGACAAAATAGGTGAATAGATAATGTAATGGAGCTGCAGATCTTATATTCAAATATAGTCACAAAACAGAAGATCAAACAAAAAACTGTAGGGACCAGATATCAAGATTTGGTCTCCAAGCCCTAACAGTTAAGAGATCAGTTCAGCTCACTGATGATGCCCATTAATCAAATGTGGGTAAAGTCCTATTAAAATCAAAGTTTTTATTGTTTATTTATTAAAATTGTACAAAGACACACACAAACATATACTGAGTAGATCATCTCATTATCACTAATTTGTTGTGACACGAGAGCCCTTTAAAAACTAAAATAAATGAATTGTTAACGTGGGGTGAATACGGGGTTAATTTGTGGGATGTGTCTTCACATCAAGAGTGACTAGGTTACACTTAGATTGTATAAGAAATACTTATTTGTGTTTCAAACTAGATTTATACTAATAGCTCAACCTAATACAAACCGCTACTTCAGTAAACTTGCAACATCCAAGTAGCAGTTTGTAACATAATAAATCTATTGCAATCGTAAGGATGCAATTTGTAACATTCTTCGTGCAGTTAGACTGCGGCTGTGTCACAAGTTCCACCCATAGCAGTCTGTATCTAGTATCCTGTGTAAGAGCTATCAGTTTTTCTGAGCTACTTGTATCAGAAACCGGTGTACGAGGATTTCTCACTACGATAGAAAATACCCTCTAGATCATGAGTTTGTTTGTACACAAGACCACTATGTATATTTTAAACAAGGTGATCAATCAAAGGTATTTAAATCCTTCTATGAGACCTAATAATCCTCAAAGCGGGCACATAGCATATGTGTTTCTATAAAGTGTCCACAAACTTCAAATTTAACCCTAGAGGTGCCGTCTATATTTGAAATCTAGCGATTCGTCAAACGTAACTCTAATCTTATATTCAATGTAATAACTGCCAGAATCTATAATATGTGAGCCGTGCCTGTAAAGACACCTCCTATCACGGTGCCCGTGATTTGCTGCAGTTACTTGTCTGTCACCAGTAGGGGGCTTCTATTGGCTGTCTGCAGATAGCCCGCCTCTTATTGACTATTTAAACCTGGATTGGGCACCCTTTGAGTGCCCTTTCGTGTTGTTTCTGACCTTCTTGCTATCACTATGCTAGTGATAGCTGGGCCTCTGTTCCAGTGTTCCTGAGTTCCTGATCTCCTGTGTTCCTGAGTTCCTGATCTCCACTGTTCCAGTGTTTCCTGGATGCTGAGTTACTCCAGTCCTGGTTCCGGCCTAGTCTCTGGTGTTGCAGTTACTGCTGAACTTCTTCTTTGCTGTTTCCTGACCTGACTGATGGTTGCTGGTTCCTGTCATCTCATCACCTGTCTTCAGTATCCTGGCGACCTTCTGCCTGGTCGCGTTGGTGACATTGCTGCAATTCCGTGTTGGTCCCAGCGTGCGGACGCTGGTTTGCTCCTAAGCCTTGCGGCTATACAAACTCACTAGTTACACCAGTGTGCGGTCACTGGTTTGCTCCAAAGCCTTTCAGCTATACAAATCTGTGTTGGTCCCAGCGTGCGGACGCTGGTTTGCTCCTAAGCCTTGCGGCTATACAAACTCGCTTGTTACACCAGTGTGCGGTCACTGGTTTGCTCCAAAGCCTTTCAGCTATACAAATCTGTGTTGGTCCCAGCGTGCGGACGCTGGTTTGCTCCTAAGCCTTGCGGCTATACAAACTCGCTTGTTACACCAGTGTGCGGTCACTGGTTTGCTCCAAAGCCTATCAGCTATACAAATCTGTGTTGGTCCCAGCGTGCGGACGCTGGTTTGCTCCTAAGCCTTGCGGCTATACAAACTCGCTTGTTACACCAGTGTGCGGTCACTGGTTTGCTCCAAAGCCTATCAGCTATACAATTCTGTGTTGGTCCCAGCGTGCGGACGCTGGTTTGCTCCTAAGCCTTGCGGCTATACAAACTCACTTGTTACACCAGTGTGCGGTCACTGGTTTGCTCCAAAGCCTTTCAGCTATACTAATCTGTGTTGGTCCCAGCGTGCGGACGCTGGTTTGCTCCTAAGCCTTGCGGCTTTACTACTCGCTTGTTACTCCAGTGTGCGGTCACTGGTTTGCTCGCTAAGCCTAACGGCTATACTATTCAGTGTTGTTTCCAGCGTGCGGACGCTGGTTTGCTCCAAAGCCTTGCTGCTTAACGATTCTGCTAATTTGCCAGTTCCATCCGACTGCTGCTATTAGCTCTGGGCTGCCCTGCCCGGTATTGGTAAGGCCGGTAGAACCTTTTGCCACATTCCATCTGAGGTTGCCTTACCCGGTATTGGCAGGGCCGGTAGAGCCTACATTGTGTATCTATTGAGGCTGCCTTGCCCGGTAATTTGGTAAGGCCGGTAAAACCGTTATGCTATTCCATCTGCAGGTTGCCTTACCCGGTATTGGCAAGGCCGGTAGAGCCTAAAGACTGTCCTGTCCGGTATATTGACAGGACCGGTAGAGTCTGCCTTCTGTCTGTCTATATTCTGTATATATATATATGTATGTTATTGCCATCCTAAGTTGTCATTTATTATTTCAATAAAATTGATTTTTTTTACCTAAAACTTGTGTCTGAGAGTCATAATAAACCGTGACACCTCCTAAGTGTGTGCTCAATATAGAATTGCAAGACACTCTGTCTACTAATATCGCTGTGTATCCTAATCTATGCGAATGCTTATCATCTCATATTTTTCCATATTAAACAACCCCCCCCACAACACTGTGCATAGCCCAACGCGTTTCGCCGTTGCACACACGGCTTCATCAGGGGCAAGCATTACCGATTGTGTGTTCAAACCGGATTTAAATACCCTACGTCCGGGGCTTGTACTCATGACGTCAGTGGGCGGGCAACTTTATTAGTGATTAGTGATTCTGAACTAAAGCAAATATTTTTGTCATTCATCGCAACAGAAAGTGGCCCGCCCACTGACGTCATGAGTACAAGCCCCGGACGTAGGGTATTTAAATCCGGTTTGAACACACAATCGGTAATGCTTGCCCCTGACGAAGCCGTGTGTGCAACGGCGAAACGCGTTGGGCTATGCACAGTGTTGTGGGGGGGTTGTTTAATATGGAAAAATATGAGATGATAAGCATTCGCATAGATTAGGATACACAGCGATATTAGTAGACAGAGTGTCTTGCAATTCTATATTGAGCACACACTTAGGAGGTGTCTTTACAGGCACGGCTCACATATTATAGGTTCTGGCAGTTATTACATTGAATATAAGATTAGAGTTACGTTTGACGAATCGCTAGATTTCAAATATAGACGGCACCTCTAGGGTTAAATTTGAAGTTTGTGGACACTTTATAGAAACACATATGCTATGTGCCCGCTTTGAGGATTATTAGGTCTCATAGAAGGATTTAAATACCTTTGATTGATCACCTTGTTTAAAATATACATAGTGGTCTTGTGTACAACCAAACTCATGATCTAGGGGGTATTTTCTATTGTAGTGAGAAATCCTCGTACACCGGTTTCTGATACAAGTAGCTCAGAAAAACTGATAGCTCTTACACAGGATACTAGATACAGACTGCTATGGGTGGAACTTGTGACACAGCCGCAGTCTAACTGCACGAAGAATGTTACAAATTGCATCCTTACGATTGCAATAGATTTATTATGTTACAAACTGCTACTTGGATGTTGCAAGTTTTCTGAAGTAGCGGTTTGTATTAGGTTGAGCTATTAGTATAAATCTAGTTTGAAACACAAATAAGTATTTCTTATACAATCTAAGTGTAACCTAGTCACTCTTGATGTGAAGACACATCCCACAAATTAACCCCGTATTCACCCCACGTTAACAATTCATTTATTTTAGTTTTTAAAGGGATCTCGTGTCACAACAAATTAGTGATAATGAGATGATCTACTCAGTATATGTTTGTGTGTGTCTTTGTACAATTTTAATAAATAAACAATAAAAACTTTGATTTTAATAGGACTTTACCCACATTTGATTAATGGGCATCATCAGTGAGCTGAACTGATCTCTTAACTGTTAGGGCTTGGAGACCAAATCTTGATATCTGGTCCCTACAGTTTTTTGTTTGATCTTCTGTTTTGTGACTATATTTGAATATAAGATCTGCAGCTCCATTACATTATCTATTCACCTATTTTGTCATTATATTTTTCTCTTTGGTCAGACACAGTGCAGTCATCACCAATGGCACTGTGCACAATTTGTGACAAGTCAGTGAAAAGAGGAGAGGAGGCAACACAACTTGGCACAAGAGCCCTGTTATCACACATGAAACACAGACACCATGACATTTACATCAAACATGTTAAAGACAAACACCAACCACAGAAATCAAGCACCACTTTTGCTGTCCCTGACTCTCCAGAAAAGCAACAGGAGGCGAGGCAGAGATCAAAGAGGAGGAGGAATAGAACAACCCAGACAGAGACTGGAAGTTCCAGGATGAGTGAAACAACTAGCTCGCCATCACCTTCTAGGGTAACTACATCTTCTCCCAATCCACATTGTTCATCTTTACCTCCCCCACCAAATGATAGCTGCTCTGTTAATGTTAGGATGTGGCAGTTCATCTCTACCCATTGCACACTGTGTGGTACACTGACTACACATGCCAGTGTGGTGGAGGAGAATTGCAAGCAGTGTATCAAGCAGCATCTGAGGAGATTAGCATCTGAGATGCTAAGATGGTGGCAGGGAGGGTTCATCATTACTATTAAACTGTCAGCAAGTTGTCATGTGTCCTTAGCGGATCTGGAAAAGGAGTACAGTAATAGCGGCAGTACTTGGTTTCGGGTGTCATGGTGTTTGGATACAGTTGTGCCCCCATATGTTATACCACACATACTGGCACCTTGCATTTGCTGATGAGAGCCACAGTTCCTGCTCTCAAGGGAAACATTTCTATTCTAATAACAATACACCAATGATTATTCGAGGAGGGACAGGTGAAGAAAAATTATTGGCCAACTTCTTCTTTTCTCCACATAGACTGGGGGCTACTTATTGTGCTGCTACTGCCTGAGACGCACCACTGGAGCCAGTTGTGGCAAGTGGAACCTTCATCATCCATCAATCATGTTACTGCTATTGTTGATCCCTTTCCCTTTCAGCTGCCAAATCATCCTGCTGCTTAAACAAATCAACAGCAGCAGTATGAACAGCAGCTTGTGTTTTGAAACCAAAAAACAAATAAATACAAAATAAAAAAACTAGTCCTACAAAAAAAATAAACAATTTTTGGGGGGTTGTTTTTAAAAAGCATAAGGGCTTGTGCCAAACAAGCTTAAGTCCTACAAATCAATGTTTGTTCAGGGCTTGGGCCTCTAATAAGTCTAAGTCCAACAAGGCCTCTAACAACAAATCAAACAAATCATCTTCTGCAAAATACTCTATCAAGTTAAGTATCAGTCCACCTCAGTGGCAGTTTATGTCAGGGGGTTCCTGTCTCTCTTTATCGCTTTAAATTTTATTTTTTATTAACTGTCCCCCCAATAGCAGTCAAGAAACCCCCCCCAAAACAAATTCCCTGTTCAAATGATTCATTCATTCACCAACACAGACACCCTCCTCAGACCCATTATACCATCCATGTCTTATGGTTTTTATTTTATTTAGGATTTCTTTTTTATTAAGTGCCCCCAGTCCCAATAAACAACCCCCCAGATATCATCCCCTGTTCAACTGATTCTTTCCCCACACCCCACCAACAAAGGCAACCTCATGCCCCTTTCATACTATGTCTTTGAGAAATAAAATAATATTTGCTATCTGTTGTGTGTAACTTCAATGTTCCCATTGATTTCAATTGAATGAGCTAGGCAAAAAAAGTGGAAAAAAGCGGATTGCGGGAAATTTTTTGCCAAGTGGAAAGTGCCATTTTTCGCCGATTTCAGTTTGAGGCATACATTTTTGCCCATCCCTATTCCCCACACCAACACTGTTCATGTAAAAATGGAACATTGTATTGAATAAAGGCAACAAATCCTTTATTGAAAAATCTTAAAGGGATGGTAATGTCATAAAAAAGTATTAACTATATGGCATATACAATTACATGAGAGTACTTGCACTTATTCATATATCTCAAAACACTATGGTTTGAGAGATATAGGAAAACAAAAGTTCTCTAGTCCCTCCCCTTTCTTCTTGACGAGCTGTAAAGCTGTCAGAAGCAGATTCTGGTCTCTTGACCAGATGTAGCTCTCCAGCAGCACCAATATAATGATATCTAAAGATAAATACTTAATTTGGAACGGTCTACAAAGTGTCCCTAGCTTGCAAACACACTTTGTAGATTGTTCTTATGAAGTATGTATTTCTAAATAACGTGATTTCAGGTTTGCTTTAAAGCTTCTGTCCAGTCAAATGACTGGAATCTGCAGCTGTCAGCTAGATGGCAGACTTGAGTAAAACAGCCAGGAAAAGGTAACTTAAGCAAGTTATAGCTCTCAAACCATAAAGGTTTGAGAGATAAGACTTACATTGATGTTAATGTTTTTTAATGTCTGCAATATTAAATCAACTTAAAATTAACCGTTACTATCCCTTTAATATAATTTAAATAAAAAATACTCCATTTGAATCTCATCCTCACACCAGACCAACAAAAGATCAGCAATGTACCTCTTGTACCACATAACCACATCCCTGAAGGGATGCGCAGAATCACACATCAGCTGCCTGTGCCTGCTACTATTACTGTCATTGTGCCTTCTTGTGAGGTGATGTCAAGTGTGACAGCAAGGGACCCTCTGTCACACTTGTCATTCCCAAATAGTCCCAAAAAGAAGAAAGAAACTGATGGTGGTGGTGATGAGGAGAGTAAGGGTGATGGTAGAGCAGCTGATGTAGTGTATGAGAGTGTTTTGAAGAAAGCAGTAAGGAATGGGACAAAGAGATCCAAATGGAGACATTGAGTTGCCAGAGGCAGACATCAATCTCTCACAAAAGCAGGTGAATGATGATCAGGCTAGTGTGCCACAGAGGTCACCATGGGACTGGGTTCAAAAAGAAGTTATATGGAATTAGGACAGGTTAAACTTGCCACCAGTACTCCTGATCATAGCTGTAGTGCTGATAGATGCTTCAGAGGTAACAACATCACATACCCCAACTATTGAAGATGATTCTGGAGAAGAAGTATTTAGTTCTCCTCCACCTCTCCCCTCACTGAACTCATGGGTGTGGGAATATTTTCCCTTTGGGCTAGCACAGTGCAGTCATCAGTGACTGCTCTGTGAACTATATGTGATAAGGCAGAAGAAAGGGAAAAGTAAAGGACACACTTTGGAACATCTGCCCTCATTAAGCACTTGCAATATAAATACTATGATGTTTATGTTAAGCATATAAAAGCAAAACCCATAAAAAAAGAAATCAAGAGCCAGTGTCACTGTGTCCCGTGTCACTCCCCAAGAGCACAAAGGAGAAGGGAAAAAATCCCAGCCTAAAAGTCAGATGATGAGAGTTACACCTGAACCATTATTGTTTTCTTGTGCTAGCTTCCCAGTGTAGGAAAATGTAAGCTTTGTCCCTGCCCTAGCACTCTCACAGTCCCTTATCTCCTCCTCTGGTGTTCCATCTTTGCCTCAATTACCTCCCCTACCAACTGATATTTTATAGATATGATAATATTTGCACATTGTGTAGTGCACTTACCACCCATAGCAATGTGATGAAGAGTGATCGAACACAGGATATCAGGGAACATCTATAAACATTTCCATCCGGATTAATATGCTAGCTTTTGGCAGGGATGATTCATTATTTTTAAGAAGTCTTTTATCTTGACATCATTGGGGATATGCGCTAAGGTGTAATAAAGAGGCCATTAAGAGGAAATTACTTATCCAGTGAGATCACTTTTCCAAGTCTTATGCTATTCTATGGAGCCAATGCACTAAGATTTCTCCAACTTTGTGCATAAGCTCTGTACAATAAAATAGGAACTGGAGAAGTGATATCACTGGAAAAGTCATCATTTCTTTATCACATCTGTATCATGCCTTAGTGAATAACACACAATGTGTTCTTAGTGGAGTGGATAAAGGCCATAGTGACAGCAGTACTTAGTTTATTGGGGAACAGTTTTACACTGCTGACCTAAGTGTCCAAGGGGGAGATACAGTAGAGCATGATAAAGAGGTGATACAGGGGAGATGACCTCCAGTAACATCACTTCTGTAAGTCCTATGCTATTTTATGGAGCCAATGCAGTAAGATTTCTTCAAGAGATCTTAGTACATAATCATCTTCATTTATCACCTCTTTATCATGCCTTAGTGCATAACGCCCAAAGTGTTTGGTTGCAGTTGCACCTGTTGCTTAACATGAGTGCAGAAGTGTTAATTGTGATACTTCACAGATCTTCCACTATTTCATAATGACTACTTGTGCTCACTGTGAACATTGCGGTTTCTGATAAAATCCACAGTTCCTTCCTGCTCTCAAGGGAAAAATTGTACTCCACCACACCCATGGTTTTAGAGGAGTTGCTTGTCTCAAGATGCACCTGAAGTGGGGTGGGGGCTTGTTTTGATTTTTGCTCTCACTACACAATGATAATGTCCAACATTAAAACTATTTAAGACTGAGCAGTCGTTGAATATTGTTTTATTATTTGCATGTATGAAGTCAATTTCATTTGTATTACCATTAGGGCTTTTCCATGTCCATTTTCTTTTTTTGTAGAATTAATTCATGATGTACACATTTTGTTCTTCTGCAAATTCGATCAGTTGGTTGCCTCTATTGTCTTTTTCCAGTTTTATGTGGTTTGATCGCTTTTTCACCATTTTGCATCTTTCCAGTTCTCACATTGAAGTCTCCATTATAAACTTGCAGTGGTAATTGTATATAGAAATTTAATTAATCATCATAAAATTCTTCAGCTTCATCACCACTGTGGCTACTTGTAGTTGTAGGGGCATACATCTGAATGAGTTGAAGAACATAGCATTTAGTTTGATAGCTCAGGAAGCAATTCTTTCAGAAATACTTTCTACTTTTACAATTCCTCCACATCGCTCATCATTACTTCCTTTATAGTATAGTAAGTATTATGTCAGGGTCAGTGCAGATATGCATATAAGAAACAAAAAGGAAGAATGTAACGACGTACTAAGTGTAGTAGTATCATATAGTGGAATATACAAACAGATCAAACAAATCTATTTGAGCATAATGATAAATCAGTGGTATATATAATATGTATTGCAGAATCTACAACAAATATGAGATATAACTAGGGATGGGCGAAAATTTCAGCCTCAAACTGAAATAGGTGAAAAATGGAACATTCCTCATTGAGAAAAATTTCCAGAGAAAAATGCAGATTTTCTGCTTTTTTCCCACTTTTTTCGCCTAGCTCATTCCATTGAAATCAATGGGAACAATGAAGTTACACACAGCATAAAACCAATATTATTTAATTTCCCAAAGGCATAGTATAAAAGGGATATGAGGGTGCCTGTGTTGGCAGGGTGTGGGGAAAGAATCAGTTGAACAAGGGATGATTTTTTGGGGGGGGTTGTTTACTGGGATTGGGGGGAGGTAGTTAATATAAAAGAAATTCTAAATACAAATAAAAAAACCCATATGACATGGTATAAAAGGGGTCTGATGAGGGTACCTGTGTTGGTGAATGAATGAATCATTTGAACAGGGAATTTGTTTTGTGAGGGGTTCTTGACTGGTATTGGAGGGAAAGTTAATTAAAAAATCAATAAAATAAAATAAGACATTTGTATGTAAAGTGATAGAGACAGGAACCCCCTGACATAAGCTGCCACTGGGGTGGACTGATACTTACCTTGATAGAGTATTTTGTAGAGAATGATATGTTAGATTTGTTGTTAGAGGCCCAAGCCCTGAAGAAACAATTATTTTTGTAGGACTTAAGCTTGTTTGGCACAAGCTCTAAGGAAACATTGATTTGTAGGACTTAGGCTTGTTAGAAACAAACCTCCCCCCAATTTTTTGTTTTTTTAGGACTATGTTTTTTTTATTGTTTATTTATTTATTTATTTTCAAAGCACAAGCCCTGAGAAAAAATAAAAATACTATTCTGGCCTAGTGCCAGCAAGTCATGTTGGCCACTGGCCATTGTCAAATATCCTCCTGAGTCCATAATTGTGGAATTTGCAAGTGCTGTTCTTGCTGCTGCTGCTGAGTTGTTTAAGCAGCAGGTTGATTAGGCAGCTGCAATGAATAGGATCAACAATAGCAGTAACATGGGTGATGGATGATGAAGCTTCTACTTACCACGACTGACTCCAGTGATGCTCCTGAGGCAATAGCAGCACAATAAGTAGCCCCCAGTCTATGTGGCGAAAAGTTGGCCATTAAATCTTCTCCACATGTCCCTCCTCTAGAATCATGGGTGTGTTGTTATTAGAATATATTTTTTTCCCTTGAGAGCAGGAACTGTGGCTATCATCAGCAACTGCAATGTGCATAACATCTGAGGGCAAAACTGTATCCAAACACGATGACACCCGAAACCAAGTACTGATGCTGTCATTATACCCCTTGTCTGGACCCAGCTAAGGACACATGACAACTTGCTGACAGTTTAATAGTAATGATGAACCATCCCTGCCACCAATTTAGCATGTTCTGTGGGATGGAATCTCCTCAGATGCTGCTTGATGTACTGCTTGCAATTCTCCTCCACCACACTGGCATGTGTGGTCAGTGACATAAAGAATATATACAAATTTGGTAGTTTAGAGGTGGCAGTAAACATGGTTAGGATGATTGCATATATGTGATACAAATGACAATATTGACTGTGAATATTATTATGAAGTCTCTGAGGGGGGATGAGGAGGAGTGATAAAATAAATTACATTGGAACAGGGGAGAACCAGCTGTAAATTGTTTGCACATATATGCTAAATGCACCACAAGTCTATTTCCTTATTAAGACCATTTGTGCTCATGGTGTTCGTTTTAAAAATCCAGTAGCTGTCTCTTTGATCTAATTTCCTATAGCAAAACCCACACATAGTTTGATGTTCAATGTGGTCAATGAAAGTGATTTTGAGGTCTCTAGTACTGCCATCATGTTTTTCAATAAAATGTCTAGCGACACCATGTTTCAGATTTTTTCCAAGTAAATTTCCTCTATGTTCGAGGAAACGTTCTATGGCTTGACGGAGATTTAAGCAGCAGGGACTCTCCAAAACATATATCATGTAAGTAGTTGCGCATTTGAACAGACCTTTTATAGGGAATGCTTCTTGTGTTTTAGATGACATGAACATCTTTCTACAGTGTTGGATGTGTCCACATGTTATGCAATTTGTGTGACCACATCTGAAGTGTTAGATTATTGTTTATGTTCTTAGAAGTTTGAAAGATGATCACTGGTTGAACAGGAAGTATTGTTGGAGATGTTTGACTCCCTGAAGAATGGGTCAGTGTTTTCTTATTATTTATTGGATATTTCTATTTGATGAATTGTACCCAGTAATAAATGATAGACTTCTGCACGACAAACATTTTCTGTAAAATTCTGTCGAACAGTTTTTTTTTCCTTCGTCGACTCCGCAATTCATATCTGATCTGCTCAACTCGGACGACAGTCGGAGACAGTCTGAATCATTTGGCGACTTCAAAATACCTTTAAAAATACAATAAAAAATGAAAATTAAATGAATGGAACCATTTCCAGGGTCTAAATGAAGATGGTAGAACAGGGTGAGGTGGGCATTTAACCTTATGGTACTATGGATGAAGTAGCTAAAGTAGCTAAAGTATGGATATAGCAATAAGGCACCCTGCCTGACTACACAATACACATACACAACTGGCTGCATGTGGCTGCTGGCTGAAGTATCACTCTGAAAATTATTATTTATTTTAATACTTTACACAAGAACAAAGGTTATTCTCCCTTGCGGATGCAATAAGGTACTAGGCCTGCCTATAGGACTGTGACTGTGTCACTCTGAAAATTATTCAAACAAATTCCTACTAGTTCAGTATTTTTAATATTTAACACAGGAACACTGGTGACTCCCTTGCGGTGGTAATAAGGTACTAGGCCTGTCTGCAGAACTGTGAGACTGGCTGAAGTGTCACTCTGAAAATTATTCAAACAAATTCCTATTATTATTTTTAATGTTAAACACAGAAATAAAGGTGACTTTCCCTTGCGGTAGTAATACAGTACTAGGCCTGCCTGCCTGCAGAACTGTGAGACTAGCTGATGTGTCACTCTAAATATTATTCAAACAAATCCCTAATATTTTTAATTTTTTGCACATGAACAAAGATGACTCTCCCTTGCAGTGGCAATAAGGCACTAATGCTGGCTGACTGCCTATGCCTAATGCTAACTGCCTGCCTACAAAACAACTGGACATTCTCTATATCCTTCTTCTCTCTCTGAGCTCCAACAACACAATGAGGAAATGCAGGCTGTCTGCCTGGGTGTCTGTGTCATTAGTCCAACCCCCATCATGAAACGAAGAAGCCAATTGGAATAGAGACAAAGTGGGAAAGTAGCGCATGAAATGGAGAAGCTAATTGGACTAGAGACATGGAGGGAAAGCATGGAGGGCGCGGAGAGTAGTTGCTGAATTTCCGAAAGTTTCAACGACATTCAGACCAGGGCTAGTCGCATTCGTATTTTTTATGGGGAACCACCCTTACCTGTCAGAAGGTCCAAATGTCGCCGACCTGAATCGCACAAGTCTAATAAATTACATATTGGAACTATTAGAGGCATTATCAAGAAAAACTGTAATTGAAGTATTGGATTTAGACTTGATCAGTGGCCTTGGGATCTTCCTTGTTTTTTTCAAGTGCTGCCTTAACTATTCCTTATATGTATCATTTATTGAGAAATGTCTTGGGCAGTGTCTTAGCTTGTTCTTCATATGAACAGTCCTCTGTATAGTTTCTCTTTAGACTCTGAAGTTGTCCATAAGGGATATTGTGTAGCCAGCTAGGATGATGCACACTACTTTCTTCAATGTAGCTGTTTGCGTCTACTTCTTTATAATGAGCCTTAGTGATGATCTCGTTGTTGTAATTGATACTGAGATCAAGATACAAAAAATATGTATTTCTGATGGTAGGTTACAGTTAAGTGTAGACCCAGGTTGTTATTATTCAAATTCAATAAAGTGTAGACAGTCCATCTTCTGTTCCATCCCAAATCACCAGATAGTGGGAATACAGAACACGGTTCACCCCACAAATAAGATTGAGGTGGTTTTCTTCCCAAAATCCCATAAACAGGTTTGTGTGGCTGGGGGCAAACTGTGTTCCCATAGCTGTCCTCAGTGTCCTGCATGTTTGGGTGTAAAGGGTGTTATTCAATAGGAAATGGTTGTGTTCTAGAATTAATTCCATAGCTTGTATGATGAGAGAGTGATGAGTGGCCATCAATCCTTTGTTGTGTTTTATTACCATGAATAGCAGTGTAAAATCGCAAGTGATTCACCTATAGTTATTCTTCCAAGATATATCTTGCAATTTCTGTAGTATATGGGTCGAATCTCCATTATATGATGGAAGTTTTTGGACCAAGGTTCATCCCTTGATCTGAATGACACCTAGAAATAGAAGCATTGTTGCAAGAAACTATTAAGGATAGACATCAACACTCTGATGAGGAAACTAGAGTAGGGACATCAGATGTGTATTTGTATGCATCATTGGTTTACTCATAACATTATTATTCTATACTGCTTTGTTTCACTCCATTAGGTTGTAGGTGATGTGGAAGCCCCTAGGAATATGTTTAGCATGATAATAGTCAAACAGATAGACTCCATGTAGGTGTAGATCTGTCTCGCATTGTTTTCATTTGTTCAAACTATTGAAAAGATTGAGGGGTGCCTTACTTTGGAGATGTTCTACAGCTGTTTCAGTGAATAAGATATTCTTTCTTCTGTAGTGGAAAAAGCCAGAGGTTCTGTTGCTTGTTCCAAAATAGTGACCACTGGGGGGTCTTCCATTGCCTTTGTTGAGCGTTGTGTCGCCATCCAGTGTATTGGAGCTTATGTGTTAAGTATTGAAACAGGACAAAAGTAGATCCAAACGTGAGGGTGCACTTCCTAAAGTTAGATAGTGAATATATAAGAAATTGGAAAGCACTCACTCCCAACTTGTAAGCAAATGCCCAGGTGCACAATCCCTATATGTGACTGGATAAAGTCAAAATAATGGGTAGCACCAGTGGAACCTGACTAATAAATTTATTGCAAAAATAAAGTGGCAAAATAACAGGTCAATGTTTTGGTCCCAGAAGGACCTTGGGAATGCTAATGTTTTAATGTCCATAGATTGTACAATAGTACAAGTTTCTATATGTTCAGACTCATACAGTCAGCCCTGATTTGTCTTTAAAAAGATTTTTAAAAATTACTTATTGCAAAAGCTACCACTCCAATTCAATGCTTGGGCCAGGAATAAACTTAAACTGACTCCAAAAAAAGTAGCCCATGAACATTGCAGTAAAATAATACATTTGAAACAAGCTCAACCCCTGCATATAAATGTCCATGAAACAAAGATGTATGGTGGTTGTGCCCAATAAACCTCCATGATATATGGGGTAAAATCCATTCATAGTAAGCGGAGCATCAAATATTGAATCCAAATGTAACTTAAGAACAAAGGGCTATCAGGGGGATGGGTGCTCAAAAGTTCAGGTTTTCACTTCTGTGACCAGGTTAATTCCAATAAACAAGCTGTGCAGCTGTACTCCGATTAAAGTATTCATGTACTATTACTCTACTTAAAAACAGGACTAGAGAGAATCTAAACCCGGTACATAACAAACAAATAGATTCAGCTATTGATAAACACATACTTGAGGTCCACCAAGGGAATATTGGTAATTGTAGTTTTAAGGGCATTGAAAGGGTTAGGATTCCTTGTAGACGTGGCAATATTATACAGTTGATCAACAGAAGAGAGGCATACTGGATTTTTTTAAACTTAAAATCAACATGAGTCATGGGTTGAATTCTGAGTGGGATATTTTTAAATGTTATTTATTTCTTTATATTATTTAATGTATTATTTTTTCTTATTAACAGTTATTATGACTCCAATTATTATTTAACTATTTTCTCCACCACATAGATCAGTGCCTTATTGTGGCAGAAGTGTTTGCATGTGTCAATGAAGCCGATAACTATGCCATCGGGAGCATATATTCCTGGACACATCAAAACTAAGAAATCTGACTAAATTGATGCAAAATCTGCCAAACCACACTGTACCAGCATGGCAGATTATGGTCCATTCGCTCAACATGGCTTTACAATAAAACAAATTACCCTTATTCCCCATAGTATTTTTGAGCTGCTTCCTATTGCAGTGGACAGACCAGCTCAATAGCAGAGGATGCTAAGAATCACTAGGTTCTATCAGGCTGCCTTTGGTGTTGGAACACTTAACATTTGATCTATGAGAATGGTGTCATGCTTATAGGAACTAATACAAGAACTGCTTGTTTGGAATACATTTTACTAAATTGGGAAAAAAAAGGACTTAAGATAAATGGAAACTACCTTATGTTTTGCAGGTGAAATCATATTATTTGCCTGTAGTCCCGAAGAACTGCAAAAACGCTTTGAAGTGCTACAACAAGAAAGCAAAAATGTTGGTCTGAAAATGAATATCAACAAAAAGTCACATTTAACAAATTTACCATATCAAGGAAAATCACAGTAGATGGACAATAACTAGAAGAAGTGGACAAGAATGTTAACCTTGGACAGGAAATGTCAGCATATGGAAACACCATGATGGAATTTGAGCCACAAATTAAACTGGGATGACAAGCTTTTGGAAATCTAAGTAGTACTGTTTTTAAGACAAACTTGTCTGAAGTGAAATTTTTTTGACTAATGTGTCCTCCTAGTTCTTACGTATGGCTGTGAAACATGTAATTCTTCTGCCACTACTACTAGGTGTCAAAGGTGCAGCAGTTACAGCAGCAGTACCAGAGGTACTCTTCATATCTAACACTTTGGATATTAACCTGTGTTGCTGCTGCTGGGTACTCAAAACAGGTGTGTGTGTGGCTGAGTGGGACTTGGACATTGAAGAGGCGATGATAACTAATAGGGTTACTGTGTGCTTTTTGACATCTGTGCTTGTCCAGGGTCAGACTTTCCAATGGCTGTCTCAAACAGCTTATAGACAGGCACAGTGCTCCTTAAAAGTGGTGGAAGATTCAGCCTTTGACTTTCTGCTAATCTTATAGTCCTGTCACCATCCCCACTCTCAACTTCATCTGTATCTAAACAAGAGAAGGATGCTGGAGTGATATATTCTAGATCTGCATCATCATCAGTCATCATTAGGTCATCCTCAGCAGCATCAGCATCACCTGCCACTTCTTGCCTACTACTACCCTTATATTTATCTTAGTTTTTGGAGGCCTCAAACAATTTATTTTTACTTTTACTGTAACAAAGTTCCCTACTACTTTGAGGATGGGTGTTTTGGTGCTTGTGTGTCTCACTGTCTGATGCAGCAGGCATTTCAGCTGTTACACCTTCCTCTATTATGCTACTGCCAGCATCACCAACACTTGAATGCGCCTTGTTGTCGTCTTCAGTGTTCTTCATATATGGTTCTTTATTTCTACTGGCACTGGAGGTGCTGGAACTAGTTTTGCTGGGACCTTGACAAACTGCATCCTCCCTTGGAGTAGAGGGATCATCATCATTGATTGCACACGCTGCAACAACCATTGCTACTACTAAAACTACTGGTTGTTACATTTTCCCAATCTATTTCTGGATCATTAAAATCCTCCATAATTATAGTTCTCCCTATTTGAGAAACCTTTTCTATTGGCATTATTAGCTGTGATCCTTCAAGGTCACCAATGTTTGGTGGTTTATAACAAATACCCACTAATATTTTCTGGGCAGTTTTAAACCCCTAATGACATTGACTAGTTAAAGTTGTCTCTTTGGTTAACTCTATTATATTTGTATATATATATATATATATATGGTTAATGCATCAGCTGTAGAATCTGTTTAAGTAGCAAGGTTGCAGGTTCTAGTACTGGCAAGACCAGCTCAGCCTTTCACCCTTCTGAGGTAGATAAAATTAGTCCAGGACATACTTGAAAACAAGAGACAATCTCAATGTATTCTTCCTGGTAAAATACTTTCCCCTGAAAAAAAAAAATTGGTTTGCTTGGTGAAATGGTGCCGATTTGTGGGAGCTGGCTTCTATGCGGGTGGGACATAGGTAATATGTAAAGACCTTTGTGATACCCCTATTCCTTTGTAAATATCTTTTGGATTTGATATACTGACATAAGGTGGACCCTTCTCACAACAGAGTACCAGAATCCCCAGTGTGCTCAAGAGTGTTGGGGCAAATTAACCCATGTCATATATACATGAGATAAGGGTCCTTTAGGCCCATTTTGTATCTTGTGTGCGTACTTAATAAGGATTGTTAAGGGATTAAATGGCACCAGTTATAATAAAAATTATTAAGTGAAATTGTATAATTGCTTTTGCAATTAGGTCTATATATCACGTACATATTCTAATTATATCAAACCAAACTGATTTAAATTTTAGAACATTTAAGATGGCATATGGATTCTATGACTGTTCAGTTATTTTCATTACACATGCAGATTTACAAAGTATTAATGAACACCAGGTAGTAGAGTTGAGAAAATGTACTCAGCCTTCTTCACACCTTGAATGGATTTTAATGTAAGAAAATAGACATTCGAGAAAATAGACATGTCTGCGCAATTATATGGTAAGATTCCCAAATTGTTGGACCCCCAGGCAGCAGATGAGTTAAAATTCACTATTCTCATATGAACAGCACTTGTTGCACAAAAGAATATAGACCTATGTATTTTGATAAAAGAGAATTTGGAAATTGCAAGAAGAAAAATGTTTAATTATTATTTCTCACACATTACATGCTAAACTGTACTTATTTTAAAAAATACAAGTTGAGTACATTTGAGGTCTACTCTTACAGAACAATGCATTTTTTCAAAGACGCTTACAACTTGGATTCTATATTTATTAATTGTAAGAAGGCAGAAAAAAGTATATATTTAATGTATTATTTAGCACAATATGTGCAGCTTCTGAAATTACCATTGAAGCCCCAAAAATAATGCAGTTGACATTCACTGTTCTAATATAAGCAACAGCACTTATTTCATGAAATAGAGAACAGTTTGAAATTTACTCTTACAGTGCTATCAACAAGGCTGATGTGGAAATGCTTGTTGAAATAAATGTCAAGTATGGATAAATAGTAAATGATAGCTGCTAAGCTAGGCTCAAATTGCACATTAAACTAATGGTATGAATATTGAATAATAGAATAAAAGCATAATCACTTAATGTCCTGTAATAATCATTTGTCCTTGGCAACCCGTGAATATACAGAATATTGGCATTAGCAGTAATGTAAAATGCATTAGTACCTTAGAAAATCTATATTTTAAAAACCTACACCTGTTACACAGCTTTGTCTTCAGCATGTTTTATATAAACATGTTACAAAAATGCCAATATAATATTAGAAGAGAATTCAATATGTGCATTATGGAAAAAATAATACAATATTATGTTCATTTAGTGAAGTGAAGTTTGAGAGAAGCATGTGCTCAGTGATGGAAGTTCTGGATGGAGCTGTACATGGCCCAGTGGTATCAGGAGAATCACTGGAACTTTGAGCAATGAAAGGCAGCCCTCTCAGAGAACTTCCTGGGCAAGATCAGCCACTTCTTTGAAAAGCATGGAGGAACTAATGCAATACCCTGCTCATATCAAATAGACATATATCTTGAGCCAGCTTAATGTTGGAACCTGGCACCCCCTTTCTCTATGGGCAACATTGGTACATATATTTGTTGTTGAAATTTGTTTAATAAAATTATCATCTTTGTCTGAAAGCCCCTGGTTCCAGGATTTGTGATTTACTAAGCAACTTGCATGAAACTGTACAGTGGGTAGATTTTATTGCCTATGTGTTCCAGTTGCACCCAGTATAGGATTTTATTGGATTTTGCTACAAAGGACTTGGTGATAGTGTGTTTGTACTGTGAAGACAATGGAAAATGGTCAGACACTCAGTTTTTGTTTTTGTGGGAGTTAAGCTGCAAATTGTTGAGTGAGACTTAGAAGAGCGGTTATCATGATTTCAATTCAGATGTGTTACCAGCCACTGCTGATGCAGCCACCATCTTCTGTCACCATTTCTGTCACAAGAAAGGAACATGCTGTATGGCAAAAAAAAGCCCAAAAGTTAGGATGTTTATTTTGGGGTTTTGGTAAAACTCTGACCAAACTCTGCTGTTTCTTTGTACAGAACAAATTTAATAGGCTGGTCCCAAAACATTTATATGCTGTTCCAACACACGTCACCCTGCCTCTATTCTTTCTGATTCTGAGTGAATGAGCAGAACTGATAAACAGGTGATAATGTGGAGAATACTTATACAGTGATATCATTTCTCCAATTCCTGTGTTATTTTATGTAGTCAATGCACTAAGATTTCTTCAACTTTGATGATCTTATTGCATAGGCTTCATAGAATGACAAAGGAACAGGAGAAGGGATATCACTGGAGAAGTCATCTCCGCTTCATCACCTCGTTTTCATACCTTAGTCCATAACCCACAAAGTTTTTACAAACTGTCTACTGTTGGTTCTGTTTGGATTTACCATGAGATATGGGTGAATCTTTCCACCTCAAAAGTGATAAAGGTGAAAAATGGCACTTTTCTGCCATTCTGCCAAAAGTGCAGAATTTTCTACTTTTTTAATGATAATATAAATGATGATAATGTCCCTACTTCATGGGAGGATGCAGTTTGTCAAGGTCCCAGCAAAACCTTCAACAACATCAGTGCCAGTAGAAATAAAGAACCATATAAGAACACGGAAGACGACAACAAGTCACATTCAAGTGTTGATGATGGGAATAGCATAATGGAGGAAGATGTAGCAGCTGAACACCCTGCTACATCAGATAGTGAGACAAACAAGCACGAAAACACCCATCCTCAAAGTAGTAGGGAACGTTGTTACAGTAAAAGTAAAAAGAAATTGTATGAGACCTCTAAAAGCTTAGAGAAATATAAGGGTAGTGGCAAGAATTGTCAGGTGATGCTGCTGCTGCTGAGGATGACCTAATGATGACTGATGATGATGCAGATCTAGAATAAATCACTCCAGCATCCTTCTCTTGTTCAGATACAGATGAAGTGGAGAGAGAGGATGATGGCAATAAATCTAGCAGAAAGGTAAAGGCTAAATCTTCCACCACTGAAAAAGAGCACTGTACCTGTCTATAAATGGTTTGAGAACAAAAAAGTCTGACGCTGGACAAGCAAAGATGTCAAAAAGTACACAGTCACCCTATCAGTCATCATCAGCATCATTTTCTCTTCAAAGTCCAAGTCCTACTCAGCCACACACACCTGTGTTGAGTACCCAACAGCAACAACAGCAGCAAGACAGGTTATTAATATCCACAATGTCACATATGACCCATGGCTCCTGCTGCAGAGGAGTATGATGACTCTGGCTTTGCTGTAGGAGATGGCAAGAATCTTAGACTGCCCACACACGCTGCCTCAACTGCCACCACCTCCTCTAGTAATGTTGTTAAAGCATTAAGGTTCCAGGCTTCTTCTGCCATATTCTGCCAACTCACACTGATTGAGTTCCTGGAAAGGAGTAAAAAACTTCACAAAAACAATCCCAAAAATACACATGTGGAATGACAAGGTTGCCAAGATGTTGGCAGTGGACATGCTGCAGTATTCTTTTGTAGAAAACAAAAGTTACAGGGAACTGATGTCATGTGTAGCTCCACGCTGGAATATCCCAAGTTGTAGTTATATTTCCAGGACAGCTGTGCCTGAATTGTACAAGCAGGTGGTTAAGGCTGAAAAGTGCGGATGGCTGGAAAATCCACCTGCACCATACCACCTATTCTCAAAGAAGCAATTTTGTTGAAGCAGTTATCACCAGACATAAAATCAGCTTTTAAAGAGTGGGGTACAAGCCATTCCTCTATCACCTGTGGACATGTGGGCAGCACAGAATATATGACTGTGACTGCTCACTGGGTTTCCCTCCCAGCACCAACAGTGAGCAACACTAGCTTACAGCATCAGGTGACAGCCAGTAATCGTGCTTCTTGTTTTGGCAGTATTATTAAAAGGCAGCAGCATCAGGATAGCCCATACCATCATCACACCACCTTGTGCATGCAGAGTTTTGAGAGACAGTTCCACAAAGCTGTAGATGTTTTAAGTAAGCTAGAGCAGGTGATAGAGGAATGGCTTGTACCCAGCTCCTTTAAAGCTGGTTTTCTGTCTGCTGCTAATGGCTCCAACAAAATCACTGCTTTGGAAATAGGTGGTATGGTGCATGTGCCCTGCTTTGCCCATGTGCTAAATTTAGTTGTGACCAGATTTAGTTGTGACAACACAGACATGCACCAGCTGGTAAATGACATGTTAGCATGCTTTGAACAAGATTCTCGTACAATGTCCATTAAAAGCAATGAGGAATACATTCTTGCCACAAAATTTCTGAATATCTGCCAAAAGGCCATCAGCAGTTTGTCACAACAAGGAGTCGTGATGATCAGCAGTAACTCTCTGAGGAATCGGATTCTGTCAAGGAATATCGAGACATGCTTATTGATTGAGTGGAGGGTTACATTGTGGCATATGAGAGGGAAAAAGTGAGGGCACAAAAAACATCTAGACAGTATAGTGAAAATGAAGGCAGCAAAGCTTTTCAACCAGCAGAAGCAGCTGCATCATCAACCAGAATATCCCATTCGGAAAATAGGGCAATTCATAGGTCTTAGCAGGGGGTGGCAAAAACACAGCATTGGAAGTGGTGGTGGTGGTGGTGGTGGCACATCTCTTTGGACCTTGCTTCCTGATAATGGGTTCTTAATTGACACACAAGAACACCATGTAGCTCCTTGAAGTGGTTCCACTGCATGTACAATGGGCTCTGCATACTTTCAGGATAGCTATCTTCTAAGCAGAAACAATGACCCCATGGAATACTTGCAAACAAAGCAGTGTGTGTGTGGCCAGCATTGACGTGTACGGTAGTGGAAAC
This sequence comes from Rhinophrynus dorsalis, assembly GCA_037306005.1. Taxonomy (NCBI): domain Eukaryota; kingdom Metazoa; phylum Chordata; class Amphibia; order Anura; family Rhinophrynidae; genus Rhinophrynus; species Rhinophrynus dorsalis. The sequence continues at coordinate 235,000,325 of CM074718.1, read as the reverse complement.
CCATAGCTGTCCTCCAGCAATAGTTGAGTCTGAGAGGGTTTTCAGTGCAGCTGGTTACATTGTGAATGACCTCAGGATGTGGCTATCAAGCAGCAATGTTCAGAGACTAAGATTCTTAAAAATGAAGCAACATCTCATATCATCTGAGCATCAGGTAACAGAACCCACACATGACAGACAAAGCCAGGACAAATATATTAACAGTAGCACAGATGAGGAGGTGGAGGAGGAATGTGAAGAAGGGTTGTCACCATCTACCCCACTTAATTTGGGACCACTGCTATGACCGAAAAGTAATGTTTGTCAAAAATCTGAGGAGGCGGGTAATGATTTGACACAAACATGACAATGGTAAAAACTATATACTATACAAATCAACCATACCAGCCAGTCCACCACCACCACCACCACTACAATACACATTGTCACATTGTAGTATGTTTTTTATCTCTTGACATCGTCATGAATATGTTCCAGTGTCAATTAAGCAGGAAGTTAGTGTTGTAGGCAAAGGACAAATGCACTCTACATGCTAACACATTTTTCAAGGCATATGTATGACTTACCACTTTGACTTACAGCTACTATTTTTTTGTCTACTATAGCACTTAGAAGAAGTAATATTGTGCTGGGAAATATTGGACCATATTAAACATAGGAGAAAAATTTGGTAAAATAGGCAAAAAGGTCGAAAATTTTGCATTGGCGAAAAGGAGAAAAGTTTCCTGAAAAAAGAGAAACATTGGACAGTTTTTCACGAAAAGTCATGCTGGTGTCATGGTGTTTGAATACAGTTGTGCCCCCAGATGTTATTTACCACACACACTGTGTACACTGACCTATGAGAGAAGGATGGGTGCACCTTTTTGCTAAAGGGGGTCTAGGTAATATAAGCAATTGTTTATATTGGATGAGGGGGCTTTTGTATGGCCGAATTTCCTGGTTGCTGCACCTGGTCCAAGCTGAATCTTGTTTAGCCTGAGAGATCCACTCCCTAATTTAGTATTGGTATGGTATACCATTTTTATGGTATATGCACTGTAATGCTTCTAGAATTATTATAACCCCAGTTTATTCTGGGATAACCTCCTTTGATTACTCTCCAATAGAACTGGCCCTTCTACTGGGGACCATTACATAGTAGCCATTTGGGCTGTAAAGTTAGAATATTCTAGCGGCTATATAGTACCAGTCATAGACATAATTGAGTGGGATCAGATTAATAGCAATTTAGATAATTGAGAGTTACTTAGTTAGCTAGAACTGCTGGCATCTGCAGAGCCACTTGTTTATTATGTGTGTGTAAGTCTGCATATGAATGCTGTGGGATGTGCTTGAGACCCACAGTATGCATGTGCAGACGATTCACATAGGGATGTTCTACAAATGTATATACTTCATTCACGATCCAAAAGTTAAACACGTATGTGTAAGAAGCATGTGAACAGGAGGAAAGCAAGCTCATACCTAGTCACCTCCTCAACGAAGCACAACCACGGGTCTGACTGGATGAAACTCCATCAGCCGATCAACAGATCAGTGGTGCCATAAAAGTTCCAGGGGCTCTGAGTCACATAATAGAAATTATGTTTATGTGCATAGAATTAAAACAGATTGTTTAAAGAACAGATGTCATGCTCCCTGCTGGCATAACCCCAGCCACAGTATTTCAAGGATGGCTGTGCTAGAGTTCAAACAGCAGGTGCATAGTGTATTGGACAAAGGCTGAAAATCTCATAAGAAAAAAAAATCTCTTGACAACAGTTATTTGGACGAGTATGCAGAGTACAGACTAACTCTCAGTACTCACTTGGTTACTCTCCTACCAGTAAGCAACAGTGGAATTCAGCATCAAGCCACAGCCAAGGATCTTGCTTCTTGTTCTGGCAGCATTATGAAAGTACAGCATAGGGTAGCCCTTATCATTGGCACTCCACTTTGTGGTGGTAGAGCTTTGAGACAAAATCCTGCATTCCACATGGCCATAGATGTATTAAATAAACTAGACCAGGTGATACAGGAATGGCTTTCACCACACTCCTTAAAGCGGAACGGTCACCTATTAATAATCTACCATGCATTCATTAAGCATATGGCGACTAGCTTGAAAATACATGTCTTAACTATAAAAGGTGTCAAATTCTAAATAAATCTTTACCCTTTGGAGACTGACGGGCAGGTTAGTGCGTCCAGTCACCATGTGGAACACTGCAATGCTTTACAGGAGACCGGGACTGACGGTGCAGGTGCACAGATAAGATGCCTCTGCTGTTACCTGGCTTATGGTCTCCAAAGGGTAAGGATTTCTTTAGAATGTGGCACTTTTTATAGTTAAGACATGTATTTTCAAGCTAGTCACCATATGCTTAACGCCTTAAGGACCGGGAAAATCAGAGGTGGATTTGACTTAAGGACCGGAGCAATTCTCAACTTTTTGACTATGTCTTTGTTCAACAGTGTTTTCCCTCTTAGGCTTTTATTCCACCCCCATAAATCATATACTGTTTTTTTACAATAGAGCTTTCCTTTGATACCCCACTTATATGGATAACCCAACATTTACTTTATTAAAATTAAAGAAAAAGGTAAAAAAAAAATGTAAAAAACCCACCATTTTTGTTTTTTCTCTTGGGATCAATTGGGCGCAAAGGGTTAAATTTTTATGAAGACTGCATGAAAGGTATGACTAGTCAGTCATACCTACAAAATGCGCAGTTTAAAGTGGCCACTGTCCCCCCTGGGTGAAAATCCCCATGTCCCTTTTTCCCACCCTATTTTCCCACTTTTTTGTTCATTACATTTGGCGGTGTGTGTAAGTGTATTACATGGCTCCACAACAATCCCACAGATGTTTTTTTTTTTTTTAAATAAAATATTTTATTTGTAAAAAAAAAAGTGTGTTGTTTTTATTTAAAAAAAAAAAAAGTGTATTTAGCAGGTCAGAAATTGAACTGCATTTAGCCATCCTCCTACACCAGCAGTGAAGGGGTTAACACCCCCAGTGCTGTATTTTGTATTTCCACTAGGTGTCTCCTCCCTGCTTCTGTGTCCCTTACTTTGATGTAAGGGACGCATTGGCAGAGAGGAGACACTAGAGGCAGTAAGTAGCACTGCCTCATTCATTTTTTTAGAATGCCGGTACATGTGATCGCTGACGCAGCGATCACATGACCTGGCACAACCGACCGAGGCTGAGACTGAACGGTCCGGTACTGGACCGCTCAGTCTCAGCCTGGATTGAATGGTAGCAGCTGCTACCATTTAACTCTTGACGTACCAGGACCGTCACTGGTCCTTAAAGCAAATTTACCCTTGACGGTCCTGGTACGTCAAGGGTCGTTAAGGGGTTAATGAATGCATGGCTACTTATTAAGCAAAAGTTCTGCTTTAAAAGAAGATTTTATGTCTGCTGATAATGGCTCCAACATAATAGCTGCCTTGAGATTTTTCCACTGATATATTTATTGCAGAAAAAAACTGAGGAGCATGTCTAATGAATCTTACAATAATGATAACACAAACATCAACTAGTGTTAGCGTGCTTTGAGCAGGATCCTCACACAGTGCCCATAAAAATGATAGGGAACACATTCCTGCTTCTTTGCAAAGTTTCCCCCTCCCACCCCTTTTACCTAGTGTAAGCCATCTCTTCTCATATGTGAATCTGGTTGTAAGACCAGACAGATAACAGCAGGGGACAATCTTCTTTGTATGAAAAGAATGAAAGCCCTTCCCCCCTTGACAAGTTTTTCAGCTTTTTCCCTTATCTTAATTGAAGATTGTCCCTCTCTGCAGTCTACCTGGGCACCTCCCTTCTGATCTGGCTGACCGGGGGGGGGGATACTTTGCTTGTGAATATCTCTTAAACCATAAAGGTTTGAGAGATAAGACTTATATCGTTCTTCGTGTTTTTTTAATGCCTACAAAATAAAATAAAGATAAAACGAAGTATTACTATCCCTTTAAACATAACATTCCTGAATTCCTGCCAAAGCATGATCAGTTTCATGCTGTGGCGTAATGATCAGCAGCATATCTCTGAGGAATCGTATTCTTCAACGAATATACAGATATTCTTATTTATTGAGTGGAGGGTTACATTGTGGAGGAGAGAGTTAGGGCCTCAAAAAACAGTAGAAAGCATAATGAAAAAGAAGTAAGCAAAGGGTTTTTACCAGCAGCAAAAACATCATTAATTTCTGAAAACGTCATCATCACATAAAGTATTTAATAGTGAAGTACATAACAGAACTGATGTGTGTGTGATGTCTTGCCCTTTCCAAAATACTATAACTCATATCAGTCTCTCTCAGTCACAGCTCAAGTCAGTCACTTATCAAACTATTTTTCTTATTTTTTTTAAATAACTGTCCCTATCACTGGCAACAAAAAACTCATTATTCTCAACTGTTTCTTTCCCTAGACTTCCGTAACACAGAGATAATAACAGCCAGCTCAGGAAGGAACTTGGATAACAGCTGTCTGTGTCTTCCCAGTAGTCACACAAAATTTTGGGGGTTTTGAGTTAAATCTCCTTTGCTCTATTCTCACACCCTAGGCTCCCATAACACAGAGTACAGCCAGCTGGAAGGAACTTGGATCACAGATTTCTGCATCTTATCAGTCACATAACATTTTGGGGTATCTGGGGCAAATCTCCTTTGCTCCTTTCTCACCCCTCAGACTGCTATAGCACAGAGATAAAAGCCAGATCAGGAATAAACTTGGACCACTGCTGCCTGTGTCTTCCTAGTCAGTCACCCAAAATGTTGGGGTATTTGGTTTAAGTCTCCTTTACTCTCTTCTCACACCCCCAGACTCCCGTAGCACAGATATAATATTCATATCAGGAATTAACCATGATCGCCACTGTCTGTGTCTTCCCAGTCAGTCACACAAAATATTGTGGTATTTGGGGATTCTCCTTTGCTCCTTTCTCACACTCCCAGACTTTTATAGCACAGAAATAAAAAAAAAGGTGAAAAATAGAACTTCCTGACGAGTGGAAATTTTTTTGCGAAAATTGCCAATTTTTCTTCTTTTTCCTGACTTATTGCATTGAAATCAATGGTAAAAAGTTCCCCTGCTTTTCCCACCAAGATAGTATAAAACAAATGTCAGGTTTGTAGGGTGAAGAGATAATATTATTATTTCTGACATGGCTGTCATTCAGATTTTGCCTATCCACAGCCATGATGCTCATGCTCTCCCCAGCCCTGATGCCCATGCTCTCATTCAGGTTTCATAGTGCCTACCCCAACAAGCCTGGTGTCACGGTAATCAGGCAAAGAAGTACAGACACAGTAATAAAATATAACCACCTTTATTGGAATATACAGTGATAATAATATATGAGATATAGTGATGATAATATCCCACACAACCCCAGACCACAGGATTATAGGACCCCAGCTCCTACCCAGAGCTGCACACTGGGCTATGCACTGCACTTCTGTGAGGTACCGGAGGCCAAAGGCATCAGGGAGTGAGAGTCGAACAGAGCCATGGAACACAGAGGCAGGCAGGCCCGGAGCATACGGGTACTCAGCCAGTGCCACAGGTCAGACAAGCCGGGGATACACAGAGCAAGATAACAGCTGGAGGACAGAAATACTGGGGACTACATGGAGCTAGTGAGTCAGCCAGAGCCACAGGTCAGAACCGATGTGGGTATTCAGACAAGCCAGGGTTAACAAGGAGAGAGTTAGTCAGCCAGAGTCACAGGTCAGAACCGATGTGGGTAGTCATGCAAACCGGGGTCATACACAGAGCGGATTCTCAGATAAGCACAGGTCACAACGGAACACAAGAGTAACTAACAGGAACACCACGTAAGGGCAATGACTCCCAGGGCCAGGGAGGTTTATAAAGAAGTAGAAGGAGACGGAACCCAATTAGGCCACCCAGAATAGGCCCATAAACAGGCATCGTGCTAGTGCCTGTTACCTAATGTAGCAATGAGGAAGTGGCCGGAGGCCATGCTGGCCAGAGGCCATAAAGAGGTAAGGAAGCACAGGATAGCCCAAGGGATACTGTGATACCTGGTTGCCCATAGGGCTCTTCTTCAGTGTAGGGCAGTGTCACACCTTTACCTATCTTTCCTTGAATGCAAGAGATTTAAACCCACCTGACTAACATGTCTTTCTTTTGGCTGCTCACTTCTTTTATGTCCTGCCACTCAATTCTTCAATTCTGGCTACAATCTCTAGCATCACTGCTTAGCCTTCATTAGTAGTCTGTGTCTGTAGCCTGCCTTGCCTCCAATATCCCCCCGAGTATCCTGTTCTTGACTTTATTAGGTTACAATTTCCTGGTGGATGGTTTACCATAGCCAAAAGCACTTTGAGGTTGATGTTGGTATATTGGATGTGAATTATGAGAGCTGCAGATGTGCCATTTGTATGATCCTAGTCCTTGCCTTGCTACACAAAGTCTGTTTGCACCCACCATGCACATTTCAGTTGTTGAGAACTGCACACACAATCCCTGTCCCCATTATTAATAATTACATCATCATCCTCATTCGCTTCCTTGCCACCAGCAACCCTGCTGGATTTCCCATCCCCACCACATTCATATTCTTGTAGCTTTTTCACAAATACTTTATTGGCTATTTCCCCTGAGGGGGTAATACCCAAAACTTGAACATTACTTTGCAGTTCCAGGGAGGTGTTGTTATCAAAGTGTGATGCAGCACTTAGTCCCACTACAAAATCCTCCTCCTCCACTGTGACAACATCACTAGAATGACACTGCTCATCATCATCATTTTTAGACTTTGTAGTACTACTAGTACTACTAACAGTAGTGGACGTTTTAATATTAATTTTACTAATTGATTTTCCCTTATAAGGAAGAGGTTTATCATTATTACTTGCTGCAATGGCTGCCATAACCATGGTCACACTCAGTTTTAGGAGCACCACCAACTCATCCATGCAAATCTCCTACCACCCCTTTGCCTTTACTCCACCATATTTGGTGGACATAGCAATAGTACTGGTGAATGTTGTTACCATAAACCACATAGTTTTCCTTGTATGTTAAAGTCACTGTGCACAACTTACTCACATACCCATGCTTCCTACAACCACAAGCAACTAGCTACACTCTTTTCCTCTAGACTAATATATAGAGTGTCCCAATTCTCTCTCTCCCAAGAACTACTGCAGTGGTATTTTTACAGTACCGTGCAGGGTAGACTCAGGTTGATTTCAGTAAACACAATCTTTATAGCTCGCAGTAAAATAATAATGCACAAATCAATCACTGGTGCACCAGTGCAGCATCTCAGTATATCTTTACTTGCCCCTCTGTCCTGGCAGATGCATTGGAGTATGGGTGTATATGAGTAGTACAAATGTTTTGATGATCCATTTGTCTCTATATTTGTCTTGATTGTCAGGTCAGATGTATTATGTGGTGGTATCTGTTAGTGTCATGTCACTCAGGCTGACTGGTTGCTTGTTGTCACTCGGGTTTAACTCTCCTTTCTCTTCACCTATACCTAGAAAACAGCTACTTATGTATATCTTCAACACTTCTTTTACACCTCCAAAAACAGCTCACTTTAATTATTGTGATAAAGTTGCTAGAAATCATAGTATGCAGCTTTCTCTCTCAGTCCCCAGTTCCAGGCACAGATGTTTGTTTGGTATATGTCAGTGTTCTCATGTCACTCAGCCTCAGGATGGCTGGTTGCTTGTTACTCACTCTAACTTTTTTTTTGGGGGGTGGATAACTCTATCTTCTTCTCAACCACACCTGGAAAAAAAATTGGGAGTGTGTCCCCAACACACAACTCACTATTTATTTTTGGATAAAGTCACTAAAAATCCTTTCTTCACACTCCCTAGCCCTGACTGAGAACATGTGGGATGCTGGAATCCTTTCTTACTAGCACCTTGGGAATATTAACAGTGTTGGGGGAAAATTAGTTCTGCCATTGACTTCAATTCAATAGATAAGTGAAAAACAGGGGAAAGTGCTGCTTTTTTCATGTTTCATTTGTTGGGAGGGGAGTTTCACCTATCCCTGCAAAGTCCAGCCCTGGCTTTTTACTATGACTGCTGCACTGGAAGAAAACTTAGTAAAATATGATAGTAGCCATATATGTTAAATAAAAATATTAAGGTATTTACATATATTCTGTATCTGTGAATTACAGCTAGAGATAGACAAAAGATCCTGTTTTGTTCTCACAATATATTTTGCACAAAGCACTTGGTTCTAAGTTTTTTTGTGAGAAATTTTGCCTACAGCAAAAATCATTAAAAATGTTTCTATTTTACTTACTAAAAAATATTTAGTGAAAATGTTTCCATGTTTCATATATGCCTTAAAAAGGGTAGAAACTTCCCTCTGATTTACTATAAATGTCACATTTTCACACCAAAAACATGACATAACCAGAAGTAAAACAGAGATAAAGCAGATAGATAGATAGATAAAGGGCAAAAAGGCAATTCTGAAGCTATTTAACTAGCGAAATAAGTATAGTAGATGCTCATAGTGTTGTCTAACACTATGACTATGACTACGACCTGTAATAAAAAGAAAGTGGGATATGACAGGACCATGATGTTCCCAGAAACACAGAGGAGGAGGAAGAAGTCACCACCACCAGCATGAAAGGATCTGGGAGCCCTCATTACCCAGGCCCAATGATACCCAGTTCCTCCAACATCTTCTCATGGCATCTGGGGGAAAATTGTAACAAAGGCACAATCAAAGCTGGGTAGCAGTGTGAGCAGAGCAGGTCAGCTGCCTGTGCCTGCTGCTACTGCTGCCAGTGTGCTTTATAATTCAGAGGAGGGGAGATTATGGCAAGTGTGACAGCAGGGGACACTAAGTAACATGTCAAGAAGACCCACTACCACACATCAGCTAGAAACTGGTAGAGGTGGTAAAGTAGCTGCTGTGTCTAGCTCTATGTACCCTAATGCTGAGGTGGAAAGGGAAGTGAGCAGCCAGACTAGCAGTCAAGGGAGCCCACATACCTCTGACTCTGTGATTCCCATTACCAATGCATTGTTCCTCCGCAGAATGATGCAGTAGAAGGCAGAACTGGCTAGTATGAGCAGCAGCACACCTCAGCTGCCTGTGCCTTCTGCTAGTACTGCCACTGTGCCTTCTTCATCTGAAGAGATGGCAAGTGTGCCAGAAGAGGACCCTCTGTCATGTTTCTTATCACCAACCAGTTCCAATCCAATACAGCAGCAGGAAGTAGCTGGTAGTGGTGGTGGTGGTGGTGAGGAGACTGAAGGTGATGGTGGAGCAGCTGGGGTGGAGGAGTGAATGAGGGCCTTTAAGCAGAAAGTGAAAAGGAATGGAAGACATATATGCAAACTGGGATGGGCATCACCACCAGCAGTAGTAACATTGTGGAGCTTGCTGCTGCTGTAGTTCCTGCTGCTGAGTTCTCAAAGGCAGATCTTCATCTGTCACAACAGGAAGATTATGAGCAGGCTAGTGAGCCATAGACCAGCATGGCCACCATGGGACTGGGTTCCTCTAGTAGTGATTTGGGATTAGGACTGGTTCCACTTGCCACCAATAATCCTAGTCCTAGTTTTAGTGCTGATTCTGTGACATTATCATCATCTTCATCATCTGCTCCAGCCAGTGAAGGGGATTGTGGAGAAGAAGAAGGCCATTATTCTCCACCTCTCCCTCCCTGAAATCATGGGTCTGGGAATATTTTTCTCTTGGGCCAGCACAGTGCAGTCATCAGTGTCTAGTTTATGCACTATGTGTGATAAGTGCTAGGCACCCAGCTTGTCTTTGTTCTCATAGCCACATGGTTGAGGACGCCATTTTGTAAAAAGCACATGGTTGTGAGTTTGCAGTTTCTGCACAACTACATTGATTTTAACACAGCTGCTATTGTGAAACCTTTTGTGCCAAATTAATTCACCCAAAGCCACGAACTGAAACAGTAGAAAGGCCAGTTCAAAACACTGTTTGCTGAGGTGGCATGAATTTGGTCTCTATATAAAACATTTCAATCTTTATTCATCATATTTAAAGCACTGGACCCTTTATAGTTGATCAGTACAATGACTACATAAAATATTTCCTATGAGGCAAATTAAGGTCACAAATGTTATACATTGCAGTGTTGATAGTAGTCTGTGCCGAATGCTAGAGCTCAGAAAGCTTTAAAGATAGTTTTAAGATGGAGAGGGGGCAGTTCTAGAAAGTTTTATAGGGGGATAGGACATTATTTATACAGATAAGTAGCAGAAACCTGAGGTGGGAGATGGTATCTAGGGTGCCAAAAGGGAGTTTTGTATTGAAAGGAGGAAAGACCAGGAACATAAGAGATGAGGGGAGAAATTTAAGGGAAGGTACTGAGTGAAGGGCTTTGAAGATAGGAATCAGGTTTTTGTAGGTGATGCAATGCTTAATAGTAAACCAGTTGTGAGATCTATGGAAGGCATGAACCTTTTCAGTTTTGGGAGTGTGGTGATTCTTGCAGCTAAGTTTAGGATAGATGGTATGGGAAGTAGCAGCAATACAGGCAGTATAGCATAAGGCAAACATCAGATATTTAGTTGTTGCATAAGTGAGAAATAGGTGAATTTTTGCAATATTACAAAGTAAGAAGTAAAAGGATCTAGTTAAAGAGTTAATATAAGTGGAGAAGGAAAGAGACAAATCAAATATGGACCCTAGGCAACATGCTGACATAATTGGATACATGTCAGTTGCAGCAACTGTAATAGTGAAACTAGATGTTGTGGACCAGATACACGAGGGAATATGAAAAGTTCAGTTTTTGACATTTTTTTTAAGATAACAATGATTACACAAGCCAAAGTGTGTAAGAGGCTCTGAGAATGAACAAAAAGCAATGTTGACAGTTCCACATCTAGTCACTGCTTATGAGCATCATGTTTTAGCTCTCTAGTGCCATTACAGAAGAGAAATCTCCACATACATACTGCTCTAGAGCAGTAACTAGCCATAGAACAGGCTTTTGTTCATTGGCAGTGCCTCTCACATATTTTAGCTTGTATTTAAAACTCTTAGAGGGTCCCTCTAAGAGAAAAGGGTAATCCAGACATGGACCCCTTGCTCATAGTGCCTAGTGAAACCAGCTGCATCTCGCTGAGGAGGTCGAAACAGGACCAAAACATATGTCTAGGGTTAGCTGGCGTTTCCTGTGCAGGGGGACTTGCCTGTTATTTTGAAACTAGTCTGTTATTTACATGGAATTGTCTCCTCTGTAATAGCACTAGAGAGCTGAAACATGATGAAAATGGCCAAGAGATTGCCTGAAATCTGTAATTAAGTCTGAGAAGAAATATATGGCTAGGGCATGTAAATATGGGTATTAACTGCATATGCTGTAAATGATACTTAAAGCCACATGAAATAAGAAATTCTCCCAATGAAGATGTATACAAGGATAATATTATAGAATCCAGAACAGACTCTTGATGCACCTCGACAGACAGAGGAATTGGTGAGGAGTAAAGATGAGCGAGCACCCCGATGCTCGGGTGCTCGGGTGCTCTGACCGAGCACCCCCTGATGCTCGAGTGCTCGGCCGAGCACCCGAGCCCCATTCAAATGAATGGGAGCACTCGAGCATTAAACCAGGCACCCCCTGCTCTGATGAGCGGAGGGTGCCTGGTCAATGTCCCCCTTCATCTCCGCTATGCCCCTCTTCCACAATGTCCCCCTTCATCTCCTATGCCATAGCGGAGATGAAGGGGGACATTGTGGAAGAGGGGCATAGCGGAGATGAAGGGGGACATTGTGGAAGAGGGGCATAGACTCTATGCCCCTCTTCCACAATGTCCCCCTTCATCTCCGCTATGCCCCTCTTCCACAATGTCCCCCTTCATCTCCTCTATGGCATAGGAGATGAAGGGGGACATTGTGGAAGAGGGGCATAGCGGAGATGAAGGGGCACATTGTGGAAGACGGGCATAGCGGAGATGAAGGGGGACATTGTGGAAGAGGGGCATAGAGTCTATGCCCCTCTTCCATAATGTCCCCCTTCATCTCCGCAATGCCCCCTTCATCTCCGCAATGCCCCCGTACCTCCATTCCCTGGTGGTCCAGCGGAGCGTCTTCGGATCTGTGCCTCTTCCGGCACAGATCCTCTTCACCCGAACATGTCGGGCGAGCACATGGCGGTACTCGTACGAGTACCGCCATGTGCAGAGCAGAGCGATGCTCGAGCCGATCCGAGCATCGGCCGAGCACGCTCGCTCAACACTAGTGAGGAGGAGTTACTACTATAAGAGACAGAAAATGAATGGTTAGAGAGAGATGGGAGACTGCAGGAAGAATAAGTTTCAGTTTTTTTAAATATTCTTTATTTTCTCTGACGTGATCAGCACAATTTTTGGTGAATGTATTTAAGAACTGGAAGCTGGAAGAGGGATGGAGCACAGAATTAACAACTGTGAAGAGACAGTGAGGATTAGACTTGTTGTTTTAAATTAGTATGGTATAATATTCCTGTTTGGACATATGCTTCTCACTGCTAGTGCAAGGATGTTGTTATTATTATTAAAAGTTCTTCGGATTTGATGGACATACCTGAGAACTCTCCAAATTTGTTTGGAAACCTGGATATTTACTGGGCTGACCCCGCCCCCCCTCCTCTGGAGAATTGTATATGGAAATACCAACTTTTTAACTTCCTGTCCAGTTCTACCTACTTCCTGTCCAGTTCTACCCACTCTCCTCTTTTCCCCAACCCAATGTTGCTCTCCAAGATTAAGTTCCACAAATTGGTTTCAGAATTCTATGTTCCCTGGCTGGTATATTTTAAAATGAACAATCACATTACCAGGATTGGTTAGAAGGAAAACTCCAGGGAAACAAACTTTGCAACATGTCTAAAAAAGCAAATTATTCATTGCTTGAACCAGAAGTATGTGAAGAGCATTTTGTCAACCTCTCCCACTGTTAAATGTTCTGTTCTGTTGATAAATATGAATATTGCATAAACACAGAAATACAGTATATGCATATAATCTTTTCATCCATAGATAATTATTGAAGTAATGTTTCCTTCATTTCCCTCTCTAACTAAAATATTGAGTATTAACCATTTGAGTGTCAGAGGGGTATGCAATACACTTTGCACCCGTTTTGAAGTGTTGTTAAATATAACCATGAAAACTAACAAAGCAAAATAAAAGAAATGTAATAGAACTTCCCAGTAAAGTAGTATTTTAAATATAAATGAAGAAGTAAAAATAGTTAGAAGGTAAGAAAACAGAAAAAATATAAAATACGTTAGAAAATTCTGGCACAGGAAAGTAATAAAATAAAAAATATATCTTGGCCCACCACTGGTATGTATTTTCCCTAGATAATAAATTAAAACATCTCACATCAAACTGTAAAACTCAATTTCCACTGAGAAAAAACAAACAATGGGGAAAAAAATAAGCACCATGCAGTATCAAAATAGTCAAATACATCCTCATGGTTGAGTACATTAGGGACATTTAAATGTGGAAAGAATAAATGCATGTGTTATTATATAAAATTAAAAATACAATCAATGTTTAGAAATCAGTCACTTACTTACACATATATGTGGACAACAATATAGAGGGAAGGAAATGTATGCATCAGTCAGCACAGCTCATTTGCTACTGTAATACATAGGCTTACAAATACAGTTACTGTACTTGTGTAGAAATGCCTCTGGTACATGCTGGCGGCTTGTACACACAGTTCTTCCTACATAAGACCTCATGCCACCCACATAATGTAAGAAAAAAAAAAAGAATGTTACACTGATTTCTTCTGTGACCTATTAGTACATGCTATAAATTTCTGTACAGAGGAATGGCAAAACACCAAAACACCCATACACTCCTTCACTGTCTACCCCTTGGCCCCTTTTCTCCTTCAAAAGTTTAGTATGCACAAAAGCAGTCTATTATGCTGATACATGCAATGACCACTTACAGCAGGATCACTCAAATCTGTCTTCATCTCTTTAAAACCAAGCTATCACGGTGCCCGTGATTGCTGAAGTTCTCTGTCTATCACCTGCAGGGGGCTCCCATTGGCTGTCTGCAGTCAGCCCGCCTCTGGTTGCCTTTTTAAACTCAGTCTGGGCACCCTTTAGTTGCCCTTTTGTGGTGTCTCTGACAACATTCACTTTGCCTGTCTGCTGAAGCTATTGGGCCTGTTCCTGAGTTCCTGAGTTTACCTGTTCCTGTGTTCCTGCCTGCTTGTCTGTTCCAGTCCGGTTCCGGTTGCTGTCGTTCCGGTTGCCAGCTGACTAGCGGTGCTTGTCCCGGTTGAGCCTCGGCCTGCTCCTGCTGTTTCCTGTGTTCAGTTCCTGTGGCGATATTTCTCTCCTGTCGCTCCAGCGACATTCTGTTTGTTGGTCCCAGCGTGCGGACGCTGGGTTACTCCATTAGCCTTGCGGCTCACTATACTATCTGTTGGTCCCAGCGTGCGGACGCTGGTTTACTCCATTAGCCCTGCGGCTCACTATACTGTCTGTTGGTCCCAGCGTGCGGACGCTGGTTTACTCCATTAGCCTTGTGGCTTACAATACTGTCTGTTGGTCCCAGCGTGCAAACGTTGGTTTACTCCATTAGCCTTACAGCTCACAATACTGTCTGTTGGTCCCAGCGTGCGGACGCTGGTTTACTCCATTAGCCTTACGGCTCACAATACTGTCTGTTGGTCCCAGCGTGTGGACACTGGTTTACTCCATTAGTCTTGCGGCTCACAATACTGTCAGTTGGTTCCAGCGTGCGAACGCTGGTTTGCTCCATTGGCCTTGCGGCTCTTTCTACTGCCTGTTGGTTCCAGCGTGCGGACGCTGGTTTACTCCATTTGCCTTGCGGCTCAAGGTACAGTTGTTGGTCCCAGCGTGCGGACGCTGGTTTACTCCCTGACTTGCAGTCAGGTTTCTAGGTGCTGTCCAGTCCTAGCAGCACTTGTTTCAGATGTGTACTGACACTAGCCTCTCCTTGGGTGAGACAGCTTGACAGTATACTCTATTTACCATCCTACTGTCATCGTCATCTGACAGTCGCTGGTCTTTGTGGTGTCTTCCTCCTTGGGCTGCCCTGCCCGGTATTGGTAAGGCCGATAGAACCTTTCACGTTGCAACCTTTAGGTTGCCTTACCCGGTATTGGCAGGGCCGGTAGAGCCTATCCTTGGGTATCCATTCTGGGCTGCCCTGCCCGGTATTGGTAAGGCCGGTAGAACCTGTTACGTTGCCACTCTACGGTTGCCTTACCCGGTATTGGCAGGGTCGGTAGAGCCTATTCCTTGTGTATTCCTCAGGCTGCCCTGCCCGGTATTGGTAAGGCCGGTAGAACCAGTACGTTACCATCGTACGGTTGCCTTACCCGGTATTGGCAGGGCCGGTAGAGCCTACTTATCACTATTCCTTCAGTATCACTTGGGTTGCCTTGCCGGTATTATTTGCAAGGCCGGTAGAATCTATCTCAATTGTCAATTGCTTATATATATGTGATGTTTGTATATGTATGAAAACCTTATGGGATTGCCTTAACTATTCAATAAAGTTATGTTTTTACCTAAACCTTACATCTGAGAGTCTTAACAAACCGTGACACAAGCATACACGTAGAATGCACTCTGCAGGGGAGCATGGAGGCCACTTCAGTCCTGTAGTAATTATTCACCCCCATAGAAGTGCATTTTTCTGCTGTGTTTGGTGTGTTTGGTTTTAAAGTTTTGAAGTGGCTACAGGGCAGGATTTTACAGGAACAGAAGTGACTCATTCTGTGGTTTAATCTTTCAGAATGATATGCCAAGCTAGCTACATTGACTTGTGTTTATTGGACGAGATTCTGAAGACATGCACTTCTGGGGAAGCTTGAGGACAGGTTTGACCACCTATGCCTTAGAGGATACACACATCCCCATTGCTCTGCAATGCACTGGAAATGTCCCTAGCAACCATGGGGTTAAATAAAACATAACAGATCATGTCATAAGTATGAAGTTCAAATTAGACTTTTTGGTAAAATTAAATTTCAGACAATTTTTTTTTTTAATTCGGCAACTCCGCATTTCGGATCAGACCTGTTCGACGACAGTCCAAATTATTCATGAATTTAAAATACTTTAAAAAATGCAATAAAAATGAAAATTAAATAAATGGAACCATTTCCAGAGTCCAAATGAAGATGGTGGAACAGGGTAAGGTGGAGCTTTAGCATTATGGTATGGGTCTAGATGCATAAGGGAGTCTGAAACGGTGGAGCCTGAGAGAAGTGATATGATATGGGACGTGAAAGACCTACTTTGAAGGATGATCCTAGTGGTGAAGTTGAGGTGCCCTAAGAGGGACTGCAGCTGGACCCTCAAGAGGGAGGGCAAGACCGACAAGTGAGAGATGAGGCTTCTAATCCTATTTAGTTTGCCCGTTGGTAGTCTAGTTTCTATTTTACTCGAATCAATATTAATGTCTAGAAATTCAACCTCTGTAGCTGGATCAAAGGTTTTGTCAGTCTGGATCAAAGGTTTTATCAGTCTATATATACGGGTACACCTAGTTCCTGAAAAAGTTGTAGAAGTTTTGTGAGGCTAGAAGGTGGGGAGAATGCTGGTTATATCATTAGGATATCTCCCAGGTAGTGAACATCTGTACATGAGCAGAAATTTGTCAGGAGCCAGCATAGAATGTCCTAGAATGTGTTAAAAATTATTGGACTACTTTTAGTTCCAAAAGGAAGTCTAGTATATAAATAATACTGATCCCTCCATTTAAACCCCTGAAGATGCCATAAGGATTGGTGAACTAACATAAGTTTAAAAGCACTGGAGATGTCTGATTTGGAGAGCCATTATTTGGGTCCTGCCTGTTTGATTAGAGCTATGGCATCATCGATGATTGAGTACACTGTGGACGGAATGAGGGAATTTACACGGGGCAGGTTGGAGGAGTGGGGGCTGAGAGATCTACAATCAGCCTTTTTTTCAT
This sequence comes from Rhinophrynus dorsalis, assembly GCA_037306005.1. Classification (NCBI taxonomy): domain Eukaryota; kingdom Metazoa; phylum Chordata; class Amphibia; order Anura; family Rhinophrynidae; genus Rhinophrynus; species Rhinophrynus dorsalis. The sequence goes on along the minus strand of CM074718.1, from coordinate 234,983,367 downwards.
AGAGAATTTTCTAGTAGCCAGTCCTATTGGGTTGATATGCCATGATGGGAATGGATGAGAGGGGAAGAGGCCTAAAAATAAACCTTTGTTGTATTCTTTTACTATAAGGTCTGATACTAAGTTGGGTTCTTTCGAGGGATGAAATATGAGAGGCAATGATGGCTGTGTGGAATCACTCTGAAAAGCCAGATAGAATGTATTCAATGATATGAGGGTCTGAATAATTGGAAATCAGAGGCTGAAGTACATGTAGTTTGTCTGGTTCTAGTCATTGACATGCAGAAAAAGGGGGCAAATGGTGTGTGAGTGGGCTTTCCTACATAGTGAACAGACATGGAATAGGCAGCATCCTCTAAAGAAATGCCCTTTAGAATTAAAATTATTACAAATAGGGGAGTTCCTCAGGTAGTAGATAGATATCCCAACTTGTCTCCAGAAGGGCTGGAAGAGGACCCAGTATGTAGCTTGCATAGGCTGCCTGCTGTATTGGGCTGCAGGCGTATTGGGCATGGGTTGGGGGGAGTGATATGCTGATGAAAAGGAATGGGAAAAAAGTGTGAAAAATTTCCAGCATGACATTTCACGAAAACTTTTAGATTTTTTGCTTTTTCCGAGAAAGTTTTCACCTTTTCACCTAAGCAAAAATATCCTACTTTTTGCCTATTTTAACAAATTTTTCACCTGTTTTAACACATTTTTCAACTATATTTCTTATAGGTGCTACATTTCCCACTGTAATATTACTTCTCCTGAGGGCTGTAGTTTAGAAATAAGTGTCTGAAAGTTGTGAGTCCTACGGCAACATATGGTTTGAAAAATATGTTAACATGCCAAATGCATTTGTCTTTTGCCACAACACTAACTTCCTGCTTAGGGCACATATTCATGATTATATCAAATAATAAAAAAATAAAGTACAACCTACAATGTGGCAGATGTGTATTGTAGTAGTGGGAGTGGGGGACTGGCATGGTGTGATTTATGTATGTGTATTGTTTTTACCATTGTCATACGCTATCCTCCTTCTCAGATTATTGACACACATTACTTATCGGTCATAGCAGTGGTCCCAGGTGGGGTATATGGTAGCAACCCTTCTTCACATCCCTCCTTCACCTCCTCATCTATGCTGCATTAATATATTTTTACTGGCTTTGTCTGTCATGTATGGTATCTGCTCCCTGATATTCAGATGGTATGAGATGTTGGTTCATTTTTAAGAATGTTAGTCTCCCAATATTTCTGCTTGATAGCCATGTCCTGTGGTCATTGACAATATAACCAGCCACACTGAAAACCCTCTCAGACTCAATGCTTGCTGGAGGACAACTGAGGGTTTACACAGTACGTGTCAATTCTGGCCACACACACTGCTTTGTTTGCCAGTATTCCATGGGGTCATTGTTTCTGCCTAAAATGTAGCTATCCTGCAAGTATGCAGAAACCATCTCATATGCAGTGGGACCACTTCTAAGAGCTACACTGTGTTCCTGTGTGTAAGTTACCAACCCATTCTCAAGGAGAAAGTCCCAAAGAAATCTACTGCCACTAGTGCCACCACCACTACTACCAATGTTGGGTTTTTGCCGCTCTTGGGGAGACCCATGATTAATTGCCCTGTGTTCCAAATGGGATATTCAGGTTGATGATGTAGCTGTTTCTGCTGGTTGAAATGCTTTGCTGCCTTCCTTTTCATTATACTGTCTAGATGTTTGCTGTTCCCTCACTTTCTCTCTCTCATCCTCCATAATGCAACCTTCCACTCGATCAATAAGCATGTCTCGATATTCCTTGACAGTCTTTGAAGCCGGGGGTCCAGCAAAGTGGCAAGAATGTATTCCTCATTGCTTTTTATGGATACTATGCGAGGATCTTGTTCAAAGCATGCTAACATGTCCTTTACCAGCTGGTGAATGTGTCTGTTGTCATTATTGTAAGAATCCTTAGCCATGCTCCTCATTTTATACTGCAATAAAAATATCAGTGGTAGAATGTCACTAATTCCTGCCCCAATGTGACTCGGTTTCAGCAGCTCACATACATCACATATTAGTTGCCATTGGCCAGGTGACAAAGAGGCTCCCTCCAAAGCCTTCCAGTTTTGCATGGTGTACTCGCTAATGGTCTTATTCTGCTCCTACAAATGCTCTAGCATGTACATTGTGAAATTCCACCTGATATGGACCTCTATTTTCAGCCAGTGATGGGGCAGGTTGTTATGCTCTTGTATAGAATATAGAGCATTGCGTGCACTGAAGAAGCAACTAAAATGGGAACAGATTTTGCAAGCAATAGTAAGCATCTCTTTGAGGGCTTCGGATTCTACCAGGAATCTGGTCACAACTAAATTTAGCACATGGGCAAAGCTGGGAGCCGTTATCAGTGACACAAAACCAGCTTTTAAGGAGCGGGACATAAACCATTCCTCTATCACCTGCTCTAGCTTATTTAGAATATCTACAGCTTCGTGGGACTGTCTCTCAAAACTCTGCATGCACAAGGTGGTGTGATGATGGTATGGGCTATCCTGCTGCTGCAACCTTTTAATCACACTGCCACAACTAGAAGCACGATTACTAACGTTCACCTGATGCTGAAAGCTAGTGTTGTCCATCGTTGGTGCTGGGAGGGAAACCCAGTGAGCAGTCACAATCATATAATGTGAGCTCTGCCCACTTGTCCACATATCTGTTGTCTGGTGGATTTTCTTGCCATACGTACTTTTCAGCCCTTTGCCCACCACACTAACCACCTGCTTGTACAATTCAGACACAGCCGTCTGGGAAAAATAAGTGCGGCTTGGGATATTCCAGCGTGGCACTACACATGACATCAGTTCTTTGAAACCTCAGTTTTCTACAAAACGAATACGGCAGTTTTAGTGAGGTTTTTGACTCCTTCCCAGGAACTCAGGTAGTGTGGTTTGGCAGGACATGGTAGAAGAAGCCTGAAACTTTATTGCCACTGGACACCCATCAATGTTCTTCTGGACCATAACCCTTCCAGTGTACAAGATATTGTAGGTGATCTCTGACTCTATGAGAGTCTAGAATGCTTTGTACCTCATACTCCTCATGATCCTCTACCTGTATTGGCCCAGGCTGAACTGGCGCAGAAGTGTAGAGGTTACAGATCAATGGCTTAAGTAAAGATAAAGAAAAATAAAAATGAAACACACTGTGAGTGCGCATACCAGCAGGAAGATCCAGGGTATACGTGACAGGGTTCACTCTACAAAGAACCCGGTATGGGCCTACAAAATGAGGGGCCAGTTCCTTACAAGGCACTTGGAGGTTCAGATTACAGGAAGATAACCATACCCTCTCCCCTACTTGAAAGACTGGAACCGGAAGTCTCCTATGGTCTGCGTGTCTCTGATAGCGATGCGTGGATCTTTGTAAAGCTCTTTGAACCCTTACCCAAGTGGAGCTGAGTTGCCTAAAATGCTCATCCAGAGCCGGAATATCTTGTGCCTCAAAGGAGTCAGGAAGCAATGATGGTTGGAAACCATAGTTGATAAGAAAAGGGGAATTCTGAGAGGAGGAGTTCAAGGCACAGGTCCTGGCAAACTCAGCCTACAGTAACAAGGTCACCCAGTTATTGTGATGGTCCGAAATGAAGCAGTGCAGAAACTGTTCCAACCCTTGGTTGTAACTCTCAGCAGCACCGTTCGACTGGGGGTGTTAGGCAGAGGAGAAAGAGAGCTGGATACCCATCTGATTACAGAAAGACCTCCAGAAATGGGACACAAACTGACTTCCTCAATCTAAGACCAACACCTTGGGCATTCCCTGGAGTCAAAACACCTCTTTAACAAAGACCTCGGCCAACTCCCTGGAGGAAGGAATTCCCTTAAGAGGGACAAAGTGAGCCATCTTGGAAAACTGATCAACTGTCATCAGAATGACCGTGTAACTCTTGGAAGCCGGCAGCTCAACCATAAAGTCTATGGACAAGTGAGACCAAGGACGCTCGTCATTGGGAACTGTTTGAAGTAGAACCACCAGAAGATGTCTAGGGGTTTTAGCACGAGCACAAGTGGAACATGCTGCTACAAAGGCTGAACAGTCTGCCCTCAGACTGTTCAGCCTTCAATCAATTGGTTAACGAACAATATGTGCAGCTGCCTTTGAGGAGTGATACGTCTCTAGCAATCTGTTGTGAAGGGACTCAGGTACAAAACATTTACCGCTGGGCTTATCCGCAGGAGCTGATCTGCCTGAACATAGCATCTGCTCTAACAATCTTCGTGCCAGGAAGATATCAAAGCACATAACTGAATCTGGACAGAAACAACGCCCACCTGGCCTGTTGTGGAGACAGCCTCTTTGCTATCAGATTCTTATAGTCAGTGAGAATCACGATTGGGGATCTCGTCCCTTCTAGTAGGTAACGACATTCTCGGAGTGCGAGGATAATGGCCAGGAGCTCACGATTGCCATTGTCATACAGACTCTGATCTTTAGACAATTTTTTAGAAAAAACCCACATGAAAGTAAGGGCTTACCAGGGCCTGAGCGCTGGGATAGGAGGGAGCCTACTCCTGACTAAGACGCATCAACCTCCAGGGTAAAGGGTAGAGCGGGGTTGGGAAGAGACAAGATAGGAGCCCTTGCGAAAGCAGACTTCAAATCCTCAACTGCCCGAAGTGTACTGGGGGACCATTCAGACGTGTTCGCCCCCTTGTGTGTCATGTCAGTGAGTGGCTTAACCACTGTGGAAAAGTTTTTATAAATTTCCTATAATAGTGAAACCCAAAAATCTCTGTATGGCTTTTAACCCCACCGGGCGGGGCCATTGCAGAAGAGCTGAGAGTTTTTGTGGGTCCATAGCTAGTCTAGATGAGGAAATCACATAACCCAAGAACGTCACCTGAGTTTTATGGAATTAACTCTTTTCTAACTTACAGAACAAATTGTTCTCCCTCAAAAGTTGCATGACTGATGCAACATCCTCCCGATGTGTTGCCAGGTTCGAAGAATGGATTAGGATATCATCCATATAGACTACTTTGTAGCAAATCTCTCAGTACATCGTTAATGAATTTATGGAAGACAGCCGGAGCATTACATAAACCAAATGGCATAACCAAATATTCATAGTGTCCTCTGTGAGTATTAAATGCTGATTTCCACTCGTCTCCCAACTTGATTCCTACAAGGTTAAAAGCTGCCCTTAAATCAAGCTTGATGAACACTGTGGAACCCTTTATTCGGTCGAACAACTCTGTAATCAAAGGCATGGGGTAAGCATTCTTGACCATAAGTTTATTCAGTCCTCTGTAGTCAATGCAAGGTCTTAGCTCTCCATCATTTTTCTTTCCAAATAAGATTCCTGCACCAGCAGGTTTGCAAATAATCACTGTGGCTAGGGCATCGGCCACATAGTCCTCCATCTCTTGATTCTCCTCCACCGATACGTACACCCTCTTGAAGGTATGGCACCTGGTATCAAATTAATAGTACAGTCGTATGCCCTGTGTATAGGCAATGTACTAGCCTCTACCTTATTGAATACCTCACTGAAAGACTGATACTCTGAAGGTAATGAGGAAGAGGTACAAAAGAACTTAGTAGGTTGCAGAAGGCAGGACTCAGCACAATAGGATGACCAAGACAGAATGTTGCACATTTGCCAATTTATTCTGGGGTTGTGTGTCTGTAGCCAGGAGAACCCCAGAATGATAGCATAGTGAGGAGACGTTATTATCTGGAATTGTAGGGTCTCCATGTGGAGATGTCTCATGTGTCACATGTGATGGTTGCAATGGTCTCCCGTCAATAGCCTCAATGGCCAGTGGAGATGAATGAGGTATCAACGGAATAGAATGTTTGGTAGCAACCTCTGCATGGGACAAGACCACAACAAGTGACCTGCCTTACCACAGTAAAGGCAAAGGCCCTCTCTTCTATGGAAGGCCGTCTCCTCCCTGGAAAGACTCCTGAACCCCAGTTGCATCGGTTCGGTCCTGATGGGCTCAGCACTAGGAGGCATGGGAGGCAAGGGAGGATTGGATGGGAACATAAAATTAGGTGCCAATCGGGAGGAAGACTTACACATCCGTTCTTTGAATGAAGATCTCTCTCTAATCCTGGTATCGATCAGAATCGAAAAGGTGATGAGTTCATCTAAGTCCTCTGGCAGCTCACAGGTTGCCGTCTCATCTTTGATCGAGTCATTTAGCCCTTGCAAGAAAACAGCTACTAGAGCCTTGTTGTTCTATTACACCTTTGCCACTAGAGTGCAAAATTTGATTGCGTACTCGGCTACCGTGCGTGAGCCCTGGCGGATAGTCATGAGTACTTTCACAGTCGACATTGCCCGGGCTGAAACATCAAAGACCCTACTGAATGCAATCACAAATTGCATGATATTAGAAATTATGGGTTTCTCTGTTTCCCATAAAGGACTGGCCCAAGCCAATGCTTTACCCGACAGGAGAGAAATCATGAAGCCAACTTTGCTTTGTTCGCTCGGAAAAGCATTCGGTAGCAACTCCAGAAAAATGCCCAATTGGTTGATGAAACCACGACAGACTGTAGTCTCCCCATCATAGTGTTGAGGGAGTGGAGTGGATCTGGACAGCCCTCGGAACGCACTGCAAACACTGCCGGTGCAGGGTCAGGGGAGGCCACCGGTTGCCATGCAGCCCTATCAAGGTGTGCCATGTGATTAAGAAGGGTTTGAATAGCAAAGGAAAGCTGATCAATACATTGATCTTGTACGTCCATTCTGGCCAGATTGCTAGGTACCTGTGGGTTGCCTGTACCTTCAGTCCTCATGGCCCTTTCGTACTGTCATGGTGGCTCAGACAAATAATGACTCTGGCAGGTACAGTTAAGATCAACACCACTTTATTAAAAGATATATATATATATATATATATATATATATATATATATATATATAGGCAAATAAGCACTTCCCCAACCTTTCCCGGGGTCAAGAGTGGAGGCAGTGCTACAGTCCACTATCCAGGAGCTGACACTGAACCTAACCAGGAGCTGACACTGAACCTAACAAGCCAAGGGTCATACACGGATCAGAGTCAGCAGCCAAGCACGGGTCACAACATAAAGCGGAAACTAGCAATGCTCAGATACACCACGAAAGGGCACTGAAGCTAGGTCTGAAGGCTGCATATAAGGCCTACCAGAAAGGCGGAACATGAATTGGCCAATTAGGCCACTGTACAAAATAGCGAGAGTGCTGTAGTGATGCGCGTATGCAAACAGGAAGGCCATTAGACAAGTAGCGACCAGACATGCTGCTGCAGAGCCATAAGAGGGGATAAGGCAGATAACGCTACAGGAGATAGATCACAGCCACCGTGATATTTCCCCAGACTTCCCCACCCAGCACAGAGACAATAACGGCAAGATCAGCAAGCAAATAGGTCCCCATCTGCCTGTGCCTTGCCAGTCAGTTAATCTGAATTTTGGGGTATTATTTGGGGTCAACCTCCTTCCTCCCTTCTTCTTTCCAGAGTGCCCCACTGACTCTCCTAATACAGGGAACAAATGTCTTACCTAAAAGATTCCCTAAACCAAACTTCAATTCCCCTATCTTCTCTAGCTCAAACAAGGTGCTGCTGTTTCCTCTCATAAATCTATGAGAGCCTGACAGCCTTTTATATGGCTGTAGAAAAGTTTTGTGTGGTGGAGAAAACATTTCTTCCCATTGATTTCTATGTACAATGAGCTAGTCAAAAAAGGAGGAAAAAAGCAGAAAAACGGCACTTTTCACAGGAAATTATTTTCCAAGCTGAAAGTGCCATTATTCTCCGATTTCAGTTTGAGGAGAAAATTTTCACCCATCCCTACTGATGAACAAATATGGTATATTGGGGCTTTGAGGCCTGCGAGGAGCCTTCAAATATTTTGCTGTCCAGGATACTCCAGTCAACAGAAAATGTAATTGGCTGCGAGTTGTAGCTGCTTTTGCTGAAAATGACTTGTGGTACTCGAAAAGCATAGTACCCCCATACTTATATTCTAGGTCCATAATGCTGTAAATATACTGAACTTACTCCTGATGCTAATGAAGAAAGTCGGAGCAGTGTATGTTGAGGTATATGCTAAATGCCAATACAAATTCAGAGATGTATAGTCTACTTGGCACTTGATGGTCTTTGGACTTTAATTTGACTGAGGTGTCTCTGTAACTGGTGGTCTTACGTTCCACCAAATCCTGGAAGACAGGATAGAGATCAGATTGATATCTTTACCCTTGATGCTATCCCTATAAAGCTGTTGTGGGGCTATGTGAGCTTGATTAACCCTAGCGGAAGAGCTGGAGGGTGTACCTGGTACAGGTATGTCTTCTTGAGCCAGAGGATTGAGCCTTGAATATTGACTACTGCCAAGCTTAGATCTAACAGGAGGTGGTCTATGTTATACAATTAGCATTGGGTGTGAGAGGTGGGTGGGGATGGGGAAGGGACAGGGAGGGAGAAGGATAAGGTGTGACTGGGGCTGGAATGGGGGGTAGGCAGGAAAGTTCCACCTTCCTGGCAGATGCCGGGTATCTGATATTCCTGTGAGTTCATTCAGCCATCAGTGAGGGCACTGTCCATTCTCTCAGGTTCAGCCCACTAGGTCTTGGTGATGCCTGGGGATCTACGGAGGATGTCTCTGAATCTGATGTTGCCTGGTGCTCATGGTCCGGCATCCTAAATGATACACAAGGAAGGAGATAGAAAAGCATGAAGGAATAGCACCCTGAAGAAGGGGAAAGGGGAAGCTTGCAGTGTGACAGCCATTCTGAAGTTGGGGACTCTCCTTGTAAATCCTGAATGCAGTCTCACATACACGTACAAGTTTGTTGTTTTTTTTTTTTGAAAGGTTGTGAGGCTGGTGCAAATAGTGAAATAGAAGGATGGTATTAGCCCATAGAGTATTGGGAGAGCTGCCTCTGATAGAAGGGGTGTGGTGATGGGTTGAGGTGATTGGGATGGGTGACTACGTTGGGGGAGCGGAGGTGGCTCCCACGGGGAGGTGGGGAGTAATGAGTGCTTTTGGCCTCTGATAGGAGATGAAGAGTGATTGGAGAAGTTTTGAAGCTGTAAAGATGTAAGGAGTGGCTGAAGTTCTTACGTCCATTGCTAATACATGAGAAGTGGTGAGGGTACCTTCTACAGCTACTAAGAGGTAGGGAGTGTCTAAGGGTCTATTGGTCTCTGTGAAGAGGCAAGGAGTAGTGCTGGGTCCTTCGGCTTCTGCAAAGAGGTAAGAAGAGGAGAGGAGTTATTTGGCCTCCACGAAGAGGTAAGGAGAGGTGAGGGGTCCTTTGGCTTCTTCTAAAAGGTAAGGAGAGGTGAGGGGTCCTTCAGCCTCTGCTAAGAGGTAAGGAAAGATAAGAGGTCCTGGCTTCTGTGATGAGAAAATGTATTGGTGAGGGGTTAACTTCTGGGAAGAGGTGGCCCCCTTTTTTAATAAGGTAAGGAAGGGGAAGGAAGAGAAAGTGATGAAGTAAATAAGTGAAAAATGAAAGCTTGTTAAAAAAATATATGATACCTGCTGCTACTGATGAAAAAGTTGACTGGTTGAATGGAGGTACTGTAGGGGAAGCATACATATTTTGAGTGAAAAACTTTTTTTTGTAATGGGGGTAGGTAAATGAATATGGAAGGAAGGGGTAGTGTGTGTCAGGGTTGGGTGAAGGTCTATGGTGCTGGGAGCATGCCCAAGCTGACATACTGTATCTTTCTGAAGATGTTCGACTGAAAACTGGTGGGGGAAGCATAGTATAAAGTAAATAGAGTAGGACATAATGCCATGATGCTGGTAGATTATAATAATATTATAATAATAGCATGCATGGCTACTAATTACCTGGCTAAATGGGGTGCAGGACTTGTATCGTGGCAGTTCAAAAATTCTGTTAGTCAACCTCATAGAAAGGAACTGAAGAAACTGTAAGTTTGAATAGTGCTTGTTCCGGATAGCAGGCTCTATAATATATAACAATTATATATATATATATATATATATATATATATATATATATATATATATATATATACCTGATAGATGCAGAAGTATAGAATATGGTCCATGAGTCTATGGGGAGATGCTCTGATGAGGCCTGAAGAGGAAATTGAAGGCTCTGCCTACCAGCTTAATGAGGAAGCGGAATAGTGAAACCTAGAGGTATAATATAACAATTTGGCCAGTGCAGGGAGTGAGGCTGCTGGGTATGAGTGGTGGAGAAGTGATAGGTGACTTAATAAAATGGGAGGAATGGATGTCCAAAAATATAAGGGGAACCTGAGTACTAAATCGGGGTGGGCAGGATAGTCTGCCGAGTGTTACGTGAGAACCTGAGGACTGATGAAAGTGGATTGAGGGATCATTCTGATGACTGAGGAGGCAGAAGGTAGCCTGAACTTTGTAGGTACTAAGGGGAGGAAGGGCGTTAGAGTAAGAATTGGACTGATAGTAAAAAAGAACCAAATTTAGTGTGTGCACTTACAGGTTTCCCTGGAAACGATGACCAGAAGAGGAAGTGATTGCAAGTGATGCTGGGAAATTCCAATGAGAGAGAACTCAAGGTGACTTGAGCTTTGGTGGGAAGGGCTGCTGCCCGTATTTAAGGGCTTGCAGCCTCTGTGACAAATACAGGCCAGGCCTTAAACATAGACTGCATAGGTAAGTGTATAAAAACTGATCAGAAAAAAACAGTAGATGATCATAATAATAAACATAAAACATAGTAACAAAGCAACATAGTAGATGAGGCTGTAAAAAGATGGGGTCATCTCAGCCCCAGTTGAGACAGAGGAAGGGGGGAAAAATCTATAAAGTCATTTCCAGTGAAGCCCCAAATTGGCAAAACATTTTCTTCCCTCACTTCAAAAGGTAGTTTCTTCTCGAACATCTTATCTGCTTTGAAATCTACTGTCATCATAATTCTTGCTACAAAGGTATCCATTACCTTTTTGAAACACTAATTCACAATATTTTTCATTGCTTCAAATGGGGGCAAAATATAGTGCCTAATGTTTAATGTTTTTTCACAGCATCAGATGATATATGCCCTTAACACTTTCAGTCCAAATCTCCCTGTTATAAGCAATTGTTTTGCTGGTTCTGTCTCTAACTTCAAAGGAGCTTTTTGACATATTTGGTGTATGTGCAGTAAAAAAAAAAAAAAATGTAGCATCACAGTGTATTATTTATTTCTTGACATTTCAAACCATGGATCTAGAAACTATGTAACAGAAGTAGTTTACAATTTGGGATTCTGGAATGTTATGGCCAGATAGCTGTTTGAAGCTTTTGATCATGGTCAGTCAGTCTTTAGACCTACAACTGTTGGGTAAAATAATCCCTAATCGATCAGCAGCTGGTTAGGGATTATGGGAATTCTAAACTATAACTACTAGATTTCCAAATATTGACTACCCCTGCACTAGATAAAAAGTTTCTAACCTGTATGTGTACTAGTAAGCAAAGTTCTCCAAAACAAAACCTCATACAATGCTGCAATAACTGGGTAATATCATGAAAATATGGGTTACAGCTGAATATATATTCCCCATCACTGCCATATGTTTACTCTGCTATTATTGTATTACTATTATTTTTGTATTATTAGTAGTAGTAGTAGTAGTATTGGAAATTCTATATCTAAAATGTATGAAATATATAGAAGTATTTAGATTGTTGATTGTTCCTATTTGCACAAGCATATTAGCTTTGTTTTTTATACATATCCTATATAATAATTCGCTAGGATGTTTGTCATGATGCAGTCTTGCACAGTAGAGACTGCCCGCGTTCGGTAAAGCAATGCGTTGCGTACCCCATTGGCACTCAAAAGGTTAACACTACCCGGACCTTGGCCCGTGTACACGGGCTTTTACACTATTAGTAGATAAAAAGGAACAATTCTCACTAACTTTTTAAACATTTTTATATAAAATTAAATCATTATTTAAGGAAGGCAGCTGAGAGAGGGAAGACTGTAGAACATATTTTCCAATTTGTTGAGAGCTTTCACACTTTAATTAATACTCTACCCCCAATACATAAATAGGTATAGATAAATGCACAATATGCTTCCATTTTATCAGCAACCAATAAAGGAACAAGAGGTATAATATATCCTATAATAGTGATACTATCTCACCAGTCTTCTAATACAGGAAATACATCTAACTATAATAAACAGAAACATATTAGTGCAGTACATATATATGAAAAATCAATATTAATAACATGAAAGGAAACATAATTGTCTGTTTTATTCTCATGGAATTTTTAATCATTTTCATTATGATAATCTGCTCTGCACAATTAAGTTATTGAGTATGACGTAGTATATTGCATAGAAATGTTTAGTATATTCATGACTAGATTCCTTCTAGTTAAGTAGAAGGAAAAATACCTGTAGGTGTGTTTATAGGTAGGCAATTTTTAAACAGAGGAAATAAAAGAAAGATTCAATGCATGTTGAAATAAATTACTAAAATGCCATCTAATGATATAAAATAGTTTGTTATTTTGTGGGAATGGAATAACACAGAATACGAGGGATAGTTTGTGAATATTTTGGACAATGTAAACATCACTTTATTACAGTATGAAAATTGTTTGCTTACGCCATCTGTATAGAATGGAAAAGTGTTTCATGACAGTAATTTGGACTGTAAAGTGTTATAATGTACAGTCATTTCACTCAAGAGAATACATACAAGCTCTGAAATATAAATGTGTCCCTTAAATATAAAAACACAAATATGTTTGTTTTTTTTAATTTATTTACTGATATTAGCTTGCATGCCTACTACCCATTATAAGCTAATAATTAGATGTCATTATATATTTACAAAATAAACAAATTACCTTGGACTCAGAAGAGAGGATGTGGGATGGACAGAGGAATATGAGAGGTTGGCAGGAGGGAGGAAGGAGAGAGGCCGATAAAAAGAAAACCAGAAGTAAGGCATGGAACGGTCTGTAAGGAGAAAGTGAAAGGTAGGGTGTTAGGAGACATAGATAAAGTGGCAAGGTAGAACATATGGGCTGAGGTCTCCAACATTTTATTTAGTGGTATTTACTTTTAATCAATGAAACATTACTGAGCTACTATAAAACATATATTGAATATACTGTATGTGAATTTATAACCATACAAATAAAACTTTCCCCAAAGCTGTTCTTACCTACAAAGTGCTGCACAGAAAACAAGTGATGTTCTTAACAGCTCGGGGTCATAAAATCCTATGATAATAAGAAGAAATCTATATTCACTGTAGTAGACAAAACCTGTGACTCTCCAGTGAAACACAGATTTTCTGTTTGATAGTGCTTTCCCATCCTTCCCAGCAGGGGCGGATTGTCCTAGCAGGGGATCGAGCATCCCCTGGTGGGCCTCCCAGTTACGGGCTGGTAGGGAGATCATATAATCTCACCTATCTAGTAGATAACTCTGTGGATGTGTGTCACAATTCCTCTGAGCTGTGCAGCAGTGAAGACCTGCTCCTCTCCTCTGTAATTGTCCCACCAAGGCTGACTTAATGGGCACTGCTCTGCCTGCAGTGTGTGTCCTGGTGCAGTGCATGATTATCAGGTAGAGCTTCTGGGTTGCAGTTTCAAATGGTATTATTTATTTTTTCTTAACTAACTGTGCTGTTTCTAGAGAGGCTTAATTATCATCTGTTACCCCTTTAATGCCTGTATGATTTAGAGAGGTATAAATCATTTATTAACCCTTTGCATGCCAGAGAGGATTACATCAATGTTTTATTCTGCTATTAACCCACTGAATTCCTCATAGGTGCAGTACCTCACTGTTTAACACCTTGTATGCTAGAGAGGCATAATTCATGAGTACATGACCCCTTGTATGTCAGAAAGGTGAATAAAGATGTTAATTACTGATTAATTATGCCTCTTTAGCACATAAGGGGTTATTCAAATAGGTTGTGCACCTATGGGACAATCAATGGGTTAATCGCAGAACACATTACTGTACACCTCTCTGGCATGCAAGGGGTTAATAACTGATAATTTATTGCATACAGTAGGTTAAGAGGTTAATAGATAAGCATTTATGCATATTTATGCTGATCAGTGCACCACGGCACTCTAATACCAGCTAGCGGGCCAGTTAAATAAAAAAAATCCCCCGGGCTGGTATTGCACCACAATCTGCCCCTGCTTGCCAACACTACCCCGTATTACTGTAAATGTTTAAAGTTATTTGAGTGGTTTATTAAAACATTTAATGAATATAATAGAAAGTGACTTTGTTACATTGGATGCATGAATATAGAGTTACACTGTGGTTCTTACCCACTTTGAAACCACATTTCCCAAAGCACTTACTATACAAATCATTTTTACAAAGCATGCAGAACAATCTGTAAGCAGATATTATGGCAGTGGGGCAGAAACACAATGTAAATGCTATGAGGCACTCGTCTGCATTATTATCAGCTCTCTGATTGACCAGTTCTAGGTACCACAGATGAAAACTGTGCCCATATTAGTTGCAGCCAAATGCAGAGTAGATTTCAACCACTGGGCTTATCTCTGGAAGGCCAGATAGCTTGATACCTGATTGGACTGGAGAGAGCCACTAACTGGTATCCAGAGTGCTATCAGTGGTTCTAATGGCAGAGACCCCTGAAATAGGCAGTATGGCTGTGGGGACAAGCGCTTCGGACAAGGGCAGACAGAAGATGTGTATATAACTTGCTTAACATTCTTCTAGGAAATAACGAGACAATGGAGCTCATGTTCTCTGAAGATAGGTAGTGCCAAGAGTGTGTAATTTCTGCTTAATCAGATGCCTATCACTAAACTCTGATATGTTTCCTCAATTACTAAACCACAAGCCCCTCACCATTTCTTTTTAGCTGATATTATTGAAGGGATCTCTGAGATGTTTACCTTTCATTCTTATTCTCAGTCTACATCATTTAGGCCACAAAAATATTTTAAAAATCTAAATAAATAGGTTGCAAAAAAAGGGGATTGATCTTCATTTTTTTAAGTAATTACATGCCATTTTATTCTACACTTAACTGAGCATATGTTGCCATTTTCTGCTTCCTTACATTCATGAATGAAAAATGTGATAATCAGGATTCTCACCTGTCAACAACAATTGGTGACTTATGGGCACTAGGTACAATGCTAGTTAACTCAGAAAGCATCTAAGAAGGACACTCAGACCAGTGATATAACATTTTAGATTTTTAGCTTACTTGGGCTTCAGACTTACGGTAAATCCCCTTGCTTTGGGTGACCATTTAATTATCATTTAATAATTACAATTTTGAATACAATTCAAAATTGTGAGTATAAGCTTATATAAGTAAATGTATCATATCATTAAATATTGAGTGTTTATAGACATATTTATACAGTTAAAGGCATAGAGAATCATGGCAAATCTGAGAGAGAGTCTTATATGTCTAGATTTTTGGTCAACATATAGACAAATGGTTTAACCCCTTAGCGACCCTTGACGTACCAGGACCGTCAAGGGTAAATGTGACCGAACGACCCTTGACGGTCCCGGTACGTCAAGGGTTAAACTCTCCCATCGCGGCCGCACGGAGCGATGGGAGAGCACGGGCTGCTTGTTACTAAGTGTCCCGATACCGGGACACTTAGTAACAACCAGTAAAAAGTTTGTTGCAACATGCGATTCGCTTGATGAGCGAATCACATGTTGCAAATGCTGATTGACAGGGACAGTATTTGTAAATACTGTCCCTGTCATATATCTCTGTCTCCCTCCATCTTGCACACTGCTGAGGTGGAGAGAGACAGAGAGAGATTGTGCCATATCGTGTTGAAGCGTTCCAGTGTTCCTGCAAACAGTTTTAAAACACTAAATTAACCATTTGATCACTGTTTTACAGTGATCATCAAGTTCCCCCCCATCTGATCACTTTTAGAGTTATCAATAAACTACAGATCAGCGTCTGCTGATCTTTGGGATACCCCCCATCCCCCTTGTATCCTCTGAATTTTTTTTTTATTTTTTTTACATTTTTTTTTTATTTTTTTTTATTTTTTTTTTTTATTAAAAATTGATTTAAAATATAATTTAGGTAGTTTAGGTAGGTAGGTGGGTAGGTTTAGTGTAGACTTGTGTTAGGGAAAGGTTTAGGGACAGATCTAGGTTTAGGGAAAAAAACAAACAAAAAAACCCCCCAAAAAACCCCAAAAAAACCCAAAAAATACTAAAAAAAAATATATATATAATAAGTATAGTTTAGGTAGGTAGTTTACTTGGGTTAGGTAGGTTCTAGATATACGTAGGTTAGGGTAAGTTTTAGGGTTAGAGTTAGGTTTAGGGATAGCGTTAGAGTAAGGAAAAAAAAATTTAGTGGGCAAAATGCAGCGCACTTATAGCGTTGAAGAGGCATATGCCTTTTTGGCATCTGACTCAGAGGCAACAGATACTGCGTCAGATTTTGAAATAGAGCAGTTTTCAGAAACTGAGAGCAGCTCTACTGACGACGCTGGGCCTTCTATCAAAAAAAGACGCACTGCCCCAAGAGCTGCCCTGGCAACTGCCCCAGCACCTGCCAAAAATCCTGCCCCAGCACCTGCCACAAATCCTGCCACAAGATCTGCCAAAAATCCTGTCACAAGATCTGCCAAAAGACTTTGCAAAATACCTGCCAAAAGGAATGCCCCAAGTGCTGCCCCAAGAGCTGCCCTGGCAATTGCCCCAGCACCTGCAAAAAGATCTGGCCAAAGAAATGCCCCAACACCAGCCACTCCTGATCATAATGATTGGGTATCCCCAATAAATTTTTGCCCACAAATACCAGAATTTACAGGCACCCCAGGGATTCAAATTGATGTTGAGGGATTTAACTATGATAATTTTTTTGATTTATTTTTGGGGGAAGACCTTTTAGGGGAAATTGTGTCCCAAACCAACTTGTATGCAGCCCAGTATACTGCCGCCAACCCTACAGCTTTTGTAGTTAAGGAAGAAATATGGAAACCCATAGACTTCATAGAATTTAAGCAATTCTGGGCCTTAATAATGGCAATGGGTATAATAAAAAAGCCCAGTATCCGATCCTACTGGAGCAAAAACCCCGTATGTGATACCCCTATATTCCCCAAGACTATGACCAGGTCCAGATTTGAAATCATTTTGCACTTTATGCATTTTAACGATAATACCCTGTGCCCCACAAAAGAACACCCCCAGTATGATAGACTATACAAAATTCGTCCCCTAATAAGCCATTTACAGAAAAAGTTTGCCCAAGTGTATATGCCCCAAAAAGAAATTAGTGTAGATGAATCCCTAATGAAATACAAAGGCAGGTTAGGGTTCAAGCAGTACATTCCCTCAAAGCGATCCAAATTTGGTGTCAAATTTTATAAATTGTGCGAAAGTGCCACAGGCTACACCCAGGCTTTTAGAATTTATGAGGGCAAGGACAGCAAACTTGATCCTCCTGGGTGCCCCGAATTTATGGGAACAAGTGGGAAAATAGTTTGGGATTTAATTTACCCCTTATTAAATAAAGGTTATCAATTATTTGTTGATAATTATTACACCAGCCCCCTTTTATTTAGGTCTCTGTTTTATTTTGACACCGTGGCCTGTGGCACTGTCAGACGCAATTGCAGGGAGTTTCCCAAAATACTCATAGATACCAAATTAAAAACTGGGACGTCATCATCTTTGTGCCAACAGGAGCTGCTGGCAGTGAAGTTTAGGGACAAAAAAGAGGTCTACATGCTGACCACAATGCATGAGGACAGATCTGTGGCAGTCACTGTTCGTGGCAGGACAGTGGTAATAAGAAAGCCAGTCTGCATCAGGGACTATAATAAAAACATGGGGGGAGTTGATCTGAGTGATCAACTAATGCAGCCATACCTCGCAATGAGGAAGTGTAGGGCATGGTATAAAAAAGTTACCATCTATTTGATGCAGACTGCTGTACATAATTCCTTTTTACTTTTTAAGCTGGCAAACCCCAATCAAACATGTAGCTTTTTACAGTACCAGCTACAACTTATTTCCATATTTTTATTTCAAGGTGCGTCTGAAATAATTCCACCAAGACCCGGGTTAGTACATTTTATTTATAAAATCCCCCCAACTCCCCAAAAGAACAAACCACAGAAGCGCTGCAGGGTTTGCTACAGAAAGGGAATACGGACAGACACCACCACTTACTGTCCTGATTGCCCTTCCAAACCTGGCCTCTGCATTGGTGACTGTTTCAAGGAATACCATTCAGGCACAATGCAGTAGTGCTGTAAAGGTTCTTTTATTATTTGGCCACTTTTTTCCCCTGAAATATCCTGTTTTTTATTTTTCAAAACACATCCCTCCTTAGATCTAACACTATCAAAATTTATCTCTGATAATGGAAACACACATGTTCCCTACTGGGCCTAGTAGCTCCCCCAAACCCTGACAAACCTATGCATATGGGGCATTGCCGTACTCAGACAATGTAACTCAACACTAATGTAAAGCATTTAAAAAATCTGCAAATATAATCTGATTGAAATCCAGAGCAACACTAAAATAGAAATGTGAAAAATGGTGTTTCTCTGCCTTACTGCAGATTTTGGGAGGGATTGGTGATACAGTGGCAGCGAAAAAATTGATAAGATGCAAATAGAATGAAAGCCAGGGTTGTCTACTCTTCTACAAAATATACTTTTGGGGGTAAAATTAATTGCAGCATTGCCAAACAGACCGAAATGAGACAAGGCACCAGCTGTAAAAATGGCATGTCTGTAAAAGGAAACTAACATGTTCCAACTGGGCCCAGTAGCTCCCCCAAAACCCCGACAAACCTATGTATATGGGGTATTGCCGTAATTAGAAGAAGGAGCCGAACACTAATCAATGCAGTTTATAAAATCTTCACCTGTTCTGTGCTTGAAATTCACATCAACATTGAAGGCAAAGCGTGAAAAATGCTGAATTTTTTTACTTACGTCAAGTTTTCACAGGCTTGGTGGTAAAATGGCTGTTTTCAAGATTTGAAAACACACCTAAAATGAAAGCCTGGGGTGTCTACTTTCAAAAAATATCCACTTTTGGGGGGAAATCTTAAAAAAGAGCAGTGTTACACAGCCCAAATGAGAAATGGCACCAGTAACGCAAGCTGTGAAGATTCAAAGTGTGAACCTGGAAACGCGCATGTTCCAATTTGGGACCCGTAACTCCCACAAACCATGAGAAAGCTATACATATGGGGTATTGCCGTACTCAGAAGAAGGAGCTGAACACTAATCAATGCAGTTTATAAAATCTTCACCTGTTCTGTGCTTGAAATTCACATCAACATTGAAGGCAAAGCGTGAAAAATGCTGAATTTTTTTACTTACGTCAAGTTTTCACAGGCTTGGTGGTAAAATGGCTGTTTGCAAGATTTGAAAACACACCTAAAATGAAAGCCTGGGGTGTCTACTTTCAAAAAATATCCACTTTTGGGGGGAAATCTTAATAAAGAGCAGTGTTACACAGCCCAAATGAGAAATGGCACCAGTAACGCAAGCTGTGAAGATTCAAAGTGTGAACCTGGAAACGCGCATGTTCCAATTTGGGACCCGTAACTCCCACAAACCATGAGAAAGCTATGCATATGGGGTATTGCCGTACTCAGAAGAAGGAGCTGAACACTAATCAATGCAGTTTATAAAATCTTCACCTGTTCTGTGCTTGAAATTCACATCAACATTGAAGGCAAAGCGTGAAAAATGCTGAATTTTTTTACTTACGTCAAGTTTTCACAGGCTTGGTGGTAAAATGGCTGTTTGCAAGATTTGAAAACACACCTAAAATGAAAGCCTGGGGTGTCTACTTTCAAAAAATATCCACTTTTGGGGGGAACTCTTAAAAAAGAGCAGTGTTACACAGCCCAAATGAGAAATGGCACCAGTAACGCAAGCTGTGAAGATTCAAAGTGTGAACCTGGAAACGCGCATGTTCCAATTTGGGACCCGTAACTCCCACAAACCATGAGAAAGCTATACATATGGGGTATTGCCGTACTCAGAAGAAGGAGCTGAACACTAATCAATGCAGTTTATAAAATCTTCACCTGTTCTGTGCTTGAAATTCACATCAACAATGAAGACAGAGTGTAAAAAACGCTGTTTTTTTTACTTACGTCAAGTTTACGAGAAAGTGGTGGTAAAATGGCTGTGTAAAAAATTTGAAACCACACCTAAAATGAAAGCTGGAGGTGTCTACTTTCCAAAAATAAACACTTTTGGGGGGAAATCCTAAAGTGGAGCACTGGAACATAGCCCAAAATGAGTAATGGCACCAGTTAAGCAGGACTTGAAAATTCAATATTTGTTCAAAATTGGGCCCTGTAGCTCCCCCAAACCTTGAGAAACCTATGCATATGGGGTATTGCTGTACTCAGAAGAAGGAGCTGAACACTAAACAATGCATTTTTAAAAATCTTCACCTATCATGTGCTTGAAATTCACATCAACATTGAAGTGAAAGTGTGAAAAAAGCTGTTTTTTTAACTTACGTCAAGATTTACGAGCGATTGATGGTAAAATGGCTGCGTAAAAAAATTGAAAACATACATAAAATGAAAGCCTGGGGTGTCTACTTTCCAAAAATATATACTTTTGGGGGGAAATCTTAGAGTGGAGCACTGTTACACAGCCCCAAATGAGACATGGCACCAGTGATGCAAGCTGTGAAAATTCAAAGTGTGAAACTGGAAACGTGCATGTTCCAATTTGGGCCCCATAGCTCTCCCAAACCTTGAGAAACCTATGCATATGGGGTATTGCCGTACTCAGAAGAAGGAGCTGAACACTAAACAATGCATTTTTAAAAATCTTCACCTATCATGTGCTTGAAATTCACATCAACATTGAAGTGCAAGTGTGAAAAACGCTGTTTTTTTAACTTACGTCAAGATTTACGAGCGATTGATGGTAAAATGGCTGCGTAAAAAAATTGAAAACATACATAAAATGAAAGCCAGGGGTGTCTACTTTCCAAAAATATATACTTTTGGGGGGAAATCTTAGAGTGGAGCACTGTTACACAGCCCCAAATGAGACATGGCACCAGTGATACAAGCTGTGAAAATTCAAAGTGTGAAACTGGAAACGCGCATGTTCCAATTTGGGCCCCATAGCTCCCGCAAACCTTGAATAACCTATGCATATGGGGTATTGCCGTACTCAGAAGAAGGAGCTGAACACTAAACAATGCATTTTTAAAAATCTTCACCTATCCTGTGCTTGAAATTCACATCAACATTGAAGTGCAAGTGTGAAAAACGGTGTTTTTTTAACTTACGTCAAGATTTACGAGCGATTGGTGGTAAAATGGCTGCGTAAAAAAATTGAAAACATACATAAAATGAAAGCCTGGGGTGTCTACTTTCCAAAAATATATACTTTTGGGGGGAAATCTTAGAGTGGAGCACTGTTACACAGCCCCAAATGAGACATGGCACCAGTGATACAAGCTGTGAAAATTCAAAGTGTGAAACTGGAAACGCGCATGTTCCAATTTGGGCCCCATAGCTCCCGCAAACCTTGAATAACCTATGCATATGGGGTATTGCCGTACTCAGATGAAGGAGCTGAACACTAAACAATGCATTTTTAAAAATCTTCACCTATCCTGTGCTTGAAATTCACATCAACATTGAAGTGCAAGTGTGAAAAACTGTGTTTTTTTAACTTACGTCAAGATTTACGAGCGATTGGTGGTAAAATGGCTGCGTAAAAAAATTGAAAACATACATAAAATGAAAGCCTGGGGTGTCTACTTTCCAAAAAGATATACTTTTGGGGGGAAATCTTAGAGTGGAGCACTGTTACACAGCCCCAAATGAGACATGGCACCAGTGATGCAAGCTGTGAAAATTCAAAGTGTGAAACTGGAAACGCGCATGTTCCAATTTGGACCCCATAGCTCTCCCAAACCTTGAGAAACCTATACATATGGGGTATTGCCGTACTCAGAAGAAGGAGCTGAACACTAAACAATGCATTTTTAAAAATCTTCACCTATCATGTGCTTGAAATTCAAATCAACATTGAAGTGCAAGTGTGAAAAACGCTGTTTTTTTAACTTACTTCAAGATTTACGAGCGATTGGTGGTAAAATGGCTGCGTACAAAAATTGAAACATACATAAAATGAAAGCCTGGGGTGTCTACTTTCCAAAAATATATACTTTTGGGGGGAAATCTTAGAGTGGAGCACTGTTACACAGCCCCAAATGAGACATGGCACCAGTGATGCAAGCTGTGAAAATTCAAAGTGTGAAACTGGAAACGCTCATGTTCCAATTTGGGCCCCGTAGCTCTCCCAAACCTTGAGAAACCTATGCATATGGGGTATTGCCGTACTCAGAAGAAGGAGCTGAACACTAAACAATGCATTTTTAAAAATCTTCACCTATCATGTGCTTGATATCAACAGTAGTATTGAAATGTAAGTGTGAAAACTGCAAAAAAACAAAATATTACCACAATTTTGAAATTTTTTTCTGGAAAAATAGCTGCATGAAAATCTCCAAAATTCTCCTGATTATTTACCTTATGTTGTGTAGTTTTCAGAAACATATACCTTTGTGGGACATTTTTGGTTCTGGCACCGTCAGCTAAGCTATGATGCTCACATGCCAATTGTTGAGAAATTACAAGTTGGAAATAATGGCATCCATCTTGTAATATTTACCTTGTAAATGTGAGGAAGTGATTGAAATACTAGGCATATGGGGTATTCTTATATTCAGGAGAAGCAAATGAATATATTTAGGGGTATTTTTTTGTCATAAACTAATTGTATGCAAATCCTGACACGAAAATATAAGCAAAATGTTGGTTTTTTTTCAATTTTTTTCCTCTTTTTTTCTATTTTAATCAAATTAAACAAGGAGGTATTCATATAATTGTGGTATCAAAAGAAAGCCCTACTTGTGCTTAAAAAAACAGTATATAATTTATGTGGGTGCACAAAAGGAATTAAAGAGAAAATATGGTTGAACAAAGACATAGTCAAAAAAGTCAAAATTGCTCCGGTCCTTAAGTCAAATCAAACTCAGATTTTCCCGGTCCTTAAGGGGTTAAAAAACTCCAATACTTATGTTTATTAAAATCATATGTGCACTGTGATAAAATTATACATACCACAAACACAGAAAATTGCAGAAATAGAGCTGAAAGAATGCACCAGGCGAGACTTGAGGAAAAAGGCTCTACTTACGATCACACTGCATATAGGTAATTGTGGAATACCTTCACAAAGTAAACAAAACTAGCAAAAGCTCAATATTTTACTGACAACTTGAACAGCAACATAACAAAACCAGAAAACCTTTGGAAGGTTCTTATAAACATGTCCCCCCACTAGCCATTCTCATCTGTGAACTAAAAAAATAGGCAAGGGAACAATACAATGCCCCGCAGTAATAGCTAATACATTCAACAGCTACTTTGTTGCATGTGTCACCACCCTAATTGCACAAAAAAGGTAATTCTGAAGTAGAAATGTAAATGTCACCTGCAACCTGGTCTAAAAATACTAGTGAATTAAATTTAATGACAGTAAATGATAGTAAGTGAAATTTATGACCACCTACTCAACCCAAAAATAAAATTTGGGCCTGAACAATTACCTGCAATGTTAATACATCTCTGGGCCTCAGTCATTGCCCATTCAATTGCATCCCTAATTAAGACCTCCCTGTCATCCGGGTATATGATCAAAGCCTGGCAAGTGAGTAGAGTTGTGCCTATACACAAAAGTGGGGATAATAATGCAGAATCAAATTACAGAGCAGTATCACTACTTCCCACATTATTAAAAATCCTACAACCATGTGTCCATGTGCAACTATATAATCAGGCTTTCGTCCAATTCACACAATAGTAACTACCCTCCTAAAAGTATGCAAAGAAATCCAGATTGGCATAACAAATGGTGAACTTACTAGAGATATTTCCTAGATTTTGAAAAGGACTTTGATACAGTAGACCATAATACTTTGATAAGTAAACTCCAAAGTTCAGGGTTGGGTAATCATTATTTAAACTGGTTTTGATCCTATTTATCAAACAAAACACAATATGAGTCAATTGCTGACAATATTTCCCTTCCACTCAAAATAACAAGTGGAGTTCCCTTTGGTTCCATTCCTGGCCCTCTTCTATTTTCTCTATCAATAAATGATCTGACCACAGTTTGAAAAAACATCATCTGTGCACATGTATGCAAATGACATCATAATCTGTGCTACAATTTCAAACATATGCTAAAATTTCCAATGTATTACAGCACGATTTCTATGAAGTTGAAAGATGGATAGCAAAGAACAAACTGTTCTTAAAGACCAACAAAACAGTCACAATGGTATTTGTTACAAAGCACAAACTATATAATCTCCACAATACTCATCTATCCATAGTAACAGAGTCTAATCGTACCTTAGCCCAGGTAGACTCCTACAAATATCTTGGTATGTTGCTTGACCCCAAATTTACTTTTGATCTTCATATTGATAAATTAAAATCCAAAATGTATCCTAAAATAGGTGCTCTGTTTAGCAATAAATCCTGTTTAAACCCCTGTTAAGAAAATGTATTGTTCAACAGATGTGAAACAACTACATACCTATGTTTGGCATTAACAAGTACTTAGGATTCCACTAGAAATAATGTGACACACACGGTGGTAGCTGTAACTATAACAACAGTTTATTGATCTAAGCAAACAAATGGTTAAAAGATACTTAGCTACTTCTGGATTTCTCAGTATGGGAGAGCCCTTCACACAAATCCCCACAGTGTATCTTTAGCTGGACATGCTTCTGTCCCCAAAATGACTCTGAATTACAGAGACATGTCCTGACTTGTTCTACTCGGACTACACCCTAAGGAAATATGTGTCTAACCTATCATATTCCAGTATAAATTGTATAACCATATAAGGTAATACATAGCTGTCTATATCTATCTCTGTTAGCTGCATATTATGACTATGTTACATTCTGTTGTTTCCCACTTTGTGACTACAGCAATAGACAATCCCTGGTTGACCCAGAGGAGACCATAGAATGCAACTCTCTATAGAGTCGTATATGCTCCCTGTCATGGTTTTGAAGACTCTCAGACTTAAGGTTTGGTAAAATAATGTAACTGTATTGAAAGTTAAAGGCAGTCCCCGTAGGGTAAACATACATAAAAATACAACAGTAATAGAACATACACTAGGTTCTACCGGCCTTGCCTAAATACCGGGCAAGGCAACCCAAGTGACAGTTTTAATGACAGGCTCTACCGGCCTTGCCTATACAGGGTAAGGCAACCGTGAGATGACGTATACCGGTTCTACCGGCCTTACCAATACCGGGCAAGGCAGCCCAATGGAATGCTGAATGTAGGCTCTATCGGCTCTGCCAATACCGGGTAAGGCAACCTTAAAGATGGTGAATACAAGGTTCTACCGGCCTTACCAATACCGGGCAGGGCAGCCCAAAGGAGTACTGTAGTAGGCTCTACCGGCCCTGCCAATACCGGGTGAGGCAACCTACAGGATGGATCATCAAAGTTCTACCGGCCTCACCAATACCGGGCAGGGCAGCCTGAGCAAGTAGACCAGCTGTCAGGTGACTAAGACAGCAGAGAGCATAAGTATAGAGACCTTAATCAGCAGAAGTCTATTGCCAGGGATAATCAGACAACTGCAAGGAAGTGGACAGCGACTGACCACAGTACTGGATGTTCAGGAGCAAACCAACGTCCGCACGTTGGGACTAATGGTAAATAGCGCCACCAGGTTTAATGGAGCAAACCAGCGACCGCACACTGGAACCAACAATGTATATCGTAACCAGGTTTAGTGGAGCAAACCAGCGTCCGCAATCTGGGACCAACAATGTATATCGCAACCAGGTTTAGTGGAGCAAACCAGCGTCCGCACGCTGGAGCCAACAAGGTATCTCGCAACCAGTTTAGTGGAGTAAACCAGCGTCCGCATGCTGGGACCAACAATGTATATCGCAACCAGGTTTAGTGGAGTAAACCAGCATCCACACGCTGGAGCCAACAAGGTATCTCGCAACCAGGTTTAGTGGAGTAAACCAGCGTCCACAAGCTGGAACCAACAATGTATATCGCAACCAGGTTTAGTGGAGTAAACCAGCGTCCGCACGCTGGAACCAACAATATGTATTGCAACCGGGTTTAGTGGAGCAAACCAGCGTCCGCACGCTGGAACCAACAATGTGTATTGTAACCAGGTTAGTGGAGTAAACCAGCGTCCGCACGCTGGAACCAACAATGTATATTGCAACCAGGTTTAGTGGAGTAAACCAGCGTCCGCACGCTGGAACCCGCAATGTGTATGCAATAGCGAGGAGAACAATGTCGCCGGAGCGACACCTGGAGCGCGAGACTCAGGAACTCGTACAGGTTAACCCGCATGGTGCTGGAGCACCGGAACATTAACGTACAGGAACACTGGAACCCTGGAACACCGGAACGTTAACGTACAGGAACACTGGAACGTAGCATACAGGAACACTGGAAACAGGCCCAGAGATCTGACAAGCAGGTCAGGCAGAGTGGAGTCAGAAACACCAAAGGGCAACCTGGAAGTGCTCAACCTGGGTTTAAAAAGGCTGTGTGAGGAGGGCTAATGACAGACAGCCAATCACGAATACTCAGCAAGTGACAGACACAGAGCAGCACGAATCACGGGCACCGTGATACTCCCACACTGCAAATCCATCTTGGTAAACTTGACACTGTATATAACTCATTATGTATCTTTATACTCCAATGCAATTACTCTACCCATCACTGTGATATGTTTAAATAACTAAATTGGCTAACCCTCAAATCTAGATGTGCCCTTCACTTTTCTTGATTAGTATACAACCACTTCTCTGGAAAGCTCATTCCAGCTCCCCATACCAACTATAACCTCCGCTCCACTATTATCAACTCACTCAATATACCACACTACAAGAAAGAAGCCTGTTGATCTGCCTTCTCATTCAGAACTCTGAAAGCCTGGAATAACTTGTCTGAAAAGTAAGATCTTCTCCTAGTCTAAAATCCTTAAAAATAACTGCTTCTTTATAACTAAAAGTAATATGTAACTGTCAAGGTTTTGCTAAGCAGCTCAATTCTCCCTATTGATTCTGCTTTCTGAGATAATCTAGTGCTCTGCTATCCACTGCTGCTGTCTTCTGAATTTCTAGCTCAGGTTGAATCAGCTGACTCCTCTGATTACTCACCTGACTGTTATCAGCCAACCCTCCCAGGGTATTTAAACAGCTTGGCTCACTTCCCCATTGTCCTTGGGTTTGTTTGCTGACCTGTTGCTCCTGGCTGCTGTGCATTCTCCTGTGCTCCTGTTTGCTATGTTCCAGACCATTGGTTCGTTCCAGACGTTGTGGACAAAAAAGGTTTCAAAGTAAGGTCTGATGTAAGTAAATGCCAATGGCAGTCAAGAATTCTTTTTAAAACACATCGAGTGATCACTAAATTTAATTCACAATGGAGTGATTTAAAAAGAATTCTTGACTGCCATTGGCATTTAATTACATCAGACCTTGTTTTGAAACCTTTTTTTGACACAGAAAGCCTCCATTACTGTTAGAAGATGCCAAAATTTGTCAGATCTACTTGTTCATAGCCATTTTCACTCTGATGAAAGTACCACAGGGGCACCTGGATTAGTGGGCACCTTTCCTTGTGGGCAGTGTTCAATATGTAGCCATATCTTAAAAGATAAGAATGATTATGCTTTACCCACATATGGCTTCAGCACATAACTATGGTTTTGACTTCCTTCGGTACTTACATATATGGGTTACTGTTCTGATGCCTGTCTCAGAGATCCGCTGCATGTGACCATGGACACAGCCCTATTAATCTTGTTTTTCATTTACTCCCTTATCGGTTCCCTGCTTTGCTCTTTGTTGTGACAGCTGGATCATGTGGTCGTACTCAAGTAACCTGTCACTTCCGGGTCCACTCCTGGCCTGATTGAGCGAGTCTCTTCCCTGAGCACTATGAGGGGAGGGTGGGGGAGGAGGAGGAATCACATGATTAAATGCTGGCTCATGTGGCCGTTGGGTTCAGAGATCCAGTTGGATCTTTCATTGAGTGGGTGGAGAATATTTCTCTTCTTTTTGGATTGTGTCTTCTGGTCACCTGATCAGCTCTTGAGTTTGTGATTGGGGCGGTGATACCATTTAAGCAGTCCAGTATGGATTCCACTTTACCCCTGACGAAGTCACAGTCGGTGGTGATGCGCATTGGGTTCTGATGTTCTGGAGAGTCCGACTGCTATCTTTTGCTTCTGGGGTCCTTGGTTATTCACATTTGTCTTGGATAAGTATTCCTTTTTCTTGTTTTCAAGTGTTTATTTGCTCCATTGTTTGTGCTATTTATATTTGTGCTGTATATTTGTTGGTCTACTTATCAAATTCAAAGGCTTCCCAGCATTCAGTAGTATCCTTATATCATTTTTGGACTCTCCAGATCTGTTCTTAATTATTTTTATGTGTTCCTTTGTTAATTATTTGTGTATCAATAAAATATATTTTTCTTATTTATTGATAAATCTACTGTGCCTCACTTTATTTGGGTCCCTTCCTGGGGGGCTCATCTGGTAATCATTTTGAGCTCTCCATTAGTTTGATGTGTCAGTTGTCCAGCTTGTCCAGTTGGCCTGGTTCATAATGGTACCCAGGGCACTCCCATCCTGGTTGCACCCCGGCTCAACTGGGGTGGAACAATCTGGTTTCTTGACCAGCACCTTTATACAGCTTCAGCTGCAGCAAGGGAGTCCCTGGCACACAGTCACCGATACCAAGCTTCGTTCCCTAGCATTGCTCTCTAGCTACTGAACCAGTGCTGGCACATCACGGGTTTCTATACCCCACATGGTGACAAGTT
This sequence comes from Rhinophrynus dorsalis, assembly GCA_037306005.1. Classification (NCBI taxonomy): domain Eukaryota; kingdom Metazoa; phylum Chordata; class Amphibia; order Anura; family Rhinophrynidae; genus Rhinophrynus; species Rhinophrynus dorsalis. Next base: position 234,954,446 of record CM074718.1, on the reverse strand, counting down.
TTCTCTTTTTCACAACTGCAAATGTTTTCTCTTTTGTCATTGCCAATAATCTTTCACCTATGTTTCCTATGACTGCAACATTTCCCACCACATTATTACTTCTTATGAGGGTTGAAGTGAAGAAATAAATAGCTGAAAGTGAAAGTTGTGAGTCCTACAATAACAAATGCCTTGAATAGGTTGCAGGATGAGTACCTTTGTCCTTTGCCCACAACACTAACTTCCTGCTTATGTAACATTGGCACAAAATCCTTCAAAAATAATAGTGGCTTGGGATATTCCAGCAGGGTGCAACATATGACATCAGTTCTTTAAAGCCTCTGTTTTCAACAAAAGAAAAAGGGCAGCATGCCAACTGCCAACATTTTGCAATTTTACTATTACTGCATTATGCTTGATTTCTTTCTAAGAACTTAGTAAGTGTGGGGTGGCAGTACATAGCGGAAGAACTGTGGAACTTTATTGCTTTAATGTCATCACTCATGGAGGTGGGGTTGGTGGTAGTGTTATGTGTAGGCACTCTTTGACTCTTGTCATCTCCTACAGCTAACCCAAAGTGGAGTACAGCAGGAGCCATAGGTGTTATTTGGAATTAACTAACTATTGACAGTGACACTTTCTGACACATCAATAACATCACTATTTCTCTTATCTTCTCATGAGCCCTGGGGACTTTTTTGAGTGCTTCTGCTGCTGCTCGTAGTTGTGGAACCTGTGACATGTTCATGGCATGTCTCACAGTTAGACCTGTGGTTGGGCTTCAGGTGGGATCTCATTGAGGATGTGCCTAGGTTTGAGCCTGCTTTCCCCCTGCTCATGTGCTTTTTCACAGACAACAGACCGGAACATGCTTAGCTTTTGGATCCTGAGTGAAGTATCTATATATTGTGGACTTCATGGACTGCAGTGATCCTGAGGGGCTGCTACTACTACTGGGTGTCAAAGGTGCTGTACTTCCAGCAGTGCAGAGGTACTCATCATAGCTAAGGTTGTGGATGTTAATAACCTGTGGTGTTGTTGTTGCTGATGGTTACTCAACACAAGTGTGTGTGACTGAATCGAACTTGGACCTTCCAATTGTTTTCTCAAACAGTTATAAACAGGTACAGTGCTCCTTTTCAGTGGTGGAAGACTGAGCCCCTGCCATCTCAAATTCATCTGTATCTGAACAAGAGGAGGATGCTGGAGGGATATATTGTAGATCTACATCTTCATCATCATCATAATCAGTCATCATTAGGTCATCCTCGGTATCTCCTTCCACTTCTTATCCACTACCCTTATTCCTCTAAGCTTTTAGAGATGTCAAATAATTTCTTTTTACTTTCACAAAGTTTGCTACTACTTTGATGACAGGTGTTTTGGTGTTTGTTTGTCTCACTGTCGGATGCAGAAGTTGGTTCAACTGCTAAACCTTCCTCAGTTATGCAACCTCCATCATCAACACTAAAATGCAACTCATTGAAATCTTAAGTGTTCTTCTTATATGGTTGTTGTTGTCTGAAAAGTTCTGAAATACAAGCAGTTTTGCACCCTGATAATCCAGTGTCCCTTTTTTACCATATGCTGTCAGGATTTGTGCTTTCTCTTGAAAGTTTAATAGCCAGAAGATGATAGGTCTTGCCTGCTTGGTGGAGATGTTGCCCCAAGCCTGTGAGCTCTTTCAATGACATAAGGATGTGTGGAATGTTCTGAAAAGAGAAGCTGAGGCAGGGTTATTGAGAGAATGTCTCAAAAGCGTTTCTACTTGTATTCCTCTGGGACACCAATCAACCGTAAATTGTCTCATCTACTAATATTTTCTAAATCTTCTGCTTTACTGGTGAGTTGCAAGTTTTGTTCTGTGAATGTTGAAACCTGTTGTAGCAGTCAATATGTCTGATTTGTATGAGTTAGTACTTTGCTTCAAGAGTTGCAGTTTGCCATCATGATTGTCAATTCAGTCAAAATTTCATTAATGGAATGTTGGATGCCAACGCAGCCACTGTCATAACTTTTCTGCTTATTTACCATGTTAGTAGTGATAGTCCTGGGGCACACAGTAGAATGAAGAGGATGATGGGAGATGCTGGGTACATAGATGTGATGTGAGGAATATCAGACTGTATTACAGCTCATGCATGAGGTGGGCTATGTAGTGGGCATAGAGTCAAGTTAGAATGTGGCTTCCACCAGACTGGATGGGCACCTTAGTGATGTTCACACTCTTACATCATTGGCTACAATGGGTGAGAGAAGTAAATCTCCCAGTAAATATATACCTGTACCCACAAGCATCTGAGGAAGGTTACCATGTGAGATGGATTTTTGTCTCTGCATTGGGTATTGAGTACTGTGGTGTAGCAAGGGAGTAGCTAGTTAGATCCTGTTTGTCTGCCATTGTGTACAGAACAACTGAAAACAAGGATGCTGACCAGAGTCCCGCAGGGTGATCCTGGCTGGAGAATCAGGAAAGGGTCATCACCAGACTCTTGATTATACTGTTCTGTCAAGGTACAAGCACAGCTAATGGTCTAAGGGTAGTATCCCCAGAGAAGCATAGAATCCAAGGCCTCAGCAGGGGCACCTGGCTGAATCTGTTTGGCAATTGATGTCACTAGACTGAGGCTTATTGAGTCACAAGGTCAACTGCCTCCCACGACATCATAAAATTTAGTCCCCAGCTTGAGAGTTAAGGTGGGTTTGATAGACAATTGGCTGAAAAGAATGGCACAAGATGGTCAGTAATGTATCAAAATACTTCCTACAATAACCAAAAACTACAGTCCACAAATTAATACGTAATAATAATAATAATAATAATAATAATAATTTGTGATTTTTATAGCGCTTTTCTCCCTGTGAGCCTCAAAGCGCTTTACAAATCTAAAAACAGACAGAAAATGTTAAAGTTCCTTCTGGCCACATGAGTTGACTGAATGCCTGTTAAAGCAGATGGGTCTTGAGCTTTTTTTTAAAAAGTCTGTAATGATGGTGCCTCTCTGATTGAGCATCGTAAAGAGTTCAAGAATGTGGGGGCAGTGGGGCTGAATGCCCGGGAAACTGAGGTTGTCTTTATTTTGGCCACTGACAGGAGGGATCTGTTGGCTGGCCGTAGTGAGCGGGATTGAATATAGGGTTTTAGGAGCTCTTTCAGGTACTGAAGGCATTGATTATTTAAGGCTTTGAAGGTCAGCAGGCCAATTTTGAAATATGTTCGCCATTTAATTGGAAGCCAATGCAAGGACAGGAGAACAGGTGTTATGTGACATGAGCGTGTTTGATTGGTCAGTAGTCTGGCTGCTTCATTTTGTACTGTCTGTAGGCAATGGAGTTCTTTTTCTGGGAGGCCCAAGTAAAGTGCATTAGACGAGAAGACACAAATGCATGGATTAATGTTGGCATATCATCTGGTGGAATTAAGTGTTGTATCCTGGCTATGTTTCTCAGATGAAAGAAGGCAGACTTTATTATGGAAGAGATCTGCTGTTTAAACGACAGTCCAGAGTTAATCATCACTCCGAGATTTCATAACTCTGTTGAACTAATGAGTTCAGAGCCTCCAAGTTCCAGGCCAGATGAGTGATCCTGAGATATTCTTGTTGCCCGGGGTCCCCTTACCAAGAGTAACTCAGTTTTGTCAGGGTTCACTTTTAGCCAACTAGCATTCATCCACCCTATGAGATCCTCTAAGCAACTGTTGATGAGGCATGTTGGGTCTTTAGCATCTGGAGCAAAGGAGAAGTAGAGCTGTGTGTCATCTGTGTAGCAATGATATCTTAGGCCGTGTTGCCTGATGATGTCTCCCAGTGGTAGCAAGTAAATTGCGAATAGAATGGGGGACAAGATGGAACCTTGTGGAACGCTGCAGGCTAATTCTGTTGGTGCCGGTGAGCAAGATCATGATGTTACTCTCTGTGATCTACCAGTGATGAAAGATTTAAACCATTTAAGAACTGTGCCTCCTAGACCACAGATGTGCTGCAAGCACTCTATTAAAATCATATGGTCAATGGTGTCAAATGCAGCTGAGAGATCCAGGAGGATTAGGATGGAGTAATCACCCTTGTCTCTCACCAATAGGAGATCATTTAGCACTTGCACTAGTGGTGTTTCAGTGCTGTGGTGGCATCTGAAACCTGACTGGAAAGGATCAAAGATGTTATAGCTTAATAGATGGGCCTCCAGTTGAGTTGCCACTACTTTTTCAATGCTTTTCCCCAGAAATGGAAGGTTGGATACTGGTCTGTAATTTGCTATGCAGTCTGGGTCTAAAGGTTTCTTTAGGAGGGGTTTTACCACTGCTTCTTTTAGAGGATCTGGGAAGTTTCCAGTTTTTAATGAACACTCCACTATTTTGTGAGGGCTGGGGCAAGTGTTTCAGTGCACGCGGATATCAGACGAGTTGGGCAGGGTCACATGTCATGGGGTGCAACTTTTGCATGGTTCTTTTAACTTCCTCTATATCCACATTTGTAAAAGTAGATAATAAACTGGGAAAATCTGTCATTCCACTGTAGTGGTTCTGGTGGGTAACTGATTGGCCTGCTGTGATGGAGGCTCGGATGGAGGAAATCTTGTCTGTGAAGAAGACTGCAAATTCTTCACACTTATCCTGAGAAAAGTTGGTGGGTATATGCATGCATGTAGGTTTGCAGAGCCTTTCTACTGTGTGAAACAGTTGCCTGGGTCTGTTGCGGGAGAGATTATTTTTGCGTGAGAAAAATGAAGATTTTTTCTGAGTTATCTTAAATTGATATTAATTGAGGTGTTTGGTAAGAATGGCTTTGTCCTCTGGGTCATGTGTCCTGCACCACCTTCTCTCGAGTTTATGACCTGTTCTCTTCATTTCTCTGATGGTGCTATCAAACCAAGGTGCATTGTTGTGAGTTTTGATAGTGTGCATGCGTGATGGTGCAATTCTCTCTAGGGTGTCTCTCATGGTTTTGTTGTAGAGTTGGACTAAGGAGCTGGGGTCTTCACAATTTCCCATAAGTTCACTTAGATCCATATTTGATGTTACGTCCAATTGGGTCACCCCTTTAATGAGCGGTGTTTGACCAGGTTCTCAGGCTGTGGTCTGCCTGATTGTGATCCAGTAGAAAAGTGTATGGAGTGGTGGTCTGGCCATACAACTGGATTAACAGTTACTGATGACACTTCTAGTCCAGACTGGAACACTAGATCAAGTGTATGACCTTTTGTGTGGGTGGAAGTGGCAACTATTTGTATGAAGCCGAGCGACTCATCAGGCTGAGGAGGTTCTTCCCAAGTTGGGATAGGGTGTCATCAATCCAAGTGCTGAAGTCTCCCAATATAATCCATCTAGGTTGTTCAAGGATTAAACCTGTCAAAAGGTCTGAGAGTTCTTGAAGAAATCACTTCCCATCTCCTGGGGGTCTGTGTATTAACAGAATCCGCAATCCTCTATCTACTAAGATGCTAGCAGCTACACATTCAAAATATTGGGGTGTGTAGACTGATATTAGCTTGGGGTTTAAAGGGATAGTAATACTTCGTTTTAACTTTATTTTATTTTGTAGGTATTAAAAAACATGAAGAATGATATAAGTCTTATCTCTCAAACCTTTATGGTTTAAGAGATATTCACAAGCAAAGTTTAACCTCCCGCCCCTTTTACCTAGTGTAAGCCATCTCTTCTCAGATGTGGAATCCAGTCCATAGACCAGACAGATAACAGAAGGGGACACTCTTATTCCTATGAGAACAATGAAAACCCTGCCCCCCTTGACAAGCTTTTCAGCTTTTCCCCTTATCTTAATTGAAGATTGTCCCTGTCTGCAATCTACCTGGGCACCTCCCTTCTGCTCTGGCTGAGCAGTGTTACATCAGTAAAAGGGGCGGGAGGGGGACACTTTGTCATTGAGTTACTCTTGAACTACAACTCTGAAAGGATTGAAATAACACTCTCCAAAGTCCAAATACTATGATGATTAATTAGAGCTGCTTTTATTATGAAACATTACTATCCCTTTAAGGATGATTTGACACAGATCATTACTCCACCTTCCTTGTGCTCTTTTCTCGTGCAGTGGAACACTGTATAATTGCCTGGAACAGCTGCTTCTAGGATAGGCCCCGCATTGTCATCTAGCTGTGATTCTGTAATGCACGCTAATTCATATGTTTCAATAAGGTTCTTGCTCTGTACTTTGGAACCTATGTGTCTTCTTATGGGGATCACACAAAGAGGTTTCTGTGATCTGAATGTGCGCTGTTTGTGGCTTCTGAATTAAATCAATTAAATTGGGTTTGCAGGTATAAGTGGTGGCGTGGCTATGATTGTATCAGGAGATTGAACTTTAAGTTTTGATTTTCCATCACTGCAGTCCCTGTGAGTGCCTTTGAAGATGCCAAGCCATTTTAGGGTAACCACTTGTGAGGGACTGAGTGGAGAGACCACTTTTTGGGGTTGTAGGGAATACAGATATGAGGCAGAATAGGTGATCATTCCCTCAGCAGTGAAGGGGTTAAAATAGCTCTGAGTTTGCAGGGATGTCAGCTGTGGGGAATTATCACATTGCCCTGTTCTATAGGATGCAGGCAAGTGTGAGCTGTGGAATTTTGCACTTGAGGATGCTTTATAGATAACAGATAAAAAAGCATGCATGCAGGTCAGATTTCAAAACGAATGAGTTTCAATGAAATATATATAGGATGATCAAATCCAAAACCCAATTAACAACTGGAGGTGAGTATAGGTGATCATTCCTTCAGCATTCCTAGGGATAAAATAGCTTCCAAGTTTTGCAGGGATGTCAGCTGTGGGTGATGGTCACATTGCCCTGTTCTATAGGATGCAGGCCAGTGTGAGGTGTGGAATTTTGTCCTTCTGGCTGCTTTGTAGATAACAGATAAGAAAGAAAGCATGCAGGGCAGATTACAGGAGTTCAAAACCAGTGTGCTTCAGTGAAATATATATATATATTTTAAATCAGTAAGTTTTCTGAGTGTGTAGAAATGAAATCTAGGCATTGCTAAATGGATGATCAAATCCAAAACCCAAATAACAAATGAAGGTGTGTCAGTTTTATAGTTTCAATGTACCTTGTTTGTGGTGTTCCAGTAAAGGTATCTCTTCTTAGCAGTAAGAGGGCCCAGGGGAAGTATATTTCAATCCATTATATATCTCAGCATATTAATACCATCTGTTGAATTTTGGTAAATCCAGGTATGTGGAATGTGGAGTAGAGATTGGTCCTTGGAATATTTTTGGTGAATTTTGAAAGTAAAGAGGTTATAATGAAGGTAATTCCTGGAGAGGTCAGGAGCATGAGAAAAGTGTTGCAGCCAGCAGGGGCGTCACACTTTGATGATGTGACTACCTCTGATAAGGAGATTAGGTTAGGATACATTTAATATATGGCTGTGACATGTCACTCAATTCAGACAGAGCACATAATAATAATAATAATAATAATAATAATAATAATATGTATAAAATATTATGAACTGAAATCCTGTACTCTCTATAGGCTGGACTTGCCAAGAAAGCTTTGAGAGGATGTCTGAGGAGGATATGAGCAGCTATTTTGATTCATGGTGGTATGGGTGGTATCAGCGAAGCTTGGAGAGGTGGTATTCCCTCTGGTACCCAATGATTATATACTACAACTAGTATGAAAGCCCTAGTGCCACTAAAGTGCCACCCAGTGGCCCTGTTGCTGCCCTGGAGCAGAGACAGACGGTGAGCCGTTTGGAGCGCCCCGCTCCAGATCAGCATGTTTGACCAGTCTCTACTGCATATAACTACATAGTTTCCGCAGTCTCTACTGTGGATGAGCATGCATACACAGGGAGCTTTGCAGCCTAGCAATTTATATTATACAGATAAAAGTCAAAATAATAAACTGCACAAATTTATGCACATGCAAAGCAAGACATAATCATGATTGCTCCTCAGATCCTCCTTAGAGATCACCATGAAGGTTTGAGAACTGCAAACCTGGAAAGTACTGAGTACTGGAAAGTACTGAGTACTGGAAAGTACTGAGTACTGAGCATCACAAACTATTTATATTGATTTCTGAGTTACATTGATCAGGTGTTGCACTGTGGACTACATGAGCAAAACAAAAGTGGAGTGATTCTTGGGCAAACTAACTGCACCACAGGCAATAAATTAAAAACTCCCATTGATTCAAAATGGACTTTTAACCATTTCAGTGCTAGAGAGGCCTCCAATGTATTATGAATTGATATGTTGCAGACCTTTCTATCATTCAAAGGTATAAAGCCCCATTTATATAAATGGATATTTGAGCAATTTGTATCTCTCTTTTATGGTGCAGGTAATTTGCTCCACAATTACTCCAATTTCCAGTGAGCATAGTGATGTTTACTTTGGTCAAAGTATTGATGCTAGAGCTCATCATTTTGAGTTAGACATGGATCAAATAACATAAATAAACATCACATGCCCTCAAACATACACACTCCCACGGTACAACATAATCAATTTAGATTCTCACATCCTCAGAGACTGCCACAATAGTTTGCCAAGTATTGTAAATTGGAATCCTGGAAGGTCTCTAGCCTGGACCTGCAATGATTAGAGTTCACAATTCCAAAAACCATTAAAAGAACCTACTGCTATTGAAGGTGTATGTGATGAGTATTGATTATGTGTATATCTGCAATCAGCTGTGTAGCAACCATAATTATACATAACATTCCCAGTTATATTGATTTTGAAGAATGATTTAACACCTTAAGGACCAGTTGCATGGCCACCTGCTGACTCTTACGGACCATGGAGCATTTTTTTCCTTTTTTTCTTTTTTGTTACTGGAATTCAGTCTTGAATTCCAGGACAAACATGTACGTCATGGGTCCTTTACACACGTTCTCCCCATGAAGTACATATATGACCTTGGTCCTTAAGGGGTTAACACTTTGAGTGCAAGTGGGGAGAATAATAAAAATCAGTGGTAAACAGGAAGCTATTTTATCAGTCTTTTTTGTTTTTGTTTTTTATTATCAATTTTTAATCTAAAAATTGTGTTAGCGCTGTCTCTAGCATCTAAGGGGTTAAACCTTTTGCATTCAGTTTGCTAGATTTGCACAAATTATTGCCACACCACAAGGCTGCATTACTCAAAATATTATGTATTTTCATGTGTTATTAATATGGTGATATGGGTACTGTATTATAAACACTGTAAGGTATAGAGAACCCAGAGAAAAAGGCCTCTTATTAGCCTCCACAAATATAACATTTCCCCTCCTCTGCTTATGACTATAAGACACATCTATCCAGCAGCAGTGTTGCCAGACTTATATTTTTAAAAATGAGCCAGCAGTAAAATCATATGAGTTTGTAGCAGAAGTTTGAAAAAAACACAAGAGAGACAGAATCCCATGGAACATATAGTGATAGTAACAGCACTGAGGAGGAATTTGCACAGATACCACCATCGACAAGAATTGCTATGATCATTGATAAATGATTAACAAATAATGCAATGTTAAGTCCCAGAGGAGAGCACAATGCAAATGTGTAGCATTCCCCTCTGGCACTGAAATGGATATTGTAATCATACATTCTATATATAATTTATCTACTATTCCTTCCTATGATTCATATATTTCTGTCATTCATTATATTAGATTCAATCTTTCATTAATTATTTTTATATTGTTGAATGATTATAATTTGATGTCACCCCATGCATGTTGTTTATTAATCTAATTTTAAAATTACACTAGTAAGAGTAATACTATATTTTGATTTAGAGTACACAGACAGTCGTAGGACAACTCTATGCATTTTTGATGTAAGTCATTTTTTGGTTGTTTTTAGTTGGATAAATTTTAGATTTTTTTTTTTTTCTTTTTTTACTGTTGTCTGATAATCACTATATTTATTGACATTTTGCTAGTATATGTGAGTATATGCTTACATATTTATACTATCGTTCTCTTATTTACCAACTCTCCATACTATATATATGTATACCCATTTAATACATATTCTTTAAATATATGTTTTAATATTTTCCTAATAAAAGTATATTTTTTCCATACACATTATTTCCAGATTGTTCTATATGGGGTGAAAAAAGGAGGGGACGCCGTTGCTTGCCCCAGTGCTGTAAAATGATGGATGTTTAATTAAATCCTTCACTCAAACGTATGGATTGGTTAATATCGAGCTTATCATGATAAACACATAAAGAGAAACTTACACTAAAGTTTATTTCAAGCACTAGGCTAATATTAGAGTACTAGTTGAAGAGCTCGTTACACGGGCCACAGCGCCACTGCCAGCCGGTCGCGGGGCAGTCAATCACAGTAGGGACTGCCAGCACCACGACTGATACAGAGCCCTCTGTATCAGCTGCTGCGCGGGCAGTGTCTACTATGCATCACTGCAGCACGCGCAGCAGTCTCAACTGCGCATGACTTTGTCTTTACACACGTTTTGGCGAATTATTATATAGGATGTTACTGCCCCAACTATGGTCTCCCCCCAGTCCAAGTGCCTGGGCAAAAGGTCACAAATTTTGATGGAGGTTAGGGGTTAGTGATCCCTTAATTATCATGGATATCTGTATTCATGCACTCCTAACAAAATATCTGTTCTACCCATTAACTATAAACCTGTCCCATAAAAAAGTATAATATATGAAAAATAACAATAGTCACTCTCCTTCCATAATATGAAGAGCATAAAAACCCCATATATATATATATATATATATATATATATATATATATATATATATATATATATATATATGGCTGATCTAAACTATTGAACAAAATCCTATTGCCAGTCATCTGCAAGGTTTTCACAAAGGTACTATCAAGAGGAATGGACATAATACTTAACGATGCACAACTTAAGGAACAAGCAGGCTTCAGAAGCAGTTTCAGTACAATGGACCATATCCAGACAGTGCAACAAGTAATAAAGTGGCATAATGAAACTTCAGTCATGTATGGTCTTCATTGACTATGAAAAGGCCTTTGACTCAGGAAAAAAGAGAGTAAAAATTTGTTGGTACACAGCGGCAATTGTTGGAGGCTTGCTGAGGAGGCCTTCATCCTGCAGTTGATCAGCAATGGCTGAAAATGATGAATAGATAGATAGATAGATAGATAGATAGATAGATAGATAGATAGATATTAAGCTTATCATGTCCATAAGCAGGTATTATAGAGGATGAAGCAGGAGAAAATAGACAGTGATTGTATCTGTTGTGTTCAATGCCACTCGTCTGTGCCTCCACTTGCCTCTTGTAACTACTCTCTACGTCTGTCTGTCCTTCCTCTCACATTTGTGACAGACCCATATTCCCATCCTGTTTATACTCAATATGTAGGCTGTGCTGATACTCTTGTAGTTGCCATTGCTCCATCTCACTCTAGTCAGTTGCTGATTTCACTTCTCCCAGTATAATTTTACACAAGAAAATTCTTAATCGTGAAAGCTGTGAAAAAAACATAGAGCCATGCTGAACGAGAAAATGCACTTCTCTTCCATTCATTACTCGATAGAATACAGCAGGGAGACAAAGTGAGCAAATCTTCAAACAAATCCTCATAAGGGACAAGTATATGAGTAATGGGTATACTACAAATGTCCAAGATCCTGAAAATCAAAACTACTTCATGCATTTTATCACAATCACAAAAGAAAGAAGGATGATATAATTAGCATGACTGATGAATGCTCAATTAACCTCTTAAAGACTGCTATCCTGGGGTGGGGTGTACTGGAGGACAAATGCATTTTTTTAAAGTAATCGGTGAATCCAGTGATCAATGTAGGGATGGGCAAAATCTTTTTAACTCAAAAGAGAAACGAGAGAAAAAATGGCACTTTTCTAAGAAACAGGCTTTTAAAGTGTTTAAGTCAAATGCATCATTTAAAAAATACAAAGAATATTGATCCTCTTAGGACTGAGACAGGTGAATTGATTAGTGAGGATAAGGCTATGGCTGAGACCCTAAATATATTCTTTGCTTCAGTGTATACAAAGGAAGCAGCAATGACAGGCTATGGGCAAAGAGACAGAGATTGGAGGAAAGCTGATGTAGATCCAAACCAGGAAATTACAGACCAGCTTGACTTCCATAGTGGGTAAGATACTAGAAGAGTACTAACTAACAGTATTCAGAACTATGTGAAGACAAACAATATTATTAGTAGGAATCAGCATGGCTTTATGAAGAATTGATCGTCAGACTAATTTACTTGCATTTTATGATAGAGTATGTAGGAATTTAGACAAGGGAATTGCTGTTGATGTAGTATACTTGGATTTTGCAAAAGCCTTTGATACAGTGTCTCACAACAGGTTACTGCATAAATTAAAAGGCTTCGGTTTGGGTGGTGTTATCTGTACATGGATTGAGACCTGGTAAAATGATAGATGGCAGAGAGTTGTTGTAAATGGAACCTTTTCAAATTGGTCTAAAGTTATAAGTGGGGTTCCACGGGTTCAGTCCTGGGTCCAATTATTTTCAATTTGTTTATTAAAGTGGAACTACCACCAGAAGTAAAGTCGCCCTGCAATAATTAGGCAGGTGGCGACTAGCTTAATAATAGTTATATTACCTTTCACAACTACAAGATTTTATAAAAATCCTTAATCTTCCGAGACTGACAACCAAGTTAGTGCAGTCTGCATGCCTGCGCTGTCAGTCCCTTCTGGTGCCTTTCGGGAAAGTGCAAGGCTTCTGAAGGGAGAATGGGACTGACAGCGCAGGCTGGTGTGAGCTGATACCTGGCTTCTGGTCTCGGAAGATTAAGGATTTCTATAGAATCTTGTCATTATGAAAGGTAATATAACTATTATTAAGCTAGTCACCACCTGCCTAATTATTGCAGGGCGATTTTACTTCTGGTGGTAGTTCTGCTTTAATGATCTAGAAATGAGAAATGAATAAGCATCTCAATCTTTGCTGATGACACTAAGCTATGTAAGGAAATACATACAGAGCTGGATGTTTTTTCTCTGCAGAAGGATTTAGATAGACTGAGTGAATGGGCAGAAAAGTGGCAGATGACATTTAATCAATACAACAATGTGGATCCAGCTCCAGGCAAACATATATAATGCCCCCATACATAGCTACGAAGCAGTGCACTCCACTGTGTACAATTGAGTACACTGAGGCCTAGTAGCAGGGTGTTGCCCACACAAACGCCAATAATCCACAAAGAGAACGCTATTACATTGGCGCATACTGACATCCCATGTGGACAAACAGATGAGGAGGATATTAATGTAAAATTTGCAACTTTATTAAAGCACCCTCTGATGAAGGAGGCCTATGTGTCTCTGAAACGCGTTAGGAATGGACTGATGTGATCGTATGTAAGTCCTGTTATGCTCATTTTTTTATGCTGTGTGCCCACATGGAATGTCTGTATGCTTTGAAGGTGCCAATGTAGTAGCGTTCTCTTTGTTTGTAGATGACATTTAATGTAGATACATGTAAGGTTAAGCATTTGGGCTGTAGAAACAAACTTGCTGCGTATAGTCTAAATGGGAAACAGCTTGGGGAATCCTCAGAGAAAAATTTTGTAGTACTGATAGACAATGGATTTCACAGCAATGTGCAGAGTCACTCAGCTGCTTCAAGAACAAATAGGGTATTAGCAAGGGATGCTAATATTATACTACCTCTGTATAAATCCTTGGTTAGGCCTCATCTAGAATATAGAGCACAATTTTGGAAGTTCTTAAAAAAGACATTGTTGAACTGGAAAAGATGCAGAGACGTGCAACAAAACTAATAAAGGGATTGGAGGATCTGAGTTATAAAAAGAGACTAGCCAAGCTGGGTTTGTTTACATTAGAGAAGAGATGTCTAAGGGGTGATATGATTACCATTTACAAATACATTCAAGGTCAATACAAAAAACTAGCCAATTAGTTATTTACACAAAGAGCTGAGCTATGAACAAGAGGTCATTCATTAAGACTAGAGGAAAGGTGCTTTCGACTAAAACAAAGACAGAGATTCTTTACAGTAAGGGGGGTAATGCTATGAAATTCTTTGCCTCGGGATGTTGTACTTGCAGATAATGCAACTGCTTTCAAAAAAAGCAATGGATGCCTATCTTGCACAGCAATATTGAAAATTATGACAGATGGTTCAATGCAGATATGTTGTTCATCCAGGGAACTAGCTGAATACCGTTGGGAGTCAGAAAGGAATTTGGGGCTAAATTGGAAATGGCTTCAGATGGGTTTTTCTTTTTGCCTTCTTCTGGATAAACAGGGGTGTTTTGGCATGGGCTGGACTTGATGAATGCATGTATCTTTTCAGCCTCATCAACTATGTTACCTCTCAGAAACTCAAATGGTTAAAAACCTTCCCTTAGGGAAGGTAAGAGGTCATCACAGATCACGTTTTATACTTATTCCTCTTTGGTCACTGTTTTTTTTTTAATAATCCCATCCTACCAAAAGGATGTCTAAAACCACATCTTACTCCTAGAACTAGGTCTGCATAATACTAACATAGATAGATCAATAATAGGTTTAACATTATATCTATTTGGACAGAGACTCTATTAATAATTCATCCTACCAACACCATCAGGTCACACCATTTAAGTTCTGTATTATGCACAATATATCATGGTAGTTACATTTATAGTTTCTGGTCACTCCCTTAGGTTCAACTTAAGTCCATGCTACCCTGTTCTCCTGGAAAAGTTTCAGAGATAATACAGATTTATCTGACAATTAAGGGATCAATACCAACTAACTTCCACTAGAGATTTGGTTTATAGATTTGTGACCTTTTATCCAGGCACTCAAAGCATAATCCCCCCAATTCAATAATCATAGCGTATGCACGCAAAATTTGTCCCTTCCTTTTCCCATGCCCTATAGTCACAGTCTACCATTAGGGGGTCGCAAACAGAATTGCTTGTAATCATACTGAATGAGGATATCATAGATACTATAGAAAAAAACATTCTTTTTCTAATGACTAAGTGCACAATCCACCAGAGGCTAACCACAACTGAGGAATTTATACAGAATTCTAAGAGTGCATATTTTCACATATACCAAAAAGGTGGACATCACTTACTGCTGAGAATTAGCTCTTGGGGAATTCACTGTGAAAGGGTCATCTACACAGACACTAGTATTGAACTTACATGTACAATTCCCCTTGGAAAACATTTTGAGGGACCGTCTTCACAGATTTTATTTTTACAGCTACTGTACTGAGCTAATCTGCAATGTTTGATACAATTTTCTGTATATCTGTAAACAGAACTTTATATGCATGTACATTTATTTATGAATGTGGTACTATTCATCACTATAGATTTACTATATATGTATGTTGCCTCCAGCTTTATGATTATCCAGTGCTATTAGTAGTATCTACATATAATACTGATAGATGTGAATGCTGATTTGGGGGCTTTTCAACAATAGATGGACGTACCCTACATACACTGTCATATTTGCTGTGGATTTATAATGTCTATTTTCCCCAGTCTCCCCGTGGAGTTCTTTTAACCTTTATTCCTCATATTCTGTTTATATGTGGTGTCTTTTTATCACTTAGTGCACATGTTTTGAACAAATACAAGTATTGATTTTCTGCTATACTTAGTGGACTGCTGTATACTGTCATGCTTTTCTTTTTCCATAATCTAATTTTGGTGCCTGCAGTATAGTGATAACTTGCCTAAGATCACAATGAGCAAACACAGGAATTGGGACAGGTTTCCCTGCTTCAGAGTAAATGTCTTGACCTCAGAGACAGTTGATTATAGAACAAAATCACTCCTTTTTTTTTTTAAGAAAAATGTTCATGTTTTGCATAAATTATATAAAAATTGTCTTTACTTTTATTTAAAAGATTTGGTATATTGAGAATTTCCTGGATCATTATTAAAGTTAAGATATTACTTCTTCTTCAGATGAAGAAGCCTGTGTTGGTATTGATGTTTTGACAGAACCTGATTACTCAGAGAGATTCTGCTGATCATCACTCGTATTCACAAACTGATCATGCTTTGATCAGCAAAGTAGCAAGAATGTATTAATCATTGCTATTAATGGACACTATGCCAGGATCCTGCTCAAAGCATGCTAAAATGTCCTTCACCAGCAAACTGCATGTCTGTGTTGTCATTATTCTAATATTCCTTAATCATGCTCCACATTTTTTGCTAATTGATTTTGATAATTCCTGCCCCTACACAACTAACAAGCATGGTTGCCTCCTCAAAAGTTTTCCGCAGCTCACACAGATAGCACATTAGTTGCAATTGCCCATCTGACAAAGATGTTCCCTCCATAGCCTTACAGTTTTGCATTGTATACTCACTAATGTCCTTATTCTGATAGTACAATCACTAGCATGTAAAAAGTGGAATTACTCCTGGCTGGGACCTCAGTTTCAGCAAGTGATAGGGAGGGCTATTGCTCTCTTTTATAGGATATAATGCATTGTGAGCACTGTAGCAATGGATAAAATGGGTACAGATTTTGTGGGTGATATTCTGCATTACTCTAAGAGTTTAGGATACTGAGAAATATCTAGTCACAACTAAATTTAGCATATCGACAAAGCAGGGTTCATGCACCATATCACATATTCTTTACGCAGCTCAAATGTTGGAACCATTATCAGCATACACAAAACCAGCTTTCAAGGAGCAGGTTACACACCATTCATTTATTACCTGCTTTATTTAATTTAAAACATCTATGACTTTGTGGGATTGTCTCTCAAAACTATGCATGACCAAGTTGTTGAGGATGGTATGGGAAATCTTGTAGTTGTCTTTTAAAAATATGTCTGGAACCAGAGACAAGATTACTGGTTGTCACCTGATACTGTAAGTTATTGTTTCCCACTGGTGGTGGGTGGAAAATCCAGTGAGCAGTGACAGTCATATAGTCTGTACATTTCCTGCTTGTCCACATATCTGTTGTCAGGTGAATTTTCTTTCTGTATGATGTTTCCAGTTCTTTGCCCACCACACTAACCACCTACTTGTACAATTCTGGCACAGCCATAGTTGAAAAATAACTGTGGTTTGGGTTATTCCAGCAGGGTGCAACATTTAACATCAGTTCTTGAAAATCTCGGTTTTCTACAAACGAATAATGCAGCATGTCAACTATTAACATCTTGGCAACTTTGCCATTCCACAGGCACACTTTGGGATTATTTGGGGGAATTTTTTGACTCCTTCCCAACTCATTAAAGGGATAGTAATACTTGAAAATAATTTTATTTTATATTTTCACCCTTAAAAAAACATTAAAAATGATATAAGCCTTATCTCCCAACCATAAAGGTTTATTAGCAAGTAAAGTAAAGTAAAATTCCCTTTTCCTGGCTGTTTTAGCCAAATCTGCCATTTAGCAGACAGATTTGGAATCTGGTCCACAGATCAGCCGGCAGCTCTTTAGCAGTGCCGAGATCACGATCTTTAAAAAGAACTACTTCATTGGAACTGTCTACAAAGTGTGCCTGGCTTGCAAGCATACTTTGTAGACCATTCCAATGAAGAAATTATTTTTAAAGATCGTGATCTCGACACTTCTGAAGAGCCGCTGCAGGTCTACGGACCGGATTTCAAACCTGACAGCTAGAACAGTGATGTCATTCCAGGGGAAATGTTACTTGCTAATATCTCCCAAACCATAAAGGTTTGGGAGATAAGACATATCATTTTTAATGTTTTTTTAAGGGCTAAAATATAATATAAAATTATTTTCAAGCATTACTATCCCTTTAAGTGTGCATTGACATGTACATGGCAGAAGAACTGTACAACTTTATTGCTTCAACAGCATGACTTGTGAAGGTGGTGGGGTTTCTGGAGGTTGCATGTGTGGACTCTCTATTACTCTTGTCATCTCCCACAACAAACTCTGCATCATATTCCTCTGAAGCAGGAACCATACGTGTTACTTGAAATGAATGTAATCTTGGCCCACTCTCTGGCACATCAATATCACTTCTTTAATGTGCCCAATGAGCTCCAGGAACTTTTAGGAGTGCTTTTGCTGATGCTAGTCATGGCATCTCTGATATGTTGATGGGGTTTCTCCCAAACAGACCTGTGATTATGATTCAGGTGGGATCTCAGTGCTTTCCTGCAGCTCACATTCTTCTTACACAGACAACATATACCAACATGTTTAGCTTTTGGATCGTGAGTGATGTATTGCCATACTGTAGATTTGTTGGCTGGGGGGGTTCTGAGGGGCTACTCCTACTACTGTGGTTAGACATTGCTGCAATTGTACTACTAGGTGACAAAAATGCTGCACATCCAAGCAGAAGAAACACTCATTATAGCCAAGATTGTTGATGTTGATGACCTGTGTTGCTAATTACTTAGTGTGTATGGCTGGGATGGACTTGGAAGCAGTGAATATGCTGATGATTACTGACAAGATGATTGTGTATTTTTGGTATCTTTACATGGCCAGAGTCAGACTTTCCAATTGATCTATCAAAGAGTTTAAAAACAGGCATAATGCTCCTTTTCATTGATGGAAGATGTAGCCTTTGTCAGAGAAAGAGATCTGGGCATAGAGCCCATAGGAAAATTCAACCACATGCCCGCCAGCCTCTGTAGTGATGGTAACCACTTGTGCACATATACACATTTGTAGTACATATATGCAAACAAATTATAAATATGTTTAACTGAGGCCCTATTGACAATCACAGTACTTTAATATTAGGATAACTAAAGACTGGCAGTCAAGCCGGGGGAGAATTGCAACCACTCTGATTTATGCTAGATCTTAAAGAGTAAGGTACACTGCAGTAAACAAGGCTAATGGGATCCAGTCACATATGGTATACATTTGAAGTATTGCATGTAAAGATTTGCGTCATCAAATGACGCGACCAAAGACATACGACATTTTAAGTGTTGCAATTAAAGTTATCCGCCTTAAAGTGTAGAAAATTCTACATTTCGCATCACTCTGAATGGCGCATTCACGGTATTGTGCGTTAACATGTCGCAGCATTAAGGACGCAATATGGTTGCATTAATGACGCAATTTGGGTTAAGCATTAAGGACCAATAAGGACACATTAAGGGCGCAATATGGGTGTAATATATGGACGAATTATGGGTGCAATATTGGTGCATTAAGCACACAATATGGGTGCATTAATGAAGCAATTTGGGTGTAATATGGGTGCAATATTGGTGCTATAAGGACACATTAAGGACACAATATGGGTGCAATATTGGTGAAATAAGGGCACAATAAGGATGTAATATGGGTACAACATGGGTGCAATATTGGTGCATTAAGTACACAATATGGGTGCATTAATGATGCAATTTGGGTGCAATATGGGTGCAATAAGGATGCAATATGGGTGCATTATTGGTGATTTTGAGTTGGTTTTGGTTCGGGCTTTGGGTTGGTTTTGGTAGGTTTTTGGTTGGTTTTGGGTTGGGTTTTGGTGGGTGTTGGGTTGGTTTTGGTGGCTTTTGGGTTGGGTTTGGGTTGGTTTTTGGGTAGGTTTTGGTGGGTTTTGGGTTGGGTTTAGGTTGGTTTTTGGGTAGGTTTTCGTGGGTGTTGGGTTGGTTTTGGTGGGTTTTGGGTAGGTTTTGGTGGGTTTTGGGTGGGTTTTTGGTTGGGTTTTGGGTTGGGTTTGTTTTGTGAGTTTTGGGTTGGTTTTTGGGTAGGTTTTGGTGGGTGGTGGGTGGGTTTTGGGTTGGGTTTTAGGGGTTTGGGGTTGGTTTTGTGGGATTTGGGTTGATTTTGGTTTGGGTTATGGGTAGGTCTTGGTGAGCATTGGGTTGGTTTTGGTGGGTTTTGGGTTGGGTTGTTTATTGGGTAGGTTTTGGGTTTTTGGTTGGGTTTTGGGTTGAGTTTTGTGAGTTGTGGGTTGGGTTTGGGTTGGTTTTTGTGGGTTTTGGGTTGGTTTTGTGGGCTGGGTTTGTGTAGGTTTTGGTGGGTGTTGGTTTGGGTTTTGTGGGTTTTGGGTTGGTTTTGCACCCATATTGCGTCCTTAATGCACCCATATTGCGTCATTATTGTACCCATATCGAGTCCTTAATGCACGCATATTGTGTCAGTATTGCACCCATATTGAGTCCTTATTGCACCCATATTGCATCCTTAATGCCCCAATATTGTACCCATATTGCATCAGTATTGCACCCATATTGTGTCCTTAATGCACCCATATTGCACCCATACTGCATCCTTAATGCACCCATATAACATCATTATTGCACTCATATTGAGTCATGATTGCCCCCATATTGCGTCCTTAATGCACCCATATTGCATCCAGTAACGGAAGCTGGAAGGCACCGCGTCACCCTCAGCCATCGTTCCCGGGTCTCTCCTTCTCGAAGGCGGATTACGCAGCTTGAATCCTACTGGTTGAGCAAAATCCGGCTCGATCGAACATCCGAGTGTCGAAGTCGACTGGAAGTGGCAGAGGCATCGACTTCGTGTCGGAGTCGGAAGAAATCCAGGCAAGCAGAAAAGAGTTGAAGGGACCCACAGCCAGAGTTGGGTCATAAACTGGTACCGCGGGCCATAGAGAGTGAGGCCTCTACTCCCGGTCGAAGGATAGCTGGGAAAGTGGAGCAGGAACCGAAGGAATGTCGAAGACTGAGTCCACATCGCCGCCTGACAGCATACAAAGTCGGGTTGCAGGTAGCTGGCAGCAAGCGGTCGATGGTTCAGGATACTTGGCGCAGATGGACATCAGAGGGGATACTTTAGTCCATAAGCAATACAATACTCCAGGACTCCTTGTTCTCTTCAAGATAACTGACCCTTTATTGAACAACCACAGCATATTTATACAGTTTTAACCATGTTGACATTACATGGGCAGACATGATACAATGGGCTAGTTACAGAAATAATCCAGTCAAATTACAGCAAACAAAGAACCCACAACAACAACTGGTTCAGGGAAACATAATAGGGCAGATATGACTGAATTAACACACAGCAGGGGGTCTCAATACAGTTCACAAACATACAGTGACTAGAGTGGATAGAATACACAAAGAGCTTGGGTTAGGGTGAACAGTGAAACAAAAGGCTTAAGGGACTGCAATATACATTTGAAGAAGCCTTGGCCAAACTCAAATACTTAACCCCCTAACTGCCCAGTCCCTTGAAAGCAAGCCAGCAGGCTATGATTTTTAGTCTTTTTGGGCATAAATGGCTTCCAATATAATGTCCCAAAGTTCTACATTGCCTGCAAAACTGGGCTGGCAATCCGTATGCCTAGAGCGGAGGTGTTTTAGGCATGACAGAAATGTGAACAGTTCCTTGTGTAAATGGCTGATAAGTCGGATACCTTGACAGGGGTTCCAGTAATGGAGTATGATCCGTTACACATCCATATTGCATCCTTAATGCACCCATATAGCGTCAGTATTGCACCCATATTGCATCCTTAATGTACCAATATAGTGTCGTTATTGCACCCATATTGCTGTGAAATGTTAATGCACGATATGACGAATGCGCCATTCGGAACAATGCGAAATGTAGAATTTGTGACACTTTAAGACACAAAACTTGAATTGCGACTCTTCAAATGACGCGGCCAAAGACATGCAACATTTTATGACGCAAAACTTTACATGCAACACTTTGATAGTAAACAGTCACATACAATGTCAGGTTCTTGATTAAGTATTCTATTTTGTCTTGTTAAGTTCAAATAATTCCCACAGTTGGTATTCAAGATCCCACTTCTGACACCATATGTGGGTCCCAGTAGCCATGTGTGCTACAGAGTACCTGTCTAAGATTTAGCATGATACATTTAAATAATTATTATACAAAATCCATTTATTTAGCTTCTTCCAAATTAATCAGTATGCAGATGAGTTCAGTAAATTTCAGTATTCAAACTGCCCCTTTAAGAGTGTGCACCTTTTTCAAAAAACAAATGCACAGAACAGAAAATAACAGGTCTAACCCCCATAGAAGTACTAACTGGCCTAGGGCAGTATTAGATCACTGACAGGTTCTCTCTCTAGCACACATCCCACCCAAAAGAACTGCACACAGGGTTAAACAGGGTTGACATAAGTGTAAAAGTTAGTGACTCGTGAGACAGGTCAAATGTGAACTGCAGTAAATGCACTAGTGACTCTTAGTGACATAATGTACCAACTATATTACAAGATACAGGCACATACACAAAGATGTAAAGGGCAAGCCAACAGCATTATATGGGAGAGGAAAAAAATCCCCAAATTCTCTTTAATTTAACTTGTACTTTTAATTCTTTGAATGCTAGAGAGGTCTCCCCCACCAACAATGGATACTTCTCTAGCATTTTTGGTTTAAAAGCTGCATTTCATTCTATGGAAATGTATATTTCTCCCCTGTGGTGCAGTTGGTTTGCACCAGAATTACTCTTTTCTTTGAATACAAGTGTCCTTAATAAAGACATGTCAAACTCAAACACAGCTCAGGGTAGGTACACATTAAACATTTCCCTCCAAGGAGGGTTGCAACATTGGCTGCTAGTGTGAAATATTAATCATTACTATTCCTTTAAACAATTTACTTTCTGTGGTACATGCTATGTTTTGCTGGATTTCAAGACAAGAATCAAAAGGTGTTGAAAATGATAAAGAAATTGTTAAACTTTAATAATTACAAGCAGGGGATTGTTGGGTTAATATAGCTTCTTGGCAAACAACTAGACCTCTAGTCAATAACGGCTGGGCTGGTGTGACTTAAATATCTGCAACAACATACCTCCCAAGTGTCCCTCTTTAGGAGGGACAGTCCCTCTCTTAGACTCAAATCCCTCTGTCCCTCTTTCCCACCTTGATGTCCCTCTTTTTAGGAGACCAGATTGGGTGGTGTTATATAAGTGTTATCACATTGCTCTACAGCAATAAAACTCACATTATTGTTTGTTTAATTGTAAGTATATGTGTTTATAAATTAGCCTGTGTAAATAAAATACTTTGGTCTTGTTATAAATCATTTATTAGGTTACACAAAGAGGTGTCAATAGGTCGTGAAATAGCCTAAAAATTCTTGGTGATGCCACACCCCCAGCAACACCCCCTAAAACACAATTGTCACTCTTTGGCAATTTGAAATGTTGGGAGGTATGCAACAACACAAATGATTTACCAATAGGACAGCATTCTTAGTGTTCCTTACTGTATGATATGTGGCAATCTACTACTTCTTTATCAATTAACCTGTGCAATGTCTGCCTAAAAGATAGAGGGGAAGTCCTGCTTGTCTTGTTTGCAAGCTGTTATATAGCTTTACATATAGTTCTAGCATGTTATAGGCTCATTAAGGACTGACTGGGGCACCTCTGGGTTATAGCAGTTAGGTACATATCCCCATGAACAGTTTTTCTCAACAAGGATGCTATCACACTTTGGCATGTTGCTGATCTCCACGTAGGGTTCCTCTAGCTTTCTGTAAAGACTTTGATAAAAATGTGAATGTCGAGTTTTAAATGTATATTTATGGACATGTTCATGTTTGTTTTTGTTTTTCTGATTGTGACACCTAAGAATAACTACATATGCATTATCTGTACCCTTAATAAAGCCAAATGACATATCAAATTTGAGCGTTGTACTGAAAAAGCTAGGTTGTGTGTTAAGGGTGCCCAGAAGAAAAAAGGTTGAGACCCACTACCCTAGAATCTACCTTATGGGAAGAACTAATGGTTTATATTCCAAAGATCTCAGTCAGCTCATTGTAAGAGTTTTTAGGTATTATTATCTATATATATAACATGCTAGCCTGAGAAGCTCCCTGTGTGCATAACTGCACATGCACAGTAGAGACTGCCGGAATGATGCAGTCATGCGCAGTAGAGACTGGCTGAACACGCTGATCCAGAGCGGGGAGCTCCGGATGGCTCACCGCCTGTCTCTGCTCCCAGCTCTGGGGAAGCAGCCGAGGCCTCTGGGTGGCACTTTAGCCCATGTATACGGGCTTTCATACTAGTATAATTATATTTTTGGAAATTTTTGCCTGAAAGTCTCAGGTTTTCCCCTAAGAAAAACACAATTTTTTTTTTACATCTAAAAAAGAGCAATTCTGTTTCAAACCAACTCCTCAAAGAAAAAACATTCCGTTGAAAGTGATGATAGTACTTCAAGAAGTATTGTGCCGTTTTTTGTTTTTTTTGCTCCAAAATTGATCCAGTATTAGTTCCTTCATATTTCTCTTTTAGTTCCAGAGGTATGTTGTGTGAACCTGCTGAAGCAATATCCTGCAATGTCCCATGGGAGGTTTGACAACTTTAGGTCTTGGGGGCACATAGCATTATAGGTAAAGTAGTATTTGAAAATAAAAGCAGCTCCAATTAATCTTCATAGTATTTGGGCCATGGAGAGTGTCATTTCAATACTGTCAGAGTTGTAGTTCAAGAGTAATTGTATGATAAAATATCCCCCTCCTGCCCCTTTTACTGATGTAAAACTGTTCACCTAAGAACAGAAAGGTGGTGTCCAGATGGCTTGCAGAGAGGGACAATCTTCAATTAGCATAAGGGAAAAACATGTCAAGGGGGTAAGGTTTTCACTGTTCTCACAGTAAGAAGATTATCCCTTGCCGTGCGCTGTCTGGTCTTAAGACAAGATTCCACATCAGAGGGGAGGTAGTTTACACTAGGTAAAAGGGGAGGGAGGGGGATATTTTATCATTCAATTACTCTTGAACTACAACTCTGACAGTATTGAAATAACACTCTCCATGGTCCAAATACTATGAAGATTAATTGGATCTGCTTTTGTTATTATCCCTTTAAAAGGCCCATTGCTACAATTGCTCCAGTCCACTATCTCAGCCCACCCTCTTTTGTTAACTTTATATCTGGTGTTAATGTTGTGAAGCAAGACAAATCACTAATTTAATGCTGTATCACATAATTTATACAGATGTACATTCTGAGTAGTGTTGCCTGTGCTTTTTTAGCACCTACTTGAGAGGTAATAGAGCAATCCAGAGTTTTAATATTCAATCTAATTATTTTTGAGACACCACAGAGTTTAAAGGGATAGTAAAGTTTTATAATAAAAGCAGCTCCAATTAATCTTCATAGTTGGCAGAAAAATGTTTAAAATCTGTACTTTTTCCCAAACATTTTCTGCTTGGCAGGAAGTGTAATTTTTTATCTGATTCACTTCTGAGGTGAAACATTTCATCCATCCCTACTAGCATGATGTTTACACCCAAACAACTGGCTTTATTTGATACCCCATGTCATTAGGATAGTGTTGGGAACACCACTTAGTCTAACAAGGACGCCCCAGTCAGAACATTATATTTATCTTGAGCTTTAATGTGCAACAATGTGCTCTGGGCTCTGAAACGGAGATCATTTAGACTGCACTAGATACTGAAGGGGGCAATACATCAATCAGCTAATTTATCAATGTGCAAGAAAATCAACCATTCACCATTTCATCAATGGCTTCAGGTGGGAGGATCTCAAAGAACTGTATGAGGTGCACATACAAAAGTACAAATATGCTGTGTGCAAATGTGTCTATTGTGATAATGGAGGCATTTACATCATATTTATTGTATTTCTAGCCACATGTACACAAGGCAGGGAAATATGATCAATCATTGATTAATATATCTGAAGGTATTTTTCAATGATCATTGTAAAGAGCAGTGTGTCTGACACACTGATCTTCTGCAAGTGATGAATACCAACCTCATTCTCTCAGTTCCAGTCTCCAGTGCATCATAGCTTAAGATAAATATAACTAAGGACTGGGGCAATGTCACTGTACTGAGTGGAGATCACTTTTGTCCTCATGATGTCTCTAATGTTGCAGGAACACAAGGTGCTGATAGTTTTTGAGATAGATGAAATGGGCAGGAAAGAGAAGGATGCCACAATTTGGCATAACAATGGGGCAGAGTTTAAATACTTGTGTTTGAACTTCCAATGTTTACACTGGAGGAGAGGTAATGAGTGGGACATCTCTTTAGGTGGGAGTGTAGTGAAGGGTTTTACATTCCTGGGAAGGGAGGGAAAGTGTAGGGCATTGCTTTGGTAAGAAGCAAAGTATTTGACATTGCCTGGGATTGTGTGAAGGAGATGAGCATCACTTCAGTTGGGAGGGAGAGTGAACGAAATAAATAGCTCACTGCTTTCTCACAGAATATCTTATGACAATTGGCCAAGATGCCCAAATCCATTCAGGCCCATCTGTGTCCCTATGTGAATTTATGAATGATACTTATTCACTGTCTGTATATACTGAGTGATCACAGAGGCAGTAGCATGCATACTCTACTCTAGCAGTCCTGAGACCTTAATTTATCTTAGCTGTTTGCATGCCTATTCTTTGATATTGTGTGTAGTTGTGTAGCAAGGCTGCACAATAATGGAAATTACACATGCTCCCGGAAGTCATTCACAGCTCATTATCACAGAACGTGTATGTGTGTGTGGGGGGGCAGTAGTGGTAGGTAATGTGAGGCCTTCCAGCTGCTGCCAGACTGAAACACCCATCATTCCCTGCCAGGCTTTGAATAATGGGAGTTGTCATCTGGCAGCAACTTGAGGGCTTCACATTGCTATCCAAATGTCTATCAGTGCGGTGGGACAAGGACGTGTCATTGTAAGGCAGTGGGACAAAACTGGGGGGCAAAATTTGTGCTGTGAAAAAAGTATCTAAATTACACTTTTCATGGGAATTTCCACAGAAGACGAAAAGTGCAGTTATTGGCACTTTACACTTTTGAGGTGAAGGTTTTCCCTCATCCTTAGAGCTAATTCTAGTATACTGAGATTAGCACCATCTCCTCTTCTTTTCAGAAAGCCTGATATCTTATCTAAAGCTGATTAACACTATTGCTTCTACAGCCCTTGATTGCTAAAGTAATGGGATCCTTGGAACTCTGCAAAAAGTAGATTTAGGCCTCAGAAAACAATTACAGAATTTTTACTAAGGATAGCATGGAGTACAAGGTATTTAAGGGCTAGATTTAAAGGGATAGTAATACTTAAAATGTAAAAAAAAATATGTTGTAGGGTTTATCCCCCTGAGTAAAACAAGGATACTCCCACTGCTGAGAGATATTTTATTAAAAAATTATAACAGCTTAAACTTGACTTTTTTAGGTGCAATATCACAGTGGCCTGAAAATTTAGAGTGGCGCTGTTTCTACACCATCCTATGGACTGCTCTGGTCTGTAGACCATAAATCTTCATAGGATGGTGTAGCAACAGCACCACTGTAAATTTTCAGGCCACTGTGATATTGTACCTAAAAAAGTCAAATTTGAGCTGTTATAATTTATTAATAAAATATCTCTCAGCAGTGGGAGTAGCCTTGTTTTACTCAGAGGGATAAACCCTACAACATATATTTTTCACATTTTAAGTATTACTATCCCTTTAAAGGCAGCCGTTAGCCAAAAAAAAGACTAACGGGTGTCTTTACATGCAGTAGGCCATTCAAAGGGCCATGTAATGAACTGCTAATGGCAGTTCATCCAGTGTACCGGCCGCTACACTAACGTGTGTTTTGGCCCACAGAAACAAAAAGAACACTCCACTTTGCCATTCAATAGACTGCGTTAGCTGAAAAAGATCCGAAAAGGGACTCATTACCACCTAAAATTTAAGACCCAGTTTGTTTGGCTGTAGAATCCCTCATTGGATCTTTTGCCAGCTAACGCAGCTGTTAACCGGCAAAAAAAAAACAAAGTCCTCAGTGGTTGTATTCATATGGGGCCCCAAGCCCCACATCAACACATCCAAAGTGCCTAAATTGTGTCAAAAGTTAGTATAATTACCCCGCCAGCATTCATAGGGTTAATCCGATTAAGTGAAAAACAACATCACATTACAAGTTACACTTACCATTAATCCTGATGTCCAGCGGAGTCCTCGGCTTGCTTGTCCTTCTCTTCTGTCTTCTTTCTTCAGTCTTCCGCCTTCTCCCTGTGAAAAAAAAAAGAAATATATTAGCACTAAGCATGAACAAATACATTGCAGAAACCTTTGAGTGGCAGAGGGGTATGCAACGCATTGCAAAGCAATGCGTTGCATACCTCACTGTCACTCAAAGCGTGTAATTTTAGTGTCTCATAGATATAGCCACATATGCCTCCATGTAATGTCCCATAAAATACATGCCCATGAATAAAAAGGTCCATAGATACAGTAATCAATGTAATTCACACATGCCCAATGTCACTTAGCTTATATATGTTGTCTCCGCCGCTTGGAGAGGCTGCAAGGGCGGAGACAGAAATGTCCCATGACGCTCCTCATCAGCTGTGTACGGGCTGATGCCCGTAACACACTGAGGGCATTTGAAGTGAGCCTACTTTTATATATGGACAGGCTTACTTCAATTGCCCTCACTGCCATTGGCTGGGATGTTCTTCACATCCCAGCCAATCAGATTTGAGCGGCTGTTCTTGAATCTGGTTGGCTGGGATGTGAAGAACATCCCAGCCAATGGCAGTGAGGGCAGTATATTTAATATAGTAGTGATATGCAGGCACAATGCCGCAGAGTAAAGGGTTAATGGTGATGAAAATTTGGATGTGCACCAATACTTTGTATATTAGCTTTTAGCTGTTTTGGTCAAAAATGGTTGCACTCAAGCAATTTGAAATGTGTTTTTATATCTTTGGGTATGCTTACCAAAACCTGGACTGGAATTGTACTTTTGGAAGTTTTGACCAGCTTCTATTGGTTTAAGCACCCCTCCCACCCCCAGGTGCAATGCTCATTGTCTCTAGGACACTATATAATGCCTGTCAGAGAGTCTCTCTCCATTAATGAATAAAGCTGACCAAGACTCAGCTCTCAGGATAAAGTAAAGTAAGGTTAATAAATGCCTAAAGTAGGAGAGATTCAGCTCATAAGACAAAGCATATTAAGGTTAGGTACTTACCGAAATGAGGTACCTTGGCATTGGTGGCAAGCTTAGCATTCTATGGCCATATAATGTCACTAAATCCTCATCTTTAATATAGTAGTGATATGCAGGCACAATGCCGAGGAGTAAAGGGTTAATGGTGATGAAAATTTGGATGTGCACCAATACTTTGTATATTAGCTTTTAGCTGTTTTGGTCAAAATTGGTTGCACTCAAGCAATTTGAAATGTGTTTTTTTTTTCTTTGGGTGTACTTACCAAAACCTGGACTGGAATTGTACTTTTGGAAGTTTTGACCAGCTTCTATTGGTTTAAGCACCCCTCCCACCCCCAGGTGCAATGCTCATTGTCTCTAGGACACTATATAATGCCTGTCAGAGAGTCTCTCTCTATTAATGAGTAAAGCTGACCAAGACTCAGCTCTCAGGATAAAGCAAATTAAGGTTAGTAAATGCCTAAAGTAGGAGAGATTCAGCTCATAAGACAAAGCATATTAAGGTTAGGTACTTGCCGAAATGAGGTACCTTGGCATTGGTGGCAATCTTAGCATTCTACGGCCATATGATGTGACCAAATCCTCATCTTTAATATAGTAGTGATATGCAGGCACAATGCCGCAGAGTAAAGGGTTAATGGTGATGAAAATTTGGATGTGCACCAATACTTTGTATATTAGCTTTTAGCTGTTTTGGTCAAAATTGGTTGCACTCAAGCAATTTGAAATGTGTTTTTTTTTTCTTTGGGTGTGCTTACCAAAACCTGGACTGGAATTGTACTTTTGGAAGTTTTGACCAGCTTCTATTGGTTTAAGCACCCCTCCCACCCCCAGGTGCAAAGCTCATTGTCTCTAGGACACTATATAATGCCTGTCAGAGAGTCTCTCTCCATTAATGAGTAAAGCTGACCAAGACTCAGCTCTCAGGATAAAGCAAATTAAGGTTAGTAAATGCCTAAAGTAGGAGAGATTCAGCTCATAAGACAAAGCATATTAAGGTTAGGTACTTACCGAAATGAGGTACCTTGGCGTTGGTGGCAAGCTTAGCATTCTATGGCCATATAATGTTACTAAATCCTCATCTTTAATGTAGTAGTGATATGCAGGCACAATGCCGCAGAGTAAAGGGTTAATGCTGATGAAAACTTGGATGTGTACCACTACTTTGTATATTTGCTTTTAGCTGTTTTGGTCAAAATTGGTTGCACTCCAGCAATTTTAAATGTGTTTTTTTTTTCTTTGGGTGTGCTTACCAAAACCTGGACTGGAATTATATGTATGTGTATATGTATATATATATGTGCATATGTATGTATGTATATATATATATATGTATATGTATGTATGTATGTATGTATATATGTGTTTATGTATGTATGTATATATATGTATGTATGCATGTATATATATGTATATATACATACATGCCCTAACAATTTGGTAAGCTAAAATTTGTATATTTCAACATAACTATGTTCATGTTTGCAAACAACTTAACAATTAAATACATACAGTGAAATAAAGAAAACCTGTATAGAGTCTTTCCTGCTTCCTTTATTGATTATGTGCCTGGATTTTTTTCTATCCCTGCAAATGATTTAGTATTGATCCAATCCAATTTGTAAGGAAACACAATTTACTACATCATTTATTTGCTACACTCTCTATTTTAATTAAAGCTGTAAAGTGTTGTAAAAATATTGCATCATGCATTGAACATGACAAATCTATCTATATCCTTCAAAGTTCAATATTTCTTAGCATTATCTTGCATGTCGGTATTGGCTTCTAGAAATGTATATAGTAAAAAAAATTAATTATATCCCTGCAGATGAATTTACTGAAACGTAATTGTGTATGTTAGATAACACCACAGAGGATCATACTAATTCCTGACAAAATACTAGATATCATAAAATGCATTTTCACTGTTACTTACTATAATTGGGTGAAAAGGTTAATGTAAAAGGGGGTATTAGTGGTATAAGGGGGTATTAAGCAATACAGCATTATGATGTAGAGGTTGATAATAAAATATAAACAAATACAAAAATAAGTGTGTGTGTTATTAAATTAAAGATGCAAGCAAACATATATATAATGAGCACGGGGGTGTGATGTAGCCATTGTTTATTGTAGCAATATGAGAAAGGTAAAAAAAATGTGCTATTGAAAAGAATATATGGAAAAAATCCCACCCGTATTCCTCTGTAAGCCTCAATCTCTTCTGGAATTACTGTATGTCAAGTGGTCATGGCTTGCAACAGCTTATAGTAAATTAGAATCTAACAGAGTGGAAAAACCTCAATTGCAGATGTAACATGCATTAGTGTACCTTTTATGTGATCCGTTGCATTCTCCATGGTAACTGAGGACATTTTGGAATTGGAACAAATATAAATGTTATCCCGAGATCTCTGATTGTCTTATTAAGCAATCAGATGAGCAGTGAACAATGGTTGCCTGACTATCCGAATAATGTTTTGCTACCACATCCATGTGTCTGAATATCACCTACACTGGAGATATTCAGACACCCACTGTCCACCACAGTGTACAGTCGATAGGTTACATACTGTAGATAAAAAAGATGCATTTGGGCCTCTTTACATGGGCTACACAATGGATGCAGACCCCTGAGACAGTTCTGTCAAATGTGTCTATACTCATATCTCTCCTGTGTTCTACCTTTGATTTGAACATAGGGCTGGTATGTCTAATGACTGACTCACATGAGCGCCATCCAATATTACTAGCCGATGTTCATGTGGGTCAACCACTCATTGGAGATGGCAATGAGGATCACAATTCTAGTGTGAAAGATCTGCCACTGGCCTCATAGGCCACCCTGCAGACTTTCCTTACTGCAGTCTTACTGAGCTGATGAGGGAATGCAGTAAAGTTGCTGCATACTGGACTTTGGTGAGATCCATCAAGGTGATAGTAACCCATGTGGAAGGCAGAATATTCAAGCATTTTACCTTTTACCACAGATGACAGATTCAGTACAATACTGCTGCATTGATGTCACCAATAAGAAAGGGACCTTCCTGCATCTGAAACTTTGATAACATATTTGATAAAATAAGTGAGACAGAAAACGAAAAGTCAAGATGACATTCTGATCTGTGTGCTTGTGTAGAAATATTCTGGGCCCCACTATATCAAGACAGAGTATGGAGTAGTATCACATTATCATCAGAGATCCCTTAACAGTCAATAGTCAGTGTAATAGGGGACATCAATTTATAGGTAAACATTACCATACTTTTCCATGGGTTAAGATGCTCTAGAAGGTACTCTGTTTTACCTTTCTGGCTTATTCTGCCACACATCTACCACTCACTATATAATTTCTTTACCCATCTCACCATGGATCTTGGTCACACTGTAGCACAAAAGAAAGAAAACATAGCCAAGGCACCAGTCACTGCTAAACAGATAACGATCTTCCCCTTACCGTATCATGTAGGCATATTAAGGCATAGTGGGTGACACAGGAGAAAATAAGATCATTCTTGCTAACAGCTGTTTCATTCTGTGCCTTGTTTGTTATTTGCGTTGATAAATTCCAGGGTACTGCACGGAACAGGTGTCCTGTCAGCAGGTATGCTCATTTTTTTTTTTTACTTTGTTACTCATTACACTGTAATATTATACAATAAAAGCAATATAATCTTCATTTTAACACAGATTCATTCATTGACTGCTTTTTCTTCTTTTTGTCTTTGATCTGTCAATACATATGTGGATCGGCATGCAAGTTATCAAGGTGGTAGTTATTATATTCCTAAAAGGAGATATTCTAATATGTATCTGCTCTAATAAAGCCATTGCAATTAATGTGTTAGTGCTGTGAAAGCCTAGCACCTGTTCCCTAGCCTTTTCACTCTGGATATTTTTTTTTAACTTCAGTTTGTTCCTTGTCCTCTGGATATTACCATGCATAGAAATATTCCAAAACCCCAAGAATTTTCCCATGAGAACTTTGCTAGTTTATCCCTATGCGCAATCATTTTCATGGGGGTGGGCAAATCAGACTCAATATGTTTGAGTCTATGGCTACCAGTGCAGTGGGAAAAGGCTGGAACTCTGATGTCGGTATGTATGATTCAATGGCTACCAGTTGAGTAGGACAAGGTTTTAACTTGGAGATCAGTATGTGTGGTTCTAATGCTACCATGTGAAAAGAATGTGGTCCAGTATATGTGTTTCTATGGATTCTAGTGTAGTGGGAGTTGTGGCAATATTGATGGTTCTATATCAGTGGTGGGCAACGTGGTCTAACTTTTGGCAAATGCCCTTTTTGTGCAAACCAATGATGACAGCACGTATTTCCTTGCAGGTAACCATGGAAGAACAATGATTTCAAGCACCACCCTCCTTTTAAAAAGATAGTAATACCTCGTTTTATTTTATTTTGTAGGCATTAAAAAAACATGAAGAATGAAATAAGTTTTATCTCTCAAACCTTTACGGTTTGAGAGATATTCACAAGCAAAGTTTCCCCTCCCACCGCTTTTACCTAGTGTAAGCCATATCTTCTCAGATGTGGAATCCAGTCCATAGACCAGACAGATAACAGAAGGGGACAATCTTCTTCATATGAGAACAATGAAAGCCCTGCCCCCCTTGACAAGTTTTTCAGGTTTTCACCTTATCTTAATTGAAGATTGTCCCTCTCTGCAGTCTACCTGGGCACCTCCCTTCTGCTCTGGCTGAATAGTGTTACATCAGTAAAAGGGGAGGGAGGGGGATACTTTGTCATTGTATTACTGTTGAACTACAACTCTGACAGAATTGAAATAACACTCTTCAAAGTCCAAATACTATGATGATTAATTAGAGCTGCTTTTATTATGAAACATTACTATCCCTTTAAAGCTTCCGGTCTGTTATTCTAACTCAATCAGCATAACAGAGTGATCTCCAGCCTTGTCCACGTCAACACTCTCACCTGTGTTAACGAGAGAATCACTGACATGATGTCAGATGGTCCTTTTGGGGCAGGGCTGAAATGCAGTGGAAATGTGTTTTTGGGATAAGTTCATTTTCATGGCAAAGAGGGACTTTGCAGTTGATTGCAAATCATCTGATCACTCTTCATAACATTCTGGAGTATATGCAAATTGCCATCATCTAAACTGTGGCAGCAGACTTTGTGAAAATTAATATTTGTGTCATTCTCAAAACTTTTGGCCACCTTTATATGTCACCTTTATATGTCAAACTCATTCTAATAACTACTTACCTGATTTGTTTTGCAAAATATAAAAGTTTTATTAGGAGTATGAAAATGACATAAAAAAAAAATAAAAAAAAAAAAATAAAAAAATAAAAAAAAAAAAATATATATATATATATATATATATATATATATATATATATATATATATATATGGGTGTGGGTTATGTACATTATTACAAAAGTAATATAAGCACTATATCAGAAGAGTGAGAGATCACCCTACGTCTCTGAACTGGACATCGCCTTTGCCAAACGAAGCACCCTCTATCCTGATTGAAGTCATAGTCTGGGTCTGATTACATCTATGTATCTAGGAGTATAAGCACACTAGATAGGTGCTTGAAGATCTACAGATGCTGCTCTCAAATGGTTTTGCACTCTTCTATTTTTCCCTGTATTAGATTGTTTCTGTGGAGGTGCGACTATGGACACACAAAACATAGTAGCTATAAATTATATACTTTGAGATTCTTCTAACACCTTGGGAATTATCCAAAACACTATCATAGGATCCAGATTTTTAAGTGTTAGATAGGAGTTGTAAGCATTTCATTTTTTATGTTTGTATACGTTAGTACAATAAATAATGTTGAAATAAATATATAAAAGGCATTCAAGTGGAAAATGTCATGAAATCATAAGATATACATTACAAAGGTACATATAACAAGTAATTCTAGTGGTTCATGACTAAAAGGTGGATGGGGGAACAGGAGTCTGGCTGTCTGTTGGGAGAAGAAAATGATAGCTTTTCTGTGAAGCACTAGAAAGTAGGTCACCAGGGAAAGAGGTTCATGAGGAGGGAGTCCATATTACTGGAGTGTAAATTGGAGAATACAGCCAGCACAAATCCTTCCTCCGGGAGATTAAAAAAAAAAAAAAAATTAAGTGTAGGTTGCCAGTTCATCATATTGACAACTTCTCAAATTTACTTTTTTGCACTAAGAGCTCAACTATCATAATGAGGAAGGATGTGTTAACATGATGACTTGGACAAGACAAGTCTATCAATCTCTCTAAATTAGCTTATACAATTAGTTTGCAAAATATGACAAAAGCACATAATACTGTTCAATCGTGTTGACAAGAGTGCATAATATATTCAAGAGTAAGGCAGCCTGATTTACTGGAAGATGTATTGGAGCAAAGAGGTGATGTGTTATGTCTGATATAGAAACACAGAAACATAGAATTTGATGGCAGATAAGAACCATTTGGCCCATCTAGTCTGCCCATTATCCTAATGTAAAAACCTCAAGCCTTTTTTGGTCCTTGGTCTTTTCCTATGTTAAGGACAGCCTTATGCCTGTCCCATGCATGCTTAAATTCTGTCACTATATTAACTTCTGCCACTTCTGCTGGTAGTCTATTCCACTTATCTGCTACCCTCTCAGTGAAGTAAAACTGTCTTACATTACATCTAAACCTGTGTCCCTCTAGTTTTAGACAATGGCCTCTTGTCCTAACATTTTTACTCCATTGAAATGTACTTCCATCCTACTATCACAGTCTCCCTTTGAGGCCTAAAGCGAGCCTGTGCTCTTACCACTGTATGGCCACTGGCCGGCATGGCCTCCGGCCACTTCCTCTTGGCTTAGTCATGTTTCAGGCACTGGCATGGACACCTGATTATGGGTCTATTCTGTTGGGCCTAATTGGGTCCTGCCTCCTTCTGCAGCTTTATAAACCTCATTAACCCCTTCAGTGCCAGAGGCTTGGGCCATTTCCTGTACCCTGCAGGCCAGACACTTTTTCAGCATTTTTGCTATCCTTCTGTTTATGCTTGATTTCCTCTGGGGATTTTTAGTTAAATATGGAAAACTATATATTGTTTTTTTCAGAACGAATTGAGCTTTCTCGTGGTACCTTACATGAAGAGAATTTTACATCGTGCAAAAAGCTATGATGTCATAATGACAAAAAAAAGTGAAAATTTACTAATTTTCCTAAAATCACATAATATGTATCAAAAACATTTACCTTGATTGAAAAAGTTTCAATTATTTGAAAAAGCCCCAAGTCCCCCGAGTAAAAAAATACCAAATTTGTATAGTTTTACCTACGTCCATGGCTAGCGTAGAGCCCTAATCACCAGCAGCGCAAAATGACATTTTCAACTTTATAAACTAATATGCGCATTCTAGGGTTTTTGTGGTAAAACTACCCTAAAACAGTGGAATAACTATATAAAACTATATATTTCGGAAAAGTAGACAACCTGCCGCATCTAATGAGGGGTAACTTGCCTTCTTACCCCAAGCCTGGTGTGCACAAATGCCTCCAGAAGATGGCGCTAATGAAAAAAAAGGCATTTTCTTACATTTCTGCCACTTCAAATATACTGAAATTTGTGAAAACCATGGCATTTCCAACTGTATTCATTAGC
Source organism: Rhinophrynus dorsalis (assembly GCA_037306005.1). NCBI lineage: Eukaryota > Metazoa > Chordata > Amphibia > Anura > Rhinophrynidae > Rhinophrynus > Rhinophrynus dorsalis. The sequence goes on along the minus strand of CM074718.1, from coordinate 234,917,947 downwards.
TAGTGCTCTTAGGAGAAAAATGACACCCAATTGGTATGAGTTTAACTACCTCAGGGGGCGCTAGAAGTGCAAAATGACACCTACTACAACCTCAAATTTTTCTAACATTTTCTCAAACATTACTTGTCTGTACACAAATGGTTATAACAACTACAGAAGTGAAGAAAGGGTACACAAACCATACCATTTTGAAAAGAAGACACCCTGCCGCATCTAATGATGGGTGACTTGCCTTGTTACCTCAAGCCTGGAGTGCACAAATGCCTCCAGAAGGTGGCGCTAATGGAAAAAAAAGGCATTTTCTTACATTTCTGCCCCTTCAAATGTACTGAAATTTGTGAAAACCATGGAATTTCCAACTGTATTCATTAGCTAGCGCTCGTAGGAGAAAAATGACACCCCATTGGTATGAGTTCAACTACCTCAGGGGGCGCTAGAAGTGCAAAATGACACCTACTACAACCTCAAATGTTTCTAACATTTTCTCAAACATTACTTGTCTGTTCCCAAATGGTTATAACAACTACAGAAGTGAAGAAAGGGTACACAAACCATACCATTTTGAAAAGAAGACACCCTGCCGCATCTAATAATGGGTGACTTGCCTTGTTACCCCAAGCCTGGAGTGCACAAATGCCTCCAGAAGGTGGCGCTAATGAAAAAAAAGGCATTTTCTTACATTTCTGCCCCTTCAAATGTACTGAAATTTGTGCAAACCATGGCATTCCCAACTGTATTCATTAGCTAGTGCTCTTAGGAGAAAAATGACACCCCATTGGTATGAGTTTAACTACCTCAGGGGGCGTTAGAAGTGCAAAACGACACCTACTACAACCTCAAATTTTTCTAACATTTTCTCAAATATTACTTGTCTGTACACAAATGGTTAAAATAACTACAGAAGTAAAGAAAGGGTACACAAACCATACCATTTTGAAAAGAAGACACCCTGACGCATCTATTGATGGGTGAATTGCTTTGTTACCCCAAGCCTGGAGTGCACAAATGCCTCCAGAAGGTGGCGCTAATGAAATAAAAAGGCATTTTCTTACATTTCTGCCCCTTCAAATGTACTGAAATTTGTGAAAACCATGGCATTTCCAACTGTATTCATTAGCTAGTGCTCTTAGGAGAAAAATGACACCCCACTGGAATGAGTCGACCTACCTTAGGGGTGCCAGAAGCACATCAATACACCTACCTGTTTGCTTCTTCGAAAATGGCGGCTTGTACTAAAATGTCCATAACTGTTAGAGACATGAAGGAAAGGTATAAAAGGTATACCATTTTGGAAAGTAGACATTCTCCCGCATCAATTGAGGGGTCACTTGCCTTTCTACCCCCTGGGCTGAAGTGCACAAATATTTCCAAAAGGTGGCGCTATGGGAATAAATACATGTTTTTTTACATTTCCACCACTTCAAAGATACTAAAATCTTTGAAAACCATAACATTTCCTACTGTATTCAGTACCTGCTACCAACATGAGAAAAATGGTAGCCTATTTGTGTGGGTTAACATACAATATGTGGGTGCTAGGAATACGTACGTAAACCTGACACTTTTGTTTTTGAAATTATCTGCTTGCACTAAAATGGTTATAACCATAATAGATATGCAGAAAAGGTAGAGAAACAATGCCATTTTGGAAAGAAAACATCCTTCCGCATCTAATGAGGGGTCACTTGCCTTCTTACCCAAAGGCTGGTATGCACAAATGCTTCCAGGAGGTGGCGCTAGTGAAAAAAAAGGCATTTTCTTACATTTCTGCCCCTTCAAATGTATGGAACTTTGTAAAAACCATGGAATTTTCAACTGCATTCATTAGCTAGTGCTCTTAGGAGTCAAACGACACCCCATTGATATGAGTTGACCTACCTTAGGGGGTGCTAGAAGTAGAAAACTACACCTACTACAACCTCTGATGTTTCTAACATTTTCTCAAATGTGACTTGCCTGTACAAAAATGGCTATAACACATTCAGAATTGAAGAAAAGGTAGATAAACCATACCATTTTGGAAAAAAGACAACCTGCCGCATCTAATGAGGGGTCACTTGCCTTCTTACCCCAATACTGGTGTGCATAAATGTTTCCAGAAGGAGGCGATATAGGAAAAAAATTGCATTTTTTTACATTTCTGCCCCTTCAAATGTATGGAGCGCTGTGAAAAACATGGAATTTTCAACTGCATTTGTTTGCTAGTGCTCTTAGGAGTCAAATGACACCCCATTGGTATGAGTTGAACTACCTTAGGGGGTGCTAGAAGTAGAAAACTACACCTACTACAACCTCTGATGTTTCTAACATTTTCTCAAACCTGACTTGCCTGTACGAAAATGACTATAACACCTTCAGAATTGAAGAAAAGGTAGATAAACCATACCATTTTGGAAAGAAGACAACCTGCCGCATCTAATGAGGGGTCACTTGCCTTTTTACCCCTAAGTTAGTTGGCACAACTATTTCCAGAATGTGGTGCTACAGGAAAAAAAAAATTGTTTTACACATCAGTCACTTCAAAGATACTAAAATGGTTCAATGGCGTGGGATTTCCTAGGAGGACTTCTTGCCAGCCTAAGAAAAATGGTACCCCACTGCTGTGGGTTGACATACCAATTTACGCTACAGGAGCGTAGCTACCAGTGAAACAGAAATGGTAAAGCAAACAGTGTATGTGTGATTTTATGGCTAACAGATGAAAGAAGCTAGGGCGTCAGCCGGTGTACATGCAGACCTGTGACTACAAGTGTAACAAAGTATGTGGGAGGGTGAGGGATTAGGCAGTGTGTGTCGGTATGAGCAGAGGAGCAAGGATGGTGGTGATGGTGGGGCAGTGTTTGATAGTGTGTATGGGAGATCTGTGACTACCAGTGTGCAATGTATGTCCCCTCATACAAAGCACTGCGTTGGACCCCCTCCCTCCTGTGGCATGTGCATTTTTTGGGGCTTTTTCCCACAATATTTTTGTGTAGACCTCGTTGGGGGCATCGGAACCCACACAATGAGGTCTAAATAAAAAATAAAGGGGGTGGTCCAGTGGATTGCAAAGCAATGCATTTGGGCCCCTGTGGCACACAAAGGGTTACATTTTTTTATCGTTACTTAGTATATCTGAATACTAAGTAACGATAAAAAAATGTAACCCTTTGTGTGCCACAGGGGCCCAAATGCATTGCTTTGCAATCCACTGGACCACCCAAACAAGCTCTGATCCCAAAGTAATGATAAAAAGTCCTGTGTGTGCCACAGGAAGGGGGTCGGCATTGAACTCCCCTCCTAGTGGAACACACAGGGTTAATTTATGTTTTAATTTTTTTTTTTTATTATATACCTCATTGAGGGGCATAAGGACCCCCTGATCCCTCCCCAATGAGGTCTTAGTAAAAAAAAAATATATATGTCCACAAACAGAGGGACCCTGAGAGTGCCACAGGGGTCTCCAGCGCATTGCAAAGCAATGCATTGGATCCTTGTGGCAATCAGAGGGTTAATTTTTTTTTTATCATTACATGGTAATCATAGCTTGTTGGGGGGCCATCAGGACCAATCATGATGGCCCCCCAACAACCTCTGATAACGAAGTAATGATAAATGCCCTGTGTGTGCGCTGCAGAAGGGGGGCTGCATTGGCCCCCCTTGTGGCACACACAGGGTTAATTTTTTTCTTTACTTTTTTTTTATTATGGACCTCATTGGTGGGTATCAGGACCCCTCTGATTCCCCCCAATGAGGTCTTAAAAAAAAAAAAAAAGGAATCAAAATAAATGTCCCTGTGAGTGCCAAAGGGGTCTCCAGCGCATTGCAAAGCAATGCATTGGACCCTTCTGGCACTCAGAGGGTTAATTTTTTTTTATTATTATTACTTTGTAATCAGAGCTTGTTGGGGGGCCATCAGGACCAATCCTGATGGCCCCCCAACAATCTCTAGTAACAAAGTAATGATAGAAGCCCTGTGTGTGCCACAGGAGGGGGGGGGTGCATTGGACCCCCCCTGTGGCACACACAGGGTTAAATTTATTTATTTTTTTTTTTTTTTAATAATAGACCTCATTGAGGGGCATCAGAATCCCCCCTGATCCCCCCCAATGAGGTCTTTAAAAAAAGAAAAAAAAAACCCAAAGAAATGACCCTGTGAGTGCCACAGGGGTCTCCAGCACATTGCAAAGCAATGTGCTGGGGACCCCTGCGGCACTCACAGGGTTACTTGTGCACTTTTTATTTTTTTTTAATTTTTTTTATTTATTCAGACCTCGTGGGGGACATCAGGACCCCTCCTGGTGTCCCCCCAGTAATTGATCTCCCAGCCGATAGCAGAAGCTCTCCTGCCTTTCACTCCTACCACCGGTAGGAGTGAATCGGGTAAGGGAAACTTCCCTAACGTCATCGGTGATCATGTCACCGATGACGTTTGGAGGTTTCCCCCGGTCCCGCCCACTCTTACCCGGAAGTTCGGGTAGGAGAGACAGAAGAGGAGAAGCTGCGCTTCTGCTGCACTTCTCCTCTTCTTTTATTGATCTCCCAGCGCGATCGACTGGGAGATCAATAACAGGGGGGACATGAGGAGTGATCCTCATGTCCCCCCACAATTGCCCAGCCTTTTTTTTTTTTTAAATGCGGCCACTGCATGCCGGTTATACCGGCTCATGCAGTGACTGCATTTTAGTGGGTACATTGTACGAGCTTGGCACAGCGGGTACAGCTGTCCAAACTCGTACAATGTACCCACTTGGCACTCAAAGGGTTAAGGCTAGGACTTGTTGCCCTTTTGTGGTGTTCCTGTGCACATCTAGTTTGTTCCTCTGACCCTTGCTTGGTTTATGTTGTTGGTGTTCGATCTTTGGCTTGTCTGACTACTCTCTCTGGTTGTCACCTAGGCTGTGGCTGACTTCCTGATCCCTGTATGTACGGTGGTTCAGTGTCAGCTCCTGGGTAGTGGACGAGATACTGTTCTCACATCTATCTCCCCTCTGACAGAGGAAGTGTTCATTATTACTACTAGTATTCTGATTATCTATTGCTCAATAAACTGGTTTAAATTCACTTGTACTGTTTCGTGTGTTTCTTTACTGAGAGTCCTTGACACCTACAATTTGTTGAATCTCTTAATATATTTGAATGTTTCTGTCATATCCCCTCTCTCTTCTCTCCTCCAAGCTATACATGTTCAGATCCTTTAGTCTATCCTGATATTTCTTTTCCTGTAAACCAGTCACCATTTTAGTAGCCCTTCTCTGAATTTTCTCTAGAGTATCTATATCCTTCGGGAGATAGGGTCTCCAGTACTGTACACAATATTCTAGGTGAGGTCTAACTGTAGAGTGGCATGACCACTTCCCTTTTTCTGCTACTAATGCCCCTACCTATACAACTCAGCACCCTGCTTGCATTCTCCACTGCTTTATTACATTACCTGCCTACCTTTAAGTCATTAGAAATAATTACTCCCAAATCCCTTTCCTCTGTTGTCTCTGACAACACAGTACACTTAATAGTATATTTTTCCTTTGGATTTTTATGTCCCAAGTGCATTATTTTACGTTTATCAACATTAAACTGCAGCTGCCACACTCTTGTCCGTTCTTATAATTTACCTAAATCATACGTCACTTGGCTTACTCCTCCTGGAATGTCTACCCTATTGCAAATTTTTGTATCATCTGCAAAAACGCATACCTTACCTTGAAGACCTTTTGGAATATTACTAATAAAAATATTAAAAAGAATGGGCCCCAGTACAGATCCCTGAGGTAACCCACGAGTAACACTTCTTTAGTCTGAATATTCTCCATTGACTACCACCCTGTGTCTTCTCCCACTCAGCCATTGCCTTATCCATTTAACTATTTTTACATCCATACCCACACACACTGCAGTTTATTAATGAATCTTCTATGAGGGGTAGTGTCAAATGCTTTACTGAAATCTATATAAGCTATATCTACTGCTCCCCTTTGGTCTATTATTTTAGTTACCCAGACAAAAAAATCTATGAGGTTAGTTTGACAAGATCTCCCTGCTGTAAACCCATGCTGTTTGGGATCTCTCAAGTCATTCAAATTCAGATATTCAACAATTCTTTCCTTTAACATAGTCTCCATATTCCTTTAACATAGTCATAGCCTTATGCCTGGTATACCTCATTATAGGGCTATAAGATGTACACATAATGGGAGTACATTTTGTAAAAGGGGATGACAGAGAGCATTTGTAAATAGAGTGTCAGGCAGAATGAATCTTAACTGCAAAAAAAAAAAAAAAAAATTCTGATTTAGGTTGATCAGGTAGGATAATGATAATGCATAAATGAAAATATAATCCCGCAGTCAGCCATAGAATTAGGGACCTGAACCACATCCAGAAAAGGGCATAGTTATTAACAGTAATTACTATCCACTCAGACTGTATGGAGATGTTAAAATAAAGAAGCCCAGCAGAGGGATCTGACTTGCTTTCTACTGACTTATGTGATACTGGTATCAATTCACTACTGTGCTCTGTATATTTCTAATGCTATTTGAGCCTATTGTATTGTGGATTTCTATGCCCCTCTGCTGTCATTAATAAAAATTATTTAAAAAAAAAGCCATAAGTTTGAGTGGACTATGTTCGAACCCCAACTCGGATTGACAAAGCAAGTTCCCCCATAGAGGTGAAGCTCAGTACACAAACTGAAGTAAAAGGGAGAACAAAAAAAAAAAAAAACTACAGAAACAGTGAGTGACAAACATGAAATACATCAATACAAAGCCTGGTGATTTTTGCTCTACAGAAGTCTCTTCAGGTCCATGGTGTAGAAGAGTGTTAAGGGGTTGCTGCTAGAAAGTCCAGACAATGCTGTTTCTTCTTCTACTTAGCTGGAGATCCAGTGGACCACTCCACTCTCTTCTGGTATTTCAGAAGCTGAGATGTCTAAGAGGGTGCCACGGGCTGAGGCTGTGAGATACACAGAGAAGCACAGAATGTAGGGATATCATCAGATGAGTGAAGGATCACCGATCTACCTTTATTTGAGGCAGTCAAAGAGAAGGGGAGGCACCATCTATATGTGATCTGCAGGTTCCTCAAATCGGCAGTTAGGCCTTTGATTGATCTGTGATACTGAAGAGTATCATTAACCCTTTGAGTGCCAGAGGGGTACACAACGCATTGCTTTGCAATGCGTTGTGTACCCCTCTGGCACTCAAAGGGTTAAAGAGATGAATTTCAGCTCTTGCCTGGGGCCTCCATCTCTGCTACTTTTCTTTATACTCTCCTTGGTTTTACTTCTGTGGAATAGTCTCCCAGGAGAGAGGAGAAGAAACAGGTCAACACTGACCTGAGGTCTTGTTGGAGTATTTCTTCAGGAACATTTTTAATTTGGACATTGCAATGTCTACATCTGTTGTCAAGGTCATCAATTCTCATGGAAAGATGTTGAATGATACTGCTTTGTTGTTCAAGGGCTGTGCATGGTCTGCTGGAACAGCTGTATACTCTTCAAGGTAAGAGACCTTCTGACTGAGCTGAACAAAGTCAGCCTTCATGGAGGCCATTTCAGCCTTTAGAATAAGCTTCATCTCCTCTATGAATACTTAAAAGTCCTGCTTAGACGGGAGACCTGACAGTAGGACCGGGAGCTCAGATTTGGATACTGGCGGTTCGATATTCATATGGCTATAGAAATTATTAGGTTCTGAAAGTAAATCAATAGGGGAGAGAGTAGGTTAGCTCTGGGGCATAGGAGATTCCCTCACTAGAGGGGCCTGTATGTCAGCTATGTTCAGCATCTGGTTTGATGCAACTGAATAGGCCGCGGTGTTAAGAATCTTGAAACTGAATTTCCAGGAGTATTTGTTTTCTTTTTCCTGACTCTCATACATCTCTGTAAGGTACGCAACTCTCAGGTGTGGAAGGTGATCACCTTTCAAAGCAGGAGAAGCTATCTCTGCTCATGAAGGCTCTGCTATGCATTTGATTCCATACTCGGTCAGGGAAACCTGTGAAACGACAAAGTCTTGTGCAGTAGAGACTGCTGTGCATGGTGCAGTCATGCTCAGTAGAGACTGCCCGCGCCACGGCTGATACAGAGATGGATGCTCCTTCGGAGCGTCCAGCTCAGTATCAGCCAGCAGCGCGGGCAGTCTCTACTGCACATGACTACCCCGCGACCAGCTGACAGTGGCACTGTGGCCCATGTAACAGACTCTTCAACTAGTAGTTAATATTTTGAAATTATATGTAAAGTGTGATTTTATTTACAAAAGAGCTCAGGAAGCTTTATAAACATGGCATTAATCAAAATATGCCTTCCTTACATCACTAGGTTTCACTTCATTCTAATGTCTTCTCTCCAATATGAACAGTTCCTACCTGGATTTAAAATTTTGCTTTTTCAGAATTATCTCAGTCTCAGTCATACTTCATGACTATGCCAATGCCATTTCCTCAGAAATTTAACTAGGTCACATTAATAGCTCTAAAACTGTAGCAGCATTCTTTATAAATACCTTTACTTTAAAGATATTTTCACTATACTACAGTTTTATAAATCCCCTTCATTGACCCATATTTATAAACACAAACTGGAGTTGTTCTGGAGTAAACTAACTGCATCATACAGGACAAATTAAAATACTTAAATTCCCAGGAACTTGAACAGAGCTTTTAACCTGTTGAATGCTTCCCAATGCATTGAAGACCTCTTTAGCATTCAAGGGGTTAAAAGCCCAATTTAATTTAAGAGGAATTTTTATTTGTCCCCTGTTGTGCAGTTGGTTTACTTGAGAATAACTCCAGCTGAGCCATTGGGGGAGATGTATAAAAAGCCAACTTAGTGTATGTTTAAGAATTGTTGCTAACATTCACATCGATGGGTCATATTTATAAAGAAGTAGAGTTATGTCTATAAATATGTCTGTCTGAGAATATTCAGAGAACATTCAGAGAAAATTCACAAATGAGAATATTTTTTCGCATAAATAACTGTCCATTAAGAGCAGGTTATAACTAACGATAAGATTTAATCAATAAAACTGTCATTATTTTTGGCTCATTTAGCACATTTCATTATGAATGCATTGCAACACAATTCTTATTTGGACAAGACCATTTCTACTCAACTTCACAAAAAAGTCGACTGACTGGAATTATTAGAAAACTAGAAAATGTTGTTAAACGTTTACAAAAAGCCTTGTGTCATGTTGCGACAATTTTTCAGACACATTCTTTAAAACTGCAGTTTTATAAATCTCTCCTATGTGTTCAATCCCTTAATGACCAGAGGGGTGGACAATGTATTGCAAAGCTATGCTTTACACATTTCTCTGGTACTCATGGGGTTAATCTTTTGTTTATACAAGCGGTGATGGCTTTCACAAAAGTCAACAAGATGTATTGATTTAGAGCTTGATTCAATAAGGCCTATAAAACAGTCCATAAGCTTAAAACCAGTACTGATCGATAGACATGCCTGTGTACTGTAGCTATTCAATAACCTACAAGCGTAGGCTGAACAAACACACTTATCCTTAAAGTTAACTTGTTTTTTTGGGTTTTTTTGTTGGGCTGGGAACTAGTATAGGTACCTCCCAGCTAATCAACTTCTAGCGGGTTTCATCATCTCCCCCGCTAGAAGCTGATTGACTGGGAGGTGCACATCCCAGCCAATGGAAGCATGGGAACCATTTTGAACAGAGACTGGCCATATAAAAGCCAGTCTCTGTTTAAATTTACCTCAGTGAGGCTCGGGCAATGTCCCGAGAGGTATATGGGAGGGTTCATCTGCTTTTCTACCACCGCTTCCAGCTTTGGCAGCATACATTTATTAAGCAGAGAACTTTATGGGGCATATATGACTTTAAATTGTATTACTTTTTACCGTGAGACATTATATTTTTGGAAAACTAAAAAGGAGGAAGATAAGTAGACGAACATAAGAAGAAAGAAGATCACAGATGAAGAAGATAGAAGATCACAGATAAAGATTTAGAGTGGATGACCATGGAGCTGGAGACCCCGCTGGACATCAGACTTACAGGTATTTGTTTATTTACATGGGATGGTGTTAGCTTTAGTGGGATTAACCCTTTGAGTGCTAATAGGATATGGGATGCTCTGCAATATGTTGCATACCCTATTGGCACTCACATGGTTAATTTTTCTTAGATTACACACACCTTTTCAGTATATCAATAGATCCATTGGTAATTTAGCTTTTTTCTAAGCTTTTTTTAAACTTCAATTCCAGTGTCGGTAGATGTTAACATGCATTAGGAGACTCAATACCTAGTTTTTGTAGGTGCTGATTTTTGGCAATATAGTGAAGTCCCTTAATGCATGTTACTCCCAACACATGGAATTGAAGCAGAAACTCAAAATCTTTTTCATTGCTTCCAATTTGCTCAAATTTAGCACTGAAGTATTTTTTTTTCCTTTAGTAATTCGTCACATCACAGGTAATTGCATATCTGACTGTGACTTAAAATAGTACTTTCATTTTTAAATGGTGTCTAGTAGATCAAACCCAGTGTGCATTTCATCTTTTTTGTACCTCACTGTGTGTTTATTCCATTCACTAAATAGTGTCAGATACATCAACTTCAAAGGAAAGTAGTTAGCATTAAACATTATCAGGCAACGCTAAATCTTGACAAAACAAGTTCCCAATCACCACACAGCAAAGTATCAAGTCAATTCAATATATAAATATACCCCAAAATAACTGACACACCAAATGGGCACATACAGTGTGCATCCATCACACATTGCAGTGGAGGACAGACTGTGGGACCCCATGTACTTCCCACAAGGAGAACATGGCCCTGGTGTGGAGCATCATCAACAGGAAGCACATACTCCTCACCACCGAAAAGGCCAGGGGGATTTGGCAAGGAAGAAGCCAGCCTGGAGTCAGTTGCAGAATGCAGTCAATGTGGTGTCCAAGTGCCACCGACGCCATCAAGAAGAGCTGGATAGACTGCAAAAGAAAAGTGAAGAACAAGATGGGAGAACTGTCCCTGCATGAGAGAGGCACCAGAGGTGATCCACCAGCCAACATCACCTTCAATACATGGATGGAGATGCTACACCAAATCCTGTCCACGACCGGAGTTAAGGGGATCCAAAGTGGCTGTGAAACAGAAGATGACAGCACCCTCCAGCCTCTCAGTAAGTAAAATTCATAAATGACTGTCTACCACACAAACCCTCTTAGCTAGTACCACACAGCACAGTGCCAGCTGAAAACATGGACATTTGTGAGGCCTCCAGGTTGACCAGTACAGCTCTGATAAGGTCAAAACAAGGAGATAATGGTGTACAGCAAAATGGAAATCTGATGCAGCAAGCAGACCAGCTCATATCTAATCACAAGGATAACCCACTCAGTGCTGCTTTGTTCAAACATGCTCAACTCACACAAACAATGATTGCTATCGCATTGTAATACAAACATCTGTTATGTTCTCGAACTATGCTACACATGTTGCCACAGGGACGTCAACTCTTTACAGTGGATGAACACAATACACCAGGGTCACATTCCACAGTTCAACAGGGGTTAGCACAACCCTGAGAGTTGTAGAAACACAAACTGATTACATGTCCAACACATATGCCATTTGCACACTACCCCTATGGCCTGAATGACACATTTTCACTGTTGCCACAACCATAACAGCAACGTTGAGACAATGGCAGTACCACACACAATCAAACCAATTCTAAAAACAGATGACATTGACTGGGAACACATCAGGCCAAGCATCTGGAGAACACATATTTTACCCAACAGGATAACAATCCCAAATACACATTCAAAATGTGATGGTGGAACAAACAGCCAAACAATGATTAGCCAAACTGGGGAACCATATCCATAGGGAACCACAACACACATGTCTTAAGAAGCAGATGATACATGATTGTGGATAATAGGAATTGTAGTCCCAATATCCATGTAGCCAAAGTTGGCTACCCCTGGCTTTAAAAATATGTGTTGTCAATGTCACATAATACATCCTCAACATGTATTCATCCCTCCTTGCCATCCCCAGTGTTCCAGATACATATGATAATGAAAGGTCAACCACAGTAGGTCACTTCCATCAATGTACAGGATGTTGCCAAGCTGTTGAATCAATGATTGCCAGGAAAGTATCCCATGCATCGCAATGCAATGCATTGGATACCATTCTGTCACTCAAGGGGTTAGATATGTATGCATGTTCGTTATTTTTCCTTTACACACATTTTTTGGTTACTCTGGATGTATTGAAATGGGGCATAGGGATGGGCCCCATATCAATACATCCATGGGTCAGTAGTGTAGGGATCACTACTTTAGATTTTTTTTTTTTCTATCTTTTTGGACACTTCACTTACATGTCGGTGGTTAGGCACATGCGTTAGGGGACTCTACGCCAGATTTTTTAGGTGGTAATTTTTGGATTAAGTTGAGTTCCTTAACACATGTTACTAGTTTCCACATGTAATTGAATTGCAAATTCAACTACTTTGTCATTGCTTCCTATGGGCACAAATTTAACTCCCGTAGTGCATTTTTTTTGTTCGGGAGTGTGTCAAGCGTAGGTAATTGCATACTGACTGTGACTGCAAACTAACAACAGAACTTTTTTTTGCGCTGACATGTTCTGTAAATATTTTCCAAATTTCCATATATGAGTAAAATAATCAAAACCTGCTTCTTTAATATTTTATATGGCTGATTCATCTAAAACTGAGATTGTTTTTAATAGGGATGACAAACATTTTTGCCTCAAACTGAAATCGGCGAATAATGGCACTTTCCACTTGGTAAAACATTTCCAGTGAAAAGTGCTGTTTTCTTTGCTTTTTTCTGCCTTTTCCTACCATTGAAATCAATGGGAAGAAAAATATTTCTACACTACACAAAAGTTTTCTACAGCCATATAAAAGGCTGTCTAGCTCTCACAGCAGGCATTCTGTGTTTGTGAGAGGAGAGAGCAACATGTTTTTTAGCTAGCGGAGATAGGCAAATAAAGGGGAATTGAAGCTTAGTTTAGGAAGTAATTTAGGTAGGACATTTGTTCTCTGTATTAGGGGAGTCTGGGGGCACTCTAGGGGATAAGAAAGGAGGTTGTCCCCCAAATACTTCAAAATTCCATGTGACTGACAGGCATGACACAGGTAACCTATTTAGTTGCTGATCTTGCTGTTATTGTCCCTGTGCTGAGTGGGGAAGTCTGGGGAAAAACATTGTTGATTTTCTTTTTCAGTTATAATTTTTTTTGGACAGACTGTAATAAGACAACAGGGTGGACAACGTAAAAAAATAAAATAAATAAAATAAAAAATAAAAATTAAAAAAACAAATAAAAAAGAATAAAAATTGAAATATCTTAGGTGACAGTGACAGACAGCTGACTGGGCTTAGGCAAGGCATCATACAGCTCCATCAGTTGTGTTGTGCACTGTACAGTAAAAAAAACACTGTGTAGTTGCAGAATGTCCAGCAAACGCACAAGGGGAAGGGGATGGGGTGGAGCAGTGTAGGGACATGAGAGTAAAGTAGTAGTCCAAAAACCTACTGCGGCAATGGTTGCTGCAGTGTGTGCAATCAATGATGATGATCTCTTTACTCCAAGGGAGGATGCAGTTTGTCAAGATCCCAGCAAAACTATATCCAGCACCACCAGTGCCAGTAGAAATATAGAACCATATAAGAAGAACACAGAAGATGACAACAAGTCACATTCAAGTGTTGATGATGTTGGCAACAGCATAATAGAGGAAGGTGTAGCAGCTAAATCGCCTACTGAATCAGACAGTGAGACACCAAAACACCTGTCCTCAAAGTAGTAGTGAATTTTGTTACAGTAAAAGTAAAAAGAAATTGTTTGAGACCTCCAAAAGCTTAGAGGAATATAAGGGTAGTAGTGGGAAAGAACTGTCAGGTGATGCTGATGCTGCTGTGGATGACCTAATGATGACTGATGATGATGCAGATCTAGAATATATCCCTCAAGCATCCTTCTCTTGTTCAGATACAGATGAAGTTGAGAGTGAGGATGATGACAGGGCTATAAGGTTAGCAAAAGTCAAAGGCTGTATCTTCCGCCACTTTTAAGGAGCACTGTCCCTGTCTATAAACTGTTTGAGAAAGCCATTGGAAACTCTGACCCTGGACAAGCATCAGTCATCCTCAGCATCATTGCTTCTTCAAAGTCCAAGTCCCACTCAGTCACACACACCTGTTTTAAGTACCCAGCAACACAGGTTATGTTAGATATGACGAGTACCTCTGATGCTGCTGCTATAAGTGCTGCACCTTTGACACCTAGTAGTAGTGGCAGTAGAATTACATCAACATCCAGCACCAGTAGTTGTAGTAGTAGCAGAAACCACACATGACAGACAAAGCCAGGACAAATATATTAACAGCAGCACAGATGAGGAGGTGGAGAACAGATGTGAAGAAAGGTTTCCATCATCTATCCCACCTGGGACCACTGCTATGACCGATAAGTAATATGTGTCAATAATCTGAGAAGTAGGATAGAGTATGACAATGGTAAAAATACATACACAAATCACACCATGCCAGTCCCCACCACCACCACTACAATACATATCTGCCACATTGTACGTTGTACTTTATTTTTTTTTTATTACTTGATATCATCCTGAACAGTGTCACTTAAGCAAGAAAGTGTTGTGGGCAAAGGACAAATGCATTCTGCATGCTAATATTTAAGCCATATTTTGCTGTAGGACTCACAACTTTGACTTTCAACCACTTATTTCTAAACTTCAGCCCTCAGAAGAAGTAATATTACAGTGGGAAATGTAGTACCTATAGAAAATATAGGCAAAAAATGTGTTAAAATAGGTGGAAAATGTGTTAACATAGGCGGAAAATTTGTTAAAATAGGCGAAAAGGAGGACATGTTTGCATAGGCATAAAGGCAAAATTTTTTGATGGAAAAGTGAAAAATCGGCACGTTTTCGCTAAATTTTTTCACGGGAAATTTTTCACACTTTTCGCCCACCCCTAGTAACATTAAAGGAATATTAAACCTTTTGTATAAAAACATGTATTTTGTATGCCTTTCCTGTTGAGTAAAACAAGGGTACTCCCATTGTTAGAAGCATTTAAACCTTTGTTTTTTCCATTAACAGTAGTCTCTGGTGTGTGAGAGCTCACATACAGTATCAAAAGCAACTTGGAGCAATTCTGTGACAAATAATAGGTACCGTAGGGTTGAAATAAAGAATTCCATGCATTTAACCATTTGAATGCCAGAAATGCACTGGAGACCTCTTTAACATTCAAGGGGTTAGCATTCTCCTTTAAAGCAATGGGAATTTTAGGGATTTACATTTATTAAGTGTGGTGCAGTTGGTATGCTCCAGAATTGCTCCAGTTTACTTTAACCCATTAACACTGAATGATCTGACAGGACTATCACACAATTCTGTCTTTTGAGGATGGTTGATGGTCCTGGTATTTAATGTGTTACTGATCACAGCAAGCTACAGGGTGCTCTGTGATTGCAGTGGGGAGGCTGTAACTAACTGCTCCTTGACCAGAGCAGTCAGTTCCAGCTGTTTGCTGGTGTTTCCGCATATGTGATTGCTGCTACAACTATCGCATGTGCAAATGCAGCCATGTGACAAAGGCAATGTAAGTAAACACTGCTTTTGTCAAAGTTCTCTGCCTCTCTTCTCCTCTTTGTGATTATGAAGCAGAGAGAGGCAGGGAACATGCCTCATAGCACTTCGAATGAGGGGTGCACGTTTGTTTTCGGTAGTAGTACTGGGGATATAACTAGTGAGTACAAAAATAAAAATATTTTTTAGGTTACTTCATAACCGACTATCTAGGGATGCTTGAAAATTCCTGGGACATTTTTTTTTATAATACATTGTTTTTAGTTTTTCTGGTGGGAAATTTCTCCCATAGAGAAACCCTTAGATTTTCCACCATTTTTCTAAGAGCACAGAACATTTCATGAGAATGGTTCCATTTCCCACCTATATTTTTCAAAGAGGCAAAACCTCCCACTCACATACTATATAAACCTATACTTTCCCACTGTGTACAGTAGTGTAGTTTAGGAGATAAGGAGGCTGGAAGGAGACTCAACACTAGTGATTGTGTGGTTGAGTGGGACTTGAACTTGGATGCAGTTAAGATGCAGATGAATACTAACAATTTGACTGTATTTTTGGCATCTTTGCTTGTCCAGGATCAGGCTTTCTAATTGGTTTTTCAAACAGGCACTGTGCTCCTTGTGTTGGGAGATTGAGCCTTTACTGTTCAGCTAACTTTCCGGCCATGTTATCATCTCTCTCACTCTTGACTTCATCTTTATCTGTTGAAGAGGAGGATGGCAGAGGGATATAGTCTAGATCTATCTCATCATCATCTGTAATCAAGTCATCCTCAGTATCACCCTCTGCTTCTCCCACACTACTTTTATATTCATTTATGCTTTTAGAGGTCTCAAACAATTTATTTTTACCTTCCCCTTAGAGGGCTATTCACAATGTTTGCTACTACTTTCAGGACAGGTGTTTTTATGCTTCTGTGTCTCACTGTTACATACAGCAAATGTTTCGTCTATTCAAAAACATTTTTCACCTATTTGTCAAAGTTTTGTTGAGCTGCTCCCATTCTGCCTATTGATTCTGCTGTCTGAGCTAATCTAGTGTTCTGCTATCCACTGCTGCTGTCTTCTGAGTTTCTGGCTCAGGCTGAATCAGCTGAGCTCTCTGATTACTCACCTGTTATCAGCCAACCCTCTCAGGGTATTTATAGCAGCTTGGCTCACTTCCCCATTGTCCTTGTGTTTGTTTGCTGACCTGTTGCTGCTGGCTGCTGTGGATTTTCCTGCGCTCCTGTTTGCTGTGTTCCAGACCCCTTGGCTTATTCCAGACATCATGGACTTCTGTGCTTCTGACCCTTGGCTTGTTTCTGACTTCACAGACTTCTGGTTTCCTGACTCCGGCTTGGCTGAATACCTGTCTTGGTTCCTGTCTCTGACATGTCTTTTGGTTTATGCTCTTGGATCATGTTTCTGTTTTTGTTGCACTAATAAAGGTGTATTGAATTTTACCTTTTTGTGTCCTGTCTGGTTCCTGGTCCTTAACACTATTCAACACATTTTTCTCCTATTCCAACACATTTTTCTCCTATTCTAACACATTTTCTCCCATTCCAACACATGTTTTCCTATTCCAACACATTTTTCTCCTATGTTTAATATGGTGAAACATTTCCCAACAGAATATTACTTCTTCTGAGGACTGTAGTGGAGAAATAAGTAGCTACAGAAACATGCAGAGGGCATTTGTCCTTTGCCTCCAGCACTTACTTCCTGCTTAAGTGACACTGGCACATATTCATGATGATGTCAAGTGATTAAAAAAAGTAAAGTACAACCTACAATATGGCAGATGTGTATGGTAATGGTAGTGGGGGACTGGTGTGGTGTGATTGGTGGGGCTTGACAAAATATATCCACCCCTGGAGGAGAGGGATCATCATCATTTATTCCACATGCTGCAGAAATGATTGCTGCAGTCAGTTTTTGTCAGTTACTCCCACTCCCTGCACTGCTCCACCTTACCCCCCCCCACTTGTGCATTTGCTAGTCATTACTCAACTACTGTGTGGGTTTTTACTCTCTACAGTATACACATCTGATGGAGTGTGATTTACCTTGGCCCTCAACAAAATACTCAATCTTGTCTGCTGTCTATCAAGTCTGCCTCAGTCACAGAGCTCCCAGTCAGCTGTCTAATATATTTATTTGTTTAATTATTCATGTTTTTTGTCCACCTTATCTTACCACAGTTAATCCAAAAAAGAAAAAAAAAAAAGAAAAAAAAAACTATATATATATATATATATATATATATATATATATATAAAACTAAAAAACAAAATCAACAAATTCTTTCCCCAGACTTCCCCAGCACAGAGACAATAAAAGTAAAATCAGTAAGCATTTGGACCCCAGCTGCCTGTGTCTTGCCAGCCAGTCACACCAAATTTGGGGGTATTTGGGATCAACCTCCTTCCTTCCTTCCCCCCCCCCTCCATTGTGCCCCCAGAATCCCCTACTACAGAGAACAAATGCCTTACCTAAATGACTCGTTAAACTAAGCTTCAGTTCCCTTTTATTTGCCTATCTTCTCTAGCTCAAAAACATGCTGCTCTCTCCTTTCACAAGCACAGAATGGCATGCTGTGAGAGCCTGACACCCTTTTATATGGCCGTAGAAAAGTTTTGTGCAGTGAAAAAATATTTTTATACCCATTGATTTCAATGTAATGAGCTAGGCAAAAAAAGCGGGAAAACTGCACTATTCGCAGGTAAATTTTCGCCCAGTGGAAAGTGCCATTTTTTGGTTGATTTCAGTTTGAGGCAAAAATTTTCTCAGGACATTGAGATTTCTCTGGCCATACCCACAATTCATGATGTGGGTGTGGTCAGCATAGCTGAGGTGCCCCATAAAATGTGGAGCTCTAGACACTTGCTTACTCTGCCTATTGGAAAATCTGTCCCTGGTTGTTACACTTTCTTCCACTACGCCATCAACACTAGAATGCAACTTGTTGTCACCTTCACTGTTTTTAGATGGTTTATTAATAGTACTGGAGCTGGTGGTGGTATTACTTTTCATGGGACTTTGACAAACTCCCCCTCTGGAGGAGGAGAGGGATCACCATAATTTATTGCACATGCTGCAGCAACCATGGCTGCAGTCAGCTTCTGTACTATTAC
This sequence comes from Rhinophrynus dorsalis, assembly GCA_037306005.1. Classification (NCBI taxonomy): domain Eukaryota; kingdom Metazoa; phylum Chordata; class Amphibia; order Anura; family Rhinophrynidae; genus Rhinophrynus; species Rhinophrynus dorsalis. The sequence goes on along the minus strand of CM074718.1, from coordinate 234,899,193 downwards.
TTTATTCTCTGCTCCTACTCCTTTCATCCCTTGTGTGTTTGTTGGATATTATTCAAAAACTGTGTGTGTTTTTACAGTAAATTGATTGTGTGTGATGTCATGCCCTCCACAAAATAGTATTAGACTGCTTCAATCACAGCTCATGCCAGGGCGCCTGTCTCTGTCACCTATCAAACATTCCTAGCAGTGGCAACAAAAACACACTCTCTATTCAACTGCTTCTTTTTCTCCAGACTCCATCAACACAGAGATAACAGTCAGGTCAGAAAGGAACTTAAATCATGGCTACCTGTGTCTTCCCAATCAGTCACACAGAATTCTGGGATATTTAGGGTAAGTCTTCTTTGCTCCCTTCTCAACCACCCAGATTCTCCTAACACATAGATAACAGGCAGATCAGAATGAAGCCTGGACCACAGTTGCCTGTGTCTTTTCAGTCATCCGTTCACACAGAATTTTGGGGTATTTGGGGTCAACCTCCTTTCTCCCTTCTTGTACTCCAGACTGCCCTAATACAGATGACAAATTCCCTGCCTACAAGACACCGTAAACTATGCTTCAACTCAACTTTGCTACCCTGAATTCGTTAGTTCAAAAATGTGCGGCTTTCTCTCTTGCTAACAAAGATAGAATGGCATGCTGCGGGAACTTGACACCCCTTTTATACTATGCCTGTGGGAAAAGAATGGAAACTTGTCACGTGGTAGAAGCAAATTCAGTCTTCCCATGGATTTCAATTAAATGAGCAAGGGGAAAAAATGCAGAAAATCTGTACTTTTCACCAAAAAAATTCTGTTTTCTGAGAAGTGTCATTTTTCACCTGTTTCACTTTTGAGGCAAAAACTTTCAACCATCCCTATTACTGACACCTATTTGTTTAACTGAATAAATAATAGGAAAGAGAGATATAGGAATTTGCATCTCAGAGAGACAGAACATAGTAACATAATAACAAAGTAAATTAGATTGGAAAAAAGACACAAGTCCATCAAGTTCAACCTTTGCCTCATTACCCAGAAAAATGATAATTATATAAGCCTTTCTGCTACCAAGTATTAGTCTATTTATCATAATTTCCTGTTTTAAAAACTAATACAGAGTATAACCCTGTATGTTCCCTCTTGAAATAAACACATCTAATCTTCTCTTAAATGTTTTAATTGTATCTGCCATTACCACATCCTTCTGTGAAGAATTACACAATTTAAGAGACCTTACTGTAAAAACACCTTCCTCTGCTAAAGCTGAGACCTCCTTTCCTCTAATCTTAAGGGGTTAGCCCTAATTATTTGTTCAGACCTTGGAATGAAACGCTCACTACAGAGATCCTTGTACTGACCCTTCATATACTTGTAAATTGTAACAAAATCTCCTCTTAGTCATCTTTTCTCTAAAGTAAATAAGCCAAGTTTGTATAACCTTTCCTCATACATGTCTTCCATTTCCTTAATGTCAGGATACCTTGCGAGGCGGCTGCTCGAGCCGACCGCATTTGCCCTCAGCGGCTCCAGCCGCATTGTCTGCTCCACACTGTGCCTCCGTTGAGGCAGGATCCCCTTCTGTTTGGTGGCTCAGCCGCTGGTTGTTCTGGTGCGGCTCAGCTGCCCCTATTGCTGGGCTCCGGCAGCAGGTGACGTCATTACTGGGCGCACGTCCAAAAGCATGGACGTACACTCCATTTAAAGAGACAGCCACCTTTTGGCTGCTCCTCCTCTTCCTTTTATTCCTCCTATTTAAACTGCCTGGACACAGAGCTTAGTTGCCCTTTCGTTGGTGTCCAGTGCAGTTCTTGAGTTTGGGCTCTGTGTATGATCTGGCTTGTCTGACTAACCGACCTGGTGCTGACCTGTGGCTCTGTCTAACTACCTTGAGAGTGGCCTCCCATTCAGTTAGATATTCAACCTGATGCAGGCTTGTGGCTCTGGCAGACGCTTCCCTGGTGCCTTCCCAGTTGCCGGCACTCCCAGGTGTGGACCTGGGACTTGGGCTCCTCTCGTCTCTTTCTGGCTTCACCCAGGTGCGGACCTGTGGTACTGCAGGTCCTAGTTGCTGGCTTTCCCAGGTGTGGACCTGGGACTTGGGCTCGCCTCATCTCTTCTGGCTAATCCCAGGTGCGGACCTGTGTTACTGCAGATTCTCCTAGTTCCATTGCTGGGATCCTGTTGTCAGAGAATCATACGGTAGCAGGCTTCTATTCCTGGTAGTTGTCTCTTGCTCAGTTGTGCTCTTCTCTTTAGCCTCGTATATTTGTACACTGTCTTGTGATATCTCTGTATTGTTGCTGCCTTAATAAAGTTGGGGTTACCTGTAGTATAGTATTGTCCTGTGTTTCCTTGCTGGGACTGTGACACTTAGTTAATTTTGTTCCACTTTGCTGTACTTTCTCCATTTCTAGAATATCTTTTCCATAACTGGTGCCCAAAACTGTACTGCATATTCAAGGTGAGGTCTTACCAACAATTTGTACAGTGGCAACATTATGTTATCCATTCTTGCTTCAATACTCCCTTTTATGCTAGACATAACTTTGTTTGCTTTTGCCACTTCTGTTTGACACTGGTCACTATTTCTAAGTTTGTAGTTTAAAAGGATTCCCAAGTCTTGATCTAGCAACAAGTCTCCTAAAATTATTCCATTAAGTTCATAAGTAGCATTGGGATTTTTTCTTCCCAAATGCATACCTTTGCACTTGTCCTCATTAAAATTCATATTCCATTTGCTTGACAATCTGAAGTTTATGTAAATCCTTTCATAGAGGACAAACATCCTGTTCTACATTTACTACTATAAATTATTTAGTGTTAGTGTTTCAAGTATTGAAATGTTGCATTCTATATCTATTTTTAGGTCATTTATAAACATGTTAAAAAACAGTGGACCACGTTCAGAACCCTGATATACTCTACTCTCTACTTGGGACACTTGGAAGGTATGATCGAAAATTCTTCCTTTTTTTTCAGTCTTAGAAAATGCACTAAATGAGCACAAATTAGCAGAGCAATGTTTTGCTTACCTCTTTGGGGATTAAAGGGTTAACATATGTATAGGTGAGTAGGTGCAGGTGAGTAAACTAAAACATGGCACAATTCTTCTATATATTTCCCCCTTAAACATTTCCCCATGATATTATAATATTTGTGAAATATGTGTTAAATGCAGATATGTTATGTTTTTCTTTCTCCACAGAATAATCACACACCCCAGTACCTTCACGGCCAATGCTCGTTCCACAATGTGTGAACCTGTAATGCATTGCACACCTCTCTGGCACTCAAGGGGTTAAACTATCCATATATTTGTGGGTGCATCTTTAGACAACTTAGGGCTTGATCCAAATGTTGGAGTAGAAAAATGTCTGTTGGGCAAAATGGATACCGACCGACAAAATAAAATGTCTTTGTCAGTATTCAAATGTCCTACCGGGATTTAGCAAAAGGGACTTTAGGACACAAAACTGGTGTTGTGCCCAAACGTCCGTTTTGTGCGTTAAAGGGATAGTAATGTTTCATAATAAAAGCATCTCTAATTAATCATCATAGTATTTGGACCTTGGAGAGTGTTATTTCAATTCTGTCATAGTTGTAGTTCAAGAATAATTCAATGACAAAGTATCCCCCTCCCCCCCTTTTACTGATGTAACACTGTTCAGCCAGATCAGAAGGGAGGTGCCCAGGTAGACTGCAGAGAGGGACAATCTTCAGTTAAGATAAGGAAAAACCTGAAAAACTTGTCAAGGGAGGCAGGGCTTTCATTGTTCTCATAGGAGGAAAATTTCCCCTTCTGTTATCTGTCTGGTCTATGGACTGCATTCCACATCTGAGAAGAGATGGTTTACACTAGGTAAAAGGGGCAGGAGGGGAAACGTTGCTTGTGAATATCTTTCAAACCATAAAGGTTTGAGGGATAAAACTTATATGTTTCTTCATGTTTTTTTAATGCCTACAAAATAAAGTAAAGATCAAACGAAGTATTACTATCCCTTTAAGTTCCCAAAATGCCACTAAATAACGCCAGTTTTGGGAACTTAACAGTAAAAAAGTTAACCACTGGTGCCTGACATACTGTCAAGCATCGATCGTTAAAAAATCTGTGTTAAACTTACCTGTCATCCACTGTCTGTCTCCTTCTGTCTCCATTCTTTCTTCTATCTTCTTTCTTCTCTTGTATCTTCTGTCTTCTTTCTTCTGTCTTCTTGCTGTAAAAGAAAAACAAAAGTTAAAAGCATACAATGTTTAACCCCTTGAGCACCAGAGGGGTACGCAACGCATTGCAAAGCAATGCGTTGTGTACCTCTCTGGGGCCCAAAGGGTTAAAGTATATAGTAGTGTGCCACGTCTTAAAATACAAATGTCCCCCATAATAATAAAAATTATAATAAATCTTTTCAATATATTTCAATTCAATGGTATTGCTATAAGTAAAAGAAAATAAAAATAGGACTTATAATTGTTGCGGTATCACGCACCCCCCCTCTTGTTGTCCACAGGCCGATGCCCGTTCTGGGATGAGGGAATTAGAATTGAGGCTGCCCTCCACCCTGGGATGAGACGGATCATCATCATATGCTACTGCAACCATTGCTACAGTCAGTTTTTGAACTCCAACTTTATTCCCATGTCCCTACACTACTCCACCTTCCACACCCCACTTGTACATATACTGGACATTACTCAACTACTGTGTGTCTTTTTACTCTCTACAGTACACAACCCTCAACAAAATACTCAATGTTGTCTGCTGTCTATCAAGTCTGCCTCAGTCACAGAGCTCACATCAGGCTCCCAGTCAGCTGTCTGTCACGTAATATTTTTTTTAATTATTAATGTATTATTTTTTAAAATTTTTACTTATTTATTTATTTTAAGTTTTCCACCCTATCTTATCACAGTCAGTCCAAAAATGATATATATAATTAAAAAAAAACAAATCAACAACTTCTTTCCCCAGACTTTCCCAGCACAGAGAATAAAAGCAAAATCAGCAAGTAATTTGGACCCCAGCTGCCTGTGTATTGCTAGTCAGTCATACAGAATTTTGGGGTATTTAGGGTCAATCTCTTTCCTCCCTTCTTCTGCCCAGAGTGCCCCCAGACTCTCTTATTACAGAGAACACATGTTCTACTTAAAAGACTCTCTAAACTAAGCTTCAACTCCCCTTTATTTGTCTATCTTCTCTAGCTCAAAAACATGCTGCTTTCTCCTCTCATAAACACATAATGGCATGCTGTTAGAGACACCCTTGTATATGGCTGTAGAAAAGTAGAGAAAACTTTCATGTGGTGGGCAAACATTTATCTTCCCATTCATTTCAATGTAATGAGCTACATGAAAAAAAGCAGGAAAAAGACACTTTTCACTGGAAATGTTTCAGCAAAGCGGAAAGTGCCATTTTTCGCCAATTTTGGTTTGAGGTGAAAGTTTTCACCCATCCCTAGTCACCACTCACCACCACTGGGTGGAAAGCCACCATTATCTTACTCAACGCTACTCTCACCATCAGTACTTGCACCAGTGATGGGCAGGGTGAATGCATCAGCAGAAGCCTGATGATGATCATGCAGTTCTGACTGCTGCTGCTGTGAGAGACATATGATCATCATCGATGGTACCTACAGAAAATTCGGCAACAGGAACTGATCTTGCAGCTAACTCCATAATTTCAGTAACACGGGGGGGGGGGGGGTGATAGTGCCTCCTAATCTCTCCTCCAAGCTTCATTTGTCACCTCTAAGAACACTCTCTCTTATGCTTTCCCCACTATCAATAATATCCTGCAGGGTATCATCATCACCACCACCACTTTTATTCCTCCTGCTGCACTGTGCTGGTGGTGGTGGGGCACCTAAGCTAAGATGACATGACACTTCTTCACACGATGCAGCTGTATCAGCCAGAGGCAGCTGCAATGTGCTCATCCTGGTACTGCTGGGGGTGTAAGTAGGACATGGTGGTGGAGTCAGAGTGGGGGTGGGATACTGTGGGGGCCATGTGGGACTCAAAGTGGCAGTGGGACATGGTGTGGGTCCCAATATAGAGGATAGGGACACACTGCTCCACAATACATTGCATACCTTCTGTCACTCAAAGGGTGAAGTCCAACTTTATTGGGATAGTAATGTTTCAAAATAAAAGCAGCTCCAATTAAATATCATAGTATTTGGGTCATGGAGAGTGTTATTTCAATACTGTACGAGTTGTAGTTTCAATACTTTCCGTGTTGTAATTCAAGAGTAATTGAATGATAAAGAATCCCCCTCCCGTCCCTTTAACTGATGTAACACTGCTCACCTCAGAACAGAAAGGTGGTGTCCAGATGACTTGCAGAGAGAGGCAATCTTCAATTAGCATAAGGGAAAATCCTGTCAAGGGAGCTCAGGGTTTTCATTGTTCTCACAGTAAGAAGACTGCCCCTTGCTGTGAGCTCAAGACCAGATTCCACTTCTGAGGGGAGGTGGCTTACACTAGGTAAAAAGGGGTGGGAGGAGGAAACTTTATCATTCAATTACTATTGAACTACAACACTGACAGTATTGAAATGGCACTCTGTATGGCTCAAATACTGTGAAGATTAACTGGAGCTGCTTTTTTGTGAAACATTACTATCTCTTTAATGTTATATTGGTTATAGCTGTATGTGCTACAGTTTCAGCAGTATCAGAAGCACTCCTAGCTGGAGATGGGAATGTTTCTAACCTGCTGAACTGCATACTTAATATTTCTAATAATGAGTACGGCTGCCTGAGGTTATACTAAGTGATGTTGATGATGATAATTTAATTACTCTTGAACTACAACTCTGACAGTATTGAAATAACACTCTCCATGGCCCAAATACTATGAAGATTAATTGGAGCAGCTTTTATTTGAAATAATACAATCCCTTTATCTCACACCTCCGTACAACACATGTTATAGTCCTGAATGTTTTGTAATGGTTAATATGAATTTAAACTAGCAGCAAACTACAACACAGGCCAGTTGCTTAAAAGGATATAAATGAAGAACAGTATAAAGGAGAGCTACCTAAGAAGGCCTTCTGCTAACCAAATTAAAAGTCACTTATTCCAAGGGTATAATATCCATTGAACCTAAAATGTGGAAATTATCTCCAATATTGTTTTTATTGAGGATATCTGATCTGTGGTTGTTTTTATTGTTTATTCAGTTGTGGAAAGCAAGTGTTAAATTAAATGTTCATATGCTGCTTTTAACACTAGTCTGTTGCAATATCCTGTAGTTAGATATGATCATGTCATCAAGGACGCTAGGTTTTTGATTAAATAAACTATGCATCTGTCACTCATGTGTTTAATATAAGAAGCTGTGGACAGCCCATGAAAATAGCAGCTGTCTTTTGGGCATGATTCAGATTCCGTAATGTCAACTTGCTTCAGATTAAGAAGGTATAGATAGGTTATTCTTTTTTTCCTCTTTAAACAAAAAAATCTAGATAAAAACAAATGAAAATTGTCTTGTGGCACTTGTCTGTCAGTACATAAATGTACCCATTCACAATTTAAAACTAGTCGTAAGTCAGGTTTTGGACCATTTCACAAATACAGTTGGCACTTAAGAAGTCAGTACCCATCCCCAAAAACCCAGCAAAAATATATTGCTTCCTCAGTAGAGAGTGCTACAGCCAAATATACTAAAATGAAGGCAGTGAGCTATATCTTAGAGTAATTAGTGCTTTCATTTATTGTTTGTAGATAGATTGTCCCATTCATAAGTCAAATGAGATCTGAAGTTGTTAGTTTGTGTGTATTTGTCTGGATAATGTGCAATGGATAAGTACACTTCATGGACAGCATAGACTGCTGTTCTTATTCTTATATTGTTTGTCTCCACTCAATCAAGCTTGTGTAGCCCGATGAATCAATGAAATTAAATACAAGGGTAGCACACATGTGCATTAGTTTAGTTATGAATTTGAAGGGACTGTGGTCTTGATATTATTACCACCGGTAAAACTGGAGATAATAGTGAAAACAATACGGCCTGAAAAACTCAAATATGTACCTGAGCTGTTCTATAGCTGGTGAAGTACATAGCACAATGAGTGTTGGTGGTCTAAACTCACATTTTGGCCAAATGCTCATTGTTGGTTTTTGTTCCCACAACTCAGGCTAAATAGTGCAAACTGTGGGAACATCAAAGGAACAAAGTCAAATAACGAAAGTGAGCTCCAAATAGTCCGAAATGTAACACTTATCTGTCATCCGCTGTCTGACTTCTTCTTTAATCTTCTCTTCTTTCTTGTGTCTTCTCCCTTCAGTTTTCTCTCTTCTTCCATGTTTAAAAAAACAAACACTCCTTTATTGCTGTTTAAAATAGGTGGCATCTTCATGTCCTGTTTTAAAAAATCCAATTTTTAAAAAATATTCCTCCGTTTAATAAATATGCCCAATATCTGACCTCTTTGACTCCACCACTGCTGTCTCCACTGGTGATGGAAGGCATTTGCACTGGCACAGACCCATCCTGTCCACCTCTTGGGCTGTTGCCTGAGTCAGAATGCAGGGAATTTTAACAAAGACTGTCTTTTATATGCCAGTCTCGGTTTAAAATAAATTGGCAGCCTCCAATTGACTGGGAAGTGTTTACGCATCTCCCAGCCAATCAGGTTCTAGTGGGGGCTTTCCTTATACTGAATAGAGGCAGCTGTGTTGAAGGCACATCAATAGTATTCACAAAAGTGTCTTCGACATTACATCAAAATCAGTCCGACAAAAATCTGCTCACATCGAGATCCATCCAACTGGTTTACTAATACATTGAGATCCATCCTACAGGTTTACTAATTTTCACTCACCACATCAACAATGGCCTACTTCCATATGGAAATGAAGCATAATTACTTATTTCCATATGGAAATGCAGGATAATGAGCCATTATCGTATGCAATGTGGTGTGTTGATATGTTAATGTGGCACTTTGTCACATTCACTAAACTCTGATAGCAGCCTCTGATGTCAGAGTTAACAGTTTCAACTTCACCTACCTGAGTTTGGCAAAGTTGGGATCTCCCCGTACTTTCCTATGCAGTAACAGCCTTCATTCAATCAAAAGCAGGGAGGGCTGTGAGCTGATGTTGGTGTGGAAGGGATTTCCTCCCTTCACGCATAACCAACACTATGACAATTCTGAAGTTTAAGAGCATTCTCTATGCTTTGCTACTTGGACTGTAAGAGAGTGGAGAGGATACTTTCAGCACCATGGACAGCATCCCTCACTTATCCCTTTGAGAGTCATATTGATGTGCATTTCTCACCCCCGTGGCACTCAAAGGGTTAAGAAAAAAGTACACCAAGCACTACGCAATTATCCCCTTAGCTCTGTATCATATATGATACATGTTGTGCACTCCCAAGGGGAAAAGTCTGGGGGTCAGGCAGTATCTATGGGGATTTGTGGCTACCACTTACCTCCCAAGTCTTGTTCCCTTGTCCACTGGTAGCCATAGAACCCCATATACACTGCTTGACTCCCAGACATGTTCCCTTGAACACTGGTAGCCAAAAATCCCCATGTACACTGTCTCACCTTTGCCCATGGGCACTTGGGCAAGAGAAGAAGGCTGGGGGTGTCAGGCATTGTACATAGGGCTAACACACAATAATGTTGTTCCCCATTCTGCCCAACATTCTAAACATCCAACATGCTGCCACCACAGCTTAATCTGACATATACTACCCCCCTTGTTCAATTCGATATGCACTGATTCCCTCCAACATGTACAGCACACCTCCAACATATACTGACCACCCCCTTGTTCAATACAACATATATTGCCCACCCCTTTGCTTAATCCAACATGACTGCTGTCCACACAGTTAACCCTGTGTGTACCAGAGAGGTAAGCAATGCATTGCTTTGTAATGTGTTTGTGTACCCCTCTGGCATTTAAAGGATTAACAGGAAATGTATGTGTCTGCAAAACATTTGACTTTATGTGTAAAAAAAAAAAAAAAAAAAAAAAAGGTTAAATATAAAATCAGACCTCTGGTGGACATCGGGACCCCTCCTGATACCCCCTGGCATTTATCACCTATCCAGTGAGTGCCACAGGGGGGAGCAATGAATATCCCTATGGCACTCAAAGGGATAAGGGAGTGATGCTATCTATGGTGCTGAAAGTATCCTCTCCAGTCCCCTACTGGTCAAGTAGGGAAGCAGAGAGAATGATCTTCAGTGTCAGAATTGTTGTAGTGCTGCTGATGTGTAAAGGGAGGACATCCCTTCCACATCTACAGCGCTTTGACAATCTTCTATGCTAATAGAGACCTTTTCCACCACTCCTCTTGCATCCAAAAATTTTAGTGAATATGTTGATGTGTTTGTACATCGAAATGTTGAAGTGTTTTGAACACATTGACAAAATCATATCAGCACAACATCAACCTATAGTGAATCTAGGCCATTGAGTATCAAAATATATTAGGAATTCTTACAATTTAGACCATGGTCCATGCCAAATTAAAATCATATTGTAGATATAGTGACGCCAGAGGACCAAGTTTGCCAAAAAAAAAGGAGTGTGGTTTCAAATTATTCCCACAAAATAATTCAAATGTAAAATTTTCAGAAGCATTAGTAAAACAGAGATTCAGTTTTTCTATTTGTTTATTTTTATACTGGAGGGTAATATACCTACAAAACCTTGTTTTAAAAAGGGTAGACAGAATTACTTATAAATTATAATCTAATTGTTATAACCCAATATGGATTGATAATATCCATTTTGGACAGATGAGACGAATAAGGTGAACTGTTCCAAAATGGAGGATTTTACATTTCCAGTCTGCATTTTTAAATAAGAGTTTCTTAGAAAAGGCTATGAAGATTAAATAGATTTGCCCATTTTTAAAGATGAACACTTAAATAGACCAGAAATTTTGTAATATAAGAAAATAGAATCTAATAAAGAATATTTAAATAAAATTAATTTTATTACACAGTATAGCGACTCAGCTCCCCAAAGTAAACATATTATTTCTAGGGGATGACCCAGCTTTTAAAAAAATTCTACCTTAGAGACTATCCATAATTTTTTCTAAAGCCAGGAATTTAACCCCTTAAGGACCAACGGTCCTGGGACGTTTCCGTCCCATAAGGACCGCTTTGATCTTTGCCGGCGTGCCGGTACACGTGACCTGTTGCGTGTATCGGCACGCCGCTTTGGGCCTAAATGAGATCGCTCCAGTCTTGGAGCGGTCAATTTTAAGCCCTGTTATTACTTACAGCACTCCCAGTGGAGCATTGTAAGTAAAAAGTATGTGACGTACTATGACCGTCATCGGTCCTGAAGTATTTAAGGACCGTGACGGTCATAGTACGTCATGTAGTCCTTAAGGGGTTAAAATCTATAATTGCTCCTAGGGTAGTACAGAATAAAAAAAGAAAAGAAAAGTAATAGCTAGCTTATAGAGAGAAAATAGCTTTGTTTTCTTAAATTGTCATAATTATACATATTGTGCTACATCTGGCATTTCTTGTGACAGTTTTAAGTCACTATTTATGAATCAAGTTTTGTTCATTCAAACGTACAATTACTTGTGACAGTAAATATGTGATTTATTTAATTATATTTTCTTGCAACAAATAATATGTTTGTCAAACTTCCCATTCTTCTAGAACAGGTGAACATAGTACATAGAAATAATATAAAAAGAGGTTTTAACCCCTTAAGGACAGGCCGGGCGCTCTCACGGCTGACACTTAAAGTGATAGTAATACTTAAGTATTACTAATCCCTATAGTAAAGTCCTATTAAAATAAATGTATTGCCCCCAGTGTCATCTCTCAAACCTTTATGGTTTGAGAGATGATCGATCCTAAAGTTGCCTTCTTTAGGTAGCTGACTGAAGGGAAATCCGGTCATAGATCATCAGGCAGCTCTTCAGCAGAGCTGCGATTGCGTTAATAAAAAAAAAATCTTTCACTAAAACTGTCTTCTATATGTGCCTGCAAACCATATCAGTGAAAGTTTTCTTTTTTATTAACGAGATCGCGGCTGTGCTAGAACGCTGACTTCGGGGAAGGGGGAGGGAGAGGGCAATTTTAGAAGCGATCATCTCTCAAACCATAAAGGTTTGAGAGATGACACTGGGGGCAATACATTTATTTTTAATAGGACTTTAATATAGGGATTAGTAATACTTAAGTATTACTACCCCTTTAAGGACCATGGAGCATTTTTTTTCCGTATCTGACATAGAGCTCCCCGAATTGTGTGCAGCCGCGTGGGGAGCCCTGAAATCCATGATGGTCCTGGCACGTCATGGGTCCTGACTTCTTATCACATGTCCAACCGATGATGTGCCAGGAGAGTCTTGGGTCATTAAGGGGTTAAAAATCATAAGTTATCTGATCACTTTAGCATTTATTATAAGTGTGATCCATAAAGGTGGCGACTCACTAAGAGGTGATACCATCCTGGCACTCATTGATTGAACAGCTTGACAAGATCCTGTACATTGATGACATTGACCTCCAGTGGTTGAGCTTTGGTAATCATATGTATCCTAAAGATTGGGGATTTCAAGGAAGTATGCATACATGTTGGGTATGTATTATGTGATGTATAATTCAGGGTTACTCAACTGTGGCAACACGGATATTGTGCACACCATTCTCATTATCTCCAATCATGTATCATGTGCTTGTTCAGATGTGTGTTGTGGTTCCCAATGTGGTTTGGCAGTTTTGCTAGTTTGCAAGTTTGAGTGTTTGTTCCAGCATGACATTTTGGATGTGTGTCTGTTCTCTTGGTGTGTGAAACATGTGTCCTCCAGATGCCTGTATTTCTGTGTTCCACCGTTAATGTGTGTTTGTGGAGTTGCTTTGTCTGTGTGTGGTACTGTCATTCTTTAAACTTTGTTATCATGGTTGTGTCTTCAGTGTGAATGTGTGTTTTGAGGCTGTAGGGTTATTGCACATGCAGACTATGTATTGGACATGCACTTGGCTTGTGTTAGTTGAACAGTCATGTGTGTACTGACCTATGTAGAGCTTTGCAACATAACCCTGGTGTAGTATGTTCATCCTCTGTTAACCCTTTGAGTTCCAGAGTGGTACTAAAAGCACTGTAGATCAATGCATTGTATATCCCTATAGCACTCATTGGGTTAAGAGCTGACCTCCCCATGGCTCCATGTGTAACATTTTTGAAAAACATAACAGATGTCTGTATGGTAATGTGATGGCAATCATAGTTTGTGTGTGGTAAGTATGTTTGATCAAAGCAGCACCAAGGAGGTTAAACTTGTACTCGGACAAGATTCGGCCTGCTTACCCCATCACATTTCTGTTTTGGATGTACAGGATTATCTCCTTGTTTGAACCCTATCAGTTCTGTGTTGCTGGCCATGTGTTCAGCTGGCTCTTTTTTTGTGGCATTCTAGGTAAGAGACTTTGTGTGGTAGACAACTATGGACTGATTGACTTGCAAGGTGGCTGGAGGGTGATGTCATCTCCAGTGTCACAGCCGCTTTGGACCCCCTGAACAGCAGTTGTGGAGAGGTTCTGTCAGAACATCTACTCCCAGGCATTAAAAGTGATGTTTGCAGGGGGACCGCCTCTGCTGCTTCTTCATGGAGTCAGTGGTGTGCTTATACCTGGACATCACACTTGGAGTGGGCGAAAGTTGTTGCCGTGTGCCCACATGGGAAAATCCACTTTTAAAACAGTGGTTAAAATGCTTGTGTTTTTTGCTCATTGGCCAAAATTTGCCGCCAATTTTTCAGTGGCTGTAAAGTTTCCACCCATTGATTTACATGGTTTTCTCCTTTTCGCTATAAAAGGAGAAGTAAGCCACAATAGAAGCCACAACAGACCGAGGTAGACATGCTGTGCTATTCTGCTGTGAATTGTTTGTTAAATTGAGACAGGAGAAGCTTATAGTGACTGCTATTACTTTGAGCAGTAAAAGGAGGAACTGGAAGGACCCTTATTATGTGTCCATTGAGTCTGAGGAAGAGGAGGAATTGAGCAGTACTGAACCAATTCTGTTCAGTCCCCCTAAATCACCCCTAGGGATCTTGGGGAAATTAATGGCAAGGGAGAAAGAGAAGGGTAGGACTAGTGAGAGCAGGACAGGTCAGCTGCCTGTTCCTGCTGCAAGAAGTGCTGCCCCTGCTGCCAGTGCCACCACTGCTATACCTGCAGCCACCGTTGCTGTACCTGCTGCCAGGAGTGCTGCCCATGCTACTGCTATCACCATTGCTGTGCCTGCTGTCAGACGTGCTGCCCTTGCTGCCACCAGTGCTGTGCCCGCTGCCAGTGCTGCCCCTGCTGCCACCAGTACTGTACCCGCTGCCAGTGATGGACCAGCTGTCACCAATACTTTGCCTGGTGCTATTATGTCTTGTAGTACTCAGAAGGAGGGGAAGAAGAAAATGATGTCAAGAGTGACAGCAAGGGATCCTTGCCATCCCCAAGCAGTCCCGTCAGTGCTAGTACTACTACTACTAAGGTCCAGCTGTTTTTTAGCGTTAGGAGTGAAGGAGGGGGTAACAATATTCTCATATTACTAGTGACTAGTAATGCCCCTTTTATACTATGCCTTTGGGAAATAAAATAATACTTGCTATGTGTTGTGTGTAACTTCAATGTTTCCATTGATTTCAATGGAATGAGCTAGGTGAAAAGAGTGGGAAAAAGTGGAAAATTGACACATTTTGCTGGAAATTATTCGCAAAGTGGGGAAGTGCCATTATTTGCTGATTTCAGTTTGAGGTAAACATTTCTGCCCATCCCTAACCACATTCACAGTGTTCTGGACTTAGTGCCAGGCGACCTTCTCCAAGCACCAATCATGCTGGCCTTTTCCGTGATGAAAAGATGTGCTCCCTTTCTGTAATGCTCTGCACCAGGTCCATGTTCTCTTTGTGGGAGTACATTGGGTCCTGCATTCTGTACTTCTCCAAACTAGTCTGGGACATATCAGAACTGTATGAGGCAGTTTGGGGTTCAGGTCCTCCCTGCACTGTCCCTGGATGTGTGTGTTCCTGCTGCACATCCCTTCTGGGTCCCACTGATTTGTTGGTCCTTATATGCTGTGTACCTCACCATTGATGAGTACCCCTCCTCCCACCTGCTTTTCCTCTCCCCCTCCTTCCCTTAGAGGGATCCCTTTTTCCTCTTTCTTCCTCTCCTGCACCTCTTCTCATCCCTCCACTCCTCTCCCTGCCATCTCACTACCACTCTCCTAGTTCCCTCACAGAGCCACTCACACCAAGTCATTCATATAGGCACTCTATCACAATCTCTCTCTGGCACTCCCTTACACTCACTGACTCACAATGTTTGCAATAAAAATAAAATTGTACTATGTGTCAAAATACAAAAGATGTGTGTGTTTGTGTGTATGCCATATATGCAATATGTGCCAAAGTGAATTATGTATATATTTGTAATGCAATGCTCTCTGCTGCCCACTTCAAGCATACTTGTCTCCTCATTATGCTCCTTTCTCTCTCTTGCTAAGTCTATCCTCCTCTCCTGGGCCTCTGTGCTTTAGCTCTGAGAAGCTTCAAACACAGGCACGGTATGTCAGTTAATTTGGGGTATATATAGGTTTATTTGAATGTACTTGTTACTTTGCTGTGATTTTGCCTTGATTAGAGACTTAAATAAATGCATGGCGAGGTAAAAAACGGTGCACATTATAAAGCTACGTGTGTTTACTTGGCCTATGCTGGTTCAACATTCTTGTAGATGGCTTATTGCATAGCTGTGCTACACAGACATGCCTAACATTTGGTAATGGTTTTTGCCTTACAGCAGTTTTGACGCTCTTTATTGAATCGATCCTGGAGTCCGTATCACGGTGCAGCTTCTCATGCTGTCACTCTCACTTGTGCTGCGCTCCGATTTGTTGAGCCTGTTTGGCCCGCCCCTGGTGACCTTTTTATTTTGGGCTAGTGGCACCTGTCATTTGCCCTTTCGTGGTGTTCCTGAGCCAGTTTTGCTGTGCTGTGTTCCTGTGTTCCTGATCTCCGGTGTACCGACTTGGCTAGCCCTGACTACGATCCTGTGTACATGCTCCGTGATTTGACCCGGCCTGGCTGACGTTCCTGCTCGTTTTCCTGATCCGGCTTGTCTGAGAAACTGCTCCGTGATTCGACCCGGCCTGGCTGACGTTCTTTCTCGTTTCCTGATCCGGCTTGCCTGAGAACCTGCCCCGTGATTCGACCCGGCTTGCTGACGTTACTGTTCCGTGACCTGTTCCGGTCTCTGCGGCCAGTCTCCGTTCCTGTCTGCCTAGTCGCCATGGCGACATAGTGACCGTGCTCCTGCTGTTCATTATGGCTCCTTGCTGTGCTGATTCCTGCCACTGAGCTGATCACTGATGAGCTGTGTTTCTCTACCGAGCTGTTAACCCGTGCAGAGCTGTGTCCCAACTACTGAGCTGTCAGTCCGTGCAGAGTTGCGTCCCAACTTCCGAGCTGTTAACCCGTGCAGTGCTGTGTTCCTACTATTGGGCTGTCTCCCGTGCAGACCTGTGTTACATCTATAGTGCCATTAACCCGTGCAGAGCTGTGATCCAGGGGGGCGCGCAGCCCATACAGAGAGTTGCCTTGTGCTGAGCCGTTTCTCTCCTTGCAGTCCGGTGTAGCTCATTACTGCGCCCGGCTCTGGCTGCTTCTGTGCACGTCTCTGTGGTTACACCGGTGGGGGCTATTGATCTAAGCTCTTGCAATCCAGTCTCTCTATTTCGTCTGTGGGGCTATTGGCTCAAGCTCTGGCAATCCATCACGCACGTTTGGGTTATAAGCTCAAGCTCTGGTACTAAGTCATCTCCATAGACTGTGAGGCTATTGGCCAAGCTCTTGCAATCCAGTTCCATCCACGACGCCCGTGGGGGCTAGTGGTTTCAGCTCTGGTAACTCAGTCGTCTCCGTTACGCCCGTGGGGGCTATTCGCTTAAGCTCTGGCAGTCTACTCACTCTGTTCATACGCCCGTGGGGTCTGCCATTGCTGTACAGCAGGTGGGAGGCAGGTTTCTCTTTCCTGGACATTTTCTTCAGTTTTCCAGACTATGCGTGTTGAGTATTCTCCACCTTTAACACCTTGGGCATGCCAAACTACACAACTGAGAGGGACTGATTATTCTATTAACCCTTTGTATACCAGTACTCAGTCCCTGTTCATTTCTGTATTATTGTATACTGTGCATACTACTGCTATTCCGCTATTTCACAGTGCTACCCTTAGGGGGCGATCTCTGTCATTATTTTTGTTCTTAAATAAATTGCATTTTATTTTTACCCACTGGTCTGAGCGTCTTGAAAACCATGACAGTCCGAGGGTTAAACACAGGGCTACCTGGAACAGTTGATATACTGAAGGTCAAAGTAGTTGAACACCAACTGCACCAGAGGGTGAACTGATTGGCAGATGAGAGAGTCAAACTCCAACTGAGCAGAAAAACGAATGCAGATGGTCAGACAAGTAGGGTCAGCAACTTGAGAACGGAAGAGGTACAGAATCGGCAGGCTGATGAATAGTCTAGTAGGAGATCCAGAGTCAAAAATGGAGTAACAACAATGGAAGAGAGGTACAGAAAAGGCAACTGGAGAACAGTCTGTAACAAGGTGTAACGGAAGCTGGGAAGGGACCGCGTCGCCTTCCGCCGTCGTTCCTGGGTCTCTCCTTCTCAACGCCAGATAAGAGCTGTCGGATGCACCAGTTGAAGTATGGACAGTCACTGGAAACAGTAGCAGGATCGCTGGAAGCAGGGAAGCAGGGAAGAGTCCACGTCACCGCCTGACAGTCCACAAAGTTAGGTCGCAGGAAACTGGCAGCAGGCGGTCAACGATTCAGGATACTTGGCGCAGATGGGTATCAGAGTGGACACTTTAGACCATAAGCAATACAAGACTCCAGGACTCCTTGTTCACTCCAAAACAGAACTCATTTTATTATCACAAACCACAGATATTTATATACAGTACAGTACATGGGATCACATGGGGAAACCTGATACAATAGGGAACATGATTAAATCATAACACATCAGACAAAAGGCAAGGGCTGACACAATGAGAGCATTCACAGAGGTAATCAACTCACAACATATAATACAAAGGGCTGGCAACAGAGTTTCAGGCTATACAATAGGTGACTCACAGACTGAGGGGTGTGAATGGATTAACACACACAGCAGGGGGTCTCAGGACAGTTCTCACTCCAAGGACTTAGGTGGCTAGAATATACATTCCCTTAACAATGGCCAGGGGTTGAATAATTAAGCAAAAGGCTTGGGAGTCTGCAATACATATTGAAATAATTAACCCCTCACTGCCTATTCCCTTGGAGTAAACCCTCAAACATACCACATACAATAACTAAAACGTTTGCCATACATTAAACATAGTATGTGATCCAAAGTCTATGAATTTAAGTCTTTCTCTTAGGGAATAGCTGGCCAGTTTGTACACCAAGGCACAGTACAGAGTCCAAATAGTAATAAATGTCCATAGTCTTTGGATAAATAGTTTGAGGTCCGGACAAGGGCTCAGTAACAGGTAGGATCCGTTACACAAGGCCAAGGTTGGTAATGAGGAATCACATCAAACAGGACTGAGACTAAACTCAAACACTAAATGGAACACTGAGATCATGTGCCAGTACTGGGAAGCTGGAGCCTAAAGGCACAGGAGTAAGCAGAAACTGGACAAGGAGCAAGGAATCTGGCAAGCCCTAAGAAAAAGAGCATAAACCCAGGCAAGGAGTGAGAAAGAAAACCCTGGTCAACAAAGACAGAGCATGACACAGCTTTCTGTCTCAGTCAACCAAGATTTTAGGGTATTTTGAGTAAATCTCCTTTTTCCTGTGCAAAACCCTAGAGTGCCCCCAGAATCTCCAAACACAAATGTCCTGCCTACAACACCTGACTACAGTCCAATTTTACTTTATTTGTCTAGCATAACTAGCTGCAAAATGTTGCTGCTTTCACTATCACTCACAAATATAAACATGACATGCTCTGGGAACCTGACACCCCTTTTAAACTATGTTTGCAGGGGGGATTTCAGATTTACCATTGATTTCAATGCAATAAGCAATGTAAGAAAAAGCAGAAAATCATAACTTTCCTGAAAAATATCCAGCTCTGTGCGAAGTGCCATTTTTCAATCTTCACTTTTGAGTTGAAACATTTCACCCATCCCTGCTTAGTATGAGGTAACAGGAGGGGGAAAAACACAAAAGACAGGGTAACCCGTTGCACATGTATTTTTAACAGCAGCACTGAGGATGAGGAGGAGGGATTTGAAGAGTTTCAACTTCTACCACTGACAAGAATTCAAAAATGATTATGCAAATACATTTTCTAGCATTCAGTCCTATGAATTATACTGAGATATGTAATCACACCACCACTATAGACTATTAAATGTAACCTTATTTTTATTTTTTTTATTCATCCCTTTAAAAATAATGGTTAGGAACACAGCAGGCTTACAGCAATAAAAGACTGGGGAAAAATGTTTCTGAGGCCTCAGGCTTGCAGAAAAAATAAAAAACAAGGTCTGAAAAAACCTATGCCCTACTGGTCTAGTTCCATCAGTGATAGATGGTGGTGGTGGCAAAATCCACTAGAAACAATCTGGCATTTGCTACTGATGTAATTCCTGCCTCTGGGTCATCTAGGCAGCAGGAAGATTAGGCTGCTGAATGAGACTGGGATAACCAGCACTGATGTGAGACAGGAGGTGATACTATGATGCTTCCATTTGCCACTAGTCCTAGTTGCTGATGCATCTAGAGAGAAGAAGTTGGACAATTATAATACTCCTCCTGCACCTCCTAAAATATCATGGGTGTGTTAAAATAATATTTTTCTTTTGTGAGCAGATAGGAACTGTCTTTTATCATCAGATGCTGAAATTTGCTCAGTGTATGTAAGAAAACATTGCGAAATAGGGAAAGAACTGGGAAGTATCACAACAATTGAGACATCATCTCTCATACTGAGCAACAGGCACAGCTACAACTGATCACCTTGATGCTTAGGTCAGCAGTGGTAAACCAGCTCCAAAGAAATCAAGTACTGTGCTGAGCCCATCACTGTGGCCTTTGTCTGTTCCACAAAGGAAATATGGTGCCAAGAGAACTTAATACAAATAATGAATCCTCCCTGCCACCAACTTTGCATATTTAGTGGTATGGAATGGCTGCAGATGCTCCTTGATGACCTGTAGTTGATTACTCTCCAACACAATGCAATGGGTGGTCAGTGCACCACACAATGAGCAAAGGGTGGACATAAAATTCCAGATCCATACATTCTACAGGCTCACTGTCAGCTGGTGGGGGGAGGTAACATAGGCAAAGGTGGTATGCCAAAGATGTAAGAGGGCCCTGAGCATGCTGGGAAGGGATAATGATGCATTTTAGTGAGGGAAGTGTTGGAGAAGAATAGCTTCCTTCTTTTTCTTCTCCAGAATCAATGTCATTGACTGGGGCAGGATATGCTGCTGTTGCTGCCTCACCATCAGCACTAATGCAAGAACAAAATGTAGTATTGGAACACCAAACATATCCAAGTCCCATATCACTGCTTTCTGAATCCAGTCCCATGGTGGCCACAGTGGTCAGTGGTACAGTAGCCTGTTCATCATCGTCCTACTGCTGTGACAGAAGAATATTTTTCTCTGACAATTCAGAAGCAAGGATTACAACAGCAGCAAACTCCTGAATGTCAGTGGTGGTGGTGATGGTGGTGATGCCCATCTTCAATTACATCTCTTTCTCCAATTTCTTATCAAGTTATGCCAAAAAATATCTCATACTTTCCTCTAAAACAGCTGATCTACCAACACCCTCACTCCAATCCCCACTAAAACCAGTCTCTTGTTGCTTTGTGGGACTGGTTGGGATGAGAAATGTGAAAGAAGACCCCCTGCTGTCACATTTGCCATCACCTCAGGAGGAGGTACGATGATAGCAGCAGGCACTCCTTCCATATTATACTTCCCCGGATCCCTAGTGAAGCAGTTGAGGACTATGGATCACATGGGCTGAGGGAAGTGGACTTAATGTAGTGCTGGTGCTGCTGGATTCCTCCACATCTGTTCCAGCAGTATCAGCTTCTGCTGCTTTTCCTCTTGCTTGCCGGGACTGAAAACAACCGTATTTTTACCTTTTTGTATTACTCTCCCCCTCTCTGCTTCTAATCTCTTTCTCTGTTATTCTATAACATGCTGCATGGTGGGAAGTACTGGATTTTTATAGTATGAGGGCAGGATGTTTCACTGCCATGGAAAAATATAAGCAGGAAATGGAAATTCTGTGGTATCAGCCAAATGGCATAAAAACTATAGGTTTCTCTATTGGTAAGAATCCCCATGAAAGAAATGGAAAATCATGCTTTTTGCCTAAAAATTGGTACTTTTCACCCATTCCTAATTGCAACCTTAAAAATCACCCATCTTTTCTCTCAGCTTACCCCTGCCACTCACACAGATCTCTTAACCACCCTCTTATTCAGCTCCAATGCCAATCTTCCCTCTTTGCTCACACATCCCCTCTGTCAGCTTCCCATCCACTCTCTCATCTTTCCCACACCTCTTTCTTATGCTCCCTTCCTATTCTCTCTCTCAGCTTCCCTATTTTACCTATTTATTTGCCCTGTAAATGCCATCCACATTTTTTCTTCTGTCTTCCAACATATTTCGCACCTACATGAGTAAGCACCATGTAGGTGTAAAACAGTATCAGTCACAATGTTTATACCGGTACAATATTTACAATCTTGATGACAATAAAGGAACACTGTTTTTAGTTAGATTTACTTAAACCTGTTTTCACTATAGTGTATATCATTGGTGTGAACTACAATTGTTTATGGAACATAAAAATCCGACAGAGTGCCCTTCTTCGACATATTATCCTCCCCTTTGAAATTCGATATATAGTGCTCCCATCTGACCTTCTGTCTTGACAAATATTGCTCCTGGTCGGCATTATTTATTCTCCAATTTTATTCAACATACATTTATATATATATAGACATATACATGTATTGCATGACTAAACTTTTGAGTACCAGAGAGGTAGCAACGCATTGCTTTGCAATGTGTTTGCTACTCCTCTGGTACTCAAAGGGTTAATACGCAAGGTATGCGGCTGCATACCTTGCTTGTATATGTGTAATAAATGTTATGTTACATTTTATTTTTAACCCCATCGCGACGATGGACTTGCCAGGTACGTCATCTGTCACTAACTGACATTTTTTCATGACATACCTGGCAAGTCCATCGTCGCGATGGGGTTAAAAATAAAATGTAACATAACATTTATTACACATATACAAGCAAGGTATGCAGTCCAGGAAGTCATTCGCTACAATAGGAAAAAAAAAGCGTCATTAAGTGCTGGCCGCGCGAGAGCACGGCCGATCACTAAGGGGTTAAAAAATAGTTCAGAACTCAAGGAGGGCATCGGGACCCCTCCTGATACCCTCCTAACATGGATCACCTATCCAGTAGGATAGAGGATCCATGCAGCAACAATGCTGGCATTTTTAATAAAGCGCATATAACCTATGTGTAACATAGGTTATATGCGCATAATTATTAATATACATACATTTAATTCATGAGATTCATTCATGAGCACTTCTCCTGAATGAACCCGGTGACAGAGTTCACTACTAGCATTTCTACTGGAGCTGGCTTCTACAGCGGCTCCATTAAATAGCAAAGGAAGGCAGCAAATGCCTTCTTTGTCTCACCATGGATCACCTATCCTACTGGGTAGGTGACCCATGCTAGGGGGGATTCCAGGAGGGGTACTGATGTCCCCCTCGAAGTCTGAAATGTATGTATATTTATAATTAAGCACATATAACCTATGTTACACATATGTTATATGCGCTTTATTAAAAATGCCGGCATTGTCGCCTGATGAATCATCTTCCTGCTAGACAGGTGATCCAAGCTATGGGGGTATCAGGAGGGGTTCCGATACCCCCCTTGAAGTCTGAACTATTTTTTTAAAATAAAATGTAACATAACATTTATTGCAGCCGCATACCTTGCCTATTTAACCCTTTGAATACCAGAGGGGTATTTCAAAGCAATGTGTTGCTATCTTTCTGGTGCTGACAGGGTTAATCATGCAATACATATACAAAAGGGCATGTCGAATAAAATTGGAGAAAAAACAATGTTGAATGGAAGCAATATTTGTCAAATTAAAATGGAGAAAGAAGGTTGGATGGGCGCACTATATGTCGAATTTCAAAGGGAGGGTTAATATGTCAGATTTCTATAATGCATACTTTATTCTGTGCTGCTTTTGTTCAAACAACCATAGTTTTGAAACCATTGTTGTGGCTTCTACTCCTCAACTCTGATGGACAGGATTCCCAGCAGAAAATGTAACCACAAAACACGCTGTAATACTGACCGTAGGTAATAGTAAGCTACTTGCTCTTTGTTTTTAGTTGCTTCTTATGGGCTTTTTTTTGACTGGCGATGCATATAATTACCGCTGGTTTTGTTTTAACAACTTGGGTAACAGGAAAACAAAACCTGACTTAAAAAACCACAACTCCTGTTTTTTTTGTTTTTTTTATTTTTACCAGAGCTAACAGTATTGAGCTCTGGGACTGCTTAAGGTTCAACCATAGAGCAATAGGGACTAGCCCTTTAAATGTAGCAGGCTGGGACTGCTTATGATTTGCCCAAAACATGTAAGGAATATCTCTCACCATACAAAGGTGAAGGAGATGGAGTTGGACAGCAATTACAAGTGTGAAGGAAATCCAACCACGGTTTGAACAGAATACGACTAGGATCAACAAAACTCTAATAACCTCAGAGACAGAGTAAAGCGGAGCACTACTGCCACCAAGTGACCGAGTAATACTGTACAACTCCTACACCACATGTACCCAAAGGGATATACAGCAAACACAGTCATGGTAACAGATTAACAAGAAGGATAAGTACACTCACCCCTGCTACCGCCGACACTTAGGCCAGGACCACAGCTATTAGTCGAGCTCCCCTGAACTGTAAGAGATGGGACCACTGAGAGATGTGGCACACCAAGCTTCGACTTACCCAGCAGTATAAACACACTGTTGAGTTGAGTTGGCCAGGGGCTGCGTAGGAAGATGCAGAGGCCTAAGTAGAAGGTAAATATAGAGGTGTATGGAGGTGTAGGAGAATACAATAATAGTGCCTGTCACCTGAGTTGGAGGAAACATAGATATACAGGTAATATAGTGAGTACAATAAATTCCTACCAGGACCTGAGGCCCAAGATATGAACGTACCTGATGGTGTGGATGGAATCAAGTAGAAGAAAAGTCAAAACAAGCCGAGGTCACTGGGAGAGTAAGGGGTATAAGAGATAAGCAGAATCCATAATCAGTAAATGTAAGGCAGGGAGTAAGGAATCAGGATGGCGAATAAGTTCCTGAGAAAAGTGCAGTTTTTCCAGCTTTTTTCACCTAGCTCATTCCATTGAAATCAATGGGAACATTGAATTTAAACATAACACATAGCAAATGTTATTTTATTTCCCAAAGGCATAGTATAAAAGGGTTATGAGGGTGCCTGTGTTGATGGATTGTGAGGAAAGAATCAGTTGAGCAGGGAATTTTTTTGGTGGGGTTACTGGGGGGACAGTAATTGAAAGGATAAAAACTACATCCAATTAAATAACCAATAAGACATGACAAAATAGGGGTCTGAGGAAGGTGCATGTGTTGGAGGGTGGAGTCTGGGGAAAGAATCAGTTAAACAGAGAACTTGTTTTGGGGGGATGTTGACTGGTATTTGGGACAGTTAATAAAAAATAAATAAAATAATATAAAATAAGAAATCTGTATGTAACGTTATAGAGACAGGGACTACCTGACGTAAGCTGCCACTGGGGTAGACTGATACTTGGCGTGATAGAGTATTTTGTAGAGGATGATTTGTAAGATTTGTTGTTAGAGGCACAAGCCCTAAGGAAACATTGATTTGTTATAGGAAATAAGACTTGTGTTAGGCCCAAGCCCTGAGGAAACATTAATTAAAAAAAAAAACATTTTTTTGTAGGCCTATTTTTTTTTTTTTTAAGCACAAGTCCTGAGAAAAAAACATGCCCTTCTTGCTTAGTGCCAGCAGGTCATGGCATGTTGGCCAGTGGCCAGTGGCCATTATCAAATGCCCTGATATAATTGTGGAATTTGCAACTGCTGTTCTTGTTGCTGTTGCTGAGTTGTTTAAACAGGAGGATGATTATGCAGCTCAAATAAAATGGGAACAACAACAGCAGTAACATGGGTGATGAAGATTCCACTGGCCACAACTAGCTCCAGTGATGCACCTGAGGCAGTAGCAGCACCATAATTAGCCCCCACCACTTCAAGTATGTGTTAAAGTAATCAAGTTTCAGGGTTCTTCTGCCATGTCCTGCCAACCCACACTGACGGAGTTCCTGGGAAGGAGACAAAAACTTGACAAAACGCAATACCAAAGTATGCCTTTGGAATGGCAAGGTTACCAAGATGTTGGCAATGGACATGCTGCCGTATTCTTTTATAGAAAACCGAGATTTCAGAGAACTGATGTCATGTGTAACTCCTCGCTGGAATATCCCAAGCCTTAGTTACTTTGTTACTTTTCTAGGACAGCTGTGACTGAATTGTACAAGCAGGTGGTTAGTGTGGTGGGCTAAGGACTTAAAACTGAGTATGGCAAGAAAATCCACCTGACAACAGATATGTGGACAAGTGGGAAGAGCACAGACTATACGACTGTGACTGCTCACTGGGTTTCCCTCCCAGCACCAACAATGGATAACACTAGCTTAGAGCATCAGGTGAAAGCCAGTAATCGTGCTTCTGGTTGTGGCACTGTGATTAAAAGGCGGCAGCAACAGGATAGCCCATACCATCGTCACACCACCTTGTGCATGCAGAGTTTAATAGACAATCCCACGAAGCTCAATGTATTACTGAGCCAAGTTCTACAAAATTTTTTTGGAAATAACCGGGGACACAAATGAAGAACCAGAAGGGCAGGAAGAAGAAGAGGAAAAAGGCAAGGAGAAGAAAGTGAAATAAGGTTGATTGATGGTGGAGTGATTGATGGTAAGTGTAATTTGTTGGTCGATAAGGTGATCATTAATTTAACCGATATTGCATGAAGTGAACCACATGTTTCCTTACTTAGGAAAGGTTTGTCATTTGCTCCTTCAACCAACAATGAAGTTTTTGGAATGATCAAGGATGTGTATCTTTTTTCAATGAAAAGTTTTGCTCAAATATCTACACTCCAATCCTCGTCATGAAAATAAACAGGATGTTGAAGCTTTATTGAATATGGAGGATTTGTTAAAAGAGAATGATGAGATGGAGGATACTCAATTGGAGCAGGAATATGTTAGAGTTAAAATGTTCACAGATTTAAAAGCTAAATCCACAACCATGCTCCTACTGATAAGGGGGGACAAATTCATTTTGTCCTGCAAATGCACTCTCCCTCATACTCAGGAGCTCCAGTATACCTCACTCTTGGGGAATCAAAGTGTACAGGGACTCCACATCAAGTGTCACCGAGAGGGAGTCCCTGTCCACTGTGAAATTCAGGAGCCAGAGTAGCACATCCATGGTGTCCTGAATGTATGATGGCAGCAAGGCAACAAAGGCCTCAATTAAACATCTATGTACATACTAACCTGCTCTGTTAAACTCCCAATTCCTGCTACTACTGGTCTCCCAGGAGGGGAGACCAGGGATTTTGTACTTTTAGAAGAACATAAATTGTTGGTGTCCATGGACATTCCACATACATATACTTAAAATCATTTTTTATATCAAATTAGATTCCAAAGCAAGCTGTAATTTATTTAAAAGGTTCTTCTGAATCAGATCTGTGGGAACCCCATCCAACCATTGATAACAGCTCTTATCTTGTAATTGTCTATAGATTTCTTTAGAGTACAACTCTGAACTCAACAAGAGTTTCTTTTGTCAAATAACTATTTCATATTTGATGGGAAGTTCTCTAAGCAGTGTAGGGGTGTGGCCATGGAGGCCACATGCGCTCCGACCTATGCTTGCTTGCACCTTGGCTGGAGAGAGCAGCATGTGGTGGCATACAAGAGTGGGTTCGAGGAGTACGTGGCGCTATGACTATGCTATAATGATAACATATTTATGATATGGAATGGGGCTAAAGATCAAGGGCTGGATTTTATTACAGGTGCTATTTTTTATCACTGCTTTTATCTCCGGTTTCCCCATAGACTTTAATAGGAATATGTTTGATAAAATGGGTGTTAACATTTATCTCCTGCAATAGAATCTAGCCCCAACTCTCTGAATTTGTAAATAGTTTAAATACCAGTCCATTAAATATGAGTACTACAGTGGTGGAGTTTCTAGACCTCTGTATTTTTAAGGAGGTAGGTACTCTTAAAATGATCACTTATTGGAAGGAGACATCTTGTAATACATTATTATACTTCTATAGTCATCACTTGGCTTCTCAGAAGTGTGGGATCCTGTGAGGTAAATTTTTACCCCTTAGGCATAATTGCACAAATATTCAATATTTTAAGTCACAGGCCCAAGAATTAATACAGAGGTTTCATAAGAGAGGCTGCTCAAAAAACAACTATTAAGATGCACCGGTGTGGGTCCTGCAAAGCTTGTAAGTATGTTACTGTAGGTAAACAAGTTTTAATGCTACTATAATAAGATCATACATTAGCAAACAATTTTTGAATTGTAAATCCAATGGATTAATATATATTCTGACCTGCCCATGTGATCACATTTATGTAGGGAAAATGATCAGATAGCTACAGTGAAGAGTATTGGAGCATGTAGGGGATGTTAAAAATAAATGGATGGGAAGCCCTATTGCTAGGCACTTCTGGGAGGTACATGCTGGATCCCTAGAAGGATTGGGAGTGATGGAGATCTCACAACTTCAGAAAAGTTTGAGAAGAGTTGATGTTGATAACATTTTATTGCAAAAAAGATGGATATTTACTCTGGGAGCTCATGGATTAAACAAAGAAATCAAATTAACATGTTCCTTTAAGAATCTCTCTGTTGCTGTCTGTATTTGGTCTTCCAGTTTGGTTAAGTGTGTGTAACAATGTTGATAAAGGTAACTGTGGCTTTAATTTGAATCTAGAGATGCCATGTCTGCTCGGTACTTTTAATTATGATACCTGAGATCCCTTTAAGATGTGTTTACTAGACATTTTGTTTGGTCTGTTTGAATTAGGTAACTTCTGGTTTTTGGTCATTTAAAGAAGAGAGGGAATGTGTATTAACTAGTTCATCTTGAAAATGCCCTTAACATAATAGGTGAAACGCGTTGATGAGATTCCCTATCCACATATCTAAAGATAGTCTGGGACATTGATACTTCTCTGGCATTTCATGTACCTGTTACATTGTATTGCTGATAGTGCAGAAATGTGACATAACATTGAATGGAGATATGATCTCACTGCTTGATCAGGAGGAAGACCCAGTACTTGTGAGGAAGGACACTGAAGAGAGTGGGAGGGGTGTAACCTCTGTATTGCTTATACTAAGAGCATGAAGTAGTAAGGAAGACATCAAAGCAGTGAGGTTGACACCTGTTATATGTTTCCCCTCAATTGCTACATTGCTATGTGCATCTAGTTACCAGTTTGATCAGGACTTGTATGTATCAAGTTTGGCAGAAGTGAGAGATCTATCTACTCTATTTACACATGGTCTGTTTGATGCTTTTGAACTGTGCTCTATCAGGCTTTGCTGGGGTTATGTATGAGAAGAATTACTGTGGAATTACTAACTGGATGGAAATATTCTGTTCCTTATATGGACGGAACTTATATTATTTAAGAGGAAGCTTGTTGATGTCAACTAACCTGTCTTCGTTTGCAAGCTTATTAACCCTATTATTGCTGGGCCCAGCAAATTAGGCATATTATAGATTACCAACTCTAGGATATGGGGATTGTTTATTTTTTTATCTATAGGGGGGATGTGGGAGGTCTCAGAGATTGAATGGCCATACAGGTCATGAGTGTTTTCATGTGATTTATTATAGTTTTTGATACTATTTGGTCTACTATATATTTTTATATTATTTTTCAATAAACTTGGAGAAGTTTGAGTGCTGGCTTTTGATCATATTTTTCTTCTTTTTTGGTGTTTTTGAAGAAGAATAGCCTAAGCCATTGAAGAGATGAAATCAGCAATAAAGATTTCAAAATAATACTCGCATATCAGTTATTGTACAGACAACCTATTGTTTTTACAATTAACATAAATACTATCACAAATAAAGATACATTTTTATTTTAGCCTTGTGGATATAAATTTGACTTTTTGGAATTTCTTTCACATGTTAGTGAAATCAGAGTCAACAATATGGTACCCTAATCTTACATCTTCTATACGAAAAGCTAACTGACTGTATTTGTGTTTATTCTATCATATTTGTGATGAGAGCAATGTATACAGGGACAGCAGGGGATATATGAAACTTTGTTTAGAAATAAAAGATATTCAGCTCACTAAAAGGTATGAAAGGTCTCATCGCCTTGCTTCACAAACAATTACAGACATCTGTTTAATTCCATGATTTTAAAGCCTATTTCAAATCAGTAGACATTATTGATAACTTTTTTCATCTCCCCATGGTGATTTTGTTTGATCCAGAATAGCTCCACTTCTTCACTCTAAATAGCTTTATAGAGTATACACAGTAGCATGCAAAATATTCAGTAGAGGGCTATATTATTCAATATAATACAAAATAAAATAGGTGAGCGCTGTAACATTAATACTAATAATTCAAATCCAGTACTGTGAAAATAAAATGGAAAAATAAACAATATTAAGCAGCTCTAAAATCCTACCTAAAACAAGAGCAAAACATATACAATAATAAATGAGTGAGCGCAGTGAAGAATACAGTTTAGTATAGACAAAAATATAGTGGCAGATTATCAGTATGAACAGTGAAATATATATATCACAATTATCACTACTCCTGTCTAAAAAAATTATATCAATATTCACTGAGTTCTATTGAAGGGATCCATCAAACATGTGACTTAGGCTCCCCAAGTAGAGTGAGGCAAGTGTATGTGTATGTATGTAGATATATATTAAAAAAAGCATTAGAAAGAGATCTCCAAGGAATTTATATACAAAGTATCAAAGTTACATTAATAATAATAAAGGTCCCCAGGTTATTCAAACAGAGGGGTCTTCAATAAAATAACAGGATTATATATCTGGGAGAAATCTCTGGAGAACACATATACAGAGAATCGAGACAATCAATCTTGAGGACTCACTAGTCTAAAATATTGCTTGACTGATCAATATGGTCAAGTCAAGCTATTGTGGCATGTGGGGTTATTAGTATAGCTGCCCTCACTCAGCAAATCAAAGGTGTTCACAGGTATCACAGGAATCCACCAATTTCCAAGCGATACATCAAAGATTAAATCACAATCTCAGGTACTCACATTTATATCCGTGCCTGGGATAGCCTCTCCATATTCCCAGGACCTAGAACACATGGGGAATTTTATACCGCCCGTACTCATTTAATCTGTAGTTAAATCAAGGTACTAAATATCCCAGAAAGTTTTTCACCGTATTGAAGTAGGGAAACTTTAGAAAAACAGTGTCTATACGCAAAAGTGTCTATATACAAAAATAAAAATACAATTCTAATAATAGTAATAAAAATAATAAAATGAAAAACCGTGTTACACGTATTTCAAGGAGATCTCTTTCTAATGCTTGGCTGCATATTTGTGATGTTATAAATGTATAATGGATCCCTTCAATAGAACTGAGTATTGATATTTGTTATATACAGATATTTCACTGTTCATACTGTTAATTTGCCACCATATTTTTGTTCATACTTTATTGTATTTTTACAGCTTTCTACTATTAATTATTGTATATGTTTTACTCTTGTTTTAGAAGGGAGTATTGATAATTGTGATATATTTATTTCACTGTTCATATTGATAATCTGTCACTATATTTTTGTTTATACTATATTGTATTCTTCACAGCACTCACTCATTTTTATTGTATATTATTCAATGTGCTAACCTACTCTAACTTAAAAAACTTCTTTTAAATAGATGAATCCACTAGGTATTTAATATCTTGGGTGCTTGAGACATTTCTAGGTTTTAAAGCTTTGTTATAGATATAGATTGCAGCATATGTTTGAAGAAATATAGTCTAAGACATTGACGAGATGACCATTAAAATGTCTACAATAACATTTTTGTTTTAATCTTATGGATAAGAAGATGACTTTATTTATTTCTTTCACGTCACAGGAATCTAAGTCTACAATATGTTGCCACTGTATGACATTTGTTATTACAAAAGCTAACAAGATTTATTTGCAAGTTTGTTTACTCTGTCATATTTCTTACGAGAGCAGTTCATGCTGGGATGATTTTGGTACAAACCATTTTCACCATAATGGGGGATATGCAATAACTTAGATTTGAATTAAATTGATCTTTTGCTCCCTTAAACGAATTAGAGAGATTTCTAACGGCTTGCTTAAAAAACATTACAGACATCTCTTTCGTTCATTGATTTTAAAAACCCTTTCAAATCAATAGTATTATTGATCATTGTATTTACCCTCCCCATGTTGATTTTGGTTTGATCCTGAATAGATCACCTTCTTCACTCATAAACAGCTTTACAGAGTATACCCAGGGGCAACAAAATAGAGAGTCTTACTCCAAACCTCTTTGAAATAGAAGAATTCACTATGTATTTAACCTCTTGTGTGCTAGAGATATCTCTAGGGCTCAAAAGCTTTGTTATAGATGTAAACAGATTGTAGCAAATGGTTGAAGAAGTATAGTCTAAGATATCCTAGAGATGAAATCAGCAATAAAGATTTCCTCATTAATACTGCCACATTATTGTACAGACAATATATTTTTATCATTAAAATGGATATGTAATGACAGATACATTTAAAAAAGAAAGTTAGTTAAGAATCAGATACATTTTTCTTTAATCTTAATGATAAGAAAATGACGTTATGGAATTTCTTTCACATGTCACAGGAATCGGAGTCTACAATATGTTACCACTGTCTTACAATTTTTATTAGAAAAGCTAACAAGGTTTATTTGCAAGTTTGCATCATATTGTTTAGGAGAGCAAAGCATGCTGGGATGATTTTGTTAAAAACCATTTTCACCATAGTATGGGATACACAATGGCTTAATTTTGTATTAAATTGATCTTTTGCTCTCTTAAACATATTAGAGCCATGGTTGAAGAAGTATAGCCTAGGATACCTTAGAGATGAAATCAGCAATAAAGATTTCCTAATTAATACTGCCACATTATTGTACAGACAATATATTTTTATCATTAAAATGGATTTGTAATCACAGATAAATTAAAAAAAAATGCTGGGATGATTTTGTTACAAACCATTTTCACCATAGTATGGGATATGCAATAACTTAGTTTTGTATTAAATTGATCTTTTGCTCCTGTAAACATATTAGAGTCATGTTTGAAGAAGTATAGCCTAAGATATCTTAGAGATGAAATCAACAATAAAGATATCCTAAATAATAGTGCCACATCAGTTATTGTACAGACTATATATTTTTTATCATTAAAATGGATATGTAATCACAGATAAATAAAAAAAGTTATTTAAGCATCAGATCAACATGGTTTTATGAAGAATAGATCATGACAAACTAATCTTTTCAGCTTCTATGAGGAAGTATGCAGCAACCTTGATAATGGCAAGGCAGTAGATGTAGTATATCTAGACTTTGCAAAGGCATTTGATACAGTGCCACACAGAAGGCTGGTGTATAAGATAAGGAAATCAGGGCTAGGAGATAATGTTTGCAATTGGATACAAAACTGGTTAAAGGATAGTGTGTGGTTGTAAATGGAAAATTCTCCAATACAGTTAAAGTGGAGAGTGAAGTACCTCAGGGTTCAGTATTAGGTCCGCTGCTTTTTAACATGTTTATAAATGACCTGGAAATAGATATAGAATGCAAAATATCAATATTTGCATATGACATTTTCTCTCTACAGAGGAACTTACATACAATGTCATATTGGGCAAACAAATGGAATATGAAGTTTAATGTGGGGAAGTGTAAAGTCATGCATTTGGGAGGAAAGAATCCAGAAGTTCTTATGAACGTAATGGAATCATTTTAGGGGACTCATTGCTAGAGAAAGACCTGGATATCCTTGTCAAATACACACTTGGAAACAGTGAACAGTGTCAAACAGCAGTAGTAAATGCAAACAAAATCCTGTCTTGAATAAAAAGAGGTATTGAAGCAAGAGTGGATAACATTATTTTGTCGTTATACAAATCATTAGTAAGATCTCACCTTGAGTATGCAATGCAGTTTTGGGCACCAGTTCTGAAAAAGGATATACTAGAGAGGGTACAGAGAAGAACAACAAAATTCATTAAGGGAATGGAGAACCTGAGGTATGAGGAATGACTAGACAAACTTGGTTTATTTACTGCAGAGAAAAGACGACTAAGAGGAGACCTTATCACATTGTACAAGTACAGTTAGGGAAAAAAAATATTTGATCCCCTGCTGATTTTGTACGTTTCCCACTGACAAAGAAATGATCAGTCTATAATTTTAATGGTAGTTTTATTTGAACAGTGAGAGAACAACAAAATAATCCAGAAAAACGCATTTCAAAACAGTTATAAACTGATTTGCATTTTACTGAGTGAAATAAGCATTTGACCCCTTTACAAAATATGACTTAGTACTTGGTGGCAAAACCCTTGTTGTCAATCACAGAGGTCAGACGTTTCTTGTAGTTGGCCACCAGGTTTGCACACATCTCAGGATGGATTTTGTCCCACTCCTCTTTGTAGATCCTCTCCAAGTCATTAAGGTTTCGAGGCTGATGTTTGGCAACTCGAACCTTCAGCTCCCTCCACAGATTTTCTATGGGGTTAATGTCTGGAGACTGGCTAGGCCACTCCAGGACCTTAATGTGCTTCTTCTTGAGCTACTCCTTTGTTGCCTTGGCCATGTGTTTTGAGTCATTGTGATGCTGGAATACCCATTCACGACCCATTTTCAATGCCCTGGCTGAGGGAAGGAGGTTTTCATCCAAGATTTGATGGTACACTGCCCCGTCCATTGTCCCTTTTAACAGAAAAACACCCCCAAAGTAAAATGTTTCCACCTCTATGTTTGACAGTGGGGATGGTGTTCTTGGGGTCATAGGAAGCATTCCTCCTCCTCCAAACATGGCGAGTTGCATTGATGCCAAAGAGCTTGATTTTGGTCTCATCTAGTCTCACCCAGTTCTCCTTTGAATCATTCATATGTTCACTGGCAAACTTCAGACGGGCCTGTACATGTGCTTTCTTGAGCAGGGGGACCTTGCAGGTGCTGCAGGATTTCAGTCCTTCACGGCTTAGTGTGTTACCAATTGTTTACTTGGTGACTATGGTCCCAGCTACCTTGAGATCATTGACAAGATACTTTCGTGTAGTTCTTGGCTGATTACTCACTGTTGTCATGATCATTGAAACTCCACTAGTTGAGATCTTGCATGGAGCCCCAGACCGAGGGTGATTGACAGTTATTTTGTGTTTCTTCCATTTGCGAATAATCGCACCAACTATTGTCACCTTCTCACCAAGCTGCTTGGTGATGGTCTTGTAGCCCATTCCAGCCTTGTGTAGGTCTACAATCTTGTCCCTGACATCCTCGGACAGCTCTTTGGTGTTGGCCATGGTGGAGAGTTTGGAATCTAATTGATTGATTGTTTCTGTAGACAGGTGTCTTTTATACAGGTAACAAGCTGAGATAAGAAGCACTCCCTTTAAGAGAGTACTCCTAATCTCAGCTTGTTACCTGTATAAAAGACACCTGGGAGCCAGAAATTTTGCTGATTGATAGGAGGTCAAATACTTATTTCACTCAGTAAAATGCAAATCAATTTATAACTGTTTTGAAATGCGTTTTTTTTTTTTTTGTTATTCTGTCTCTCACTGTTCAAATAAACCTACCATTAAAATTATAGACTGAGCATTTCTTTGTCAGTGGGCAAACGTACAAAATCAGCAGGGGATCAAATAATTTTTCCCTCACTGTATATGAGTAGCCAGTACAAGGATCTCTGCAGTGAACTATTTATTCCAAGGACTGATCAGGTGACTAGGGGACAACCCTTGAGATTAGCGGAAAGGAGGTTTTGACTTCAGCAGAGGAAGGGGTTTTTTACAGTAAGGTCTGTTAAATTGTGGAATTACTTGCCCAAGGAGGTGGTTATGGCAGATACAATCGATACATTTAAGAGAAGATTAGATACATTTCTTTCAAAAAGGGAACATACAGAGTTATACTGTTTTTTTAGTAGGCAGATCAGGAAGGTCTGATAAAGACTAACTTAATTGGTAGCAGGAAAGCTATAACATTCTCAGTCACTGGGGTATGAGGAGAAGGTTGAACTTGATGGACTTGTGTCTTTATTCATCCTAATTTACTATGTTACTATGTCACAGGAATCGGAGTCTACAATATGTTACCAATGTCTTACATTTGTTATTAGAAAAGCTAACAATGTATATTTGCAAGTTTGTTTACTCTGTCATATGTATGCTGGGATGATGTTGGTGCTAACCATTTTCATCATAGTAGGGGATATGTAAAACTTATGATATGTAAAATTATGAATTAAATTGATCTTTTGTTCCCTTAAATGTATTACAGAGATCTCCAATGCCTTGATCCACAAAACATTACAGACATATCTTTCATTCAATAATTTTAAAGCCCCTTTCAAATCACTATATATTATTGATAATTTTATTTACCCTCCCCATGGTGGTTTTGGTTTGATCTGGAATAGCTCACCTTCTTCACTCATAAACAGCTTTACAGAGATTATACAGGGGCATGCAAAATAGAGAGTCAATAGAGGTCCATATTATTCAATGTGCTAACCTCCACCTAATCCACTATGTATTTAACATCTTGAGTGCTAGAGCCATCTCTAGGACTTAAAAGCTTTTATATAGATATGAATAGATTGTAGCATATGGTTGATGAAGTATATCCTAAGACATTGAAGAGAAGAAATTAGCAATAAGCATCAGCATATTTTTATTTTAATCTTAGGAATAAAAAATTACTTGGAATTTCGTTCATATGTCACAGGAATCAGAGACAATAATATGTTACCTCTGTCTTACATCTGTTATTAGAAAAAGCAAAGAAGATTTATTTTCAAGTTTTATTAATCTTTTATATTTTTTAGGAAAGAAATGTATGCTGGGATGATTTTGGTGTAAGCCATTTTCACCACAGTAGGGGAGATATGAAACCTAATATTGACTTAAATTCATCTTTTGCTCCCTTAAAAGGTATGAAAGTGGCCTCCAACGGTTTGATTCACAAACAGTTACAGACATCTCTGTCATTCAATGATTTGAAAGCCTCTTTCAAATCAATACATATTGATAATTTTATTTACCTTCCCCAGTGTGATTTTGGTTTGATCTAGAATTACTCCTCTTCTTCACTCATAAACAGCTTCACAGTGGCATGCAAAATAGAGAGTCAATAGAGGTCTATATTTTTCAGTCTGCTTATCTCCTCTTACTCCTTTTAAATAGGAAAATCCACTATGTATTTAACATCTAGGACTCAAAAGCTTTGTTATATTTATTAATATATTGTAGCATATGGTTGAAAAAGTATAGCCTAAGATATTGAAGATATGAAATTAACAAAAAAGATTTCCTAAATAATTCTGGCACATCAGTTAATGAACACACTATTATTTTTACCACTAAAATGGATATGTAATCACAGTTAAAAAAAGAAGAGGTATTAAAGTATCATATACATTTCTATTTGAATCTTAGAGATAAAAATTGCCTTTTGGGGATTTCTTTCACATTTCGCAACAATTTGTTACCCCTTAAAGGTATGAGAGGGGTCTCCAATGGTTTGCTGCACAAACAATGAAAGACATCTCTTTCAGTCTATGATTTTAAAGCTTCTTTCAAATCAGTAGATATTATTGATACATTTATTTACCCTCCCCATGGTGATTTTGGTTTAATCCAGAATAGATCCACTTCTTCAATCTAAAGAGCTTTACAGTGGTATGCAAAATAGACAGTCTATAGAGAACCATATTATTCAGTATGCTAGTCTCCTTTTACTCCAAACTTAATTGAAACAGGAGAATCCACTGTGTATTAAAGCTGTTGGGTGCAAGAGACATATTTAGGATTCAAAAGCTTTGTTATAGGTATAAATAGATTGTAGTGTATGGTTTAAGAATTATTGCCTAAAGCATATTAGAAGTGAAATCAGCTCGAAAGATTTACTAAATAATAGCGTGTCAGCACTGTTGGTCCCCAAGCTCCAAGAGAATAATCATCGGATGTTCAGGACCACCACATTACTCCCGCATTATGTGTACTTCAAGAAAGGTCAAAATATATTGCTCAAGGAATGAAAAAATAGCGTATATCTATAAGACTGCTAAATAACATTGAACCCTGATAGTATCACAAATGAAAAACAAATATCCTGAGAGCTCCAAGTTTGTCTGAGCCCTTTTCCACTTATATGGGGTGATTCTGTCCTGATATTGGAGTAATTTGGCATACCATCATTAGAACATAAGATTTATCAAATGAGAGGCAAAAAGAAAAAATACTACTTATGTGGCACAACTCATCCGACAATACTTTACATCACACTGCTCTTTCAGCTTTCACATCTTCGGCGGGTACTGACATGCACCAGCAACAAGCAAAAGATCAAGTGAGCTGTGACGGAGTTGAGAACCCATAGAGAACTGAACCACAGACACACCTGGTGGTACTAGTCGGGTCCATTCTTCTAGCAATGGCAACAGCTTTCTAAAGAAGACCTGATGGCCATAATAGCAGGCCTCCCTAAAAAAAATGACATCAAAGCCATA
Organism: Rhinophrynus dorsalis; assembly: GCA_037306005.1. NCBI lineage: Eukaryota > Metazoa > Chordata > Amphibia > Anura > Rhinophrynidae > Rhinophrynus > Rhinophrynus dorsalis. The sequence goes on along the minus strand of CM074718.1, from coordinate 234,861,188 downwards.
ATGGAAAAAATGAAAATGGCGTTACAGCTGACACCTCTACACTCAGAGGAGACCTACAATCTTACACAGAGAATTTTATTCATTGAACAGGAAAGACATGTCATAGCAGATCACATAGCTGCCCTTGAACAAAATTTGGCAGTGCAAAGAGGTTTGAACCAGCAACTTCTTCAACACATGGATGATCTGGATAACTGTGGCAGGAGATGCAACCTGAGAGTGAAGAATCTCCCAGAAACGGTTCTTCCACAAAACCTGTTAGACACCCTTCTCTCTTACTTCACATATCTACTGGGCTCCACACCAGATAACCCAATCCTGATTGAGAGAGCACACGGTGCTTTCAAACAAAGAAGATGGCTCCCATAGGGACATAGTAATCATCTGCTTCCTCCGTTTTGAGGTGAAGGAGGCAATCATGAGAAGAAGCAGAAAAGGCAACTTTACACCATGTGCTGGCTCCTCCATCCAGCTGTTTCACAAATTATCTCTTCATATGATCTATCTTAGATGCAGTGTCCACCATCTTATGGACCTCCTGAGTCATCTTCAGATAAAATACAGATGGGGTTTCCCGTTCTCATTGACATCGACTCACAATGGTACCACGGTGACCCTGAGATCTGTTGAAGAGATCCCTTCATTCTGCAATGTTTTGGGAGTATCTCTTCTCCCACCACCATCCTCTGCCTTAACCGCACCTACTGTGAAACCACAAATGAAAATTGGAATGGTCTCCTGGTTAGACTAATCCCGCCCAAAAGGCCAGTCCAGTTCCAAAATGACCGGCGGTGACTAGCCGTAGAACAGGCCATTGTGCTGTTGTTTATTCCCAGGAGCCTCTCACATTTTGTATGTTGTTTGTCTTACTGTCAGATGCAGCAGTTGATTGAACTGCTATACCTTCTTTTATTATCCTAACACTAGAATGTTATTTTTTAATAGTACTGACACTAGTGGTGGTTTAACTTTTTGTGGGACTTTGACAAATTGTCTCCTCAGGAGGATAAGGATCATCATCATTATTTATTGCACATGTTGCAGCAAACATGGCTGCAGTCAGTTTTTGAACTACCATTTTATTCACATGTCCCTGCACTGCTCCTACTTCTTTCCCCCACTCCTGCCCCTTGTGCACTTGCTGGACATTACTCAACCACTGAGTGTGTGTGTGTCTTTTTCTATAAAGTATTGACACTGATTCGGAAAGGAAGAGAAAGGGAGAACAAGAAAGAAAGTTTCCCCCTACCAATTCCCCCCTAAAAGGGAGTTCTATACTTGAGGCACTCAAATAAGCACATTCATTATAAGTGAAACATATGAATCTTTATTTATTGGTAGAAAAAAAAAATATAAATCAGAAGGAATGACTAGTTAAAAACATTTAAAAACAGGAAGAGAGATTCACAATTCCTGGAAATATTAAAACGTATTACACATATGTATCACAATAACAATAGGCAGCATATACCCTTCACAAACATGGTAAAGGTCCACCATATAACAGTAATGACATATGTTGCAGATTACTAATGGTTAACCCAAAATGACAATATCACAAAATATATATTAATGTCACCACAGGATTGAGCATAGTCTAATATAGTGCAAACAATAAAAAACAAATACAAGATACATAAATGATACCAGTATCAAGTGTCTTTTCCAACTAATGGAGATATAACAGTGAACAAATATAACCATAAATAGTGAGATAAAGAAAGAAAATACTCTTCCCATGGTAGATGTGGGTAGACCCATCAAAATATGTCCAGAACTGTAAATACTCTCAACATGCACCCATCCCAACGTGTGTCGATGCAACTGGCTTTGTCAGGGTATATACATTCCATAATGGATGCTGCTTTTTGAATATTCCATCAGCCAATAGGAACATCCAAAACTCTATCAGCTGATCACTCAGTTAAGTTGATAATATAATTGTCCTCCTAAATACAAAAAGATATCACTATTAGAAATTACAACTATAGAAAACTGTTATAGTGGGTAATACAATAATTTAATGGCTCTTACTAGCAATTCCATCAGCCAATAGGAACATCCAAAAACTCGGTCAGCTAATCACTCAGTTAAGTTGATAATATAATTTCCTCCCATATACAAAAAACTATATCACTACTAGAAATTACAAATATAGAAAACTGTGTTATTGTGGGTAATACAATAATTTAATGGATCTTACTAGCAAAAAAGTAAGTTCAGTCAAAGTTTTGCAGTTACGTATGTACACTGTGTTATTACGGCACTTACAAATAAATAATGTGTTTTTATAGCACTTACAAATAAATCAAGTACTCCAAACATAGGTGAACCAATGTTATTACTATATAATCAAAAATATGGTCATAAACAATAAATAGATCCTAATTACGAGAAGAAAAAGAAGTTCAGTCGAAGTATTGCGCATGTGTGCTACGTTTCTACAACGCCTACAGACACATCATATACACCACACTCATGCACTGTGCAAATTGTATGTGTTATTGTATAAACACATACAGAGGCCACATCCATAATCTCTCCTTCTTTAGTAGTAAACACCATATACTCACATCATCTATGTGTAGATCCCACACAAGTTCTTTAAAGATTAGAGCCAGATGGTAATTAGTGACACAGTGACGGCGAACATTGTCATAATCCCTCCATCTTTTACCGTGTACATTATACATATGACAGCACCTACCAGGTACTGGATCCCCATTGGCTGATGGAAATTAATATTGATCCTCATCACCATAATACAAATAGCCAGCAATTAGTACACATAGACCCACTAGTTCTTATATACAATTAGATAAATATTTGTAGGTATATCAAAGCATTAAGTAAAGTATACAATAGAACTGATGGAGTGTGACGTCTTGCCTTGGCTCTCTACAAAATACTCTATCTCATCTAGTAGTTGTCGTCTCCAGTCATGCAGCTCAATTCGGGTCCCTTTCACCTATCAATTTTTCTTTCTTTTTTCTATTTTTTTTAAACTGTGTGCCCCTCCTATTCCTATCACTGTCAACAAAAAAGAAATAAGAAGAAAAAAAACAAAACATGTGCAACTACTTCTTTCCCCAGACTCCTCAAACACAGAGACAATAATAAAAGCCAGATCAGGAAGGAAATTGGATCACAGCTGCCTGTGGTTTTCCGATCAGCCACACAAAATGTTGGGCTATTTGGGTTCAACCTCCTCTGCTCCCTTTTCACATCCCTAGACACAACTAACCACAAGATTATAACAGCCAGATCAGGAAGGAACTTGTTTCATAGCTGCCTGTGTATTTCCAATCAGTCACACAAAATGGGGTATTGGGGACAAACCTCTTTTTCTCCCTTGTCACACACCCAGACTCCTCCAGGACAAAGATAACAGCCAGATCAAGAAGGAACCTGAATCACGGCTGCCTGTGACTTTCCAATAGATCACACAAAATGTTGGGGTATTTTGATTAAAGGTACTCTGCTTCCTTCACACACCCTTAGACACTTTTAACACTGAGAAAATAACAGACAGATCAGGAAGGAACTTGGACAACAGCTGCCTATGTCATCCCAGTCAGTCACACGTAATTTGGGGGCATTTGGGATAAATCTCTCACTCTCCCAAACTCCCCTAGGACATAGATACCAGCCAGATCAAGAAGGAACCAAGGAACCTGGATCATGGCTGCTTGTGACTTTCTAATCAGTCGCACATGTTAGGGTATTTGGATTAAACCTCCATTGCTTACTTCTCACACCCTTAGACACTTTTAACCCAGAGATAATAACAGACAGATCAGAAAGGAACTTGGATCACAGCTGCTGGTGTCTTTCCAATGAGTCACACAGAATATTGAAATATTTGTTGTCAACCCCCTAATAACAGCCAGATTAGGAAGGAACTTGGATCACAGCTGCCTGTGTCATCCCAGTCAGTCACACATAATTTTGGGTTATTTGGGATAAATCTCCTTTTCCCATCTCACTCTCCCAAACTCCCCTAGCACAGAGATAACAGCCAGATCAAGAAAGAACGTGGATCATAGCTGCCTGTGTGTTTCCAATCAGTCACACAGAATATTGTCGTATTTGTTGTCAAACTCCTAATAACAGCCAGATCGGGAAAGGACTTGGATCAAAACAGCTTGTGTCTTTGCAACCAGTAACACAGAATGTTGGGGTGTTTGGGGTACATCTCATTTGTTCACTTCCCACACCCCCAGACTTCTCCAGCATAGAGATCGTAACAGCAGAATCAGAATGGAACCTGGATAACAGCTGCTTGTATCTTCCCAGTCAGTCACAAAGAATTTCTGGGTATTTGGTATCAACTTCCCTTCTCCCATTCTGTCCCCCAGAGTCCCCCAGGCTCCACTAATACAGAGAACAAATGTCCATCCTACAAGACTCACTAACTAAGCTTCAACTCCTTTTTATTAGTCTGTGTTCTCTAGTTCAAAAATGTACTGCTCTCTCTTACTCTCACAAACAAAGAATGGCATGCTGCAGGAACCTGACACCCCTTTTATAATATGCCTGTGGGAGAATAAGGGAAACTTGTATGTGGTGGGTAGAAATTCAGTCTTAACCCTTCAATGCAATGAGCTAGTCGGAAAAAGCAGAAAAACTGCACTATTCGCGAAAAAGTTGTTGCTAGGCGAAAGGTGCAATTTTTCTCTTGTTTCTCTTTTGAGGAAAAAACTTCCCCATCCCTATCAATATATGAAAAATAGTGTGATCAGGAACATAATTAGTTTAACACAGAATCAATGTATAAAGAAACAACAAACAATAGCATGGTCAGGAACAGTCTGGGTCAACAAATGGAGAGCAGTAGAAAACAACATACACTGAAGAAGGCAAGACAGAATGTTTTGAGAAAGCACCATTTCAAGGAAGAGGTGGCTCTATAAAGGAGACCAGGGGGAAGATACACTAAGGTGTTGTCACGGTTTAGCTGAACTGCTCTGTGCTTTTACACTTTGCTGATGATACAAGTTGCCTTTTCCTTCCTTGTGCCTGGCTGACGCAGCTCTGTTACCATGTTTACTCACCTGATTATTAGCCAACTTCTTCCTGGCTATTTAAAGCGGCTAGGGCCAATTCCTCCTTGCCCTTGTGTTGTTTCTGGCTGCAAGTTCTTCTCCTGAGTTCCTGATTATCAGTGCATGACCTGGCTTCTTCTGACGTTCCTTCTGGCTCCTGACTACTAGCTTGTTCCTGACATCTCTGACCTCCGTATTCCTGACCCACGGCTTGTCTGAGTACCCGTTTTTGTTATTGATCCTGGCTTGTCTTTTGGCTTAAGCTCCTGGATCACTATTTGGCTTTGTTTATTTCAATAAAGGTGTTTTACAATTCACATTTTGTGTCTGTCTGGTTCCTGGTCCCTAACATTACACAAGGGCGATGAACCCAGAAGGCGCAGGAAATCCACCGAACATTTTATTTTTCCAGGCTGGACCATGTAGACCAGTGAATGGACCAGTTTGTGTTAGGCCTCCAGACTTTGTTGCTCCATACTGCACATCTGGCTCCACCACCTCAGCAACCTCCGAAGTAGGCTGCCCCTATAGCTGCTGCCGCTTCTGCTCCGGCTGCCACTGGTGATTCCAATGTTGCTAGAGGCATGACTGGGTCAGCTCCATTTCCCTATAGTTATGGGGGACCCTAACCAGTGCAGAGGCTTCCTGAACCAGGTCAGTAGCTATCTGGAGATGGTACCTCAGGCCTTCCCATCTGATAGGAATAAGGTGGGCTTTGTGATTTCCTTACTGTATGACAGGGCCATGGCATGGGCTAATCCCCTTTGGAAGATGCAGAAACTGGTAGTATACAATTACCCTGAGTTTGTGGCATTCTTTAAAATGGTATTTGATATACCGGCCCACTCCACTTCGGCTTTCAAACAACTAATGCCCATCTGGCAGGGTACAAGGACAGTTTCGGATTACTCCATTGAGTTTCATACCCTGGCAGCTGAGGTTGAATGGAATAACAAGGCTCTCATGGCTGCTTTCTCTAATGGGCTCTCGGATACAGTTAAAGATGAGATTGCAGCCCGAAACCTCCCCAGAGATTTAGAGGACCTAGTCTCATATTGCTTCCTGATTGACTTCCAAATCCTTGAGAGACCGTCCTTCAGGGAGCGCCTGCAGAGGCCTCCCATCCATTTAGCCCCACCCGTGCCTCCCTCGCCCCCCTCGCCTCCTGGTCTCGAGACCCCAAGTGGTGTGGAGCCCATGCAGCTTAGGTTCACCTGTCTGTCGATTGAGGAGAGAGCCTTTAGGAGGAGGGAGGGCCTGTGCCTTTACTGCTGTAAGGGAGGGCACCTACTGCGAACTTGCCCCACAGTCCAGGAAACACCTGCACCTAAGGTTATATAGCAGACCTTAGGTGGCGTCTCGGTGTCCCCACCTATCCATAAGGATAAACCACTAGTCTCCGCTGGGCTCTCTTGGGGCAAGTTTTACATTATTACTGAGGCACTCATTGACTCTGGGGCAGCGGGCCTCTTTATTGAAAGTGCCTTCATTCAGAAGCACTCCATCCCATTGCAGCTCCATACCACTCCACTTGCCATTGAGGCAATTGGTGGCAGACCCCTACAGCCTCTGAAGGTCACCCACAAAACCGCTCCTTTGTCTGTTAACTGTAGGGGCTCTCCATCACAAAATCATACAACTCCAGATGATCCACTCTCCTCACTATCCTGTGGATAAGGGCCAAAGTCATGCATGGTTGCCCCACTGTTCCAAGACATGCCTAGTGAAAACCACATCTCCACTGCCTGAAGAGTACCAATAATTCCTAGATGTATTCGATAAGGGTGGGCTGTGGAGCTCCCACCTTACCGCACATACAATTGCACCAATGAGCTGCAGCCTGGTGCCATACCGCCTCGAGGTTGAGTCTACCCTCTATCTGTTGTAGAGAATAAGGCAATGGAGGAGTATGTTGCGGATGCACTGTCCCGGGAGTTCATCCGCAAGTCCTCCTCTCCTGCCAGGACCGGATTCTTTTTCATGAAGAAGAAGAGTGGAGAACTGAGATCCTGCATTGATTACAGGGGACTCAACTGTATCATGGTTAAAAACACCTACCCAATTCCATTTATTACCGAGCTATTTGATCTCTTGAAAGGGTTTTACTAAGCTCGACCTGCGAGGGGCCTATAATTTAGTAAGGATAAAGGAGGGCCATGAATGGAAAACCGTGTTTAACACCAGGAGCGAGAATTACGAATACCTAGTAATGTCCTTCGCACTCTGCAATGCTCCTGTGGTTTTCCAGGAATTCTTGAATTATTTCCTATGGGACATGCTCCAGCAATCCATGGTGGTATACCTAGACGACATTCTGATCCATTCCCCCTCCATGGAAAGCCACCATGCAGATGTAACCCAAGTTCTGCAAAGATTAAGAGAGAATAGCCTATTCTGCAAACTAGAGAAGTGTGAGTTCCACAAAAAACAGGTCACCTTCTTGGGGTACGTAATTTCAGAGGTCAGTTTCGCTATGGACCATGGGAAAACTTGGCCGTTCTCGAGTGGCCGCGACCTGTAGGTCTTCGCTCTCTTCAACGTTTCCTCAGGTTCACTAACTACTACAGGAGATTTATTTGCAATTTTTCCTCTATTGTAAAACCCCTTACCGACATGACCACAAAAGACAGTAACTCCACTCACTGGAAGCCACCAAAGCCTTTGAGTCATTAAAAACCACTTTTTCTGCAGCACCCATTTTGGCTCACCCAAAACCTGAGCTTCCATTTGTACTTGAGGTAGATGCATCTGAGACAGGAGTTGGTGCCCTCCTGTCTCAACATCCTACTCCTGAGAGCCAGTTGCACCCATGTGGGTATTTCTCCAAAAAGCGTAGTCCTGCAGAGTGCAACTATGAAGTTGGTGACTGTGAGTTGCTGGAGATAATACTTGCTCTCAAAGAATGGAGGCATTTGCTCAAGGGAACTTCCGTGCCAATCCTGATCCTCATGGATCATAAAAACCTCACTTACCTTTCTGAGGCTAAGCTATTGACTCCGAGGCAGGCCGATGGGCCTTATTTTTATCTCATTTTAAGTATGTGGTCTCGTACCTGCCAGGTACCAAAAATTTCCAGGCTGATGCCCTTTCTAGACAGCTCTTGGGCACTAAGGAAGAGAGTCCTCCTAGTCCTATTATTCTTCCAGACAGAGTGCTGGCCACCATACATACCAGCATAACATCTCCCCTCGAGGAGAGAATATGGGTCACACAAGTAGATACACCTGCTGAGACTCCCTCAGGGAACTGTTTTGTACCTGTTAACCTATGTACCAAGGTACTTTCAACTTACCATAATACCAAGTCAGCAGGGCATCTGGGGAAAAAACAGTTTCTCTGGTTGGTTTCCCGTCTCTTCTGGAGGCCAAAACTTAACAAAGATATTGCTACCTTTGTCACTGTGTCCAGTCTGTGTACAGACCAAATCATCGCGTCACTTTCCAGTGGGCCTTCTCCAACCCATATCCAATGGTGAGAAGTCATGGTCACACCTTGCCATCGACTTTATAGCCGACCTCCCTCTGTCCAACAGTAACACAGGCATCCTTTTGGTTGTCGACCGATTTTCTAAGAAGATCCAAAGCATACCAATCAAGAAACTCCCATCCGGTAAAGATTTGGCTACGGTCTTTATCAAGGAAGTCTATTGGCTACATGGGGTTCCTAAAGTCATAATTTCTGACCAGGTAGACAGTTTGTCTCGAGATTCTGGAGGGCCTTCTGTGTGCAACTAGGTATCCAACTCTCATTCTCCTTGGCCTACCACCCACAATCTAATGGGGCAGCAGAAAGGACTAATCAGGCCTTGGAGCAATTCCTGCAGTGCTACATCTCGGACCATCAGAACAACTGGTCAGACCTGCTACCTTGGGCAGAGTTTGCTCATAACAGTGTAGTCTCGGCTTCTACCCGGCTCTCCCACTTCATGGTGAATTATGGGTTTCAACCTTCCATGATTCCCAGGGGATTCTGGCACTGAAGGATCATCTCCAGCAGATCCGTTCCACATGGGTGCAGGTCCAAGTGGCACTGCAACACTAACAACAATCCCAAGTGCTCCAGGCCAATCATAAACACCTAACTGCACCCTCCTACCAGGTCAAGGAGAGGGTCTGGTTGTCCTCCAGAAATCTCCACTTCCAATTGCCCTCTCAGAAACTGGCTCCCTGTTATGTGGGGCCTTTACCTATCCTCCGTCATGTGAACCCTGTAACCTATGCCCTAGACCTTCCCCCCAATATGTGTATATACAATGTGTTCCATGTCATGCTGCTGAAACTCTAATCATTCTACTATGGTCGCTCCTCAACCCCATTCAGTGCCTGTTGACAACCATGAGGAGTTCAAGTTCCACTCCACAGTCGACTCTCGTAGGTTCTGTAGGAGGCTTCAATATTTGGTCCATTGGAAGGTTTATGGGCCGAAGGAGCACTCGTGGGTTACAGCCTCAGACGTGCATGCTCCCGCCCTCCTCCATGCCTTCCATGCATGTTTTCCCCTCAAACCTGTCACTACCCCACGGGAGGGAGGTCATTGAGGAGGGGGTACTGTCATGGTTTGGTTAAACTGCTCTGTGCTTTTACACTCTGCTGATTATACAAGGTGCCTTTTCTTTCCCTGTGTCTGGCTGACTCAGCTGATGAATAACAATCTGCCTTTAACTCTCTGTTGCCATGGTTACTCACCTGACTGTTATTAGCCAACCCCTTCCTGACTATTTAAAGCAGATAGGTCCATTTTGTCCTTGCCCTTGTGTTGTTTCTGGCTGCAAGTGCATTCTACTGAGTTCCTGATTATCCATGCATGACCTGGCTTCCTCCGACATCCCTTCTGGCTCCTAACTCCTTGCTTGTTCCTGACATTACTGACCTCCGTATTCCTGACCCACGGCTTGTCTGAGTACCCATCTTGGTTCCTGACCCCGGATTGTCTTTTGGTTTATACTCCTGGATCACTATTTGGCTTTGTTTATTTCGATAAAGGTGTTTTGCACTTCACATTTTGTGTCTGTCTAGTTCCTGGTCCCTAACAGGCATTATGATTATCATGGTGCCCGTGATTGCCTCCAGTGTTTAATTGCTGTAACAGCGACCTTGTTACTTCCTGGCTGTCGCTCTATGCAAGTCGCTGTTCTTATAGGTCACTGGTTTAGTGATGTTATCTCTCCGCCCATCTCCTAGGCCTTAAAAGCCTCAGGATTTCCAGTTACCAGTGCCCTTTTGTGGTGTACCTGAGCCTAGTGATGTGTTGATCTATTGCTGTTCCTGTGTATTACTCCTGCTCCGTCTGACTACCCGTTTCAGCTCTGACTCCTGGCTACGTCTGACTACCCGATCCGGCTCTGACTACTGGCTTCGTCTGACTACTCTCCCTCTGTTGCGTTCCAGTTACTATTGCCAGCCTCGGCTACCCAGCCTTGCTGCCTGGGCCTACCGTTTACCACACTCGCTACCCCTGTAGCAGTGCTTGTAAGTCAGTCCATGTCACTGACCTCCTGTGGTCTGTCCGATTTTGGTGTTGCCTCACCTAGCCTTCTAGGTGCCATTTTGCTTTGCCCCTGGTCTACCCTAAAGGTAGGGTATAGTTGCGCTATTATTCACCTGCCTGGTGTGTCTGAGCAAGTGCCTGCTACTATTGTGTTTAAAATAAAGTTTATTTTAATTTTATCTGTACTTGTCAAGTGTCGTTATTTCCTAGTCACTCCGTGACAGTACGAAAGGGCCATGAACACTGACAATACTAGTAGTGGGCAGCCGCTGAATATCATGTCCAGGATGGACATGCAGGAACAATGTCTTGATCAGTTGTCGGTAGTGTTGCAGACACTCCTAGACCGAACTGTGCATGGCCTCCTCCGTATCGGCATCAGTAACAACCACTCAGGTTGAGAATGTGTGCTATAGAGGTTTGTCAGGTACCGCGCCACTTCCCCTAAGATACGATGGGGATCCCATGTTGTGTCGTGGGTTCATTAACCAATGGAATTATTTGACCGCCTGAAGGGTTCCTCTGTGTTTACGAAACTTGATTTGAGGGTGGCATATAATTTGATTAGAATCAAGGAGGGCGATGAGTGGGAGACTGCTTTTAACACTCGTAGTGGCCATTATGAGTATTTGGTCATGCCATTTGGCCTATGCAATGCCCCAGCGGTCTTTCAGGAGTTCATAAACAATGTTTTGAGAAGTCTACTACAGTCCTGTGTAGTGGTTTACCTGGACGATATCTTGATACACTCTCCTGATATCAAGACTCATAGGAGAGATGTTGCTACAGTATTGCAAAAACTGCGGGAAAACAAACTGTATTGCAAACTTGAGGAGTGTGAATTTCATAAAGACCAGGTGCCCTTCCTGGGTTATGTTATCTCTGCTGGAGGTATTGCTATGGAGAATGAAAAACTCTCAGCAGATGTGCAATGGCCACGTCTGGTGGGCCTGAAGGCCATACAAAGATTTCTCAGATTTGCGAATTATTATAGAAAATTCATTTGAAATTTCTCTACTTTGGTCAAACCCTTGACTGATTTAACTCATAAGGGAGCTAACCCATTGGTTTGGTCCCCTGAGGCCAACAATGCTTTTGAAGCCTTGAAATCTGCCTTTTAGATGGCTCCAGTACAGGTACATCCTAACACCGCATTGCCTTTTACCTTGGAGGTGGATGCATCTGAGACAAGTGTAGGGGCAGTACTGTCTCAAAGATCTGAACCTGGCAAGACTCTGATGCCCTGTGGATTTTTCTAAAAAAAAAAAGACTAAGGCTCAAAGCCTGTATGATATATACGGAACAGTGAACTGCAAGCCATTATCCTCGCTCTTCATGAATGGCGTCACCTCCTGGAGGGGACTAAGGCTCCTATTCTGATCTTAACGGATCATAAAAACTTAACATACTTGTCAGAGGCCAAGAGACTGCCACCAAGGCAAGCCAGATGGGTGTTGTTTTTGTCTAGATTCAATTTTGTGGTTTCCTACCTCCCTGGTTCCAAGAATACTCGTGCTGACGCCCTGTCTAGACAGTTTGGCCCAAAGCGTGAGACAGAAAGTGAACCCGTTCCGATCATTCCCCTAGATCACATTTTGACCACAACACGCACTAGCATTACTTCTCCCTTGGGCAAGGAGATTCTGGATTCACAAGGTAATGCTCCAGTTGAGAAACCCAGTGGCAAATGTTTTGTAGCTGACAATCTCCGCACCAAGCTGCTCAAAACCTATCATTAGTCCAAGGCAGCTGGACACATTGGTCGGGACCAATTAATTTGGTCAATTTCACAGCTCTTTTGGTGGCCTAGTTTAAGGGTGGATTGTGCAGCCTTTGTGGAGGCTTGTTCCGTGTGTGCTCATGCCAAAGCTCCTAGGCATGTTCCTCTAGGGCAGCTCCAGACAGTTCCGAATGGCTAGCGCCCATGGTCACACATTTTCATAGATTTTATGGTGGAGTTGCCTAGATCCAAGGGCTGTACAGTCATACTAATGTTAGTGGATCGATTCTCCAAAATGGCACATTTCGTCCCATTTCAGGGACTACCCTACTCCAAGGAATTGGCTATTGCCAGGGAGGTATTCAGGCTCCATCTAGTACCCCAGGTTGTGGTTTCTGATCGTGGAAGTCAGTTTGTATCAAGGTTTTGGAGGGCCTTCTGTGACCAGATGGGCATCAAACTGTCATTTTCTTCTGCCTACCACCCCCAGACTAATGGTACTGTGGAAACAGCCAATCAGGGGCTAGAACAATTCTGGCGCTGCTTCACTTCTGACCATCATGATAATTGGGTTGACCTGTTGCTGAGTTTGCCAGGAATTGTGCCATAAATTCCTCGCCCGGGAGCTCTCCCTTCCTGATTAACTATGGGTTCCAACCATCTCTGCTCTCGGATTCATTTCAGGCACAGAATATACCGGTTCTGGATGAGCATATTTGGCAGCTCCGCTCCACATGGGCACAGGTTCAGAATGCCTTATGAAGGTCCTCAGAGCGCTATCAGAGACACGCAGATCGCAGGAGGTGTCCTGCTCCTGTCTTTCAGGTGGGGGATAGAGTCTGTGTGGCCTCCAAAAATCTGCACATGCAAGTGCCCTGTCATAAGATGGCTCCACGTTTCATAGGACCCTTCCAAGTGCTCAGTTGAATAAACCCTGTGTCTTATGCTTTAGACCCTCCCAGGAACATGCGCATTCACTCATGTCTCACTCCTGAAACCGTTGGTCTGTAACCGCTACTCATCCGCTCCTGTAGTACCAGGTCCAGTACGCATTCAAAATCAGGATGAGTATGAGATTCAAAGCATTCTGGACTCTCACAAGGTCCAGGGGCGCATTCAATATTTTGTCCATTGGAAAGGTTATGGTCCGGAGGAGCGTTCCTGGGTAAATCAGAACGATATTCACGCTCCTAGATTGCTGCGCAGATTTCATACTAAATTTCCCAATAAGGTATGGTCTCCTCCGCGGGGGGGAGATCATTGAGTGGGGGGTACTATCACTGTGCCCGTGATTGCCTCCAGTGTTTAATTGCTGTAACAGCGATCTTGTTACTTCCTGGCTGTTGCTCTATGCAAGTCGCTGTTCTTATAGGTCACTGGTTTAGTGATGTCATCTCTCCGCCCATCTGCTAGGCCTTAAAAGCCTCAGCATTTCCAGTTACCAGTGCCCTTTCGTGGTGTACCTGAGCCTAGTGCTGTGTTGGTCCATTGCTGTTCCTGTATATTACTCCTGCTCTGTCTGACTACCAGTTCCGGCTCTGACTCCTGGCTACATCTGACTACCCGATCTGGCTCTGACTACTGGCTACGTCTGACTACCTGATCCGGCTCTGACTACTGGCTTCGCCTGACTACTCTCCCTCTGTTGCCTTCCAGTTACTATTACCAGCCTCGGCTACCCAGCCCTGGCTACCTGGGCCTACTGTTTACCGCACTTGCTACCCCTGTACAGTGCTTGTCATTCAGTCCGTGTCACTGACCTCCTGTGGTTTGTCCGGCTTGGGTGTTGCCTCACCTAGCCTTCTAGGTGCCGTTTTGCCTTGCCTCTGGTATACCCTAGCGGTAGGGTATAGTTGCGCTATTATTCACCTGCCTGGTGTGTCTGAGGGTGCCATGCACTGTCCTCCCATCTAGTCTGTGAAGGTTACCAAGGGCCGTCCGGATACTAGCTACACCTACCTAGTGAAAGGTTGACTTCTCTAAGCCATGTCACTTCTCCAGTTCCTATGTTATTCTGTGCAGCCATTTAAGGATGGGTGAACATTTTTGCCTCAAACTGAAATTGGCGAAAAATGGCACTTTCCACTTGGCAAAAAAATTCCAGCGAAAAGTGCAGTTTTTCTGTTTTTTCCTGCTTTTTTTGCCTAGCTCATTGCATTGAAATTAATGGGTAGTTGATTAATATCTAGCAAAAGCGGGAAGGGGTAAGGTGGAGCAGTGCAGGGACGTGGTACAAAAACTGACTGCAGCAAAGGTTGCTGCAGCATGTGCAGTAAATGATGATGATCCCTCTCCTCCCAGGATGGATGCCGTTTGTCAAGGCCCCGCCACTGACTGACCTCCTGTGGTCTGTTCGGTTTGGGTGTTGCCTCACCTAGCCTTCTAGGTGCCGTTCTGCCTTGCCTCTGGTATACCCTAGCGGTAGGGTATAGTTGCGCTATTATTCACCTGCCTGGTGTGTCTGAGGATGCCGTGCACTGTCCTCTCATCTAGTGGGTGAAGGTTACCAAGGACCGTCCGGATACTAGCTACACTTGCCTAATGAAAGGTTGAGGAAGTATCTTGCACTGTCCTCACACCTGGACTCGAGAAGGTGGTGGAGTTAGAGTCTCTACTGTGTTGCTCCAGTGTTCTAGAGCTACTCTCTCCTGTTGCCTGGGTACTCTAGCGTTAGGGTACAGACATGGGTCTAATCACACTTGCCTAGTGAAACGTGAAGGAAGTGTGTATACTGTTCTTCCCTGGCCTCGTGAAAGTGTATTATTCATTGCTGCTACTATTGTGTTTAAACTAAAGTTTATTTTAATTTTATCTGTACTTGTCAAGTGTCTTTATTTCCTAGTCACTTCGTGACAGTGATAAAGAGGATATGACTTCTCTAAGCCATGTCACTTCTCCAGTTCCTATGTTATTCTGTGCAGCCAATTAAGGATGGGTGAACTTTTTTGCCTCAAACTGAAATCGGCGAAAAATGGCACTTTCCACTTGGCAAAAAATTTCCAGTGAAAAGTGCAGTTTTTCTACTTTTTCCTGCTTTTTTCACCTAGCTCATTGCATTGAAATTAATGGGTAGTTGATTAATATCTAGCAAAAGCGGGAAGGGGAAAGATGGAACAGTGCACGGACGTGGTACAAAAACTGACTACAGCAATGGTTTCTGCAGCATGTGCAATTAATGATGATGATCCCTCTCCTCCCAGGATGGATGCAGTTTGTCAAGGTTCCGCCAATCACACCATGCCAGTTCCCCACCACCACTACCATGCACATCTGCCACATTGTAGGTTGTACTTTATTTTTTTTTTTAATCACTTGACATCATCATGAATATGTGCCAGTGTCACTTAAGCAGGAAGTAAGTGTTGTGGGTAAAGGACAAATGCACTCTGCATGTTAACACATTTTTCAAGGTATATGTTGCTGTAGGACTCACAACTTTGACTTCCAGCTACTTATTTCTTCACTACAGCCCTCAGAAGAAGTAATATTGTGCTATTTTTGCACCATATTAAACAAAGGAGAAAAATGTGTTGAATAGGCAAAAAGTGTGTTAGAATAGGAGAATAATGTGTTGGAATAGCAAAAAATGTGTTATAATAGGAGAAACGTGTTGGAATAGGTGAAAAATGTCTGTTTCTTGCAAAAAAGTCATGCAGGAAATTTTTCTCACTTTTTGCCCACCCCTACAGCCAATGCACTAAGATTTCTCCAACGATAACATAGGAACTGGAGAACTGATAGAGCTGGAAATGTTATCTCCACATTATCACCACACATTAGTGCATAAACCCCCTGGTATGCTGGACAGAAACACTGGATCAAGCCACAAGTAAGGCAAAAGGCAAACTCAGGACCAAACTGTGAGTAATAAATTTGACATCAAGTGTTGGAGTCACAGTTGTTTTGTATTTCCTTGGCAGGAAGACGATAAACAGGTATTTTCATTTATAGTTAAATTCTGATATACACATTTTGTTGTTAAATTTTTGTTTAGTTTAGCTGCGGTTTCCCTTGCACCACTTGATTATCTTTAGTTGCTTTCTGTTGAGAAGGGTTGTGTGTTTAGTTTAGAAGGCTTGTGCAGATCATTTCGTCAAATTTCAGATTTTGTCGAGTATGGGGTCATTTGGCAACATTCAGGCCGGCCTGAAAGGCAAGGGTCGTTTGTAAAAAAAAAATCCAAATCCGAACAGCCCTGGTCCGAAAGTTGTCAATAATTTCGGAAATTCGGCAACAACTACCCGCTTGTGTGATACTTTCCCTCCATACTTTCCCTTCCTCTCTAGTCCAATTAGCTTCTTCTTTTCATTCGCTACTCTCCCACCTTGTCTCTATTCCAATTAGCTTCTTCATTTCATGATGGGGGTTGGACTAATGACACAGACACCCAGACAGCCTGCATTTCCTGTTAATCTGTTGTTGGAGCTCAGAGATAGAAGAAGCATGAAATAGAGAGAGTGTCCAGTTGTTGTGTAAACAGGCAGGTAGCATTAGGGATAGGCAAGCAGCCAGCATTAGTACCTTATATTGCCACTGCAAGGGAGAGTCATCTTTGTTCCTGTGTAAAATATTATATTAGAAATTTGTTTGAATTAATTTCAGTGACACAGCCAGGCAGGCAGGCATAGTACCTTACTGCCACCATAAGGGAGAGTCACCTTTGTTCCTGTGTTAAATATTAAAAATAGTAGGAATTTGTTTTAATGATTTTCAGAGTGACACATCAGCCAATCTCACAGTTCTATAGGCATAGGCAGGCCTATTACCACCGCAAGGGAGAGTCACCTTTGTTTCTGTGTTAAATATCTAAAATAGCAGGAATTTGTTTGAATAACTTGCAGCGTGACACATTAGACATTCTCACAGTTCTGTAGGCAGAACTAGTACCTTATTGCCATCGCAAGGTAGAGTCACCTTTGTTCCTGTGTTAAATATTAAAAATAGTAGGAATTTGTTTGAATAGTTTTCAGAATGACACATCAGCCAGTCTCACAGTTCTATAGGCAGGCCTTTTACCACCACAAGGGGTAGACACCTTTGTTCCTATGTTAAATATTTAAAATAGTAGAAATTTGTTTGAATAATTTTCAGAGTGACACATCAGCCAGTCTCACAGTTCTATAGGCAGGCCTATTGCCACTGCAAGGAAGTGTCACCTTTGTGCCTGTGTTAAATATTAAAAATAATAATAGGAATTTGTTTGAGTAGTTTTCAGAGTAGTGCAACCAGTCTCACAGATGTCGTGTGGCCAGGTTTTTAACCCCTTAATGACAGGTTGTTTTTTTTCCATTATAGAGAATGACTTCCTGGACTTACCAGGTAAGTCATCTGTCACTAAGGGGTTAAATTTTAAAACGATTATAGTTCATTACCTACCTATCTGTCATATATTTGCGTCCTAGTGAACAACCTGATGTTCCTCGTCCTGGTACCAGCTGCAGTGACCAAGCAACCACCAACACCACCACAGTGCAGTTGCTTTCAAGCAGAGCTAGCAGCAGCAGGCTGGGAAAGAAGAGTACTTTGAGTAGTACTAGTCAGACTCATCAGCAGCACTATAAACCAAAAACTAGAAAGAAGAAGGGAACTACAGGTCGTTCTACGTCTGCTAGCAGGGTAGAAGGTCCAGGTCCTCCTCTAAGACCAGGAAGCAGCCGTCACCTGCCTCTCGTCAGCTATTTCATGATGATCCCTCCAGAACCACCTGCACAATGACTAGTGCCACTGCAAGTTTAGTCACCACCTCCGCTACAGCCAGTTCTGTAAAACTGGGTACATCTAGCATGTTTAACACTACTGGTGGGAAACTGCGGGTTGTATCAACGTGGGATTTTTATAGCGAATGCCCGTGTAAGCAGCCCAAATGAGAATTATTGGAATATTTGGAGAAAATTTCTCCTGCCACCACTGTAACTGACACTGAGAGCATATCTTCTTCAAAAAAGGTTATTGAGGGAGATAATTTACCATTTCCCAGTAGCCACCAGGCAGAAGAGGGAATTCAGCAGGTCTCCCCAAAATCTACTGCTGCTGATTTTTCTTCCTGTCCAAACCTACAAGAGGTAGAAGACTATGAGGGACCAATGCCTGCTAAGCTTGATTTTTCCTCTGAGCTTAATTTTTCCCCTGACCTTGATTTTCGCCCGACCTTGATTTTTCCACTGCTGCCCATAATACTCCTCCTTTTTCTCCAGCTAGTGCTAAAATGTTGTCTTCTATTGAAAACTCACCACCTGCCTCTCCAGTTCCAAATGACTCTCCCAGGCAGGTAGTAGCTGCTAGTGTCTCCACCACCAGTGTTACTCCATCATCCTCCAATCCCAGTCCCAACATCCCTGCTGCCATCTTTAGGTCTACTAGTACCCCTGTAAAGGTACGTAGAAATAAAAAGCATAGTGAGGTTGCTCCAAAATGTGAAGATGAAGAAAATGTAACCCCAGTTTCTTCTTCTCCACCACCTTCCAGAGTCATCCTTCACTCCAAAGCGTGGGACCATTTTGTAACAGTTGGTGATTGCCGGCTACCTAAATGCAAATTGTGTGGCAGGGAAGTCAGCCGTGGGAGGGTGTTGGGTCATCTAACCACCTCCGGGATGAACCAACACCTGAACAACTACCACAAATCACTGTTTATAAGTGCAGAACATGGCGGCACTAATTCACATACCAGTGTCACACTCACCACCAGTAGGCAGGAAAAAGGGCAGGGGGATCATGCCACATCTGGTCCTAGTAAGAGCAGCAGACAGTCACAGCCCATCCCAAAATCAATACAGGCCACACTGGAAGATTTTATTCAAAGAGGGTGTGCAGACAGCAGTCCCAAAAAATTACACGCCTCATTGCATAGCTCATAGCCATTGGGGGTGCTACTTTTAATTTGGTGGATGGGGAGCCCTTCCAGCAACTTATGGAGGCTGTCGCACCCGGATATAAAATTCCATCCTGCACCACATTTAGTCAAACTATAGTGCCCTCACTCTATCGGTCATGCATTGGGCTTTTGAAGGACCTGCTAGGAAAGGCTGTTGGCCAGTCAGTGCATTTTACCACTGACTTAAGGAGTACCCTGAGTGGCCAGCATGATTCCTGTCATTGATGGCACATTGGTGGCAGCCCAATGTTTTGCAAGACACATCATTACCGACAACAAGTTCAGGTGCAGTAGGCAAGCAGGGGCACTGCTCTTTCCTCCTCCATGCTGAGGTAATGGATCAGCAGCACAACTCAGATAACATTTGCAAAGCACTGCAGAACATGGTGGAGGAACAGAAAAAGGCAGACCTTCCAGAGCACCGCCTAAAACAAGATGTTGGAACCAGGAAAAACTCCACCTTAGATGTGCTAGAGCATATCCTGGAACAGAAAAAGGCAATTCACGAGATCTCATGTCACCATTTCACTGGCAATAACAGAATACTGGACAGGGCTGACTGGGTTCTGATGGAACAGGTAGTGACAGTCCTCATGCCTTTCAGTACTTTGAGAGAAATTTTAAGCAAAGGGATTGCTAGCGTGGTCAAAGTCATTCCCCTCTTCATGCACTTCTCATTAAAAATTGATGATTTCCTTGCCCATAGGGAATGCTTGCCTGGTGCTGAGAGTAATCTAATTCCCAATGTTGCTGCCCTTCTAACGAGGCTGAAAAAGAAACTGACTCGGCTCATGGAAGAGCGAGTGAGTTAATGCTTGCCACAATTTGAGATCCTCAAACCAAAGGCGAGATGGCACTTAGTTCCATTTCCCTCACTGTCTGGAGGGAACAATTGATAGCGAGGGTGCGTGAGAGGCAAAGAAAAAATCGAATGCAGTCACAGGAGGCGGGAGAAGATTACGCAGATTAGCTGGAGGAGTATGGTGGTCTTCCAGGACCTATCAGTAGCAGAGCCAGTAGTACTTCATCTTGTTCCAGTGGAGCAGCTGCTGATTTTTATGATGAGGCACTGGACAGATTATGCTTCGGACAAAAGAAAGAGCTCCCCATCAATAGAAAAAGTGCTGAGTTTGAGGTTAAGGATTACCTTGTGGAACCTTCTTTGCCCCCAAGTACAGATCCCTTGAGTTTCTGGGATAACAAGAGTGCTGTGTGGCGTATTTTGTCCATGGTAGCCCAGGAGTTGCTTTCTTGCCCCCCAACCACTGTCCAGAGTGAGCGGGTATTTTCCGTAACAGGAAATATACTTAGCCCCAGCGCTCTCAATTGGCCCCCCAGCTCATGAAGCTTTAAAAGTCAACCTGCCAAAGCTGGGTTACCCTGCTCTGAGGTTTGATGCAGATTAGGAAAAAAAAGGACTTCATCTTCAATTATCCATAGTACCATAATACTCTCACTGAGCACTCCAGCTTACCCAACTCTAGAACCGTGCTGTATCTCCTGCCTGCTCCAGTGTTCTGCAGTTTGCTGCTGGCTACATCTACAGTGTTGATGTCATCCTGAGCCTGTCCCGCACCAGTCATCCTCAGTCTTCCGCCTTCCTTTGAGTTTAGCTACATCCATACTTCATCTACTTAATCCATAGTACCATAAGGCTAAAGCTCCACCTTATCCTGTTCCTGTATTTATTTAATTTTTATTTTTTATTGTATTTTTTAAAGCATTTTAAATTCAATGTATAATTTGGAATGTCATTGAATTTCGTCGAACAGGTCTGGTCCGAAAGTTGTATTCTCCGAATAAATAAAAAAAAGTCAGAATCCGAATTTTACCAAACATTTTTGTCATGTACAGGTCTATAGTTTACTTGTGGTTTTTCTTGCACCCCTATTTTACATTTAGATGTTTTTGTTAAGGCAGGTCATTAATGTTTATTACATTATGATTAATGCCATAATGTTTATTACTCCATGAATTATTAGAGCGCTAGGTTGATCAATTCAGTATTGGGTTGCTTATTCTCTTTTTCTGATCCCTAGTATGCTAGATATGATCCTTATCTGTCTGTCTAAATGGCTGCCAAACTTCTCATATAAGAACTAGATTATTTGCATCCTCTTCCTTTATGCCACATTACAAGAAAGAAGACAAATGATCTGCCTTCTCCTTCAGAGCTCCAAAAGTCTGGAATAACCTGCCTGAAAAATCAGATCTTCATCCAGTCTAAAATCCTTAAAAATAAATGCTTATTTATATCTAAAAACAGTATGTAACTGTATATAATTTTTTTAGAATATATGTATGTTTATGTGTGTATGTATATATAATGTTTCTCTGTATAACTCTTTACTGAAAACTATCCAGGACATACTTGAAAATGAGCTAAATCTCAATGTATTCTTCCTGGTAAAACATTTTCTAAATAAATATAATATGAGATAGTACAGAACTGCAAAGATGTCTGTCTGCCCTCTCCTACTAACCTTTTTAACTGGCTGAGAACATCCAGACCTTTAGATCAATAGTAGCTTAAGGGTTACAGGTTGTCAACTGATGTCATAGCAGAATGAATAAGAGATCTCAAATCAGGAAATTCATAGAAAGGACCACAGGAGAGCAAGAGATATTGGCAGGAGGAGGAAAGAGGAAGCCTGTTTATTTCAGTTATGTTTGTACTTTACAGTAAGCATAATGGACTTGTGTAACAGCCTGCCAGCAGAGTTGGAAGGGACAAATACTGTGAGGAAATAAAAAAATGCCTGGGATAGACATAAGTTTATTCTGACTGTATATACAATTTTATATAATAGGAAAATGGGCAGACTGGATGGGCCATTTAGTTCTTATCTGTCATCACAAATTATGTTTCTCACTTATTCAAACTGGCAGATTTCTCAAACTGTCACTAGAACATCTGTAGCTATAATAAGCTGACTAAATAAAGACAGGTTGAGGACCTGTGGCTCCCCAGCTGTTCGACTTCAACTCCCATCATCATCATACTGAGATTGGTAACTTGGGAGTGCAAGGCTGAGTAATAGAGACAGAGAAAGCGTAAAAGATTGTGTAGCAGAGACTTGACAGAGAGACTCACAGGCCTAGATTTAAAGGCAGCCGTTAAACCATCCGCTAAGTAAAAAAGGCACGTCGGCCGCAAAGAACACATGTTTTACGGCAGATTCAAAGGTAAGCGTTCAAGAATAGCTATCGGGCGTAGGCACTACAAAAACACGTTAAACAAAAACCAGCGTCGCACCTGATTTTGCATCACCGTGTATCCCAAACACCCGTTAAAACACAACTTAACTCAAAATGTTACATTACGGCTGCCGTTGTCTAGCAACCCTGATAGATGCACAAACAAAATTCAAACCTACAGCCAATCCCAAGGCCCCAAAGTATCAAAAATGTTCAAATACACCTATATATACCTCAAAATAACGGTTACACCCTGTCTGTGTTTCGAGTTTCAGCAAGCTAGAGCACAGGACCCAGGAGTGGAGGATAGCATTTAGAGAGAGAGAGAGAGAGAGAGAGAAGCATACAGAGGAGTAAGGTAGAAGGATTTTGGAGAGGAGAGAGTTACATTTAAATAGACACATAGCACACTTTTGCACATAGCACATACATCCATACAAACACAAACACATACATACACATAGTCTTTTTTTTTTCATCACACCTTACACATTTTAAACTTTATTTTTACAGTGTGAATCCGTGAGTGAAAGTGTGTGACAGAGAGTGAGTGGGATCGAGTGTGTCTGTGAGGGCGTGTGAGAGTGCCTGGGTGTGACTGGGTGAATGATGGCCAGGAGAGGAGGACAGGAGAGAGGGATGGGGAGACTAGTGGAGGAGGAGGAGGAAGGTCAGGAGGGGATCCCTCAGCAGAGCAGGGGTGGGAGAGGGAGATACGCAGGGCGGAGGGGGACCAGGCCCACAAGAACAGGCACACAAAGAAGAAGAGGGACAGATCCTGCAGTGGGACGAGGGGTAGTGCCTGGGGACCACCACACACAGGCAGGGGCAGAGCAGGCAGGACACTCCGGGTCTGACTCCTCGCATGCCGGAGCTGAGGGGGACAGGCTCAGGGATCCCCGATATACCGAGGAAGAAAACACGGCCCTCGTGGAGGCTGTGCTGGAGAGGGAGAGTGTCCTCTTCCCGGGGGACAGACTCCCTGGCCTGTCTGCGAGGAGGAGAGCTGCCTGGAGTCAAATCTGCAGCAGAGTTAATGCGGTGGCCACCTGCAGACGGGATGTGGACTCAATAAAGAAGAGATGGGGCGACTGCAAAAGGCAGGTGAAGAGGAAGATGGGGGATGCCGCCCTGCACGCCAGAGCCACCGGAGGTGGGCCACCTGTCCCCATCACCTACAGCGCATGGGAGGAGAGGCTGCGGCAGACACTGTCGTCTACCCTCATTGAGGGGGTCCCTGGAGGATCAGACACTGGGGAGAAGAGGAGCCTCCACACCACCGGTAAGTGCATCACCCCAAAACCACACACCACCCCAAACCACACACCCATCACAAACAAGCACTCACATCCCAACATCTGCTCTTCATTCAACCACACAATTGCACCAACACAGCACCCTGAGGGTTTAAACAGGGATCAAGACAAGGACAAATGTCAATGTTCAACAAGGCCAAAACCTGTCCAACTCCCTGGTTAACCCTCATGTTGCTGTGCTCATCACACACAATACACACAAACCATGCTCAGTAAAGTGTTGTATGTTAAACATCACAATTGTTGTCACACAGTGTTACCCATGTTCACACAGGGAATCCAGCACATAACCCCATGAGTGCCAGAGGGATCATCAATGCATCGATCAACAATGCTTTGGCAACCCCTCTGGGACTCAAAGGGTTAACCATACAACAAACACATGTCGATAGGTTAACAATTACATGACACATAGGGGACATTCACTAAGCGGTGAAAAAGAGCTGATGTAGTGAATTTGACACTTGCATACCCTCACTTTACCAATTACAATGTTAGTCTATGGAGAACATCCAATAACAGGATTCAAGCTGTACAGGCCCCATTGTGTGGACTCCATAGAAAACATTGCAGATGGGGAAATGAGGTCAGCGGAGAAGTCAGCATCATAATCAGTTCATCAGGTCCACTTAACCGCTTACTGAATCACCAACAGGATGGATCAGGTCACAAATCACAGTGCCACTGAGAATAAATGCTTGTATGTGCAACACACAGGCCAAAAACAATCACACATAAGTAAAGGTGAAAAAGTTGGCCTTGGTGTTGTGTATGCAATCATTTACTCTAACTTCAATTTACATAGCTCACATTTGATTCACATATAGATCCTCAGGAGTGCTGATGCCATGGATGGATGGTACACCAGACACTATTTGCAGGATACATATGGGAACCAAATATGAACCATTGAGGTTTGGTCAATAACAGGCCAGGGATTATGGATATCTATGATCGGGTCTGGCTGCCTCACACAGAAGGATGGATGGGCTGATCCAGGAAAAAAAAGGCCTCAATCAATGATATCCTTCAATACTGGCTTGATTGTTGCCCCTCAGGATTCAACTTGAACAGACCTCATGGACAGAATCCTGTAATGTACATCAATCCCTGATTGCCACGGTGGTATCCCATGCATCACAATGCTATGCATAGGATACCATCATGACAACCAGAGAGGGACATGTCTAATCTGACAAAATCCAGCACTGTACGGGATGAACTGATAACATAGGGATGAATACTACTTGAATCACACTGCAGATCTATTCAAAAAAGATATGTACAGAAAGAAAAACAACCAGATTTGTATGTGGATATGTCCCTTTCAAATGGGTACAAATAGGTCCCAACAAGATGTAAACCCAGAGTTCGGTTCAGTACGTGTGATTGTCCAACTGCCCATATATGTGCACCCTCAACAAAATAACTCATATTGATATCATCATCACAGTACATATACCCAGTATATTACACCTACTTGGATGGGTATCACTTGTATCTATGAAAGTTCATTTGTGATGGCTGTACATATATAGGCAGTTAGACAATCACATGTTCTGAACAGATCTCTGGGTTCATATCTATCAAGGATATGTTTGTACCCGTATGAAAGGTACATATACACACATATCAGACCATATTCCTCACTGTGTACCTTGGCATGGCAATGGTTAATTTCACTTGATGTAACCTTGCAGGCATCATAAAGAGATGTTTAGAAAGATGTTACTGTATGTGACAGCTGGAGATGTCAGTCATATGACCACACGGAGGCTCTTCAGCAGACCCAAAATTGAAACAATTGGAGATGGATCCATCATTGACATGGTCCACAGAGCGTGCTTACAAACCAGGAACACTTAGTAGACAATGGCAAAGATGTAGTTATCTCCAAATGGGTCAATGTGGAGTCTGCTGAAGAGCCTCCGTGTGGTCAAATGACTGACATCTCCAGCTGTCACATACAGCAACATCTTTCTAAACATCTCTCTATGATGCCTGCAATGTTACATCAAGGTGAAATTAACCATTGCTATCCCGTTAAAGAGATAGTAATACCTAAAATGTGAAAGGAAAAATACATGTCATAGGATTGATCCACCGGGTAATGCAAGGGTATCCCCACTACTGAAAGGTGTTTCATCACAAGAGTATAACAGCTCAAAGTTGAATATTCCAGGGACAATATCACTGTGGCCTGAAAATGTACTATGCCAATGTTGCCAGACCATCCTCTGGCTAGCTTTGGTCCAGGGAACAGATATCCACAAAGGATGATGTGGCAACAGCGCAAATGTACAATTTCAGGCCACTGGGATGTGGCACCAAAGGAATTCAACTCTGAGCTGCAATACATGTAGAATACAACACCCATCACCAGTAGGAGTACCGTTGTTTCACACAGGGGGATACACCATACAACATATATGTTCCTTTACACATTTCAAGTATTAATATCAATTTGACACCATCATGGCTAAGTTTACTGATCACACAATCTCAATCCTCCACACAGGTTATGTGTCTCCAGCACATCAGGAGCCCATGGAGGAGGCCACCTCACCACCCAGTGAGGAGTATTTGGAGGAGGGGACCAGCCAGTGGGCACCGTACCCAACGACATCCACACCTCTTGGCCAGCTGGATGCACCAACCCTGCCTGCACCAACTCTGCCTGCACCAACTCTGCCTGCACCAACTCTGCCTGCACCAACTCTGCCTGCATCAACTCTGCCTGCACCAACTCTGCCTGCATCAACTCTGCCTGCACCAACTCTGCCTGCATCAACTCTGCCTGCACCAACTCTGCCTGCATCAACTCTGCCTGCACCAACTCTGCCTGCATCAACTCTGCCTGCACCAACTCTGCCTGCACCGACTTATTACAGTGACTGGATGCCCCCCACCACCTCCAGGAGCTATTATCCCCCAGCAGCAGCAGCAGCACCACCACCACCAGGGAGGCAATGGCTGCCCGGTGATGTGGCCACCACCCAATACGGGCCATACCCACAGATTGACCTACCCTCCTGGATGGCTCCCCAGCATGGCCCCAGGTATGATCCTAGGTGGGGGCCAAGCACATACCAGTGGCCAAGGTTTGACCCTTGGCCACTCGACTACCAACACCTGGGCCTGCTTGGGGAGCCCCAACAGCCTATGCGAAGGGACGTGTTTACCCCACCACCTCCACCAGCACAGACATCGGTGGGCAGCAGTGAGTCAATTGATGTGGTGGGCACATACCCATCTGCAGCACAACCAGCACCAGCAGAGGAGGACACAGCAGCAGCAGAGGAGGACACAGCACCAGCAGAGGAGGACACACCAGCAGCAGAGGAGGACACAGCACCAGCAGAGGAGGACACAGCACCAGCAGAGGAGGACACAGCAGCAGCTGATTCACCAGGCACAAGCATCACCAGCAGTGAACGGCCCACGGGGATGGAAGCTGAGTGTATGGCTCTGCAAAGGAGACTACTCAGGTCAAGCCTCCGCACCAATGACAACATCACCAGGAGCCGTAGGGAATCCCGTATAAACACTAACAGGATAGAGGCAAGGATCCATGCCCTGGAGTCGGAGGTCATGAGGATCAACACTCAACTCCATCAGCTACACACGGGGGTGATGGACCTGCTTGCACAGCTACTGGTGGAGTTGAGAGAGCTGAACCGCAGGGAGGACTTACGTTTGGAGAGGGAAAACCTGCGCTCCACAGAGGGATCCACTGCCCCCACCACCCCCTCTAATGTGACCCCCGAAGCCACACCTAGGGGGCAAAGGGTGACCAGGAGATCATCCAGGTTATCCACTTCTGCCACACAGTCTAAGCCCCCCCCCCCAAGAAAAAAAAATATAATGCCCAACATGTTAAATTTCCCCTGAATAAAGGAACATTGTGCTTTTGAATCCTGTCTGATCTGCTTTGAATTTGGTCATAGATTTGGGTGGCAGAGTTGTCTCCAATGCATTGCCAAACAATTCAGTGAATACAACTCCTGCCTAGGTAAGATGTTTGTGGGATGTTACAACATGGGTTCACATACACATCGTTGTACAAAATCAACTGTAAAAACATCCCTGTTGCCATATTACACAACTGTGTTATATGGCAATGTTGTGTGTTGATTTTGCATAACAAAACATTCCCCTTAGCCCAACATTTGGTACAACATTGAACATTCATCTACATCATATGTAGTGTTTAACCCTTTGATATCCAGAGTGGTAGGCAACGCATTGCAAAGAAATGCGTTGGGTACCACTCTGGCACTCAGAGGGTTAAGGGGATAACCAAACAAACGGCTTAGCGGTGAGATAACAAGCAGGACAGATAAATGGGACATGTATCCATATTGTCTTGGATTCACACACTCATTGTGCAACAGACTGACTGGGGAAGCCAATGTTTTCAACCTAGGATTTCAATGTGTAGCACACACATTGATATCCTGGGGTGAGCATTGGGGCCTCCAGTAAGTTGACTTGTTGTTTTTTCTAAGGGTGTAACAGACTTCCCCAGTGAAAACACTTGTCCACTTGGTCATGTACTGTGATATGTCCCAGTGGAGCAATATCACTGAACATTGATTATACTGAGCAACACATTAACTGTGGACAGGAATTCACTGTGGAAGTATGTCCCCTTTATCACCTCTTTATCACTCCCACAACACATTAGTGTATCACTGCCACCATCTGTTAGCGTGAATACATCACTGAGTCCACTCACTTGCAAACAAGTGGTGGAGTCCTGTGATATGGGTGATGCCTTTCCATGTATGGGGATACTCTACCCTGGGTGTGGTAACGCATTGACAACTGTGTTCTCAAATATATCCTCCTACAGACACAGATAGAATGGTGATGGTTCATCTTTATTGTGTCTCAAAGTACATTAGGATGTACATGTGTTTTCTGTGTATTGCCTATATGCATTGAACACCTGTATGAGAACACTAAATGTACTTTGAAACAAAAAAATAGTACTTTAGTAACACTGCTGCCCAGCTCATGTGTTGTCCACAAGGTTTGACAACTCTGTAGCTGAGCATCCTAACTGTACAGGTTATAAAACTCAGGAATTAGTGTTTTCTGTGTCTATATGAAAATGATCCAGTAGAGGTTTGTGTGAACCTCAGGTCAAACTTTGCATCACCAACAACATCAACATAAACAGCAAGGGGTGATCTCCATGAAGGTGATGTCAAGACATCAATCCAGTCACATAGAAGAACTTCAGTTCAAGGATGGATCATGTTACGGATGCCTGTGGAAGAAGAGGACAGGATTTGGAGTAGTTGACTTGAACTGATCATCAAGCAACAACAATTTAGTCTTTTTGATCCCCTCAATTTTCACAGTTACAGGTGAGTACACAAACCATTGCTTGACAATGTGTTGTGTACTCATCTGTAACCAATTATGTGGAGAACTAAGGACATGTGCCCCAGCCCTATGGATATGTGCCCCTGACATGGATACACACATCAACAAGTGTTCTGAGAGCTCCATGGAAGTAATGAATTTGGGCTGCCACTGTTAATGTGACAGTGGCAGCCCAATGTCATTTGTTCCATGGAACTGTTAGGACACATTTGTTGATGTGTGTATTCATGTCGGGGGCACATATGTCTGCACACTCACAGGTCAGCATGGTGTCCCTGGTAATCTGATCTACGTCTCATGACCTCTACATTGTGTGCCCATACCACTGTACATCCACCCCTGTGCTGCTCTTCTCAGCTGTAGCACAGTACAGGTCCCATATTGAGTCCAATGGCCCTTTAACCCCTGATGTGACGGAGTATTATCCAATGCATAGCATTGGATAACACTCTTTCGCTACAAGGCTAGCATGGTTGCTCTGGCTATGCTCATGGCAAATCAAGTTAGCTGCTGTCAATCAAGCCCTGTAAGGCGATGAACATGGGTTATGTGTTGTACCTTGTTTCTCCTGAGGGTGTGCGTGATATCCTTGGGGTCTGTATGTCAACGTGGAGAGTGGAATGGAGGATGGTTTTTGAGTCCACACACACAATTTGCCACGTCCGCTGCAAGTGCAGTGCTGTGTCACTGTTCCTGTGGGGTGAGACAGAACAAAATGTGCAGTGTGGTTAGTGTCACAGGACTGATGGGGGACTTGCATGGATTGTTTGCATGCCTGTGTTATACTCACATGTAAAGTGTTCCGTGATGAGCCTGTCTCTGATCTGTGTCCCTCTCAGGGTCTCCTCAACGTGTCCGATGTCCATGGGCACTTCCTGTATGGGGGGGGCCTGGATGTGCTCCAGCAGCCTGGTGTCCACTGCGATGTTGTGCAGTATTGCGCACGCCACAATGATGTCGCACACCTTTCCAGGTGCATACTGCAGTGCTCCCCCCGAGTGGTCCAGACATCGGAATCTTGACTTGAGGAGGCCAAAGGTCCGCTCAATGGCATTCCTCGTTCTGCCATGAGCCTGGTTGTAGCTTTCCTGGGCATGTGTTCGAGGATTGGCCAGTGGGGTCAGTAGCCAGGACTTGCATCCATAGCCAGCATCACCTGTGTAATGTGAGTGACATGGTGAGACAGGGAGCACATGTTGTGTGAATGATGTTTTGTGTGGTAGACGTAGTAGCTGTGGGTCAGGAGCATGCTAAGCAGCGTTGTGTGTACGCCTGTGTATGTGATGTGATTTTGTATTGTGAACTCACCCAAAAGCCATCCCCCTGTAAAAGTTCCATTCTCGAAATCTCTGTGGACTGAGGAGTTTTGGAGAATGTATGAATCATGTGAGCTGCCAGGATACTTTGCACAGACATTCATTATCCTCATATGGCTGTCACACACCATCTGCACGTTGATGGAGTGAAAGTTCTTCCTGTTGATGAATATCTGTGCGTCACGTGCTGGGGCCTTAATTCGGACATGGGTGCAATCTATAGCACCCATGACCCTGGGCATGCCTCCCCTGGCGTAAAAGGCCTGCTTGACTTGTATCCAGTCCATGTCGGTGGTGGGGAAATGTATATAGGTACTGGCCTTGCTTTTGAGGGCTGGCAGGACCTGGGCCAGCACCCTGGAGAATGTGGCCTGTGACATGCCAGATGCGTAACCCTCTGTGGACTGGAAGGCCCCGCTTGCCATGAAGTGCATGGCACAGAGTAGTTTCTGCAGGCCAGTTAGGGCATGGTTGTAGATGTAGATGGGATCCACCTGCTCCTTGATGACCTCATACAAGGCAATGATGCTGTCAGGCCTCAACCTGTAGCGATCAATTACCTCATCATCGGTCATTCCAAAGAGGGTGACCCTTGGGCGGTATACCCTGGGCCTTGGTGGTCGTCTATACATCCTGTGCCCTCCAGGTGGGGATGGGCTCCTGTGTGGCTGCTGAGCCAGAGCCTCCTCACTTGCAACAGGTGGTGGCTGTTGATCAGGCATGCTTGGAGGTTGCTGATGTTCCCTAGCTCTCTCCCTTGCACGCCTTCTCTTCAGTCTTCGCAACAATATGTAACCCAACATACTGTTTGCTCTATCTATCTGTCTCTATCTGTCTCTCTCTCTCTCTCTCTCCCTCCCAGAGTGGAAAACAAGCCACAAGTGAGTGTGTTGAGTTGTCCCTTTAAGTACTTGCTAGGGCGTTGTGTGGGTGTGGTGATGAGGTGAGTGCTGACCAATGGTGAGTTGTTTTTGTCCAGGTAAGTGTTTGCAGGTGTGTGTGTGTTATAAGATGTGGTGTGTTGTGCTTGTTCTGTGTGTGCCATTTGCGGACATGCAGTTGTGGGGTGCAGGTGGCGTGTTGATGTTGCCCAGGTGAGCTTGTATTTGCAGGTGTCCGCTTTGTGTGATGACCCCCATTGTTCCGTGCCATGTTGTGTTGTTGTTTTTTTGTGTGTCGTTGTCCCTGTGGTGTTGGTTGTTGTTGTGTGTATAGTGATTTGTGTTGTGTGTGCATGTTTTTGTGTTGTTTTGGCATTGCACGGGTTAATTTTCCCATTTACATGGTTGTGCGGTAAGCCTTTTGTGTCTTTTCCTATGTAACGGGTGTTTTGTTTTGGCCGTTAAGTGTCTAACGGCTAAAAAAAGTGGGTCTTAACTTTTAGCCGTTAGGTGTGTCTTTTTTTCAGCCGTTATCAGTACCGCAAGCCTTTGAATAGCTCTGGGGTATGTTTTTCCATGCGTCTGAATGCACGTAAGTGTATCGGCCGTAAGGATTGTACAACTGCCGTTAGCTGTTCTTTAGACGGATCTTTGAATTGCAACATGTCACTTAACGCACCCGTTAGTGATTTTTTTTGTTAACGGCTGCCTTTAAATCTACCCCACAGAGAGCAAGTGATGAGACAGACTGAGAGACAATAAATCAGCGAATGATAGAGACTAAGACACAGACAGAGATAAACTGAGTCACCAGCTGAAACACTGAGACACAGAGGCTGATATACTAAGAAAGTAGTATAATTAAAGGGACACTAATGTTCCATAAACTTTTTTTCTTGTTTTGTGGCATTTAAAAAAATAAATTGTATGGCACAAATACTATCTCTCAAACCTTTATGGTTTGAGAGATATCCGCATGTAAAGTTCCCCCCTCCCTCCCCTCCCCAGTCCTGGGACCAGCCAGTGGCTCTTCAGCAGAGCCAAAATCACGACATTGCAAAATAATTACTTCATTGGAAAGGTCTACAAAGTGTGCCTGGTTTGCAAGCACACTTTGTAGACCATTTCAATGAAGTAATTCTTTTCTAGTATCACTATTGCGGCTCTGCTGAAAAGCCTCCTCGTGTCGGCTTTTACAGCTGACATCAGGAGAAGGGAAACTTTGCATGCAAATATCTCTCAGACCATAAAGGTTTGAGAGATAGGATTTGTGCCATATAATTTATTTTTTTAAACACTACAACACAAGATTTTTTTATGGGACATTACTGTCCCTTTAGAGTGGTATAATAAAACCAAGTGCACCACAGGGAATAAATACAATTCTAAAAATCACTTTTGATTTAATCTGGCTTTAAACCTCCAAAAAATTGCCAAAGATTTAAATGGGGCTTTTAATGCCTTGAATGCTAGAGAGGTCAAAAACAATTCATATGTTCAGATGCCATACTGTTTCCTAAAAGTCTACCTTGTTTGCAGTACTACAAGATAAAGTTTTCAGTCAGGTTTCAATGTTAACCCTAATTGCAAATGAAAACAATCTTGAACAATTGGTCTGCATATGAAAAGTCATTCATATGCTAGGCACTGTCAGAAACTCCTGTCATTGGAACTTGATACACTTATGCAACATTAGCTTCAAATACTTCAAAAGGAAGGAGCCCATGTATAAATTGGAATGAACAGTCAAAGCACCACAAAGTAAAACTGCTAGACTCATGGTAAGAGCCCCTTCAATGGAATGTGAATTCACTAGCTTCCTATGCCTCTGTCTTCTAACTGACTGAATATCTAGCACCTATGTTGTAGGAGAATGGTATTATTGGTTCAGAACATTCTCCTCCAATGGAAGAATTAGACATCTAGCCAGTGAAAAGACAGAGACAATACATGTGATTTGTCCTGTTAAATGCCCAAGTAGCTAGGGATGGAAAAGAGTAAAAAAAATCATTCCTCTGCACATTTGACAGAAAATTATCTATTTCCCAAAAATTCCCTCACATAGAAAATACATAAGATTTCTACCTTTTCACCAGTGCCAATAAATTATCAATGAGAACTTGCCATTTTCTGCCTATTCTTTGGCTACAATATTTTCAGGCTCAGTACTACAGCTGCTCGAGGGCTGAAGTCTAGAAATAAACAGCTGAAAGTAAAAGTTGTGAGCAGGCAGAGACCTACAACAACATTTGCCTTGAAAAAATTGTTAGCAGATTGAGGGCTCGATCCAAATGTTGGAGTTAAAACCAACATGAAGAAAAAAAATGCTGTTGCGAGTTAACCAAGACCAGATAACGAGATTCAAATGTTCCTTACCCTGAAAGGTTAACGTGCGATGGCATACAAAACACACGAAAACTACATAACTGGAGTCGCAAAAATCTGACCTCATCACTGTCGCAAAACACACAATAAATAACGTGAGAAACGTCCCAATGAAAGAAACAAGTGAACATCCGACTTTACCTAGTGCCCCAGCCAATCACGGCATCCCAAAGTATCAAGTTCAGTCGAATAAACTATATATAGACCCCTAGTAACCGACGTACCTTTGTCTGTGTATCTCGTTCTTTCGAGCTAGAGCACAGGACTCAGAGCGGGAGAAAGGGAGTTTAGGTGCATCACAATCAGGTAGAAGGAGTTGGATAGATTGACAGCACACTTTTCAACACATAGTACACTTTTGTACATACCAAATACACGCATCCAAACACACATACACACACAGGCCATATTTTTTTTGTTAGTAAAACACATACACTTTTATCTTTTTTTGTTGATAGTGTGAGTCCAAGTAAGTGACAGAGGGAGTGAGTGAGTGTGTGAGGGCCTGAGTGAGTGCCTGGGTGTGAGTGGGTGAGAGGAATGGAGAGGAGACGAGGACATGAGAGAGGGGTGGGGAGAGTAGGAGGAGAGGAGAGGAGGAAGGGCAGGTGGGCATCCCCAGTCAGGTTAGGGGAGGGAGAGCCCTGGGGTGGAGGGGGAGTATCACTAGAAGAGGCACACCTAGTGCAGGGCATAAGATGGCAGTGGGACGAGGGGTACATCAGGAGGAGCACACAACACAGCCAGGTCCATTGCAGGCAGATCTGAAGAGCCAGTGTCAGGGCTCTTAAAGAACCTCTGGGGGTGAGGAGGAGGACAGGGTGAGAGACCCTAAGTTTACCGAGGAGGAGAACCTCGTACTGGTGGAGGCAGTCATCACCAGGGATAGGATCCTGTTCCCCAGGGGGAAGGTTCTTGGCATGGGTGCCAAGCAAAAGGCAACATGGAGGGAGGTCCTGGCTGCTGTCAGTGCAGTGTCCAGCTGCAGCAGGTCACTGAATGTGGTGAAGAAGAGGTGGGCCGACTGCAAGGCAAAGGTCAAAAAGAAGATGGGCCAGGAGGCTTTGTATGCTGCTGGAACAGGGGGTGGTCCACCCCTGTGCATGCACTACGCGGAGTGGGAGGAGGCAGTGCAGAGGACCCTGTCTGCAACAGCAGTGCAGGGAATCCCAAGATGTAGTGACACCGGGGATGAAAGGAGCCTCCAGTCCACCAGTAAGTGCATCAAGGCCTACACACACATCACACAAATCTTGACATCTACCAGATAGAAGCCAACACAGTGACACCTGAACACATGGACAGCATTCCACACCACAGTTCAGCAAAACAGCTTGGAGGGACATTAAACGAGGACAGAATACTTGACAAACCCAGCCTGAATGGTAATGGTCAAGTCCTTGTTGAACCCCCTTCATGCTGTCTACAACAACATCATGCACAGTACAAAAAAAAATGCACACCGTCATGTGTCAGTCAAAGATATAACTGTTATGTGTATCACAATGTCATACGTAGAGTGACAAAGACACAACCCCTTAAGTGCCACAGGGATAAGCAATGCATTGTTTGATAATAAATTGGCTAATCCCCTGGCAATCAAAGGGTTATGGAAGATAGAAAGGAGGGAAAATGACGTGTTGTTTGGAGTATTGTTACTGCATGTCAGGGCTAGGCTTTGTACATGTAGGTACTTAGTCCAAGTGGAATAGTCAAGGATCAGCTTTCTGCATCATATGTAGCCTGCAGAATGTGGACAGCCAGGGGGCATCTACTGCCATTACCACTCTGCAGGACATGTGTGATTCCCAAGGCTCAACCATGCCAGGGTCGGGTCATTCACTAGGGTGGAAGACATGATAACTGCAGTGGTATCAGTTCTGCAATCCCTGTGTTAGTCTGTGGAGCCAATGCACTGAGATTTAAACAACCTGAGAAATACCAGTGCTTATTCTCCATAGCATAACATAGGAAAACGTAGGAGTACTCTCCAATCATATTGCATAACCACACCCATGTTTGCTGTGTGTTTGGATTCTAGGTGTCCTTGGGTTTTGTTTGATGTGTCCTACAGTTGATTGGGTTGTTGGGTTCCACAGTGCATGTTTGATGGTGTGCTTGCTGTGTCTGTTAGTCTTAGTGACATCCTTTGTTAGACTCAGTGGTCATTGGTCATCACCGGTGCATTGATGTTTCCAGAGGCCCTAGTGTGTTTGCTGTTGAGGCCTAGGTGATGTACATGCAATGGGCTTGTATCACTCAAGGTCTGTTGATCCAGTTTTGTTCACCACTTGTATCCAGATGTGTGGGGATGCCTTGCCATACTCACACCTCAGGATACACATGATGACTAAAGATACACCACTGTAGGTTATATGAATCAATGTATTAGATCCTGTCAGGTTCAGCAACCAATATGTGTCAGGATGGTAACCAATGCATTGTAAGCAATGCAATGGATATCATCCTGCCACTCAACGGTTCACATGTTAATGTCATATTCTTGCAGCACTCCTGTCATAGCTCACATCACTAATCATATCATGTTATTTCCCCATACAGCATTCATGCTTGCATATGCGGAGGACCCTGGGACAAGCTCCTCTGATGAAACAACAACATCCCGGGCTCTACCACCATCACGTCAGTAGCAGCTGGCCTACCAGGCCCCAAAAGCACCTCAGCAGCAGCTGGCCTACCAGGCCCCACCACCAGCACCTCAGCAGCAGCTGGCCTACCAGGCCTCACCACCACCACATTAGCAGCAGCTGGCCTACCAGGCCCCACCACCACCACCACATCAGCAGAAGCTGGCCTACCAGGCCGCACCAGCACCTTAGCAGCAGCTGGCCTACCAGGCCCCACCACCAGCACCACCATTTCAGCAGCAGCTGGCCTACCAGGCCCCACCAGCACTTCAGCAGCAGCTGGACTACCAGGCCCCACCACCAGCAAATCAGTAGCAGCTGACCTACCAGGCCCCACCACCACAGACTGGAGACAGTGCCCAATGCCACAGCAGGCAGTATATGGGCCAACACCCAAGCCACGGGGACATGTGGCAGGACGACACCCAGGGGTCCCCATTTCAATGGCCCCTGGAGTATGAACATATGGGGCTCATTGGGGAGGAACAAAGTCCACATGATAGGGATGTTTGTACCCCACCACAACCACCCACACCACCAATGTACTCTGGGGAGATCCCATGAAAGTGAAGAGGAGATCCCAGAACTGGAAATCTCCCCACAGTCCCTCCAGGGTGGCCCTCCCCACCATGATGGTCACCAGCCTTCTTCAACCCCGTCACCCAGATCTCCAGTGCCTAAGGGGGAGAAAATTGACCCACATATTGCATCCCCACCACAGGTCTCTACTCCATCATCGACACACACTCCTGCAAACATAGTCATCCTGGATCAGGAGTGTGTGGCACTTCAGAGGAGGCAACTCCTGCTGGCCAGCAGGTGTGCTCAGGCCTTGACCAGTCTGGAGACCCATGTCGCCCCCATCCTGGCCTGCGTGAGGACAATGGAGGCCCAGCAGATGACCCTGACTAATCACCTGTTCACATATACAAACCGCATGTCAGACGTGATGGACCAGGTGGTAGTTGAAACGTGGGAAAGGAACAGGCTGGAGACTCTGCACCAGGCCCAGGCCTCCAATGAGGGTTCCAGTGCCACAACTCCTTCCAGCACTCCACCACCTTCACCCAGAGCCTCCAGACCCACTAGGGCCTCACGGCGTAATGAACTAATGGTAAGGTGTGTGTTATCCAGGTAATTGTTTGGTGGTGTGTCTGTTGTTAGTGGTGTGATTATTTGTCATTGGTATGCACCTGTCAGGTGTGTGGTTTGTTTCCATTGACTGCTGAGGTTACATAGGTGAGCTTGGTTTGTTCTTGGAGTGACAGGTGTGCATATTGTGTTGTGTGTTAACCCCTATTGTTCAAAGGTGTGTTGGGATGGCTTATGTTGTGCTGCTTTGTGTTCCCCTTGTCCCTGTGGGGTTGCTGGGTTCTTGTTGTTTGTCTGTGATTTGTTTGTATGGTTTAGGCCAGTGTTTCACAACCATTGTGCCGTGGCTCTTTCGTGTGCTATGAGCGCAAGCTCAGGGTGCCTGACTATTCCCATACAGATTTCAACTGCTTTGAAGACATGTATTCTCTGATATATGTTTCTAGTGGTTATTCTGCACAGTTATCTCCCTCTTGTCATTCCCACTGTGAGACCTACTGATAACTACGGATCCATTCATTGTTCCTTTCACTGAGCCCTTTCTAACTTCAGGGGGTGCCCTGGAACATCCAGAGTGCATGTTAGGGGTGCCTTGGCTGGAAGGATTGTGAATCACTGTTTTAGGGCTTGTTGTTGTATTTGCTAGGCATTGCAGGGGTTAATATTTGTCCTCTGTATGCTTGGGTTCTGTACTTGAATGACCTGCTTCTCTGTTTTATTTTCCTCAACGGTGGTTATTACTCTGAGTTTTGTGGTGACGGAAAATGTTGCAATTTAACTCATGTTATCCCTAGCTCAAACATTTGAATGGCTCTGGGGTTAGCTTTTACATTGTCCTCAGTGGGCGATATTTTGTCGACGAGCGTTGTGTTTTCAAAACTGCCATTATTTCTTACTTGTGGGAACATCTGCATTTCATACTTGACTTACAAAACCACCGTTGCCAGTTTTTTTTGCTGACGCTAACATTTGGATCGAGCCCTAAGTCCCTTTGTCCATGACACTAACCACCAGCTTGTATAAATTTGGCACAGGCATCCTGGAAAAACAGCCACACTTTGGGATATGCCAACAGGGTGCCACATATTACATAAATTCTTTAAAACCTCTGTTTTCAACAAAAAAAGGCCAGTTTTGACAAGTTTACTATTTCACAGTAATAAGGGTAATATGGAAAAGTGTGGTACCATGTTAGGCACAGAAAAAGCAGGAAACTATTAGAGTAAAATATACACCTTTATTGGCTGAGGGGTTCTAGGATGAAAGCTAGCCAATAAAGGTTTCATTTTCCTCTACTATTCTCCTGCTATTTCACAGGCATTCTTTTGAATTATTTCTGTTCAGGTTTTTAGTCCTTTCTAATAACTCCATAAGAGCCATACTCACCATTTCCCCCCCCTTTTCTCCTGCCTCCACCAACCATAACCAAGACCCTACCCACCCCACCTTTTCCTATAATAAACACTCAGACAACAAAATAAGGTGACAAATTATGAGGTAACAGCTTTCATTAGTTTTGGATTTTACCTATTTATGGGACCCCCAGGAGTACCCTCCCCCTACATGGTGCCCCAGGGCCCATAATAGCTTGGGTCATGCCTTCACCCAGCCTGCAGCCATGGGAGGTAAAGGGCGAGACCTTTCAGGCATTCACTCCCTCT
Source organism: Rhinophrynus dorsalis (assembly GCA_037306005.1). Taxonomy (NCBI): domain Eukaryota; kingdom Metazoa; phylum Chordata; class Amphibia; order Anura; family Rhinophrynidae; genus Rhinophrynus; species Rhinophrynus dorsalis. Next base: position 234,822,172 of record CM074718.1, on the reverse strand, counting down.
CCACCTCTGGTCCCATTCCATGGCTTATGCCTAGCTTTGCAGGTAAGCTCTTTTCAAACTGGAAGCCTCACCCCCTCTTTTCCCACCTCCCTGAACTATATGCCTCTAGCAGGGGAGGGGGAGAGGGACCCAGTACTTTGTCCTAGGTCCCCCTTCCCCTCCCACCAAAACCAAGCACCACAGTGGAGGAAGAAGGGGTTTCAGGCTCACTAGCCTTTATCAGGCTTTGGACGTCATTACGGCACCCTCCATCTTTTGTAAGTGTGGAATGGGCAGTACATAGTGGAAATACTATGTAACTTTATTGCTTTAACAACATGACTTGTGGCAGTGTTGGTTGGTGATGGTGGTTTTTGTAGGTGGGGGCACTCTATGGATGTTATACACTAAGGCTTGATAATGAGATGATAAAGCAGAAATAACATCTCCATTGATATTACTTCTCCATTTCCTGTGTTATTCTATGGAACCTATGCACTAACATCACTCCCACTTGAGAAACCTTAGTGCACAGGCTCCATACAATAACATAGGAATTGGAGAACTGATCTCACTGGAGTAATTATCTCCACTTTATCACCTCTTCATCACACCTTACTGCATCTCCCCGTGTACCTCTTGTAATTTCCTCCAACAAACTCAGTGTCCTTCCCCTCCATGTTTTGCATTTCCAGAACAGTAGCAGGAGCCATGAGTGTAAATTAATGAATCTTGGTACACTCTATGTGCCCAGGAATTTTTAGGATTGCTTCTAATGCTGAGAAGCAAGGCATCTCTGACAGGTTGATGTTGTGTCTCCCAAACAGACCTGTGTTCGGGCTTCAGTTGTGATCTCAATGAGGATGTGTCTAGATCTGATCCTGCCTTTCCCCCATTCTCACATGCTTCTTATACAGATCGCAGCATGTTTCACTTTTGGAACATGAGTGAAGTATCCCATAATATAGACTTCATAGCCTGGGGGATTCCTGAGGCCCTACTTCTACTACTAGCATGGCTAGATGTTACAATTGTAATCCTAGGCATCAAAAGTGATACACTTCCAACAACAGCAGAAGCAATCGTCATCGGCTAGGGTTCTGGATGTTGATGACCTGTGTTGCTACTCAACAATAGTGTGTGTGACTGGGTAGTTTTGGACTTCTAAGTAGTGACGATGATGACTGACAGCATGAACAGCTACACCTTCCTATTCTATGCCATCAACACTAAAATGATTTGTTGTTGTCTTCAGTGTTTTTACCTTTCTGCTATTGGAAATGGGGGAACTTTTTATGTCACTTTCACAAAAAGCCTCCTCAAGAGGAGAAGGATCTCATTGTTAATTGCACACGCTGCAGCAACCTTGGCTGCAGTCAATTTTTGGATTACCACTTTACTAACACTTTCCTACATTGCTCTGATTGCTCCTACTTCTTTGTCCCCCCAGACCATTTGCTGGATATTAACAAAGTAATGTGTTTTTTTAACAGTAAAGTATACAACAAAAATGTTTGTATATGACAATCTCTTTCTCCTTGCAAAATACTGTATCATAAAAGTCTTTGTCTGCAGTATATGTTAAAGTCAAGCTCAGTCCCAGCTCATGTCAGAGTCCCTCTGTCACTTACTAGTCAAAATAAATTTCATTTTTTAACTAACAGTCCTTGTCAGGCACAGTCTACAAAAAAGCACTCTCCCTACAAGTACAACTGCTTCTGCATCTCTTTTGCTTGCATCTAGTTTCAATTGACTTTTAGAAGCTGCCTTCTCTCTCTCTCTCTCTTTCTCTCACACACACAGTGTCACTCCAGTATTAATTTCTTACAGTACAGCATGAAACTAGACCCTACTCAATAATATGCTGGTTCTTCTTCTGGCTGTGGTAGGAGTCAGTGTCAGTTGTACTTGTCTCTCTCTCTTGGATATCAGTCTGTAAAGGATACCTGTCAGTTGCAGATGCTCAGTCACCTCAGGAAGCAACTTGGATCACTTGCCTGTCTCTTCCTAGTCAAATAAGTTTTTGGAGTATCCTAGGTAAATCTCATTTCTTCTTTCATATTCTCTCCATACTCCCCTTACACATAACAAATTGCCTGCCCAACAGACACCCTAAACTAAACTCCACCTATAAGTTATTTATCTACCTACTATAGCTTCTAAAATAATGCTGCTTTCACTCTCACTAACAAATACAGACTGCAATGCTGCATGAAACTGGAATACATTTTACACTATGCCAGTGGGTAAAATAGAGAAACTTTCCCAGCAGGGAAAATTAATTCCTACCTCTTTTTTCAATGTAATGAGAAAGGTGGAAAAAAGGCAGAACATCATCACATATCACAGGAAATTTCCCATTGAAAGGGAAGTGACCTTTTTTTGGCTTTTTAGTTTGAGGTAAACATTTTCACCTATTCCTGAAACAATAACCTGGCTGTTTAAAGGGATAGTAATACCTCATTTTAACTTTATTTTATTTTGTAGGCATTAAAAAAACATGAAGAATGATATAAGTCTTATCTCTCAAACCTTTATGGTTGATGAGATATTCACAAGCAAAGTTTCCCCTCCCGCCCCTTTTACCTACTGTAAACAATCTCTTCTCAGATGTGGAATGCAGTCCATAGACGGGACAGATAACAGAAGGGGACACTCTTATTCCTATAAAAACAATGAAATCCCTGCCCCCCTTGACAAGCTTTTCAGGTTTTTCCCTTATCTTAATTGAAGATTGTCCCTCTCTGCAGTCTACCTGGGCACCTCCCTTCTGCTCAAGCTGAAGAGTGTGACATCAGTAAAAGGGGAGGGAGGGGGACACTTTGTCATTGAATTACTCTGGAACTACAACTCTGACAGAATTGAAATAAAACTCTCCAAAGTCCAAATACTATGATGATTAATTAGAGCTGTTTTTATTATGAAACATTACTATCCCTTTAAACCCAAATACTTTACCAAATAAACAATTATTCAGATATTGACATAAAAGCAAATTTCCTCTATATGTTAATCTGAACCCCACCTTATTTTGTGATTAGCAATTGAAACTTAAAGAATAAGAGGCACACAGGCCAATGTCCACAATCTTAGTGTATAAAATGACAGTGCCTCACAGGAGACAACTGAGTTAAAGTATAGTAGCTTGTTAAGGGGGAAATAAAAGAAAGAATTTTTTTTATTTCTGGAGCTCTTAATCATGCAAAAATATTTAAACAGGATAGAAGCTTCTTGTATTTCTATGGCAAAGGGGGGGGGGGCTCTGCTCTTAATTTCCTCTACTCTATTGAAATATCAGAAACTCAGATCACACCCAACATTCCGACTGCATGCTGTTCCTTCAAATGTTCTTCAGATGGGTTGGCTTTGATTATCTACACAGGATTTGAAGAAAAAAAGGGCAGAAGGGAAGCGGAGACCAGATGAATTTAGAGTCCTAGGAGAAGTTAAGATAATGGTAACAAAAGTAAAACTAACTGCTGTATTTATTAGGAAATTATTTTTAATTTAGAGCTGTCTATTTAAATATTATTTAGGAAAAACAAGTATGTATTGTAAAAATCAGTACTTCAGAGGTTAATGGTCCTTAGTAGGGATGGGATACAATGTTTGCCTCAAACCAAAATTGGCAAAAAATGGCACTTTCCGCTTGGCTAAAAATTTGTCTTGAAAAGTGCCATTTTCCTGCTTTTTTTCACCTAGCTCATTGCATTGCAATCAATGGGAAGAAACATTTTCTCCACCAGAAGAAAGCTTTTCTACTTTTATACAGCCATATACAAGGATGTCAGGCTCTGACAGCAGCCATTCTGTGTTTGTGGAGGAGAGAGCAGCATGTTTTTGAGCTAGAGAAGATAGGCAAATAAAGGGGAATTGAAGCTTAGTTTAGGGAATCTTTTCAGGTTGGACATTTGTTCTCTGTATTAGGGGTATCTGAAGGAACTCTGGGGGAGAAGAAGAGAGGAAGGAGTTTGACCCAAATACCCCAACATTTGGCATGACTGACTGCTAAGACACAGGCAGCTAGGGCCCAAATTGTTTGCTGATTTTGCTTTTATTGTCTCTGTGCTGGGGAAGTCTGGACAAAATGTTATAAGATAGGAGGATAACTTAAAAAAATAAAATACAATTAAAAAAAATCATACATACATAATTAAACAAATAACTATATTAGACAGCTGACTGGGAGCACTGTGACTGAGGCACACTTGATAGACAGCAGGCGACATTGAGAATTTTGTTGAGGGCCAAGGCAAGACATCACACTCCATCAGTTGTGTACTGTAGAGAGTAAAAACACACACAGTAGTTATATAATGTCTAGCAAATGCACAAGTGGGAGGGGGAAAGGTGGAGCAGTGCAGGGATGTGGGAGTAAAGTGGTAATTAAAAAACTGACTGCAGCTATGGTTGCTGCAGCATGTACAATAAATGATGATGATCCCGCTCCTCCTGGGGTGGATGCAGTTTGTCAAGGTCTCACCAATCACACCATGCCAGTCCCCCACCACCACTACCATACACATCTGTAGGTTGCACTTTATTTTTTTCTAATCACTTGATATCATCATTAATTTGTGCCAATGTCACTTAAGAAGGAAGTGCTGTAGTCAAAGGAAACATGCACTCTGCATGCTAACACATTTTCAAGGTATATGTTGTTGTAGGACTCACAATTTGACATCCATATACTTATTTCTCCACTACAGCCCTCATAAGAGAATAAGAGAAAAATGTGTTGGATTAGGCAAAAAAATTGCTGGAATAGACAAAAATTTTGCATTGGAGAAAAGGAGAAAATGTTTGCGAAAAAAAGGGAAAAATCATCATTTTTTTCGGGAAAAGTCATGCAAGGAATTTTTCTCACTTTTCACCCAACCCTAGTCCTTAGACAAAAATACTGCTTCAATATACAATTTATCATAAATTATCTTAAAGGTACAGAATAGCATTAAAAGGGAACTATTCCCAGAAAATAAGGGTATCCTTATTTGTTTAACCCCTTAAGGACCCATGACAGTCCTGGTAAGTCTTGGGTTAGTGAGCCATAATGACTTATGACGTACCAGGCCCATCATGGATTTCAGGTGTTCCCACGTGGCTTCAGGAGCCTTGAATCGGATTTGCTAAGGAAAAAAAAAGGTTTGTGGTTCTTAAGTGCCAGCCACTTGCGTGCAGCCGGTCCTTAAGAGGTTAATAGATTAACATACCTAGGTAAAGGACATAACTACAGGGGTTACAGAGGGTACAGTTACACAAGGAACCAATATCCAAGTGAGCCCCAATGGCTCCAGGGTCCAATTGGTTCTAAATATTCCTCTGTCAAAATATATTTCTGTAAGGGGACCCAAAAATGTTTGTGCCAAACACCCTACAGTGACTAGTTATGCCACTGCCTAAGTAGGTGCCCTTTATACAGCAGTCAGGTATATCTGTTTATGGTTTTGCATTATATCTGCAGTTTCCTGTTTACAGTAAACTCTGTTCATGTCTACCTCTAGGTGATATCTCCTCACAAGAAACACTATGCTTCTATAGCTCTGAATTGGTCCCAAGGGGCACATATTTTTATCAGTCTTTATCAGACTGTAAACAGAAACAACTAGTAGTGCAGTACAAGAGTCATGAAATGATTATATACAAGCCATATAGATGCACCTGACTGTTACATGAAGGAAACTTACCCAGATAAACCAATCTGCTGAACAAAATTAGAGTTACTTATTCCTGGAGGTTATTTTCCCTTTAAAGGGATAGTAATGTTTCATAATAAAAGTAGCTCTAATTAATCATCATAGTATTTGGACTTTGGAGAGTGTTATTTCAATACTGTCAGAGTTATAGTTCAAGAGTAATTTCATGACAAAGTGTCCCCCTCCCGCCCCTTTTACTGATGTAACACTGCTCAGCCAGAGCAGAAGGGAGGTGCCCAGGTAGACTGCAGAGAGGGACAATCTTCAATTAAGATAAGGGAAAAACCTGAAAAACTTGTCAAGGGGGGCAGGGCTTTCATTGTTCTGATAGGTAGAATATTGTCCCCTTCTGTTATCTGTCTGGTCTATGGACTTCATTCCACATCTGAGAAGAAACATAGAATTTGACGGCAGATAAGAACCATTCGGCCCATCTAGTCTGACCAAGAGATTGCTTACACTAGGTAAAAGGAGCGGGAGGGGGAAACTTTGCTTGTGAATATCTCTCAAACCATAAAAGTTTCAGAGATAAGACTTATATCGTTCTTCATGTTTTTTTAATGCCTACAAAATAAAATAAAGATAAAACGAAGTATTACTATCCCTTTAACCACAGCACTTAATAGCACCTTACAAATAAAATCAAGCAACATGTTTACCATTGCAAAGCATGCAATTTCACCATCTTCGTTGGTGGTTTCTTTTAACTGCCAGTGATTAATGTCATGTAGTGAACATTTTAGAGCAAAGCACAAGAGATATTAGTTTATTACACTCACCACCTGGGCAATTAATAGTGATTTATTATGAATGTAAATCCAACATAAGCTCAGTGACAGGTAGTACTGAACTCCTTATTAACAGGTGTTTCATCATATACCATGACAAAGTATGCTTCATCACACAAAACAGCTGTGGGTGAGGAGTTAGTGCAGTGCCATTCACTGAGGCTATGCTGGGTTTGCATTCAGAATACACTGATAATGCCCATCATGATGAAAAAATACATGCATTATCTTGTTCTGAAATTAGCAATTTTAGTGACTCAATTGATAAAAAATGTATGTAAGAGGTTTATAAATATATTACAATAGTAGATGTTTCAGTCATCACTAATATTGATACAGTTGGTGATCACAGTCATTAACAGTCAGTAAGAACTACTAGAAGGAGTTCTATGAGTGTGTCAGTGCCAGGGGTACATAATGTGTAAAATGAAGAGGGGAAATTATGTTCCCTGCAACAACTACACAGCTGCTCATTATGGAATAATGATGCATGAAGGCCACATCAAATCAGAACAGTATCTTGTTATATTAAAAGTAGGGTATGAAGGCAATGTAGAGTTATTATGTATAAAGATGCATGGATAAAATTGCCCATGAAAAGGTGCAGGTAATAGCAGGAGTAGAATGAGAAAAACATGACTTTCCAGAGGAGATGGTTAGTGGGAAGCAGAAGGTTGTTATTCATCATCATTACACTAAATTATGATGATGAAGAGGACTGAAGATGATGGCAGGATCAGCTTCATCTGAAAACATTACATCACTTTGAAGGAGCAAAGTTTAAGAAAGCAGAGAAAACATAATGTATGTATGACTTTAACATCACCATTTCCATATTCCAACCCCCAACCAGTCATATCCTCTATACACCAAGTAACACAGTTCATCCTTACTTCTGAGTGCTCCATCTACTGTTTGTGATGCTAAACATCTACTGTTGGTCATTGTAACAGAGGTAATGGTCAGTCAAGAATGACTAACCCTGAAATAAAATCTACAGTATGGAGATAATTTATTCATAATCCAAAAGCTCAACATACTGCCATGTGTTGTCTATGTTTAAAAAAATGTTAAAGATCGCATTTCCACACATCTTCATAAATATCACAAATGAAGGACATAATGTTACTGGGGGAAACACCTGAAGGAGATCTGTGAGTGTGACCAGTAGCACTAACAGCAATCTTAAAGGGATAGTAATACTTCGTTTTAACTTTATTTTATTTTGTAGGCATTAAAAAAACATGAAGAATGATATAAGTCTTATCTCTCAAACCTTTATGGTTTAATTATTACTATCCCTTTAAGATTCCAGAAATCATAGTAAAAGCATTGTAGATATATCTTCTAGAGTAAGAGTTTTTCCAGCAGTAATGCCCATTTTAAAATTGTTTTTATATACTACTAGTATGTAACGGAAGCTGGGAAGGGACCGCGTCGCCTTCCGCCGTCGTTCCTGGGTTTCTCCCTCTCGACGCCAGATAAGCACCGTCAGGTGCACCGGTTGGAGTATGGACGGTCACTGGATCGCTGGAAGCAGGGAAGCAGGGAAGAGTCCACGTCGCTGCCTGACAGTCCACGAAGTTAGGTCGCAGGAAACTGGCAGCAGGCGGCCGGCGATTCAGGATACTTGGCGCAGATGGGTATCAGAGTGGATACTTTAGACCATAAGCAATACAAGACTCCAGGACTCCTTGTTCACTCCAAAACAGAACTCACTTTATTGACACAAACTACAGATATTTATATACAGTACAGTACATTGGATCACATGGGGAAATCTGATACAATTGGGAACATGATTAAATCATAACACATCAGACAAAAGGCCAGCAGATACAATGCCTTAGACAGGATTACATTTCAGATACAACAGGGTTTGATTGAACAAAGACTTGAGGGTGTGAATGGATTAACACACACAGCAGGGGGTCTCAGGACAGCTCTCAATACAATGACTTGAGTGGCTAGAATATACATTTCCTTAACAATGGCCAGGGGTTGAATAATTAAGCAAAAGGCTTGGGAGTCTGCAATACATATTGAAATAATTAACCCCTCACTGCCTATTCCCTTGGATTAAACCCTCAAACATACTACATACAATAACTAAAACGTTCTCCATATATTAAACATAGTATGTGATCCAAAGTCTATGAATTTAAGTCTTTCTCTTATATAGCTGGCCAGTTTGTACGCCAAGGCACAGCACAGAGTCCAAACAGTAATAAATGTCCATAGTCTTTGGATAAATAGTTTGAGGTCCAGACAAGGGGCTCAAGTAACGGGTAGGATTCGTTACATAGTATTAACAGCAATGAGGTTAGTGGAAGTGTAAAGCATAAGTGACCACCAGTCATGGTGTGTGTACATAAATTACACAGTCAAAAGTGTCAATGGTCCTTGGAAAGGCGTCATGTGTGTTTCAATAAGTGTTTGGCTTGCTGCGGATTAGGTCTTCTTATTTCACCCTGCACATCATTATTGCAATCTGAACCTGCTGGCATAGGAGGCAGCTGCTTTGCTCACTGTGCAATAAAACTGAGCAATTCCTGTTGTCAGTATAATGTTATCCCAATCAGTCTTTAGATATCCTACTTTCCATCATCTTCTAGAATCCTATGGCTCCAATCTGAGTTCCTTGATGACCCAATACTGTGCACTACCTTTTTGCTAGATTATTGTGGATTGCTCCAGTAATCTAGAATCCTTGCCTTGTGCTCCTGTGTTTTGAAGCCAGCTTGATCATTCATGACTACAACTGTTCTTTGCTCCCTGGTATTAATACTGCTACTCTTTCTGACTATGTATGTTCCTACTTTCTGGTTACAAGTTACAGCTGTTCCTCAGCCTATGTCTAATCTCTGCTCTCTGGTTATGCATCCTCAGCACCATTTGACTACAACTGCTCTCCACTCCCTGACAGTAAAATCTTTCTCTATTTGACTATGCCTGCTCTTTACTCCTTGTAATAAAATCTGCTCAGACTACTACTGAGCCCTCTTTGACTACTCCTGTTCTCTACTTCCGGATTATATTGAGTGTCCCTGTTCAAGCTCATGTGACCATTTAAAGCTTGTGGCTCAACACCTTGTGGGAATTGGTTGCAAAAGTGAATATTCTTTGTTACACTATGGAATTCCATAAATTGTACAGCCCATGACAGCAAAGCAAACTTTTAAACTCATCCTATAAGAAACTTTTATTTAGTATGGTGAAAAATGCACTATATACTAATTCCACAGAAACTACTCTCGTCTTTAGAATACAAGGATGAAAAAATGTCTAAATCTAGTGTTTCCAAGGAAAAATAAGGAATTCAGACGTTTTTACATGTTTAGCTTCCATAGCAATTTCTGCTGCATAGAGTACAATTTATTGAAAGTTGTAGAAATATCTTAGAGGAGAAATGGGGACTCCCTTCTATTACTGGGTATTGCCAGCACAGCTTAGGTACACTCACAATTTGACATGCGAATTGGTTGCCAAATGGAAAATCCCATCATGATCACTACTTATCAGTAGCATTAAAGTTCTTAAAGGGGTAGTAATACTTAGTTTTATGTTTCTTTTATTTTGTAGGCATTAAAAAACATGAAGAATGATATAAGTCTTATGGTTTGAGAGATATTCAAAAGCAAAGTTTCCCCTCCCACCCCTTTTACCTAGTGTAAGCCATCTCTTTTCAGATGTGGGATCCAGTCCATAGACCAGACAGATAACAGAAGGGGACAATCTTCTTCCTATGAGAACAATGAAAGCCCTGCCCCCTTGACAAGTTTTTCAGGTTTTTCCCTTATCTTAATTGAAGAGTGTCCCTCTCTGCAGTCTTCCTGGGCACCTCCCTTCTGCTCTAGCTGAACAGTATGACATCAGTAAAAGGGGCAGGAAGGGGATACTTTGTCATTGAATTACTCTTGAACTACAACTCTGACAGAATTGAAATAACACTCTCCAAGGTCCAAATATTATGATGATGATGATTAATTAGAGCTGCTTTTATTATGAAACATTACTATCCCTTTAAATATATTAGAAATATACCCAAGCAATATAACTTTTTCTTCCCTCTCCTCATTTTAAAAAATATATTTTTTAACCCTTTAACTCTTTGATTGCCAGACAGGTATACTGAGTGCAATGTGTTGTTCGCCCTGTGGCACGCAAAGGGTTAAGGACCAGAATGGTATGCAACATATTGCAAAGCATAGTGTTACACACCTCTCTGGTCCTTAAAGGGTTAAATATCATGCTCCTCTGATTTCAGTTCCAGATTGGTAACAATGTGATCTTTCTTTAATGTCACACTGAAATGTGTAGTCTCTTAAGTGCTACATATGTTATTCACAGCTATATTTTTCAAGATCATCAGGTACTTTTAGAAACATAATCTAATAATGAGATCTCTTCCATTTCTCGTTTTACAGTATTATCCAATATACTTTCAATCCTGTTCATGGCAGGGGTCCATTTGTGCACAGTTTCAGTACACAGGTGAAAAAGCACATATTGATTTGTTTATGAACATTAGACTCAAATCTAAACTTTTTTTTTATATATCATTTTTGTTAGAGACATTCAAGCTTTACAACATGGTTAGCATTGTGACATGAAAGATGAAGCATTTGAATACCATTTAATTCTCGTATTCAATAAAGAAAAGCAAATTACAAAACAATGCGTCTCATATTTTTTTTTCAAATCTAAATTTTAACGCAATACAATTTTCTCTTGTTTCACCATTCATTACATTTGGTTGATTTTTTTCTGGAAAGGAAAAGATGTAGGGCTTATACAGGAATCCATTTGTTTTACTGTAATGCACCACAGTACTTATGCATATGCATGTTATTTTAAGTGCACAGTAAACAGAGGAAGATTGCTATAGAGCAGATATGTAAAATACATTTTGAGAAACACTGGGGCAAACTTACTGCAATGGGGGAGACATACACAAATTCCCCACAGTCATATTTATTTAAATGGGCTTTTTAAACCATTGTATGCTAGAGACATCTATAGTGAATTGCTTTTAAATGTGTTACACCCATTTCAATGAAATAAAATGGTTATTTGCCCTCAATAATGCAGTTGGTCTGCTCCATTTTTCTTTTATACATGAGACCCAGTATGTCATAGTTTCACCTGCAGAAATCTTTGAGATATGACTTCCTGATAAAGGGTAATGAATATGATATTGATACAACTCCTTAAATTGCATGTCACTTGCTATTAAGGCCTGAAAATGAATTTATCCAAATCCACAACTCATCATGGTAGATGTGGCCAACATGCTTAAACACTCCTCTGCTGCTTACTCTTTCTACTGTGAAATCTGGCCCTGAATCTGTATAGATATGTATAAGAATACATCTGTAGCAACATTTGACCAGAACCTGAGAGATTGATGTGGAACACTAACACCTACAGATTATATAGGGTTATATATATTATACCTTTTCACCACCAGGATAATTGTCTGTAAAGTGACAGAATTTTGCATTTGTTTCTCAAGTTTTTCTTTGGTTACATTTTTTACAAACCTATGCAAATGTTTTTTTATGTTGTCCCTATTATCTCTAATAAACTACATACTATATAATAAAAGGCTAGGATGATTGTCAGAAGCCATCATGCGCAGTAGAGACTGCCCGCGCTGCAGTCATGCTCAGTACAGACTGCCCGAATGCGGACTAGAGTCCTCTCTGTGCACCTTCCTGGGACCGCTTGGTGAGCAGAGAGGCTCCGGGCACCATCCAAGGCTGCTGGGTGGCACTGTGGCCCGTATACACGAGCTTTTAAACTAGTAATTCTATAAAATGTATATTTGCACTGAGTTGTCCTGCGTCTTCTGAGTAAAATCAAACAGATATGTATTGGTTTTCATAAATGGTTGGCTTTCATATTTCCATACTTATGTCAAATTTTCAGTAATCAAAAAAACATGCTTCCCTGAGGAGTCCAGTAAAGTAATTGTTCCATCTAAAATATCTACATCAAAGAATGTATTTTCGAAAAGAATATCACCTAAGAAATGTAAATGTGGACCATAAAAAGTCAAAATTAAGATGATGTTAATCAATTAGATAAATACAGCAGAACGTAGATCAAATTTAACATATGTTTACCTCCTAGGAAGTGCAGGAATACTGATCAAGTACACAATATCTGACTTTAACATCAACCCCTTATAGACCAGTGGTCCAGGGAGTGGATTACCTTTAAGACCACTGTGGTTATATTCAGTGAGCTGGCACAAGTGATTGATTATGTGTGCTGTCTCACAGAAAAGGGGTCTGATAGTGACTTCTCCTGTCTTGCAGTGGTCAATTTCAGACCCCGGTAGAGCTCACAGTGCTCCCGCAGGAGCCCTGTGAGGAAAAAGATACTTGACATGCCAGGACCATCATCGTTCCTTTAGGCAAGGACACCAGGGACAGTCCTGGTGTGTCACCAGTCATTAAGGGGGTAAAGGACTCTTGGAAAAAATGGTACCACATGTGCTTTGGTTGCCCTATTTTAGGAGATTCAAGAATAGGGAAGGGATTTTCTTTTCTCATGACTTTACAAGGAAAAAACACATTTCTATATTTTGCAGAAATTTCACAAACCATAAAAAGTCTGCCTTTCTCTACCACATGCAAAATTCTTTGTGAACTTACCAAATTATGCTTTTGATTTCCATGGCAGTGAGAGTTACCCCTGAAATACTACTCTTTGTCTTGTTTTCAGAAGGTGATGTATTTTGTCTTTCTTTGTAGCATCTGTCACTCTCAGCTTCAGTTAATGTGGAGGCATTGGTTTTATTGTTACGGAGGAAAATTTTGCCCCTCTCCCTCAGACATCTACAACCCTACTTTTGTAAGTAAATTTAGTTGGTTCTAGAATTGAATGAATGAATGAATTAATTAATTAATTAAATTCATATTTTTTTTTTTGAGATTCAAAAAAGCTTTATTGAGAAAAAGTGCTATACAGACGAGATTACATCCATGTGAAACAAACAGTGTAATGACACATTACTAAAACAAATTGACAAAAATAGATTCAGCAAGAATCGAGTATTTGTACCACAAAGTTTTGTAGAAAATGAAAAGGAAACTACAAACTTGTATGTAGAAACATCAATTTGTCCTAGATTGTATATTAAAAACAAATGATGGCTATATATCCCGATAGCAGAGAAGAAACAGAAGAGCATACACATAGTACGGAAATGAAAAAAGACAGAAAAGAAAAAGAAAGAAATAAAGAAAGAAGGAGAGAAGCAAGTGAAAGGCGATAAGAAAGAAAAAGAAAGAAAGAAAAAAAAACAAAAAAGGGAATATGACATGGAAGGGGAAGGGAAGGAAAGCACATTTTTATATACTGGGAGCTTCATGTCTACAGAGCTCTTAGAGTGAAGAATCATAGTCTGCTCAGAAGGGACAAGTAGAAAAGAAATCGTCAACAGCATCAGGATCCCCACCTAGACTAGAAATAAGTATCCTTAGTAACGAAATGTGGGACCGGACCCCGCTCACCCATTCCTGAAGAGTAGGGGGATTGGCATCTTTCCAGTGACGAGGAATTAGAGATTTCACTGTGAGGAGCAGCATGAGTAACAATCGTTCTTCAAAGAAGGAAGATTTAATAAAAACAGTGTCTGCCAGATACTGTATCTTTAGTGAGTGTGATGTTCAAGCAATTCATGATGGAGTCCAGGCAATCTGACCAGAAGGGGCGAATCTCTGCACATGTCCACCAAATATGTGAGGGAGTGCCCCTCTCTAACTGACAGCGCCAGTAGGATGAATTAAGGGAGGGAGAGATAGTATGAAGCCTCGAAGGCGTAAGATACAGCCGAGACAGGAATTTAAAGCGAGATTCCAGAATGGATGTGGAGATAGAGGCTGAAGAAGCAGTCAGCCAGATATTTTTCCAGTCCTCTAGGGGTAGAATCAATCCCAATACTCGTTCCAAGATAAGGCGTAGTTCGTTTTAAAAGAGGAAAGTGAGGAAGAGATAATGGCATATAATTTACAGATTTTCCCAGAAGGAGCTTCAGAGGCTAGCAAGAGTGATTCAAACTTAGTCGGTCTAGAAGATCAAACCAGTCTCAGAGAAGGCTGTTCCAGAAAGTGTTTGATGCAGAGGAATCTCCACATCTCTGAGGAAGACAAGTTATAATTAGCTTTCAAGTCGGCAAAACGATGAATCTGTCCATCGGACGCTAAATCTGCCAGCCACATGCAGCTGGGAGATGCCCATCTAGGAATGTTCGAGGAAGGCAAAGTAAAAGGGGTGTCCCGTGAATAAAACAGGGGGGAAGCTAAGGAAGGGGAGAGAGAGAGAAGATTTTTCTTTAATTCATATGTTTATATAGCGCCACAAGTGTACGTGGGGCTTTACAATTTTAACCCTTTGAGTGCCAGAGGGGCACACAATGCATTACAAAGCAATGCATTGCATATGCCTTTGGCATTCAAATGGTTAAAAAACAATTGTGTCAGGAAAGTTTACGCTTTTTTTAAAACATAACAAACATATTCTTGAACATGCTTTTTGTTTGAGACAAATGATAATATGAATTTTCATATTAGAATATTCTTCTTTATTTATAAAAGCAAAACAGCATTTCTGGGGCAAACCAGCTGCGCCATAAGGAACAATAACAGTCTGTCAGTCTGTAACATTCCCATTGAAATAAATGTTGCTATTTAACCCCTTGAATGTTATATAGGTCTCTAACATTGCAAAGCCAAACCTCTGTAGCTTCCAAATGGTTATAAACCCAATTTAAATCAAAGCAAATTTTCATTTGCCCTTATGGAGCACTTGCTTTGTATCCAAATTGTTGTACTGTTCTATTATTATGTAAGGTATATACATAATATCTTACACCTTCGAGGCTTCATTCTATCTCTCCTTCCCTTAATTCATTTTTAAATATTAAAAGAACATCACCCATATCATGCTTTGTCCTATATAATCTTTCCACAATAAATAAGTCTTTTTTTATAGATGAAGACCTTGAATGTATCTTCTACTACTTTCATGGGTATCTACCACAAGCATATTAAGAATGTTAACTAAATCTTGAAGCATATTTTTCAAAAAAGCTTTGCCAATGTTTGTTTATAATTAACTCTATTTTTAATCCTGAAAATGGTACATCTATTGCATCTTTGATTTTGTGATTGGTAACAATATGTTCAAGAAACTGCACCAATAGGACGCCTATTTGAATGATGCTAGTTTCTGATGGATGAAAGTATAAAAGTCAGTACAATATTGTAATTCTGCTTGTTTTATTAAAGGTACTTTTGCCTTAAAAGTAAAAAACTATTACTTCTTGTACTTCACAGTAGGAACATAATGAAGCTAGGAGAGGCTTAGCCTCCTTAAAGAATACAAGCACATAATAGATTACATGGTTAACTGTCATCATATATAAGAATATATTTTATTAGCCTCCCTAAAAAAATACTCTACTTGTACGGTGTCCTTTCATATAACATTCTGGTATGACTAATTTTTTTTTTTTTTTATTAAATCTGCAAATTCCTGCGTATAGTGATCTGTATTATAGTTTGCCTCTAAATCACATCTCCTCATGGCAAACAATGGGTTTCAGTATAGCGAAGGCCTTGTAATGGCACAAGTTAACTGTAAACAAATGATGTAACAGACATCTACCTAGGTAAGTATTTCTGATAAATTAAGAAATGCCTTAGGATATAGTTCACCTTTAACTTCTAACAAATTTTCCACATCTGAGGTTCTCTTTCACGAAAGTATGAAATACTTCTAATATTGAAAACAATTTAACATAACCGATGAAGTAAAAACTTTATAAAGTGAAAATTAATCTACTTAGAGTCTTATTTTCTACTTACAGTTTCTTAAGGCCATTTTAGACACACAATAAGTGGGATAGTCTTATACAATTAAAGTCTTAAATAGGCACTGGAACTGATTTGTGTATGCTGTTTATGCCTAAAATCCATTTACTAAACTATTTGCACCAACAATTCTTCTTTTACAGCTTGCCCAAAGAATATTGCAATGGTCAGTAACATAGTTGATGAGGCTGAAAAAATACATTTGTCCATCAAGTCCAGCCCATGCCAAATCACCTATGCTGATCCAGAGAAAGGCAAAGAAACATTTAAGCCATTTCCAATTAAGCCCCAAGTGGGTACAAAAATTCCTTCCTGAGTCCAAATGTCAGTCAGATAGTTCCCTGGATCAACAATCTCTTTGCTTAGAAGCCAACTGTTATAATTCTCAATATTGTTCTAGCCTAGATAGTAGGGGTAGGTGAAAGTTGTCGACGTGTTCCCGTGATAAATTTCACGGAAACCAAGTTATTGCCTGGTCTTTTGTGAGAAAATAAACTTTTAAAACAGCAATTAAAATTTCCTTGTTTTTTGCCCTTTGGCCAAAATTCCCTGCCCATTTGATCAGTGGCTAGAAAGTTTCCTCCTGTTGATTTACGTTGTTATTGCTTTTTCGCTATAAAAACGTGATGAATTTGCAGACGTGAAACACAGCAGAAGCAGCTACAGAGCGGGGTAGATGTACTGTGCTATTCTGCTGTTATTTATTTTGTAAATTGAGGAAGAAAGAGGCTCATAGTGACTGCTATCACTATGAGCAGTAAAAGAAGGAACTGGAAGGACCCTTATGTGTCCACTGGGTCTGAGTAGGAAGTGAGCACAACTGAACTAATGCTGTCCATTCCCCCTAAATCACCCCTAAGGCATCTTGGGGAAATTATTGGGAAGGGAGGAAGAGAAGGGTAGAACTAGTAGTGAGAGCAGGACAGGTCAGCTACTGATACCACCATTGCTGTGCCTGTTGTCAGACATTCTGCCCCCAGTGCTGAACCTGCTGCTAGTGTGTCTTGTAATACTCAGGAGGGGGTGAGGACAAGATGATGCCAAGTGTGACAGCAGGGGTCTCTAAGTCATACTTGCCATTCCCAAGCAGTCCCGCCAGTGCTAGTACTGCTATTACTAAGGCCCAGCAGCTTGTTAGCATTAGGAATGAAGGAGGGGGTAATCAACAATATCCTCATATTACTCATGACTGTGAGGTGGAAGGCTCTGTGGCTGAACTTAATGTGGTTGGTATTACTAGTAGCAACAGTAATGGTGAAGCAGCTGGAGTGGTATGGGAAACATTTGAGAGCGTCCAGACTAGCAGTCAAGGGAGCCCATACCATTCCTCTGACCCTGGGAGTCCTCCCTTTCAATAAAGTGTCCAAGTGGAGCAGGATCCTGAAGACTAAGATGCCAGAACTGTTGTTGGGGGAGATCAGGTGCAAAATGAATACTACCACCACAAGCAGGAGCACAGATCAGCTGCCTGTTCCTGCTGCTAGTCTGCCTTCTTCAGATCAAAAAGAAATGCCAAGTGTGACATTAGGGGACCCTCTGTCACATTGCTTGTCATCGTCCTTCCTCCAAGCAGCAGTGAGTTGTCTGTAATAGAGCAGCAGCAGCACATAGAGACTAGTGGTGGTGATGATGATGTTGGAGAAGCTGGGGTGGAAGAGACAGGGATGTGGATCAGCATCACCACCACCACTAGCAGTGAGAGCAAAGATGCAGAGCAAAGATGGCGAGAGGGAGTGCATTTGGAAATGCTAATGGGAGACATTGTAGGGGTTGGCAAAGGGGAGTGGTGATAGAGCAGTGATGTATGAGGTAGATAAGTCTTGCAGCAGAGTTCATTATGGACTGTAGCGGAGGTAATCGGGTGAGAATGTAGCAGGGTTAATCGGGTGAGAGGAAGGACGATTAGAAGTCATATACAGTAGTCGAGATGGTACATGATGAATGTTTGGACTAGAATTTTAGTAGTATCTTGTGTGAGAAAATGTCAGATGTTATGTAGGTGGAGGCAGCATAAGTTGGAGATTTACTGAATGTGGGGAATGAAGAATAGGGTGGAGTCAATGGTGACTACCAGGCAGTGTGATGGTGGTGCTGTTAACAGTGAGGGCAAAATCTGGGCTAAGGCTAGTTGGAGAGGAAGGGAAAAATATGAGTTTGGTTTTGCTAAGGTTAAGCTTGAAATGACGGGAGGACACCCAGGAAAACACAGCAGAGAGACAATTATATACCTGGGATAGGAAGGAAGAGGAGTGGTCTGGGGAGGAAAGATAGATTTCAGTGTCATCAGAATAGAGATTATAATGAAACCCAAAGTTTGCCAAAGGATGAGGTGTAGATTGAAAAGAGCAAGGGGCCCAGGACTGAACCTTGTAGTACTCCAATAGACAGTGGGAGGGGTGAAGAAGTGGAGCCAGAATAGGATACACTGAAGGAGTGGTTGCAGTGATATGATGAGAACCAAGAGAGGATGGTGTCACAGACACCTAAGAGCTTGGAAGATTGGGTGATCCACTGTGTCAAAGGCAGCTAACAGGTCCAGGAGAATGAGTTGTTAGTAGTGGCCTTTTGACTTAGCAGAGTGCAAGTCATTGACCCCTTTAGTGAGGGCAGTCTCAGTGGAGTGACGAGGGTGAAATCCAGATTGCAGGGAATAGGAACAGAGGAATTTAGTAAGCTGGTTACACATAATAAAATCTCAATGGAAAGAAGTCAGATATAACCTGTTAGATAATATGTTTAGTTGTGAAACGCATAAGGTGATCCCATAGTGAATAGTTTGTATTTCTTTTTTATATTTTTGTATGTATTTATTTTATGTTGTACACCTGTGCAGATTTTTAATTTTATAAGTATTCCCTTAAATATTTTGGATAACGCTATTCCAGTAGACTCCAGTGTCATAAAACAGCTTGCCCTAGTAGTATTCCCTTGTATGCCTTGTCTATGGTGGGTCCTAGATAGAGGACATCTACATCTCCACATTGGGCTGTTTGGGTTATCATAAGAGGATGGAACCTGTGGCCACCAAGGAGGAACTGATGAGGCTGTGACCGATATTGGTACTGACACTGGGAGTTATACAGTGAATGTGATCACACCCTGAGGCTCGATTGCCTCAGCTAAAGGTGAGTGGAACATCTACATTGTATCGTTTGGTGATTTCCATGGTGAAGGAAGTGAATATTAATAAATCCATGTGGTAAAGGTTTTGAAAGAAATGGTAAATTAAAAGTACAGTCTACACTTAGATTGTGTGCTCTTCTCCCTTTTTTATGTTTTTTGTAATATACGAGGCATTCTAGGAGTTTGTAAGGAATGGGGGAAGCGAAATGGGCAGGTAGTTTGAGAGTGCATTTGGGTCCAGGGAGGGGTTCTTTAAGATGGGTGTGATTAGTGCATTCTTCAAAGAGGATAGGAAGGTGGCAGTTGTCAGAGGATGAATATGTGAGTAAGGGTTGGAGTTAAGATTAAACATGTAAGGGAAACTTCCTCTTCAATTACGGGTGAAAAGGAGCTAAGTGTATGTGGGAGAGGTGACATGGCTAAGCTGGCTGGATGGGGGTGGGAGTGGAAGCGATGAGATTTAATGTCTGATAGAGTCAATTTTATCCTTGAAGATGGTTTGCGAGATCTTGGGCACATAAGTTAGTGGAAAGTGTTTGTATTGGTGGGTGTAGAAGAGATTTAAAGGTTGTGTTAGAGGAAATATTAGAGAGGAAAAGTATGACTGATTGGCCACGGAGAGCTATAAGAACAGAGAATTAATTTGTAGTGTGTAACATCAACTGAGGAGTGAGATATCCTCCAGTACCTTTCTGCAGTGAGTGAGCACCTTCGGAGGTATCACTTTTATATTGTAAGCCAAGGTTGTAATGGGGTTCTGCAGGGGCCCCATTTGAAGATGAATACGCCTTTGGAATGGTCGATAAAGTGTGCCTGGTTTGCAATCACACTCTGTGGACCATTCCAATGAAGTATTCATCTCCAAATGGGGCAATTATGGCTCTGCTGAAGGGCCTTCATGTGGTCAAATGACAGATATCTCCAGCTGTCACATACAGCAATATCAGTCTAACCATGAGGGTAGGAGGGATAGGACTAACATGGAAACACATCTTTTTACAATGCCTACAATATTACATCAAGGTGAAATTTACCATTGCCATCCCGTTACAGAGATAGTAATACTCAAAAAGTGAAAGGAAAAATATATGTTGCAAGGTTTCTCCCACGAGTAAAACAACGTTATGCCCACTGTTGAAAGGTGTTGTATTCAAAAAGGCTCACAGTTCAAACTTGAATATTTCAGGGGCAATATCCCAGTGGCCTGAAATTGTACAGTGGCGCTGTTGCTACACCATCCTATGGACAGCTCTGGTCCCGGGACCATGAATCTCCATAGGATGATGTATCAACAGTACCAATGTACAATTTCAGGCCACTGGGATTGTGCACCAAAGGAATTCAACCTGGAACTGTGGTACATTTTGAATGAAATGCCCTTCAGTAGTGGAAGTACCCTAGTTTTACTCAGGGGGATAAACCCTACAACATATTATTTTTCTTTTCATGTTATACATATTGATATCACTTTCATCCTATCATGGCTACGTTTACACAGTCTCATTTCTCCACACAGCTTACGGGCCTCCACAACAGCAGGAGCACGTGGAAGAGGATACCTCACCACACAGTGAGGAGAATACAGAGGAGGGGCCAGCCGCTGGCCACTGTACTCAGCACCCACACCTCCTCCACAGCTGTTTGCTACCCAACTGGCTGCACCTCCACCAGCTGTGACCCAACTGACTGCACCTCTACCGGCTCTGACCCAACTGGCTGCACCTTCACCGGCTCTGACCCAACTGGCTGCTCTATCACAGTACAGTGGCTGGATGCAAAAGGAGGAGAGGTGGATGCATCCCACCACCTCCAGGAGCTACTACCCTCCAGCAGCACCACCACCACCACCACTGAGGCAATGACTGCCAGGGACTGTGTCCACCACTCAACATGTGCCTTATTCCACACAGATGGACCTACCCTCCTGGATGGCTCTTCAGCATGGCCCCAGGTATGATCCCAGGTGGGGAACAAGCACATACCAGTAGCCAAGATATGACCCTTGGCCACTCGACTACCAAACCCTGGGCCTGATTGGGGAGCCCCAGCTCCCTCTACCAAGGGAAATATTTACTCCACCACCAGGACAGACATCACTGGGCAGCAGTGAGTCACTTGATGTGGTAGGCATACACCCATCATCTGCACCAGCCACTCCAACAGCTGTCACAGCAGAAGCAGCCACAGCACACATCAGCATCTCAGGACACAGCAGAAGAGGTCACAGCAGCAGCATGAATCCCACCAGCAGAGTCACTGGGCACATCCACCTCCAGCATTGCACAACTTATGAGGATGGAGGCGGAGTGTATGTCCCTACAGAGGAGGCTACTCTGGGCATGCCACAGGATCAACAAAAAAGTCACAACGAGCAGAAGGGAATCCAGGAGGAACACATCAAGAATCCACGCAGAGATACATGCCCTAGAGTTGGAGCACACAAGATTGAACACACAACTCCATCAGCACCACACAAGGATGATGGACATGCTGGGGCAGGTGCTGGTGGAGTTGAGAGACCACAACCGCAGGGAGAACCTGCGTGTAGAGAGAGAGCTGTGGTCCACAGAGGCTTCCACTGCACCCACCACTCCCTCCAGCATGACCCCTGAAGCCACATCTAGGGGGCAAAGGGTGACCAGGCAATCAGCCAGGGCATCCACCTCTGGCACCCAGTCTAAGGTTCCCCCAAGAAAAAAAATAAACTACCGAACTTGTCATGTTCCTCCTCAATAAACAAAACATTTTGCTTTTGAATCCTGTCTGATATGCTTTGTGTTTGGTGATTGCTTGGGTCTAGTTGTCTCCAATGCATTGCCAACAATGCAGTGAACACAACTTTTGCCTAGGTAACATGTCTATGGGATGTTACAACATGGGTTCACACACACACTGTTGTACAAATTCAACTGGCAATCCATCCCTGGAGCCTTATAACATGACAGTGTTATATGGCGATGTTGTGGGTTGAATTTGAACAATACATACCCCTTAGCACAACAACTGGTCCAACACTGCACATTCGTCTGCATCAATTGTTGTGTTTTAGGGGTTAATAAACAGCTATTTGACTTAGCAGAGAACTAACAAGCAGGACAGATGGAACATGCTGGGAAATAGTATTTGATTCACACTGTAATTGTTAAACTGACTTACTGGGGAACCCAATGTTCACCATAGGATTTCAATGTGTAGCACACACATTGAAATCCAGGGGCGAGCACTGGGTTCTCCAGTAAGTTAAGTTGTTGTTTTACTAAGGTTGTAACAGACTTCACCAGTGATAACATTTGTCCACTTGGTCTGGTTGTTTGTTGATGTAGCCCATGTACTGAGATATGTCAAACTAAAGCTATCTCAGAACATTGATTATATTGAGCAACACAGAAACTGTGGACGTGAAATCACTGGAATTATGTTCCCTGTATCACCTCTTTATCACTCCCAACACACATTAGTGTATCTCTGCCATCATCTGTTTGCATGAATACATCACAGAGTTCACTCACTGGAAGACAAGTAGTGGGCTCCTGTGATGTGGGTCATGCCTTCCCATGTATGGGGGATACTCTAGGCTTGAGTGTGGTTACACATTGACAGATGTGTAATCCAACATTTCTTCATACAGACACAGATTGAATAGTGATGGCTTTTCTTTATTGTGTCTCAGAGTACATTAGAACATCCATGTGTTTTCTGGGTATATTGCCAATATGCATTAAACACTTGTATGAGCACACTAAATGTACTTTGAAACTAAATCTTCATACTTTAGAAACACTACTGTCCTGCTCATGTGTTGTCAACAAGGTCTGACAACTCTGTAGATGAGCATTCTAACTGTGTCAATGATCCTGTGGGGTGGAACAGAACATCATGTGCGGTGTGTTTAGTGTGTTGGCACCAATTCACAGGACTGATGGATGACTTGCATAGATTGTTTGGATGCCTGTGTTATACTCACAGCTAAAGTGGTCCGTGATGAGCCTGTCTCTGATCTGCTCCCCTCACAGGGTCTCCTCAACATGGCCGATGTCCATAGGCACTTCAGGTATGGTGGGGGCTGGATATCATCCACCAGCCTGGTGTCCACTGCGATGTTGTGCAGTATTGCACACTCCATTATGATGTCACACACTTTTACAGGTGCATACTGCAGTGCTCCCCCCGAGTGGTCCAGACATCAGAATCGAGACTTCAGGAGGCCAAAGGTCCACTCATTGGTATTCCTCGTTCTGCCATGAGCCTGGTTGTATCTTTCCTTGGCATCTCTTTGGGGATTGGTGACTGGGGTCAGTAGCCAGGATTTGCATCCATAGCCAGCATCTCCTGTGTAATGTGAGTGACATGGTGAGACAGGGAGCACATGTTGTATGAATGATGTTTTGTGTGGTGGACATACTAGCTGTGGGTCAGGAGCATGCTGACCAGTGTTGTGTGTACACCTGTGGATGTGGTGTGATGTAGTATTGTGAACTCAACCAGAAGCCATCCCCCTGTATAAGTTCCATTTTCGAAGTCTCTGTGTACTGAAGAGTTTTGGAGAATCATGAGAGCTGCCAGGATATTTTGCATAGACGTTCAAAATCTTCATGTTGCTGTCACACACCATCTGCATGTTCATGGAGTGGAAGTTCTTCCTGTTGATGAACAGATGTGTGTCACATTCTGGGGCTTTGATACGGACATGGGTGCAATCTATAGTATGCCTCCCATTGCGTAAAAGCCCTGCTTGAGATGTATCCACTCCATGTCGGGGGTGGGGAAATGTATGTAGGTACTGACCTTGCTTTTGAGGGCTGGCAAGACCTGGGCCAGCACTCTGGGGAATGTGTCCTGTGACATGCTAAATGCGTAACCCTCAGTGGACTGGAAGGCACCACTTGCCACGAAGTGTATGGCACACAGGAGTTTTTGCAGGCCAGATAGGGCATGGTTGTGGATATAGATGGGATCCACCTGATCCTTGATGACCTCATACAAGGCAATGATGCTGTGTAGCCTCAACCTGTAGCGATCAATCCCGTCATCATTGGTCATTCCAAAGATGGTGACCCTTGGCCGGTACACCCTGGGCCTTGGTGGTCGTCTATACATCCTCTGCTGCTGCAGGGGTCCCCATGGCAGCTGGGGAGCGTCCTATTGCTGTGGAGCATCCTGTTGCTGCAGCTGTGCATCTGCAAGCAGGTGCTGCCCTCCAGGTGGTGATGGGCTCCTGTGTGGCTGTTGAGCCAGAGCCTCCTCACTTGCAACAGGTGAAGGCTGCTGATCAGGTGTGCCTGAGGCTTGCTGGTGTTCCTTAGCTCTCTCCCTTGCACACCTTCTCCGCAGTCTTCTCATCAATATGTATCCCAACATACTTATTACTCTCTATCTCTCTCGCTATCTCTCCCTGAGTCGAAAACAAGCCAAAAGTGAGTGTGGTGAGCTGTACCTTTAAGTACGTGGTAGGGCATTATGTAGGTGTGGTGATGAGGTAAGTGATGAACAATGGGAAGGTGTTTGTTGTCCAGGTAAGTGTTTGCTGGTGTGTCTGTGTTTTAAAATGTAGTGTGTTCTGATTGCTGTGTTTTTGTCAGTTGTGAGTGTGAAGCTGTGGGGTGCAGGTTGCATCTGGATCATGTGGTAATGTTGCATAGGTGAGCTTGTTTTGTATTGGCAGGTGTCCATGTTGTGTGATAACCCCCATTGTTCCGTGCCATGTTGAGCTGGTGTTTTTTTGGAGGTTCATTTTTTGTGTGATTTTGGCATTACACGGGTTAATTTTGCCATTTACATGCTTGTGCGGTATGCAGATTTTCTTTAATGGTGGTTTCTTTTTGACCGTTTAACAAAACTGGGTCTTAAGTTTAAGCCGTTAATGGAGCAGTAAACTTTTTTTATGAAAACACATATTTTACAAAGCATTTCCTGCTGAATAAAACAAGGTTACTCCCATCGCTGTCAGATGTTTTATTCAAAATTTATAGCAGTTTAAATAATCTTGAAATGAATTTACTGTGTTTACTTCCTGATTGTTCTAACTGACAGGAAGTGACAGGCAGTTTTTATCACATTCTATGGAGAACTGTATGTCTCTGACTTTTCTGAATTTCCTCTCCATTAGAATCAAACAGGAAATCTAATTAGAATGTGACCACTAGAGGGCACTGCTAATGTAAAAAAACATGGGTTTAAACTGTAATAACTCTGGAAATATAAATCTCTCTGCAGTGGGAGTACCCTTATTTTACTCAATAGAAAAATGACTACAATATATATATTTTTTCATAAAAAATGTTTACTGCTCCTTTAAGTGTATCTTTTTTCAGCCGTTAGTAGTACCGAACTTCTTTAAATGGCTCTGGGGAATCTTGTACTATGTGTCTCAATGCATGTCAATCTACTGGCGGTAAGGATTTATGAACTGCCATTAGCTGTTCTTAAGACAGGCTTACAACACGTTAACGCACCCGTTAGTACTTTTTTTTGCTAATGGCTGCCTTTAAATCTACCCGAAGTGTGTGGACTCCAAAGGTAGGGAAGGAGAGAGAGGGAAAAGAGGGGGTTAGCTGAAATGTATGTTTAAAGAAAAGCAGGATGACTACTCCACCCCTTGTCTGTTGCCAGGCCGAGGGGTGTGAGTGAATTGTAGGTCACCATGTTAAAGTGCAGCAGCAGAGGCAGTGTCTGATGATGTAAGCCAGGTTTCAGTGATGGCCAGTAGGTTTAGAGAGTGTGAAATGAAATCGTCAACAGCAGTTAGTTTGTTTCACACAGAGCGGGCATTCCAGAGACCAAAACAAAAGGAGGGGAGAAGGTTAACTAAAGTGGTATGGTTATTAGGTTATGTGTATTATGTGTGTGAATGGATGTTGCAGTACAAGAGGGAATGAAAGAGGGGCCTGGGTTAGGTGAAATTTCACATGCAGAAAGCAGAAGGAGAAGGGAAAGTGATATAAGGTAGGAGTGAGGCTTAAAGCAGCAGGTGTTTTTGCAGGGGTAGAAAGTGATGTTGGTGATAAGGAATGAAGGAATGAGAAGAGCTCATGGGGGCAGAAAAGTGGTGAGGGAAGAAGTGAGGGTGCAATGTGAATGAGTGATAGTTAATGTGAGAAAAGTAGGAGTACAGTCTATATAAGATTTATACAGAGGTAGAATATTTGCTCCCCATGCATCTATACCTCTATTTATACAGGACAAGACCCTATTTACTCTTGCAGCAGCTAAGTGACTGCATACTGCTGTGAAGTCTATTGTCCTCAGTACTCCTAAATCTTTCCTAAGGAATATTCCCCAAGTTGTTTCCCTCTTAGTGTATATGTAGCATGTTCAGTTTCTACAGCCCAAATACATAACCTTACATTTGTTTACATTAAATGTTATTCACTCAGAGAAAATACATCCAGCTCTGTATGTATTTCCTTACACTGCTTAGTGTCATCAGGAAAGACTGAGGCGCTACTTTAAATTCCCACTTCTAGATCATAATTAAATAAATTAAAAAGCATTGGGACAAGGGCTGAACTTTAGACCAACTTGAAAAAAGATCTATTTATAACCACTCTCTCATTTTCAATTTTAGCTAGCCAAATGACTTGTTTGCAGATTTTATTACCGACTTTATATTTTATTAAATGATGCATCTGATGAGTCTGACTTAAACACTTTAAAGGGATAGTAATACTTCGTTTTAACTTTATTTTATTTTGTAGGCATTACAAAAACATGAAGAATGATATAAGTCTTATCTCTCAAACCTTTATGGTTTATGAGATATTCACAAGCAAAGTTTCCCCTCCCGCCCCTTTTACCTACTGTAAACAATCTCTTCTCAGATGTGGAATGCAGTCCATAGACTGGACAGATAACAGAAGGGGACACTCTTATTCCTTTGAAAACAATGAAATCCCTGCCCCCTTGACAAGCTTTTCAGGTTTTTTCGTTATCTTAATTTAAGATTGTCCCTCTCTGCAGTCTACCTGGCCACCTCTCTTCTGCCCTGGCTGAGCAGTATTACATCAGTAAAAGGGGCAGGAGGGGGACACTTTGCTTGTGAATATCTCTTAAACCATAAAGGTTTGGGAGATAAGACTTATATCATTCATCATGTTTTTTTAATGCCTACAAAATAAAATAAAGTTAAAACGAAGTATTACTATCCCTTTAAAAGCCTGATTCTTATTTCTCATTCCTTGCAACCCTCATTATTAACCACATTGGTCTTAATTTGCTCCTCTTGTGCTTATGCCACAATGGTATATATTGAGGCGTATTTTTGTCTAAGAGCATTTTAAACAAATTTCATGATTCCTGGGCATTTTTATCTTTTGAAGATTACATTCCACTGAATATCCTTTAATACTGCTTTTAGATTTGTAAAATTGTTTTTTAAAATTGAATGTTTTGGTTAAACCCTTGATGTTTATCACAGTTCCCGTGTTTCCCTGTCAATCTTTGCTGGGTTGCTTGTACATTGGAGGAAGCTGATTGGCCCGCCCAGAATGTTTCTTTATCACTGGGCTCTGGGCACTTGTCAGTTGCCCTTTCGTGGTGTTCCTGAGCCTGCGCCTTGTTGCTGTGTTGCTGCTTTCCGGTTTACCGACTCGGCTAGTCTGACCATCCCATTGTTCCTGCTCCGTGATTGACCCGGCTCTGGCTGACGTTCCTGCTCCGTGATTGACCCGGCTCTGGCTGACGTTCCTGCTCCGTGATTGACCCGGCTCTGGCTGACGTTCCTGCTCCGTGATTGACCCGGCTCTGGCTGTCGACTCTATCTCCAAGTACCGATCCGGTTCCGGTTGGGCTCCAGTGCTGCATCTGTTCCTGTGTGTTCCAGGTCGCCGGCTGGCAACATTCTGAACTGTGTTTGTGTTGCTCTGACTAATCCTCTCTCGAGTATTGGACCATGCCTGAGCCTGTTCCTTTACACTGCAGTACCAGTACCCGTGTATGACCAGTTTTAACCCTTGCTGTGCCGGTTGCCTCTGATTTCTGAGCCTGTATTCTTACTTGCCAAGCCAGTGTATTCCTTACGAGCCTGTTAACACTGAATGTGCCTACCTGACCAGACCTTCCTAGTGCACTAGCAGAGCTGTAGCCTTTCCGGTGCCGTTACACCACTACCACGCCGGCTGGCGTTGTACCCTCCATTTGCTCTTGCTGTTTGTGCTCCATTGGACACCGGTGTGGTGTTCCGGTCCAGGTCACCTTTAGCGCTCATTGTGTTACTACCGTATTTCCATCCGTTGGCTCACTATCGCTTGTGCAGTATTCATGCGCTTTGGCACCCAAGGGCTGCGTACGGCTCTCCTCCCGTTGGCATAAGCAGGGTTATATCCGTGACAAGGTTAAGGGCGATTCCGATTCTGGTCCATCTACTGGCAGTGACTCTCTCCAGATTACTCCACTAAGGTGGTATAGGCTCGGTCCTGGGCATTTGTTGGTCAATCTGGGCGTTCATTTCCAAAGGTTCTGAGAGTGATTAGTTCAGTCACACAATACACCCTTCTCTTCATCATCTAGAGACTGATATCTATTCTGGGCGTTGGCCAATCAGTGAACTTGTCTTGTTCATTTTCTCCACATTTAACCCTGTGTTTGCTTATCTGTACTTTTATTCTGTAGACATATTTGGGCCTGTATCACAGTTACCATTCTTGCCCCCCAGGGGCGCTGTTCTTTCATTTTTAGTTTCAATAAAACTGTGTCAGTGTCTGAGTGTCAGAAAACCGTAACAATGTTGGTGTATGGGAAACTTGCAGCATTCTGTTCCTCTGCACATTGTTCCTTCACATGTGTTAAGAAAATCTGAGAAAAAAAAACCTCCATTTTCCTGCACATGTACACATTTTGGGGCATCTTCCCATAACAATCTTAATCCTTTAAGGACCAGAGGGGTAGGTAGCAGGATTCTTTCAATACATTATGCTCCTCTCTAGTTTTTAAAAGGATAATGATGGTGCAACTGATGATGGTATGCATTAAACTCCCCTACATACGCAGAGATAATTGGCTTAGTTTTAAAGTTAATACATAAGCACATATAAGCTTCCCTACAGAATCACACATTACACCAAGTGAATTTGTGCATTTTGTCCTCTATGGGATAAGCAGTTTTCTCATACAAAAGAATTTATTGCATGTAACACCATCTGCAAAAGAAAAAATAAATAACAGGTATATAGAACATAACTTCAAAATACCATGTTCTGCTATGTCACTGAAAGGGTACCAGAAATTATTGCTTTTTTTCAGACCTTCATTCCTGAAAACAACTGCTACTGTTGCTGCTGCTACTACTACAACAACAACAACCACTGCTACTACCAATACTTCTACTGCTACCATTACTACTAATACTATTAGTGCCAAATGTTCTGGATTTTCAGGGAATGACAAATGCAGCTCCAACATTTAAGCCAAATTCATCCTTCTGTTATTTAGAACTTAATATGCAAATTTAACAGAAAAATAGGTTTTAAACTGTAACTACTATGGCAGCATGACCACAATAGTAGCATGATAGACAGAGACAAAATAGCTCTGTATCAGCAGTTTAAAAAAAGTCAGACATGATATTGTTAACAAAATGTACAAAGAGCTCTACAATGCTATCTTTGAAACCTAATCTGTTTCAGTTGATACCTTCCTTCTGGGTTTGACAAGTTAAACACATGTGCAGTACAGAGCTATATTAACTTTAGTCAATAGAATAAAGCATCTGGACCTGATGACATACACCCACGTGTACTTTAGGAGCTTACTGCATTAATAACAAAGTGAGTATGTTTTTTTTTTATTTATTCATTCATTTTTATCACACATGGTGTCCTGTGTCTGTAGGAAAGCAGGTGTAGTGCCAATATTAAAAATGGGACAAGATTTAATCCTGCAAATGACAGACCTTTAAATTTGACTTTCATGGTGGGTAAGATATTAGAAAAATTGCTGATAAAACTGTGTGATGGCCAAAAACATTATTAGTAACAGCATGATTTTATGAAGAATAGATCAGATAAAACTAAATTTCTCTAATGCTGTGAATGGTAAGTGGTAACTTGGTAGCTGTTTATGTAGTGTACTTGGATTTTATGGAATTCTTTTGATAACTGTGTCTTACAACAGGTTACTGCATAAATTAAAGAGCTAGTAATGCTTATTATTGAAACAATTATACTGCAAGGTTTATCCTGCTGAGTGACACAAGGGTATGCCTAGAGCTTAGCTGTGCTTTATTCCAAAGTTATTGCAGCTCAAATGTTCACATTTTTGGGTTATGTACTTCCATGGATTGAAATTTTATGGTGGTACTGAAGAGCTGTGGTCAGATAACCACAAACCTCTATAAAATGCTGTAACAACAGCACCACTATGGAATTACAGGATCCCAAAATATCAAGTTTGAGCTGTGATACCTTTCGAGTATTGAGAGTACATTTGTTTTAACCAGCAGGATAAATCTTGCAATATATATTTTTCAATATTAAGTGGTACTATCAGTTTAAAAGGCTAAGACTTGAGAAGTGATATTGGTGAATGGATAGACAACTGGTTAAATGCTATAATGCAGAGAGTTGTTGTAAATTAATTTTTATAAATTTAGTCTAAAGTTGTAAGTACAGTGCTTTGGGGTTCAGCCCTGGGCCCAAAGCTTTTTAATTTTGTTATATGTGATTTTGAAATAGGTATTGAAAATAGTGTCTCTTTCTTCATTGATGACACTAAACTATGTAAATAAATGCATGCAAAGAAATATGTTTTACCTCTACAGAAAGGCTTACATAAACTGAATGAATGGGTAGAAAAGTGGCAGTTGATAAGCTTAAATATAGATAAATGTAAGACTATGCATTTTGGGTCTAAAACTAAAATATAAACTAAATGAGAAACTATTTGGATAATCCTTGTTAGAGAAATATTTGGGAGTGCTAACACTAGGCCTATATTCAAGGTCAATGCAAAGAGCCCTTGAGAACAAAGATGAACAAAAATTAAGGATGCCCTCTTGATGTTTTCTCAGCTCTTCAGAAAAGGACTTGAGCAAAACTCAAGCCACATTTGTTAAGACTTGAGGAAAGGTGCTTGCGATAAAACAAATACAAGAATTTTTACAGTAATGGTGGTAAATTAATATAATTATAATGAAGATGCTTTTAAAACCTATTGGATACCTTTGTAGCTCAAAACAATATATATACTTATGACAGTTGGCTTAAATGCAGATAAGATGTTGATTCTGGGAGATATCTGAGAGATTTTTGAAATCTGGAAAGAATGTTTACCCACTTTAGGCTTAACCCCTCAAGGACTAATGATGTGCCAGGACAATCATGGCAGCTCGGCACTTAAAGGGATAGTATTACTTCAAAATTACAATCCCTCATATTGTAGCCCATAAAAAACTGAGTTAAATGACACCAGCGGCATCTCTCAAACCTTTATGGTTTAAGAGATAGCCGCTTTCAAAGTTTCCTCTCCCCTGCTGTCAGCGTTCTGCTGCCAGCAGGGGAATCCGGTCCTGGGACAGGCGGAGGCTCTTAAACAGAGCCGATATCTCGTTATGGAAGGAAAAATGATTAACTGAAACAGTCTTCTACGTGTGCTTGGTTACCAAGCACAAAGAGAAGCCTGTTTCAATTAATCATTTTTCCTTCCATAACGAGATATCGGCTCTGCTGAAGAGCCTCCTCTTGATTCAGAGACCGGATTCTCCTGCTGGCAGCAGAACGCTGACAGCAGGGGAGAGGAAACTTTGAAAGCGGCTATCTCTTAAACCATAAAGGATTGAGAGATGCCGCTGGTGTCATTTAACTCAGTTTATTAAGGGCTACAATATGAGGGATAGAAATTTTGAAGTAATACTATCCCTTTAAAGACCAGAGACGGTACTGGCACATCATGGAATTATGGGTTCCCTGCACAGAAAAAAAAAATGACACGCGGTCCTTAATTGCTGGACACGCACTGCATGGCTGGTTATTAAGGGGTTAATTAGAAATTGCTTCAACAGGATTTTTTCCTTTGTCTGGGTCAACAGTGGTGATATGACTAAGGATGACCATGATGGTCACGTCTTTATACTGACTCATTAACTCTGTTACTACTATGTAAATAAGCAAAGGTGTACAAATTTTTATTCAATCTAGAAACACTGGCCATTTACATTCTCTATTTAACTAATATTTGTCATGTGCATTGAGCTCCAATGTATTTATCTATCCTCTTGGAAGAATTAATCTCATCATTACCTCTGTCTAGTTTAGGAACTTGATTTATAGTTGAAGTCAAATCTAGAGTAGTTAGGCTGCATGAAATGAACTGCTACAGTGTTGCTCTTACCTTCGCCAGTGCTGATATCCCTTATATGTTGTATATATGATTCTTACTCTAGCAGCCCTAATCATGCAACTGGCATGGGTGAACAAAGGAATACAGCCATGTCATTACCAAATGTATTTTAACAGTGTATTTCCTTGTATAGACTTTCCAGTAGATCTGTCAAAAACTTTATAAACAAACATATTACTTCTTTTTTTCATTTCTTTTTTTGTGGTGGAGGACCCTTTCCTTTTCAGTTATTTTGACCATTTCATTATCTCTCTCAGTCTCTTCTTCATCAGTGTCAGAAGAAGAGGAAGACATATTATAAATCAACATAATCACCATCAATATATCAGGAGCAGCATCTGCTTCCTCCCCACTACTTTTATATTATTTTAGGTTTACAAGAACAGTTTGTGTTGCACATCATTGTCATTGTCTGATGCAGCAGTTAGTCTCACTTTTAAATTCAAAGTCCACAGTGTTAATTTTTACAATAAAGTAGAGGATAGATCTGTTATCATCAGAGTCAACAGGAAATTGAATCAAGCATGAAGTGCTCAGCTCCATGTGCAATAATATAGTCAGCCACACCACAATTTGAGTTTGTTGTTCTCTGTGTGGATGCAGGAGTAACTGCTGTCTGTTGTCTTTAATGTGTGGTGTATTATAGCTCACTCAGTCTCAGTTGTGTCTCAGGCTCAGCCAGATCAGGTAGGAAGGATCACATGCCTGTCTATCTGTCACTGTCACTTATCACTCAAAAACATGTGGATGGAAAATATACAAGGCTTCTTGATTTGTACAATGTGAAATAGTTTTTTAACTCTCTATTATTCTTCCACATCCACACTCCCCGCATCACACTTGTCCTGAAATTAGCTGGCCACTACCAATAGTCCTACCAAGCAACTCAAGCTCCCTCTCCATGCCTGTCTGCATATACACTAGCTAGCATCAAAAATTAATCTGCTTTCGCTATCTCTCCCAAGTACAGATTGATAACATACAATAATCTGAAGACTTAACATAAATTAAATACATGGGGCAAGTTATCCATGTATGGGGTTTATTATTATTATTATTATTGATTTTAATGCAATGAGAAAAACAGGCACATGTGAGAAATCTTCACTTTTCATGAAATTTCCTTCTTTTGAAACAAAACATTCAAGTCATCCCTAGTGAAGATAAGTAAGTGGAGGGAAGTACATAAATTAGGCTATAAAGAAGCCATAGGACATGAGATGTCTTTTTCTGGTTTGTAGAAATCCAAGAAAAAAGATAAGGGGTATAGGCAGAAGAAGACAAGTTGCATGGAGATATAATGCAGCTGATTCTGTTCACAGGTGTTGGTGTCAGGCCTCTGTCTCCATAGGAGGGCATACATTGTCCTTCCTTTACAGAGTTTAGTTGTCTTCCTGCTGTTCTCCTAACTCATGTGCAACCCACGACAATTTACTAGTTCATTTTGTTGAACTGATGTGACTGCCTGTGAGGTTTCCCCAAGGGTGCTGGTGAATTTATGGGTTAGGCAGTCAGCTGAGGCAGATTATGGGCCAAGTTAGCAACACAGGCTGAGAAAATGCCTGGCACAAGGAGATTAGGAAAACACAGGTAGGGGATGGGTGAAATTGTGTGGCTCAAATGTGATCAGAAAAAAAATGGTACTTCCCACTGAACAGGAAATAATAAAAAGTTCCGATTTTCCACTTTTTTCCTCCTTGCTCATTGCATTGAAATCACTGGTAGGAACGTATTTTCCCCCACGTGGAAAGCTGAAGTTTAGTTTAGGGAGAATTTTGGGCAGGGAATTTTCCTCTATGTTAGAGGAATCTGTGGGGCTTTGCGGGCATGTGAAGGGAGAACAGAAATTTGATAAAAATACGACAAAGTCTTGTTTGACTTAGGTGAGACAGGCAGGTGAATCAAGTTCCTTTCTGAGCTGGCTGAGCCACTATGATAGATATACTTTACAGATTAACACTCAAGAGACAGACAAGTACAGCTGATACTGACTCCTACAACACCAGTAGTGGGACCATCATACCAACATATTACTAAGGTATATCCTTATCCTGTACTATAAAAAATTAGGAGACTGCAGTGACAGTGGGTGAAAGAGAAATCCTCCTGACATTAGGAGGGGCCAAAACACTTGTAGGGAGTGTGTTATTTCTTTTCTTTGTGACAGAAAAGAGCAGTTTATATAAAAAAAAAATATATATATATATACAGTATGTATTTTGACTGGTAAGTAACAGAGACTGAGACCCTGATGTGAGCTGTGATTGAAGCTAACCATGACAGATACTACAGCCAAAGATTCATATAGTATTTTGCATAGGGCAAGATATCATCACACACAGTTATGTTATGTACGTTACTGTTAAGATCCACTTTTCTTGAACATGTTCATCAAATGGACTAGGGAGAATGATGTTGGAGCAGTGTATGGAGGTGGTAGTAAAGTAGTAGTCCAAAAACTGGCTATAGCTATACTTCACTCACAATACTCAAAAGTACTGGGCTCCTAGGAAGCATGTCAAAATGTATGTTTTAAGGAATACTAATTATACAAATTATTATTAGCAAACTACTAAAATAGTGATGGTGTGGCTCTTACGTGCATAAGGTGACTTTTTTCTATAAAGAAACAGATACAAGCTTAATTTGTGATAATACTTTTACTGTGAATACTGTAAAATGTATTAGCATTCCTTATTTTACTGACATATTTCCATGAACTGATATACAGATACCTCCCAATTAATATTTTAACAATAATAATGTCAGTAAATTTACTGAAGGTTTTCTGACCATATAATGAGTATACTCTTTGCGTACTTTGTATACGAGGCACTTCTAAATGTGAAGTGTTATTAGCTTGTTATCATTTTCTTAAGGTCTAATAAAGTAGATGATAGACTTTATCAAACATGCTTTAGTTAAAATTAATGTTGCAAGCAGACAACATAGACCGGTGAAAGTACTAGGTTTAAAGCATTCAACAGTTGTGGATAACATTGTCTAGGATGGCAAGTAGTGGAAAGTATAACCATTTCAAATGCATTTGAGAGTGTTTTGTGGAAAAGGAAATTGAAAGACAGATGCAAAAAAGGAAAAATAGATGGAAAATAGAGTAAATATAATTGTGAACACGAATCACAAAGAATAAGATTGAGTATATCATTTTTTGTATGTATGAGTGGGATTCTGGGTTGAAGGTGGCCTATTTAGGGAAAGTATAAACAATTCCTTACATTCATTATTTGCACGAAACATTCCATTTCAGAAGACTCAAAAATGTCTTGAGATATAGGTATTTTATTTCCCTTGTTAAGCAATTATATAGCAATAAAAGTGATCATGTGAATGATCAGACTTTTTTAAAACGCAGACATGTTTTAATTCAAACATCTGTCAAACAGATTTTTAGCCTATAGTGGAACAATGTATTAGAACTTTGACAGGAGTCAGGACTGCTGGATTACTCTCTCACTCTTCCCCACTGAATCTCTCCACACTGCCTTCCAGGACTTCCCACTGCTGCCTTTTCTCTCCCCAGAAATACCACTTCCACCTCCTCTATTCACAGGGTCCCAACTGATGCTTATATTATCTCCACTGCTATATTATGTCTGCTGCAAAGGGGCCTGTTCTTACCTGTTCTTTCAGTTTCTGGTCCTGTCCTATCTGATACACTCAAACACCTTGTCTCTCCCCCTCTAGCTGACCCTCCCTCTTCCCTTCCCACCTTGATCATACATTTTGAGTCAGTTTGGATGAACCGACAATTTTCTCTAGAAGTGATCCTCAAAACAATTAGTAAAGGTTTCAGTTTCTCTATTGCTAAGGGATGAACAACATTAAAAGATAGAAGGGTGTGTTTGATGGAGGAAATAGAATGTTAGAGTGATTGGATACTGAGCAAAAATGGGCGATAAATGATAAGAAAGTATGTTGAAGAGACTTGGACCAATAAGACCAATGAGGACATGAGAGAGCATGGGATATAGAAAATAGTTTTTAATAGGAGGTCTGGTATGATTACTTTAGTAGGATAATTCAAAACATATAAAGCACACATATGTCTTTATTTGGAAAAACAAATCACACAAAACAAGTAACAAAGTATACACATTTGAGTTTCAACAAAAACATTCTTTAATGGTATGAATCTTTAAAAAACAGTTATATACACACACATTATATATATATATATATATATCTTCCATTACAGAACCTGTGGCCAAACTTCATCAAGTTACACGTGGCTCAATGTGCAAGGAAACCAGTGGAATTCCTTGCACATTAGCCTATCACCAATCAAGCAATGGCCTGATTTTATACAACAATGGGGGTGAACATGTGCATACACATATGTTGCATGTATATATATGAGTGTATTACTGGAATGGCACTATTTACATAATTTGTTCTCATATTTCGCTGTTTCCCATGGGTAAACGGGAAAATACAATAGATCATTGTATAGATCAAGGATTCTTTCAATGATCACATTAACGTGCGGGTGAAAAAGAGTATTTTTGATACATTGCTCTTCCCACACTTTAATGAAACAGAAATCCATGAGTGGGAAAAGCAGTGTATTTTGCACTTCTCCAGCACTTTGCCAACATCATTGATGGATTATTTTTCTCTTGTTTAATGGCAAAAAACATGGTTGTTTGCTACATTTATTGTAATGGGATCCATCAACTTGAAACTGGTGGATATAATTGATGCATCTATAAAGTTCACACTTTATAAACAAAATATGTCCAGTATGATCTGGCTATTACTGAATAGACAAAAGGCTAATGTGCATGGAAATCCTTTGATGCAATTAGCAGCTTGATGAATTTCAGCCCTAGACTTAGGGATAATAATGTTTCAAAATAAAAGTAGCTCCAATTAATTTTCATAGTATTTGGGCCATTGAGAGTGTTATTTCAATATTGTCAGAGTTGTAGTTCAAGAGTAATTGAATGATAAAGTTTCCCCTTCCCACTCGTTTCACATAGTGTAAGCCACCTCCCCTCAGTTGTGGAATCTGGTCCTAAGACCAGACAGCTCACAGCAAGGGACAATCTTCTTACTGTGAGAACAATGAAAGCCCTGCCCCCTTGATAGGTTTTTTCAGGTTTTTCCCTTATGCTAATTGAAGATTGTCCCTCTCTGCAAGCCATCTGGACACCACCTTTCTGTTCTGAGGTGAGTAGTGTTACATCAGTAAAAGGGATGGGAAGGGGATTCTTTATCATTCAATTACTCTTGAACTACAACTCTGACAGTATTGAAATAACACTCTCCATGGCCCAAACACTATGAAGATTAATTGGAGCTGCTTTTCTATTGAAACATTACTATCCCTTTAAAGCTAAGCTATGGCCAGATACTGTTCAGTAATTGGTGATGAGGTGAAAGGCTAATGCACATGAAACGCCTCTGATTTCAATTTGTTGCTTAATGAACTGTGTCACATGATGAAGCACAGATGACATCCACCATGACTCCATATTAGGGATGAAAGAAACTCTTCACCACAAAACTGAAATGGAGAAAAATGGCAATTCCCGCAGAATTGGGCTTTTTTTATAAAAAATGCAGATTTTCAGCATTTTCCTTCCTCAGTGCATTGAAATCAATGGTAAGACTGAATTTCCCCAAGTATCAAGTTTCCCTTCTTTTCCCATAGGCATAGTTTAAACAGGGGGTCAAGTTCCCGTAGCATTCCATTTCTGAATCTGTGAGGGACAGAGAAAGCAGAACCATTTTTCTGGTCAGAATAAGCAAATAAATTAAAAATTGATTGTAGTTTAGGGAGCATTGCAGGCAGGAAATGTGATTTCTGTGTTTGGGGAGTCTGGGGACACTCTGGGGGAGAGGAAGGGAGAAATGAGGTTTACCCAAAATACCTCAAAATCTTGTTTGATTGAGAAAAGAAGCTGTGATACAAGTTCCTTTCTGATCTGGATGTTATCTATGTGTTAGGGGAGTCTGTGTGTGTGTGAAGGGAGCAAAAGAGATTTAGCCAAAATAACCCAACATTTTGTGTGACTGACCGGAAAGACATAGGCAGCCATGATCCAAGTTCCTTCTGGTCTGGTTGTTATCTCTGTGTTAGGGGAGTCGGGGGGGGGGGGTGAAGGGCACAAAGGAGATACAGTTAGTAAAAATGGCTAAAAAAAAGTCAAAATAGTTTGACACAGGTAACAGGGAGATTGACGTGAGCTGGAAGTGAGACAGATTATGATGATCCTTCTCCTCTTGAGGATGCAGTTTGTCAGTTCCCATAAAAAGTTCCACCACCACCAGAAATATAAAAAAAATGTAAGAACACTGAAGATGACAATGAGTCTCATTCTAGTGTTGATGGCTTGGTGTAGCAGTTCATCTAATTGCTGCGCCTAACAACAAAAGTAAAAGCACCAGTCCTAACAACGCTGAGGAGGAGATAGTTGCTACCATATACCACTATTGAGACCACTGATTAAAGTTTATGAGTAATATAGTAATAATGGAATGTTAGCCCATTAAGGACCCATGAAGTATTTGAGTATTAGGGACGTATATATGTGCCATCTGTTAACAATGTTTATAGTTGTCTCTTCGTATATATATTTTTTTTTTTTTGGTAAATATATGTTGATATGTACCTAATTTATTATATTTCTTTACTTGATAGGAATAGAAGGGTGAAAGAGTTTGTTTTTGTTTTATACATATAATTTATACACTATTATTTCCTTGCTTGACTCACAGTAGCCAAAAACATTTCCTACTAAACTTAGGGCTAGAAATATACTGTGTTATATAATAGCGTGCACAATAGTAAGTAATAGTATTCCTTTTCTCTAGCGTTGAACTACCGGACCAAATCTTCTAAGGATCAAGCCGTTTCCAATAATACTGTTTGTGATAATATGCACTGGGCTCAAGAACAGCATTTCGCTGGCGGGCGTTGAGTGCTGTATACGCAAGATTGTAAAGTAAAAGGAATAGATAATGTGAGTGGATAATTATTCACTATTAGTTTGTTGTGACCATTTGAAACTGAATGTTTGTTTCCTGTATGGCCTTTGATCATTTGAGAGAGGAACGCAGCTAATTGGAGGAGGACGGGCAACACTAAAAGGAGCGATCGTGTGTTGGAACCGATTGGTGATTTGAAACATCCACGAGTATAGATCTTGATATTGGCCTGAGGAGAGAGAGAATTGGATGGGCTTTCTGGCTTGTTGGAGATCGATTAAAGCAGCGCAACTGTAAGTGGATACTAGAAATAGAGGTATTATACATGGGGGATATAGCTTCTAAAGTCCTATTAGCATACTAGTTTTATTTCCCCCCTTTCTGCCCACTCACAGGCAGAGTCTGCCCCTCTACCTCCTGACCATGCTCAGGTTCCTCCACCATATCTTACTGCTACTCACTCACATTATGATCTCTTTCACCTACAACACCCACCTCCAATTGTAGTCTGAGTTCTGAATCCTCACTCTCCCATTCCATTTCTTCTCCCACACCATGCTCATATGGTGTAACAGCTTACCTTGGTTTCAGCGCCTCCGCTTCAGGAGATGCTCTAAATGACACTTCGGCATCAGCGGCCGTCCATGACCGCACAGATGATGCAGGATTATGGCAGCGGTTGGACGCATCAGAGCAAGATGCGTCATCCGGAGGCTTCAGAGTGAAGCAGGCCTCTGTTTTATGCCATGCTTCCTGTAGTTTCCTCCTACCTACTTCCTTCCTCTGAGCCTGCTCCTCCTACCTACTTCCTGAGGAGGGGTTTAAAGGGCAGTCTGAGTCCTGACTCAGCTGCCCTTGCGTTGTTGTTCAAAGCAGTTCTGTTACCTTGGGCTCTGTGTATGACCTGGCTTGTCTTCCATCCAATCTGGTGCTGACCTGTGCCTCTGTCTGACTACTCTTTTGTGTTATCCTTATAGTGGACACCCATTCTGGTGCAGACCTGTGGCTCTGGCTGACTATCTGAACTGTGTATGACCTGGCTTGTCTGACAACCCTCTCTGGCGCTGACCTGTGGCTCTGCCTGACTATTCTTTTGTTTGTCCCCTGTACCTAGAAGACACCCAATTTGGTGCGGGCCTGGGACTCTGGCAGACTAGCTCTGATACTGACTGCAGGTGTGAGTCAGAGATAC
Organism: Rhinophrynus dorsalis; assembly: GCA_037306005.1. Lineage (NCBI taxonomy): Eukaryota > Metazoa > Chordata > Amphibia > Anura > Rhinophrynidae > Rhinophrynus > Rhinophrynus dorsalis. Next base: position 234,781,233 of record CM074718.1, on the reverse strand, counting down.
GCTTCCTTATACTGACTGCAGACGTGAGTCAGAATTCTCGCTACCTCGGATCAAGACTTTGAGTTCCGGTTCCTGTTTCGTTCCTGTTCCAGCTTCTGGTTCCTGATGAGACTACCAGTGGCTCCAGCCTAGTCTCCAGCAGTGTGGTCAATCTTGGCAGTCTACTATTCCTGATAGCAGCGCTTGCTGACTGTGACCATCTGCTTGTTCTTGCTATTTTGCAAGTGTGTATTACCTTTGTTATATTTTAATAAATTGCATTTAACTATACCGTACTGACTCCTGTAGTTTTCTGGGGACCGTGACATCTGGTAAAGAAAACATTGACGTGCAATGAAAGACTCTGAGGAATCACCCTTGCTACTGTCTAGGTGGTTTGGTGAAAATGATGGGGCACCTGGTGTCACCACCTTTGTTGGTGCAGGTGACACTGGCTGGGGCTCCTTTGCAGTGCTGCTGCTGGAGGTGGCAGTAGCAAAGGCAGTGCTGCTAAAAATTGGTGCCTCCATCAAAAGAGAGATCACCCCAATTTAGTTAAGGCTTCTGCCCCCCTGATAAGGATTATTCTCCAGTTGCTTCCTGGCCCCTTCAAGTCTTTTTGGTAGACACTGAGCAAGTATCTTATTATAAATATATAGTAAATTGTATAGAAGAATAAGTAATATAAATATTATAAAAAAAGTTAAAGATAAAAAAATTATAAAAAAACAAAACAAACAAAATGCCACTAATTCTACATACTTCACTGACCCTTGATATACTAACACTAATGGAATCTGAATGACCCTCACTGCCCTAACACTAACTCACACAATCAGAGGGTCCCTCACTGCACTAAAACTAAATCTTACTTGACTGACCCTCACTAACCTAACCTTAAGTGACACACACTTCATAAATTGCAAACGTTATTTTTTATCATCTCTCTCCTAAATCACCTCTACTCCTTTCTCACTATTAACAAACCCCTCATTGAAGTGTGGGAATTCTCTGCTTTTATAGTAGATGCCAGTGGATTTTTTTTTTCCTATGAGGCGGGAAATTTCCACCTCAAAAACTAAATAGCAGAGGGAGGCAGAAAATTCATTCTTTTTAATTCAATTTTCTGTGGGAAAAATGGGAGTTTTCTCCCATCCCTATTCAATATACATTGGATCCATTTCAAACATAGTACAGAACTGTGATCTATATAAGAATAAACTTAAAAAAGATTATTTGAATTTGTCTATCACAAATACAAACACAGTAAAATAATGAATGTAATTTGCAGTACATGGAGAGAGTCACCAAATCACAAAATTTGTGAATGATAGAAAATAATAGCACACCTACATAAGTGACACTTATTCCTTTCAATAACAAATGGTTAAGAAAACGTATACAATATATACAGAAAAAGGATAAAGGCAAAAAAGGTTTTATAAATTCCCAACTGGGAACTAACAAAGTAGAGGGGCTGCTACTTTCCTCCAGGCCCAATAGCGTAAAGGACAAAAACCAAAATCCCAAAAGATAAGAACAGAGTGTTCCTATTCTAAATAAACAGTACATATATAAAATATCAATTTAATAAATCTCCAAGCATACAATACATATATAAATAGTGTAATGAAATAAATAAAGGATTCTATATATAAAAATACATATCATGTGATGTCACCAAAACCAATAATAAAAATAATGAAATGTCCCCGGAATCATTAAGACATACTAAAATATTAACTGCTTACAATGATATCCTCCAGCAGTGGGCAGGGTAATGACTTTAGGTGTTAGTGTTCTAATATTTCACCTGGACCTTTGGTGGTGCGAATCCCCAAACAGGGGTAGGGTAAAAGTGGGCAGAGGTAGATGGTATGGTGGTAATAAGTCTCTCCCGTCTTCCTTTATAGGCACTATAGAAAATAAGCCAGTAGTTTCCCCTAATCGACATAACTGTCACAGTGGTCACTCACCTCTGCCCGCTGTGAGAGTTATTACCACCATACCATCTACCTCTGCTCACTGTTACCCTACCCTGGTCTGGGCAGGCGCACCACCAAAGCTGCAGTATTGTTGTCACAGGACAGTAGAGTTTACAGGAGAACATAAGAGTGAAAGCCTTGTTATCACTATCACCATCTTTTTCATCCAAGGTACAGGTGCAATATTAGAAGACTAACACCTACAGTCATTACCCTGCCTGCTGCTGGAGGCTATCATTGTGAGCAGTTACATGTCTTACTGATTCCAGGGACATTTCATAATGAGACTGGTTTTTTGAGGGGAAATTTTCATTTTTGTTATTATTTTTTGGTGACATCACATGATATGTATTTTTATATATAGTATCCTATATTTATTTCATTACATTGTTTGTATATGTATTGTAAGTTTGGAGATTTATTAAATTAATAAACAATAAATATGTGATTTTCAAAAACACATATTTGTTATGGAATGACAGCTCCCTAGAGCACATGGATGCTTGAGAGGTTTTTAACACATTGCTGCACAATTGCTTTTGTAAACTCACTATCATTCAAGGGAAACTCAACAACGAATTAAAATATTCAGGAAAAAATCACTTGAATGGTTTGGGCTTATTTATTTATTTAGCCATTTCCCTGCTTTATGAAATTTAGCCTAAAAGGATGAAGCACAGATGGCATTTAACATTATTCAGTTTACACTGGATCCATTTTAAACAAAGAACAGAACTGTGCTTCATATAAGAATAAGCTTAAAAATATCTGTTGCATGTGTCTATTACAAATACAAAAACAGTCAAATAATTAGTCACTTACAGGACATATACATTTGAAAATGATAGCATTCAAAGTATTGAGTTAAAACTGAAAGTAATGTAAATATCAGGAAAATCACTTCAAAGATTCAAAATGGATTAGGTTTATTTTTATCCTTTACAAAAAAGACAGACCTGCACTCCAATATATACTGTGAACATAAGTGCCCTGTATTTAGCATATGTAATAACTCTTGGTAAATCTAGGTGAAAATAAGTGAGAATTTTGTCCCACAAATTGGACAATCTGTATGTATATATATTTATACTAGCAATGTGGGACGGCGCTGCCCGTCAGGATATATAGGGCATTAATGCACACACATGGATGCAAGACACACATACACAGAGACACACACAGCAAATGCACATGCATGCACTGAGATGCATAAAGAGCGACACAGTCATACACACATACATGCAATGCACAACATACAGACACAGAGAGTGCGATACAGACATGCAACACACACAGTGAGGAACACACAGGCACACACAGAGACACACACACACAGAAGTGAGTCATAAGGGGGGTGACTTATGTGTCATTGTAATGAGTTTGTGTTTGTACTTATGCCTCCACTGTGGAATTCATTCATATAGTTGAAATGCCTGTGGTAATTGCACATACTATGGTGGAAGGTGGATCGTGCTGGTTTCCGGGGTGTGAGTGAGTGTGTGAGTGGCATTCATTCATGTAGTTGAAATGCATGTGGTAATTGAACATACTATGGTAGAAGGTGGATCCTGCTGGCTCCCGGGGTGTGAGTGAGTGTGAGTGAGACTATGGTGGAAGGTGGATCGTGCTGGCTCCCGGGGTGTGAGTGTGAGTGAGTGTGTGTGAGTGCGAGAGTGAGTGATTGCATGTGAGTGATTGCATGTGTGTGTGTGTGATTGAGTGAGAGTGTGTGATTGAGTGAGAGTGTGTGAGTTTGAGAGAGTGTGAATGAGTGTGAGAGTGCGTGTGTGTGAGCAAGAGGGTGTATGAAACTGAATGAGAGAGTGTGCGTGTTTGATTGAGAGTGTGAGTGAGTGTGTGAGTGAGAGTGTGTGAGTGCGTGTGATTGAGTGTGTGTGTGATTGAGTGTGAGTGAGAGTGTGTGAATTATTTTGAGTGTGCATGAGAGTGTGATTGTGTGTGTGTGTTTTTTGTCTGATGTGTTTGTGTATGTGGTGTAGGAGCAAGTGGCAGCCATTTTGTTTTTTCAGTTACTTGGATAGTGGTGGGTGGGCTGGATAGTGGGGGCAGGGCAACTCCCTGCATGATTTAAATCACTCCCCCATTGAATCAACCAATGGGAGCAGTAGCTCCTACTTACTTAAGTTAAGGTAACATAGCAATATAACAAATGGTGGCTCTTCAGTTGTGGCAGCGTAGCAATATGCTGAGGGAACAAATAGAAAGTGGTGTTTGAGGCTTGCGCTCTGTAACATACAGCAAAATATCTCTCTCCCTTTAAGGAGAAAGGATAGGAATCAGGAAGTGGAGGAGTGACAGTTGAAAACAGACAGTGAGGTTGACTGAAGAGATGAAAAGCGTTAAATAAAAGAGTTGCTATTAAGTTTATCCCTGAGTTTGTATTTTATGGACTGAAACAGAGTGTATGGAGGGTTACAATTATCTGTGGGAGGTGAAACAGTGTGTTTGTGGGGTCATGATCCTGAGTGAGAGTGTGTGTGGATCGGGAGAAGTTATTGATATCCCCTACTTCAGGAGAAAGTGGCAGCTATATTTTTTTTTGTCAGTTGGACAGTGGTGGGTGGGCTGGAGGGGGCTGGCCAACTCCCTGATTGATAAACATGCCCCCATTGAATCACTCAATGGGAGCAGTAAAGTCCCCGTTGAATCACCCAATAGGGGTTGTGTCTCCTAATGAGACATAAATTATGTAATGAGGCATTCTGTTCAATGCATGTTTGTTTTCTGAGGAGACATAAATTATGTTCTGTGTGTGAGGTACCATAAATTATGCAATGAGGCTTATTCTTTTATATATATATATATATATATATATATATATATAGATAGATAGATAGATATGGATATTTTATGGTGAGTAAGCGCTGTGAGCTTTCTTCTCTTTTCTGCTTTTATTTATCCTTTATTTCACTGAGGACAAAAATAAACAGATCTAATTGTATAAAAAAAATTACATTCTCAGCTATTACAGTATTTTTGGTGGGGTTATATTTGGTATTTTTCATTGGTTTTATTTGACTTAAACTAACTAAAAACATTCAGAAATGGTAGAGGGGTGTCCAACACATTGAGAAGCAATCGATTTGGAGACCTGCATTCACAGGGATAAATGGGAATTTGTATGTCTCCATCACAATACATTTCATTCACATAAAAAGTAACATTTGACCTATAAGCTACCAGCACAATAATACTTTACTTCATCTATAATTGTGCTTCATGCCAGTTAGAGATGATGAGTCTGGTTTGAGGTGGACTACATCAGTTATCAGGAGACCAACCATTTAATACATGGGGTACTTCACAATTATGAACTCTTTGTGTGCCAGAGGGGGTACACAACACATTGAAAACCAATGAATTGGTCTCCCATCTGGAACTCAAAGGGTTAATAATTTTGGGAGAGGTTGTTTCTTTATATTATCTCTCCTTAGATTTTATTTGACTTTAACTCACTAGTGGGCCCTATGTTCAAAAGAAGGAAGCATAATTCTAGGGCACACCGACTGCCCCACAGGGGACAGTGCAACTTCTCAAAAATTCCCATTGATTTAAATAGGGCGTTTAACACCTCAAATGCTAGAGTGGTCTCCAAAGCACTGCTAAACAATGCTTTGGGAACCACAATAGCATTCAGGGGGTTACTAGCCTTGTTTAACCCTTGCTTTGCAATGCATTGCATACCCCCCGGCACTCGAAGGGTTAAATAAATGTGAAACAGTATTTCTTCTCCACAATACAGATGATTTGCCCCAGTATGACTCCACTTTCTTTGGAACATAACGCCTGCTGTCTGTGGACCTGAACTAGTGTGTGGATTGTACAGAAACTGATTTGCTCATGTTTAATAATGACTGTATTCATTCATTATGCATAAATATAAGATGCTACATTCCTATATTCTATTAACTTGTGTTATTTTTGTACATAAAATATAACAAAAGCCACTGCGCAGAGTTTTTTTTAACCCTTTGATGATAAAGAGCTTTTTAACACATTATTTTATAATGCATTCTCTAACATCCAAGGGATTAACTATAATGAGCACTGAATAAAAAAAAAATCTAATTGCCTTTGAAGCATTCAGGAAAATAAATTGAATGGTCCCTTATGGATTAGGCTTATAGTTTTTGTTTATTATTTGTTTACTGAAGACAACCAGTCTAATTTTACCACAGAAAAAAGTAAAATTCACATCTTCTGCTTAGGATGGAGAAATAAATCCACATTCAATTTCTATTCCTCAGACATTTCATTAACATGCAAAATAGCTTTTTACATTATATCTGTCAATATAATAGTAAAGAGATATGCACTTCATCTCTAACTGTGTTTTATTATAGTTGAAGATGGGAAAACTGGTTTGAGGTGGGCCAGTTTGGTTTTCAGGAGATGAAACATGCATCAGACATTTGCTATTTTCAGCTATTAGTTTGGTATGAGGAGGGGTATTTTTTTAAATATTGTCAAGCCACCCGCCGCGGACTAAACACCCACCGCACACATACTAGTGCGGGCGCGCGGATCCTATCTCGTGGCCATCCGGTGCAGCGGCTGCCTCTCCTGGCTTTCTTCTGTTCCCCGCATGTAAATGCTGGCGGGCGGCTCCCGCCTGTCAGCCTCCTGCCACAGCAGTCACCTCTCTCTGCTCCCCGCTGCTCCCCACTGGCCAGTGATCGCCCAACACACCACAGCAGAGGGTCACAACACGCACACATCCAGCCTCCATTGTGTGTGCGTCCTGCTGGTGGTAATAAAGATCCCAAGGCGTTGCTATGGCAACGCGGCGTTCGGCTCCGCCTCCCTGCTACCTCCACACGCCCCCAGTCTAGACTATAAAAGCCCAGAGCTCACTAGGGGCTTTGCTCAGTCACACTGTGCTTCCCCGTGGTGCAGTTTGCCTCTTGCCAGCGGCTCCCCAGTCTTAGATCTGGTTTTGACCTTTGACCTCCTGATTCTCTGGCTTCTTACCAGGTTCAGCTCTCTGGTATCCTGATCCCAGCTTGGCCACCTGTACTCTGCCTGCTCCCTGGTATCCTGACCTCTGCTTGACCCTCTGGACTCCGCTGCTCTCTGGTATCCTGACTTCCGCTTGACCCTCTGGACTCCACTGCTCTCTGATATCCTGACCTCGGCTTGACCCTCTGGACTCCGCTGCTCTCTGGTATCCTGACCTCGGCTTGACCCTTTGGACTTCGCTGCTCTCCGGTATCCTGACCTCGGCTTGACCCTCTGGACTTCACTGTTCTCTGGTATCCTGACCTCGGCTTGACCCTCTGGACTCTGCCACTCTCTGGTATCCAGACCCCAGCTGGGCCAACGGACCTCCTTCCACCTTTCTGTTGCCCATGCTCACAGACTACTCTAGGAAGGGGTCTATAATTTGAATCAGCCCTCTTCCTGTGTGCTGCTTCAGCAAGGGTGAAGACTTGCTTCTGGGTTCCTGCTTCTGAAAGTGAGTACACCTCCACTACAAACGTAACAAATATTTTCTTTACATTGATTGTATTCAACTTTAACTCAATGTCAGTGAACTTGAATTGGTGTGCAAACCATACAGCAACTTAGGTGAGATGCACTAAAGGTCAAAAAGGGTCTTGGTTGACGATCATATTTATGTTGATGGCATATCGACAGTATGCACTGTCTTCACCATCCTATCCCTGTGAAAACACCATCCATCCACCACATCACTGACATCACTATGAATCTGCAGCCAATATGACACATGTCAATGTCCATATCATCCAGAAGTGATTAGCATATTGAAATGTGACTTAATAAGCCTTTTTAAATGTGGGCATGTTAATATGTCCATTCATAAGTGTTAGTGAGTGATATATTCCTCTTTGTCATTGTTTCCAATACATTTCTCCAATGATTTGCTGGTGATGCTGTGGTTAATCATGTTGCTGAGATCCACTTGTTTTGAATTATTGCATGTGTTCCATTCTTAAAATCAAGTGAATTTCACACATGAACTCCAATGGAAAAGGAGCAGCATGATTTGAACAAACGGATACCCTTTCAGCTGTACCTGTAACAACATGATGGTAATACCATCACGAAACAGTAGACAAATAGCGTAGGTACTTGTTGGAGGATGAGACTCCTCCAACAAGGGATAGGAGAGCAAGGTGCTGGGGAACGATGCTAGAGATTGGAGTTAGGGAACGGAGGTTACCTGTAAGGGATTGTGCTGCAGACTAGCCATGTAAAGGTGCTGTGAATCTAGATTGGTCCCCTTCAGTTGAGCTGAAGGAGACCCCAGATAACCCCCTATAGGCAATCTATACAACCCCTATCCCCAGGGTGAATACTAAGCTCCAACAGGAAATAATAAAGCACACTTGCTTCAACCAGGAGAGTTGTAAGCAAGAGACAGCCAGTACTCCAAAAGAGTGGTCTCAAAAGGAGGTCTGGGGTGCAATCTTGGTCCAGCCATGCTGGAACAGTTGGAACTGGAAGCAGCACTGTAACAGACATAGAATAATCAGGGCCAGGCAGGGTCATACACATAGAATCAAATACAGTACAAAATCAGCAGGAGAAGAGCAGTTAGGGCCAAGCAGGGTCATACAAAGAGAGGCAAGCACAGATAAAGCAGGAGTAGAGAGGTCAGGGCCAAGCAGGGTCATACACGGCTCAGAGATGAGGCACAGATTCGGCAGGATGGAAGCTGGGCCATGGACAAGCAGGGTCAAATATCAGGTAGCCAAACAAGAAGCAAAACCACTAGAATACTCTGGAGATGCTATACAAAAGAGTCCCAGAGCAACATACCTGTTTCTAAAGTAGCCAGCAACAGAGGAAGAAATTGCAAGACCTGGAAGTCACGTGACACCACAACCAGAATAAGCCCAGAGAGACAGAGTGAGGTGAATGGGACACAGGACTTCACAACCCGGAAGCAAGACAGAGAGCATGGCGGTGGGTGGGTGACAGTACCTGAGGGGAAGGTGAAGCAGGTCCTGCAGCTCATACAGTCAGGAGGGCAGTCAGACCAAGGAACTTCCCCCAGAGAAGCATCACCATAGACTCAGTTGTGGAGCTATCATGCAGCTGTATGAATTGATTAAATTAGATGTTGACTACCTCACATTCTGCAACCATGCAATCCCAGATTTGGTTACATTACTTAACTCCTTGCACTTTTTTGCATCAATGTCATTCCAGAGCACCTCCTGCACCATTGGAGTTGGAGTTTTGCAGTGTGTGTTCTCCTGATTCCTTGTGCCTGTCATGTCAGCCATAAAGAAGCATTTGCTCACATTTGTCTGTGTTCCACAGGGCATAGCTGGGTGTCAGACAGTGAAGTTAGGATTTTATCAATTAGCTACTCAATGTCCTTGGAGTCATTAACTGTACCCATGCGCTAATTTGCATATTAGAATAATTGCAACAGAACCACTTCTGTGAATGCACAAATGATATGTCAGAGAACTTCAGGATTATGCATGCTGTCAGTGTATCCTGGGAGTGTGCATGACTCCTATATTTTGTGTTACTCCACTATGCATCATGGATTTGAGTCTGGTGCACTATGTGTTTGTTGGCTTAGTGGTAAGTTAACGTCTTTACTCACTCACAATTCTCAGTGTCAACTCTCCCTTTCACATGCATTTACCAGTTTCCTAAAATCAATGTCATATTTTTTTAACACATTTCACGACTGTGTCATTTGTCCCTCCGGTTGTTGTACGCTACATGACTGCAACACATCACTGTCCATTTCCCATAAATTGACATGTTACTCATGACACATATCTTTATAATAATGTTCAAAATGTATGCTGTAGAAACGGCAAGCATCACAAGGAGTTTAAATGGCCACCTGAACCAAATGATACCATAGTCTTCATTCCCAAGCTCACCATTGGTGATTCTGCAGTAAAGCAGCTGCACCATATCTTGCATTTCAAACCCATGGCTGCTGGACAGGTCAGAACTGAATCTGAAAATACTTTTGCATGTAAGGGGATAATTACACATTGACTCCAATTTAAATTGTTGTCCAGTATATGCTCAGTGGTGCATTTGATTTATTCTAGAACTCAAACTTAATTCTGAACATTTCTCAATGTAGTTAGTTATTCATTACTGATCCTTTAGTATGTGCTGGCTTCAATTATATTTGGGGTCGGACAAAATGAAGATTGACAAACCTCTAGCATAAATGTCCCATTCCGTCGAAGTACATATGCAAAATACTTATGTATAATTCACTGTCAGAGCATGTTCGCCAGTCTGGTACATATAAACCATATTGACATTTAGCCATGATTTGCCAGCCTCTGGATGGTGTATGTGAAGCAAGGAACTATGGCTCTGAACACAATATGCTAACTTTATCATTCTCACTGTTTAAACTAAGAATAGCTATATATTTATTTCTTTGTCCCCTTCATTAAGTCTTTGAGAAAAATCTATGAAATATTAGGGGTGCCCTGAAAATCCCTTATTCTTTATTACGGATGCCTTGAGCAAAAAAAAAAAATTGAGAACCACTGGTTTAATGTTTGCTAAAACTGATATCCAAGCACTGCTATGGGATACACTTATATGTGTATAAATGTGCTAGTGTTGGCATTTGTGAATATCAGATGCTGTATTCATAATTTCTTTCCAATAATCCCACAAGGTGATTTTGGATATGTCTGTGGGCCCTGGCTTCTGACACCACCAAAAGAAAAGGAAAGCCTGTGAAGAGATTAAAAAAGAAATACAAAAAAAAGCATACAACCTACATTGTGGCAGATGTGTATAGTGGTGTAGTGGTGGTGGGATAGGAGTGGTGTGATTGATGCATCTATGCATGTATAAAACGATAGATAGATAGATAGATAGATAGATAGATAGATAGATAGATAGATAGATAGCAGCCACCACCATTATCATGTTTGTGTCAAATGTATGCTATCCTTATTCCCAGATTAATGATACACATTACTTGGTCAGAGCAGTGGTTCCAAGTGTGGCAGATGGTAACAAACCTTAACATCTCTCCTCCTCATCTGTGCTGCTGTCAATACATTTGACCTGGCTCTCTCTGTCATGTGCATTTTTTGCTTCCTGATACTCAGTTGATATTAGATGTTGGTTCATTTTTAAGAATGTTAGTCTCCCAGCATTGCTGCTTGATAGCTGCGTCCTACAGTCATTCACAGTGTAAACCAACTGCACTGAAAACCCACTCAGACTCAACTCTTGCTGGAGGGCAACTAAGGGTTTCCACTGCAGTACATGTCAGTGCTGAATACACACACTGTTTTGTTGCCAGTAGTCCATGGGGACATTGCTTCTGTGTAGAATGTAGCTATCTTGCAAGTATGATGAAACCATCTCACATGCAGTGAGACCATTTGTGTGTTCTTGTGTGTCAGTTACCAACAGATACTCATACAAGCCCCAAAGAGATGTGCTGCCACAAATGCCACTGAGGTTGGATATTTGTCGCCCTTATTGAGATGCATGAATTTGCCCTGTGTTCAGAATGAGATGTTCTGGTTGATGATGTAGCTGCTCCTGTTGTTGCTGCTGCTGGGCTAAATGCTTTGCTTCCTTCTTTTTCACTATGCTATCTAGAAGTTTTTTGCCCCTAACTTTCTCCCTCTCATCCTCAACAATGCAACCCTCCACTCGATCAAGCAAAGTTCCCCCTCCCGCCCCTTTTTCCTAGTGTAAGCCATCTCTTCTCAGATGAGGATCTGGTTGTATGACCAGACAGATAACAGAAGGGGACAATTTTCTTTGTATGAAAACAATGAAAGCCCTTCCCCCCTTAACAAGTTTTTCAGCTTTTTCCCTTATCTTAATTGAAGATTGTCCCTCTCTGCAGTCTACCTGGGCACCTCCCTTCTGATCTGGTTGAACAGGGGGGGATACTTTGTTTGTGAATATCTCTTAAACCATAAATGTTTGAGAGATAAGACATATCATTCTTCATGTTTTTTTAATGCCTACAAAATAAAATAAAGTTAAAACGAAGTATTACTATCCCTTTAAAGGGTTTCAGCAGCAGCTCACCTAAATTGCACATTAGTTGCCATTGTCCAGGTGACAAAGAGACTTCCTCAAAATCCCTCCAGTTTTGCATTGTGTGCTCACTAATGGTCTTATTCTGCTCATACAAACGCTCTAGCATGTACAGTGTGGAATTCCACCTGGTAGGGACCTCCATTATCAGCTGGTGATGGGGCAGGTTGTTACTTTCTTGTATGGAATATACAGCATTCATTACACTGTAGGAGAGGCTAAAATGGGCACAGATTTTGTGGGCAATATTCAGTTTTTCTCTGAGGTTTTCGGGTTCTTCCAAGAATCTGTTCACATCTAAATTTAGCACATGGGCAAAGCAGGACACATGCACTATATCACCTATTCTCAAGGCAGCGATTATCAGCAGGCACAAAACCCGCTTTTAAGAAACAGGGTAAATATATTTGTCTATCACCTGCTTTATTTTACTTAAAAAACTGATGGCTTTCTGGGACTGTCTCTCAAAACTATGTATGCACAAGGTGGTGCGTTGATGGTATCCATCTTAATGGCATGTTGGATCAGAATATGCCAAGGCCATCCTTTTGATACCTCCTGATATGATGAGGAATTCTGAGGGATAAGAATGGAGTGGCTTAAGAAGTAGAAGAGGCTAAGGAACCATAATTATGCAAGATAGTATGAGCCCCAACAGGGACACGAGGTCCTGGATTCTTGCTGACCAGGAAGCAAGAAGTTTCCAAATCTTTAGCTTGATAGTGTGCTGGTGAGTCTCTGTAAGGAAGGTACAGCTCGTGGGAAGGGAAAAGGTTTGACTAGTTCCAGTTGATGCGTCAGCCTAGGTCCTGAAGAGTGTGAATAAGGACTGTCAGATGATCCTGCAAGATGGATGAGGAGCCAATCGTCCAAGTATGGGAGGAAATCCTCTGCCAGAGCATCTAAAGGGAGCCCTCTGATTCATGGGCAACCTGTCCCTCGATGGACAAAAGAAATTTGAGTCTTTGGGTTGTATACAAAAATCCCTAGAGATTTGTTTATAAAAGCAGGGAGAAGTACTCCTTGAGGAAAGACATTTTTTAGAATCTGCTTTCTCCAGTTCTTGACCAAACAAGGCTCCACCTTGGAAAGGCATAGTGCACAGATGGTTCTTAGATGCCATTTTGCTCTCCTGGACTTCAGCCCAATCACTCTCCTGGTGGTGACAACCAAAGCAGAGGCACTTACATTCATGCAAACCTACTTTAGGGAGGTGGTACTGGAACTTTTGGTGCGGCCTTGACATACTGCATCCTCCCCAGCAGAAGAGGGATCATCATCATTTATTGCGCACTCTGCAGCAACTTGTCACGGTTTGTTATGACTCTCAGACACAGAGTTAAGATAAAAACACAACTTATTGAAAAGTTTAAAGGGAACCCTTGCGGGTAGCACTCACATTCGACATTTAAACATAATACACAATAATAGAGCGTAGTGGTAGCAGAATGTAGGACAGGCTATACCGGCCTTGCCAATACCGGGTAAGGCAACCATAGGTTGGTACAGGATGGAATTGGTTCTACCGGCCTTACCAATATACCGGGCAAGGCAGCCTGGGAGGCTAGTGTCACGAGAAGAAAAAGGCTCTACCGGTTCTGCCAATATACCGGACAGGACAGCCTTGAGACTGGTACAACGGGTAGCGGGACTCTACCAGCCCTGCCAATATACCGGGCAAGGCAGCCTTGAGACTGGTACAACCAGTATAGAGGCTCAACCGGCCTTGCCAATACCGGGTAAGGCAACCTTAGACTGCACAGGATAGGATAGGTTCTACTGGCCTTATCAATATACGGGGCAAGGCAGCCTTAGACTGCAAGACTGGAACATAGGCAAAGATTACCTCAGCAACCGGTCTAAGATGTAACAACCAGTCGCATATGATGGACAACAGAGGCCTGTTGGTCTGTCAAGCTGTAATAAGCTCCCAGTGCAACAATGGAGTGAACCAGTACCAGCGTACGGGAGTGACAACCTCTACGGGTGCAACAAGCAGTCGGTTTACATGAAGTGAACCAGTACCCGCGTACTGGAGTGATATAACCTCTACCGGTGCAACTAGCAGCCAGTGTACTAGGAGCGAACCAGTACCCGCGTACTGGAGGAACACAGTCTTTAACGGTGCTAACTGGGCACAACAAGCCACCAGTGTGAATGGAGCGAACCAGTACCCGCCTACTGGAGAGACACAATCTCCACCGGTGCTGTCAGGACAGAACAAGCAGCCGGTTCAATAAGAAGCGAACCAGTACCCGCGTACTGGAGTGACATAACCTCTACCGGTGCAAACAGCAACCGGTCGTACATGGAGCGAACCAGTACCCGCGTACTGAAGGGACACAATCTCTACCGGTGCTGTTTGGGACTGAACAAGCAGCCGGTTAACATGGAGCTAACCAGTACCCGCGTACTGGAGTGACACAATTTCTACCGGTGCTGTTTAGGACTGAACAAGCAGCTGGTTAACGTGGAGCGAACCAGTACCCGCGTACTGGAGTGACATAACCTCTACCGGTGCAATAAGCAGCCGGTTGCAGATGGAGCGAACCAGTAACCGCGTACTGGAGTGCACCTACAAGAGTGTGAAAATGTCTCCCAAGCGACAGGAGGAGAGAGAGACGCTCTGCAGGCAATCCAGGGGCAGGAACACAGCCGGTCAGGACAGGAACTGAATCACCATGGCAGGCAACCGGATCAGGAACGGCAGCAGGAACAGCATCAGGAACAGCATCCCCAACCGGATCAGGAACGGAAGCTGGAACAGAGGAAGCTGTCAGGCAGGAACTCATCACAGGAGAGCAAAGTGGTAACACGGCCCAGGAAGCTCAGGAACACAATGCAGGTGCAGGCGACATAGAGACAACACGAAAGGGCAACCAAAGGGTGCCCAAGCTCAGTCTAAATAGGCAATACAGGGCGGGCTGTAGGCAGGCAGCCAATGGAAAGCCCCTTCATGTAACTGACAGAGAAAGGCAGCAATCACGGGCACTGTGATACAACCATGGTTGCAGTCAGTTTTTGAACTACCACTTTAATCCCACGTCCATGTACCACTCCTTCTTCCGCCTCCTCCTACACCTTGTGTATTTGCTGGATATTACTCAACTACTGTGTGTGTTTTTACTGTGAAGTACACAACAGAACTGATGGAGCGTGATTTCTTGCCTTGGCCCTCAACAAAATATTCAGTCTCTCTACTATCTATCAAGTCTGCCTCAGTCACACAGCTCATGTCAGCATCCCAGTCAGCTGTCTGTCACCTAATTAATGTATTTATTTATTTTTTAAACTGTTGTCCACCCTATCCTATCACTGTAACAAATATATATATAACTAAATAAAACAAAAAAAAACTTCTTTCCGCAGACATCCCCAGCACAGGGATAATAACAGCAAGATCAGCACGGAATCTGGATAACAGCTGTCTGCCTGTGTGTTTCAAATAAAATATATCAGACAGAATGTTGGAGTATTTTGGATCAACTTCTTTTGTTCCCTTCTCACTCACACCCCCACACACCTCCAACACAAAGATAATAACAGAAAGATCAGCAAGGAACTTGGACTTCAGCTGCCTGTATCTTTCAAATCAAATACATCAGAAAGATTGTTTGGGTATTTGGGGGTCAACCTCTTTGCTCCATTCACTCACTCACTCACACCCCAAGATACATCCAACACAGAGATAATAACAACAAGATTAGCAAGGAACTTGGACCGTAGTTGCTGTGTATTTCAAATCAAATTGGTCAGACAGAATATTGGGGTATTTGGGGTCAACCTCCATTCTCCCACCCTGTTCCCCAGACTCCCCTAATAGAGAGAACAAATGTCTTTCCTACAAATTTCCATAAATCAAGCTTCAATTCCACTGGCTTCTGTAGCCCAAAAATTAGCTGCTCTCTCTTCTTCTCACAAACACAGAATGGTATGTTGTGGGAACATTTCAGCCCTTTTATAGCATGCATGCTGGAAAATAAGGGAAAGGATGAATTCCTACTTACATGGGAATTTCTTTTCCTTTTCAGTCCCATAACAGAACACAACAGAGATCCCCTCCTCTCAGGGCAGGGAATAAGTGCAGGCAATTAAATAACTCCCCACTACTTAAAAGGGACCTCCTCCTTACTAGCACCATGAAATAAAAAAGACAGGATACAAAAGAATGCTAATAGTTTAAAAGGGTGGGATATCCTTGTGCTGTTCTTGGACTGACAAGAAAAATGAATTCCCAGGTAAGAAGGAATTCATCCTTTTCTTGGGGTCCTGAACAGAAAATAAAAGAGATATATCAAAGAAGTTAAGGGCAGGCATTAAGAAATCGGAGCCCTGAGAACCCAACACCCAAAGAAAGAGTCCTCAGCAGTGAGGAAATCCAAACTGCAATGTTTGCAAAAGGTATGGACCCTCTTCCTAGTAGCAGCTCTGCAAATCTGGTCCACCAAAGCCTCTGCCTTTCTGCACAAGATGCCACCATGGCTCTTGTGGAGTGTGCTTTCAGAGAGAATGGGGGATCCACCCCAGGTGTGGTATAAGTAAGAAATATGGTATGTTTAATTCAGTGGACAATAGACCAAAGTGGACTAGAATGAGCTAGGAATGAGCGCGGTCTAGATAGCCATCATTTGCCATTTAGCGTGTTCAGAATATCCATGTTGCCAGAATCTGGGTCTGGGATGAAGGTAGGCAATACCACCACTTGGAAGCAATGAAAGGAAGAATTGACCTTAGGATGGAAATCTGGGGGACTATCCTATCTGGATGGAAGATTAAATAAGGTTCCAAGATGGAGAGTGCCTGGATCTACACAATCTACCTCGCTGATGTTATTTTGATCAGAAACAGAAGTTTCATAGTAAAATACTTCAAAGCCAGAGGTTCAAAAGGATGAGTGGTCTTTGGTGAAGAAGATTTGATCTGAGAGGAAGGTAGATGGGAGGCTTGACCGAGAGCTTGTGAAGGTCCACAAACCATGTCTGTTTGACCAGAATGGGGCAATAAGAATGACTGCCACCCTTTCCTCCTTCAGCTTCTTCGACACTGTCGGTAGAACTGGAAGCTGGGGAAATATGTACCCCAGATGAAAATCCCACAATTGGATGATAGAGTCAGTAGCATTTGGTTGATCCCATGGATTCAGAGAGAAGAACTTCATCTTATGTTTGTCTGTTTGACCTGGTTGCTATCAAATCTATATCTGGGAACCCCCAGGCATGAGATATTAAGAGTAACACATCCAGATGGAGGGACTACTACCCCGGAAGCAACTGGTATCAGCTTAAGAAATCGTCTGTTTCAAACTGCCTCGGGGGTTAGTCGCTAACAGATGCAATAAGGTGTTCTCTGCACAGAGACAAATTGTCATGGAAAGCTTCAGAAGTGCTCAGCTTCTGGTCCTTCCTTGTCAGCTGAGATATGCAACCATCGACTGGTTGTCTGACTGTATGCGAACAGCCAAGGCCCAGAAGTGCCAATGATGAAGTGCCCTCCGAACTGCCAGAATAATCTCCCCCAAAGGGCTCACCCTGTACTTCTGCTCTTGATGAGTCAGAGTCCAGGTGCCAAGATGCTGACTCGCGACACTGTGATTGAGAACCCCTGACCTGGCCAAACATGAGTTGCAACTCTGATCGAAACCAGGACACAAAATCTTGCATAGAAGAGGTGTCTTTGGTCATAGTCTGCTTGATATAGGATCCACAGAGTTTCCCTTGATATGTATCTGTCAATTGCTGTTCACAGGAGAAGCATATAGAGTGAATGGATTTAGAGGTAGCCTTCTGAGAAATTATGTCATCCACAGCTTCAGGGTCAGACATGCTGTGAATTCAATCATATAAAACAGCTATATACCTAGACAATAAAATAAGCCAACCTAAGCTTAGTAAATAGAAAGAGAAGGTTTACTCACATAGGGCAGAGGGGAGCAGGACTAGCAGAGTACTTGAGGCAATCAGCTGAGTCCAGAGCAAAGAGAAAACCATCAGCATCCAAATGTAAAAAAACCCCTGCCCTAGCAATATTTACCCAGCTTGCACTTACTTGAGGACCCCCTGGCCCACTGAAGTAAAGAGGATGATGTGCAGGCTTCCTGGATTTCAAATTCGGTGCTTCTGTCTCATGGAACGCAATTGTGCGTTCCACCGATGGAGTCCTGATTCCTGGTGCTCCAGTGCATATGCGCGAGTAGAGTAAAGGCATTCCCGAACACCTGAGAGAGAAGGAGGATGGCCTTCCCCGGAAGGGAAAGTACATGCCGTCACAGCCCTAACAATTGTCCCTCCCCAGAGATACACAAAATAACAAAGAATAACCTGCTCTCCTACTGGGACAGGAAAAAACACTGGTGCTGGTAAGGTGGAGGTCCCTTATAAGAGGTGGGGAGTTATTTATATGCCTGCACTTATTTCCTGTGTTGGGAGGGGGGATCTCTGTTGTGTGCTGTTTGGGACATCAAGGAAATTCAGTCTTCCCATTGATTTCAATGCAATGAACTAGGCAAAAAAAGCAGGAAAACTGCACTTTTTGCAGGAAAAGTGCAATTTTTCTCCTGTTTAGCTTTAGAGCTAGTGTTGTGGGCAAAGGACAAAGACATTCAGCCTGCTAACAATTTTTTCAAGGCATATGTTGCAGGAAATCTTGCAGTCATAGAAAACATAGGAGAAAAATGGTAAAGTTCTCAAATTTATTGGTAGTGGTGAAAAAGGATAAATAGTTACCTATTACCTATGGTTGAAAAGTTTCATGAAAAAAATGGGAAATTTTAGTTTTTTCACAAAGTCCTTCGGGAAAATTATTTTCACCCATCCCTACACATGATTGCCAACCTGGCCCCTTATCGAGCTTTAGTGCATCTTCACCAGGTGTTTTATAAGGATTTTGTCTTTTCTGAATTTTTACATTTTCAGGCACAAATTGACTTGTGAACTGAATCTCAACAGATGTGCTCATCCCTATTCATGAAACATCCCCAAAGAAGGTCATCAATATTTATTTGTACTGTATATAGGTTTCAGTTCTCACTTCATTTTAAAATTCTAGTGTAGCTTAATACAATAACTACTTTTGTATTTGGATTAACAGACATGCTAACTGGCACAGATTTATTCACTACTGCATAAACTGATGACATTTCGCTGTATAAAAATGTTATTACTAAACTAGAATTATTCACCATCTAGAATGAGATTATGGATTACTCTGTCATTTATTTCATGCAACCAGGGATTTGGAAATTCACCTTTTAGAGCCAGGGGCTAATTCCAGTTCAGCAATTAACATCTGTTTATTGTCATGGTATGCTCTATCTCCCTTGACAAATCATCAATTTAAGTCACCAGCTACCAGCACTACTTCGTATAATTATTAATTAATTATCTAAATTAAAAAACAAAGAAAATACAATAAGAATAGTTCATTTAAAATGTTGCAAAAGAATATATCCAAAGCAGTCTCCAGGTTCAATGTTGACATGTAGCCTGTGTTACTGTACTTATTACACCCCTAGGGATATTATGTCAAGCAAGTTCCATTCCTGACATGGCATACGAGCGTAACTGTTGTGACTGTTTATATTAGATTCAGGCATCAGACTTTGTGTTGTCAATATAAAATCTCTCCACAGAGTGATTTGCTTTAACTGATTTCAGTTAAAACTGCACTACACTTGTATAACTGAACTATTAAGAAAGGTACAGTAACTCAGGCCCTTAATGGAATACTAACACTTAAAAGTGAAATTGGTTGTTATAAAGTTAAATCATGCACTTACAACACGTATATCTAAAATATAATAATTTACATGTTAAATTCTTATAATCCAAATGTGTTTTTTTAACACATGTGTAAACTGTAATATTCTCAGAACATTTATGTACGTTTGTTTGTGCTGTAACATTCAGAAAGGATGCTAAATCTCAGACCATTTACAGACAATCCTGAACATCACCTCTAGATTACCTTGGTACTTGGAGTCCTGGAAAAAGCATATGTAAGACTATATTTTATATCAAGTGCAGGCTATGAAAAGATATGTAACCCCAATTAATTTTAGGAATGAATGCTCCTTTAATACATATAGCTAGTATGACATAAGGGATAGGGTGACAAGATTGCCATTTTAAAAATATTTTAAGGGATTTAGTAAAGTACAGGACACAAACATTTTTCAAAATTAAAGAAGCATTCAGTGGCAATCTAACATTATGCAAAACAAGTGTCTGCTTAGAACCCTCATTTGTTTAATGGGCCCCTCCAGAGCACTAACGTCATTTGCAATTCTCCATTATTAATTTCATCCCGTGCCAGTCATGGCTGCTGTGATCACAATATGAATAGAAAAAAAGTTTTATTTTTTTAACTCCCCCTCTCTCTCTCTGTTTCTTTCTTCTTGACCCACTGGGGTGCCTCAGACTCAGGTAATGATGACAGTGAGTTGTCTCCACATAGAAGGTGGAGCTCAACCTAGAGCAACCACATGATTATGTCACACATCTGTGTGCTCTTATGTAATGAGAAAGAAGTGCACCACTTAGAGCAACAGAAGGCAAGCAACCAATGACAGGTTGACTGGCTTCTGACTGGCAATCATAGAACCTGGCTGCTTTAGCCACTATTGCCCTAAAGAAAATACTCACAGGCAGTGACTGGAAGACTGGAGATACAATTGGAGGAGAAAGAGAGATAACTTCCTGAGGAAGATAATTGAAAATCAGGTGGCTGACACTACCCCACCATCCCCATCATGCTCTGGTAGAGATGCCTTCCATTAGTCCAGCAATCCATCCCCTTTCTCTAATCACCCAATCATCCCCTGCGTCCAATTACCCTACCATTCCCTGCAACCCATCACCAGGCAGTGATGGTGAAGTGATTGAAGGCAGGCAGAGGATGGTGGGATAATTGGAGGCAGGAAAGGGATGGTGGGGTGATTGAAGGAAGGCTTTGAGGCAGGGGATGGTAGTGTTATTCTTGGCAGTGGATAGAGGGTGTGACTGGTGACAAAGGACTGTGGGGTTATTGATTGGTGAAAGTGGATGTGAGATGAATGGAGTAGAAGATGGGGTGAGTGGTGGGATGATTGGTGGCAGGTTATGATGGAGTGATTGCAGGCAGGGTATGATGGGCTGATTGGATGCGGGGCATGGAGGGGTAATTGGAGGAAAGGGATGATGGAGCTACTGGTGGCAGCCCGGTAGGTTATGGCAGGGTGGTTTGTGGAAGGGGATGGAGGAGTGATTAGAGGCAGGGGATGATGGGGAAATGGAAGGTATTTCATGAATAACTACAGATGTAGCATACACTATCACAGTTTTTTGCAGAGTTCCTGTTAAATAATTATGCTGCATAAGTCCTATATCAAGATATTTCTACAAAGCTGCCAAGAACAATATATGTACCTTATTGGATGAATTTACCTTATTGGATGAATGTTGTGCACCTGAGTAGCTGCACAGCATGACCATTCAAACGTGTAAAATACCATGAACACTTCTCTGATGTGCAGTGTGTGCCAGTGAGAAGAAAATTAAAGTAATGTAGAGCTCTGAGTCCTGATTAAACTTGCAGCATGTGCCTGAGAATGGGCAACACTATGCTCTAATATATATACCTGCCATACTAGCACTTATCTGGTGCCCAATCCCATTGCTCCAAATATGGCAGAGTTTATTAGGGCATAAGGATATATTTTCCATATACTGTGATTTGTCTCTAGGGATAGGGAAAAGTCCCATTTTGTTCCAGCGGAAATGTAGCAGAAGAGTCACAATTTGCTGCTTTTTCACAGGAAGCCTTGTTCTGGTGGAGAATTAGCAAGAGGAGCTGGAGGGGTGCTGATTCTGCTACTGGTGATGTGGTAAACTGCAGCAGCAGCATCACTAGTGAAGGAGGGAGCCCACTTAATCCATCAGATGCCAGCCCCAGGTCCCCAAAATCTTCCTCATGAATGTGGGGATATATATTAAGAAGTGGGGGTTACTGGATCCTCTGGTGGTGCCTGTGAGCATAAAAAGCAGCATAGCAGCTGACTGTGATAATTGCTGCTGTCACTCTGCCAGTAATAATGATATGTGTGATAGCACGGGCCCTTCTCTCACATTTGTTATCACCAAGTACAGAGGAACCTGGTAGTGGTTGTGATAACCCAGGGGATGGTGGACCTGGTAGTGTAGAAGATAGCATGAGTGACTTCTTAGTTCAAAGCAGTTTACAATTGGATCAAGAGAAGCAGTAGGGAATGGGGATGTTTACCATTGTGGTCATGAGTAGTAGCAGTCATATGGGACAAGTAGATGTGGTTCCACTTCCCACTACTCCTAATATTAGTGCTGCTGTGAAGGCAGCAGCAGAACCAGCACCAGTCCTTGCAGGTACATCTGGAGTAGTAAAACATCCTTTTATAACACTCCCACACACATAATGGGAGTGGGATTATTTTTAACTGGGGCAGGGCCAGCACAATTGTCAGCAACAACACTGTGCACAGTGTGCAAGAAGGTTTTGAAGAAGGGAAGGAAGGGTCACACCTTGGAACATTAGCTCTAATTAAACACATGCAGTTTTAATCACCCTGACATTCATGCTTATCATGTGAATCCATTCCCCAAGAAAAGCAAATCAAGTGCTGCTGTCACTATGACCCTTTTCGATCCCTACAGTAAAAAGAACATGGGCAAAAGTCCCACTAGCCAGGAACATTAATACCAAAAATAAAACCTGCGCTGTTTTTGTCCTCTTGGTCTAGGGTCCAGGTCCATCTATGTTATCCCCCAGAAACCTTTGGGTCCTCCTTGGCACTGCTACTGTTTCCACAAGTTCAACCCCCAGCCAACAGTAAGTCTGGAGAAGTGAGGATCTTTTACCTTGTGTGGTGCACTAACCACACATGACAATGTGGTGGTGAACAATATAATACAGTGAAAAAGGGAACATCTGCAAACCTTCCACCCTGTAGAGCACGGCTGTCCAAGTTCAGTCCTCAAGGACCACCAACAGTACATGATTTAGGGATTTCCCTGATTAAACACAGATGAGCCAGTCAAAATGAATGTGCTACTGATTAACTCACCTCTCCTTCAATCCTTGCCTGTTGGTTGCCCTTGAGGACTGAACTTGGACAGCCCTGCTGTAGAGTATGCCAAGCTTTTGTGAATTATATTGTCAACATAGACCACAATGTGGTGGTTATAATTGTGTATAACATTAGTTATGGGTGAAAAGTAGGAAAAGTTTACAGCAGGACTTTTTACGGAAAAACAACAATTTCCTACTTTTTTCGTAATAATTCCTACACACAGAAAATATGTAAAATGTCTGCCTTCTCACACACTGCCAATAAATTCCTCACAAGAATTTTGCTATTTTTCACCTATGTTTTCTGTGACTGCAATTTATTTTCCAGCAGGGTGAAACACATGACATCAGTTCTTTAACTGGGCATCATGATAACCACCAACATTTTGGTAAGTTTACTATGCCACAGGCATAGGTTTGCATAATATTTGTGCAGCTTTTGAATGTAGTAAGTGTGGGATGGCAGGATGGAAGAATTGTATAACTTTATTTCTTTAACAACATGACTTGTGGAGGTGGTGGGGATTATGGTACTCAGTGACTCTTCTCATCTCTAAAAACAAACCCAGACTCATACTCCTCTGCAGCAGGAGCAGAAACTATTAGCACACTCTCTGATACATCAACAGAGCTCTGGGAACATTTAGGAGTACTTCTGCTGCTGTTAGTTGTAGCATCTCTGACCTGTTGATAGTGTGTCTCCCAGTCAGACCTGTGGTTGTGCTTCAGATGGGATTGAAGTGGTTCCTGGATGTGAGCCTGCTTTACCCCTGTTCACATGTTTCTTACAAAAACAACAGATAGCAACATGATTAGCTTTTGAATTGTCAATGAAGTATCTCCATACTATGGACTTCATAGATTTCTGGGTTCCTGATGGGCTGCTACTACAAATGGGGCTAGATGTTGCTGCAATTGTACTATTGCTAGGTCATAGGTGTTGCCCTTCTAACAGCAGCAGAGGTACTCATAATAGCTAAGTTTGTGGATGTTGATAACCTGTGTTGTTGCTGGTTACTCAACACTAGTAGTGAGAAAGGCTGAGTGGGACTTAAGCTCGCAAGTACCAGTGATAATCCTGATGATGACTAACAGTATTTTTTGCCATATTTACTTGTCCAGGGTCAGATTTTCCAATTGTTTTCTCAAACAGTTTATAGAAAATTGCTCCTTTTCAGTGGTGAAAGATTGAACTAACATTCTGGCCATGTCATCATCTCTTTCACACTGAACTTCATCTGTAAATTAAAAACAGAAGAATGCTGGAGGGATATATTGTAGATCTCCATCATCATCAGAAATTAGGTCATCTCAGCATTGTCTGCCACTTCTTCCTCACTACTTTTATATTCTTCTGGGCATATAGAGGTCGCAAACACTCACTCACTTTTCCCATTTGCTATAACTCTTTTTGTACTTGTTCGTCTCACTGTCAGATACAGAGGTTAGTTGAGTTGCTACTAGGGATTGTTGAAACTTTTCGCCTCAAACTGAAACGCGAAAAATGTCACTTCCCGCTTGGCAAAAAATTTTCAGTGAAAAATGCAGATTTTCCTCTTTTTTTGCCTAGCTTATTCCATTGAAATCAATGGGAACATTGAAGTTACACACAACATAAAACAAATATTATTTTATTTCCCAAAGGAATAATATAAAAGGGGCATGAAGATAACTGTGTTGGTGGGGTTTGGAGAAAGAATCAGTTGAACAGGGGATGTTTTTTTTGGGGGGGTGTTTACTGAGATGGGGCAGTTAATAAAAAACCCCATAAGACATGGTATAAAAGGGATTTGAGGAGGGTGCCTGTGTTGATGGGTGGAGTCTGGGGAATGAATCAGTTGAAGAGGGAATTTGTTTTTGGGGGTGGACTGGTATTGGAGGTACAATTAATAAAAAAAAATCAATAAATAAAATAAGAAATTTGTATGTACAGTGATAGAGACAGGAACCCCCTGACATAAGCTTCCACAGGGGTGGAAAGATACTGGACTTGATTTAGTATTTGGTAGGACTTAAGTTTGTTAGAAACAAACCACCGAAAATTGTTTATTTCTTTTTGTAGGATTATTTTTTTTTCTTTTTTTTTTTTTTTTTTCTTTTCTTTTTTTAAAGCACAAGCCCTGAGAAAAAAAAATGCCCTACTGGCCTAGTGCCAGAAGGTCATGTTGGCCAGTGGCCACTGGCCATTGTCAAATGTCCTCCTCCTGACTCTGAGTCCTTAATTGCAGAATTTGCAACTGCTGTTCTTGCTGCTGCTGTTGAGATGTTTAAGCAGCAGGATGATTAGGCAGCTGAAAGGGAATGGGATCAACAATAGCAGTAATATGAGCGATGGATGATGAAGGTTCCACTGCCACGACTATCTCCAGTGATGCATCTGAGGCAGTAGCAGCACAATAAGTAACCCCCAGTTTATGTGGCGAAAAGAAGTTGGCCAATAATTCTTCTCCACCAGCCCCAACTCCAAAATCATGGGTATGTTGAATATAAATTTTTCCCTTGAGAGCAGGAACTGTGCCTTTCATCAGCAACTTCAATGTGCAAAGTGTGTGTGGTAAATAACATCTCGGGGCACAACTGTATCCAAACACCATGACACCGGAACCCAAGTACTGTCTCTATCACTATACCCCTTGTCCAGACCATGCTAAGAATATGTGACAACTTTCTGACAGTTTAATAGTAATGATGAACCCTCCTTGCCAGCATCCTAGCATATTCTGTGGGATGGAATCTCCTCAGATGCCACTTGATGACCTGGTATCAATTCTCCTCCCCCACACTGGCATGTGTGGTCAGAGCACCACACAGTGTGTAATGGGTAGAGAGACGAACTGCCACATCCTGACATCAACAGAAAGGCTATCATTTGGTGGGGGAGGTAACGATGAAAGAGGTGGACTGGCAGAAGATGTAGTTGTTACCCTAGAAGGAAGAAGGTGATGTTGATGGCGAGCTAGTTGTTTCGCTCACCATGGAACTTCTTGTTGCCTTTCCGGAGAGTCAGGGTGAACAGTAACAACGGTGCTAGATTTCTGTAATGGGTGTTTGGCTTTAACATGTTTCTCATAAATGTCATGGTGTCTGTGTTTCAGGTGTGATATCAGAGAGTTGTGCCAAGGTGTGTTCCCTCCTTTCCCCTTCTCACTGACTTGTCACAAATTTTGCACAGTGCCGTTGGTGATGATGACCGCACTGTGCCTGCCCCAACAGAAAAATAGTCCCACACCCATGACTTCCGGGGAGAGAGAACAGGTGGAGAAGTATGGCCTCCTTCCCCTTTCCACTTTGCCCTTTACTGTCTGTGGCAGTGGATAATGTTGCTGCTGTTGCCTCAGATTCAGCACTGCAACTAGGACCAGGAGTATTGCTGCCACTGGCAAGTGGAACCTGTTCTAGTCCCCCATCACTTGTTGACACCATTCTCACGTTGTCCACAGTGGTCTGTGGCACACTAGCCTGCTCCACAGCATCCTGCTGCCCTTGCTTCTCAGCAGCAGCATCAGGATTTAGGGCTGTTGCAAACTCCGCAAATTCCAAAAGCCCACTGCTGGTGGTGGTGGTGATGCCCATCCTCATCCCTGTCTCCCATTCCTTCTCAGTTTCTGATAAAAAGGCCATCAAAATCTCTTCCACCCCAGCTTCTCCAATACCACCACCACCACCAGTAGTCCCTATGTGCTGCTGCTGCTCTATCACAAACATCTCACTGCTGCTGAGAGGAGGTGACGAGCAATGTGACAGAGGGTCCCCTAATGTCACACTTGTCATTTCTTTTTGAAGTGAAGAAGACTGGAAGCACTAGCAGCCGGCACAGGCAGATCATCTGTGCTCCTACTGGTGGTGGTGGTGTTAATTCTAAGCCCGCTCTCCCCCAACAACAGTTCTGGATTCTTAAGGATCATGTTCAACTTGGACACTGTAGTGAAGGGAAGGGGACTCCCAGAGCCAGAGGAATGGTGTGGGCTCCCTTGACTGCTAGTCTGGACACTCTCAAATGCTTCCCCTCCCATTCTCCTAACACTAGTCCCACCGGCTGCTTCACCATTACTGCTACTACCACACCACACACATCAAGTTCAGCCCCAGGGCCTTCCTCCTAACAGTCACTAGTAATATGAGGATATTGATTACCCCCTCCTTCACTCCTAACACTAACAAGCTGCTGGACCTTCTTAGCACTAGCACTGGCAGGACTGCTTGGGGATGGCAAGTGTGACTTAAGGTCCCCTGCTGTCACACTTGGCATCATCTTCTCCTCCTCCCTCCTGAGTATTACAAGACACACTAGCAGCTTCAGCACTGGTGGCAGCAGCTTCAACACTGGCAGCAGGCACAGCACTGGTGGCACTGGCAAGAGGGGCAGTACATCTGACAGCAGGCAGAGTATTGGTGGCAGCAGGTTCAGCACTGGCAGTAGGCACAGCACTTGTTTTAACAGAGGCAGCAATGGTGGCAGCAGTGGCAGCACGTCTAACAGCAGGCACAGGCAGTTGACTTATCCTGCTCTCACTAGTATTACCCTTTTCTCCTTCCCTTCCCATTCCTCCCTTCCTTCCCTTTTCTCCCTCCTTTCTGATTAACTTCCCTAAGATCCCTTGGGGTGATTTAGGGGGACTGGACAGCATTGGTTCAGTAGTGCTCGCTTCCTCCTCCTCATCCTCAGACTCAGTGGACACATAAGGGTCTTTCCAGCTCTTCCATTGATTATTTTTCAACCTGATCATAGTGACAGCAGTCTCTATGATCCTCTCCGGCCTCAATTTTGCCAAAATGTCACAGCAGAACAGCACAGCATGTCTACTTTGCTCTGTAGCTGCTTCTCTTGTGTTTGATTTCTGCAAATACGTCATGTTTTTATAGCGAAAAGGCCACGTAAATCAGTGGGCAGAAACTTTCTAGCCATTGAAAAAGTGGCAAAATATTTTGGCCAATGGGCAGAAAATGTGAACATTTTAATTGCTAGTTTTAAAGCGGATTTTTCGGACAACAATGTGGTTTTCGCCGAATTTCTCGCAGGAATAGGGCAACAACTTTCACCCATCCCTAGTTGCTACACCTTCTTCTACTATGCCATCAACACTGGAAAGTGACTTGCTGGACTTGCTGCCATCTACCCTTGTATGTTTGCTGGACATTAGTTTAGCTAGGGCTTTGGATAAGGTTTGACCTCTGGCTTTCAACATTACAATAGTAAATTTATCAAGTTCACCTGCTTTGCCATTATTCATTGATTTTATTGCAGCTTCTACTTCTTCTACCAAGACTTGAGGCACAGCTTTCACCTCTGGCACTGCATTCAGTTGTTGTCCTTCTTCCTTATAAAGATTTGAAAAAAATGATTCCACTCATTTTAGTATTTTTGCAAATAAATCATGTTTTACCACTTCTGCAAAAATTCCTGCCAGTAGAGAAGCCATACATTTCCTGATATTTTGCTCCCACCACAGAAATTCCCTTGAAAACATTTTCTGACAATGTTTAACAATAGTCAGCAACCGAGTTATGACCAGAGGGCTCATGTTGACGGGGCAAGGCATCAGCCTTGGCATTCTTTATCCCAGGAATATATACGAAATGACATAATCAAAACAGGAGAAAAACAAAGACCAACTAGTCTAGTGAGTGTTTAGGTGCTTGGCAGATGCCAGGTACTGGAGGTGTTGGTGATCGGATAGTAACTACGAGGAGTTCCCTCAAACAAATACCTGTTACCTGTATCATAGTTCCTCTCAGCAGAGGTAAAATGTCTGGAAAAGAAGGCATAGGGATGGAGAATACCAGAATCGGTAGATCGCTGAGAGAGGACTGCTCCAGCCGCAACCTCAGAGACATGAGAATGAACGGGGCTAGAATGAATGGGGCTTGAAGTTCAGGGTATTTGAGAATAGGTGCAGAAAAGAAAGCACTCTTCAAATTCTCATATGCCTGCAAAGCCTCAGGAGTCCCCTGTGATAGGGGCGATGATAGCTGAAAATCCTTTGATGAACTAGCAGTAATAACTGTCAAAGCCAATGAACTGGTGAGTGGCTTTAAGGGCATGGGGAAGGGCCACTCAGCCACAGCAGGCAATTTACCATGGTCCATGGCAAGACCTCAGACAGCTATAATATACCATAAAAAGGCTAGAGACGTGTTCTAGAATTTTCACTTCTCAGTATTACAGAACAGACGGTTCTCACTGAGGTGGGCTTACACCTGTCGGACCTGATCATGATATTCCTCTAGGGACAGGGAAAAGACCAGGATATCATACAAGTATATGATGACGAATCACAAGAGAAGGTCCCTAAAAACATTGCTGGTGAAGTTCTGGAAGGCAGCAAGGGCATTAAAAAGACTAAAGAGAATAACCAGGTACTCATAATGCCAGAATTTGTTTAATTCCGTCATCCATTCGTCTCCTTCTTTCATCCGCACCAGGTCATAGGCACCGCTGAGATCGAGCTTGGTGAACAACCAGGCTCCCCTGAGCCTATCTAACAACTCAGGAATCAGCAGTAAAGGGTAGCAATTCCTCCATGTTATCCTATTCAACCCCCTACAGTTCACACAGGGACAAAAAATATACCGGCTCCAGCATTAGCGGCAGAAGGACATGGAAAGACAACCCTGGATGTACTCCTTGAGTGCTTTAGTCTCTGGTACACAAGGTCGGTGTGGAGGTATATTCTTGGCCTTGACCTTACAAAATATATCTGCAAAGTCATTATATGGTTTAGGAAGAGCGGGAGGAACAGGATTCAAGCTGCTCAAATGGGAAGAGCCCATCCACAGATTAAGGGGAATGGTCGAGAGGGTAATAAGTCCAGCCTCCAATGGAGAACCGTCAATAGTAACAATGCGGATGAGGACTTCCTTAGATAAAGTTGGAATTCCATGTTGGGTAGCAAAGGTAGTGTCCATAAAAAGGTCTACAGCTCACAAATCTAGAAAAGGCCGATGCTAGGATGCTCTTATGAGCACAGGCTAAGGAAATAAGAATGACAAGCTTGTTTTCTTCCTTTGCGGGAACAAAAAAGAGACTTAGGCTGGGTCCCATGCCAAACACTAAGTCCGGGCGTTTACCAGCTTGTTGGGGCAAGAACGGGCAAAATGTCCAGTCTGAGCACAATACAAGCATAGGCCTGATGTACACCTTCGGACTTTCTCCTCGGAAAAGCAAAGAACACATCTTTCGTCCATAGGTTCCACAATAGACTCTGATGTAGATACCGGGGTTTGAAATTTCAGGGCCAGACTGTGGGCTCTTTCACTCCCAGATGTCTGGTGAGATCCCTAACGCTCTCTGCTCGACGTTCCTGAATCCGGTGTTCCAGGGTGGCACATAAAGCAATGAGGTCCACATAAGGCAAAACATGCCAGCAATACCCAGAAGGACATGAAATATGGTTAATAAATACTTACATGAATATTTAGCTTTTGGACAGATTTAAACATATGTTATTCTTAATCAGTCTGTGATTATATGACATTAACAGTTAGATAATATTAACAGTTAAATGTACTTACTAGAGATAGGAGGTGGAAAGGAAATGTCTCAACCCTCAGGCCCCTGACAGAATCGATATAGTTTCTCAGAGCTAGTCAGCTAGTACTTAGGGCTTCATTTTTGGAACAATCCCAATTTTCCCATCAGCATCAAGAGTGAGTCAAGTACCCTCATTTAAAAGACCTTTTAACCCCTTAAGGACCGGTACGCGCATGCACGGCAGGAACTTAACGACCACAGGGCATTTTTTTTTAATTGATCCGATTCAGGGCTCCCCGAGTGGCGTGCAGCTGCATGGGAAGCCCTGAATTCCATGGCATGCCAGAACCGTCACTGGTCCTTATCTCACGGACAGCCATGATGGTCCTGGCACAGCAATGGACATTAAGGTGTTAAAGCCACCCTTATTTAGGTGTAACAGTGCAAATTCTGTTCAGCATTATATGTTGTGTATCTCTGTGCTCCTGTACCTGATACATCTATGATACAGTTTAACAATTTGTAATAATGGGGTAGCATTTGAAGAGAAAAGTGAAAATCGAGGGAAAAATATCTAGATATTAATTCGTATAGAGTGATACAATACAAGTAATGTAAACAGATACATAAATAATTTAAAAAATAGGACTGAAAAGTATAAAATATCAAACTGTCAATGCATTCACAAATGAATGTCTGACACAATATCTATAAATACCTAAAGAAATGAGTGTAAATAATTATGTAATAATGATATTAATGGAAAATGGCACAAGACGGATACAAATTGAAGAGAAGATGACAAGTCACAAAACACGTATTGTGACTGGTAGAACTGTCAAAGCTACTTACAGTAATAGCCTCTTCCACACAATGGATAATCTGTAAAGATAGGAATACAGAGATAGAATGTAGTATTGCGAAACATCCAATAAACAAAAATAAAAAACACAATGGGAACGCAGATTCAATCAAAATACATATCTTCCTATCAAGATCTTAAAACTAAACATTCATTACTGAACAAACAACTTTGACTCTATATAAAATAATACCTTACTTGTTTTCCATGTAGCATCCTTACTGGTTCTTGAAATAGTGATCTATTTTAGAAGATAGTGTGGTCAGTGTGGTACTCTTTTCCTTCACATAATTGTATTCTGGTAATTATTCTACTGCCAGCTTTTTCTTTCAGGCTACACACTGATATGGACACTCTTACCACATACTCTAGGCATCTGGAAAAAATGGGCAGAAAAAGAATACTTTACTACTAAAGAATGTGTTTCATCTAATAATGGTCCTTGGAAAAATATCTATAAAGATCTTAAGGAGGCATAATTTAAACATACTAAAAGTTGCTGGACTAGATTTACCTTTCAGAATAACAAAGAAGAAGGTTTCATTCCCAGAGGCCTACAGAAACATGTACTACCAATGCATTGTTATATAGATGAGATTTTAATCAAAAGGTGGAAGGAACTATCTAACAAATGTTATATGGGATATATTTATATCATTGTTGTCTATGAAACTATAATTATTAACAATTTAATTAACTGCAAACTAAAGAAATGGAAACCATAGCACATAGTTTTGATAATACTGATAATATTAAATAGGACTTGGAACCCACAATGAAGATCTGTATAAATTTGAGACTGATATTAGAGATAAAGAGACATAGAGAGGTGATAGTATAGGTCAATCTTCTTTTTCCCTCATCTGTTCTGTCCCCCTCTTCTTCCTATTTTTAAGGGGCAGGCAAAGGGATCCTTACTGATTCGCATAAACAAGTATTGTCCAAAGGTCTGAGGTTCTTACCTGCTAACCCCCTTAACAATTTTTAAAGGATTGTTGACCTTCATCGCATTCTATGTTCATACCATTTGTTAACATGTGCCCAGCTATACAAGCTTTCTCCAGTTTAGTCATGAGAGATTTAGTGAAATTATCTGATATTACAATTAATACAAATCTTACTAGAATAATAAATAGTAAACCTGGGACGATATGGTGGTACAAACAGCTGATAACATAGTTATTTGGCCTTTGCATATGTATACTTCAGAGCTGAGTGATACTAAATGCTATAAAAAAAGCTTCTCAGTAATCCCATACAATATCTTATAGCCATTTATAATAGACTCATTATAGCAACTGCCAACAAAGGTCTTATTTCTAAAAGTGAGTTTGAATTTCTAAAGGTTTCCAGTCCTCAAGTACCCAAACAATGGAGGTGATTCACTAAGCGGTGATAAAGAAGTGATAAACTGGAGATGACTTCTCCAGTTCCTATGTTTTTTTTATAGAGCCTATGCACTAACATCTCCAAAGCTGAATAAATCTTAGTGAATAGGCTCCTCTGAATAACATAGGGATTGGAGAAGTGATAAAATGGCGACGTCATCGCCACTTTATCACCGCTTAGTGAACCTCCCCCAAAATCTTCTACCGAAGATACAAAAGAATAGTTCAGTACCACCAGGAAGACCAATAATCTCAGGGAATGCAGAGCAGACAGTAAAAGCTAGTCAGTTTCTAGATTAAATGTTAAGACTATATGTTGTTAACTTGGACTCCTTTGTTAGAGACACTGCAGATAGTTTAGCAAAAATTGAGGCCTTACCTATTGACTCTGATACTTATTATATCACTTGTGATGTGAAGTTTTTACATACATCAATAAATCACCATCATGACGTCACTGCTGTGAGGTACTATTTAGATAAAGTTCAAAGTGGAGTTTGGACAAGAAAGAATGCATCTTACACCTTTTGGGCTAGATTCTATTACAGGTTTTCCCCATAGACTTCAATAGAAACATTTTGATAAAACAGGTGTTAACATTTTGCACCTGCAATAGGATTTAACCCTTCGTCTTTTGTTTTAGAAAGGAACTTCTTTGTGTTGAGGTACCAATTTTCCCCCCAAATCTAAGGTACAGTGATGGGCAGTGCATGTACCCCAACACATGCCAACCTGCACCTCAGATGGTGGTAGGAAGTGATTGCGTTTTCTGATAGTAACAAAAAATATACTAGTATACTTTATGGCTTTGTTACATAGATAATATGTTTATAGTGTGGGATGGCACCAAAGACTTGTTATGTGAATTTATAGATTTTTTTAATCTAAATGATATAAAACTTAAACTGACTGTGGATTGCAGCAATTAATCTGTTCTTTTTCCTGATGTTAAAATGAAATGTGGCAGAAATGATATCCTCCAAACCGACCTCTTCAGAAAAAAGTACTGTAACTAATACATGTTTCAAGTCATCACCCACCCGGTATTAAAACTAATATAGCGGTGGTTGAATTTTTAAGATTTAGAAAAAATTGCAGTGACTGTGACATTTAAACAGTGCTCTATAGAGAGTACAGAAAGGGTATAGTAGGAGCTTGATTAGGAAAGTTTACAAAAGGGCACTGTACACATCATGACCATATCTTTTATGTTAACATAAAATCCATTCAGATAATAACAAGATCAGATTCATTACCACGTATAAAGGTCAGTGGAACAACTTGGTCCACATATGAACAAACTTTGGTACATTTTGTGACTCTGTGTCTGATTTACAAGATAAATCTGATGATAGAGTTGCCATGTCGAAGGGAACCCCATCTACTGTACATGATAAATTAGTACATAGTCATTTACATGGGAAAACTTAAATAGTAGCACAGGGTTGTTTCCATTGCGGCCACTGTGTGGGGTTCCACAACATGGTCACTATAAAATCAATTTACTGATAGATTTGGCAAAGTACACATCATTAGGAATTTTATCTATTGTCTGAACAAATTTGTAATATATTATAATAATAATCCTTTATTTATATAGCGCACACAGATTCTGCAGCGCTTTACACTCATATTGGTTCCTGTCCCCATTGGGGCTCACAATCTAAATTCACCTATCAGTATGTTTTTGGAGTGTGGGAGGAAACCAGAGTACCCAGAGGAAACCCACGCAAACACAGTGAGAACATACAAACTCATTGCAGATGTTGTCCTTGGTGGGATTTGAACCCAGGACCCCAGCGCTGCAAGGCAACAGTGCTAAGCACTGAGCCACTGTGCTGCCCACATTGTGGTATCTAGAATATCCTTGTGGTCTCCAGTATGTGGGTAAACAACTAGAAAACCCAAGACATGAATAAGAGCTCCTTGGGACAGGGTGCTTTTCCCAATGTATGACTCCTTTTGTTGCACTACTCCCCCTGCCCCCGATAATAATGCAGTGATCACATTTAGCCTGATGTTCTTAACCCAGTCCTGTATTTTTGTATTGTACTATTACAATTTCTGTAAACTGCTATGTACATGTATGACAAAATATAAATAAATATACATAAATACAAAGACATTTTTGGAAAAGCATGGTGCCAACTCTGCATGCCTCAAAGCTTAGGGACTACCCAAGATATCTATGGGGATTAGAGGTGGTAATTTGGATCAGATATTGCTCAAAAATGAGAATCCATGAAACTTTCTTTTAAAAAGACTCTACTCAGTTGGATTAAATGAGGAATTGGATTTAAATATCAACCTCATTTTAAATTTTAGTCCTCATATAGCTTTTTAGTTGTTTACATACTGTTGTCCAATGAAATCTGGATTACCCACTATCCTTTATATAGTATTTTTCCTTTGTAAAATTTCTTGTTTACACCCTCTCCCTTCTTTTTTTTTGACATTTAGGATTGTTTTTCTATCTACAGACTTTATATTCTGATCAGTGAACAATCTTTTGGTACCCTGTTGTGGATTTATATTAATCTTATAATCAGGGACTGTATACATATATATATATATATATATATATATATATATATATATATATATATATATATGGCTCACTTTCTTTGTTATAGTGAATGAACACTCTTAAAGTATTTTGTCTGTTATAATTCTGCTTCTTCTATTGGAAATTACAATTTATGGATACAGGCTTTCTAGTATCATTCATTATAATCCCTTATGTTTTTATTTATATGTTTGCTTGCTTCTGAGAGTGAAATGGACTAGAAATATATGAGGTCATTATTGGTTTAGCAAAACAGTGCCTATCTCTATCAGGGACGTGACTTTAAGTTTCAAAAGAGGCTTAGCGCAAGCCTTGGTGTCTCACATTATGGCACTGTTGAAGCAATAGGGAAACGCATGTTGAAGTTTTTTGTATTTGTTCATTTTGTTCACTAGGAATGATCAGATCTAGTGCACCATATCTGACTTTTTTAAAGTTCTTTTTGGCTCACAATTGTGCTTTACATTGTGGAGTAAAATGAAGCCCTGATGCCTAATTGTACTGAGTACCCAATTTGGGGTTAAGTACACTTGTATATTCCTGTGCGAGAGTCACTGTGGTCTAGGCTTGAGTGATTGACTGCAGTGTCACAGAGTTTCATTTAAATGGTTTAATTGTCTCACTATTGGCATTGACTCTATACTTGTTGGTCCCTTTATACCCTGTAGAGCCATCCTTGACCTTGAATCATGCTAATTATTTGAATAGGATACATTTAATATATAATTGAGCCAATAAGAGAATTGTGCATTTCCTCTTTTCTCACTACAATATTTTTAGTGGTGGATGTTATTTGATCAACTATTTTTTACATTTTTTGTGGCAAGCCAGATATGCCCCTACATCAATATTAATCTGAGCTGACATTAAATGTATATGGAATTCTTTCTTCATTCACTGTGACTACTTTGCATGTGGCTAGTGCTCTGCTAATGATTTTATAAGTAATTTTTGTTTGCACAAGCCAGATATGACTTGGTAATCCTTTACTTTTTAATTGTCTCTCTTTTTGTTGTTTATTTTTGTCCCTTTTTTAATTTTATCAATAAATGTTATGTTTTATATTAATTAGTTCCACTTATGATCATAGTCAACATCAAATTTAGTCAATCAAAGGAAGCATTTCCAGCTTTATGGTCATGCTGTTGAATTAAAAAGTGTTAATCCTTTGTGCAATTTTAACTCACTTAAAGGGATAGTAATGTTTCATAATAAAAGCAACCCTAATTAATCATCATAGTATTTGGATCTTGGAGAGTGTTATTTCAATTCTGTCAGAGTTGTAGTTCAAGAGTAACTCAATGACAAAGTATCCCCCTCATGCCCCTTTTATTGATGTAACACTGTTCAGCCAGAGCAGAAGGGAGGTGCCCAGGTAGATTGCAGAGAAGGACAATCTTCGATTCAGATAAGGGAAAAATCTGAAAAACTTGTCAAGGGGGGCAGGGATTTCATTGTTCTCATAGGAAAAAGATTGTCCCCTGCTGTTATATGTCTGGTCTTACAACCAAATTCCACATCTGATGGGAGGTGGCTTACACTAGGTAAAAGGGGCGGGAGGGGGAAACTTTATCCTTCAATTACTCTTGAACTACAACTCTGACAGTATTGATATAACACTCTCCATGGCCCAAATACTCTGAAGATTAGCTGCTGTTTTTGTGAAACATTACTATCCCTTTAAGGAGTGCTAGTTTTGCAGGGTTTTCTTTTTTCTTCTTTTTAATTCTATATACAAGCTTGACAATACACAAATACAATAGTGACAACTTTCATTGGACACATGCATTTGGTAGAAACATAGAATTGCACTCAGACTTATTTTATTCCTTTTATAGCCATATTGCTATCACAAAAGTTCTTAAAATGATTTACTGTTTAAACCTAAATCACTCCTACTGGGAGCTGTTCCATTCATTCATCACCTTTCTACTTAAAGGGGAACTACCACCCCGCAAAAACTTAATCTTATTTAAGTCTTCATCTGGCGACTAGCTGCTTAGTAGCGGTAGTCGCCAGAAATATTACCCGGTTTACAAGATTTTCTACTTACTCTGAGGCGGACAGTAGCAGGAAGCACAGACATCTTGCCATAGTGATGTCCATGCGCCTGCGCTGTCAGTCCCTTTTGGAGCTAATGTATAAAATGGGGTGTCACTTTACAATATGTGGTCAGTCTGTGCTTAGAACAGTGAGAGAGAAAGCAGCTTTTGATGCTAGCTAGTATAAGTAGACAGGCAGGCTGGAGTTGTTTGATAGGAGTATTGGTGATAGCAGCAGCTAGTTGTTCTCTGGCTGGGGGTATAAACAGGGAAAGGAGTATAAGTGATAGTCAGACTAGCAGGTGAAGTCATCCTTACTACCTGAGTTGGCTTCCTGAGCACCAGTGACAAATGCTATGAAGTCAGACATAAATGCAACATATGTTCAAGGTAAACAGACAGGCACAATCTGACAAACTGTAATACTTACCCTCACCCTGACATCTGCAAGAAGACGAAAGATAAATATTTAATAAAGTGTGGTGGTTGTGCTTCACCAGCTTCTGTACTGTGCTTTAACCTTATTGTATACTGCTGATTCTGAATCTAACAAGTCAATCCTTCACTGCTAACACTACACTCCTTGGGAGAGAAAAAGAATGCTGCTGAAATTTGGCACTAATCACTAGTGTCAAAGAGGGGGAGGTATAGTTGCTTGATTTAAGAAGAATTAGTATCTACCAGGTCTCTGGGTCATTGCAGGAATTGTGAATGTGATGTGTAGACTGTGACATTACAGTTAAAAATACTAATATGTGGCATAAAACAGAAGGGGATACTATTCCTAAAGCTGAGCATATATTGAGAAAGAGACATACACCATGTATTATTTTCAGATAGAAAGCACATCACTCATAATATTAACAGCTCTGTTGTGCCCTTTATAATAAACAATATCATTACATCCAACAAATAATCTCAGTCATCAGCAGCAGAGTCACCACTGATAAATTCAACTCTCACCCAATCATAATCACTACTACTGAATAAGCATCAACATAAATTCATATCAGCAATCTTAGCAATGCGTGTTTCTGCTATTGTGCAAAGTGCAGGACCACTGACACCTACTGCTAGCAATACTGAAACATCAAGACCAGGCACGTGCACACATAGACACCAAGGGGGGCTTGAGCACCTGCCCTTTTTGTCCAAAGTGCCCTCGTGCCCTTTTAACAAATAAAAAAGTTGCCTCGCCGCCCGTACTACCCCCCCCCCCTCAGGTCTGTGCCTCCTTCAGGTCAGACCTGTAGATGCTGCACTCCCTCGTCGGCTCTTTAGTATTACAGAGCACTGGGTGATGACATCATCTCTCAGCGCTCTGTATGAAGAGAAGACCGTGCGGGAGCTCCAGAAGCTACAGGTCTGTGCCAAAGGAGGCACATACAGACCTCTCCTGCCGCTAGACCACCAGGGAAGAGGTAAGAAATGGACACTGGGGGGGCAATGTGGAAATGATGGGGCAATATTCATCTGATGGGGGGGCAAGATGGAGATGATGGCAATGTAGAGATGATGGGGCAATGTATGTGAGGGTAAGTTGGAGCCTATGGCAATATGGAGATGATGAGGGGGCAATATGGAGATGAAGGGGGAAATGTGAGGGTACGTTGGAGCTGATGGGGCAATATGGAGCTGATGGGGCAATATAGAGCTGATGGGGACAATGTGAGGGTAAGTTGGAGCTGATAGGGCAATATGGAGCTGATGGGGCAATGTGAGGGTAAGTTGGAGCTGATGGGGACAATGTGGAGCTGATGGGGCAATGTGGAGCTGACGGGGGACAATGTAAGGACAAAATGGAGATGATGGGGGGCAATGTGGAGATTAGGAGCATTGTGGAGGTGTCCAGTGGAGATGGCCAATGGGGGGGGGGCATTTCAGATTTCTGTGCCTATAGGCTCCTGAGATGTAAATTATTTTCTTTTTTTTTTAATATATATTTTGAATAAATAATTATGAGAAGTGCCCTTTTTTTCATTTAAGCCCCTGCCCCCCAAAATGTCTGTGCACGTCCCTGATCAAGACCTTGTAGTAGTACTACTACTAGTAGTAGTTGTAATAGTAGTCCTTCAGGCATATTTCCTCTACCTGATAAAGATATGCCAGCCTTGAAATGCATTCAGAATAGCACACCATTAGTGAAAAAGCAAGGACACGAGTGACGAGGACTACTCATCCACTCTTGGCATAATACTCAATGAGTGCAAAACATTCAAGAATATTTTAGATAAACACATTCCCTTAGGAGTTTAATTTGGAATGAAACATTAACAGAAGTACTATCAAAGGGAGCAAATCGAGTGGGCTATCAACACAAGGAGTGATTACTTGACATGCCCATAATACTAATACTTCAAGTAAGCCACTGTATTCAGCACTTGACCCTTATGTACTCTGTATGTCTCCCATTACCACCCTGTAATGTCTAAAGCCTTACATTGTAAAGCTCTGCATACACTTGTGGCACTATATAAATAAATATATTCATTCATTCAAATAAGAGCATAAAATATAAGAACATAATTTCTCCATATACTGTTGCATTATTGGTAATACATTTGCTGTATAATACAGCCTTTTAATATTATGATCCCATTATTTATTATTGGTTTTGTCTTTGCAGCTTTCTAGGCTTTTTTATTACTGATTATAATATTGATTGATTACATGTTTTCATGCTTTCTAAATCCAGATATGCTATTTAACAACTTTCATAGTTTTTATATAGGTTGTTTTATTAATTCATCCATGTCTCCATTAACAGTATTGCACTCAATTACCCACCTCCTTTTATTGTTAGATTAAGTTAATCTAGTGTCCACATGTACACATTATTTTTTTTAATCTAATTTCCACAGTTTTACATCACTATACTTAGATTATTTTCCACTGATGTGCTTCCCTGTAGTTTATATTTCACAAGTCCCCCAAGAACTGTTCAGTCTATGAACTTTCCAGTATGAAGATACTTCACTCATGACTGAAAATATAAACAGGCTGGTGACATAGCTCAGTGGTAAATACCCTGACTGCAGAGCCTGTTCAAACCTGAAGGCTGCAGGTTTGAATCCCGACAGGGTCAACTCAGTCCTTTACCTTTCCGAGGTCAATTAACAAGTACCAATGATTGGATAATAATAACATCTATTATTCAGCTGCCGATTCGGTTAATTCCGAGAGTATCCGCTGAAAGCACTTTGAATCTGACTAGGAGAAGGCACTATATAAATACTGGTTATTATTATTGCTATTTGTTGTCTGTAAAAAAAATGTGAACAGATAGAAAACAGGAACCTATCTAGGCACATTGAGATCCACCCTGAAGCAAAAACACATCAGCAATATCACTAGGTGCCATGACTAGCAGCAGTCACTCCAAAAATGTTCACAGGGTACATGAGAGCAGCATTGTAGATGTCTCAGGGAGTGAGACTATATTTTCCTCTGTAACAATATACCAACTGTATATCATGCAGCTGTTGTTGTACAAATCCAAGGCACAGAAAAGGAGGTAGGATCACCTGCCTTTCTGACTGACAAAGTCTCTGCCTAATACCTATTAGTCAATGTTTTTAAACTTTCATTTCTCCCTTTACCCCTACACTCTCCAAACAACCATGAAGCAACTCCATTTCCCTCTCTTTGCCTATCTGCCTCTAAACTAGAGTCAAACTTTCAGTAGTTTTCTACCTCTCTCCCAAAAACAGACTGACAACATAGAACCATATAATGTTTTTGAAGTTTATTGTGAAATTTAAGGGTGATGGTGGATTGTTTGTAGAAGGTACAGTATCTTAGGTAAGGCTAATATTTTGGTCAAATAGGTCCTGCTCACCCAAATAATTTATCATAGACTTTTAGATCCTGTTTCATAAATTCATGAAGTGAAGGGGAGGCAGCTTCAAAATCTGATTCAAGGTCATGGATGAAGTAGATATCTAGATATTTTACCTGCATTTGTGTCCATGGAAAGGGGACTATATTTTGTAAGATGGACATAAGGGTCTGAGGAACATTTATGTTTAGAGTCTCAGATTTGTGGAAATTGATGTTTGACTGTGTTACTTGGCATATGATTAAGTGTATTATGCAAGAAACACGTTAAGCGGATGTGTTTCTTATTCTATATTCCCCTTCATGTGGGATGTTTTCTCATGTTTTATGTTTTTAAATATTTAAATAAACTTGAAGTTTTATATAAAAATCTGAAGTGGTTACACTTTGCTGTGGCTGTTCCGTAAGCGCTACCTTCCAGTTGTCCCCTATGGTACTTGGTAGTAACAAATAATTAAATCTAACATAGCAGGGAACGGGCTAGAGGAATGGTTTCAAAATGTAAGGTATTGTCTGCAACATAAGCTAACATAGTAGTTGGAGTCCATGCAAATGCTTGTGATTTTATAGGATGATTGTAAAATGGAGAAGAAGGGTTCTGTCATAAGTATGAGGATTAGAGAGTAGACAGCCTTGGCTGTGATAGGAAAGGGGTTACAGGTGGATTCATTAGCCTTTGACCCTGACTAAAGGATATTTGTAGAGATAAAGAATTGCAAAGATATACACTGAGCATTGCAGGGCAGTTGTCACATACTCCCACCTTAAACTGTTAAAAGCTTTTTTCAGCACCCATGGATAGTAGCAATGTGGGAGTCCTAGATTTGAAGGTATTGTATATGAGTTTGGTGGCTTGGGTGACTGAGGTGGCCAAATTGAAACTTTCTGTATACAATTAAATACATTACTTTTGTGCTGGGCTAGGATGTCTTGAAAGGTTTTATATTAGACTAATGGAGACCCATCAGAGCTAGGGCATTTGCCTTTTGCAGTGGACCTAATGACCTCTATAATTCCTAGAGAGCAAAGGGTTCATAAAGTTGTAATTTAGCATTTGGGAATAATTTATCAGTCATAGATATAATGCCAAGGTCACAGACTCCCAAACTCAGAAAGCCACCAGTGTACCCATAAGAAATCTCAAAAGAGCTCCAAGCAATACTACATGGAATGACAGAATGATATATGACAGAAAGAATATTCCCCAAACCTCGGATCCTCTCCTATAAACACCCACCAACCTAAAAGATGTATTGTTAGAGAGCTCCTTTAAGAATGCAACAGAAAATGGTACATCTCTCTGCCTACAAAAGAAAACCTGTGTGCACAGATGTACCACAGATAAGGTGCCCACCATACCACCTTCTCCCCAAAGCCACAACATCAAGGGCAAATTCTCTTGCAGATTTCCTAATGTTGTCTACCTTGCCATGTGTATGAAATGTCCTGAGATGATATTTAGGTGAGACAGGACAAATGCTTAAAAATGGATTCATTCTCATAGGTTCTGTATGAAGAAGAAGAAGAAAAAAGATACACCAGTGAGGGGACCAATTTGGAAAAATGGACACAGTATTAAATATGCTAGGGTCACCGTATTAATAGGAATTTTTCAAACACAAAGAAACAGGAAGATCTGAGAATATAAAATAACCAAGTGTAACACTCTGAACTGTGATCTGAACTGTGACAAGAAATGTATGTCACATTGTTTCACATAATCACTTTTTAACCCACAAATTCAATATACTTGCCCATCTGTGGCTGCAAGGTACAAAGTCTCCACAATTAACACATCAAAAGGCAAAACCTGAGTAAAGCTACTCAATTAGCCAATAAATGTATCACTTTTACTCTACCAGTCTAGTATTTTAGTTACTAATTTACATTAAAATTATATAATTGGTTATCTCACATTATGTGTATGAGTGATGCTTCATACATGGTTTAAGGCACCACA
Organism: Rhinophrynus dorsalis; assembly: GCA_037306005.1. NCBI lineage: Eukaryota > Metazoa > Chordata > Amphibia > Anura > Rhinophrynidae > Rhinophrynus > Rhinophrynus dorsalis. The sequence continues at coordinate 234,738,011 of CM074718.1, read as the reverse complement.
AAACTTCAGTTTGCATTCCATCAGATGTCAGTGGTCATAAGGGTATATCTACATGACAAAGATGGATTTTGAGTCATGCCATGGAAAGTGGAAGACGTGACAAGAACCACGAAAATAGCTTCAGCTGTTCCTACCCATAAATAAAGGAAAATTATTTCAACTTACCGTTATTTTCCTGTCCTGGTCAGTAGGCATGGCAGCACTCACTGATGGGTTAATTTCTCCAGTGAGCCCGGAAACAGGAACTTCCCAAGCAAAGGGAAAACTCCTTCCTTCCTCTTACCCTTTAGTCTAAGTTGTTAGCCTGTTAAATCGAGAAGCCGCAAGGGAGGGATTGGTGACTGCTGCCTTGCCTACTGACCAGGAAAGGAAAATAACGATAAGCTGAAATAATTTTCCTTTTTCCCTGGTCACTGCATGGCAGCTGTCCCCAATGGGTAGTACCCAAGCAACACTAATAAACAGGGTGGGAAAGCAAAAAGACACATGCCACAAGAATTTAGAATATGCGTAATTTTAATGACAAAACGAGAAAAACTATGAGCCATCAGTGGAAGATACTGAGACCAAAACTTTACGCCCAAAGAGAGATTCGTGGGCAGAACGGACATCTAAACGGTAATGCCTAATGAAAGAAGTACTGGATAACCACACTGCAGCCTTGCAGATGTCATTTGTGGAAACTTCAGCCTCTGTTGTCCAAGAGGTTGAAACTGTCCTGGTAGAATGTGCCGTCAGACCCTGAGGAACCGGAAGGCCTTGATGCTCGTAGGTTTTAGAGATGGCCGAAACTATCCAACAGCTGATTGAAGACTTGGAGGCTGCTTCGCCCTTATGAAATCCTGAAGGAATAACCAGAAGTCTATCCGTTTTTCTGAATGAAGCAGTTCTATCGATACAGATTTTCAGACATCTGACCATATCGAGAATAGCCCATTCTGGTTTGTCTCCTTGTTCTACAGAGTGAACAAAGGTCGGTAGGATAATATCATGTGAAAGATGGAATGTAGACACTGCTTTAGGCAAGAAGTCTTGTACTGGACGAAGAACCACTTGGTGTGGAAGAAAACGAACAAAAGGATGGTTGATAGAAAGAACCTGAAGCTCTGAAATCCTCCTAGCTGAAGTAACAGCAATGAGGAGCGTGATTTTCAAGGATAACATCCCCAAGGAGATGGTTTCCAAAGGATCAAAAGGATGACCTGATAAAGTATCCAGAACTGAAGGTAGATCCCATGAGGGAAGTAAAGGTCTTACTGGAGGTCTTAAATGTGAGCAGGCCTTGAAAAATTGAATCACTAGGTCATTAAAGGCCCATTTACTCACTGATAATGCTGAGAGTACTAAAATGTGGACCTTCCACGTATTAGGGGATAACCCTTTCTGAAAACCGTCAGACAGAAACTCAATAAGAGTGAAGACCGAGAGATCTTCTGGGTTAAAACCCTTTGATGAGGACCAATGGCAGATAATTGACCATATCCGGTAATATGAATTGTAGAATGTTTCCTGGCATTCAGCATGAATGAGATGACTCTGTCTGAGAGACCCTGACTGGCCAAATTTCTCCGTTCAACCTCCATGGTGCAAGGTATAGATTGCGCATGTCTGGGTGAAGAACAGGACCCTGGGACAGGAGATCTTTCCTGTAAGGGAGAATCCATGGTTCTTGTACTGCCAGCATCCTCAAAAGTGGGAACCATGGGCGTTGTGGCCAAACTGGATGCACCTTTCTGCCTGATCTTTTCCAGTACTCTGGGAATCATGGGAATGGGAGGAAAAATGTACCCCTTTTCTCCCACCCAAGGGTGTACCAAGGCATCTGTCCCTTGTGATTCCCAGCAATATGTCCTACTGAAGAACCTGGCCACCTTCTGATTCCCCAGCGAGGCCATGAGGTCTATTCTTGGAATAACCTATCTTTGAGCTATCATTACAAACGTTTCCGAGTTCAAGGCCCAGGAACCTGGATCCAACTGGGTGCGACTCAGGAAGTCCGCCTGAATATTGGCCTTCCCTGGTAAATATACCGCAGTGAGGAGGACTGAGTTAGCAAATGGCCAAGTTAGAATTGGTCTCACCTCCTGTAGAAGCACCATGCTCCGAGTCCCTCCCTGCTTCCTGATGTAAGCGCTTGCTGAAATGTTGTCTGTCCTGATTTGGAATGACTGACCTGTCAGGTGAGCAGAGAAATGATGGACTGCCTTCAGAACTGCTCTTATTTCCAGGATGTTGGACGGTAGGGTTCTGAATGAGTCCGGACAAAGGCCCTGGGCAAAGTGACTGTTGCATGTTGCCCCCCCAGCCTTTCGCGCTGGCATCCATTGTGAGGATGATCCAAGAAACATCCCCCAGTGGAAGACCTTGGCGTATATTGTGGTGATACTGCCACCATGAGAGATCTTTCTGGACAAATTGGGGAATGATGATTGTTTGATCTAGGGAGTAGAAATGTCTGTCCCATTGCTCTAGAAAGGCCTGCTGCAGAGGCTTCATCTGCCATCTGGCCCACCTTACCACTGGAATAGAGGCGGTCATGAGACCCAAGATTCTCATACATTCTCTGGCTGAGCGTTGATCCTTTTGTCTGAATCTCATGATTTGCAGATATATATGATGTACTTATTCTGTCGGCAAGGACACAGTTGCTGGCAGGGTCTTGAATCTTACTCCCAAGAAGATCATGTCTCTTGTGGGCAGTAGCTGACTTTTTCTCTGATTGATAATCCACCCTGCCTGAGACAAAAAGTTGATTGCAAGAATCTTGTGTTGGAGAAGATGTTGGTATGACTGTGACAGGATCGACACATCGTCCAGATAATGGAAAATTCTTAACCCTCTGATTCGTAATTCTGCAATCAGGGGTAGAAGGATTTTTGTTAAAGTCATTGGGGCTGTTGTGATCCCAAATGGTAGACAAGTAAATTGGAAATGCTGACCTTTTATGGCACATCGTAGAAATTCTTGATGACTTGGTAAGACTGGAATGTGTAGATATGCGTACTGTAGATCCAAGGAAATCATCCAGTCTTGAGGAAGAACTTGTTGGATGATAGTGTTCACAGACTCACAGACTCCATCTTGAAGTGTTTGACATTCAAGTGACTGTTTAGGTATTTGAGATCCAAGATTGGATGAAGATCCCCGGAGCCCTTCTGGATAAAAAAGAGGATGGAATAGATTCCCTGACCTTTCTCTTCCTCTGGCACCCTGGATAAGGCTCCTTGTTATAAAAGCTGGAAAACAAATTCCTGAAGAAACCGAGTTTTTTGATGATTCCTTGGTAGTGGTGTGCTTCTGAAAAGGTTTGTTGGTGGACTAGAAGTCTAGTGAGTATCCTGAAGTGATGGTCTGTAGGACCCACTTGTCTGATACCAACCTGGTCCAAACTGGGATAAAGTGTTGTAGACGACCAGCCACTTGTCCTGTTTGTACCAGTACACCATCAGAATTTGTGTGTGGACTTGAATCCTTCCTGGGAGCAGAGTTTGGAGGCACGAAAGAGGTTAGACTGTCCTCCCTTCCTGGACTGAGATCTGGAAATTTCTTTACCTGGTCTGTAGAAACGTAACTCACGAATGGAAGGACGAAATTTTTGAGTTTTGCGGCCCAAAATCATTCCTTCTGTTTTTCTTGTCTTGGGGAAGAAAAATGCTCTTGCCTCCCGATGCTTTTTTGATTATATCATCCAGAGCATCACCAAATAACTTCCCTGGGGTAAAAGGTAATGTACAGAGATTACATTTGGAGGGAAAATCCGCATTCCAAGAAAGCAACCAGTGCGTCCGTCTGACTGCAACTGCCAGGTACATTGCCTGTGACTGAATCTTAACCAAGTCGGTAGAACAGTCAATAAAAACTCAATAGCCAGCTTGATCTCTGCCAAAGCATCTAAAATAGATTGACGGCTGTCACCCTGAAGGGTGGCCTGTTCAGTATTATCCAGCCAGATCTTCATGGCTCTGGAAATTGAGGTTAAGGCCACCGCAGGCTTACATGCGGATCCTATGGAAGTGAAGACGTGTTTCAAGTCATTATCCATGCACCTGTCTAAAGGTTCATTAAAGGAAGTGGCGTCATCCAGGGGAAGAGTGGTTTTGCGGGCTAAATGAACCACAGCGGCATCAACTTTAGGGGCCTGGTCCCAGAGTTGGCAGTTCTGCTCTGAAAAAGGATACATCCTTTGAAGCCTATTTGTGGTCTTGAATATTCTACCCGTCTTCTGCCATTCGGTAATGATGACTTCCTTAAGTATCTCATGCAGAGGGAAAGTAGCGGGTTTCTTCTTGTACGAAGAGAACATGCGATCCTTAGGATTTTTATCCGTAACTTCCACCAGGTTCAAAGATTGTCTCACAGCCTTGATCAAGGCCTCCACAAGGGTGACATCAAAGCCTATAAGTTTATCCGACTCATCCTCTTCTTCTGAAGAGAAAGCTGGTTCCAGCACCCTAGGTTGCTCATGAACCGATTCATCTGATGAGGAAAGCAATTCTCTCTGTTCAAGTGTTCTCTGTCTCATCGGTGGATGAGATGTGGCAGCGTCTTGTATGCCTTGGACCACTGCTTGCTTAATGATAGAAGACATGTCAGCTGAGGTAGAAGGAGATTCACTGGCTAATTCAAACCAGCAGACCCTGCATAGTTTCTTGCCCTCCATGGCATCCCTGTTGCAGGCAAAGCACGCACGAGGACTAACTGGGGAGTCAGACATCCTCTGGAGAGTAGAAACATCCGTAGAGCTGGAAATACATGAAAAGAGCCCCATCAGCTATCTATCACTCTTTTTAAAATAAAAAACATGGAACTTACCTGTAAGCAGACTTACCCTATAGGCTTAGAGAGCAACATATTCTGCAGTGGATCAAGGTCCATGGCACAATCTAGACAGATATGCCACAGATAACGTAAGAAAAAAACATAAATAATAACCGAAGAGAAATAAAAAAATCTCCCATACAAACTGACCTGAAAACCAGGCAGAGAGCAGCACCAGCAAAAAGACCCAGGATATTAGAAGAGAAATCCAGGCAGAGAGACAAACTGGCAGTACCTGACTGAAAAACATCTTCTAAGGCTGTAGCATCTTCAGATTTACCAGGCAAGCTTCTGATTGGCTGGACGCGATGCAATGACATCATCGCATCTAAGGAAACCCGTTAGAGCTGCATAGAGAAGGACGCCCGGCTGGTAGCCTCATCCAAAGCCCCCATCACAGAAAGGGGCCTTCCAGCTTTACTCCCTGATGGGAGAGACCCACTAGAAGCTCCAGTTCCAGGGAGTAAGAGACCTGGTACCTGTAGAGAATCTAAATAGATTTGGGTAAGCTGCAAAAGAAAAATTTGTGCCACACAATGTGGGAAACTCCTGCAGATGGACAGGAAACAAAAAAGACTAAAGGGTAGAAGGAAGGAAGGAGTTTTAATTTGCTTGGGAAGTTCCTGTTTCCGGGGGTCACTGGAGACACTAACCCATTGGGGACGGTTTCCATTCAGTGACCAGGGAAAACCTGTAGTCTGTCACAATGCATCTCTGATCTAAGTGCTAATTATTGTGTGTTCTAAAGTGTGGTTTGGATACTAAATATTATGTGAAGGTATTCTGACTTGGCTCCTGATCATTTTGCTGTGGCGTGCCCAAACCAGATTCAGCATTCAGCTATGACTCTGCTCCAGCGATTCTGACCAAGTCTGTGAACCCACTTATGCTAATCTGCTTGAAACCCAGCCTGCTGATCTTCATACTAGACATTAATATTTATTGACCATGCAAGTTCAGTTCTAGACTTTGTCCCTTTGTCTGTGGTTGGTTTATTTTCTGATATTGAGTTATTTTGGCTAATATATGAAAGATAATCTGCTGGACATTTAGTTTGGCTTGTAATAATATACAATTCAAAGATGACTTTCTCTAATGATTATTTAATCAAAAATGATGTGTAGATAAAAGAAACGTCATTAACCTTACCTTTACGTATAAAATATTCAACTGCTGTGTCTGATCTAAGTAGTGATCTGTTGCGTGCTATCAGATTAAAAGAAAATTCAGATTACAGTTCCCAACAGATCATACAGTGTTTGATAATTTTAAACTACTATCAAAGACATTTTGATGTAGAAGTCCAGTAAAATAATTGTAGCCAAGGATTTGATGTCTGACACAAATAAAATCTGCTTTAAAGTAGAAATGCTTAATGTTCTGAAATACTTGTATGCAGTGTTTCACCTATGGTTATTAAATATGTGCACTGGGCCAAGTAGCTGTGATTTAAACAGAATCTCAAAGGGCTAAAAGCTCTAACTTAGTTTTAAATTGGATTGTGGACAGATCAGAATCTTACAAAGAACAAATGCGAGAGAGAGAGGCCAATGACACCATACAGATAATAGTAAGTAAAATGTTACGTTGATGCCTATACACACAAGTAGTCATCCAGACCGGCCTCTATTGTGTGTACATCAGTCTAATAGCTAGCAGGGAATCTTGATGCCAGTTCTCCCCACAAAATGTTTTTTGTTTTATTCTCCTGATGAATTGATCAGTGGACCACAGATCATGTTGAGTTTTTTTTTATCTCTTTGGAATACATATTTTTGATTTTTATTTTCCTGCCGTATATATTTCAAACTGTGAGAATTTTGTATCCACATGCCCGATGCACATGAGTATGGTTCCACTGTGGGGAGCACCGGCATCAAGATTCCATGCTAGCTATTAGACTGATGTACTCATAACAGAGGCAGGTCTCAACAACTTCTTGTGAGTATAGTCATCATTGTAACATTTTACTTACTGTTATCTGTATGGTGTCATTGGCCTCTCTCTCGCATTTGTTCTGTGTTTTTCCAAGCTGTTCCTATAGACTGCAGTATAGGCATGATCGAGTGGCCGGATTTACAGTAATCTGTGTGTGGGCAGTGTCAACATCCTGCACAAGTGCTAATAGCTACTAATATTCCTAGTAACATCTTAGGAATGTGAGTACCTTTTTACTTATGGTATATTCTGGATATTGTCAATATACTACACTATCAGACTCTCCCTTTTGTTCTTTTGTTTTCCTAAATCTGAATCGTATTTCTATATGTAATGCACATGATCATGTTCAAGTACTCAGAATTAAAGATGACTGTAATATCTGTGGTTTGTGACCCAAACAGTATAATGGCTACATACAAGCAAATCATTTTATCAATGCTATATAATCAACATATGACTGAGATGTGCAGAGACTGACAGGTTCTGATTTTACTGAGCCTGAATGTAACACACACTCTGAGCACACTGGATAATTTATAGAGTGAAAAAATGGAATAGGTCTGGGGCAAACCAAGAAACCACAATTAACCATTTGAATGGCAGAGGGCATTGGACACCCCTTTGGCATTCAAAGGTTAACAAAAAATATAAAATCATAAGAAAGAAAGAAAAGAAAAGAAAGAAAGAAAGAAAGAAAGAAAGAAAGAAAGAAAGAAAATGTTTTCTAATTATTGAAAAACTTCATTTTAGATAATCATATGAATATGATGTGTATCTGACAGTCACCCTTTTTTTACATGTTTGTACAACTGGAACAATAGTTATAAGATTCATATCTACGTGTGGTAGATGTAAACAAATAACCTATTGCAAAACTCTTAGCTGAGATCCAGATAAACAACTTGCAGGGGAGGGGTGCATTTGAAGGTACCCACCAGGATATGGGTGAAAGTAAAAAAAAAAATCAGTGGGATTTTTTTGTGGAAATCCTGACATTTGACACTTTTCTATGAAGATTCCCAGCTATACAACCCCCCAAGTTGTCTCTTTTTCACTAACCCCAGGGAATTTCCCATGGGAACTTTGCCAGTTCCTGACCATCTGGCTAAACCAATGCAGTAGGACACGGCTGGAGGTTTGGATGTGTAGTTCTACATGTAGCAGTGAAGTGAGACAAGGCTGTAGGTCAGTAGTCGCCAGGGTCAGACATTCATCTGTGGCCACCATGGGACTGGGTTACTCCAGTAGTTATTTGGGACTAGGGCAAGTTCTACTTGCCACCAATAATCCTGGTCCTAGTTTTAGTGCTGATTCTAATGCAGCAGCAGCATCATCATCATCTGCCCCGGCAGTGAAGGGGATTATGGAGAAGAAGGAGGCCATTGTTCTCCATCTGCCCCCACCTTGAAATCATGGATGTGCAAATATTTTTCTCTTGGGGCAGGTAAAGTGCAGTCATCAGCGACTGCATTGTGCACTAAGTCAATGTAAAGGGGAAAGGAGGGGGCACATTTTGACACAACCACCATAAGAAAACACATGCAATACAGACACCAAGACATTTATGTGAAAAATGTGAAAGCCAAACCCCCAAAAAAGAAATCTGTTGCTGTACCCCATCAATCCCCAAGGGCACCAAGAATGTAAGTGAAAATCAAAGAGGAAAAGTATAGAAACCCAGCCTGAGCCTAAAAGTTCAATGGAGAGTGAAATACATGCCTCATCATCAGCTTCTTGTGCTAGGGTCGGGGCACAGGAACACATACCACCTGTCCCCTCCCTGGCACCCTCAGGGGTGTGGCAGTTTGTGTCTACCCATTGCACATTGTGTAGTGCACTGATGACACATGGCAATGTGGTGGAGAGCAATCAGAAATAGGGAATTAAGGTGCATCTTCGGATAATACACTAAGCTGGTGGCCAGGATAATTCATCATTATTACTAAGTCTTCTTGTTGTCAGTTGTTCTTAGCAGTGTGGACAAGGGTCATAGTGACAGCAGTACTTAGTTTCTAGGGGGCGTGATTTGACATTGTGGACCCAAGCATCAAGTTGTTTGGTTGCAGTTCTGTGAGTTGTTTCATATGAGCACAGATGTGTCCATTGTTCCCAGTCCTTCCCCTATTTTGCAGAGTTTCCTGGAGCTAGCTGGCAAGTGGAACCATCATCACCTATCTCATATCACTACTGTTGATCCCAGTCCCTTGGCACTGTCTAATCATCCTGCTGCTTCGACAACTCAGCAGCAGCAATTACAGCAGTATCAAATGCCGAAAAATCACCAGTGACATTTGCCAGTGGCCACCATATAAAGAACCGCTAACCCTAAGATCAATTTGCATAGAAATAGAAGAAGTCAGAGATGCTCAGCTAGGCCCTAAAGCCTGCAAGGGAACACAAGAGCTCACTGGGACTGTGCTCCCCCCCCGCCAAGAGCACAATCTCTTTTAGCTCACAAATGCCATTCACAGAGAAGAAATATTCTGAAGCATATCATACAGGTCCTGCCAAAATGATAGTCCAGCCACAACATGCCAAATATTTCTTCTCTGAACAAGTGAAGTTACTAACACTATTCATACATTTCAGGCTTGTCGGTGAAATGCAGCTGATGCCTCTAGATAATTGTGAGCAAGGGGTCCATGTCTGGATTCCCCCATTACACTCAGGGTGACTAAACCTAAGAGCAATTTGCATAGAAATAGAAAAAGTCAGAGATGCTCAGCTAGACTCATGAGCCTGCAGGGGTATGCAAAACCTCACTGAGACTGTGTCCTCATGCCCAGAATGCAATCTCTTTTAGATCACAAATGCCATACACAGAGAAAAAAATATTCTGAAGAATTTCATACAGGTCCTACCAAAATGACAGTTCAGCCATGAAATGCCAGACAATTCTACTCTGAACAAGGGAAACAATAACCCTAGAAGTATGTTTTGGCCTTGTTAGGACTGGTCAGTGGGGTGCAGCTGATCCTTGTGAGCAAGGGATCCACATCTGGATTTCCCCCATTACCCTTAGGGTGACTAACCCAAAGAGCAGGCTCATCAGCACTAGGCCCATGAGCCTGCATGAGTACTCAAGAGCTCAGTGGGACTGTGCCCTTGCACCCAGGGTGCAAACCCTTTTAGCTCACAAACGCCATACACAGAGAAGAAATACTCTGACGCATAGCATACAGGTGTTGCCAAAATGCCAGACAATTTTCCTCTGAACAAGGGAAGCAGCTAAACCCAGAAGTACATTTTAGCCTTATTAGGCTTCATCAGTGAGGTGCAGCTTATCCCTCTAGAATACTTGTGAGCACAGGGTCCACGTCAGGATTGCCTCATTAACCTTAAGATTACTAACCCAAAGAGCAATTTACATAGAAAAGTCAGAGATCCTCAACTAGGCTCATGAACCTGCAAGGGTATGCAAAAGCTCACTGGGACTGTGTCCTTATGCTCTTGGTGCAATCTCTTTTAGCTCACAAATGCCATACACAGAGAATAAATATTATGAAACATATCATACAGGTCCTGCCAAAACGACATGAAATGCCAAACAACTCTTCTCTGAACAAGAGAAGCAGTTAATCCCAGAATTATATTTCAGCCTTGTTGGGACTCAGTGAGGTACATCTGTTCCCTCTAGGCACTTAAGAGCAAGGGGTCCACATCTGGATTTCCCCCATTACCCTTATGGTGACTAACCTTAAGAGTAATTTGCATAGAAAAAGAAGTCAGAAATGCTCAGCTAGGCCCATGAGCCTGCAATCGTATGCAAAAAGCTCACTGGGACTGTGTCCTCACACTAACGGCTAAGAAAAGTGGGTCTTAACTTTTTCCCGTTAGGTGTCTCTTTTTTCAACCGTTAACAGTACCGCAAGCCTTTGAATGGCTCTGGGGAATCTTGTTCCATGCATCTCAATGCACGTAAGTATATCGGCCGTAAGGATTCTCAAACTGCCGTTAGCTGTTCTTTAGACAGATCTTTGAATTGCTACATGAAACTTAAAGCACCCATTATTGCTTTTTTTTACTAAAGGCTGCCTTTAAATCTAGCCCTAAGTCTGTTCATACAAATGTTCCATCATGTACAGTGTGGAATTCCATAGAAATAGAAGAAGTCAGAGATGGTCAACTAATGTCATGGGACTGGAAGGGTATGCAAAACCTTACTGGGACTGTGTCCTCATGACCAGAGTGCTATCTCTTTTAGCTCACAAATAAAATACAAAGAGAGGCATTCTGAAACACATCACATAGGTTGTGCCAAAATATCAAACAACTCATCTCTGAACAAGGGAAGCTGCTACCCCCAGATGTATGTTTTGGCCTTGCTGAGCTTCATCAGTGAGGTGCAGCTGATTTCTCTAACCACTTGTGAGCAAGGGGTCCAAGTCTGGATTCCCCCATTACACTTAGAGTGACAAACTCTAAGAGCAATTTGCAGAGAAATAGACGTCAGAGATGCTCAACTAGACTCATGAGCATGCAAAAAGCTCAATGGGACTATGTCTTTGAAACCACAGTCGGAGAAGTGCAGCTGAAACCTCTAGGCACTTGTGAGCAAGTTGGTCACATCTGGATTCCCCACAAACCTTAGGGTGACTAACCCTAAAAGAAATTTGCATAGAAATAGAAGCAATCAGAGATTCTCAGCTAGGCTCATGAGCCAGCAAGGGTATGCAAAAGCGCACTGGGACTGTCTTCTTGCGCCCAGAGTGCAATATCTTTTCGCTCACAAATGCCATACACAGAGAAGAAATATTCTGATGCATATTATACCCGTTCTTCTAAAATGACAATTGTTCTCTGAACAAGGGAAGCATCTAACCCCAGACATATGTTTCGGCCTTATTGGGCCTCGTCGGTGAGGTGCAGCTGATCTCTCTAGGCACTTGTGAGCAAGGGGTTCACGTCTGGATTCCACCATTACCCTTTATGTCACTAACCCTAAGAGAAATTTGCATAGAAATAAAAAAGTCAGAGATACTCAACTAGGCTCATAAGCCTGCGAGGACATACAAAAGCTCACTGGGACTGTGTCCTCACATGTAGGATGCAATCTTTTTAAGCTCACAAACACTAAAAAAAAAGAAATATTCTGAAGCATATTACACAGGTCCTGCCAAAATACCAGACAAATTTTCTTTGAACAAGGGATGCAGCTAAACCCAAACATTGCAGCCTTGTTGGGCCTTATCAGAAAGATACAGATGCTCTATCTAGGCACTTGAGAGTAAGGGGTCCACATCTGGTTTCCCTCATTACCCTTAGGGTGACAAATCCTAAGAGAAATTTGCATAGAAATAGAAGAAGTCAGATATTCTCAACTAGGCCTAAGAGCCTGTAAGGGTACGCAAGAGCTCACTGGCACTGTGCCCTCGCGCTCGCGCTCAGAGCGCAATCTCTTTTAGCTCACAAATGGCATACTCAGAGAAGAAATATTCTGAAGCATATCATACAGGTTCTGCCAAAATCACAGTCCAGCCACAAAATGGTAGACAATTCTTCTCTGAACAAAGGAAACAGCTAATCCAGACATACGTTTCAGTCTTGTTGGGCCTCATCGGTGAGGTGCAGCTGATCTCTCTAGGCACTTGAAAGCAAGTTGTTCACATCTTGATTCCCCTACAACCCTTAGGGTGACTAACCCTAAGATCAATTTGCATAGAAATAGAAGAAGTCAGAGATGCTCAGCCAGGCCCAAGAGCCTGCAAGGGAACACAAGAGCTCACTGGGACTGTGCCCTCGCGCCTAGAGCGCAATCTCTTTTAGCTCACAAATGCCATACACAGAGAAGAAATATTCTGAAGCATATCATACAGGTCCTGCCAAAATGATAGTCTGGCCACAACATGCCAAATACTTCTTCTCTGAACAAGTGAAGTTACTAACACCATTCATACATTTCAGGCTTGTCGGTGAAATGCAGCTGTTCCCCCTAGGCACTTAAGAGCAAGGGGTCCACATCTGGATTTCCCCCATTATCCTTATGGTGACTAACCTTAAGAGTAATTTGCATAGAAAAAGAAGAAGTCAGAAATGCTCAGCTAGGCCCATGAGCCTGCAATGGTATGCAAAAAGCTCACTGGGACTGTGTCCTCACACTCAAAGTGCAATCTCTTTTAGCTCACAAATGCCATACACAAAGAAAAAAATATTCTGAAGCATATCATACAGATCTAGACAAAATGACAGCCCAGCCACAAAATGCCAAATAATTAATCTCTGAACAAGGAAACCAACAAACCCCACATGTACATATCTGCCTAGTTGTGTATCCTCAATTATGTACAGCAGATCACTCATGAGCAAAAGGTCCACATCTGCATTCGTCCATTACCCTTAGGGTGACTAACTCTAAGTGTAATTTGCATAAAAATTGAAGATTTCAGAGATGCTCAACTAGGCTCATGAGCCTGCAAGGGTATGCAAAAGCTCATTGGGACTGTGTCCTCTCAACCAGGGTACTGTCTCTTTTAGCTCACAAATGCCATACATAGAGAAGAAATATTCTGAAGCATATCATACAGGTTCTGCCAAAATGGCAGTCCAGCCACAAAATGCCAGACAGCTCTTCTCTGAACAAGGGAGGCAGCTAAACCCAGGCATACGTTTCAGCCTTGCTGGGCCTCATCAGTGAGGTGCACCTGATCCCTCTAAGCACTTATAAGCAATGGGTCCACATGTAGAGATGCACAATTAGGCCAATGAGCCTGCAAGGGTACACAAGAGCTCACTGGGACTGTGTCCTCTCACCCAGGGTACAGTCACTTTTAGCACACAAATGCTATATACAGAGAAGAAATATTATGAATCATAATCATACAGGTCCTGCCAAAATGCCAGACAATTCTGCTCTGAAAAAGGAATAAGCTAACCCCAGAAGCATGTTTTGTTCTTATTGTTGTCGGGATGCAGCTGATCCCGCTTGACATTTGTGAGCAAAGGGTCCATTTCTGGATTCCCCCATTACCCTTACGGTTACTAACCCTAAGAGCAATTTGCATAGTAATAGAAGAAGTCAGAGATGCTCACCTAGGCTCATGAGCCTGCAGGGGTATGCAAATACTCACTGGGACTGTGTCCTCACGTCCAGGGTGCAATCTCTTTTAGCTCACAAATGCCATACACAGAGCAGAAATATTCTGAAGCATATCATACAGGTCCTGCCAAAATGACAGCCCACCCATGAAATGCCAGACATTTCTTCTCTGAACAAGGGAACCAGCTAACCCCATTGTGGAATTCCATCTGGTAGGGACCTCCATTTTCAGATGGTGATGGGGCAGATTATTATGCTCTTGTATGGAATATAATGTGCTGCGTGTACTGTAGTACAGGCTAAATTGAGTACAGATTTTTTTGGCAATATTCAGCATCACTCTGAAGGTTTTGGATTCTTCCATGAATCTGGTCACAACTAAATTTAGCGCCTGGGCAGAGCAGGGCAAATGCACCATATCACCTATTCTCAAGGCAGCGGTCACGTTGGACTCATTATCAGCAGACACAAAACCCAATTTTAAGGAGAGGAGTATAAGCCAATCTTCTATCACCTCGTCTAGTTTATGTAATAGATCTTTGGCTTTGTGGGACTGTCTTTCAAAACTCTGAATGTACAAGGAGGCATGCCGATGGTATGGGCTATACTGCTACTGCCTTTTAATCACACTGCCAGAACCAGAGGAAGATTGCTGGCAGTGACATGATGTTGTATGCTAATGTTGCCACTGGTTGTCCACTGCCAACATCTTGGCAACCGTGCCATTCCACAGGCATACTTTGGGATTGTTTTTGTGAAATGTTTGACTCCTCCCCAATAACTCAGTAAGTGTGTGTTAGCAGTACCATGTAACTTTATTGCTTCAACAACATGACTGGAGGAGGTTGTGGAGGAAGCATGTGTGGGCAGACTATGACTATTGCCACCTCCTACAACAAACTCAGAGTCATACTCCTCTTCAGTACAAGCCATCGGTATTATATCAAATGAACAAACTTGTGGCACACTCTGACACATCAACACCACTAATTCTCATATGTTTTAGGAGTGTTCCTGCAGATGCTAGTTGTGGCAACTCTGACGTGTTGATGCTGTGTCTCCCAGTCAGACCTATGGTTATGCTTCAGGTGGGATCTCATTGAGGAGGTGTCTAGGTGTGAACCTGCTTCCCCCTTCATGTGTTTTTTAGACAGACAACAGATAGCAACATGCTTAGCTTTAGGATCATGAATGAAGTATCTCCGTACTGTGGATTTAACTGGGCTTCCTAAGGGCCTGCTGCTGCTGCTACTACTACTGCAGGTGCTATATGTTGCTGCAATTCTGTTAATACTAGGTGTCACAGGTGCTGCATTTCCAAAACCAGCAGAGGCACTCATCATAGCTAAGACTGTGGATATTAATAACCTGGGTTGTTGTTGCTGCTGGTTAATCAACACTAGTGTGTGTGTGGCTTAGTGGTGTTTGGACTTGGAAGTAGTGATGATGTTGATGATGACTGACAGAATGACTTGTATTTTTGGGCATCTTTGCTTGTCTAAAGTCAGACTTTCTAATTGTTTTCTCATACAGTTTACAGACAGACGCAGTGCTCCTTTTCAGTGGTGTATGATAAAGCCTTTGACTTTCAGCTAACTTTATGACCATGTCATCTCCTCTCTCTCTCAACCTCAACTTCATCTGTATCTGAAGAAGAGAAAGATGCCAGAGGGATATATTCTACATCTTCATCATCAGTCATTAGGTTATCCTCAGCATCACCCACCACTTCTTGCCCACTAATTTTATGTTCCTCTAGGCTTTTACAGGTCTCAAAACAATTTTTTTTTTTTTTTTTTTTAATTTTACAAAGTTTGCTACTAATTTTGGGACAGGTGTTTTTGTGCATGTTTGTCGCACTTTCAGAAGCAGCAGTTGGATGAGCTGCTACACCTTCTTCCATTATGCCATCAATACTAGAATGTGACTTGTAGTCATCTTCAATGCTTTTAAATGGTTTATTAATAGTGCTGGTGCTGTTAATGGTGGTGGTGGAAGTTTTGTGGGACTTTGACAAACTGCATCCTCCTCAGGAGGAGAGAAATCAGCATAATTCATTGCACATGCTGCCGCAACCATTGCTGCAATCAGCTTTTGGACTACCACTTGACTCACAATTCCCTGCTCTGCTCCTAATTCTTTCACCCTACCCCTTGTGCATTTGCTGGACATTACTCAACTACTGCAAAAGACTCGGTATGTGTTCAACAACCTATAGGACCAGAATATCTCCAAATCCTATTGTGTTATCAAATACACTTCCCCTGCGTACCACAGAAATATACTGATATAATATACCAGGGACACCAAGGTACGATAAATAAATAAAAAAGGAAGTAATATAAACAGAAGATAAAATACAAAGAATAAATGAAGAACTGTCCCAACAATCTCTATTTTTAGCTGTAATGTGAACTAAACAAAACCAAATGTTAGTACTTATCTCCTGTATTGGTGAATGGTTCAATGAAATGAAAATTATTCTGTGGAAGATGTAGATGAAAATGTCACACAATGAAGATGATGAACAAGATGACGCAAATGTTTCACGCCTCTGAATTGAGGACACTGAGAACCAGAAACACTATATTGTGGTGTATCTTTGGAATCTTTGTTCTCTCTTACATTAAAGATTCAAATTTACCCAAGAGCTTGAAGGAGAGCAGAGTCCGAAACACAGACGGCAGGACAATCTGAGGACATTAACGGGAGGATTGATGGGCTTGTAAAGAAAGGGAGTCTGGTAAGTGAAACTGTATCTTTTAGCGCTGTTAAAAGTATCAAGATTTTACTTTTAGCTGTTGCTTTTTTGCAGTCCCTTCTACATAGATTACTCAACTACTGTGTGTTTTTACTGTAAAGTACACAATTAAACTGATCCATCTGCCTCAGTCATGTATCAAGTGACGGTCTCTGTCTTTGTCACCTATCAATTTTTTTATTATATTTATTTTGTTTGTATTTGTATTTTTTTTATTACCTGTACCCTTATCCCTGTAAAAAAACAACACATTCCTTGTTCAGCTGCTTCTTTCCCCAGATAACAACCAGACCAGGAACTTGGACCACCTCGGCCTGTGTCTTATCAGTCCATCACACATAATATTGGGGCATTTGGGTAACTTTGCTCCATTCTCACACCTCCAGACTCATCTAACTGTAACAGTTTTATTTGACACTCAGACACAGTAGGTTAGGTAAAACACAATTTTATTGAATAAACACAGAATAATAATAACCCTCGTGGGTCCAGTAATATATGTACACAATATCGTACTGACACAGGACAGGTTACAGTAATAATTACCGACACAGGTCCAGTATATGTACAAATCAGCAACACTAATATACTGACACAGGTCAGGTAAAAGTTTGTGTCATACTCAAATTAGACAGCAGTGAAATGGTTACTATTAGGCCAGGAAGACTGACAGGCCCTAATAGTATGAGGCCCTCAAGACTCTCACTCTGCAGAGAGTGACCGAATAGCGAGTAATGCCACAGGAGTAAACAGAGGCCCAGGACAAGCTTATGGACTGCCATAGCAGTAACGGAGGACTGCAACTGTATGCCCAACGGAGACTGCAATGACTGAAATCCGGTGGAAGATGGAACCTTCCCCGAAGGGGTTAACAAACGCTCAGACCAATGTCGACTGCCAGATGGTGAGAACAGCCTGAGGCACCCAGAGTAAGACCAACCTCAGCTTGCAGCAGGAAAAAGGTCAAGCGTACCATGGTGCAACCAGATGGATGAATCACACCAGAGTGTCGCCTGAGCGACACAGTAAGTGAGAGGTTTACCGAGATTAGACTGCTTGAGCGGCAATGAGGCAACAGACACTCTGTCCGAGGACAGAGAGGTACCCGGATGACAGCCCCAAACCGAATACAGGGTGGGACCGCAGGCAGGCCCTTATACATGGACAATACATGGACAACCACATATATAATAATGACAGCTACATAATAGTAACAAAACAAATATTAATAATATAATACAAATACATGTTGGTAATGAAATCATTTCTAGAATGCATCTCACCATACAAATATTAAACCAAAAATATAAATAATCCAATGAACCATACTATCCATTGTGATAATGAAAAAGATGTGTAACAATAAATACTCCTTAAACATAATATTACTGAATACCTACATATAAATACCCCCATCCCCTTGGTTGCACATACTAAATAGAAATTAAATTGATATAGTTAAATAGATACCCCCTGGTCACAGCAAGAGGGGGGGAGTTAAGAATAATTGAATACCAATAGAGAAAGCAATAAATAAATCAATAGAAAGAATTAGATGTGACTAATAAAAATAAATAAAAATTAAGTAGATAAACAAAAGGCCTCTTGGGGAAAGAGGTCAAATCTATGTCCAGATTAAGGCCTTTTGGGGAAAGGGTCAAATCTGCCAAATCTATATCCAGATTAAGACATCTTGGGGAAAGGTTGTTTAATTCGTTGATCAAAAAAATTTCCCTCTAAGAATTTTAATTTATCACCACCCCTATAGGAATCCATAATCCTTTTGATGGTTACAACCTGGATATATGTGATATCACTGTTTATTTTATTGTTTATTCTTTTGTGAACACACTATTTTTTTGTGCCACTCCTTGTCCCAGCCCTCTGTGTGAATATCTCATTTCCAGGGTCACATAACCTGTAGCCTCTTTCACTTTCCTCGGTTCTTCGGTCATGTGGACTGTTAACTACGAACACAGAGATTGGTGGAACATTAGAAGAAGGGAGAGAGGAACTTTGCTTTCGGAACCCAGGGGAATTCCTTATCAAGATTTAAGGACACAGCTTAGTGGATGAGATGGTTAGTGACCCTGAGATGCCTTAAGCCCAAGAGAAGGACAGTATGAGTGCGGTTTCACTATTGTTATTATTTATGTTGTATTATTAAATTGCTACACTTAAAGATCCTTCCTCTTTTGTTTCTGTTTGTGGTGCACTGTTTGATAATGAATTGAAAACTAAAGGGCTAACCCTTAAATGTAACTATGATTCCCTCTCTTTTTTCAGAATATTCATTGTAGAAATTATTTTATACAAGAGGGCAACTCAGGCAAGTTAAACTAAACCGTGCAATCAAGTAACATAAATGAAAGTACTATAGACATATTTATGGTGGTGCATTGACTACCTGACCAGAAATTTCAGAGAAAATAAGTTACAGCAGCTTGAGTTACAGCTGCAAGCATATGGTAAGTCATTTGAACTTGGACAGAAAACAGGTTGAAAAATAAAAAGCAGAGGGTTGTTGTAAATGCAACTTGTTAAAACCCATTAAAAGGGCAGTGCTGGCAGGGCTACAATTAATAAGAAACACTAAACATAATCTCCCAAATGATTTGTAGGAAATACCTAAAGAACTCACTTATTGGCTATTGACTTTGATAAAGCAGTATGTAGTGCTATAAAACTTGTAAGATACAGCATTTTATTTTATATAGTTTATTTGTTTTATCAAATAAAAAGTATATATACCACCTTGGAGTTCATCAGCCTGTGTATCCTGAGCCCAGTACATTAACCGAACAGAGATGGGTTATATTCTCTGCACACTCTGTTGTCAAGCTATTGAGAGTAGTCTCTGCCTGACCACTGTTTCAAGTGAGTAATCACTTATGATTCATTTGTTATCCTGAATGTCATTGCAATGCTACAGTATTGGGCACCTTTTTCTGTTTTTATTTGTAAATCCTATAAAATGAGGCATTGAAGTATAGAATAAAATGTTCACAAAAAGGACAATTGTATTAAATGAAATATAGTATATTAGAAATAGGTTACAAAGAAGTTAAAACATTCAGGAGGAGATGGAGAAATAACTAACATGAGAGTTTAGATTGCATATACAAAAAAAACAGATTTCCAATACAAAACAGGTTTAGTCAAAATAAACCTTGTTTTGCAAAGAACTTGGAAATACCTCACTATAGTCAGAGCTCTGTCAAAGAAAGTAATTAACATAAGGTGCCAGCATCTAAAGTGCAATAGTAAGTACAAAAATACATGATTTCCTGAACCAGTAATAATAATAATGATTATACAAAATTAATACTTATCTATTGTAAATATGTACCAAGGTGAGTTAGAGACTCAAGACATCAAGACACAAGCATCACTTCCTCCTTCCAAAGTTCTTATACATATTTCTGTTTCAGCAAAAGCAAACTAAAACATTTATCTTGTAAAAAAAACCTGATATTTAACAACAGAGCCTCACAGTAGTTGAACAATAAAATATTTCTCCTAAAAATCAAAGCACAGCATAACAGACAAAGTGAACAGATGCAGCATATTCTTGCCATTCTTAAACAGACTGATTTGATAGAAAACAAAAAGAGTATATCCAAAACTAAAATACAACCATGCTATACTAGCTTCCTGTTTCCCTCCTTGAATGACTGTTGCCTCCTTATGTTCACAGATCTTTTCACAAACCTTCTTACAAACTCTTACATAATAGAGTACACTCCTGCAACTTAATACAGAGCATTACCCCTATCTAGTGATGATCGAGCACCCCAATGCTCGGGTGTTCGGGTGCTCTGACCGAGCGCCCCCAGAGGCTCGAGTGCTCGGCCGAGCACCCGAGTCCCATTGAAGTCAATGGGAGGACTCGAGCATTACACCAGGCACCCCCTGCTCTGATGAGGGGAGGGTGCCTGGTCCATAGGAAAAGGGCAGAAAATGATGGAAACACCACAGAAATGGTTCAGGGACAGCATAGGGAGGATGTCTGGATGCATCTTGGACTCCAACATCGCTGCTGGGAACGATCTTTCGCCCGTAGTACGCCATTTTTACAGACTGACCGTAAAACACACAAAAAGGAAGATAAAAACGACTTTAGGCGAAAAATTGTTACCAAACAGTATTTGCTGTATATTTACTTGTATATCATCTGCAAATTCTGCAAAAAATTTCATCGATTTTTCGGAACTGGGGCCATGATTAAGAGGGAAACGTGCGCAGAGGCAAATTCTGCAAAAAATTTCCTCGATTTTTCTGAACTGGGGCCATGATTAAGAGGGAAACGTGCGCAGAGGCAAATTCTCCCAAAAATTTCCTCGATTTTTCTGAACTGGGGCCATGATTAAGAGGGAAACGTGCGCTGAGCCGACCATCTAAAACATTATGGGTGAGGGTCTGCTGCGGAGCTGACCATCCTAAACATTATATGCGAAGGCCCGCTAGTGAGCTGACGCTATAAAACATTATATGAGAGGGCCCGCTAGAGAGCTGACCCAATAAAACATTATATGAGAAGGCCCGCTGGTGAGCTGACCTATACAAAAATTGTCAAACAGCGCCCGCTAGTGAGCTGGCCCTATATAAAAATTATATCACAGGGCCCGCTGGTGAGCTGGCCCTATATAAAAATGATATCCCAGGGTATATGGAAGAGAGTCAACCATATACCCATTTTTTGGGTGGAAGGGGTGAATGGGAATACAGAGTATTCCCATCATTGTAAATAACATATATAAAGTGACTTTATGTTCACCCGGGGCTTTCCTCCAGTGGAGTGGAGAAGTCAGGGGAAATCCAGGCCTTGTTCATTTTTATAAGTGTCAACCTATCAGCATTTTCGGTGGAAAGGCGGATACGCTTATCTGTTATGATGCCACCAGCAGCACTAAATACCCGCTCAGACAGAACGCTGGCGGCAGGGCAGGCCAGCACCTCCAAGGCGTAGAGTGCCAGTTCATACCACGTGTCCAGCTTGGACACCCAGTAGTTGTAAGGCACAGAGGGATCATTGAGGACGCTGACACGGTCTGCTACGTACTCCTTCACCATCTTCCAAAACTTTTCCCTCCTTGTGACACTAGGCTGCGCATCAGGGTGAGGGTGCTGGCGGGGTGTCATGAAGGTGTCCCACGCCTTGGAGAGTGTTGCCCTGCCTTTGTCGGAACTGCTGTGTGCTCCCCTTTTCTCCCCTTCTCGGTTGGCCAAGGTAGCACGTACTCTGCCGCCAGAGTTGTCAGATGGAAAATTTTGGAGCAATTTTTCGACAAGAACCTTCTGGTATTGCACCATTTTGCTTGTCCTCTCCACCGGAGGAATGAGAGATGAGAAATTCTCTTTGTAGCGGGGGTCCAGAAGGGTGAACACCCAGTAATCCGTGTTGTCTAAAATGCGTATAACGCGTGGGTCACGGGAAAGGCAGCCTAACATAAAGTCAGCCATGTGTGCCAGAGTACCAACAGGCAAGATTTCGCTGTCCTCACCAGGAGGATGACTCTCAATCTCCTCATCCTCTTCCTCCTCTTCTGCCCACCCACGCTGAAGAGATGGAACTAAAGTTCCATGGCTACCCTCTGTAGCGGAGGCAACCGTGTCTTCCTCCTCCTCCTCCTCCTCCGCCTCCTCCAATTGTCGCTGAGAAGACGAAGTGAGGGTGCTCTGGCTATCACCTTGTGTAAGCTCTTCCTCCCGCATTTCCACCTCTTCCACATGCAAAGCGTCGGTTTTAATTGTGAGCAGCGAGCGTTTCAGTAGACACAGAAGTGGCATGGTTACACTGATAATAGCGTTATCGCCGCTCACCATCTGTGTCGATTCCTCAAAATTGCGTAAAACCTCACAGAGGTCTGACATCCATTCCCACTCCTCACTTCTGATTACAGGAAGTTGAACGGAGAGGCGACGACCGTGTAACAGCTGGTACTCCACTACTGCCCTCTGCTGCTCACAAAGCCGGGCCAACATGTGGAAGGTGGAGTTCCAGCGCGTGCTCACGTCACACAGCAGCCGGTGAGCTGGCAATTGTAAGCGATGCTGCAGCTTCAACAGGCCGGCTGAAGCTGTTGATGACTTACGGAAATGTGCACACACGCGGCGCACCTTGGTCAAGAGATCATGCACATTGGGGTAGGTTTTTAGAAATCGCTGAACCACTAAATTAAATACATGCGCTAGGCATGGTACGTGTGTGAGCTTGCCGAGCTCCAAAGCCACCACCAAGTTACGCCCATTATCACACACAACCATGCCTGGTTGCAGGTTGAGTGGCGAGAGCCATTGCTCAGTCTGGTGACTAATCCCCTGCAACAGCTCTGAGGCCATGTGCTGTTTGTCCCCAAGGCAGATCAGCTTCAGCACGGCCTGTTGACGCTTCCCCACTGCAGTGCTACACTGCTTCCAGCTACCGGCTGATGGGTGAGTGGCGCTGCACGCAGAGAATTCGGAGGTGGAAACGGAGGAGGAGGAGCCAATAACGTAGGTGCTGGCGGAAACCCTGATGGAGGTAGGGCCCGCAATCCTCGGCGTGGGTAGCACCTGTGCCATCCCAGGGTCCGAGTCGCTCCCAGCCTCCACGACATTCACCCAGTGTGCTGTCAGGGAAATGTAGCGTCCCTGGCCACAAGCACTTGTCCATGTGTCAGTCGTTAAGTGGACCTTCCCAGTAACTGCGTTGGTCAGGGCACGGGTGATGTTACGGGACACATGGTGGTGTAAGGCGGGGGCGGCACACCGGGAAAAGTAGTGGCGGCTGGGGACTGCGTACCGAGGGACAGCTGCTGCCATCAGGCTGCGGAAGGACTCAGTCTCCACAAGCCTAAATGGCAGCATTTCGATGGCCAGTAATTTGGAAAGGTGTGAGGTTAGTGCTATGGCCTGTGGGTGGGTGGCTGGGTATTTTCGCTTACGCTCAAATGCCTGGGGTAACGACATTTGGACGCTGCGCTGGGACAGGGAAGTGGATGTGGTCGCTGATGGTGCTTCAGATGGTACAGGTGCAGGGCGGGAGGTATGCGGGCCTGCGCCTTCGACAGGCGATTGGCCGGCACCGAAAACAGGGGAAGAGGAGGCAGTGGTGTGGCCTGCAGACACAGGTTGGCGATCCGGGCGTTCCTCCCACTTATTACGGTGCTTGGATGCCATGTGTCGGATCATGCTGGTGGTGGTGAGGTTTCTAGTGTTCATGCCTCGGCTCATTCTGGTGTGGCACAGGTTGCAAACTACAATTCTTTTGTCGTCCGCACTTTCCTTAAAAAAACGCCATACCGCGGAACACCTACCCCTTGGCAAGGGAGATTTACGCAAGGGGTGCTCCGTGGAACATTTGCGGGCCGGTTTGGTGCGGTCCGCCTTCTTTCTGTAGCCACACCACTGCCTCTTCCAGCCTGTTGCGGTGCTGCAGATGGCTCACCCTCAGGACTGCTGTCATCGCTCGGCTCTCCACCTTCCCAGGTGGGGTCAGTCACCTCATCGTCCACCAAGTCCTCCTCCACTTCCTCACTCTGATCATCCTCCTCATTTCTTGATCCCACCACATACTCAGTCATTGACAACTGTATATCATCCTCCTCATCAAGGTCTTGAGACAGTAAAAGTGGTTGATTTGATGGCAACTGTGTCTCATCATCATCATCATCCACTTCCTTTGACCTTAAATGCTGTTCCCCTCTGTCATCTTCTTGTGATTGGGTACCCTCTAGAGGTTGTGAATCAGGGCACAAGATTTCATGTTCCTCTGCAAGCGTGCTTGGAGAGAGGTTCAAATTAAGGATTGGTGATGAGACGAGCTCCTCACTATATCCCAGTGTGGGATCACTTCTTTGACCAGACCCTCTATGGTGGGAGGAAGGATGATCAGGGTGAGGATTATGTTGACCAGACTCTTGGCTACTGAGAGTGGACTTGGTGGAAGACAGGGTGGTGCTTAACCGACTGGAAGCAGTATCACCTGAAATCCAACCGACCACCTGTTCGCAGTGGTCTGACCTCGAGAGTGATGTCCTGCGACGCCCTGTAAACTGAGACATGAAGCTAGGTATGGTGGATGTCTTTCTTTCTTGTGCTCTGGCACCAGGCACAGTTTCTACGCGTCCTGACCCGCGCCCTGAACTATCAGGATCACGTCCACTTCCCCGTCCCTTTTTACCCGCCTTCTTCATATTACACGGAATATGTGCTGCAAATCTGCAACTTTGCACACTAAACAGAATGTGCTGCTTATCTGCGGCTAGGCACAGTGAACAGAATATGTGACTTTTATTTTTAACACTTTGCACACTAAACAGAATGTGCTGCTAATCTGCAACTTTGCACACTAAACAGAATATGCTGCTTATCTGCGGCTAGGCACAGTGAATGGAATATGTGACTTTTAGTTTTTACACTTTGCACACTAAACTGAATGTGCTGATAATCTTCAACTTTGCACACTAAACAGAATATGCTGCTTATCTGCGGCTAGGCACAGTGAATGGAATATGTGACTTTTAGTTTTTACACTTTGCACACTAAACAGAATGTTCTGCTAATCTGCAACTTTGCACACTAAACAGAATGTGCTGCTTATCTGCGGCTAGGATCAGTGAACGGAATAAGTCACTTTTATTTTTTACACTTTGCACACTAAACAGAATGTGCTGATAATCTGCAACTTTGCACACTAAACAGAATATGCTGCTTATCTGCGGCTAGGCACAGTGAATGGAATATGTGACTTTTAGTTTTTACACTTTGCACACTAAACTGAATGTGCTGATAATCTGCAACTTTGCACACTAAACAGAATATGCTGCTTATCTGCGGCTAGGATCAGTGAACGGAATAAGTGACTTTTAATTTTTACACTTTACACACTAAACTGAATGTGCTGATAATCTGCAACTTTGCACACTAAACAGAATGTGCTGCTTATCTGCTGCTAGGATCAGTGAACGGAATAAGTGACTTTTATTTTTTACACTTTGCACACTAAACTGAATGTGCTGATAATCTGCAACTTTGCACACTAAACAGAATATGCTGCTTATCTGCGGCTAGGCACAGTGAATGGAATATGTGACTTTTAGTTTTTACACTTTGCACACTAAACAGAATGTTCTGCTAATCTGCAACTTTGCACACTAAACAGAATGTGCTGCTTATCTGCGGCTAGGATCAGTGAACGGAATAAGTGACTTTTATTTTTTACACTTTGCACACTAAACAGAATGTGCTGATAATCTGCAACTTTGCACACTAAAAAGAATATGCTGCTTATCTGCGGCTAGGCACAGTGAATGGAATATGTGACTTTTAGTTTTTACACTTTGCACACTAAACAGAATGTTCTGCTAATCTGCAACTTTGCACACTAAACAGAATGTGCTGCTTATCTGCGGCTAGGTTCAGTGAACGGAATAAGTGACTTATTTTTTACACTTTGCACACTAAACAGAATGTGCTGATAATCTGCAACTTTGCACACTAAAAAGAATATGCTGCTTATCTGCGGCTAGGCACAGTGAACGGAATAAGTGACTTTTAATTTTTACACTTTACACACTAAACTGAATGTGCTGATAATCTGCAACTTTGCACACTAAACAGAATGTGCTGCTAATCTGCAACTTTGCACACTGAACAGAATGTGCTGCTAATCTGCAACTTTGCACACTAAACAGAATGTGCTGCTAATCTGCAACTTTGCACACTAAAAAGAATGTGCTGCTAATCTCCAACTTTGCACACTAAACAGAATGTGCTGCTAATCTGAAACTTTGCACACTAAACAGAATGTGCTGCTAATCTGCGGCTAGGCACAGTGAACGGAATATGTGACGTTTTTTTTTTAAACTCTGCCCCCCAAAACAAAATATATCTGCTGCCCCCACACACAGTAGTCCTAAAAAGGACTTTTGGGTCTTTTTTTGTTCAAACTCGCTTTTCTTCTCCCTACACTGACTTTCCCTTCCTATCCTCATCTCTCCCTGGCTAAGACTGAGCCGAACTCGCTGGTCAGGTGCTATACAGCACCCGATCACGGGTTCTGGCCAGCCAATCAGTGTAATGCCAGCAGCCAACATGGCTGCTGGCATTACACTGATGTCAGAGCCTCCCCGCACGTTTATTGGCTGCGCAGCAGCCGCGAAACGTGCGGGGAGGAGACCCGAACATGGCGGGCGAGCACATGCGGTACTCGTACGAGTACCGCCATGTGCCGAGCAGAGCGAAGCTCGAGCCGAACCGAGCTTCGGCCGAGCATGCTCGCTCATCACTACCCCTATCCACTCGTAAATTGTTAGAATTTAGTGTTCAGACTTGATTGTGATACACATTGTTGTTAACTGCCTTAGCAGTAATGATGTGGTGGGGTGTTGTCCCGAAGAGGTTTGGGGTCTGGACCACGGGAGGGGGGAGATAGGGAAATAGCGGTTTTCTAATTAGGGGAGTTTCCCTTACTGTTAAATAAGTGAGTAATCTTTAGTCTAGTTTTATATAAAATTGGACGTTATTCCATAAACAATTTCTTGAAAAATGTCTCATATTTATGTATGCTAAATGTGATGCTATCCATTACACTGTTTATACATTTATACTGTTTATATGGCTATCTGCTGTATCTCCTGTTCATGTCCTCTATAAAAACATATTTTTAAAAAAAATACAGCCATGCTGCAAAAATGCAGTTGGATAGTGCAATCAGTGAGAGAGTAGGATTCCTCTCAGTGACCATGTCAGAATAAGGTTCTTCATCTGCACAATCCATATCCTGAATCAATCACAAAAAAACTCACTTCTTACCAACTGAGACATTTAAAAACCTATACAAAATATGGAATAAAAAAGTGTCCTCTTTAGTAAAAAAATGGTATCATTGCCCCTTTAAGAAACATTTACATTAACAAAGATTAAGAGAATAAGTTGAAAAGGTTAACCACGACATTGTGGTGAAAAATGTGTCTAATACCTGTGCCATTGTATTCATAATATGCTCCATGGAGATGCAGTTAGAACTCCAATTGTGTAAGAAGTTTAAAGCCTTTCCTCACTTTTTCACTAATATAGAAGACTGCACAGCACACAACCGTGGAGTTAAGGAGTTAAGACCCTCTATCTATTTTCTGAAGATGACAAAAGCAAGTAACTTAACTAAAAGAGTAGAGAAATGGCTTGCAAAAACATTGTGAACTGAACCATCCTCCAACAAAAATTCAAGAATAAAGAAATAAATAAAACACTTCAAATAAAATTGAGCCTTTTTAAAGGCCTTTGAATTGTCCATGTGTCAAAGATGCATCAACACCAGAAAAACAATACTTTTACTAGCTACTATTTATTGACATATCATAGGACATATTTTTTGGACAGATGTCACATACTTCAATTTAACTGACAGATAAACACAGAAAGCATGGAGTAATAGAAGTCTAACTTAAAATTAGAGTCAAAGGCTACATGTAGGGCCCTCAAACCTACTAAGGGATGGTTAGGAATTCTAAACAGAGTTTGAAATAACTCGATGAACTCACTGGATGCCAAAGAGGTCTTCAACACATTGTTTTGAAAAAAGCTGCAGACATCTCTAGCAACCAGGATATCTGTAAGGGGAGGTGTGCTCTGAATGCATTTTGGGGAGAAAATATGCAGCTCTTAATTTGGTAGAGGGAATTATCTCCTCTACCCACTTTTATCAGAGAACATGCTGGAGGCCACAGGTGAATCCTCCAGGGGACACATAAGATCCCAGGGTCACCTGTTGCCCACCATTGCTTTAAACAGTAAACCACCACAAAACACAGTAGTGAACATTGATTCTCAGAATGATTATTATAAATCTGTGGAATCAACAAATAAATGTTTTTGATAAATATGGTGAATCCATTCTAAAATGGGAACAAACTGCACTGGTGTATTGTGTTAAAGTGATTTTAAGAATAAAGAAAAGAACAGCACCTGATAATGGAGCTTGATTAAATACACAGAATTGAAGTCCTATTTGAGCATCGCTCACTGTCAGTGGTGTGCAAGATTCAAGGATGATCTTCTTGTTTGTGTTTATAACACAGATTGGCATGATTTTGTAGCAATGAAATGTCTGAGCACTGCAAAGAAGAACTGAAGAAGCAATTATTTTATTGTTGCTTCCATGTCAATGAGAGGACCAAGCTGACAGGACTAAAGGCCTCTAACAATGAAGGTAAGTATGAGACAGATACTGCTCGAGAGAGAGACTGTCATATTATTTCTACCTGCTGTCTTCTTTCCTGTTTTACCCTATATCTTTCTTTCTCATTCTACCCCTTGCCCTCCTTTGCCATCTCCTCTTTTTCTCACTTTTTATAATGTGCTTCTCATATACTCTCTTCTTTCTCTATCATTCCTATAACCTCTCATTCTACCTTTTTTCCCATACCCTTTCTGCATCTTTCTCTAACTAGACAATGGTCACTTCCAACGTTAAAATGATTTGAGTAGTCAGGGAATATCTTATTATTTGTAAGTATGAAGTCGATTTCACTTGTATTACCATTAGGGCCTTTCCATGTCTATTTTCTCTGGGCATTTTTCCTGTAGAATTATCACAGTGCCTGTGATTCCTGTCACTCTCAGTTGTGGCTGTCACTGATTTGCTGACTGGGTTTGACCCGCCTCCTGATGACCTTTTCATACATGGCTATCACATCTGTCAGATGCCCTTTCGTGGTGTTCCTGAGCCAGTAGTGCTGTTGCTGTGTTCCTGTATTCTGAGTTCCTGTGTACCGATTCGGCTTGTCCTGACTATTCTCCAGTGTTCCTGCTTGTGTATGACCCGGCTCGTCTGCGTACCACCCTTGGATCCTGACCCGGCTAGACTGACGTTCCTGCTTGTGTATGACCCGGTTTGTATGACTGCCTCCTACGTGCTCCGACCCGGCCCGGCTGACTTCCTGCTCCGAAGATCGACTTCCAGCTTGTTCCAGTGACCTGCGTTCCAGTTGTCGCCGCCGCGACATTATCAGTCTCTGTTGCCCGCTTCAGTGTGACTGCCTTGCCTGGTGTTACCCACGACTAGTGCTGTGCCTCGCTACCTGTGCAGAGCTGTGTGTGAATCTGTGTGCCTTCCTCTCAGTGCAGAGCCTTCCAGTTGCGCTGAAGCCTCGAGTAAACGTGCTTTTTAACTCTTGCAGTGCTGCCTCGATTTCACTCTCTCTATCTCCAGTACGAGCCTCGATATCCGTGATACTGCTGCTGAGTTGGCCGCTCACCGTCGGCAACTCTAGTCCTCCATTGCAGAGTAGTCACGTTGTTTGGGTCGTTTGGGCGCCTAAGGCTCTCCGGTGTCGGTTACCGGCGATATCCGTAATATAGAGTGGTGGCAGTAAGGCTTCAGTGTTGGCATATCTGGTACTACGCCCGAGGGGGCTAGTGGCTCTTGCATTCATATTCCAGCATTCAACTAAGCTTGAGGAGGCTGTTAGCTCTTGCATTGCCGGCCGGTTCCCGTTACGCCCGTGGGGGCTATTTGCACTTGCACAAACCAAAGCAGTTCCAGTAACTACGCCAGTGGGGGCTAAGTTGATTCCTATTCTGCTTAATATCCAAACACCTTGGCAAGGCAGTTCGGTCTTCAGTACTTGATGAACTTTGTCTATCCAGCACAGCCTTTTAGCATCCAGGGCGTGTCAAACCTCCACATCTGAGACGGACTGCTATCTAGACATTAACCCCTTGGGGGTTCATATCATCCTATTGCATACTGTCTTGCATGTATATCTATTGTGCTATTACTATTGTAATATCTCAGTTTACTTGATCTGTGTATTACCTACCGCCACTAGAGGGCAAACTTGAGCATTATTTACTTTAAATAAAGTGTGTTTTATCTTCACTTACTGGTCTGAGAGTCCTAAAAACCGTTACAGTACGAAAGGGCCATGACCTCAGACGGTAAGGGTGAGAGTAATACTCAGAACATCCACTGGAGAATGGATGTCCATGAGCAGCGCCTGGACCAATTGGCACTGGCTCTACAGACGTTACTCGAACGTACAGTACATTTGGACAAGTCTGGTCCTAATCCGGTGGTCCCCCCAGTCTTGACACCGGAGAATCCGTCTGTAATTCCCTCTGATAACTCAAGAGGGTTAACGGCAGCGGCGCCGTTACCCTTAAGATATGATGGCGAACCCTCCCTATGCAGAGGTTTCATTAACCAGTTGGAGATATTTTTGGAATTGGCACCTCAGGCATTTCCTAACGACCGTAGTAAG
This sequence comes from Rhinophrynus dorsalis, assembly GCA_037306005.1. Lineage (NCBI taxonomy): Eukaryota > Metazoa > Chordata > Amphibia > Anura > Rhinophrynidae > Rhinophrynus > Rhinophrynus dorsalis. Next base: position 234,707,209 of record CM074718.1, on the reverse strand, counting down.
GTCGGCCTTATGATATCTCTGTTGACGGGCAAAGCTTTGGCATGGGCAAATCCGTTATGGGAAAATGCCAGACCCTGCACACTGAACTTTAGAGATTTCGTGATGAAGTTCAGACGTGTGTTTGAGGTTCCTGGCAGGTCTGCCTCTGCTGCCAAAAGGCTGATGGAGATTCAGCAGGGCGAACGCACTCTGGGCGAGTATGCTACCGAGTTCCGGACCTTGGCAGCAGAGGTGGGCTGGAACGATGAGGCCTTACTTGCAGCCTTTACCCAGGGTCTCGCTGAACAGATTAAGGACGAGATAGCCGCTCGAGATGTACCCAGCGAGCTGGACGAGTACATTGACTATGTCATGTTAATAGACTCCCGCATCCGGGACAGACGCTTGGCTAAAAGGACTAAAGCAAAAAGTTATGGGCAGAACAATTTCCTTAACCCACCCACACCACCCGTTCTACCTGAACGACCAGCTGACAGCACTGAACCTATGCAAGTAGGTTTTACTAGGCTCACTAAGGAGGAGAAGCTGTATTGTAGGAGGCAAGGCTTATGCCTATATTGTGGCAAACCGGGCCATTTATTACGCAATTGTCCAGTAAGGCCGGGAAACGAACGCACCTAGGGTACCTTGGGGGACAGGCCCTAGGTGGTGTAGAACAGTCCCTAAATACTAGCACCACTAAACCCACCATCCAGGTGGCATTTGCTTGGGCAGATAAGGTTATCGAGGTCCTAGCATTGGTGGACTCCGGGGCAGCCGGCTACTTCATGGATCAGTCCTTTGCTGATTTGCAGGACATTCCGTTATGTAAAAAGGACTCTCTTGTGGCAATAGAGGCCATTGATGGCAGACCCCTGAATCCTGCTTTCATTACGTTCGAGACAATCCCAGTGACAATGACTGTGGGGGCTTGTCACAGGGAGCAGATACGATTTCAGATCATTCGTTCCCCGCATCATTCAGTTATTTTGGGGTTTCCATGGTTACAGACACACAATCCCCAATTTGACTGGCAAAGGTGTGAAGTTAACTCTTGGTCTGAGTACTGTAACAAGAATTGTCTCTCTCTTCCTGTTAAGATTATGTGTACCTCTCCAGCTGTGCCAACAGAATATGGGCAATTCAGTGACGTATTTAGCAAAGGAGAGGCCAGCGCATTACCTGACCATAGGCCATATGATTGCGCCATTGATTTGCCTCCAGGTGCGGTGCCCCCCAGGGGACGCACTTACCCACTGTCTTGTGAGGAAAATAAGGCTATGGAGGAGTATATCGCAGATGCCCTGGAGAGGGGAATCATTCGTAAATCTACGTCTCCGGCTGGTGCCGGATTTTTTTTGTTAAAAAGAAAAATGGGGAACTCAGGCCTTGCATTGACTACCGTGGCTTGAATAAATTGATGCCCAAGAACGCCTATCCCATTCCACTTATTACAGAATTATTCAACAGATTAAAGGGCTCTTCGATCTTTACTAAACTTGATTTGCGAGCCGCCTATAATCTAGTCAGAATTAAAGAGGGTGACGGGTGGAAAAAGGCGTTTAATACCAGAACAGGGCATTATGAATATCTGGTGATGCCATTCGGCTTATGCAATGCACCTGCAGTATTTCAGGAATTGATTAACGATATTTTACGTGACCTGCTCCAGTCCTGTGTGGTAGTATATCTAGATGATATATTGATTCACTCTGCTAACCTTTCCCAACACATTAAAGATGTCTCAGAAGTCTTGCTCCGACTTCGTAAGCACAAGTTATTCTGTAAACTAGAAAAGTGCGCATTCCATACATCTCAAGTACCATTCCTGGGGTTCATAATATCCAAAAGTGGCATTGCCATGGATCAGGAAAAGTTGGCAGCGGTTCTGCAATGGTTTTGCTAACTATTATAGGACGTTCATCAAGAACTTTTCCACAATTGTAAAACCACTATCAGATTTGACTCATAAGGGCGCTTCTCCCTCTCAGTGGTCTGAGGCAGCTGAAGACGCATTTGTTAACCTGAAATCTGCCTTTGCATCTGCTCCTATACTGTCCCACCCTAATCCTTCCCTGCCGTTTACTTTGGAGGTTGACGCTTCAGAAGTTGGGGTTGGGGCAGTGCTCTCCCAACGTCCTGTGGGAGGTGGCACCTTAAAGCCTTGTGGGTTTTTCTCTAAGAAATTGTCCAGCGCCCAGAGTCATTACGAGATTGGCGACAGGGAACTGTTGGCCATCATACTAGCTCTGAAGGAGTGTCGACACCTCTTGGGAGGCACTCAGACTCCAGTACTAATTCTTACTGACCATAAGAATTTGACCTATCTCTCCGAAGCCAAAAGACTGTCTTCTCGACAAGCCAGGTGGGCGCTGTTTTTGTCCCGATTCAATTTCCTAGTATCCTATCTTCCTGGCTCAAAGAATATCAAGGCTGATGCGTTGTCACGTCAGTTCGCTTCTGACACTGAGAGGGAGGAAGTCCCGGTACCCATCATTCAGCCAGATCAGATCCTGGCTACTATTCGTACCACCATAACCTCGCCTCTGGGGGAGGAGATGCTGGCATCACAATCACGGGCACCTCCTGAAACCCCAGTGGGGAAGTGTTTCGTAGATGAGTCATTCCGTGTCCATCTGTTGGAAACTTATCACGCTTCTAAAGCGGCTGGGCATATTGGTAGGGACCAACTAGTATGGTCCCTCTTGCAGCTATTTTGGTGGCCTACTTTGAGAGCCGACTGCGCCGCGTTTACGGCAGCTTGTACCACTTGTGCCCGTGCCAAGACGCCTAGGCATCTCCCCGTGGGCTTATTGCAACCGGTGCCTAACGGAGACCGTCCTTGGTCTCATATATCCATTGACTTCTTGGGAGAATTACCGGCCTCTAGAGGTTACACGTTCATTCTTATGGTGGTCGATAGATTCTCTAAGATGGCACATTTTGTGCCTCTGACTGGCCTTCCATCGGCCCAGGAATTGGCTATAGTTTTTGCCAGAGAGGTGTTCCGTCTGCACGGAGTACCCAGAGTGATTGTCTCCGACCGTGGGAGCCAGTTCGTTTCTAGGTTTTGGAGGGCATTTTGTGGTCAGATGGGCATCCAATTGTCATTTTCCTCCGCCTACCATGCCCAGACGAATGGGGCTGCTGAGCATGCCAATCAGGGACTGGAGCAGTTCCTGCGCTGCTTTGTCACCGATCATCATGATAATTGGGCTGACCTGTTGCCATGGGCGGAGTTTGCCAGAAGCTGTGCGGTTAACTCATCGTCCGGGAGCTCCCCGTTTCTCGTTAATTATGGTTTCCAGCCTTGTCTGCTTCCGGACTCCTTTCAGGCGCAGCAGATTCCTGCGTTGGACGAGCATTTGGCACAACTTCGTTCCACTTGGGCACAGGTTCAGAGGTCCCTCAGTCAGTCATTCAGGCGGCAGCAACGGCACGCTAATCTCAGACGCCTTCCACCGGTCTCATTTCAGGTTGGGGACAGGGTATGGCTGTCATCCAGAAACCTCAATTTACAAGTGCCGTCCAACAAACTGGCTCCCCGGTTCATTGGTCCATTTAAGATTATCCGCAAGATTAATCCGGTTTCTTATGCTCTGGAGCTTCCACCCTCAATGCACATTCATAATGTGTTCCATGTGTCACTCCTGAAACCCTTGGTGTGAAATCGTTATACTACTACGCCTGTGATTCCTGGGCAGGTGGTAGTCCAGGGCCAAGAAGAATATGAGGTCCAGAGTATTATTGATTCCAGGAGATTTAGAGGAAAGCTGCAATATTTGGTTCATTGGAAGGGCTATGGCCCTGAAGAACGTTCTTGGGTTGATCAAGGGGATCTCCATGCACCTCGATTAGTACGCAGCTTTCACTCTAAATATCCTTTGAAACCCAGACCTCAGACAGGGAGAGGGGGCCTTTGTGCCTGTGCCTGTGATTCCTGTCACTCTCAGTTGTGGCTGTCACTGATTTGCTGACTGGGTTTGACCCGCCTCCTGATGACCTTTTTATACATGGCTATCACATCTGTCAGATGCCCTTTCGTGGTGTTCCTGAGCCAGTAGTGCTGTTGCTGTGTTCCTGTATTCTGAGTTCCTGTGTACCGATTCGGCTTGTCCTGACTATTCTCCAGTGTTCCTGCTTGTGTATGACCCGGCTCGTCTGCGTACCACCCTTGGATCCTGACCCGGCTAGACTGACGTTCCTGCTTGTGTATGACCCGGCTTGTATGACTGCCTCCTATGTGCTCCGACCCGGCCCGGCTGACTTCCTGCTCCGAAGATCGACTTCCAGCTTGTTCCAGTGACCTGCGTTCCAGTTGTCACCGCCGCGACATTATCAGTCTCTGTTGCCCGCTTCAGTGTGACTGCCTTGCCTGGTGTTACCCACGACTAGTGCTGTGCCTCGCTACCTGTGCAGAGCTGTGTGTGAATCTGTGTGCCTTCCTCTCAGTGCAGAGCCTTCCAGTAGTGCTGAAGCCTTGAGTAAACGTGCTTTTTAACTCTTGCAGTGCTGCCTCGATTTCACTCTATCTCCAGTACGAGCCTTGATATCCGTGATACTGCTGCTGAGTTGGCCGCTCACCGTCGGCAACTCTAGTCCTCCATTGCAGAGTAGCCACGTTGTTTGGGTCGTTTGGGCACCTAAGGCTCTCCGGTGTCAGTTACCGGCGATATCCGTAATATAGAGTGGTGGCAGTAAGGCTTCAGTGTTGGCTTATCCGGTACTACGCCCGAGGGGGCTAGTGGCTCTTGCATTCATATTCCAGCATTCAACTAAGCTTGAGGAGGCTGTTAGCTCTTGCATTGCCGGCCGGTTCCCGTTACGCCCGTGGGGGCTATTTGCACTTGCACAAACCAAAGCAGTTCCAGTAACTACGCCCGTGGGGGCTAAGTTGATTCCTATTCTGCTTAATATCCAAACACCTTGGCAAGGCAGTTCGGTCTTCAGTACTTGATGAACTTTGTCTATCCAGCACAGCCTTTTAACATCCAGGGCGTGTCAAACCTCCACATCTGAGATGGACTGTTATCTAGACATTAACCCCTTGGGGGTTCATATCATCCTATTGCATACTGTCTTGCATGTATATCTATTGTGCTATTACTATTGTAATATCTCAGTTTACTTGATCTGTGTATTACCTACCGCCACTAGAGGGCGAACTTGAGCATTATTTACTTTAAATAAAGTGTGTTTTATCTTCACTTACTGGTCTGAGAGTCCTAAAAACCATTACAAGAATGAATTCATAATGTACAAATTTTGATCTGCAAATTTGATCATCTTTTTTTTTCTAGTTCCATGTACTCTGATAGATTTTTCACCATTTGGAATCTTAACAATTTTCACATTGAAAACACCTATTATACATTTTTAGTGGTAATTGCTCTGTTTGTAGAGGTGTAAAGCATCATCATGAAATTCTTCAGATTCATCATCACTCTGGTTACTTGTAGGGGCATAAACTTGAATGATTTGAAGAACATAGTGACTTTTTAATTTGATAGCCAAGGAGGCAATTCTTTCAGCAATACTTTCTAATTTTACAACTGAGTCTGTCAGTCTTTCGTTAACCAAGAATCCAATTCCTCCACATCATTCATTTTTGGTTCCTTTTTGGTATAGTCAGTGTCCATCCTCTAATTTGACAAAATCTTCATCTTTTTTACTAGTCTCACATAAGCTGATAATGTTCCAATTGATCTTATTTAGTTCTTGTACGAGTTCCTCTAAGTGTTCTCCACTTCACTGACACACAGAAACCCTCCCGCCACAATAATATATATATATATATATATATATATATATATATATATATAAAATAAGAAAATAGACCAAACAATGGCACCAAGCATACCCCGTGTCTAAAGCGATATAAATAGAAAATGAAACGCAAAGTACAGATCGCTACTACCCAGTAACCCGCTAGTGAATGGGTCTATAGATAGAAACAACAAAAAAGATTATATTCTAGGAGAGTGCTACTGTCTTGCAAATATAAATAAATAATAAATAACCAAAATAACAGATAGCTAAGTATATAAAGCAGATCACTGCATAAAGATTTAATATAATCTAATACAGAAATAAAAACATGTATAATAAATACAAAAATATCCATCAAGGAATGCCTATCTCCTTATAACCAAACTCATATATGGTCCTATATACATGGATGATATAGGGACCGTATGGAGCCGGCTAAAGATGTAATAAACAGACACAGACTAAAAGATGGTAAAACAAATATAGAGATATCCAAACAATAAAGATGGTATGCACTCACGAGTAGAAAATATTCCTCCCGTCTATGATGAAATATGTGCGGGCAGGTATATCTAGGTGTCAAACCACTTAGCCTCTAAATCTCCTCCCGTTCTTATAAACCATAAGAGTGGCCTCTATCTAGGCCCGGTATATAGTCACCAAAAGTACCTCCCGTCTAATCTTGAATATCCACTGCGGGCAGGCTTACATTAGTCGGCAATCCTAGATGTATATCTCTCAATGTCTCCGTGCCGTGGATACCTCCCGACTGTTGGTACTTCTGGCAGGTATGTGAATGTGTCAATTATTGTATTGATGTTTGTCAACTCCAATGTCTGTGTCTGTAATCCAGCTCTACAGCTCCATGCAATGAATCTCCGTCAATGAGATACAATGAATCTCCGTAAATGAGATGGCATATATATATGGAACAAAATAAATCTCCAACCACCTGAGGCTCTCCTGGTGTAAGAATAGCAATCTTCCAATGCGTTTCGTACCTCTAGTGGCACTTCTTCAGGGATATCCTATATAATAATTCGCTAAATCGTGTGTAACGCCGCGACATGCGCAGTAGGCACTGCTGCGCATGCTGCAGTCATGCGCATTAGAGACTGCCTGCGCCGCGGCTGTTACAGAGCTGGGCGCTCCGAAGAAGCGTCCAGCTCTGTATCAGCCGTGGCGCGGGCAGTCTCTACTGCGCGTGACTGCCCCACGAGCGGGTTGCAGTGGCACTGTGGCCCGTGTAACGGGCTGTTCAACTAGTATATATATATAAAACGTTTCCCAGAATAGGGATAGAAATGTTTTTATTAATAAATTTGTATGTTGATCACATTGTGAGAAGTCCTGTTTTTGCCATGTATAAATATATATTTATCTATACTAGAAAAGAGGATGTGGTCATGCGACCAAAAATTCTCCAGACATGCCACACACACACCCTGGGGATACCAGTAGGAGGAGATAAGCACATCTCCACCATTCACCTTCAGCAGGACATGCATCTCTGCAAAGACTTCGCCCTGCCTCAGAATCCCATCTTAAAACAAAAAAAAAAGAAAGAAACCAACATGGCCAACATACACCACTACCAACTTTCATCTGCTCAGTATGTGCTCTGGCCCACCAACTTTTGCCTCCTGGCTGTCTCCTCTTGGCCCACCACACACTTGAGGTACTTTTTGCTTTTTAAACTTCACACACACTCCCATCTGCAGTAGCATGTGTGTATGTGTCAGTGTCTGCATGTGGACACCTTCATATCACATCACATCTATGACATGGCTACAGACAGAATCCTTAATCCATTGAGTGATAGAGAGGTACGCAATGCATTACATACTCCTCTGTCAATCAAAGGGTTAAAAATGTGTAAAAAGCGAGGACACACTCCCATTATGAGCACTGCTCAACACACTAACACAGCAGGACCCACCTTTCCTCACCTAAATGATGCACAGATATTTAACCTTTTGAATGTCAGAGGGATTTGCAATGCTTTGTATACCCCTCTCCCAAGTACAAGATAAATGCCTTTATTTACTTTTCCATCTCCCATTTCTACAATACCACCCTCCCCAACTGACAACATGTATCAATATATGTCCTCTCCACCTCACACTACCATTGATTGGTGCTCTCACCCCCTACCCAAAGAAGCACCTCCCCAGCCCGCATACACCTAAAAGAACTTCATGCTCCAAGTACACAGCACAGGAAGAGGCTGGTAATTATGTCTTTTCTGCTTCCTCCTCTCTACCTTAACCACTTAATGTATGTCACATTGAACTGTCAGGGTCACAGGGTTAACCAACACTTTCCATCAAATTGCCTACCCTATGGCATTCAAATGGCTACTGCCCACTCAACTCTCCTGCTTTCCTCTCCTGCATACCTCTTGACACTGAAGAGCTTAGGCTGATCTCTTCCTCTCTGTCAGGGCAGTCACTGTTAGTAGAGTAACTGTGCATAACTTCTCTGCTGACCTTTCACTCTGATCTTGTGAACACATGGTCCTGCACTTCTGTTTGCCTTTCCCTCAGATACCGACAGACTTATAAGTTTATCTAAATGCAAACAGTCCTGTAGGGCGAGGACACCCCGTTAGCAGTGAGACCTCATACCTCCCAAGTGTCCCTCTTTTAGACCCAACTCCCTCTGTCATTCTTTCCCACCCTGATGTCCCTCTTTTTTAGGCGATCAGACTTTGTGGTGTATATAAGTTTATAATGTTGCTCTACAGTAATAAAACTCACATTAATGTTTGTTTAAACTTCAGTATATGTGCTGAAAAATTAGTCTGTGTAAATAAAATACTTTTGACTTGTTACAAGTCATTTATTAGGTTACACAAAGAGATGTCAATAGGTCATGAAATAGCCTATAAAATTCTCGGTAATACCCTACCCACCAACCATACCCCTACACATACCACCTAAAACAAAAGTGTCCCTCTTTGGCCATTTGAAATGTTGGGAGGTATGAGACTTGAGCAAACCTCTCAGTGTGACAGGACCAGAAGGGTTAGGAAAAAGTGTTGCAGCCTATGTATTTCAACATGGAACACATGCCCACTCTAAAACCTTGTATGCTAGCAGCATTCCAGCCTATTTCTTTCTGTACTGTTAACCCCTTTGAGTCCCTTGCAATAAGTTGGATACCTCTCTGTGTTACAGCACTCGGTTTCACTGTCTGTGGGGTACAATAAAATTGTGAGTGACAGACAGACTGTGTTTATATGCCTGTGCCTTCTCTTCTACCTAAATGCTTTCTCAAATTAACCCTTTGCATGGAAGAAAGCACTCAAATGGTTAACACTTTCACTCTTTCAGGGCCACAGAAGTAAGCAATTATTTTACGTGCAATGTGTTCTCACCCTTCTGGCACTGAAACAGTTACATATGTAAAAGCTCTCCTTATACATAGATTACCTTACTGCCCACTATTAATGTATCTGACACAGCTCTCCTTCCTGCTGCATTCACTACACTCCCCCACAGCCTCAGTCTGTGTCTGACCTGAAGCTTCTCATGAACCAGCACAGACAAAAATACAGTGGAGCCAGCAGCAGGGGCAGACCACAGAGAATATCAGCTTCATACATTATTACTGTCCGCCAATATTATGTATGTACACTAACAGCCTCGGTCCTCTCCCAATCAGGGTTAATATCAACATTCAAAATGGCTGTGCATGTGTCTGTCTGTATTTATGAGTTGCTGTGTGTGTGTGTGTGTCTGTGTATGTGTGTATATTGCTCTATATATATATTTATGTATCTGTGTATGTATATACCATACACTTTTCTTAATTGTTTAAATGCCACAAACTTATCGTATAAATTGAAAAACATTCCACCTCTTTTCCACTGCAAGACTTAACCCTTTCTGTGCAAGAGGGGTAGCATTATTATTTAATTATTATTTAATGCACCGGATAGCCCTATGCTACTCAAAGGGTTTAACCACAGGGGCAAGGCGTACTTCTATTAAGCAGGGCATTTTTCGCCTACTTTAATATTACACTTTACATTACTAAAACACAAGGGTAAAACCCAAAAAATAGATGGGCAATGCCTTCCCAAACTGCTAGTATATATATATTTACATATATATTTATAATCATCTTCAGCCATTGTTGATCCATTATATATGGACTATTATTATTCTATCATTACTCATTATGATCATTTTATATTTTATTTGGAGTAATGTGTTTTCATTAATATATATGCATATGTGTACATATATTTATTCACACATAAATGTGCACACATTAGTATATTTTTACAGTTAATTTTGTATTTATTTCATGTTTATTTTTTGTTTTCATTATATTTGTCTATATTTATATCTAGACCACGGACGACATGCAGTCACACAGAGAGCCCTGAAATCCATGATGTACAGGTACAGCATGGGTCCTTATCGCACGTTGACCCCATGACTTACATGTACGTCTTTAGACCATAAGGGGTTAAGGAACCATGATGTATATAAACATCATGGGAAAACTTACGTTAAGGACCCATGACGTACATAAACATCACAGGAAAACTTATGTTAAGGACCCATGACGTATATAAACATCATAGGAAAACTTACGTTAAGGACCCATGACGTATATAAACATCATAGGAAAACATATTAAAGGGATAGTAATACTTCGTTTTATCTTTATTTTATTTTGTAGGCATTAAAAAAACATGAAGAACAATATAAGTCTTATCTCTCAAACCTTTATGGTTTAAGAGATATTCACAAACAAAGTATCCCCCCCTGTTCAGCCAGATCAGAAGGGAGGTGCCCAGGTAGACTGCAGAGAGGGACAATCTTCAATTAAGATAAGGGAAAAAGCTGAAAAACTTGTCAGGGGAAGGGCTTTCATTGTTTTCTACAAAGAAGATTGTCCCCTGCTGTTATTTGTCTGGTCTTACAACTAGATTCACATCTGAGAAGAGATGGCTTACACTAGGAAAAAGGGGCGGGAGGGGGAAACTTTGCTTGTGAATATCTCTTAAACCATAAAGGTTTGAGAGATAAGACTTATATCGTTCTTCATGTTTTTTTAATGCCTACAAAATAAAATAAAGATAAAATGAAGTATTACTATCCCTTTAAGGACCCATGACGGTTATGTACATAGTGAAATTAAAGGATTCCCACGCAGCTGCACGCCGTTCATGGACCCCTGAATCCATCGGGGACAAAAAAAAAGTTCCAAGGTTAACTGCCAAACGCATGACCGGTCATTAAGGGGTTAAATATTTAATATGCTATTGTGTATATTATATATGTTAACTTTGGATTTTATTACATTATGTTATGCATACATAAAAGGTTATTCACTCTAATTTGTTTAGAAAGCATTTATAAAAAGATTATCTTTAGATTTATGAACAGTTTTTATACTAGTCTGGACGCCATCATCTTGTCTTATGAAGATCAATTGATAATGCAATCAAGCTTGTAAAAGCAGCATAAATGGATGAGAGATGGTGGCAGAATCAGTATTGCTTGCATTTCCTGAAGAATTGATCTAAGGATCAGGAAATGAGTTGATCAGGCTTTCTTGTTTTTATGGATAATTTTTTGTAACAGTCTTTAATACTTTTTATGGCTGAGCGTTGTCATATGGGATGAGTTCAGTGACCCATTATGTGCATCTGTACAGGGGCAGGTTAACCCCTGTTGTGATTCACAGGTAGAGAGTTGATCTAAAACAAAAAAACAGTCCTGCACTCCTCTATACATATTATCCAAATGTGGACCTGGTATATAAAGCATATATTATACCACTGTGTTGATAAATTTGAAGTTTTCGTTGTATGCTTTGGCCAAAATATGTTTAAGCTTGTTTACCACCTCACGTTATCCTTACCCCCAATTCAAGCAAGTCCTATCTAATACACATAATCATACCAGGATCCCTGAGTAAGTTAAAAGTGCCCCAGAGGAATTCCTGTTACTAATGGGCTGAGCTTAGTACCTAGTTAAAACTTTTATAAACACAATTTCTAATATCTTTATAATAAGATTCACCTGCTTTCAAACAGTGTTAGCTTGCAGTGAGTGGGTGGAAGCCCAAAAAGACTGGCGCTTCATCAGTCCCCTTTATAGGTCTTTTACAACCACCACCACAATTCACATGGAGTTTGTATATTACTTAAAGGGATAGTAATGTTTCATAATTAAAGCAGTTCTAATTAATCATCATGGGATTTGGACTTTGGAGAGTGTTATTTCAATTCTGTCAGAGTTTTAGTTCCAGAGTAATTCAATGATAAAGTGTCCCCCTCCCGCCCCTTTTACTGATGTCACACTGTTCAGCTAGAGCAGAAGGGAGGTGCCGAGGTAGACTGCAGAGAGGGACAATCTTCAATTAAGATAAGGGAAAAACCTGAAAAGCTTGTCAAGGGGGGCAGGGATTTCATTGTTTTCATAGGAAGAAGACTGTCCCCTTCTGTTATCTGTCTGGTCTATAGACTGCATTCCACATCTGAGAAGAGACTGCTTACACTAGGTAAAAGGGGCGGGAGGGGGAAACTTTGCTTGTGAATATCTCATAAACCATAAAAGTTTGAGAGATAAGATTTATATCATTCTTCATGTTTTTTTAATGCCTACAAAATAAAATAAAGTTAAAACGAAGTATTACTATCCCTTTAACTGCAAAAAGTGATAGGCCAAACAAGCCAAACAGAAGGCTAAATAGCATGTCTTTAACAACATTTTTGCAAATAAAAGTAAAGTGCAAATATACATTTTGGAATATAAATTTTAAGTGTATTTCTATATATATATATATATATATATATATATATATATATATATATATATATGATTGTGAAATTAAATAGAATATAGTGAGAAAAGCAGTTAAAACGAGAAAATGGAGATATGCAAAAAGAAAAAAAAAGAAACTCACAGGACTAAGCTCGATTATCACTTTACGGTATCCCATTTCAAGCGACTCCTATCTAATACACATAAATATCCCTTTCTCAGATAAAAATGCTCCTGAGGAATTCTTGTAAATAATGCATTGAGCTTAGTACCTAGTTAAAACATTTTAAAACACAGTTTCTAATAACCTTATGATAAGACTCACCTGATTTCAGAGTTGGCTTGCAGTGAGTGGGTGGAAGCCCAAAGAGACCAGAGTTCTGTCAGTCACATAAGGTTTGTATATTACCTTAAATGCAAAAATATTTTTTTTGTTTTAGATTTTGCTTTTAGGTCTTGGCCTAACTTTTGGGGTCCTGGAGACCCCCTCATTCCTTGCTGCTATCTGTTTCGTATTCACGTGGGTTATTTTCCATATTATATATATATGTTATGGTGAGCTGCCTAGTGATGCCGTTGAGAGACAGTTGATCTTACCGGTTCACTAAATTCTTTGAGAATGTGTTTTATGTGACTGGTATATTTCCAGAGCACACTGATTGCGTTTTCCTTTTACAGGTCTAATAGGGAAACACACTTGCAGTATGTCAGAGGTGTGATGATCAGCAGTTATATCAGCACTACGAAAAAGCACACAAGGATTAGGGCAGGGGACGTAACAGTAGTAGTGTTGTAGATGTCTAAGGAAAAAATGGGTGAATAGGTGGGATTTTTGAAGACAATCAGCAATTATTAGCTACTATACCATTTTTAAGGCATCTCAGCCCTTATGGTCCTCTGTTCAGTTGGGAACAATGGGCATGGGAGACATTGATACTGAAGTACTAAGGAGAAATTGAGGAATTCTGGGTAAAACCAACTACACCATAGGGGCAGAATAAATATTCCCAAAATTCCCATTGATCTTAATGGCTTTTAGTCCCTTAAATGATAGCGATGCCTCCAATGCACTGGCGGCATCTAGCATTCAAGGGCTTTACTTTTCAGCCTCATTTAAATCAGCAGGAGTTTGTATTTGTCCCCTAAGATGCAGATGATTTTCCCCAATTTGCTCTAGTCCTTCTAACAAATTATGCTCTGTTACCTACTGTCATTTTCTTGAAGATATTAAAGAGATAGTAATAGATGATTTTTATAAATGTTTATTTTGTAGCTATTAAAAAGATAAACTAAATGTCCCCAGTCCCATCTTAGTTAAGGTTCCCCCCTCCCTCCCCTTTCCCTGACGTCAGCGCTCTAGCTGACTGCAGGGAAATCCGGTCCCGGGACCGGCGGAGGCTCTTCAGCAGAGCCAAGATCGTGTTAATGAAAAAGAAATCCTTCCCTGGAACAGTCTGCAAAATGTGCTTGCAAACCAAGCACTCTTTGTAGACCGTTCAAGTGAAAGATTTCTTTTTTAATAACGTGATATTGGCTCTGCTGAAGAGCCTCCTCTTGTCAAGGGACCGGATTCCCCTGCAGTCAGCTAGAGCGTTGACATCCGGGAAAGAGGAGGGAGGGGGTACTTTAACTACGATTATCTCTAAAACCATAAAGGTTTGAGAGAGGGGACTGGGAGGTAGTGTTGAGCGAGCATGCTCGGCCGATGCTCGGATCGGCTCGAGCATCGCTCTGCTCGGCACATGGCGGTACTCGTACGAGTACCGCATGTGCTCGCCCGCCATGTTCGGGTCTCCTCCCCGCACGTTTTGCGGCTGCTGCGCAGCCAATAAACGTGCAGGGAGGCTCTGACATCGGTGTAATGCCAGCAGCCATGTTGGCTGCTGGCATTACACTGATTGGCTGGCCAGAACCCGTGGTCGGGTGCTGTATAGCACCTGACCATCGAGTTCGGCTCAGTCTGAGCCAGGGAGAGCTGAGGATAGGAAGGGAAAGGCAGTGTAGGGAGGAAAAAAAAAAATTGTGAAAAAAAAAGAACCAAAAGTCCTTTTTAGGACTACTGTGTGTGGGGGCAGCAGGTTATTTTGTGTGGGGGGAAAAAAACAAAAAAAAAAAAAAAAAAATATTCTGTTTAGTGTGAAAAGTTGCAGATTAGAGCACATTCTGTTTAGTGTGCACAGTTGCAGATTAGAGCACATTCTGTTTAGTGTGCAAAGTTGCAGATTAGAGCACATTCTGTTTAGTGTGCAAAGTTGCAGATTAGAGCACATTCTGTTTAGTGTGCAAAGTTGCAGATTAGAGCACATTCTGTTAAGTCTTCAAACTAAAATATCAAAGTCACATATTCCATTCAGTGTGCGTCGCCGCAGTTTAGCAGCACATTCTGTGTACTGTGCAGAGTTGCAGAATAGGAAGAAATACTGTTAAGTTTTCAAACTCAAATATTAAAGTCACATATTCCATTCAGTGTGTATCACCGCCGTTTAGCAGCCTATTCTGTGTACTCTGCAGAGTTGCAGAATAGGAAGAAATACTGTTAAGTCTTCAAACTAAAATATCAAAGTCACATATTCCATTCAGTGTGTTTCACCGCCGTTTAGCAGCCTATTCTGTGTACTCTGTACAGTTGCAGAATAATAAGAAATACTGTTAAGTTTTCAAACTCAAATATTAAAGTCACATATTCCATTCAGTGTGTTTCACCGCCGTTTAGCAGCCTATTCTGTGTACTCTGTACAGTTGCAGAATAATAAGAAATACTGTTAAGTTTTCAAACTCAAATATTAAAGTCACATATTCCATTCAGTGTGTTTCACCGCCGTTTAGCAGCCTATTCTGTGTACTCTGTACAGTTGCAGAATAATAAGAAATACTGTTAAGTTTTCAAACTCAAATATTAAAGTCACATATTCCATTCAGTGTGTTTCACCGCCGTTTAGCAGCCTATTCTGTGTACTCTGCAGAGTTGCAGAATAGGAAGAAATACTGTTAAGTTTTCAAACTCAAATATTAAAGTCACATATTCCATTCAGTGTGTATCACCGCCGTTTAGCAGCCTATTCTGTGTACTCTGTACAGTTGCAGAATAATAAGAAATACTGTTAAGATTTCAAACTCAAATATTAAAGTCACATATTCCATTCAGTGTGTTTCACCGCCGTTTAGCAGCCTATTCTGTGTACTCTGTACAGTTGCAGAATAATAAGAAATACTGTTAAGTTTTCAAACTCAAATATTAAAGTCACATATTCCATTCAGTGTGTTTCACCGCCGTTTAGCAGCCTATTCTGTGTACTCTGTACAGTTGCAGAATAATAAGAAATACTGTTAAGTTTTCAAACTCAAATATTAAAGTCACATATTCCATTCAGTGTGTTTCACCGCCGTTTAGCAGCCTATTCTGTGTACTCTGTACAGTTGCAGAATAATAAGAAATACTGTTAAGTTTTCAAACTCAAATATTAAAGTCACATATTCCATTCAGTGTGTTTCACCGCAGTTTAGCAGCCTATTCTGTGTACTCTGTACAGTTGCAGAATAATAAGAAATACTGTTAAGTTTTCAAACTCAAATATTAAAGTCACATATTCCATTCAGTGTGTTTCACCGCCGTTTAGCAGCCTATTCTGTGTACTCTGCAGAGTTGCAGAATAGTAAGAAATACTGTTAAGTTTTCAAACTCAAATATCAAAGTCACATATTCCATTCAGTGTGTTTCACCGCCGTTTAACAGCCTATTCTGTGTACTCTGTACAGTTGCAGAATAATAAGAAATACTGTTAAGTTTTCAAACTCAAATATTAAAGTCACATATTCCATTCAGTGTGTATCACCGCCGTTTAGCAGCCTATTCTGTGTACTCTGCAGAGTTGCAGAATAATAAGAAATACTGTTAAGTTTTCAAACTCAAATATTAAAGTCACATATTCCATTCAGTGTGTATCACCGCCGTTTAGCAGCCTATTCTGTGTACTCTGCAGAGTTGCAGAATAGGAAGAAATACTGTTAAGTCTTCAAACTAAAATATCAAAGTCACATATTCCATTCAGTGTGTTTCACCGCCGTTTAGCAGCAGAATAATAAGAAATACTGTTAAGTTTTCAAACTCAAATAATAAAGTCACATATTCTGTGTAAGATGAAGAAGGCGGGTAAAAAGGGACGGGGAAGTGGACGTGATCCTGAAAGTTCAGGGCGCGGGTCAGGACGCGGAGAAACTGTGCCTGGTGCCAGAGCACAAGAAAGAAAGACATCCACCATACCTAGCTTCATGTGTAATTTTACAGGGCGTCGCAGGACATCACTCTCGAGGTCCGACCACTGCGAACAGGTGGTCGGTTGGATGACAGCTGATACTGCTTCCAGTCGGTTAAGCACCACCCTGTCTTCCACCAAGTCCACTCTCAGTAGCCAAGAGTCTGGTCAACATAATCCTCACTCTGATCATCCTTCCTCCCACCATACACGGTCTGGTCAAAGAAGTGATCCCACACTGGGATATAGTGAGGAGCTCGTCTCATCACCAATCCTTCATTTGACCCTCTCTCCAAGCACGCTTGCAGAGGAACATGACATCTTGTGCCCTGATTCACAACCTCTAGAGGCTACCCAATCACAAGAAGATGACAGATGTGAACGGCATTTAAGGTCAAAGGAAGTAGTGGATGATGATGATGATGATGAGACACAGTTGCCATTAAATCAACCACTATTTCCGTCTCAAGACCTTGTTGAGGAGAATGTTATACAGTTGTCAATGACTGAGTATGTGGTGGGATCAAGACTTGAGGAGGATGATCAGAGTGAGGAAGTGGAGGAGGACTTGGTGGACGATGAGGTGACTGACCCCACCTGGGAAGGTGTAGAGCCGAGCGATGACAGCAGTCCTGAGGGTGAGCCATCTGCAGCACCGCAACAGGCTGGAAGAGGCAGTGGTGTGGCTACAGAAAGAAGGCGGACCGCACCAAACCGGCCCGCAAATGTTCCACGGAGCACCCCCTTGCGTAAATCTACCTTGCCAAGGGGTAGGTGTTCCGCGGTATGGCGTTTTTTTAAGGAAAGTGCGGACGACAAAAGAATTGTAGTTTGCAACCTGTGCCACACCAGAATGAGCCGAGGCATGAACACTAGAAACCTCACCACCACCAGCATGATCCGACACATGGCATCCAAGCACCGTAGTAAGTGGGAGGAACGCCCGGATCGCCAATCTGTGTCTGCAGGCCACACCACTGCCTCCTCTTCCCCTGTTTTCGGTGCCGGCCAATCGCCTGTCGAAGGCGCAGGCCCACATACCTCCCGCCCTGCACCTGTAGCATCTGAAGCACCATCAGCGACCACATCCACTTC
Source organism: Rhinophrynus dorsalis (assembly GCA_037306005.1). Classification (NCBI taxonomy): domain Eukaryota; kingdom Metazoa; phylum Chordata; class Amphibia; order Anura; family Rhinophrynidae; genus Rhinophrynus; species Rhinophrynus dorsalis. Next base: position 234,689,325 of record CM074718.1, on the reverse strand, counting down.
CCTGTCCCAGCACAGCGTCCAAATGTCGTTACCCCAGGCATTTGAGCGCAAGAGAAAGTACCCAGCCACCCACCCACAGGCCATAGCACTAACCTCACACCTTTCAAAATTACTGGCCATCGAAATGCTGCCATTTAGGCTTGTGGACACTGAGTCCTTCCGCAGCCTGATGGCAGCAGCTGTCCCTCGGTACGCGGTCCCCAGCCGCCACTACTTTTCCCGGTGTGCCATCCCCGCATTACACCACCATGTGTCCCGTAACATCACCCGTGCCCTGACCAACGCAGTTACTGGGAAGGTCCACTTAACGACTGACACATGGACAAGTGCTTGTGGCCAGGGACGCTACATTTCCCTGACGGCACACTGGGTGAATGTCGTGGAGGCTGGGAGCGACTCGGACCCTGGGATGGCACGGGTGCTACCCACGCCGAGGATTGCGGGCCCTACCTCCATCAGGGTTTCCACCAGCACCTACGTTATTGGCTCCTCCTCCTCCGTTTTCACCTCCGAATTCTCTACACACAGCGCCACTCCCCCATCAGCCAGTAGCTGGAAGCAGTGTAGCACTGCAGTGGGGAAGCGTCAACAGGCCGTGCTGAAGCTGATCTGCCTTGGGGACAAACAGCACACGGCCTCAGAGCTGTTGCAGGGGATTAGTCACCAGACCGAGCAGTGGCTCTCGCCACTCAACCTGCAACCAGGCATGGTTGTGTGTGATAATGGGCGTAACTTGGTGGCGGCTTTGGAGCTCGGCAAGCTCACACACGTACCATGCCTAGCGCATGTATTTAATTTAGTGGTTCAGCGATTTCTAAAAACCTACCCCAATTTGCATGATCTCTTGACCAAGGTGCGCCGCGTGTGTGCACATTTCCGTAAGTCATCTACAGCTTCAGCCGGCCTGTTGAAGCTGCAGCAGCGCTTACAATTGCCAGCTCACCGGCTGCTGTGTGACGTGAGCACGCGCTGGAACTCCACCTTCCACATGTTGGCCCGGCTTTGTGAGCAGCAGAGGGCAGTAGTGGAGTACCAGCTGTTACACGGTCGTCGCCTCTCCGTTCAACTTCCTCTAATCAGAAGTGAGGAGTGGGAATGGATGTCAGACCTCTGCGAGGTTTTACGCAATTTTGAGGAATCGACACAGATGGTGAGCGGCGATAACGCTATTATCAGTGTAACCATCCCACTTCTGTGTCTACTGAAACGCTCGCTGCTCACAATTAAAACCGACGCTTTGCATGTGGAAGAGGTGGAAATGGGGGAGGAAGAGCTTACACAAGGTGATAGCCAGAGCACCCTCACTTCGTCTTCTCAGCGACAATTGGAGGAGGCGGAGGAGGAGGAGGAGGAGGAGGAAGACACGGTTGCCTCCGCTACAGAGGGTAGCCATGGAACTTTAGTTCCATCTCTTCAGCGTGGGTGGGCAGAAGAGGAGGAAGAGGATGAGGATATTGAGAGTCATCCTCCTGGTGAGGACAGCGAAATCTTGACTGTTGGTACTCTGGCACACATGGCTGACTTTATGTTAGGCTGCCTTTCCCGTGACCCACGCGTTGTACGCATTTTAGACAACACGGATTACTGGGTGTTCACCCTTCTGGACCCCCGCTACAAAGAGAATTTCTCATCTCTCATTCCTCCGGTGGAGAGGACAAGCAAAATGTTGCAATACCAGAAGGTTCTTGTCGAAAAATTGCTCCAAAATTTTCCATCTGACAACGCTGGCGGCAGAGTACGTGCTACCTTGGCCAACCGAGAAGGGGAGAAAAGGGGAGCACACAGCAGTTCCGAGAAAGGCAGGGCAACACTCTCCAAGGCGTGGGACACCTTCATGACACCCCGCCAGCACCCTCACCCTGATGCGCAGCCTAGTGTCACAAGGAGGGAAAAGTTTTGGAAGATGGTGAAGGAGTACGTAGCAGACCGTGTCAGCGTCCTCAATGATCCCTCTGTGCCTTACAACTACTGGGTGTCCAAGCTGGACACGTGGTATGAACTGGCACTCTACGCCTTGGAGGTGCTGGCCTGCCCTGCCGCCAGCGTTCTGTCTGAGCGGGTATTTAGTGCTGCTGGTGGCATCATAACAGATAAGCGTATCCGCCTTTCCACCGACAATGCTGATAGGTTGACACTTATAAAAATGAACAAGGCCTGGATTTCCCCTGACTTCTCCACTCCACTGGAGGAAAGCCCCGGGGGAACATAAACTCACTTTATATATGTTATTTACAATGATGGGAATACTCTGTATTCCCATTCACCCCTTCCACCCAAAAAACGGGTATATGGTTGACTCTTAATCTTCTCATCCTCCTCCTCCTCTTCCATATGCCCTGGGATATAATTTTTATATAGGACCAGCTCACCAGCGGGCCCTGTGATATAATTTTTATATAGGGCCAGCTCACCAGCGGGCCCTGTTTGACAATTTTTATATAGGTCAGCTCACCAGCGGGCCTTCTCATATAATGTTTTATTGGGTCAGCTCTCTAGCGGGCCCTCTCATATAATGTTTTATAGCGTCAGCTCACTAGCGGGCCTTCGCATATAATGTTTAGGATGGTCAGCTCTGCAGCAGACCCTCACCCATAATGTTTTAGATGGTCAGCTCAGCGCACGTTTCCCTCTTAATCATGGCCTCAGTTCAATAAAATCAAGGAAATTTTTGGGAGAATTTGCCTCAGCGCACGTTTCCCTCTTAATCATGGCCTCAGTTCTGAAAATCAAGGAAATTTTTGGGAGAATTTGCCTCTGCGCACGTTTCCCTCTTAATCATGGCCTCAGTTCTGAAAATCAAGGAAATTTTTGGGAGAATTTGCCTCTGCGCACGTTTCCCTCTTAATCATGGCCTCAATTCTGAAAATCAAGGAAATTTTTGGGAGAATTTGCCTCTGCGCACGTTTCCCTCTTAATCATGGCCTCAGTTCTGAAAATCAAGGAAATTTTTGGGAGAATTTGCAGATGATATACAAGTAAATATACAGCAAATATTGTTTGGTAACAATTTTTCGCCTAAAGTCGTTTTTATTTTCCTTTTTGTGTGTTTTATGGTCAGTCTGTAAAAATGGCGTACTACGGGCGAAAGATCGTTCCCAGCAGCGATGTTGGAGTCCAAGATGCATCCAGACATCCTCCCTATGCTGTCCCTGAACCATTTCTGTGGTGTTTCCATCCTTTTCTGCCATTTTCCTATGGACCAGGCACCCTCCCCTCATCAGAGCAGGGGGTGCCTGGTGTAATGCTCGAGTCCTCCCATTGACTTCAATGGGGCTCGGGTGCTCGGCCGAGCACTCGAGCCTCAGGGGGTGCTCGGTCAGAGCACCCGAACACCCGAGCATTGGGGTGCTCGCTCATCACTACTGGGAGGCATTTAGTTTAACTTTTTAATAGCTACAAAATAAAAACTTATAGACCTCATCTATTACGATCCCTTTAAAGAAAGGTACCTGGTTTATGTTTTCTTTATTATTGCTTAAGGTGATTCTGCTGTACATCTTTATTAATTTGTTAATCCATGCTATGAGAATGATACATTAATATGTTTTGCAGCCAACATACACAAACGCACACTGACTTACACACAATGATTGGGATTCAATGTATTTTTGTAACATAAGAGTGATGTAAAAGTGACTTCTTTTAATGGCTATTCCAAGCCCAAAGAAGGGACTTTAGTGTCCTGAAAGCTTCTGCTTTCTGTGTGTGTGTGTGTTTGTGTGTTGTGAGTTCTTTGTTACAAAAGTACACTGTATCCCATCTATTCTACATGGTGCCACCTTTTTCCATGGAACTTCCACTATGTAAACTTCCACTCAATCCAAAATCAGATTTCTCTTGACTGCTGCTAATGCCTTGGCAAACATTTAGAAATTGTATGGTTTGCAAGGATGCATTTCTTCTTGCTATTTATTGCGATAATGTGATGATCCTGCTCAAATCATGCTAAAATGTAATTCACTAGCTTCTAGTTTTGTTTTGTACTCAAAGAATCATTGGTCAATCTCTTAATTTATTTTTCTGCAGTAAATATATTAGTGGAAGTATCTGCACTGCCATGACTAACCAGCAAGGTCACCTCCTCAAAAGGCTTCAGGATTTCACATAAGTCACATAGTAGCTGTAATTGAGTAGGTGACAAAGAAGCCCCCTCATCCAGGTAAGCATTGTATATACATTAATGGCCTTTTAAGCTAGTAAATGGGCTAGTGGTTATGCACTTGTATGAAATATAATTTATTGCAAGCAATACACAACTGGCTAGAATGAGCATCAGTTTTGCAGGTAATATTAAGCTTTTCTCTAAAGGTTTTGGCTTCTTAGAGTAATCGAGTCACAATTAGATGCAGAATATGGGAGAAGAATGGTACATGAATCATATCTGCTATTTTCAAAGGCAGCTATTATGTTGAAGTCATTGTCAGTAGACACAAAGCTTTCTTTCAACGATCAGGGTACAAACCATTCGAATATGATCTGCTGCTTTTTCTTAAACACTTCATCAGATTTGCAGGCTTGTGTCTCAAAGCTCTGCATACATAAAGTGGCATGTCGATGGTATGGGCTACCGTGCTGTTGAAGTTTACCACTGGTGTTAACATGCTACTGCAGTTGCTGTTGCCTTCTTATGGAAAAGCTAAACAATGAGCAGTGACACTCATATAGTCTTTACTTTGGCCATTTGTCCACATATCTATGGCCAGGTAAACTTCATTTGTCCACATATATATGGCCAGGTAAACTTTATTTCTGTATGATGTTTCCATCCTTTCTCCACCAAGCTAATCACCTTCTTGTACAACTCTGGCACAGCTGTCCTTAACCCTTTGAGTGCCAGAGGGGTACGCAACGCATTGCAAACATTGTGGCACAAGAATATTCTAGCAGGGTCCAACACATGATATCAGTTCTTTAAAACACCTGTTTTCAGCCACAGAAAAGGGCAGCATATCAGTCGCCAACATTCTAGCAGGTTTGCTATTCCACAATGTAAATCTGATTTATTTATTTCAATTTTTGTGAACTGATTGCATATAGACAAAAGAGCTATGCAACTTCTTTGTATTAACAACTTGATTAGTAGTGGAGGGGGAGGTAGCCATGATGGTGGCAGTTATGGAGTTTATGACTAGGGGTGGGCCTATGTGTTCGCAGTCACATAAAATTTGGGGGTATTTGACGTAATTCTCATTTGCTCCCTTCTCTCACCCTCCCCTGACATAGAGATAGCAGCCAGATCAAAAAAGAACTTGGATCACAGCTGTCTGTGTCTAAGTCACACAAAATGTTGGGTATTAGGGGTAAAACCTCTTTGCTTCCTTCTCACATCCCCAAACACCCATAGGATACAGGAAAACAGACACATCAGGAAGAAACTTAGAACACTGAATTTTGGGGTATTTGGGTTCAAACTCCTTTCTCCGTTCTGTTCCCCAAGACTCCCCTAATACAGAGAACAGATTTCCTGCCTACAAAACTCCTTTAACTAAATTTTTTTTTTGCATAAAAATGTCCAGCTTCATGAAAAGTGCCCACCCCTATTCATTACTCTTTTCACTTCCTCAAATAACTACTGCACATGTATCCTTGGAAAAAAAATGCAGTTTGGGATATGCCAGAAGGGTACAACACATGACATCAGTTCTTTCAAACCTTTGTTTTAAACTATACTGCTGTTTATTCAGCAATAGTGATTGTGACTGAGTGGGGTTTGAAAGCAGTAACCCTGATGTTGATGGTTGAGACTTTTCAGCTGACCTCTCAATGAGTTTCTAAACCAGCATATTGAGCATTGGCAGTAGTGGAAGACAAAGTCTTTTCCTTTCAGCTATTTTTTTTACATCATCATAACCCTCACTTTCTACTTCATCTATATCAGAAGAGGAGAGGACAATGTATAGATATATTCTTAATCAACATCATGAATTAATTAGGTCATCATCCGCGTCATCATCTTCCTCCTCACTACTTTCATTTGCATCTAGGTTTTTTAATAGGCTGAAATTTCTTTTTTATTTTCTACTTATAGTGATTTATAGAACATTGAGCACTAATTTGTATTGGGTCACTGTCTGACTCAGCAGTTGGTCTGAATTCTACATCCTCCTACCCTATGGCAACAACACTATAATGTAACTTGTAATCATCTGTAGTTTTATAAAAAAAAGGTTTAGTACCACTACCGGTGTTGGAGGAACATTTAATGTCACTTCATATCAGAGCCTCCTCAGGAGCATGAGGATCATCATCATTTATTGCACAAGAAGCTGCAAGCATTGCAACAGTCAGATTTGTACTGTGACTTTACTACCACTACCAACACATCCATGAACTCCCCCTACTTCTTTCCCATTGCTCCCTGTCCCAATAAATTTGGTTGACATACTGAAAGCAGTGTTGATTTCTACTGTAAAATGCACGACAGAGCTGTTGGCATGTGAAGATATGTTTTGTAGGTTTGAAAATAATGTACGATATATATATCTGTCTCTAGTATATGTGACTGTCAGTCATCTCAGTAGAGACTCAGCCAGCTCAGGTAAGGACTCAGATCACCCTCGTGTCTGACTGTCACAAACCAGTTAAAAAAGTTATGGATTTTTATTTATTTAACTCACCTTTATATATATAAATAGCCAAATCCCATAAGCGGATTATTGTTGTTAACCAATGCAGGTGGTTGCCAAAGAAGAAAATGGGTTGTGTTACGTGCCCGAACTGTGTGACATGCAATGCCATGATTGTAACAAGTAACTTTTGGCACAGACACACAAATAAATGTATGAAAGTCTTACAAAGATTTTGGATTATGTGATTTATTTGATTAGGTGTCACTGTGGACTGTATTATGGGGGCAAGACAAGTACATCATTTAGAGAGTGTACTGCTAATCAAAGATCTTCTATCAGGTAATCCTTAGAAAGGAAATCATCTGACAAACCTGTTGTCCAACACTTTCTTGAACTTCAATACCCTTTGTCTAGCTAGAGAAGTATTATAATTAAACAGGTGGAAACTCCACCACAAGTAGGTGAAAGGAACTCTCTCTTGCTCTGTAGAGACACATATTGGATTTATTATTTAAATACAGTGGCACCTATAGGACTCAATTAAGTTATCTCTTTTAATAATTAATTTAACCTTGATCTGTTGTGATTTGGGTGCTGTTCTTTTCTATTACTGATTGTGTCTACATACTAGCCCCCTCTTTCTCCACGTTGGTAGTCTTACTCTTGGGTGAGTGCTTTCGCTTATATGGTTTGCTTTGATGTCTCGGGTCACCCTGCATAGTATCTATATAACATTTTTTTATTTATTCTTCTCCGCTCTCTGCATGGGGACTTCTTAGTGTTAACCGCTTTCAGGTATTGTTCATGGTTGCTGAGTTATCCTATGGCTGTGATCCTTATTTGCTCCCATTCCATTGAACCCCCTATTGATGTGTATAGGGGCTGTTTGGGGTGGGTAGTACATTGGGCCCTCAGTAACTGATGGGGGGACATTTTGCATTTGCCTGCTACAGCCACTGTTGTCTCTCACGTGGAGACACTGATAGCCTCTGTATCAGCATGCGAGTGTTTACGTTGCTCCCCGGAGCGCCTTTTGTTTTTTGCACCAGTCATGACTGGAGTGCTTATAAGATCATTTACTACTTTTTATGTGTGGTGGATATATCAATTGTTAGAGACTGTGGTGTCTAATTCTAGTTCCCTTTTGTGTTTCTTTTGCTTTCTGTATTTTTGGTATTTTTATTTAATTCTTTTACTTTCTACATTTTACTTTCTCCTTTGGATGTATGCATTGTAATGCCTGTTTTGTTTGTTCTTCATTGGTGTGTGCTCTTTCTTTATGTATTTTTTTGTATACCTGGAGACAGCACTGACAATGCTTTGCAGTGCTCTGGTGTGCCTCTGTGGTTTCCATGGATTTATTATGTTCAGTCAGGTCTACGGCACAACATAAGGCTGAGGATGTGGGATTTATGGTACTGTGATTTTTCTGATTGCAGTGTGATTATGCTATTGTTCTAGGTATCCATTTTGAGTTAGCTAGTGGGTGGCATCCACTAGTTTAGATCCTTGCCATTGATGTTACTAATCACTTCCTCTTTTCATGATCGACCAAAGGTTTGCACTGTGTGATGCTTTTAGTCAAGTTTGTAGTGTGACCACAAAGGCACTGCTGTGCAATGAGCTGGTGTGTCTATGTGGTACACACTACCACATTTGAACATTAGCTGGCCTTGAAATGTGCTACCTTTTATGTTAATGTGGTGATATTTTGTCTTTTCTGGAATAAAACTGGGTGAGAACTGCCAAACTCAGCTAACAAGGTGAGGTTGCTGAAGACAGTTTAATGTTAAAAGTCATACACCATAGCAACACTGAGCACAGCATCAAGGCACAAAGTAGCTATACTTTGATGTGCTATCCAAGCTCTTTTGAAGAATCACAAAGAAATGGGCGATGTTGAGGACCGTAGACTCAGAGGGCAGCCAAGCAGACTTACTGTGGCAGATGACAGGCTAATCATGCTTACTTCTCTTCACAGTCGGAAGATTTCCCGCAGTGCCATCAGTCCACAACTGGCAGAAAACAGTGGAACCCTGGTACACCCATCTACTGTCTGGAGAAGTCTCGCCAGAAGGCTGGAGAGGGTACTAGAATGAGTGTCTGCTGGCAACAGTGAAGCATGGTGGAGGTTCCTTGCAAGTTTGGGGCTCCATTTATGCATATAGATTTGGGGATTTTGTCACAATTAATAGTCTCCTCAATGATGAGAAGTACATGCAAATACTTATCCATCATGCAGTACCATCAGGGAGAAATCTGGTTGGCCCCATATTTATTCTGCAGTATGACAATGACCTCAAACATACAGCCAAAGTCAGTAAGAACTATCTTTATCATAAAGAAGAACAAGGAATCCAGGAAGAGATGGCATGGCCCCCACAGAGCCCTGATCTCAGCATCATCGAGCCTATCTGGGATTACATGAAGAGAGAGAAGCAAATGAGGCTGCCTAAATCCACAGAAAACTGTGATCATACCAAATATTGATTTGATTTAGATTTTTCTTCTGTTCATTCACTTTGCATTTTTTTAATTGATAAAAATAAACTATTAACATGCCTATTTTTCAAAGCATTCTTACTTTACAGCATTTTTTCACACCAGCGTAAAACGTTTGCACATTAATGAATATAATATATATGTATGTATGTATATATAGCGAGAGAAAAGAATGAATGAATATGTTTATTTATATAGAGCCACAAGCGTACGCAGCGCTTTACAATTTCAGGGTTTAAACAATACAGGGTTACATGTGCTTTGTAGAGTGAAACATTGGGTGTGAGGTCCCTGCCCGAAAGCTTACAATCTAAAGTGGTAATAGGAGACATACAGAGTACATTAGGGTCAAGTGCTGAATGCAGTGCTAGTTCTGATGATGATAGAGGACATCATTAAAGTAAATAATTTATAATAGCGTTCATTGTACAACATCAGTGCCTTCTAGCATGTTGAGATTTTATCCATGAGGTGCATTTTCAAGTGAGATTTGAAGGTTATCAGAGAGGTACAGTGGCGCAGGTTGGATGGTAGAGCATTCCATAGATACAGAGCAATGAGAGAAAAAGGTTTGATACATGACAGAGCTGTAGATACAAATGGAGCTGAGAGAAGACAGTCATTAGCTGAAGGTAAGTGGCGGGATGGGGTATAACGGGAGATCAGAGTGGAAATGTAGGAAGGAGTAGAGGAGAGAAGTGTGTTGAAAGAAAGAAGTAAGATATCTGGAGTTTGATAGGCAGCTATTGGAGAGTTTTGAGGAGGAGTGGCGCAGGGACAAACCTAGGTGACAGAAGAGTAATTCATGCTGCAGAATTCTATACAGATTGAAGTGGTTGGAGTTGGGAAGCAGGAATGCCAGACAGAAGAAAGTTGCAATAGTCCATGAGGGAAAGGATGATTGCGTGTGTAAGAAATTTAGCTGTGGAGGAACAAAGGAATTGACGGATTTTAGCAATGTTATGCAAAAGAAAGTGACTGGTTTTAGTAATGGCATTAATATGAGAAGAAAATGAGAGAGAGTTGTCAATTATCACCCCTAGACACCCGCGCTTCTGATACTGGATTTATGGTAGTTACATTTACAGTCACCTGGAAGGGTGCTACAGGGCCAGGTCTAGGTGGGATGAGGAGTAGCTCAGTTTTAGACATATTGAGTTTGAGGTACCTATAAGAAATGTTGTCTTTATCAAAGCTTTGAAATCTGTTTATAGTGAAAACATTTCATGGCATAGATAATAACTATTTCCTTTGCAAAACATTCAAAATGCATCTCGAATTGTCATCTTTTGTAATTAGTGATTACATTCAGAAGCTACTGACATATTACGCTTTATACTCTCTCATTCTACATTTTTACATTATTTTTTTCTGTGATTTGCTAATTTCCTTATTCACTTTTCTAGGTTACCTACATTCATTTCCTCTCCTGTAACTCAGACCTCCTCCATCCTCTTGTTTAATGTAGAATGCTTTGTAAAACAAGGGATGGTACTTGAAAATAAAAAATAAAAAGAGTATAGAAAGAAACAAAAGACATGATTCTTACAGCATCAGCTGCTGTTTGTAATAATTTTGTATTTATTATTATATTTTGTTCAGTTGAAGCTCCTGCTGTTTCCAAAAATGAATGTAATGTGTCTGAATAAGTGATGAAATCTATGAGGGATCCAAAATTATGTATTTCATATATATATGTTTACGATAAATTTAGAAGAGACAGAGAGAGAAAGACAGTAGGGGTCACATGCATTAAGCACTTATATGAAGTTCATAGCTGCCCACTACATGTACGTACCAAGTCTCTGTTGGAGCATAAGCATAATTTCAGGTGCCACCAGTAAACAGGTGCAGGAAAACCAGTTTTAGGATATACACCTGTTCCCTTATACCTGGATCAAGCAGAAACCATTGGGTTTCCTGGCCGACTTACTATACTTTCCACAAGTTAACACCTCCATTGACAGATTGTCTTGGAACATATTTGTATGGCAATGTACTTCAAATGGAGGATAAAACTGATTTAAAAATGTAGCATTTCATTTTAATTTAAACCTGTGAGTGACAGAGGGGTACACAACACATTGGTAAGCAATGCGTTGCCTACCCCTCTGGCACTCAAAGAGTTAAGATTAAAAGTTTTATCATTATGTCCCTGTCTCTCAATTATGATCTTAATGCTAAAGTGCAATATGTCAGTAGCTTCTGAATGTAAACACTAATTACAAAAGATGACAATGCTACAGCAATCAGATGTACAAGTGCCACATGGCAAAGGCAATGGTTGTAGATATTGCCTTTATTACTGTTCTCTGCCTCTCTCCTTCCCACTCTGATTGTGAGGCAGGGAATGACAGAGAACAAATATCATAATAGTTCAAATGGGCAAAGAGGGGGCACTTTTTCTGTGGTGTTGCTAGGGGATAGGAGTGGTGGGTAAAGAATTAAACATTTTTAGGTTATTTCATTACCTATTGACACCTCTTTGAGTAGCTGAATAAATGATTTTGAAAAAGAGCAAAGTTTTTTATTTACACAGACTAATTTAAAAACATTACTGAAATATAAACAGCTATTAATGTGAGTTTTATTGCTGTGGAGCAAAGTGATAGACTTATATACACCACATAGTCTGACACCAGGGTGGAAAAGAGAGACACTTGGGAGGTATGATGGTGCAGTTCGTTTACCTCAGAATTGTACCACTTCAGCTTGTTAAATGTGGCTCATAGGGTTATACTTATGTACCCTTTAAGTGGCACTCAAAGAGTTAAGCTGGCTTCTCTACAACCTAAGTTTCTGAACTCCTTTCCAGGCTTTCATGCACAGAGATGTTAATATGTCCATGCCCCTCCCCTTTTTATTAAGATCAATAACTTAATACAATGGGAAGTTTCATTGCAGTTGGTTTGCTTCATATTTGCACCTTATTCCTGAATATGACCCATAGTTTTGTATTCACAACCTCCTTCTTACTAACAGGAAGTCCGCTGCTTTGATTTGACAGTACACATTCTGATCTCCTAAAAAGAGGGAAGCCATGGTAGGAAAGAGGGACACTTCTAGGGTATGAGCGAACATTTTTACTCTGTTAAAATATGCACAAATCATCACATGAAAAAAAAAAACATATTGCAATATTTCATTTTTTTCCAGATTTTTAATTAGTTTTAAATTAAATGATGGGTTATACATATAAATATGACATATAAAGAAAGCCCTAGTTATCACTTAAAAGCAGTATATAATTTGTGTGGGTGTACTAAATGAATTAGAGGGAAATATCTTTGAACAAAGACATACTAAAAAGGCCAAAATTGGGGGTGCAATGCACTGCAAAGCAATGCACTACATGCCTCTCTGGTCCTTAAATGGTTTAGGTAGTACTGACAGGAATGCAATTAACAGCTGGATTTACTTGTGGAGAATTTATTCCAAAAACAAAAATACCAAACTTGATGATTATTGATTTTCTCTGGATGCTTAAAGGTATAGTAAACGTCTTAAATGAGCAAGCAGGAAATATATAACTCTGCCAGTGCAGCTTCACTAATGCTAGGGCCCTGGTAATTGGTGGGAGGCCAGGAAGAATGCCTCCCCTCCACTCCAGTGACTTGTGCCTAAGGGCATTGGGTGCCGGTTTTGGAAGGGGAGGAGCATCAGCAGAGGATATAAGGAGGTGGAGAGGACTGTTAGTGGGAAGGAAAGTGGGGATGTAGATACAGTATTCAGGTGGGGGGGTCAAGGGAAGGGGGAAAGAGATCAAGGGGAGAATTTCATTTTTTTTGTTAGTAGAGGAAGGAAATGGGGTACATAGTATATACATGTACTATATGTTTTACCTAAATCTTGGGTCTAATTTCCACCTGTGTATTATACACAGCTGTGTATTGTACCTGAGATTTTACAGTGTCTACATTAAACCTCACCTTAAAGGGATAGTAATACTGTAACGGAAGCTGAGAAGGGACAGCGTTGCCTTCTGCCGTCGTTCCTGGGTCTCTCCTTCTCAACGCAGATAAGTGCCGTCAGATGCACCAGTTGAAGGATGGACAGTCACTGGAAACAGCCGCAGGATCGCTGGAAGCAGGGAAGCAGGGAAGAGTCCACGTCGCCGCCTGACAGTCCACGAAGTTAGGACGCAGGAAACTGGCAGCAGGCGGTCAACGATTCAGGATACTTGGCGCAGATGGGTATCAGAGTGGATACTTTAGACCATAAGCAATACAAGACTCCAGGACTCCTTGTTCACTCCAAAACAGAACTCTTTTTATTATCACAAACCACAGATATTTATATACAGTGCAGTACATTGGATCACATGGGGAAACCTGATACAATAGGGAACATGATTAAATCATAACACATCAGACAAAAGGCAAGGGCTGACACAATGAGAGCATTCACAGAGGTAATCAACTCACAACATATAATACAAAGGGCTGGCAACAGAGTTTCAGGCTATACAATAGGTGACTCACAGACTGAGGGGCGTGAACTAATTACCACATGGCACGGGGTCAACATAGTGAATGGCTGGAGTTGCTATAATCCACATCTTAGGGACAGTGGCCCAAGGTTGGAGCCTTTGATTGACTATTTTGAATGCCCTGCCCCAACTTTGATCAATCACTGGTCTGCCTACCATTTCCCATGTTAAGCTAAGGAAGATATTCGCATACCTGGTAGTTGGTGATTGCACAAACCTTCAAATTGGACAAGTACAATTAAACACATACAATATTTGAAAATACATAAAACCAAACGTAATACACAAACCAATGTTCATAACTATAAGTCTTTGTTCCTGGCAATAGCTGGCCAGTTCGTATGCCAGAGCCCACAGCTACATCCAAGCAAGGCAACAAGGTCCATAGTTTTTAAGTAAATAGTTTGTGGTCCAGACAAGGGCTCAGTAACGGGTAGGATCCGTTACATTTCTCCCCTTTTTTTGTACCAAGCCAGCGGTTGCAGTAGTAAGTGCTGGCTTGGGACTCTAGAAGAGCATTACTGCTGTGAGCCGCTTGTCTGGACAGTTCGTCAGTCCGTACGCCTTGGTCCTGGGCCAGAAACACTTGTGGAGCCCCTTGCCCTGGGCCAGGGAAACAATAAGCAAGCCCCTTGTCCTGGGCCAGGAGAAAATGGGAGCCCCTTGTCTGGGCCAGGAAAGAATAGCTGCGCCCCTTGTCCTGGACCAGGAATACAATGTTGGGCCTTAGTTCTGGGCCAGGGAAACTGGTGCCTCCTGATCCTGGTTAGCACCAAGTTGGGAGGCTTCTCCTGGACCATGCTCCAGGCAGTGCTGGGGTCAGACCCTCCTGGGTCTGGGGCCAGTGGCTCAGGGTCCAGAGCCAGTCCATACGGTGGACCCCTTTGTGTCCACAGAGTCTCTAGGCTTTCCATAGCCTGGAAATCAAGCAGTAGGGAGAGGGGCACATCTCCCCCTTTTTGTGGGGCCAGTGCCCCAGAGGGACAGGAAAGGATGTCATTCCCACTCTCCTGGGCTGGGGCAACATCCAGAGCGCTGAGAACTTGTTTGGTCAGGGCAGGGGTATCCAAAGGGCCGGTGAGGAGCACACTCCCACTCACCAACCCAGGGCAACCAGACTCTGGGCACAGCGCAAAACCAGGGCAAGACCCAACTTCTTTAGGGAGGACAGTGGTCCCACTCCCTTTGGCTGAGTCAACAGTTGGCCTGGTGGGGAACAAATTCCCACCCACCAGGCTGAGGTCACAGAATTCAGGGGGCACAATCGTTGGGCTGGGGATGAGGACTGTTGTCCCACTCATCCCAGCCAGAGTTTCACAGGACCTGGTGCGCTCGCTCCCACGCACCAAGCCAGGGGTTACAAGGGTGCTGATGGGGAACGCATTCCCACCCATCAGTTCACAGTTCAAATCCACAGGAGGGTCAGCGGCACTGCTCTCTTCCAGTCTGCTGGGTTCCTCCTCTTGTAGGCCATCACTTTCCAGGGCCTTCTCTGCCTTGAGGGAGATCGCAGTCCCATCCCTCAAGGCGGCATCCTCTGTGGCCCTGGAGAGCACATACTGCTCCACTTCCAGGGCATTTTACAACCCCACAGGGGGCATCATCTTGGGGATGCTGGTGAGTTCTTCCACACTCACTACAGCAGGGGGGTCATAGGGACTGATGGGCTCTCTCCCACCCATCAGTTGGGACATACAATCGCTGCTGGTGGGGACCTGCATCTCATCCACCGCAGATGGAAAGACAGGGGAAGGGGCAACATGCCTATCAGGGGAGACGCCTGTCCCATCCCCTGATGCAGAGGCATCTTCTTGGCTGAGGAGGAATGAATTCCCACTCCTCAGCTCAGGCAACACACAGTCCAGGGGCAAAGGGGTATCAGGAAGGACGATTTTCCCACTTCCTGATGCAGGGGCAACAACAGGGGCACTGGTGAGGAATGAATTCCCACTCACCAGTGTGGAGTGAACAGGGTTAACACAATCCTGGCCCTCAAAGTCACCGAAGTCCTCCTCAGATGCGTTACCCCCCCATTCTTCTTCCTCTTTTTGGAATTCCCGGACCTCTCGAATGAACCCAGCATATAGTTGCTCCAGGTCCCATTCACATCCTGCCAGAATATCCAAATTTCCCTGGCAGTCCGCAGGAATGTATCCACCAAAACGGTCCTCTCTTTTGTCCCGGATCTCCCAGTATCTGCTGGAGTCAGGGCACCCAAAAGTAGAGTCCATGTGGTAGGCGTTCCATACCAGCCCTTGGATGTCCCATCGCAAGCGGGCTGGGCACCAGTCAAAAAGGCCCTCGGATCCATATTCCTGTTCCAGGTATTTAACAAAGTCTCAGTACTCCTCCTGTACTCTGAGCTCCTCTGTAATGCACGCATCCAACTCTGGAATGAAGTCGTAGATAACATCGCCCAGCCGGGTCCACCACTGTATTCGGATGGCGCTGTAGCGATCCTCGTATGCTCCCAGAGTGTCTGCCAGCACTGCTTCGTCTGCCATGCCTCAACTGCTGCACCCGATATGAAGGAGAAATCCCACCGCTATGCAACCAATGTAACGGAAGCTGAGAAGGGACAGCATCACCGTCCGCCGTCGTTCCTGGGTCTCTCCTTCTCAACGCAGATAAGTGCCGTCAGATGCACCAGTTGAAGGATGGACAGTCACTGGAAACAGCCGCAGGATCGCTGGAAGCAGGGAAGCAGGGAAGAGTCCACGTCGCCGCCTGACAGTCCACGAAGTTAGGACGCAGGAAACTGGCAGCAGGCGGTCAGCGATTCAGGATACTTGGCGCAGATGGGTATCAGAGTGGATACTTTAGACCATAAGCAATACAAGACTCCAGGACTCCTTGTTCACTCCAAAACAGAACTCTTTTTATTATCACAAACCACATATATTTATATACAGTACAGTATATTGGATCACATGGGGAAACCTGATACAATAGGGAACATGATTAAATCATAACACATCAGACAAAAGGCAAGGGCTGACACAATGAGAGCATTCACAGAGGTAATCAACTCACAACATATAATACAAAGGGCTGGCAACAGAGTTTCAGGCTATACAATAGGTGACTCACAGACTGAGGGGCGTGAACTAATTACCACATGGCAGGGGGTCAACATAGTGAATGGCTGGAGTTGCTATAATCCACATCTTAGGGACAGTGGCCCAAGGTTGGAGCCTTTGATTGACTATTTTGAATGCCCTGCCCCAACTTTGATCAATCACTGGTCTGCCTACCATTTCCCATGTTAAGCTAAGGAAGATATTTGCATACCTGGTAGTTGGTGATTGCACAAACCTTCAAATTGGACAAGTACAGTTAAACACATACAATATTTGAAAATACATAAAACCAAACTTAATACACAAACCAATGTTCATAACTATAAGTCTTTGTTCCTGGCAATAGCTGGCCAGTTCGTATGCCAGAGCCCACAGCTACATCCAAGCAAGGCAACAAGTTCCATAGTTTTTAAGTAAATAGTTTGTGGTCCAGACAAGGGCTCAGTAACGGGTAGGATCCGTTACATTTCTCCCCCTTTTTTGTACCAAGCCAGCGGTTGCAGTAGTAAGTGCTGGCTTGGGACTCTAGAAGAGCATTACTGCTGTGAGCCGCTTGTCTGGACAGTTCGTCAGTCCGTACGCCTTGGTCCTGGGCCAGAAACACTTGTGGAGCCCCTTGTCCTGGGCCAGGGAAACAATAAGCAAGCCCCTTGTCCTGGGCCAGGAGAAAATGGAAGCCCCTTGTCTGGGCCAGGAAAAAATAGCTGCGCCCCTTGTCCTGGACCAGGAATACAATGTTGGGCCTTAGTTCTGGGCCAGGGAAACTGGTGCCTCCTGATCCTGGTTAGCACCAAGTTGGGAGGCTTCTCCTGGACCATGCTCCAGGCAGTGCTGGGGTCAGACCCTCCTGGGTCTGGGGCCAGTGGCTCAGGGTCCAGAGCCAGTCCATACGGTGGACCCCTTTGTGTCCACAGAGTCTCTAGGCTTTCCATAGCCTGGAAATCAAGCAGTAGGGAGAGGGGCACATCTCCCCCTTTTTGTGGGGCCAGTGCCCCAGAGGGACAGGAAAGGATGTCATTCCCACTCTCCTGGGCTGGGGCAACATCCAGAGCGCTGAGAACTTGTTTGGTCAGGGCAGGGGTATCCAAAGGGCCGGTGAGGAGCACACTCCCACTCACCAACCCAGGGCAACCAGACTCTGGGCACAGCGCAAAACCAGGGCAAGACCCAACTTCTTTAGGGAGGACAGTGGTCCCACTCCCTTTGGCTGAGTCAACAGTTGGCCTGGTGGGGAACAAATTCCCACCCACCAGGCTGAGGTCACAGAATTCAGGGGGCACAATCGTTGGGCTGGGGATGAGGACTGTTGTCCCACTCATCCCAGCCAGAGTTTCACAGGACCTGGTGCGCTCGCTCCCACGCACCAAGCCAGGGGTTACAAGGGTGCTGATGGGGAACGCATTCCCACCCATCAGTTCACAGTTCAAATCCACAGGAGGGTCAGCGGCACTGCTCTCTTCCAGTCTGCTGGGTTCCTCCTCTTGTAGGCCATCACTTTCCAGGGCCTTCTCTGCCTTGAGGGAGACCGCAGTCCCATCCCTCAAGGCGGCATCCTCTGTGGCCCTGGAGAGCACATACTGCTCCACTTCCAGGGCATTTTACAACCCCACAGGGGGCATCATCTTGGGGATGCTGGTGAGTTCTTCCACACTCACTACAGCAGGGGGGTCATAGGGACTGATGGGCTCTCTCCCACCCATCAGTTGGGACATACAATCGCTGCTGGTGGGGACCTGCATCTCATCCACCGCAGATGGAAAGACAGGGGAAGGGGCAACATGCCTATCAGGGGAGACGCCTGTCCCATCCCCTGATGCAGAGGCATCTTCTTGGCTGAGGAGGAATGAATTCCCACTCCTCAGCTCAGGCAACACACAGTCCAGGGGCAAAGGGGTATCAGGAAGGACGATTTTCCCACTTCCTGATGCAGGGGCAACAACAGGGGCACTGGTGAGGAATGAATTCCCACTCACCAGTGTGGAGTGAACAGGGTTAACACAATCCTGGCCCTCAAAGTCACCGAAGTCCTCCTCAGATGCGTTACCCCCCCATTCTTCTTCCTCTTTTTGGAATTCCCGGACCTCTCGAATGAACCCAGCATATAGTTGCTCCAGGTCCCATTCACATCCTGCCAGAATATCCAAATTTCCCTGGCAGTCCGCAGGAATGTATCCACCAAAACGGTCCTCTCTTTTGTCCCGGATCTCCCAGTATCTGCTGGAGTCAGGGCACCCAAAAGTAGAGTCCATGTGGTAGGCGTTCCATACCAGCCCTTGGATGTCCCATCGCAAGCGGGCTGGGCACCAGTCAAAAAGGCCCTCGGATCCATATTCCTGTTCCAGGTATTTAACAAAGTCTCAGTACTCCTCCTGTACTCTGAGCTCCTCTGTAATGCACGCATCCAACTCTGGAATGAAGTCGTAGATAACATCGCCCAGCCGGGTCCACCACTGTATTCGGATGGCGCTGTAGCGATCCTCGTATGCTCCCAGAGTGTCTGCCAGCACTGCTTCGTCTGCCATGCCTCAACTGCTGCACCCGATATGAAGGAGAAATCCCACCGCTATGCCACCAATGTAACGGAAGCTGAGAAGGGACAGCGTCACCGTCCGCCGTCGTTCCTAGGTCTCTCCTTCTCAACGCAGATAAGCGCCGTCAGATGCACCAGTTGAAGGATGGACAGTCACTGGAAACAGCCGCAGGATCGCTGGAAGCAGGGAAGCAGGGAAGAGTCCACGTCACCGCCTGACAGTCCACGAAGTTAGGACGCAGGAAACTGGCAGCAGGCGGTCAGCGATTCAGGATACTTGGCGCAGATGGGTATCAGAGTGGATACTTTAGACCATAAGCAATACAAGACTCCAGGACTCCTTGTTCACTCCAAAACAGAACTCTTTTTATTATCACAAACCACATATATTTATATACAGTACAGTATATTGGATCACATGGGGAAACCTGATACAATAGGGAACATGATTAAATCATAACACATCAGACAAAAGGCAAGGGCTGACACAATGAGAGCATTCACAGAGGTAATCAACTCACAACATATAATACAAAGGGCTGGCAACAGAGTTTCAGGCTATACAATAGGTGACTCACAGACTGAGGGGCGTGAACTAATTACCACATGGCAGGGGGTCAACATAGTGAATGGCTGGAGTTGCTATAATCCACATCTTAGGGACAGTGGCCCAAGGTTGGAGCCTTTGATTGACTATTTTGAATGCCCTACCCCAACTTTGATCAATCACTGGTCTGCCTACCATTTCCCATGTTAAGCTAAGGAAGATATTTGCATACCTGGTAGTTGGTGATTGCACAAACCTTCAAATTGGACAAGTACAGTTAAACACATACAATATTTGAAAATACATAAAACCAAACTTAATACACAAACCAATGTTCATAACTATAAGTCTTTGTTCCTGGCAATAGCTGGCCAGTTCGTATGCCAGAGCCCACAGCTACATCCAAGCAAGGCAACAAGGTCCATAGTTTTTAAGTAAATAGTTTGTGGTCCAGACAAGGGCTCAGTAACGGGTAGGATCCGTTACAAATACTTTGCTTTGTCTTTATTTTATTTTGTAGGCATTAAAAAAACATGAAGAACGATATAAGTCTTATCTCTCAAACGATATTCACAAGCAAAGTTTCCCCTCCCGCCCCATTTACCTAGTGTAAGCCATCTCTTCTCAGATGTGGAATGCAGTCCATAGACCAGACAGATAACAGCAGGGGACAATCTTCTTCCTATGAGAACAATGAAGGCCCTGCCCCCTTGACAAGTTTTTCAGGTTTTTCCCTTATCTTAATTGAAGATTGTCCCTCTCTGCAATTTTACTTGGGCACCTCCCTTCTGCTCTGGCTGAGCAGTGTTACATCAGTAAAAGGGGCGGGAGGGGGACACTGTCATTGAATTACTCTTGAACTACAACTCTGACAGAATTGAAATAACACTCTCCAAAGTCCAAAACTATGATGATTAATTAGAGCTGCTTTCACTATGAAACATTACTGTCCCTTTAAAGTTTTAAGCCCATTAACTCAGTTTATCCAAGTCTTTCTGAAGTGAAAAAACATCCTGCTGTATTTGTATTTTCTTACATCGTATGGAGTTATTAGTAAAGACTGAGGCACTACATTCAATACTCATTTCACGATCATTGCTAAACAAATTAAAACATATTGGATCCACGACTGACCCCTGAGGCACTCCACTTACAACTTTATTCCAGATAGAATAAGTTCCATTTACGCCAACTCTCTGCATTCTATAATTCAACCAGTTTTTTATCCATGCACATATACTGCCATCTAAGCCAATTCCTCTCATGCACAATATTAAAGGCTTTAGTAAAATTCAAATATACTACAATCACAGCCAAAACCTTGTTCAGGTTACCACATTAGAATGCAAGTAAATTAGTTTCACATGTTGCTTCCTTTGTATATAGTGAATAAAAGAATTTGTTTAAAGTGTCAAACATCTCCTTATCCTGACTGAATTGCCTGTCTAAATTTTATGCAGACCATTATCAACCTTTTTCTTCTTGATATTTATATACATGTAAAAGGTTTTAGGATTTGTCCTCATTTTCAATTTTGACTAGTATAACTACTTGTTTCCAAATTCTATTACATGCTTTATATTTTTTTTAAATTATGAATCTGTTGTTCTGCTAAAAGTCTGATTTCTCCAATAAATTTCAAGGTAGTTATCTCCCATTATTATTACATTTCCTAACCTAGAAACCTTTTACATTTGCAGTAGCTGCTGGTTTTCTCCAAATACCATAACATCATGTGGCTTTTGTAGCAAACTCCTGTCAAGAGCATTTTGTTATGTTTACTCCAACTTTTTATTTCAACCCACAAAGACTCTACATTCTCATTGGTCTCTTTATTTTTGTCTTCTGTTAGGTGATTCGCTAAAGGCTAGTGGCTTTGCATACTGATACACCAGGGTGAACCTACAAATCCACCAGCATAGCTCATTTTATGCAAATGGATATTGGTATAGTAATCCTATGACTATCCTGGGGGCATGTATAAGAGCTTGTAATCACTTTAGTGCATACAGGCTGACAAAGTGAAAAAGTGGAAGTAAGGTCCCTGCACAAAAGCTTACAGGCGGTTCACGTTTTAATTCTCGCACACTATTGGGTGTGAAACAAAATGGTGCATTAAAAATTTTGCATTGTTCAAATGGCGCATTGAAAATAGTGATTACAAATGGTTCAAAATGTTACATTGTTCAAAAGGGTGCATTGAATATGGCATCGTTGAAATGGGGGTGTCATTCTGATGTTGCATGGCTCAAAATGTTTCTTGGTTAAAATGAGTGCTATTCCCATCACTACCACTTATACTGCTATGAATGAGTTTTCAATGCGCCCTTTTGAACAATGCAATATTTATAATGCCCTTTTGTCTGATGCACCAGCTATAGAATCTGTTGAAACCTCAAAATATAAAAAGAGTACAATTAACTTGGTTAATAATATCTATTTCCAGGACATACTTGAAAAAGAGAGACAATCAATGTATCATTCCAGTTAAAATACTTCGATATTATTATATATAAATTTAATTTAGGTTCATTAGTATTAGTCCAATGGTGCAGAGGCCAAATGAATGAGTATTGTAGTATGAAATAACATCTTTTTTTGTCTAACAGTTATAAAGACAGGTTTTGAGAGTAATGCTTTAGAATTGAAAAAGGGAGCACTCTCAAAAGCTTGTCTGTATAACTGCATGTACTCCAATAAAAAAGCTATTACTAGGGATGGGTGAAAATTTTCACCTCAAACCAAATCAGTGAATAATAGCACTTCCCACTTGGTGAATGATTTCCTGTGAAAAGTGCCATTTTTCAGCTTATTTCTCCTAGTTCATTTCATTTAAATCAATGGGAACATTGCATTTATACATAATTCATAGCAAATGTTATATTATTTCCCGAAGGCATAGTATAAAAGGGCTATAAGGGTGCATGTGTTGGTGGAGTGTTAGGAAACAATTAGTTGAACAGGGATTTTTTGGGGGGGTTATTAACTGGGAACAAACATATGACATGGTATAAAAGGGCTCTGAGGAGGGTGCCTGTGTTGATGGATGGAGTCTGGGGAAAGAATCAGTTGAACAGGGAATTGTTTTTTTTGGTTGGGGGTTTGTTGACTGGTAGTAGGGGGACAGTTAATAATAAATAAAATAAAATAAGAAATTGGTATGTAACGTGGTACAGGAACACCCTGACGTAAGCTGCGACTGGGGCAGACTGATACTTCACTGGATATAGTATTTTGTAGAGGATGATTTGTAGGACTTGTTGTTAGAGGCCCAAGGGCTGAGGAAACATTGATTTGTAGGACTTAGGCTTAATATAGGCATAAGCCCTGAGGAAACATTGATTATTGTAGGAAATTAGACTTGCGTTATGCCCAAGCCCTGAGGAAACATGAGTTGTAGGATTTAAACTTGTTTGACACAAGCCCTAAGGAAACATTGGTATGTAGGACTTAGGCTTGCTAGAAACAAGCCCTCAAAAATTGTTGTTGTTTTTGTAGGCCTCTGTTTTTTTTGTTTTTTTTTAAAGTACAAGCCCTGAGAAAAACAAATGCCCTACTGGCCTAGAGCCAGCAGGTCCTGTTGTGTTGACCAGTGGTCACTGGCCATTGTCAAATGCCCCAGTGCAATTGCAGAATTTGTGACTGCTGTTCTTCCTGCTGCTGCTGAGTTGTTTAAACAACAGGATGATTAGGTTGATCAAAGGCAATAGGACAAACAACAACAGTAACATGGGTGATGGATAATGAAGGTTCCACTTGCCGTTACTAGCTCCAGCTAGAAGCAGCACCATAACTATCCCCCACCACTTCAGGTATATGTGTTGAAGTTGGCCAATAATACTTCTCCACCTGCTCTTCCTTCAAAATTATGGGTGTGTTGTTATAATAAAAATGTTTCCCTTGAGAGCAGGAATTGTGCCTCTCATCAGCAACTGCAATGCGCACAGTGTGTGTGATAAATAAGGGAAGGACTGGCAACAATGGACACATCTGGACTCAGATCAAACACCTGGCATAACTGTAACCAAACACCGTGATGTTTAGGGTCTCCAAAGTGAAATCATCCCACCAATAACCAGTTGATGCATCACAGCAGCTGAGAAATAGTCTAATATACTGATTTTGGGTTTCTTTCTTAACCTGCAGAAAGAAGGTTAAGGGTTAAAGCTTAAAGGGTTCTTTGGTTTGGGGAGTGTGTGCAATTAATTAAGGGTGGGGTTTGTAAGCACTCACCTGTGTTGGCCTGTATAAAACAATTGGCATAACTCACAGAGCTTGCTCAGAATAAAGTGTGCGTTTATCAAAATTATTTTTTACAAGTGACCAGTTGGTGCATCACAGTGATTAGTGCAACACTGGAGTTAGAGAAACAAAGGTACATTTATTGTTTCAATTTTTAAGAACTCACATTCGCACCATACATGATAAGCAAGTTTGGAGATCTCACTCAGTCCACATCTTGTCATACGTATGCATGCTTGGAACAGCAGTTCCAGGGTCCATATCGCTGTGGCAAGTGTGAGCAAGTGGCCTCTCTGCAAGCTCAGACTGGAGCTCTGGAGAGTCATATTGCAACACTGAGAGATATTGACAACCTTGAGAGGAGTCTCTTGCTCACTGAACAGAGTTTAGCTGGGTCACCTAGCAAAGAGGGAGGAGATCAGCCAGAAGGAAACCAGGCACATAGTTGGGTGATGGTTAGAAGTGGTTGCAGCGGGGGAGGGAAGCAGAAGAGGGAAGCCAGTCCTGAGTTTTTCCATCCCAACAAATTTGCTCATTTAAGTGAAGATGTTGGGGAGGCAGACTCAGAAGTGGAATTGCTGGAGAAAGCTGTTCTCCCTAACAGCCGGGATAGCACCTCTAGCACAGAGGGGATCCAGAAGAAAGAGAAGCCTAGGCAGGTTGTGAGGGTAGGGGACTCTATTATTAGGAGACCA
Organism: Rhinophrynus dorsalis; assembly: GCA_037306005.1. Classification (NCBI taxonomy): domain Eukaryota; kingdom Metazoa; phylum Chordata; class Amphibia; order Anura; family Rhinophrynidae; genus Rhinophrynus; species Rhinophrynus dorsalis. Next base: position 234,664,671 of record CM074718.1, on the reverse strand, counting down.
AATAGGGTAATCTGCAGCTCTGATCACAGCAACCAAATGGTTTGCTGTCTCCCGGGTGCCCAGGTTCGGCATGTTGCAGACAGAGTGGACAGATTATTGGGAGGGACTGGAGAGGATCCAGCTGTCTTAGTGCATATTGGTACCAATGACAAAGTAAGAGGAAGACTGAGAGTCCTAAAAGGTAATTTTAGGGATTTAGGCAACAAAATTAGGAATTGGACCTCCAAGGTAGCATTTTTAGAGGTACTACCTGTGCCATGCACTACACGAGAGACAGCAAGAGATTAGGGAGCTTAATGCATGGCTGAAGTCTTGGTGTAAGAAGGAGGGCTTTGGGTTTTTAGAGCACTGGACTGATTTTGCTTTAGGGTACAATCTCTATAGTAGGGATGGATTGCACCTGAATGCAAGAGGGTCGCATGTGCTTGGGGAGAGGATGGCTAGATGGTTGGAGGAGATTTTAAACTAGGAAGGGGGGGGCAATAAATACTGGGCTAGACAGCATGGAAAGGGAAGGTGATGTAGTTTGTACTCAGGTGGGTGGATATGGGGCAGGGTTAGGACAGATAATAGGGAAAAGCCTATAAACCATGTCATTAATTGTATGCTTGCAAATGCTAGAGGTTTACTGGTAAAATAGGGGAATTGGAGCTGGTAGCTGAAATCAAAAACTATGACTTAATTGGCATAACAGAAACATGGTGGGATGACACACATGATTGGTCAATCAATTTGGAGGGCTACATGTTGTTTAGAAACGATAGGTCAAACAAAAGAGGTGGTGTGCACTATCTTTATGTCATACCAGCATTACTGCCTCATTTGCTGGAAGATATATGCAAAGACAGTTGTGAACGTTTGGAATCCTTTTGGGTTGAAATAGTCAACGGGGGTAAAACTGCCCATAAAATATTAGTGGGTATTTGTTACAAACCACCAAACATTGGTGACCTTGAAGAATCATAGCTATCAACGCAAACAGAAACGGCTTCTCAAACAGGAAGAACTATAATTATGGAGGATTTTAATTATCCAGAAATAGATTGGAAAAATGGAACAACTAATTCTGCTAAAAGCAGTAAGTGTCTGAACTTGTTGAATGACAGTTTTTTGTCTCCACCAGTACAGACCTCAACCAGAGGGTATGCGTGTCTGGATCTGGTGATAACTAACAATGAAAAGCTTATCTCTAACATCCAAGTAAATGAGCACTTGGGTAACAGTGACCATAACATGGTATGATTTGAGATTAATTCAAAAAAGCTATTTGGTATGGGTTCCACCAAAACACTGAATTTTAAAAAGGCCAACTTTAGCAGGCTTAATGAATCCCTTGGTCTCACTGACTGGGATGGAATATTTTCTGGAAAAAACACAGAAGGTAAGTGCAATGCCTCCAAAATAACATTACAAAAATATACATATTATGCCCTTTGAAAGCAAATACAAAAGAAGCAAATTAAAACCAATGTGGCTAACCAGTAAAGCAATTAATGAAATAAATAAGATGAAACCAGCATTTAAACATTATAAAGCTGAGGGATCAGCAGAGGCATTTGCAAAATATAAAGATGCCAACAAACCCTTTAAAAGGGAGATTAAATTAGCTAAACTGGAAAATGAAAAAATAATTGCTAAGGGGAGCAAGAACAATCCCAAAAAAATCATTTAAATACATTAATTACAAAAAATTAAAATCTGATAATGTTGAGCCTTTGTTATCTGAAAACGGAGATGGTCAGTGGGGACAGAGAGAAAGCAGATATTTTATATAGTATCTTTTCTCCTGTTTTTACCAAGGAAGATCCGATGGACAAGAACATGCAAACTACTTTTACAGAACAGTCACAGCAAGCATGGCTAACACAAGAAAAAGTGTTAAAACAATTAAATGGTGTTAAGGTAGACAAAGCTCCAGGGCTGGATGATTTAGACCCACGGGTACCTAAAAATCTAAGACGGGCTCTAGCCAGACCGTTATTTCTGATTTTCAGGGATTCTTTTATTTCAGGTATGGTGCCCACAGATTGGCGTAAAGCAGATGTGGTGCCCATATTTAAAAAGGGATCAAAATCCCAACAGGCAAATTACAGACCTGTAAGCTTGACATCTGTGGTGGGGAAACTGATTGAAGGGTTGCTAAGGGAATATATTCAGGAATTCATCTTGAATATATTTAGCAGGAGCCAACATAGCTTTAGAAAGACAGGTCTTGTCAAACTAACTTGATTGCATTTTATGAGAAAGTGAGTAAAAATATAGATTTGGGTGCGGCAGTAGATGTGATCTATTTAGACTTTGCCAAGGCATTTGATACGGTTCCACAAAAAAGGTTACTGTACAAATTGGATGAAATAGGTTTAGGAGCAAACGTTTCTGTGTGGATTAGAAATTGGCTGAAATATAGAATGGTGGTAAATGGGAAGTTCTCCAATTGGACAAATGTGATAAGTGGAGTACTTCTGGGATTTGTCCTGGGACATCTTCTTTTGATTTGTTTATTAATGATCTCCCAGTGGGCATAGGGAGCCATGTATCAGTGTTTGCCAATTACACAAAATTAATTAGGGTAATAAGGTCTGAACTGGATGTGTCTTCATTATAAGATGATTTGGACAAATTGGGTAACTGGGCAGGAAAATTGCAAATGAGATTCAATATAAACAAGTGTAAATTTATGCATTTTGGGTATAATGATAAAAATGCAATATATAGTTTAAATGGTGTTTTTTTGGGGAAATCTACTATGAAAATAATTTGCGAGTAATGGTTGACAATAGACTTAGCAGCAGCGCGCAGGGCCAGCTGGCAGCTGCAAAGACCAATAAGATATTGGCATGTATTAAAAGGGGTATTGACTCACAGGAGGAAGATATTATTCTGCCTCTTTACAGGTCCATGGCAAGACCCCACCTTGTACATGCTTTTAGAGGGGATATGATAACTTTATATAAATATGTTCAGGGCTCATACAAAGGTCTCTACAATGACCTATTAATTAACAGAACAGTACAAAGGACAAGGGGTCACCCGCTTAGACTTGAGGAAAAGAGATTTTGTCTACAACAGCGGAAGGGATTCTTTACGGTAAGGACAATAAAGGTATAGAATTCACTGCCTGAGGAGGTGGTGCTATTGAAGACATCAGATTCCTTTAAAAAGGGCCTGGATAATTTTTTAAAAGAGCAGAACATAGAGGGCTATGTATGTTAGTATTGGGATTAATATTTATTTAGTGCTTGTTGATCCAAGGAGAAATTTGATTGCCATTTGGAATCAAGAAGGATTTCCCCCATTCAAAGCAGAATTTGAAATTGCTGTATGGAGGGGTTTTTTTTGTTTGCCTTCTTTTGGATCAACAACGGTAAACAGGAATAGGTAAAGGGTTGAACTTGATGGACACAAGTTTTTTTTCAACCTAAACTACTATGTATGTAACCAAGTACTGCTGCTGTCACAATTACATTTGTCTACTCCCTGCTAAGGACATGTGACAACTTGCAGACAGTTTAATAATAATGATGAACCTTCCCTGCCACCAGCTTAGTGTATTCTGCAGGATGGAATCTCCACAGATGCCACATGATGCCCTGGTTGTGATTATCCTCCACTGCACTACCATGTGTGGTTAGTGCACTACACAGTGTGCAATGGGTGGACACGAAATGCCACATTCTGACATCTACTGAATGGATATCAACCAGTGGAGGAGGTAAAGATGAATGAGGTGGATCGTAAGAAAATGTAGTTATCTTTGGTGGGGTTTGGCTTTCACATTTAGCATAAATGTCATTATGTCTGTGTTTCATGTGTGTTATCAGGGCGTTTGTGCCAAGGTGAGTTCTCTCCTTTCCCCCCTTTCTCTGACTTTTCACAAATTGTGCACAGTGCCGTTGCTGATGACTGCACTGTGCCTGCCCCAAGAGAAAAATAGTCCCACATCCAGTCCCACACCTCTTTCTTCTTCTCCTCCTCCACAGTCCCCTTCCCTGGCTGTTGCTGCTACTGCCTCAGAATCAGCACTGCAACTAGGACCAGGAGTATTTCTGCTGCTGGCAAGTGGAGCCTGTCCTAGTCCCGCATTACTGGACCCCCATTCCCACTGTGTCCATGGTGGTGTGTGGCACACCAGCCTGTTTCTCAGCATCCTGCTTCTCTTGCAAATCATCAGCAGCAGGAATTACAGAAGCAACAAACTTCACAAATTCCAAAAGCTCACTGCTGGTGATGGTGATCCCCATCATCATCCCTGTCTCATATTCCTTCTGAGTTTGGGCCAAAAAGGCCATTAATGTCTCTTCTTCCCCAGCTTCTCAACCATCATCATCACCACCACCAGTTCCTCCTTGCTGCTACTGCTGCTCTGTTACAGTAGGTTGAAGGAGGTGATGAAAAATGTGACAGACGTTCCCCTAATGTCACACTTGCCATCTCTTATTGACCTGAAGAAGGCAAACTGGTGGCACTAGAAGCAGGCAGATGATCTGTACTCATGGTTGTGGTTTTATTTTTGTTGCTAGGCAACAATTCTGCCTTCTTCATTATCATGTTCCATCTGGACAATGCCATGTTCATAAGGGGACTCCCAGGGTCAGGGGCATGTTGTGGGCTCCCTTGACCGCTAGGGTGGGCACTCTGAATTCCTTCCCCTATCACTCCAAACGCTAGTCCCACCAGATGCTTCACCATCACTATTACTACTAACACCAACCACATAATTTCAGTTACTGAGTCTTCCTCCTCACTAGAAGTATGATCACCCCTCTCACTCACTCCTAACACTCTGAGTCTGTACAAGCTGCTGGGCATTCTTAGTAGTAGTAGTAGTAGTACTAGTGGCAGGACTTTTTGAGGGATGGCAATTGAGACTTAGGGTCCCCTGCTGTCATACTGTGCATCATCTAATCCTCCCTCCATAGAATTATAAGACACACTGGCAGAAGGCACAGCACTGGCAGCAGCACTGATAGCTGACTCATCCAGCTCACACTACTACCCTTTTCTTCATCCCGTGACACAAATTTCCCAAGGATCCCTAGGGATGATGTAGGGGGACTGGCCTTCATTGGATCTTGGGAACCAGGGTATCCAGACCCTTTCATGTTGGTAGTGGTCACTTCATCCTCTTCAGACTCAATGGATGCATAACAGTCCTTCCAGCTCCTCCTTTAATTATTATTATTATTATTCAACTTGCTCATAGTGATAGCAGTCACTATGAGCCTCTCCTGCCTCAATTTTGCTATTATCTCAGAGGAAAACAGCCTAGCACATCTCTCTCTCTCTCTCTCTGTAGCTGCTTGTATTGTTTTTCACTTTCTGGTAAACATCACGTTTTTATAGGAAAAGGTGCAAAATGTAATTAAAGGGGCGAAAACATTCTAGCTATTGAAAATATAGCAAAACATTTTTGGCAATGGGCAAAAACAATGAAGATTTTAATCTCTTTATTTAAAGCAGATTTTCCCCATGCGCGCGCAGTCTCTAGTGTGCATGATGGCTTCTGACAAACATTGTAGCAAATTATTACATAGGAGGATTGCAATACTTATTTATTTGGCATATATATATATATATATAGAGAGAGAAAGAGAGAGAGAGAAATACTGTTAGACTTTTCCTGCTCAGTAAGACAAGACTACTTTTATTTCTGGAAGAAGTTTCAAAAGTTATTACAGCCCTTTTTTTTATTTACACCAAACGACTGTCAACTATCAACAATACTACCTGCTGTTCAGAGCACACATTTTTATTTTTCAGTTGCCCTTTATGAGGGATAGTAAAGGAGCAGTGAATTAATGAAATAAAAACATACATTATAGGGCTTTTCCTCTTGAGTAAAACTATTGTATTCCTACTGCTGGAAGATTTCTTCTAAGTTGTTGCATCTCAAATTGTTGCTTTTCTATTTTAAACTGTTAGCAACAGTGCCACCTGGTGTCCAATCAGTTCACCTAGTGTGCATTCTATGGGAAAGGTGAACCACTGGCTAGGGATTGGAGATTTTTTTTTTTTTTACCTCTTAGAATTTTCTTGGGAAACTTTATATTTGCCACTTTTTTCCATAAAATCTCCTGCCTAAATAAGCTGTCCAAAATATTCTCTTTTTCGATAACCTCAATACATTTCCTGCAGGAACTGGTTAGACTGTACAGTTCAGGGGGTTACCAGTAAAGTGGTACAAGGCTGGAGGACAAGCAGTGTGCGTAGCTCCATGTGGGTCTATGGCTACCGGGGGACAAGACTGGGGGGTTAGTATGTTTGGTATGTATGGTTCGTGGCTATTGTGGGAGGAGGATTGGGGAGGGGAGTTAATGTGTGTTGGCCTATGCCTACTGTGAGATAAGTCTGGTGAGTATGAGTGTTTCTATAGCTACCATGAGACTGGAGTCAGAGCAATGGTGGACAACATGAGGACCTTCAGCTGCTGCCAAACTACATCTGCCATAATTCCCCACCAGCCTTGGTGGGGACAGATGGGATTTGTAGACTGGCTGCATCTTGAGGACCTCACATTGCCCATTGTAGAGGCTACCAGACAGTGGGAAAAGGTTGGGAGATCCATATATGTGGTTCTATGATTATTGTAGGACAAGGCTGGGGTATCAGTATGTGTGATTCTTTGACTGCAGTGGGACAAGGCTGAAGGGGTTAGTATAACTTTTAGGGGAATTATCTTTAAAGGTGAAAAGTGCTGTTTTTCTCACTTTTCTCTTTTTAGGAGATCATTTTCATTTTCATCTCCACAGAATATGACAGCAGTAGTTCACCAAGTGTAGCTTCATTTGAATATAGTATCTACCACTGTGAAAATCTCTGCATGGACAAGCACAATTTTCTACACAGTTGGAGGCATGCGTAGAAAGCTGACCCCTGTCCACTTCTGGCAAAATCTCAGCAACATATCCCACTTTAAAGGGATAGTAATACTTAAAAAACTGAGTTAAATGAGGCCAACAGCAAAAGGTTTGAGAGATATCCGCTTTCAATGTTCCCTCTCCCCTGACGTCAGCATTCTAGATGATTGCAGGGGAATCCGGTCCCAGGACCAGCTGAGGCTCTGCAGCAGAGCCGAGATCATGTTAATAAAAAAGAAATCCTTAACTTAAAAGGTCTTCTACGTATGCTTGCAAACCAGCAACACGTAGAAGACCTTTTTAGTGAACGATTTATTTTTTATTAATGTGATCTCACCTCTGCTGCAGAGCCTCAGCTGGTCCTGGGACCGGATTCCCCTGCAATCATCTAGAATGCTGACGTCAGGGGAGAGGGAACTTTGAAAGCGGATACCTCTCAAACCATAAAGGTTTGAGAGATACCGCTGGCCTCATTTAACTCAGTTTTTTACTGGCTACAAGATGGGGGATAGTAATTTTTAAGTATTACTACCCCTTTAAACACTGAACTGTAGGCATTGAAACACAGTTGGGACCGTTACAATCTTGGCAACAAGTCACACTTTAAAATGATACACCTCTGCATGCACATGATCACATTTCAACACAGCTGGTGGCATGATTTTCACCTGAGTGGGCAGGGGGGCTAAGCGTCCCTGACCACTCCTGTCAAACTCTCTGAACCAAGTCACATAGTAAACATTTAACTGTAGGATTTGTAACACAGTTGGGACCATTACAATATCGCCAACAGGTTAATTCTATGATTTACAATACACTTGGGACAGTGATTTTCATCTCTGCAAGAAGTCACACTTGAAACATGAATACCACATCATCACGTCTGTCCTGCCCCTCTGCTCTTCCCTGCAGCCTGCTCACAGCCCGCTCATTCCTGCTTTCATAGTCAATGCCACAGAGCACACTGGTGAGCAATTCAGTGCTGAGGTCTCATTAATATATAAAGCGGGCTGAGTGAAAGCTCCAGGATGACTTTGTGTAGCCCTCTTGGCCCTGCTGCTTTGGACTTGGTGGGTAGGACATTTTGAGTGGAGAGTATAGAACAGTGAAGCAAACCTTGCCTATCATACAGTCTACATGTGGTTTTGTGACTTCCACTGGGTGTGAAATAAAGCTGGGCTGACACAATGTAAGTATGAGTTTGTCAGTTGTCACTATCACTGGAATAAGAGGCCTGTCACACAGTCTATATGTGCGTTCTGTGGCTTTCAATTGGACCAAAGCTAGGGGGTCCCACAGTGTATGTGTGTTCTTGTGCCTATCAGCTGAATATCTCTCTCTCCTCCTGCATCTTTTTGCATGGGTAATGCTGCACTTCTTTTGTAGATGTGTTTGTGTGTGTATGTGTGTATGCAAATTTGGCTGCTATACCACTGGACTAACACAGCAAAAAAAAAAAAAAAAAAAAATATATATATATATATATATATATATACTTTAATAACTACTGAATTAATCAAATTAATAATTCATAATTTACTAGTTGTGGGCATACTCTCATTTTACTCATAAGAGTTATTCCTCTTTACGGCTCTTTTAGCAGTGATCTTAGTGAAATACTGAAGAGAATGTGTGGGTTGTATTTTCATTTTGCCTGTAAGAACTGCCTTCAAGGGCAGAAGCAGATGTCACCTGACTGCTAAACTGATATGGTGATAAAACATACTAATAACATTGAATGGCGATTTGGGAGTAGGACATTTCACACAGCTACAACTGTAGCTTTCAATCTCATTATATTCTCTATAATTTAGGTCCTTATAAAGAGGAGCAAATCAGATGGACCATAGAGGGAATTTAAAGTTCCCATTGACATAAATAGAACTTTTAACCTCTTGAATCCTAGAGAGCTCTCCATCACATTGCAAAGCAATGCATATACGACCTCTCTAGAATCCATGGGGTTAAAAAGACAATTTAAAGCAACAGGAATTTGTGGGTGCTTCACTTTAACATTGTGATGTAGTGCAGTTAGTCCAGAATTGCACCATTTTGGACTGATGAATAAAATAGTAATTCTCCTCTGCATGTGGTATTGGATTTAATTACAGATATTACAAAATAATACACATCTTGAACATTACCATGATTTCTCTGAAAGCCTATACAAGAGTTCTAGTCAGTATCCCAAACGACATGTATTTCACTTTCTATAATTTTGTATTTTTGTTTTTACCTTTAGCTTCTCAGTTAGCAGTTTGGAGCAATTTCTGAATTTTTGCCTTGGATCCATCATTATTTTTAAGCAGTATAGAATTTGTGGGTCGAGTATTTTGTTTTAACCAGCATGACACAATCAGTTTAATCCAGAGCACTCACAGGGACATATATTACCTCCTCTGATAAACTGCAGAAGTTCCATTTCCATCCATAGCGCCCTGCTATAATAAAGAGGAGGCGACTAGTACTGAACTCAGCCCTGTTCCAACTGGGATCTTTCACAAACTATGACGCGATTTTCATCATCAACAGGACTATAAGCATCAACAAGAAAGAAGGGAGGTGAAAACGTGGTATAAGCGCCCCATCACTGCCTTCTTATATCTTAGCGACTGTTTTGCTCTCTGCTGGAAAAAGAAAAAAAAAACACCTGCTCCCTCTGCAGCTAAGAGCTGGGAAGTGTCTCCAGATCACTGCCTGGTATAGTGCATCCCCATTCTCTTCTCTAAAGACACAGCATCTGTCGCTGGAGAGTGTCACAGACCACATCTGCTGCCAAAGCTCACTTACTCGTAGCGTTCTAAAGCAGCTAGTAGCCCTCATTGACTTCTACGTCCCAGGTAAGTACATTACCGTCCACATGTCTTTAATCATCTTAGTCCTCGGGAGTATCACTGAATGTGTGCCTGTGACACGACAACTGTCATTAACATTATTGAAAGCATGCAGATTTTGTTAACCTGTTAAGTGGCTACTCATAAGGTTCATTTACTTTTTTCATTGAGGCTGTTGCGCTAAGACAGTGGTAAAATCCTAGCGGAACCAACTGCATCACTGGTGACAAATACGAGTCCTACAAATTACCATTTAAATTGACATTTCTAAAACATTGATAGCCAAAGCTGGAAACCACTGTAAAATACTAGGAGTTAAAACACAATGCAAATCAAAGTGAATGTTTATTTGAACTGTATGGTGCATTTGGTTTACCCTAGAATTTCTTCACTTTTCTTTTATACTTCTCATAATAATCGTATGACACACGATAATACTGAATGTTCCACATATTAACCCCTCGAGTGCCAGATAGGCATTGGATACCTCTCTGGCACTCAAAGGGTTAACGTTTCTGAAAGTATGCAGTGTAACCCTTGAGTGAAAGAGGCGTGTGCAAAGCAATGCGTTACACAGCACGTTACCACTCATAGGGTTAATTTACCTTTTCCACTATGTTCTGCCTTATAAGCAATTCCAAACTGAACTGTATTAGCTTACTATTTTCTAAATAAAAACAATGACAGATGCACTGTCTGATAATAGGAATTACAAACTGTAATACGAGGTATATGAAGGATATTTCTGGCTTTCTGTGTTGTGCAGAGGGACATACAGTAGATTTGTGGATATGCTATGTAAATGTGTTTCATGTGCATGTACTCTGTCAAAGAGCCAGGATCACCGATGTGTGACTTTGTTAGCGAGAACATTTTAATTTTAGTACATTGCCTACAGTGAGATATAATGCTGTATTTCCCTGTATCTGTCTGCTCTATGCTGTGTACTGCAGTTAAGAAAACAAAGACATAAGATAACACTGGCCACTGTATTTACAGAGATAGAAGCAGCACCCAATTCAATGTTTATGTTGCTTCCAGAAGACAGATATTTCTTGTATATATCAGTAAGTATGTTTAAAGGAACACTAACACCTAAAATGAAATATACCTTTAAATGTCATGTACATATGACTAGTATCTGTAAAAACATTTATTTTATGGTATGTCCCTAAATATACTCATAGTCCTAAAATAGATTTTTTGTCAATATTTAGATTTCAGACACCATTTTGTTAATTTTGTTTCTGGTGTTTGTAATGAGATATAAGAGAAAATACAGCAAATTTATTTTTTTAGTGTTTACATTGCTTCTGTTTAGAAAGGCTGTTCCTTATCTCAGTCCATTTACAGACAATTCAGCACTATCACTTCTCAGACAACTATCAAGACTGCTATGTTAGGGGATCAGGGAACCCTAGAAAACATAGGAATGGAATCTCCCATGGTGAAAATGTAAGACTAGATTTTAGGACCCAGGAAACAAAGAATTTTTACAGGGGCTAGAACTGAGTACAAGTATTGAGTATTTAGGTGTATAAAACCCAAGATAATTTTTAGATGATAGTGTTCCATTATATTCACTGATACTTGTGGGTAACTGCATATGTAAATTACAGTGGACTTTCTCTTATCTCAGAGGTCGAGAACCTTTGGCTCACCACCTGGTAGGTAGCCCCTGGTTGGAGCCAAAGATTACCTACCGCTTTTTTATCAGTTATTATTGTTTGTTGTTGATATTCTTTTTAACCCTTTAATGATAGAGTGATACGATTGCTCCATAATGTGTTGCGTACCCCACTGGCCCCTCAAAGTGTTAACAGCTGTGGCTGTGAAAATTATTCCAAGACAGAAAAGGTTTATGTAATACAGCAAATGCTCCCTAGGAATTAAGAAAAAACAATTTAACAGGTGCAGTGAAATAAATTGTCCCTGTCTAGTTATTGTATTCGCTCCTATAGTCCTTGAGAAATGTGTACTGCTTTGAAATACCTTCTAAGCACCAAAGTGTCTGACCTAACATATTTTCTTATCTGGCAGCTGCAGCAATTGATTTTTTTAAAACAATTCTGACAATAAACTGTAGTTCTTTTATTTCCATGTACTTTTTAATAGATTCTTTTTGTGTGCTCTGTCTGTACAGTATGTGAAGTCTCTGGATGAGGAGTGCTTGAACTGACAGTGGGCAACTCAAAGCCCCCCCAGCTGTTGATGAGTACAATTCCCATTATCACCAACCTGTCTGGAGATAATGGATTTGTAGTCTTTAACAGCTGGAAAGCCTCAGGTTGGCCATTCTGGCTTAGCCTTTTAAAAGCCAGAGAGATATCTGGCACTCAAAGGTTTAACCCTTTGAGTGACAGAGGGGTACGCAATGCATTGCATTGCATACTCTTCTGGCACTCAAAGGGTTAAATGGTAATTTTATAAGACATCATTTAACACTTGTATATATTCCATACTTGAGCAGTTTGTTCTAGCTGCATACATTCATGCTTAAATTAAATAGCTACCTCTGTAGTTTATGCATGGATCTAAACCAGTGGTTCTCAACTCCTGCCCTCAGGACACACTAACAGGCCAGGACTTAGGAATTTCTCTGCTAGAGCACAGGTGTGGTGATCAGAGGTTCATTCACATTGATTAACTCACCTGTGCTCTAACAAGGAAATCATCAAATCCTGGCCAGTTAGTGGATCCTGAGGACAGGAGTTGAGAAACACTGGACTAAACTATACATAGCAAAATGTGTGCCGTTTTAGAGATATCAACAGCACCACAGGAGACTGATTAACATTTCCATTGATAGCAATGGAGATTTTAATTCCTTCAATTTTAGAGTGGTCTTCAATTCATTTTAAAAGTCCCATATCAATCAATAGGAATTTGGGGATTTTATATATTTTTTGCTTTGGTGCAGCTGATTTGCTCCAGAATTGGCACTCCTTTGCTTCCTGCATAAAAATCCATGGACCTTATTCATCAAACTGAAGACATGCAATTCTGGAGCAAACCAACTGCATTATAGGATTAAAAGGGATAGATAACCCCTTGAATCACAATGCTTTGGAGACCTTTCTAGCATTCAAAGGGGTTGAAACCCCTATTTAAATCAATGGGGATTTTAATTCCTCTCATAATGCATTTTTTATGCTGCAGAAATTCATCTCTGTTGCATTCTGCAAAGGACCCATATAGCATCATTTTAAGTTAATTCTAATTGTGTTGCTGATGGACAATGGAATTCACATTCCATATTCAGGTATAAGCTACAGTTTGTTAGCTACATATACAGTAGTTGAAATTAAGTGCATATCACAATGCAAATGTAATGTGTGGGTGTTAGTAATGTGAAACTATCACCATAATATGTTCAAACTTAATTCAAAACTGCCTCTACATCATGCGCACCAAAGTGCTAGAGGATGAAAAATTTAGTACATATAATGAGGAATGTACTAATATGATTCAGCAATATGATATGCACTAGATAATATTCCTTAATACCATGTCTCCCTACCACCAATTTAGTAAGCTACTAATGCAGAACGTTCTCCCATTTATGCTGTTTGCGTTAAGGTAAGGGAAGTATACTGTGTGTCAGGGCATTCCTTTCCTCTGCACTGTTTATGTTCTGTATTAACCGATGGTGACATAACTCATTATGAAGGATTAACAAGGTGTAGAGGAAATGGTATTACTTTATTTCATTCTTTTGCACATGATAGGAGAGATGTATGTGTTCAGGGCTTTCTGACAGAGTGTTTGAGCCACTATGTACTAAAGCAATTAGATGCTCTAGTGCATACCCCGGAGGCAAAGGAACAACTGTGACAGATTAATACATCCCTCCATTATACTTTTATGTTTCTATGGTGATGTTTCAATGAAAAACAGACATTAACCCTGTAATGAGCAGGGTATGTGCAATGCTTTGAAAAGCACTGTTTTACACACCATTCTGGTCCTTAATGAGTTAATCAAAAATTCTTTGATAGAGATCATCTTACAGAAATACAAGTATTAATATCTTACTTATACATCTACTGGTATTTCTGATTAGCATGATGCAGTTTTGAAGTAAGTTTCCAAATACATAAACCAATTCAAACTGACAGGTCCACAGTTTCTTGAACCTGCATTTTGCTTTTAGCTTTTATAAGGAAAAGTACATCTCTAAAGTTTTATTTCCCACTTCAGTATCTTGACTTTAAAGCACCATAAACACCAAAGAGGAGGCAAAGTAATTATGTATTTTAACATGTTGTACACTGTGAGATTGATGTAATACAAAGAGCTGGGGGACATGCACTGGCAGAGGCAGGCAATTGTTGGACCTTCTTCATTGGAAACTACAAGTCCTATAACATGTTGTACACTTTGAGATTGATGTAATACAAAGAGCTGGGGGACATGCACTGGCAGAGGCAGTCAATTGTTGGACCTTCTGCATTGGAAACTACAAGTCCTATAACATGTTGTACACTTTGAGATTGATGTAATACAAAGAGCTGGAGGTACATGCACTGGCAGAGGCAGTCAGTTGTTGGACCTTCATCTGTTGGAAACTAGAACTCCTATAATTCCCAACAAGACAATGGGTGGTTGGATGTGATGGGACCTGTAATTCTCAACAAGTAGAGTTTAAGCAGTTGACCCACCTGCAGTAAGATGTGATAAAGGTGAGAAAAGACTCCAGTGAGATAAACTCTCCAGTTTCTGTGGGGTTGCGTGCTAAGGTGTGATAACGAGGGGAAATCTTCTCCAGTCTGATAACACTGTAATCCCTACGTTGTTCTATGAAGCCTATATACTAACATCTCTACACTAGAGAGCTCTTAGTGCATAGGCTTCATGGAATAACATAAGGGTTAAAGAACTGATCATAATGTGGGCTGGATTTACATCTTAGGCAAAGCTGTCCAGGTCCCCTTAGCTCCACCCATGGCCACACACCCCTTCTCTCACATGACCAATCCCTCAGTCCCGTTCACAGTTCCCTGAAGCATAAAATACTCTTGGTCTATAACGAGCAAGAATTACAAAAGATTTAACCTCTTGGATGATAGAGATGTCTCTAGCATCCAAAGGGTTAAATAATAGCCTGAAAAGGGGTAAAACACTGGTTCAGGGACATTGAGATTACTTTGGCCATCCACACAGTGCAGAATGTGGACATAGCCCCAATCTATGATTGCTTTTCCCCTTATTAATAATGTAAATGAACACACTTAAAGGGATAGTAATGTCAGAAAAAACAAGTATTAACTATATGGTAGATACAATTAAAAGAGAGTACTTGCACTTATTCATATCTCTCAAACTGTTATGGTTTGAGAGATATAGGAAAATAAAGTTCTCTGGTCCCTCCCCTTTCTGCTTGACGAGCTGTAAAGCTGTCAGAAGCAGATTCTGGTCACTTGACCAGATGTGGCTCTTCAGCAGCGCAGATATAATGATATTTAAAGATAAATACTTAATTTGGAATGGTCTACAAAGTGTGCCTGGCTTGCAAGCACACTTTGTAGACCGTTCCAATGAAGTATTTATTTCTAAATAGCATGATTTCAGCTCTGCTGAAGAGCCTCTCTCTGGTCAAATGACTGTAATCTGCAGCTGTCAGCTAGATGGCAGACTTGAGTAAAACAGCCAGGAAAAGGTAACTTTAGCAAGTTATTAAGACTTACATTGATGTTAATCTTATTTTAATGTCTACAATATTAAATCAACTTAAAATTAACCATTACTATCCCTTTAAGTCTTAACCCTGCCCTATTTTTGTATTGAACTATTACTGTTTGTGTAAAGCGCAGGGTACATACAGGCCAACACATCTGAGGCTCCTCTCAAAACTTGGAGCTCTAGGCAGGTGTCTGCTCTGCATATTGGGAGATCCAGCCCTGATCATATAAAAAATACCTCCTCTATAGCACAGCTTTTTCACACTTTAGTGCATCTCCATTTATTGTATGTACTCTATGCACTAAAATCTCTCCAGTTTGAGAGATTTTTGGTTCACAGGCTCCACAGAATAACATATACAATGTGTATCCTACTGGAGCATTTATCTTATCTTTATCTCACTTTTTCTCAGTTTAGTACAGTAAATATATCCCCGAAGAAGTAACTCTAGTGCAATTCAATTACATCATAGAAACATATAAACAATTCCCAAATCTCCAATGATTTTAATGGGGGTTTTAAACCCTTGAATTCTAGACAGGCGTCCAGCAAATGTTCCCACATGGTTTACAACAACAGTGCTGCAGTTCTCCATAGTCAGCCTCACTCTACAGCATTCAAAGATCTAGTGCATGTTTTACATATGTAGTCTGGGTACAATCATTATATACTGTAGCAAATGTGTAGCTTAGTTATGGGTTAGGCAAACCTCCTTAGAGCATTCAATAAGATTCTTAACTGACCATTATTTTGTTGAAGAGGAAATATGTGCTTTGTATACTGAAGTTGCACTGAGCATGAAATGCTTTGTTGAACCATTAAGTGACATTCTAACCTACAACAAATCTGTACATCTGTCAATGTGTTGTTGTAGAGTGAACCAATATTTGCTTTTATCCTGCAGGGCCCTGTACACAAAAAGAGGTACAACTCTCAGGAAAACCATCTGCACCACAGAATTATTTTAACCCCTTAAATGCTAGAGGTCTCGAAAACAATACAATCCATTAGTGACCTTTCTAGCATTCAAGGGGTTAAAAGCCCTTTTGAATCACTGGTAAAATTAGGAATTTTCCTTTCTCCTCTGTAGTGTAATTAGTTTGCACAGAATTGCCCCTCTTTTCTTTTGTGCATAAGGTCCACTGTCTGATATGGAGTGGAAATGGTAATTTTTTTCTTTTATTCCTTTCAGATGTAATTGATAATTGTTTGATACTGTACCACAGGGAAATTTGCATGAATTTAGTTTAATCTTAAAGGGATAGTAATAATTCATTTTTACTAATGCCCTTTAAGCCTGTCTTGAAAAGTTATGTACAGTGTTACCTTTTAAATGCTGTGAAACAGTCTGGTTCGTGGGAAATTTTACAGAAAAATGTCCCCAAAATCCAAAAACGTCCAGCATGTCTTTTAATCCAAGGATAAGAGCTCTCTCACCATTATCCTCGAAACGTGCACAATCCTTTGAGTTGGAGGGGGTAGCCATGTCACTGAGGAGGAGGTGGTGAAGTCCCACGAGAGTGAGGCGCATATGTATCAATGCGCTTGACTGATGTTAGCTGGTTCCAGTATTCCACATGAAATCAGATACAGGTAAAACCCGTTATATCGTGGTGCTCGGGATCCAAAGAATAGCATCGCGATATAAGCTGGATTGCGATATGATTATTATATACTGTATGTACAGTATTATATACAGTACTGTATACAGTATATAATAAAATAAGTATAGATACTGTAATGTTTTCCTTACTGTTTCTCTTCGGTTGTGTACAGTATTAGTGTTTTAGTGTTTGTTTTAGTGTATACAGCATTTATTATCTTTTTGTTTATTGTCATTTATTTATTTATTCTGACATCTTTTTTGTCATATTTTGTTACTGACTTTCTAAGTTTGTTTTCTTCTTACCATTTGAAGGTTCTTTTCTTTTTTCAGCAGTACTGTACTTGTATTTCAGTTGGTTCGAGAGCAGGAGACCGCTGTGCCTTGCGCACAGTCTCTATTTCTTGTCAGTTTGTTAGGAGGCAGTCGATTTGTTTGCTAACGCGCAATCGCGATTTTTCCCCATGGCGGCCATTTTGAGATGGGGCATTTGGTTCCTTTACATACAGTAGTAGTGAAGCATAGAAGCAAATAATGATTATGTATTACTGTATAACTCTGATCATCAGCTGTTTCAGCATGCATGCCTACAGTACTACTGTATACATTTTTCAAAGCTTAATACAGTAAAAAGAAATCAAATACTGTACAAACGTGCACTTTCTGTTACAATGCACCTTCTGTCTGAAACATAAATTAAAAGTACAGTACTGTAAATATAGTGCACATGCACATTGTGTCACAAACATAAATCAGCAAACTGGTTGTACCGTCTGTATTGACAGTTTAAAAGAACAAATGGGTACAGTAATGACAATCAGTCAAAAGTGCAAGGTAAAAAGGAAGCATACAGTACGTACTGTATTGTAGTACAGGTATAGTACTGTATGCTTTCTTTTTCTCCTGTATTTCTGACCGATTGCAGTACAGTACTGTATAGAGAACATTACTGTCCAATCTCCAAAGCTTAATAAACTAAATCATACTGTATGCTACTGCATTCCATCAAATCTTTGATTGATGCTCTGTAAATAAAGTGTACATGCACCTTGTGTCACAATCATAAAACAGCAAACTGGTTGTAGTCTGTATTTACTGTTTAAGAGAACAAATGAGAAATACAGGTACAGTACAAGAAAAGGTTACAAGATAATGCACTCAGGTAGGTACAGTACTGCAGTACTGTAAATGTAAAAAAACTAGTGTAGTGAACAGTACATTAGCAATCAAACATTTGCAATACAGTACTGTACAAAACTGTACTGTACATACACGTACACTGTAACATTTTTGACTTTAGAAAGACTTTAATTTTTTAAAAAAACTGTCAAGGCTTGACTGTTTCATTGCATCTCTTTGTTTTATTTTGACAATTTCTATGATACGTTTTAACTGCAGAATTGAAAGGCAATCAATATTTTTTGTTTCAAGAAATTTAAGTCCAGATTGCAAACCAACAAGTGCCGCCGTGATCTTAGGTGGTGGCTCTGGCTCCTCACCTTCGTCATCTTTGGTAACCTCTGGATCTTGACATTCCTCAGTTACGTTCTTGATTAAATCTGAGTCAGTCAGGTGCTCGTATATAGGACAGTCAATGTCCCCATCTAACCAACTTTCTATTGTGGCCCCTCTTTCTCCATCAATGAACTGCGCCAGTACTTGTTTGGTCATGTCTTCTACTGTCAGGCCTTCTATTTCAAAGGACTGGTCAGCAGCTGCAATTTCTTGCTCTATGAACCCCACAAACACGCTCTCTCCATCACTGTCACTATCCACTGGGGAGATATCTTGAGATACACCTTTTTGTCACGTTGTCCCAGGCTTCACCACCTATGTAAAAAACTTCTTTTAGATACAAATTCTTTAAAAATGAGGTAACAGATTTGTCACTATTGATTATTCGCTGTTATCAGAATATTGCGGAACTTCATTTTAAACGTTGATATAATTCCTTGATCTAAAGGTTGTATCTTTTATGTGGTGTTTTTGGGCAAGTAGCTCACTTGGATTTTACCATCTCTGCATATCAGGCTCTCAGCTGGAGGATGGGCAGGGCAATTATCCAGCAGCAAGAGAGCTTTGGTATCCAGATTTTGATACAGTAGGTGTTTACATACATCAGGTACAAATTGCTTATGAAACCAGTTTTCAAAAATGCTGGAAGTCATCCAAGCATTTCTGCTAAAGTCAAATGGCATAGATGTCATGTTCACATGATGGAAGCATCGTGGTGATTTAAACTTCCCTATGCAAAGTGGCTTTAATTTGTGATTTCCAGATTGGTTTACACAGACAAGTACAGTCACTCTCTCTTTAATTTGCTTGAAACCTTGTGTTCTTTGAGGATCGTTTTTACAAGCTAGAGTGCAATTGGGCAACATTTTGTAACAGAGACCAGTCTCATCACAGTTATACACGTGTTCTGCAGTATACCCACCAGATTCAATTATTTTGTGAAGCTGGGCAGGATACGCGCATGCAGCTTCATCATCTGCTGACAGTATCTCACCTGATATTGCCGATGTGGTTATTCCATGTCACTTTTTAAAATGTGTTAGCCATCCATTATTTGCAGTGAATGCTGTGTAATGATTTCCATGAAGATCACTGTAAAACTTTTTAGCTTGGGTTTGCAGATGGGGTTCAGATAGCAGTGTACCTTCAGATCGTTCCTGAACAAATCACTGAAACACTGCTTTTTCCAACTGTTCATCCTGAGGTTGCCTTAAACGTTTTCCTGGCATCCCATCACTTGTTTCCATATCCTTGACTGCGTCACGAAGATTTTTTTCTTCTTTCATCGATCCACGCACTGTAGATTCATTCATTCTAAGGTCTCTAGCCACTTTAGTTTGCTGGACTCCAGATTTGATTCGATCAAGAGCAGCAATTTTACCTTTAATTGTAAATTTCTTCCGTTTTTTTAAAGTACAGGTATAAGACATTCTGAGACATGCAAAACGCTGACCTGATGTTGATGAGTGAGAGCTTGAAAATACCATTCAGTATCGTGATGTGAAAATGAGTTATGCAAAATGTTGATGTGAAAAAATACAGTACGTATGGGAGCCATGCGTCAGTCGCATTATAAGCAGAATCACGTTATAACGGATCGCGTTATAACAGGTTTTACCTATATATGTATCCTGTAAGGATTTATTGTAACAATTTCATGGGCTCATTGTAACATCCTAACATTGGTGCAGCTTATTTTGTGCGTCATTTCAAGTGCAAGTGGGCAGAGCTGTAATCGGATGCAATCAACAATCAGACTCATTACGTGGGCAGAGGGATTTCCTTCAATTCACTGACAGCAACAGTGGGCTTTCAAGTTGTTCTATATACAACAACTTGGAAGTCCGCTGTTGCTGTCAGCTCTTTGGAGCACCCAGAGTCAATGAATTGAAGGAAATCCCTTTGCCCGCATAATGAGTCTGATTGCTGATTGCATCCGATTACAGCTCTGCCCGCTTGCACTTGAAAGGACGCACAAAATAAGTTGTACCAATGTTAGGATGTTACAATATGCCCAAGAAATTATTACAATAAATCCTTACAAGATACATACCTCCCAATTGTACCACTTTCTAGGAGATCAGAACGTCTAGTGTGCGTGTGCTGCACACAATATCATACACACACACAAACACATGGTTATCAGGACTATGCGCAGGCAACTTGTGTATACTCCGGCTACTCCTCTTCTTGGGCTTAGCAGATTGAAGAGCATTTTACTTTTGAAATTGCTGGAGAAACAGACGCACAAATAACAGTCAGTAGGAAATACCTTAATCACATCGGAAAACAGTGGTTTGTCCTGTTGCGATTACTACTTTTGCTCCACTACATATTCATGAGCCGTCTCTCTCCCCCTCCGCTCCTTCAGACCCGGTGCACATTCACGTAGTGTAGTGGAGCAAAAGTAGTAATCGCATTGGGACAAACCACTGTTTTGCGATGTAATGAAGGTATTTCCTACTGACTGTGTTATTTGCACTCTAAATGAAGAATTATAAATGTATCCATATACTGCTTATCTGTTCAACTGAGATGCATAAACACACATCTATCCCAGAAGGGAGCTCATGTTGTCTGAAAAAAGAGCCCAGCTATATTTCACATTGTGTCATACAAGTGTATATGGATACAGACAAATGCCCCATGTAGCTACATTCAACAGTAACAATTTGTAACATCAGTTTAATAGTAATATTTTATTACACAGAGACCACTACAATCAGAATAAGGATGCAGAGATAACTCAGCTAACTGCATATGCGTCATCATCCAAAAAATTAAACCTAGAGGATCTTAATGTTATCATGAAGTGTCATAAGGCCAGACTTACACATCCAAAATATATAAATAAAAAGCATGCATAAAATGAATAAGAATAAAGAGGTATAAGTGTGGAAACAAAGTTGAATACACTATTGAATAACAAAAGGACACCCTACCGCAGAGTGGAAATGAAACTAGATCAGTAAATTAATCGTATAGCAAAAACTGTAGATCACTGTAATGGATCTCAGATCGATCACAGTGCTACACAGTTTCCACACCAAAATCAGGACACAAATGTAATCAGTAGCAGAAGAATATCCATCAAAGAACCACCCAAAATGAGTCTACAATGTTGCAAAGCCTAAAAATTAGTGTCAACAAGTATAGAAACAGTTATAGCCAAAAATAGATATAAGCTTATACTCGCTCCGCTCTTTCCCGATAGTGCAGCTACACAGATTACAGGGTTTTTCCCAAGTATGTGGGTGGCTGCATGCGGGGAGACGCGGGGTGAGTTCTATAGTGGAAGATATATTATTGTCTTTTAAGGCTGCTTATATCTGTTTTTGGCTGATCTAGTTTCATTTCCACTCTGCGGTAGGGTGTCCTTTTGTTATTCAATAGTGCGTTCAACTTTGTTTCCACCCATATACCTCTTTATTGTTATTCATTTTATATTTTAGGGTCTCGGGAATATATTTGTATATTTGAGATTTACACTTATATCCATATAAAAGGACATCGACCCTGACGAACAGTGAATAGAAGTATATACTATTTCCATTTTTCATCTCACAAATCTCCCCCATATAGAAGAGAAAATTGATGTCCTAACAGAAGGAATCCATGAAATAATGTATGAAAAATGCTATAAGGAGATCCTCACTTATTTCTGTGAAGTTACCATCATAAATAAGATCACAATAAAGTGTACTGGATATGAACACACAATACGCGGTGGAGATCACTCTGCCTTTGGGGCAAACATCTAATATAAAAAACAAAATAAATATAAGGATAACATGTGAGAAACTAATGTGGAGGAGATAAGATAGCTAATTTAAAAACCGAGAGAAAGAAAAAACAGAAAATATCCAATAGGCTTTTTCTAAATTCATCTACATAGAATACTGATTCCTACTAGTTGCTTATACACAGTACGAATCATTCGGGATGCGCACACCATATTATAAGTATATAGCAAAACGAGCATGACTCTAAAGAAACATCTACCGTAAAATCTCGGTATAATACGCACAATTTTACCCCTCTTCACCTTATGTGAAGTGGTGGGTGCGTATTATACTCAAGAGTTTTTTCAGACTTACTTTTTGTGGCTGTACTTCAATATTGTTATGGTGTACCGGTATCTGAAAAAAGATCCCTCTCTCCCATTTTCCCTGCGGGCGGCACGCTTGCATCTGCCGCTCGCTTCCTTCAATCGGCTTTCAGGACCTTGAGATCCTCACAGGGCAATACCATAGGAAGAAGGTCCTGAAAACCGATTGAAGGAAGCGGGCGTCAGATGCAAGCGTGCCGCCTGCGGGGAAGATGGGAGAGAGGGATCTGTTTTTCAGATACCGGTATACCATAACAATATTGAAGTACAGCCTCAAAAAGTAAATCTTACTTTATCACTGGATCGCACAGGGAGAGAGAGGGAGCTGGAAGCTCTAACTTTTTTTTTTAGTAAGGGGAAAACAAGGGTTCATATTATACAAAGGCACTCTTGTTTTCCCCTAAATCTTGGGCATAATAAACACCTGCGTATTATACACAGGTGCGTATTATACCTGAGATTTTACGGTAATTAGGGCTTTATAGTCCTAAGATAAATAACACATCATTTTTTCTGTCACCTTATTGAAAGAACATCTTTTCCCCAGAATGGGAAATCACTAGTTTTATGAACAGTGGGAAAGTTATATATATATCTCCGATATAGACAATCAGGAATTTTACTAGGTTTTTCTTGACAGTCTGATTTTCAGCCCTTTGTTCAGTATTACTAGAGGGATAATAAGAGTCCAGGTTCAACTGTTTTGAATTTTTATTGATTATTAAAGGTTAAGTTTTATCACTTTCACCGCAAGTCAAATATTTGCACTGTATAGTTATAAGAATTACATCATCTCTTGAGTGCCCCGTCAAATATCTAAGTGTATTTTTTCTTTTCTGTGTATATTATCAATATTTAGATATGGGTGCACAGCGGCGTTGCTAATTTTTGTATGTAATAATTGGCCGCTTAGAGCAATTAACCCTGTAAGTGCTCCAGTTCTATATTTTTTTAAATAAGTGTTTAAATGCTGGAGTGACAAAATATATGGCTGAGTCTGCAAGATTAGGGTTAATTACATTTTTGCCAGGGTGGTAGGGACCACCATTATACGCTGGGAGGGGGGCATGGCTACACTGTTGCAAGGATATAGGCATTGTAGATAGCACAGATACTGCATAGCAGTAGGGATCACTATCTCTCATATTAAAGGTTGGCAAGCCGGGCGATGCTCTGGTAACTCTGAAACTTTACTCATGCTGATAATTAGTGTCTCATTTCTTACTTCTAAAATAGGCTAGTCTGTTTATGTTCTGGTATTCTAGATAAGAAGATCTGTTTTAACACTGTTATTAAATTAGATTATATTTATGTTCTCTATAAGCGATCCTCAGAAATAGAGAGATTTAACTCTTTGAAGGATGGTTAACCAGATCCTGTTCCGGTAATTAAAAGAATTATTTTGAGTTAATAATCCTTAATTATAAAAGGCTTTTCGCATTTGAGGTCAGCTTATGTTGTATGATTTGAAGATATGGGCTGGATGCTGAACCATAAGCATGTCAACATATTATTAGTCTGAGATAGGAAACTGCACTCAGTTTATCGGAAGATCATTAACCTTTGAATTACTAAAGGCAAGCCGGATTGTGCCCCAGCAGTATATCTAGAGTTAATTACTTTGCTTGTAAATTGGGATAAAAAAAAGAAATCTGATTTACCTCAGTTTTTCAAACAAATGCAATAGGCAAGCTTGATAATTGCCCCGGCAGTACACATCCTTACAATACAGAGTTATGTTTTTAATAACTTGTGTCCTTGATTATACAGACTTACAATTAGTTTAGTTAGATCTCTAAACTGTGTTCTAGTCCTCAATATGTTTATGATTACTGCCTTAATTACACACCTACTCTCCTAGTCATATGGACCATAATATGTCCTGCTGTGCAATGTATAGGCATCCCGCTCTGGAAGCAGGGTTGGAATGCCAAATGATATAGCTTTGTTATAAATATCTGATGTCTGCATTATAGCCTTGAACCTTTTTTAGGTAGGGTTTCATTCATCATTTTCCAAATATTTGAAACATTAATTTTATGTGGAGCCCAGGTCTGCTCAGTTCATCTGTTAGGAAGTAGTTCAGGCAGAGGGGAGTGCAAATAAACACAAGATTTGCTGGGAGGCATGTATGACTCACTCTTCACACAGAAGCATGCTTCATGACTAAAGGCTGGGTCTTTTGTCCCTCTGGGAGATCTGTCCTGTCGTACTACAAGATCTCAGATCTGCAGGAGCTTTGTATGATGTCACTAATAGGGGCAGGAGGGGTAAGAATGAAGAGGCAATTTTATCAAAAGTAAGCTGTTGCTGAAAATAAGAGTAGGAGGCATCTATTGCAAATTTTACAATATACAATAATCAGGTAAGTCAAAATGAAGTATTACTATCCCTTTAATTCTATTATTCTGCTTCATATGCATAAAGTATTTGTTTTGTTACAAACAGTAACAACTCACCAATAGAGTAATTGTCCAATTCAGATCTGATTGAATTGGAATCTGTTATGAAATAAGTTAAAATGTATGATGTATATTATATTTATCAATAAAGCTTTAAAAAAAAAAACAAGTTTCATCATTTTCACTTGACACATTATGTACTTGCAGAATATTTAGACAAAATAAAAAGCCACTATTCCTGTAATGTAAAATAAAAATGTAACTTTCCCAATAACTATATATATATATATATATATATATATATATATCAATGATCAGACACTGATGGCCCTGGTGCAGCCTTTGGAAGCTTGTTCCTCAGTCTGTTTTCTGGTACAATGGGAAATGGGGATAATTTCTGTGTTCCACATCACATACCCTATTTTCACCACAAAAAGGACACAACATCTTTCTTTCTCCTCAGAGCATACCTCTCTTAATGCTTTCACTAATCCAACCTTAGGTGCTAGAGAGGTCCCCAACACATATCGAAGCAACATATTGGAGACCTCTCTGTCTTCCATGGGTTTAAAAAACTTTTTGAACCCCTATTAAAGTGTGTGGCCCTTTGGTTGACATGAGCTCCACATATAAAGATCTAGTGGTAAATATGGTTGCCTGTCACTGGTGCCTGACTCAGTGAAGGCAACACACAATGAATACCAAATAGGAGCTCAGAAACAGATATACTGTGATGAGAAATGGGGTGGAAATCACACCCTCAGGTATTCAACCTCTTATCCCCAGCCACCTCTCCATCTACATTTGGGTTCTGAATTCCCAGACATTCTCCCAAGACCTGCATGTCTGATACCCAGAAAGAATATTTAAAGGGCATACATAGTCATTGTGTTCCTCATTATATTTAGAGCAAATGTAAGGACTGTATTGTAGGAAGAAAGCTTTGGTCCTAGATTCCATTTGGTCCTAATAGAATCAATCCTATCAAAAAATATAGTTTTGTGTAGCAGTGTTTTGAATTTAGCTAATCTTGGGGTTTTATGGGTAGTCCATTGCTTGAGTATTGTTTTGTTTGTGGTCAGGAGGATGAAGGAAATCTTTTTTTTCTTGTAACATTAACCAAATCAGGAAGGGCTAGCTCTCCAAAAACTATTATCTAAGGCAGTTCTCTATGTAGGATTCTATAAATAAAATGTACATTGTACCCAAAATGTCTTTATTTCCCTATACCCCCAAAAAGAGTGTAAGAAGTCTACAGGGGGATTGATGACACTTAAGGCAGAAAATGGCTGAGTCTGATATGTAAGATATGTAAGCAATATGAATCAATTTAAACAGATTCACATTAATAAACTATCCTCCAACCAATTGCAAAGCTTTCTTGTGCAGAGACCGGTAGGTAGCCATGTGGTCAAAGAAAAAAAAAGATTTGTGGCATTAAAAGGGTTTAGGAAAAAGTAATAGTGAAATATAATAGAAAACAACATACATAATCCACACTTTAATTTGTTCTTGTCATCTATCTTAAGCTCAAGCCTGGATATATTTAAAGGAATAGTAATGTTACACAAAAAAACCAGCTCTGATTAATCTTCATAGTATTTGGGCCATGGAGAGCTTTAGTTCAACACTGTACAAGTTCTAATTCAATAGTAATTGAATGATAAATTATCCCCTCCCACCCCTTTTACTGATGTAACACTGCTCACCTCAGAGCAGCAAGACTGTCCGGATAGATTACTGCAAGGGACAATCTTCAGCGAGCATAAGGAAAAACCTGAAAAACCTGTCAAGGGGGGCAGGGTTTTCCTTATGTTCACAGTAAGAAGACTGTCCATTGCTGTGACCCATCTGGTCAAGAGACCAGATTCCACATTTGAGGGGATGCGGGTTACACTAGGTAAAGGGGTGGGAGGGAGGATATTTTATCATTCAATTTCTCTTGAACTACAACTCTGACAGTATTGAAATAACACTCTCCAATGCCCAAATACTATGAAGATTGATTGGAGCTGCTTTTTTTTTTGTGAAACATTACTATCCCTTTAACTACCAATCCAAATCCATTTGAGTACAAATTATCAGTATATGCATTGTTTTTTGCACATCAGTTTGTGCACATTGGCATCTAGAAATATGATATAAATTAATGAACACAAAATAAATAAAGCAATTCTTATATTTGGTTCTATTTTAAAAGAAATTAGTCTATTTTGGTTGTTCCATTCTATCATCATCATCAAAACGACAAAGGGGTTTGTTTTATTGATGAGAATTCCCACCTCCCTTTGTTTAGAATTAAATGCAGAGAAGAAAAATCTCCTCATCCAAGAACATGCTCTGTTTCTGACAGATAGGTCATTGGTGGCATGCAATGTCCAACCTGAGTGTATGCCGATTGGATAGTATCATGGCCTATTTTATAGGGGAGTTAATTCCTCCCCCATTCCATATTAGAAAACTAACCATGGGAGAGGAGGAGGGAAATGTCAGCAGATAACATAACTAATTGAGCATCAGAAGGCCTGATGGAGTGCTGGACTGTAGCACAGAGCACACAGTCACCTGAGAAAAGAATACGTGTTAGGCATTGTAACATAAACAAGTAAAACTTGGGACAAAAGTGAACAAACAGTGTAGTAAAGGGTATGCTGTAAAAATTATCTTTTCTTGTCCCCTAATGGGATAGAAACTAGATAAGGAACAATTAGACACCTAGAAGATGACATCTAGGTGATCCACAACTTAAGGTAGGGAATCTAAGGGCATGGAGTATGTAAAACAGTACAGTCTAATTTTACATTTGGTTCATACACAACTTAGGGTAGGGGATCTAAGGGCATAGAGTATGCAAAACAATACAGTATCATTTTTCACTCTACATGGCAGAAAATCAAAGGGAGATTTTCCCCATTATTTCCCGAGCTTCTTCCACTTTGCTGACACTCCTACCCTCACCCCCCCTTCAGTATGGGCCAGGTTTACAGACTAATCTTGGAACACCAAAAACTGTTGGTCCTCAAACTGAACATTTTGGTCACTCTATTGGCTCTTAAACTACTGATCTTGTCTTGTAAATTTAAATCTTTGATCTTGATAGGACAAGGAAACCTTAAGTTTGGAGCTTCAGGCCTAATTGTATGGTCTTTTTCAAAGATCTCTTAATGCTGTGTAGATTGAGCAGCTTGGGGAGATAAACCAACACAAAGTTCATTATCTGGGCAGAACTTATATTGTTTCAAGATCTGTTCTCCAAAGATTTGTTAAGTGTTTTAAGTCGAACAAGCTCCGTCACAGCTGCAGAGACTTGATCTTCAGTGAAAAATTGTCTTCCTTCCAGTGCAGTCAATTGTGAGGCTTTAGATGGGATTTGCTGCTTAATCTCTTCCAAGTCTTCTCTAAACTGATTAGACAAGATCATAGTGACTGGTGGAGAAGCAAGCGGATGTAGTACTGGATGAGACCCATCCAGGCTGGAAAGAAATATATATGAGCTACTCTATATATATGATCAGACAATAGTGTATGCAGATTAAGGACCAGGTGCACAAAAGTAAAAATGAGCAATTCCAGGACACATCAACTGGACCATGGAAGATAATTAATATTTTCCCAAATTCCCATGGAACTATTAACCCCTTTAATGCAGAGGTCCCCAATGCATTGCAAAAACATCACAGGAGACAAATAACCATTCCCACACAAACCATTCATTTGACTGGAACTTTTAACCCCTTGAAAAGGTAGAGAGGTCTCTGTATTGGTCAAAGCCCTGCTCTAATAAATTAGAAGTAGTTGGTTTGCTTGGAGTTGGTACAACTATTATTAACCCTTTGAGTGCCAGAGAGGTACGGAACGCAGTGCTTTGCAATCCGTTCTGTACCCCTCTGGCACTCAAAGGGTCAATTCAACCTCAGTATCACAAAGAACAGTTGGATACTACTGTATATATGATATGGCAGTAATTTATGCAAATCATGGACAATATTCACAATTAAAAAAGAGACAATTTCTAGGAAAACACCTGCACCAGAGGAAATATAAAGACCCCCCCGAAGAGTCTTTTAACTCCTGTGATCTGGATAGATCTTAAATGAATTGCTTTACAATGCACCATATAGCTATATCTTTCAAGGAGTTAAAAGACCCATTAAAATAAATGAGAATATTTATTTCCCCCACATAGTGATGCTGGTTTGTCATAGAATTGTTCCTCTTTGTTTGTGCACATGGCCCTAGATTGTAAGGCTGCTCCGATATTTATGCAACATACAATGTTAATATCTATTTAAATTCTATAAACACTTTGCAGTGAGCAATATGGTTTCTTAATTATTTTAGTCATGGAATAAAGATGCATGTGTTTCCAGGTCATTGCCAAACACATATTGTTATATAGGCTTTAGGTGGTTATTATACTGAATGCAATTTCTATAATTTTATACACTCAGCATCAATCAGTGTGAAGCACTGCATCACAGTGGGGTCATCAAAGCTCTGCAAACTGCAGAGCACTTCATTACGACCATGAAAACTATAGTTTGTTTGAGGTCATTGGAGAAGTGCAAACATTCTGATTGAACAATACAATTAGATGCGAATGAGATTCAAATCAATACAAATCTAATTTACTCACATTTTATAGCTTCCGACTACAATTAAACAGTTTTTCCCATCTTTGTGAAATCAATAAAAAATGCACTAAACAACTACACACAGTATTTATTATGATAAAATATGTATTTTACCAAAAAATAAATGGAATAATTATAACATAACATAACAAAAAAGACATACGACCATTAGCTCCAGCCTTCGGCCATGTCACTCTTGCTGATCCAGAGGAAAGGGGAAAAAAATCTGAAGCCATTTCTACTTAAGCTCCAAGTGGATAAAAAAAATTCCATCCTGACTCAAAAAGGCAGTTCGATATCTCCCTTTATCAAAATCCTATCTACATTGAAATCAAATGTCATAGTTATTAATATTGTTCTGATGTAGAAAGATATCCAGTATACTTTTGAAAGCATCTACAGTATCAGAAAAAAACAGCTTCCAGAAACAAAGTATTCCACAGCTTTACTGAACTTACTGTGAAATGTCCCTGCTTTTGATCTACTAAAAAATGCCTTTCCTCTAGTCTTATTGGAGGACCACTTATTTTTTGCTCAGCTCCTTGGGTTAATAATTCTCCAAAGAGTTCTTTATATGCCCCTCTCTAATGTAAACAACCCAGTCTGACTATTTACCTTTATAACTAAAATTTTTTTTATTGTAACCGGGATCATCCAGTGTAAGCTGCCTGAAAATGTACTCAAATATGTAAACGGCAGTACAGGAACAGGAATGACAGAAGGTAGGTAATCCAACTCTCCCAGCAAATGGTGAAAGCAGATGAGTCGAATTAGTCAAACAAATGGTTGTGTCAGTCAGATTGTCGGATGGCCGGACTAGCTAGGTCAGTAACAGTAAGAGTCAGTCAGATCAAAGCACAGTACAAAGTCGAAGAGAAACAGGAAACAAGGCCAAGGTCGATACACAGAATACACACTGGAGGTAGAAAACTCTGAAAAGGACTAAGAATCACAAATCACATGCTAGAATGCTATGATTGCGCACCGGCACTGAGGAACTGGAGCTTGATAAAAGCTCAAGACTGAGTATAAAACCATGGCAAGAAACCAGACTCTGGCAAACAAAAGAACCAGGACAAAATCCAGGAAAGCAGAGAAAAGAGTAGAACATGACATTATCTTCCCATCAGTTTTGTTATGTCTCTGCACTTTTTCCATTTAAGTCACACAAAACTGTTTTCCATATTCTAGATGAGGCCTTATAAGGATGCATAAATAGGAAGAATATTACAACTATTCTGTGCATCTATACCTCTTTTTTACATGATAGTACTCTATTGGTCCTTCAGCAGCTGAGTGGCACTGCACACTGTTGTGAAGTCTATTCTTTAGCAGTAGCCCCAAATGCTTCTATATCAAGAATTCCCTGAGTAGTTTCCCATTTAGTGTATACTAGTAAGAAAAGCATAGCATTGCCTGTGTGGGAAAAGGCAGGATAAAAGGAGAGATGTAAGAGGGAATGAGAGAAGACAGATTCCATAGAGTCTTCCTCTACTCCACGCTGCTCCTATAACCTCTTCCCACCATTGTTCCCACAGCATCTCTCTGCCCCCCACTTCAACAACTTCTCTTTGTCTTCTCTTTGTCTACCCCCAGATTCCTTAACCCCCATCACATAGCTTTTCTCTGCCCCTTCTTCTCCCCATTGCCCTCTCAGCTTCTTTCTGTCAAGGTTTGGCTGAGCTTCTCTAACTCTGCTGCTTGATTCTGCTGTCTGAGCTAATCTAAGAGCTCTGCTATCCATTGCTGATGCCTTCCCTTTCATGGATCAGGCTGAATCAGTTGACCTCTCTGTGAATGCTCACCTGACTGCTATCAGCCAACCCTCCCAGGGTATTTAAAGCAACTTAGCTCACTTCCTGATTGTCCTTGTGTTTGTTGCTGCTGGCTGCTGTGGATTCTCCTGTGCTCCTGTTTATCTGTGTATGACCTAGCTTCCTCTGGCGATCCTTCTGGCTCCTGACTCCTGGCTTGTTCCTGACATTGCGGACTTCTGTGTTCCTGACTCCTGGCTTGTTCCTGGATCCAGCTTGGCTGAGTACCTGTCTTGGTTCCTGACCCTGGCTTGTCTTTTGGTTTATGCTCCTGGATCATGATTCTGTTTTTGTCACTTTAATAAAGGTGTTTTGCATTTTACATTTTTGTGTTTGTCTTGTTCCTGGTTCCTAACACTTTCTTTTTTTGTCCCCCAGCTGCTTCTCTGCTCTCAGAGCTGTTTTTCTACCCCACTGCTTTCCCCTACCCCCTGGACCCAGAGCTTTTTCACTGCCTTCAGTTTCTCCTCCTTCCCCTGCTCCTACATCAATTTCTGTGATCCCCATCTTTGCCCACTGCCAGAACTGTTTCTCTGCTCCCCAGCTTCTCACCTCTGCTCCTAGAGCTCTTTCTGTGACTCTCAACTTCAACACTCACCCTGCTCACAAAGCTGTTTCACTCTTCCCCAACCTCTCTCCCCAGGTCCTAGAACTGTTTCACTGTCGCCCAGCTTTACCCCAGCTTCTATCACCTTTCCCCCTGCTTCCTAAACTATTTCTCCACCACCATCTTCTTCCCCTCTCCCAGATCCCCCTCTCCCAGCTCCAACTCATCTCCCTCTGCTTTCAGAGCTTTTTCTGCCCCCCCTCCCAGATTATCATGCTGCTTCCAAAGTTGTTGCTCTGCCCTCAGCTTCTACTTTCCCACTTTCAGAGCTCTTTCTCTGCCCACCCAACGTCTCACCCAGTGCTGCTCTCTGCCAGTGTCCCCAGGTCCCCTCTGTGATCTCTTCCCCAGAGCTCTTTATGTGCCCTCAGCACCCCCCTTTCTACCAGATCTCTTTCTGTGTTTACAGCTTCTATCAGCCCCCCCCCCCGAGTGGTTTTTGTGCCTTCTTCTACTCCAAGAATTCTGAAGCTGAGCTCCAGCTTCTGTATGCCAGCAGTTTTAAAGCAGTAAAAAACTATACCTGGTAGTACTGAGTGCTTAATAGCTCATTCTTACTGTCAGCTCAGTGCTTGTTTCCCTGAGCTCCCTAGGAACAGTCTCACTTTGAGTGTCCCCTCTAAAAATCTCTTTCTGAATGGACACAGGAAGTGAGACACTCTGGGGAGCTCAGAAAATAAAGCACTGGGCTGACAGATTGAGCTTTGAAACATGCGTTAATGCTAGGCACAGCCTCTTTACCGCTTAAACAGTGAACACATACTTAACCCTTTACATGCCAGTGGACCAAGAAAAGCTTTGTTTGGCACTCAAATGGTTAGGAGCACAGAAAACTGGGAGATAGTTCAGCGGAGAGTTAATATAGGACACACATTTAACCATTTTAGTTTCAGAGGGCAGAGGAATTAATTGGTTTGCAGTGTGTTGAAAATCTCTGTGACATTCAAAGCATCAAGACCACGACATACTGGGAGATGGACAATTATGTGGAGGATTAATACACACACTTAATCCTTATTGAGCCAGAGGGTAGAGAAATACATTGATTTGTAATGTGTTGTAAATCTCTGTAACACTCAAAGGATTAAGACAACAACAAACTGGGAGATGGCCAATTTGGTGGAGGATTAATACAGGGCAGACATCTTACCCTATGATTGATGGAGGGGCGAGCAATGCATTGGGTTGCAATGTGTTGTATTGCAGACATCTCTGGTACTCAAAGGATTAAGGGCCCACGGTGCGTTGCACAGTGATGCTGGCATAGATCCAGAAAAAGAAATGTATAAATAAAGAGAGAAAGCAGCAGCTTTGACTGTTAGAACTTGAAATAGGATATGGAATTTAGGACGCGATAGAGGAGACGAGAGTTGGCTTTGCAGGACCACTACCACCAGCATTAGACCAATTTAGGAAGACACATACTGCAACAACATGGTTTAATGGATAGAAAAGTCAATAGAAAGAGGAAGTATAGGTGGATGAGTCTAGCAGAAAGTTCCATGAATATAACATACACTTTGATCTCTGACAATAAGGAATGAAGCAGCAGTATCTTTGACATTTCTAGAGGTATAATAAAGGCATTAGGAGGTGATAGAAGAGAAAATAGTTGGCATTGCAGTACCACTACCACCAGATTTAAAAATATTTGGACAGACATATACAGCAGTGACAGCATGATCAATGGGATTTCTAAGCCTATAGAACGAGAAAGTACAGATGGTTGACTCTAACAGAAAGCCCCACCACACACACACACACACACAAAAAATACAATGATATGTAAGAATAAAGAAGGAAGCACTGAGGCAACAGCATCTTTACTTCGTTACCGGTATAGTATAGGAGTTAGAGGATGACAGAGGAGACAAGAGTTGACACTACAGTACTAACACCACCAGAACCAGCATTAGACTAATATAGTCAGACAAATACTGCAGCAGCATGGGCTATAAAAGTCCATAGAATGAGGAAATACAGGTGGCTGTGTCGAACAACAGGAAGCCCCCAAAATAACATACATTGATATCTTGGAGTAAGGAAGGAAGAGCAGCATCTTTGACTTTGGTAGAAGTATGATGTGGGAGTTAAAAGGGAATGGAATCAAGAGTTGGCATTTTAGTATCAACACCGCCAGAAACAGCATTAGATCAATCTGGACAGCAGCATGAGCTAGAAAAGTGTACAGGTGGCTGTGTCAAATAACAGAAAGCCCCTCCCCCAAATAACATACAATGTATGTATCCAAGCTTGTGCACATTGACATTTAAGAAGGCCATCTGCTCCACCAGGCATGGGGAGAACTGTGAGGGTTCTAGATGTTGACAGTCACTCTTGCTTTGTATGCTGGTGGATATGAAAGCAGCTTCTTAGTCACTAAGGATATTGCTGGCCAGATAACAGATTTAGGGGGTTAGCAGTAGAATGCAGTGGAAAATTGTTGGAGGCTCATCTCTGGGAGCTTTGGTTGTACACAACAAAGATTCAAATGCCTAGGCCCAAAAAGCTGCTGCTCCAGTTGAGCTAGTTTAACTGTTACAGTGCATGGGTGTAGGGTCTGGAGAGTAAGACTGATGGATGGTGCTACTGCTACATGGAGATTCCATGTCCAACTCCTGCTCCTTTCCTTTCCTGAGCAGGTCCCTCTTTCACACATCGTTTGGACTAGCTTGTCCCTTCAAGCTGCCAAGTTGTTATTTTTGTGAGCTATCTTTGTGTTTACCCATGGGTCACAGAGGGTGGCAAGCATGTACTCTAGCATTTTTAGTTTTCTATTAATACAGTCAGGAATAACAGTAGTTGCTAGAGACGGCAGAGTCTGGATGGAACAATGCATATGCACATTGCCTATTTGATTGTACACTTGTGCACTGAAGTTTGAACAGCAAATATGATTAAAGTATTTTTAATAATATTAAAACAGCCAGGAAAAACAGGCTTTTTTGCTGGAGATAGCAGTGGCATCTGGAACTTTGACATTTGAACAGTAAATACAATTAATGTGTTTTTAAAACAATTAACACTGCAAGGAATAATACGCTTTTTGGATAGAGATAGCAGTGGAGTCTAGATAGAGCAATCCACAGGCATACTGCATACATACACAGGATCAGGAATAACAGTAGTTGCTAGAGCAGCAGTGGAGTCTGGTTGGAACAATGCATGCGCATACTGCCTCTTACAAGATGAAATCACTACTGCCATCTATTGACAGGTTGTATTATGCCAGCTTGTATATGTTGATATTCTATAACTACTGAATAAAGTTTATTCAAATCCTAATGTGAAACATGGTGTCAGAAGCTGCGAGCATAGCTTGGTAAATTTGTGCAATTTCAAAGTTAAATACATTCAACATTAGTGTACCTTCAACAAGCAGACAAAAGGAAAATAGAATATCATCATATACCTGTGCTATAAAGGAGACCTGTCTTTTAAGTGAGCTTTTTCAAGATCCAGTGAGAAGATTATGAAACTGCAACTAAACTGTATAAGAAAGATCACAAGGTAAGGATTGTGTCCTTAAACTCTGTAGTGAGGAGAGACTGACTGTGCATTTATCAGCATCTTACAAGTAAGTAGTATTTGAAGCAATCCTTAGATGCACTAGAGGCACATTTTAAACCTGCACATAACATTATATATGAACAATACAAATTTAAGCATAACAAGGTCGATCAGAAACTGGTCAGTATGTGGTAAGACTGACGCAGTTTGAAAGAACACGTAAATTTGGGCCTTTACATGACAAAATAATTTATGACCGCATGGTGTAAGAATCAATAGCATAAAAAGACGAATGCTTAGATAATCAGAGCTCTCCTTCTATAAAACTTGTACAGAAGCAGCAGACTCATACATATGAATCTAAAGGCAATGGCTGCTAGCAACTCA
This sequence comes from Rhinophrynus dorsalis, assembly GCA_037306005.1. Lineage (NCBI taxonomy): Eukaryota > Metazoa > Chordata > Amphibia > Anura > Rhinophrynidae > Rhinophrynus > Rhinophrynus dorsalis. The sequence continues at coordinate 234,628,718 of CM074718.1, read as the reverse complement.
GAGAGTGAAACTGTGCATTATACCACAAAAATAGCAAATGCCAAGAATAGAAATTAAACAAAATATAGAATCACAGACAGGAAAGGGAACCTTAAGATGCCAATACTGTGGAACTGGGGGAGAGAGCAATGTCCAGAATTTGAACAAACCTACAGTAATTGTGGAAAAAAAAATCATTTTGCCAGAGTTTGCAAGCAGAGAGCAAACATTAATAAAATCTCTGTTGTAGACGGACCAGAGTCAGATACATCAGATTAAACAGTGCTCACCATCATTCATGAAGTGGGAACTATAAATGCAACAGGAACGCAATGGCATGTACCACTAACACGGAACATTAAAAAGACAAATTAGAAAGGCAATTCTCTCTCTCAGATAGACTGTGGGGCCACATGCAACCTCATGACATACAAAAATTATTACAAAATAGCTCACGGTGAAACTCCACCTTTACAGAAAAGCAATATGAAATCAAAATGGTATAATGACTCCTATATGCTTCCATTAGGGCAAAGAACAGGCTGCATTTTCAAGTTTTACAAAGAACTCACAAGCCACTCCTCTCAGCAGACCCATGTGCAAATGTGGGGTTGCTTACTATGAACATTGGCAGTCCTGTCTACAAAACAATGCAGGAATGTTCTACAGATATAACACCACTAACACATTCAATGATAATGACCAGTTATGATGATCTTTTTCAAGGATTGGGCTGCCTGCCAGGTGAATACTACTTGAAAGTGAATCCCTTTATCACACCAGCCCAACATCCACCACTGAAAGAAAAACTGAAAGACAAAATAGACAACCTAGAAAAAAAAGTGCTAAAGAAAGCCATAGAACCAACTGAATGGATTAGCAGCATGGTTGTGAAGTAACCAGGCAAGCTTCAGGTCTGCATTGATACTAAGGACTGAAATAAATCAGTTAAATACTCACTTTATCCAGTGCCCACTACAGAAGACATTCTACGAAGCCTGAGAAGGCAAATGTATTCTCAGTCCTAAATGCCAAAGATGGTTTCTGGCAGATATACTTAACACACAGAGCAGCTATCTCACAGCATTCTGGACCATCATTGATTGATATTGATGTCTGTGCATGCTATTTGATATTGCCACTGCTCCAGAGGATTACCAACACAGACAGCATGAAGCAGTAGAACGTTACCAGAACTGGAGGTTATTGCAGATTATATTCTGGTGTTTGGCTGTGGAAACACCATAGAAGAGGTCACAATTGATCATGATAGCAATCTATCTGGACTATTAGGAAGAGCAAGAGAGCTTAATCTAAAGCTAAATGAAAAGAAACTGGTACTGAAACTGTCTGTTGCTCCATATGTTGGACACTTACGGCAGAGGGCTTGTGCTCAGACCCTGAAAAAGTAAGAGCCATCCTAGAGATGTCTAAACCAAACAATGTTCAAGTTGTTCAGAAGCTACTGGGTTTTTTAAACTATCTTACAAAGTTCTACCTCTCTTGTTGGATGTGTGACTGACAAATATAACATCTGCGAGTGGCAGTGACAACATTGCAAAGCCATCAGGCAAATAATAACACAGCACAACACATCCAGTCTTGAGATATTATGTCAAGGAAGATGCTAGTGAAAAAGGGCTAGGTGCAACTTTACTACAGCAAGCTCAGCCAGAGGCTTTTGCATCATGGGCACAATCACCATCTGTGATTGAAAAAAGAATGCCTTTCTGTAGTATTTGGCTGTGCAAAATGTGATCATTATATACATGGCAAAGAAAAGTGATTTCTGTTGAATGTTTTTACAAGCCACTAGAAAGTTTTTTTTTTTAAAAACTTTACTTGCAGCCCCGAAGAGACTACAGAGAATGATGGTTTGGCTGCAGAAATACAATTTCAAGCTGACTTACAAGAAAGGATCAGAGATGTACCTTGCTGGTTTCTTGTCTAGAGCAGGTCTGCCTCAAACACAGTTTACGCATTAAAAATATGCATAAAAAATTTGAGTGGCTTCTGAGGACGAACAAACAGCACATTGGTCTGTTCTTCGGTTAGTGACCACTCAGAAGCATCATGTTTTAGCTCTCTAGTGCCATTACAGAGGAGATATTTCCACGTACATTTTAGACTAATCCTGACCAAAAGGGCTGTCCAGTTCCAAAATGACGGTCAAGTCCCCTCTGAACGGAAACACCAACTAACTCCAGATGTACATTTCAGCCTTGTTGGGCCTCATCAGTGAGGTGTAGCTGGATTTCTTAGGCACTGAGAGCAAGGGGCATTCCAAATATGCATACAAAATGTGAGAGGCTTCTGAGGAGGAACAAACAACATAATGGCCTATTCTTTATCTAGTCAGCGCTCAGAAGCATCATGTTTTAGCTCTCTACTTCCCTTACAGATAAGACATTTCCACATACATATTAGACTAATTCCACCAAAAGGACGGTTCAGTTCCAAAATAACAGGCAAGTCCCCTCTGCACAGGGACACCTACTAACCCCAGATGTACGTTTTGGCCTTGTTGGGCCTCGTCAGTGAGGTGCAGATGGATTCCCTAGGCTCTGAGAGCAAGGGGTCCATGTATGTATATCCAAACAGCAGAGACTTTCAATGTCAGATCAAAAGCTCTCACAAATACAAAAACATTCACAACAAGATGAGGCACTACAAGCAGTTCTTAATGCATGGTCAGATTAGAAGGAGGACACACCTATCAGTATCAAAGAACATTGGGCCTATAGATATGAAAAAGCCTCCAGAATTGAATTTTGTACAAAGGTCCCAGGTTAATCAAAGACTGTACACCCTGAGGTACATGCTAATCTTCTAAGACTAGAAGCATACAATTGCAAGGCCAGAGATGTGATATGTTGGTCACAAATTAATTCAGAGATAAAATACTCTATACGTGATTGCAGCACCTGCAAAGAATACCACTGTAACCAGACAAAATAATCTAAAATCCTGATCCTGCTATGGAGCACACCTGGCATTGGCCTGTTCTTTTTAACAGGACAGGACTACCTCTTTATAGTGGACTAATACTCTAACTTAGTAGTCACAGATACAACCACAAAGACTAATAGAATGCTGCAAGGCACAGTTCAATCACCATGGAATTTCAGATTCTGTTATAACAGTTAATGGGCCAAAACTCATTATTGCAGAACTAGTTGAACAGCCACTGCCTCCCGGTTGCAGGGCAGTCACACGCAGTAGAGACTGCCCACGTCACGCATGATACAGAGCTCTGTATCAGCTGTGGCGCGGGCAGTCTCTACTGCGCATGACTGCAGCACGTGCAGCAGTGTCTACTGCGCATGTTGCGGCATTACACACGATTTAGCGAATTATTATATAGGATGTTCATAATTTGCCAGGGAATGGCAGTTTGAACATACCATCACATCCCCATATCACAGCCAGGGCAATGGGAAAACAAAATCAGCAGTAACAATAGCAAAAAAACTGATAAAGACCATTGGAAAGCCATACTGGAGAAATACACCAACACAGGGCAATAACAGTAGCACAGAACAAAGGCTAATGTCTAGAATAACAATGACAATGCTTCCAATGGCAAAAAGACTGTTGCCTCCTAAAATAATAGAGGCTATGGCTGGTCTGAGCTGTTGCAAAGCCAAAGCATACTATTAAGATGACAAGGAACTTCATAAACTAGATATTAGACAAACAGTAAGCATGCAACCAAAACCATCATCAACAAATGGGAGTTGGAGGAGTGATACTTGTTTGCAGAACGTAGCTCCTTACTCTTACATTGTGGAAGCAGATGAACACCTGTACAAGAGGAAATGGAGATTCCTCAGAGCAGCTAATGAAATGGGAGAATATCATAGCACAGGGAAATTGCAACTACAAATGACTTCCAGTAGAAATGAACCTCTAGGTGCAGTAACACCTGAAGAAGAACAAGACTCTGAAGCGGTGAGTGACAAAAATACACCTGGGAAACACCAGACTGAAAAGAGCAAAGGCACATGTCGTTCTGTATTTTTATTTTTTTTAGAAACGGGGGAGGAGGGCATGATCAGGATGTACGTACTGCAGTCATCTTTTGACAGCTTGTATTAACAGTTTGTATACACTGATATTCTAAGATTACTGAAAAAAATTAATTCAAAGCCTAAGCCCTGATCTGAAAAACACTGCCTATTTGAGTGCACAGTTTTGCACTGAAGTTTGAACAATGTTAGACTTTATTTAAAATTAAATTAGCACACCCACTCCACTGGAGACAGCAGTGGAGTCTGTAGCACACCCACTCCACTGGAGACAGCAGTGGAGTCTGTAGCACACCCACTCCACTGGAGACAGCAGTGGAGTCTGGAACACTGAAGTCTGACCAGTAAATATGAGTAGACTTTTTAAAAAATTAAATGAACACAGCCAGGAATAATAGGCTTTTTAGCTGAAAAAAGCAGTATACTCTGAATGGAACAAAACCCATACAAACTGCCTTTTTGAGTGAGCATTTATACACTGTAGCTTGAACAGTTACTATGATTAGATAAAAAAAAATTATATTAAAGGGGAACTACCACCCCGCAAAAACTGTATGTTAATTAAGTCTTCATCTGGCGGCTAGCTGCTTAGTAGCCAAAAATATTACCTGGTTTACAAGATTTACTACTTACTCTGAGGCGGACAGTAGCAGGAAGCACGGACATCTTGCCATAGTGACGTCCGTGTGCCTGCGCTGTCAGTCCCTTTTGGAGCCGGCCGAATCCAAATTTACGATCCTAATTTAGGTTAGTAAATTTGTATCCTCTAGAAACAAAGGGTGATTTTGTTAAAAAAAGTTAAATTCTTTATTTAAACAATTCTTATAAAACACAAAAATGGTTAAATTGTAAGTAATTTGTATTATTCCTTGGGACAAGAAGTGTTCCGTACTCTAATTTTCTGTGTAAGCCAACCAGGCAATTAATATTTTTTTGTAAGCTGACCAGGCAATAAATATCATAGCCTGCTATCCCAGAGCAGTGTTGTCTTCAAGCATATATATAAATGATAATGCTCAGATGAAGTATTGCTTGATGAAAAGTTTGGAGGCAATACTTAGCTCATTATTACATAAGACACTGTAATCAGCAGCAGCACATTACTGGCATTCTGTTCATGCAAGCTGATACATTATAGTTACAAATGAACCAGCACAATTCTCGAGAGACTAATGAGCCATTCATTGTTAAACTAGAGTGCTTGTTTCAAGTCCACTAGTCTACTTTAGACTTTTAAAGTTCTGCCCAGATCACATTACAGTTGTTGTGTGTGGATGATAAGCTGTAATGCACTGGCCTAAGCATTGTTAATAATCCTGGGATTCCTTTCATATACACCAAGCTGCATTTGACCTCGAGCTCTAGTCATACGCTGTCTTTTGAGACAAAATGCCCTCTGTATGACAACACTTCCAGCAAGGATAGAAAATTACACAGGATATTTTCAAGTGACATTACTATTATTCAAGATAAACCAGAATGCCCCGGCTACAGCATTAATAGTAATTGCATAATTCCTTTGGCTACCAGCCGCATTTCTACCAGTAACAGTCTAGCTGCAAGTTAGTAACATTAAGCCTATCCAGACAGTTTTTGATGATTACAGTGCCCAACAACACAAATAGCAAGTCACATTAGACATTAAGACAAAACAGTTTCCAAGCATCTTCTCTTATATGGTAGCCGGACATGTCTGATGAACTGTACGTATCACAAAAGATCTCATTTATTTAGATGCATATTCTGAAAAATTAAGGGGTTAATATTTTTATGGAATAGAAACCCAGCAGTTGCAATCAGGATTTACTGCAACTGACAATTTGCCGCTGCAGTTACAACGTGCCTGTTTTATTATGTGTAATCCAATTAAAATAGTAATGGATAATCACTTATGATCAGGCGCTGCAGAATGTTATCAATTTAATTCAAGGTGCTTTTATATCATACAAGAGATTAATTATATGCAGAGGCGGATCTAATTAATCCAACACCACAGATGAGCTCCTATTACATAGAGGAATCTCCTATGGCAGCTACAAGCCAAGTATGGGACATTTCTTGTCCCAAGGAGTAATACAGAGTGACACAATTTACTTACAATTTAACACTTCATGTGTTTTTAAGAATAGTTTAAAAAATAATTTAACACAATCTGTCCTCTTTTGTAGAGGACCCAAAATCACGATCCTAAATTAGGGGCATTTCTGGAGTGTAAACGTGGTACCTTTTTCTTTCCCCGTCTATGGGGAGAGTTTTTTTGCGATTCTGTGCTAACCTGCATACTTAATTAGCTAACCTAATTCAAGTACTATGGCATCCCTCCAGCTCCAAAGTAATCAGATGAAATGTGCTTTATTTCATCTAAGGAAGCACTGCACTGCAGAGAGATAAGCTGCTGATAACATGTCACACTGCTTCTCTTCTGGCTACTATTGCAATTAAGGAAAATATGCTGCATTCAGATTATATAAGTTTAACCCTTTGGGTGCCAGAGGGGTACATTTTGCAATGTGTTGCATGCCCCTCTGGCACTCAAAGGGTTAAGGGTCCATACCCTTGTAAATCAGGATTGGTTAGACTATTAAACACATCACATATAAAATAGATTTACAGGCTGTTGCAATGATCAGTCACCTCCATAATCAAGATAACTGTTCCTCCACTTTTGCCAGAATTGTACTGCCTATTCTATGTATCAATCATAGAATTTTCCATTCATTCATGCCCTCCTCTGTAAGGGCGTGAACGAATGGAAAATTAACTAATCAATTACATAAATTATTATATGTCTTTTTGGTAAAAATGTTATATATAGATATACAGTATACAATTTTTTTACACTCCAAAAGTATAACCTTGCTTTTATCTATGATAATCCTCAGCTGCCAGTTTTCTGCCCATTAACTAAGTTTATTCAAATCTTTCTGCTGAGAAAAGCATCCTTCTCTGTATGTAATTCCTTACACAGTTTAGTGTCAGCATCAAAGACTTAGACAATACTTTCAATACCCACCTCAATAGCATTAGTAAACAAATTTAAAGGGATAGTAATACAAAAAAGATATATTTTGTAGTGTTTGTCCCCCTGAGTAAAAAAAAAAGGGCACTCACACTGATGAAAGGTGTTTTATTCAAAAGTTCTTGCAGCTCAAAGTTGAATTTTTTAGGTGCAATATCACAGTGGCATTAAATTGTACAGAGGCACTGTTGCTACACTATCCTATGGATATGTATGGTCTACGGACCAGATCTGTCCATAGGATGGTGTAACAACAGCGCCACTGTACAGTTTCAGGCCACTGTGATATCGCACCTAAAAAATTCAACTTTGAACTGTAATAACTTTTGAATACAACACCTTTCATCAGTGCTAGTACCCTTTTTTTACTCAGGAGGACAAACACTACAATATATATCTTTTTTTTACATATTAAAGTGTTAGTAATGTCCAAGTACACATATGTTGCATTGTGTAGAGCTTAAAAAGTTGACTTGAATGCAAAAAACGTATCTCTCAAACCGCTATGGTTTGAGAGGTACATGAATTCAAAGTTTGATGTTTCCTGCTGTCAGCTGTAAAGCTGTCAGCAGGAGATCCATGTGGGCCAACACGGAGGCTCTGCAGCAGAGCCGCAATCCCGTTACTTAAAACGAATGACTGCACTGGAATGGTCTAAAAAGTGTTGCAAATCCTGAAGAAAATGCCGCACAATGTTGTTAAGGAACTAAAACCAGCATTTATTCATTGAGAAAAGACGGACACCACTTTAACACTCCTAGTCTCATGCGTTTTGCACTACAGGTGCTTAATCATAGGCATATAGACATTGAGTTGTTCTTCTTTATAAAGGAAATGACATCACATTTCCTAAGGTGTTTCACCTCTGTTAATTATTTCAAAACTTACCCTTAAATTAACCCCTCCTGTGTGATGAAGGTAAAGTCCGCACTTCAATGCAGTCAATATCCCCCAGCACACCAGAAGTCAACTAGAGTATATACTTCAACAACTTACGTGTCTAAAAACACAACATTAACTCACTTGACATCACATATTTCAAAATGAATTTGTACAAAAAGTTAAAAACATCAAGGACAATATCGAGGCATCAGTTATTCATGTATGTTCATTAGTGTTGAGCGAGCGTGCTCGGCCGATGCTCGGATCGGCTCGAGCATCGCTCTGCTCGGCACATGGCGGTACTCGTCGAGTACCGCCATGTGCTCGCCCGCCATGTTCGGGTGGCGGGGATCTGTGCCGGAAGAGGCACAGATCTGAAGACGCTCCGCTGGACCACCAGGGACTGGAGGTACGGGGGCATTGCGGAGATGAAGGGGCATAGCGGAGATGAAGGGGGACATTGTGGAAGAGGGGCATAGCGGAGATGAAGGGGGCATAGCGGAGATGAAGGGGGACATTGCGTAGATGAAGGGGGCATTCGGAGATGAAGGGGGCATAGCGGAGATGAAGGGGGGCATTGACCAGGCACCCTCCCCTCATCAGAGCAGGGGGTGCCTGGTGTAATGCTCGTGTCGCCCCATTCATTTCAATGGGGCTCGGGTGCTCGGCCGAGCACTCGAGCCTCAGGGGGTGCTCGGTCAGAGCACCCGAGCATCGGGGTGCTCGCTCAACACTAATGTTCATATCAATCTTAATAATTACCTTTAAAATCTTAATATGATTCATAGATTTTAAAGGAAATTATTAAGATTCTTCAAGAGGAAACATCAACAGGATTCCTGGACATAGAAAAGAGGTAGAAGAGTCAGAGTGAAGCGAACACAGTTTTGTGAAACAAAGTAGCTGGGAGATAGATAAGCAATTTCCTTATTTTATTCCTGTAAGTTTATAAATAAATACATTGCTTTTAGATGGGTTTCTTCTGTGTTTGCGCCCATGAGTTTTAGATTTATGTTTGCATGTGTGGATGAGGCCATATGCAAAGTGCAGCAACAAGTAGTACCCAAGAAAGTGAAATAGGAGATTCTAGGTCCTGAAACCATATTCAACATCATCTGTGCATCTATCAACTCACCATTTCATACTTTGATCGATATATTTGTTTGTCCTTTACAAAGAAAAGAAAGAGAGATAAGGGAGTTGAAATCCCGCATTCATATTCATCATCATCCATTCATCTATTCATCCACTCATCATCTCATACTTTCATCGATATATCCTTTCCTTCAGGCATTTCATCTATTCCAGATAAGTGAACTCAATCAAACTCAGTTCTTGTATCTAACAACTGCAATAACTGTAATACTGAAAACAGGACAGTATTCCATTATGCATACTAATTTGTTGCAGTCTTATTTACTGCCATATTAAATACTAGCCCTTCGTGTTTTTGTTTTATATATATCTCCATACATTTAATTTGCGTAGACATATAGTGAGTCCTAGTTTCTATAGCCACTACAGATCTTGATTAGGATTTGCTAGTTCGTCTTGTTTCATTTTGGTGATAGATACAGCCTAGAATCTTGTTTTGGTTGCAGTTTTTGGGGCACTTCTTAGTGCAACTTTTTAGTACCCCCTACACACCTACCCAACCACATTAAACTTTCTATAGCTTTAAAGCACACAAGTTTGTGAATTATTAAGTGATATATTTCATGTAATATTTTGTAGACATTTTTGTGAAAGAGACACAGTTTGCTGCTTTTTCCTCTGAAATCCCCACGAATAGAAAATACATAAGATGTCTGCCTTGTTTGTGTCTGCCAATGAATGTACTGCAATACTACCACTGCTGAGTGCTGAAGTACAGAAATCTACAGTAGAAAGCAAAAGTTATTAGCAGGCTTTTTCCTACAGCACCACAAGCCTTGAAACAATTGTTAGCAGACTGAGTCCCTTTCTGTTTACTCATGACTCTAACCACCTGCTTGTTCAATCCTTTAAACGTTCTTTAAAATGTCTGTTTTCAACAAAAGAATACAGCATCATGTCATCACCTAACATTTTTGTAAGTTTGCAATTCCACTGGAATACTTTTGTATTAGATATTTTTATTATTTCTAAAAATTTAGTAAGGGTGGGTTGGATGCACATATAAGAAGAACTGTGTAGCTCAATTATTTTAAAAATATGACGAATTATGGCGGTGATGGGCTTGAGGGTATGTTTGGGGAGTCTTTGACTCACCTCAAACTAACTCAGTCATTCTTCTCTGTGCTTTGCATCTGTACAATAGCAGCAGTAAGAAACATAGTTGTTACTGAGGAAAATGCTATTCCACTCCCTGAGACATATGTAACACTACCTGTGGTTGTGAATCAGGTGGGATCTCAGTTAGGGTGTGTCTAGATTCTTCCTCTGTGCTCAAATGTCTTTCACTGAGACAACAGAGAGGAACCTGTTTAGCTTTTGGATGATTAGTAAAATATCTCTGTGCTGGAGATGTCATAGAATGAAGGGTCCTTGAGCTACGACTACTACCACTACTACTATGTGCCAAATGTTGCAATAGTAATAGGTGTCAGTGGTGCTGTATCTTGAACATTGGGAGCACTCATAGCTATGGTTGTGGATACTGACTTGTGTTGCTGCTTTGTCAAAAATAGGTAGTATGACTGTGTGGGGGTCTGTATCTGGAAACTGTGACAGTGATGAACGAGATGATGTGCCAAACATAATGATGGTAGACTTTTTTTACTGTAAAGTACATGGCTAGAGCTGTTAGCATATTTAGTGATGTTTTTGTGTCTAAAAGTAATGTATGATATATGTCTTTGTCTCTGTCACTGTTACTCGTAGTATGTGCTCAGCTGTAAGAAATTTCTCCTCCTGCCTGTCTCTGTCACCTATCCGTCAAAAGTATTTGATTTATTTTTTCAAACTGTCCCTGTCACTATGTGCCACTTTCTGCAAATCACACCGACCCTTCCAGAAACCACCCAGAATACCGGCTAGCACCAATACTCTTTAAATCAAGCAATTCCAGCTCCCCCTCATTGTCTGTCTTCCTTTACCTGCTGGTAGCTATTGTTAACATTTCAGTAGCTTTTTCTTTCTCTCCCAAGGACTGCAGCATTCATTTTTACAGTATGGTACACAGTATACGTGTTAGCTTCAAAATCAACAGCTTGTAATAAAGGATAAATTGAACAGCAGCTGGTGAAACACCATCACAACACAGTAAATGCATGTCCATCTTTTTCTTGTGACTTATGTCACCTTCCTGTCTGACTCTGAGTCTTATCAGTCAAAAAAGTGTTTTTTGTTTTATATTTGTATGCTCTTTTCTCCCTTCACACCAATATCCAGAGATTATCTGGATTATCATTTCAAGCAACTACAGCTAACTGTCTTTGTCTGTCTGCCTATACTAGCTATCATAAAACATTTAGCTGCTTTCTCTCTCCCAAGCACAGACTGAGAAAACACAGTAACTTGACAGCCTCCCTGTTCTTCAGGAAATACATTGAGGAGACTCTCCACATGGGAGGGGACATATTGTTATTGATCATGCTGATTGCACAGACTCTGGCATGGTCATTCTACACCTCTGAAACTAGTATACTAAGGTACATATGCTAAATATCCTCCCCTTTATGCCACTTGCACTGTGAGATTTACAAGATGGTCTTTTCCTCTACTCTTTGCTTACACCAATGTACCTAAGCAGGAATTAGTGTTCAGTATTTCCCTGTGCATGCTATGGAGCTGGTGTGTTCAGTTTTATATCATTAAAGGGGAACAGTCACCTAAAAAAAAAATTTGAGCAAGGGTTTTAACCCAAAAAGCAATGTTAGCTCTGTTGTTTTTTTTTTTTTTTTGTTTGTTTTTTTTACTTGCCTAACAGTGGAGATATTAAGTCTTCTAAATGGGCACTTCCGCCTTGTGCGGCACACAGTATGTGCGGCACGGTGGAGCAGGACTTGCCACCTCCCTCCCAGCTGTCCTAGGGAGTGCGTTCATGCTTCCTTTCATAGCTGTGTATCTGTTGTGTAGCGTTACAGCAAGCTCTGTTTACCATGTTACTGAGGTTAATGGTTACAAGATTTGTCTCACTGTCCTACTGGTAACCACAAAACCACACAAATGATCATAGGTGGGAACTCTCCGGATTTGCCCCGGAGACTTCGGTTTGTGTAGCTAATTTCTGGGTCTCTGGGGCAGATTCTGATCCTCCAGGTGATGGGAGATCTGTGCATTTCTGGTGTGTTCCTCCCACTCCCCAGCTGTTTTGCCTCCTTCTCCAACCTATCACTACATTTTTATTTTGGTTTTGTTAGTCCTGCCCCCCACTCCAATTAAGCCTTGCCCCTTTTTGCTGTCATTGGCGTCTTTCATCGGCCTCGCTGGCGCTACAGGACTCCCTTCTCCAGGGAGTCCATAACCAGAAGTTCCCAGGTATGCAAATGATGCACCCTATCTTACCCACTACTAGACACAAAACCACACATTAGAGCCCCCCTTACATGCCCCACTGGCAGCCATAGTATCACATATAATGTGTCCCACTGCTAACAATATTATGATTCATAAACAACCCAGTTCTGAATCAGTGTCCCACTGGTAGGTATTGTATGATCCATAGCCACTTCAATCTTGTGCCAGTGCCACAAACACCTCAGTCTTGTACCAATTTCCCCAGTTATCAGTTGGTTTAGGCATAAACACCACAGACACCACAGCTGGTTTACGTAAAGTTAATATATAAATGAATATGGGAACTTGAGCCACTCAATTCCCTAAAGAAACAAAATGAAAGAAAATAATACCCTTAAACCGGCATCCACACCCAGGAAAGTGTATAAAATTACACATGCTGACATGGAGAAAAACAATGGAAGAGATCCTGGGGACCCTTTCTTTGAATTTTTTTTTTTATTTTAAGTAATATGGAGGCTCCAGGCTAAATGCAGTATCTAAAAGTACATTGCAAAAAACTTTCAGGTAAAACAAAAAGCCTTTTCATTGCACTCATATTTTGCCTGGGATATGTTTTATTCTACATGAAGGACAGTTGACGTGCTTCTAAACAATGAAGGATGTTCTTTTTCTGCCTACCATGAAGACCAGACAGTGAGAAAAAAATGAATTCAATTAAATCAAATAAAACTGTTTGTAAAACAGTATTTCGTTTGCACTGTTAAAAAACTTACCAAAAGCATGTGCATGAGTATAACAGTTACAAACTTTATTTTTCCATTTCATTTTACAGTTAGAATTTTTTTAACACTTTCAGTGCATTGGATACCTATATGGCACTCAGTGGGTAAACCCTGTGAGTGTCAGAAGGGTAAGCAGAGCATTGTGAACATGACTGGTAACTTCATCCTCTTGTGCCCCCAGAGAGGGCTCATGTGCTGTGACCAGGGTTATGTAAGTGATATCATTTGCATCATAGAGGGGATGGGGCTTAATAGGGTGGGCATGGCTTATCGTCACTGAGTCATAAACATACCTGGGAACTTTCAAGATGAGCTGACCCTGAGATCTTTGAAATATTAACCCTTAAAGCTTCCTATAATGTAGATTTTATGCGATATGTGCCTGCTTGCTCTAACACAGAGGTGCTCCGGTCAGTGTGCGAGGGACCATTAACATGCTACAGTTTGGATAACTCACTGCCTGAACACAAACAAGACAAGCAGGACATCTCCCACTGTCTTCCTGGTACTAATGGCATCAGTTTAGAGGCTAAGGAAACATTTAATTGGGGAAATTCATATAGTAGGTGACACAGACCTCTCTCACCCTGAGAATTTGGCCCTTCACCCTGAGACCCTGAGATTGGGTCAAAACCCTGAGACTCAGGGTCAAACCCTGAGAGTTCCCAGGTATGGTCATAAAGTGGGTGTGAAGTGGGTGGGAAGTATTCAGAACAGGGTGGGAAGAAGGCAAAGTGGGCAGGAAGTGGGAGGAACAGGGTGAGAGGGAGGTAAAGTGGGAGGAGTTTCAGAGGAAACTCACCACTGCCAGAGAATCAGTCTCTGCCCAGGGAGACCTGGCAATTAACTCTAAAAAACAGAGTCGCCGGGGCAGATCCGGAGAGTTCCCAGGTATGATTGTGAAGCAATAAATGAGTTAAGTGATTAATGTTGAAGTAATACGGTCGCAAGACAACTGCAACATAGGGGAGAAATTCAGATTCTCACTGATTTAGATGAGGCTAACAATCTGAATGCTAGCACAAAGCAATGCATTGAAGACCTCTCTACTGCTCATGATATTAATATGTATGTTGTTATTTGATCATTAAAAAATACAAATATGCATATTTTGCATTGTTTGTGAGAGTGCATGTGCGTAGGCTTTTATGTAGAAAGGAAAAGAGGTCTGTTTGTGGAGCAGGGCTACTGCACCCTAGAGGAAAACCCCCAATAACTTCCCATTAATGTAAGTGGGTTATTTAACCCCTTACATGCTAGAGATGGCTTAAAAACATTGCATTCCAAGGGTTAAGAACACATTTTAAACCAGTGGGAGTTTTGTGAATGTTTATTTTTCCCCTATGGTGCAGCTGGTTTACTCCTAAATTGCCCCTACATTATGCATACAGCCCCTATTTATAAAAGCAAGTTAGAGTTATTCTGGAGTAAATCAAATGCACCATGGGATATTTGAAAATATACTTTTTAACCTCTTCAGTGATGGAGAGGTCTCCAGTGCATTGCTTTGCATTAATTGTTATTTGTCCCCTGTGGTGCAGTTGGTTTACTCCAGAATAACTCCAGTTTGCTTTTATAAATATGGGCATACTTAGTCACAATCTAAGGCAGCTGGGATATATTCACCTGTTTTTTTCTACTGTATGTACTGTTCAACAAAATCAAATTTATGCAAGGGTCCAGAACAGGGATGAGGAACATTTTCCTTCCCACTGTTGCCTGTGGCGTGCCTCCAAGCATTTCTAAAGACCAAAGAGAGACATTTTTCTTTTACATGGTGTTGCTGGAGGAGTGACTGGTGGGCAGGGAGTTACCAAGACTTTTCTAGAACATAACTCCCAACATTTCAGATGCCAAAAAAGGACACTTTTTTTGTTTTAGGTCAGCGGTCCCCAACCCATGCCCCCAGGGCCCATTAACATGCCAGGATTGTAGGATTTCCTTGTTAGAACACAAGTAAGTTAATCAAATTGTCTGAACCTCTGCTCAACATAGCTGTGCTCTAGCAGGGAAATTCACATGCCCTGACCTATTAGTGGGCCTTGAAGGAACCGTTGTTTTAGGTAGTGTTTTTGTGACGGGTGGGCGGAGCATTACCAAGATTTTTTGAATTTATTTCATAACCTACTGACACCTTTTTGTGTAACTAAATAAATAATGTAGTATTTTATTACACCGAGTATTCAATTAACACATACTGAAGTACAAACAAACATTGTGCGCTTTATTGTTGTTGAGCAATGGGATACATTTATATTCACACCGCACAGTCTGACCTCCTAAAAGAGGTTGTCAAAGAAGGCATGTCCCTCTTAAAGAGGGACAATTGGGAGGTATGTCCTAGGATATTTACTGACCCAATGACACCTTTTGTGCAACTGATTTAGAGCAAGACCAAAATATTTTATTCATACAGACTAATTTATAAATACATATACCAATGTTTATAAAAACATTAATGTGAGATTTATTGCTGTGGAGAAATATGATACACTTATATACACACCACACAATCTGATTTCCTAAAAAGAGGGACATCAGGGTGGGAAAGAGGGACAGACGGATTTAGGTAAAAAAGAGCCAAACTTGAATATGTTATAACTCCCATCATCGGATAGGAGTGCAATTTTTCTGGTAGAAGCTGGAGGACCTCATATTGCCTACAAAAAATGAAAAATAAACTAACTAAAAACAAACAAAGAAACTCTGCAGATATTCATTTTAGATTTGTTTTGTACAATTCCAACTTAAATTAAAGATTTAATAAGCTGTAGTGCAACCACTGATGTAATATACTGAATATCGGAACTGTTCTAAATAACTAATGTGTTAGGGAGAGATTCTCAAAAGATAAGGTACATTTAAAAGTATTTTATCTTTAGTGACCTATTAACAAGAATATAAAGAATTATTTTTTCCTAGTTAATGCCATGAAAGACAAGTTTAGAGAAATGGCTTTTAAAGTTGGAGTGGTCAAACTTAACAGGAAAACAAATCACATGTCAGTAACACATTACTCTGCACTTCCTGTCTAGCCCATACTTTCAACACTCCTCCTGACAATGAACCTGGATATTAAATCCTCTTTATGATCTACTAGTTGAAGAGCCCTTACACGGGCCACAGTGCCACTGCCAGCCAGTCGCGAGGCAGTCAATCGCAGTAGAGACTGCCTACTCCGCGGCTGATACCGAGCTGGACGCTCCTTCAGAGTGTCCAGCTCTGTATCAGCCGCGGCACGGGCAGTCTCTACTGCACATGACTGCAGCACGCGCAGCAGCCTCTACTGCACGTGACTGCGTCGTTACACACGTTTTAGCAAATTATTATATAGGATAATATCTGTTGATTAATCTCACATCTTTTGTGATACATACCTCCCAAGTGTCCCTCTTTAGGAGGGACAGTCCCTCTTTGGGACCCAAATCCCTCTGTCCCTCTTTCCCACCCTCATGTCCCTCTTTTTAGGAGGTCAGACTGTGTGATGTATATATTACTTGCATAATGTTGCTCTACAGCAATAAAACTCACATTAATGTTTGTTTATACATTATTCTGTGTAAATAAAATAGTTTGGTCTTGTTAGAAGTTATTTATTAGGTTACACAAAGAGGTGTCAAAAGGTAATGAAATGGCCTAAAAATTATCAGTAATGCCCCACCCACCAGCCACGCCCCCACACTTACCACCTAAAACAAAGGTGTCCCTCTTTGGCCATTTGAAATGTTGGGAGGTATGGTGATACAATCTTTAATTGCATGAACATGGCTTACATTGACAAGGTTTTCAAAATGTATTCTGAGCTACCTAAAAGCACATATGGACATGTTTTTGTCTAACACATGCATTCACACGTTTGTTTAGCTGCTTTTTGTTCCACTTTAATTCAAGACATAACTGTGTATTACAACATACAGGTTCTGTTGCCAGCAATTAGACAATTATGCTTAATAACAGTCGCTGGAATAGATCTTTTATCCATACACCTGTCTAGCATCAATTTACAATACTGTTCACACCAGATTTCCTCCAATTAATGCTGCTTTTGCCAAGGGAAGAACAATGGGATAGAATGTGGACGTTATTTTGCTTTCCTCCTCTTTGCCTTGCTTAGGTCAATGTACTAAGCAAGGTGCAGAGATAATGTTGTATGTTTATGCCATATCCCTGATATGATATGGGGGTGGAATGCAGAGCTTTCTGGCAAGTTCAGTGTTAGCAGAGTCTGCTGGAATTCACTACAGCTCTCTTATACTGTAGTGCATAATACAGAACAATGCAAGTCTGGCTGCACAGGCAAATTCATGCATTTTCTCAGAGAGCTTGAAGCTCTAGCTTACTTTTTTAAAACCCTCTGGTTTTCATTTGGATTTAAATCTATTAATTGTGACACTGCCTAATTAATAACATTAGCAAGTGCCACAAATTAGTAATTTTTCATGATTTGTAAATCAGTTTACACAGGGAGCAAAAACACTTATTTGTGGAGCTTGCATAGTACAGTTATACTATGGAAACAATATAAAAGGTGAATGTACACATTTATCCTGTTATTTCCATTCATACATGTTCATTTTGAAGGTTGTGGTTGTCACTAAGATCTTACTAATCTATGTACAGCCAAAATCTTCCCCATATTGATGTTTGTACAAAGGGGAGGGCAATGTGGAAGTCTGTGAGGTAGTACTTTCTTCTATGCCCTATTCCCGCACATGCTATAATGTGACGTGGGGTTTGCTGGCATTAAAGTCCTATTCTGGTAGCCACTGATATGCACTACAAGAGGGGTTCTCAAACCTGTCCTCAGGCCCCAAATAGTGAAGATTTTGAAGATCTCCTCTCTTGAACACAGGTGAATCAATCAGTGGTCAATCATTCTGAAGATTCTGCCTAAGTCAAGGACATTCACACAGGAATAATTCATTTTTATGCTAGGTGTCCGTATGTGATATTTAAACTTATATCAACCTATTTCATTTTTTTTATGTTCCTTTAGCCCCTTGAATTCCAGAGAGGTATCCAATACATTGCAAATCAATGCTCTCTGGCAATCGAGGGTTTAAAGAGGATACATATAATTTCAAGTTTCATTTATTAACCCTTTGTGTGCCAGAGGGGTATGCAGTCAAAGGGTTAATATGCGGTGTATGATCTGTGGTGTTTTTGAAAGTTCAGTATATTAACATTTTAGCATATTTGAAAACACTAAACTACCCATTTTGTTTGCTGCAATGGGCAAAGTCTTCTGGCTGAGGACCAAATGTAGGAATACCAATTGAGAAGAGAGCCATAGCTGTTATGTTAAGAAATTCATATGTACAAATATTTTCACACACAAACACACACACACAATATACACAAACAATTATGTTCATATAGACACATATTCTGTCATACTAGGACACGCACGAACACACAGTCTCAGGTGTGGATAGAAAGACAGCAGGGGAGCGAGAAAGAGGAAAAACAAATATTCCACCTGACGCTTTGTAATAAACAGAAAAAACTTAGGTCAATTGCAAACTTTTGGCACTGAACAACTTTCTGATGCTCATATGTCCTTGTGTGATGTCAAATTCAAAACCAGAAAAAATTGAACAACCATAAGCAAGATAGTATCCGGTATTAAAACCAATGAAGCTTTATTGCAGTAATCAAATTTAAAAAGGTACAATGTATCTCCATTCTTGGCCATCAAAAGTTTCAAGGAGAGACTTCAATCATGGAGCGGAAAACAGTAGAGGCATCCTAGTGGCATCCCTCCAATCAATGCGTTCCGCACCTGTAACTCTTAATCATGCAGTAAAGTTTCATTGGTTTTAATACCTGATACTATCTTGCCTATGATTTTTTCTGTTTTTGAATTTGTGTGTTATAAGAAGTCTATGGAGAAGCTCTTTTTCTCATACCCAAAGCATACCGGTATCCTGATGTTAATAGAAATTGTTTCACATGTAGTGGAAATATCATAAAAAGAATCTAAAAAGAATTTGAAATCTGTTATAGTACTTTGTTTATTCACTGCTGAGGCCGCTGCTGAATTAATGTTGTCTGTAACCCAGGCCCTCAAACCCAGCCTCATTCAGTGAGAAGCGAAGATACTTGTCATCAGCTGATTTAAAAATGCAGCCCTGTGTCATTCTCAGGGTTTATCTGCTGGTGAAACACTGTTTCTGCAGCCTTTGGTCTGAGAGTGTTACATTTCATTCACTGCTAGTTTGAGATGGTCCACCTCATAAATTCCCAGTCAAATAGTATACAAGACAAACCTGAAGCATATAGAACAAAACACTGCACTTTGACTGAAAGTATATTTTAATTTAATTTAAAGTCTCACAGGGAGTGAACTGTTTAAAAGATACATTCACAGTATTTATAATACTAGTCATTTTCTGCTGCTTACAGAAACATAGAGGCAATGCCAGCTGTCTCTCTGTCCCAGGCCAGTTCAAGTTGGTCAGAAGGCTGGATCCCTGCCACAGGCCACATTTTGTATTACAGTTCCTAGTGAGTTCAGAACTACAACACATCAGCACTGTAATGTTCAAATAATAGACTAAAGTTTACCAATAAGAAAAATACATTTCTTTTAATTTGGTTAATCTTTAAGGAGCAAAGGGGGTATGAGCAATGTACTGCTTTGCAATGCATTACATATCACTCTGGTACTTAAAGGGATAACACCATTCCTTAAAGGAATAGTAATACCTAAAATGTAAAAACATATGTTGTAGGGTTTATCCCCCTTAGTAAAACAAGGGGACTCCCACTGCTGAAAGGTGTTTTATTCAAAAGTTAGTACATTTCAAACTTGAATTTTTTAGGTGGAATATCACAGTGGCCTGAAACAGTACAATGGCGTTGTTGCTACATCATCCTATGGAGATTTATAGTCAACTGACCACATCTGATCTTAGGATGGTGTAGCAACAGCGCCACTGTACAATTTCAGTCCATGGTGAAACTGCACGCAAAAACCTCAAGTTTGAGTTGCATTAACTTTTGAATAAAACACCTTTCAGAAGTGGGAGTATACTTGTTTTACTCAGAGGGATAAACACTACAATGCATATTTTTTAAAATTTTAAGTATTACTATCCCTTTAATGGCTTAGTCATCTCAATACAAACCAGTGTGGTTAGTGTCATTTGAATGGAAACTAACTATGGAAATAAAGTATTTCAAAGAGGATCGAATCTTGTTATTTGGCCCTCATACTGCAGATATATAGCTATATTTATATTTGTAATGTACCAGCAGTTGCCTGTTTTCACTAGTCTCAGCTGAACACTGCCTTTACTTCTTATCTCATGAAAACTGTCAAGAGACTTATACAGGTTCACTGAGAAAACCTAGAAAACATCTGTAATTATGACCCTGCAGATTAGGGGTTGGATTCAGTTGCAGGAGATCAATGTTACCTCACATTTTATCAAATATTTCCCTATCAAAGTCTATGGAGAGACCTGGAGATAAAAGCAGAGATAAAATTAGTTCCTGCAATTGAATCCATCCCCTGATGACATTTCTGTGCAAAAATAAAATACAAAGAAACTGAATTTGTGCAGTGGCTATTTCTTCTACTTATTAAAGCACTATCTACAAAGATTTTTCTGTGACAAGATTTTTGTGTTCTGCGAAAGTCAAGAGGTGACCGGTTTGTAGTGTTTAGAGGTATTTCTGGTCATACAGTACCTTTATATCCAAGTGCAGGCTATGTATAAACTGGGTGCATAGGAATAAGAGCTGACTTACATCTGCTATAGGACTATTTTTAAGGGTTACTCACTTAGATTTTCTTGGTGGAACTGTGTGCCAGAAAAATACTAAGGCGGATGCACATAAGCACTGACACAGGATTAGCAATATTTATGTAAGTGTGGTTTAGTTGCTCTCAGCCCCATTGTACATTCCTTTCATTGCTTGTATGAGACTGATAAGGAAAGTACCAACTATAGTCTACAAGAATGAGGGTTTACTGTCTCCAGTAAGCTTGTAGCATCAACTTAATTTCAGCTACACATATAATCCCAGAAACAGACCTCAAAGCGGCAAAAAAAGATTTGCTCCCACAGTTCCCTGTTTTCAGATTAGGCAATATAAGTGTAATTTCGACCTCCATGCTACCTAGGAAAGCAGATGATTGTGGTTTTCCCTACTTTTGTGGCAGCAAATGTCCTTTCATTTGAGCAAAAAGCTTAATTTGCATATATTATACATGTATAGGTATAGAAAGCAAAATGTAATATGTTCAGATTATATTAAATTATGAAACTCACTCGGAGCAAGATGCTTGTTCCCTACAGTAGAAGGATATAAATAAAATGGCAGACTGAACAAGCAAATAAAGTGTGAGATTTAATGTAGGAGATTCTAAGATTATGCATTTGGGAAATGCAAATAAACATTTAATTTATTAATTTAATTGGAGTCTTCTAGGAGACTCATTTTTGGAAAAGATCTTGAAGTAACTGTAAACTGCAAACTTGGAATTACTGATAAGCGTCAAACTGCAGTAGCAAAAGCAAACAAAACAGTATCCAGTATGAAAGGGTATTTATGCAAGAGTGAACAGCATCATTCTGCCATTAGTTTTGCCAGCGGTTGGTAAGATGTCACATGGAGTGTGGAGCACAGTTTTGTACACCTCTTCTTAAGAATAGAAGTGGGTGAAAACTTGTGTTTTTTTATGGTAGTTTTTGCAAAAAAAAAACCAAAACAAAAACACAATTTGCTTCTTCTTCCAGGAACAATACTGTGCATTGAAAATGCATAAAATGTCTGCCCTTCCGCTATTGCCACTTCATTTCTCTTGACAACTTTGACATTTTACACCTTCGCTTTCTATGACCATGCAAATTTGTATGTGTGATTCTGTGGCTACCAGTGCAGTGGGGGCAAAGCTAAGGGCACCAGTAGTGTGGTTCTATGGCTACCAGTGGGACAATGCTTGTGAGGGGGTGTTAGTATGTGGGGTTCTATAGTTATCAGTGGGGCAGGCTATGGGGCAGTATATGTGGTTCTATGTATACCAGTTGGTGAGTTTGACAAGGCTGGGTTGTCCATGCTTTCAGCACCATTCTCTCTCCCTTCCACTACAGACCTACAATGTGGTATACTGATACTTCCTTTTATACTAAAGTAGCATGCAAGGTTACATATAGAAATCTCCACATATGGGAGGGAATTACATTATTATCATGATTTCTCTTTTGAGACAAACATATTTGCTCATCCCTAGGGATATTCTACAATTTGAAAGAGTGCAGAGAAGAGTAGAACAGGGAATTATGGGAATTAAAGGAAATGAAGTATACAGAATGTCTAGCAAATTTCATGCAAAGACAACAACATTTTTGTAACAAAAAAGTGTACAGTAGTGGAATTATGAGTGGTGCATCCAGTGCATATCACTGTAACCCACTAGTTATTAACGCAAACAGACTACTGTAAGACCTGGTTGTCACTATATATGGGTGTCACTAGGCAAAGCCCCAGATCTATGTAACGTATCAAGTCTTTTCCAGACAGGTCCACGTGCAAGAGCATTTCACTGTCCTACTGTCAGTGATGTGTGGGAGTCATCCTCAGCATACCCCATAAAACTGCTAATGCCATCCTCAAATGGCAGAATTCAAATTGTTAAAAATCAGAAACTGGGATTTTCCTGGTGGTTGGTCCTTGGAATTTGGAGAATTTGTATTTATTCCCAGTGGTGCAGCTGGTTTCCTTTCTTTTGAAAAATACAGCACTAGAGAAGAAGAGAGCCCTAATTCATGACACCAGAAAAGCAGTGCTGAGCCTTTTGATTTATTGCAAGGTCACCTCATGATCATTAACTATTATTATAATAAAATCAATGCATTGGTTTTATTTTATGTATACATTGTTTTTATATGTATAGTTATCTTTGTATGACAGTACATGTACATGGATATGATATGTTTCTTGGGTCTTTAGAGCTATCTCAACAATGCCAATACTGAGAGTAAACTTTTGTTATTGAAGCAGTGAAGGGCCATTCCCCACTTTGTGTTTGAACTCTGTGGTGATTACAGTCCACAGTACTACTAGAGATTCTATACAGTGGAGTTGTAGGAAAGGGCACCTGTTTAAGTGCCCAAATTGTGCCCCCTTTCCTTTTCCCAACCACACCAAACTACCTGCAACTAAAAGTGGTGGGGTCCTTTTTTTTAAACAAGAATAGTCTTGATATTGTGAATGTTAGGTGACTGGCACAATTATCTGACATAAAATAACAATTTTAGGTGCTTTTCTGTGAACTGTCCACACATGTCATACAGTTTCTCTCAGCAGACCCTGTAATTTTAACCCTTTGAGTGCCAGAGGGGTACGCAACGCATTGCAAAGCAATGCACTGCATACCCCTCTGGCACTCAAAGAGTTAAATGATACCAGTGGTGTGTGAATAACCCATGACATGATCAGAATGGAAAAAAATGTTTTTTGTTGAAGTTTTAACAAAGTGAATGGCAAACAATTGTCCACAAGTTTATTATTTTCTGTATTCCTAGCATTTCTGAAACAACGAACTCATGTTTTTTATGTGTAGGTTTTTCCTATAAAAACTATCAAATTAAAAAAAATGTTCTTCCATTTTGCACCATTCTGCATTTCAGAATAAGAAATGCAACTGCACATGCTGTATATATTTTTAAAGTACAAAAAATTACTATAACAGGTACTGGCAATTTACATTTCTTCTCTAAGGTCAGTTTGACATGAAATCACCACAAGATGGTACTAGAGCAAGAAAAAAAAAAGAAAAAAAAATACAAATAAATTCATACTTACACTTTCAAATATACTGAAGTCAGTGAAAATTATGGAAAGCCAAGGTTAGGTAGCTAGAGGCCTCTAGAGCTAAACAATACCCTACTACTATGAGTTGACATAACATAGGGGGTTTTAGGATCACAAAACTGCGTAAACCACAATCTCACAGTTTTCTTCCTTTTTTCATATGATATACTTGCACATAAATGGTTGTAACAGCTACAAACAGGAAAAAAAGTAGACAAGGAATAGTATCCTATATAATAATTCGCTAAAACGTGTGTAACGAAGCAGTCATGCGCAGTAGAGAAGGAGCATCCAGCTCTGTATCAGCCACTGCCCGGGCAGTTTCTACTGTTCATGACTGCCCCGTGACCGGCTGGCAGTGACACTGTGGCCCGTGTAACGGGCTCTTCAACTAGTTATAGAAATAAAACAATCCACTTTATCAAACGCTGGTTCTCTTTCCCTTCTACCTCTAGCCCAGTGGGCACAAGTGTCTCCAGAAGTTAGAGCTAAATAGAGCTTTGTTTTTTACATTTCTATCCATTAAAACATGTTGAAATCTTTGCAAACTGTCACATTTCCCTACTGTATTAATTATTAGCTACTCTTCTAAGAGATATTATACCCATAAGCCATCGGGGGTGCCAAAAGCACACAACTACCCTTACCAAAATTCTTCAAATTTGAATTTCTTGTCCTAAAATATCTATTACAACTAGAAACATGAACAAAATGTAGATATTTTGTAAATAACAGATCACACTGCATCAAATGCAGGAGCACTTGCCTTCCTACCCCTATTCCGGTTTACATAAATATCCCCAGAATGTTGAGCTAATGGAAAAAATAGTTTTTTTTTTGTTTTTTTTTACATTTATACCCCTTCAAATGTACTGAAATATTTGAAAACTATGACATTTTCTAATGTATTCATTAGTTGCTATTTCTTAAAAGAAATGATACCCAGTAGCAACTGCTGACATATGTACCATAAAGGGTGACAGAAGCACAAAACTACACTTAATATAATCTGGGTTTTTTTTTGTTTTTTTTCTTTATTTACTTCAAATTTTAATTGCCTGTACTAACAGTTTATGAAGACAAGGTAGACAACGCATAACATTTATAAAAAGATAACCAACTGCATCAAATGAGGGGGTCACTTGATTTTCTACCCCTATCCATGTGAGCACAATTTTTCCAGAATTTGGAGCGAAAATGTTTAAATTATGGCATTTCCATATGTCTGGGGTATTCCAATGCATCAGAGACATCCCTAGCATTCAAGGGGTTTTAAAATCCCCATTTAAATATATAGAATATTTTAGATATCCCCTGATGTGCAAATGTTTTCCCCAGAACTTCTCCACTTTTCTTTTAAACATGGGGCCCTGTGTTCTGACGAGCATTATATATTGAGGATTTCAAGGAAGCGTACATATATACTACTACATGGATTCTTGATGGTGAACTTGGTTTTCTGAAAATGTACATAAATAGTCATGTTATGAGCATCTATATATATATATTAAAGGCCAGAAGTATGTTTGTCCGATGCATTCATGCAGTAGAGACTGCCCGATGCAGTCATGAGCAGTAGAGACTGCCCAATTCAGTCATGTGCAGTAGACACTGCCCGAACTCTTGGCCCGTGTACACGGGCTTTTACACGAGTATTGTATCAATGACTATTACTTACCTGAATATCTCTTTATATTAACACCCTGTGCTCATAAATATCTGTGGGTGAAAATTTTCACTTTAAACCAAAATAGTCAAAAAATGGCACTTCCCGCTTGTTGAATAATTTCCTGACAAAAGTGCCATTTTCTTGCTTTTTTTGCCTAGCTCATTGCATTGAAATCAATGGGAAGGAAATGTTTTTACCACCGCATGAAAGTTTTCTCTATTTTTCTACAGCAATATAAAAGGCGTCAGACTGTCACAGCATGCCACTCTGTGTTTGTGAGATGGGAAAGCAGCAGGTTTTTGAGCTAGAGAAGATATGCAAATAAGGGGGAATTGAAGCGTAGTTTAGGGAATATATCTATATCTATCTATCTATCTATCTATCTATCTATCTATCTATCTATATATATATAAATAGTATAGAGTGGAATCCATTCCAAAATTTGTTTGGTCTATCTTCTATCAGGTCTTCTTTCTGTGTGGCCTGCTCATTTCCATTTCAGGCACTTAACTCTTTCAGTGATGTCATAGACTTTTGTTATGTATAGAATTAATCGCTTTGGCATTCAGTGTCCATGTTTCACAGCCATACGAAAGGACTGGGAAGTCCTTTTGCTTCAGGCAGAGTGGTAAATTTGCCTTAAAGGAGCAGTAAACTTTTTTTATGAAAATATATTATATAAGAGCTTTAAAGAGCTAAAAAAAGACAATACTACTAAGTTTTCCAAACTCTTGCCACCCCAATTTTATTCGTCATTAGGGATGGGTGAAAATGTTCACCTCAAACTGAAATCATCAAATAATGGCACTTCCTGCTTTGTGAATAATTTCCCACAAAAAGTGCTGATGTTCTGCTTTTTTCACCTAGCTCATTCCATTGAAATCAATGGGAGCATTGAATTTATACACAACACATAACAAATGCTATTTTATTTCCCAAAGGCATAGTATAAATGGGGTATGAGGGTACCTGTGTTGGTGGAACATGAGGAAAGAATCAGTTGAACTGGGAATGTTTTTTGGAGAGGTTTGTTTACTGGGATTGGGGAGCAGTTAATACAAAATAAATCCTAAATACAAATAAAACCCCCCATAAGACATGATATAAAATGGGTCTGAGGAAGGTGCCTGTGTTCATGGGTGGAGTCTGGGGAATGAATCAGTTGAACAGGGAATTTGTTTTGGGGGGGTTTCTTGACTGGTATTTAGGGGACAGTTAATAAAAATAAAGAAATAAATAAAATAAGAAATTTGTATGTAAATGATAGAGACAGGAACCCCATGACATAAGCTGCCACTGTGGTGGACTGATACTTGACTTGATGGCGTATTTTGTAGAGGATGATTTGTTAGATTTCTTGTTAGAGGCCCAAGCCCTGAGGAAACATTGATTTGTAGGATGTAGGCTTGTTAGAAACAAACCCCCCAAAAATATTCTTTTTTACTATGTTTTTATTTTTTTTTATTTTTTTTTTAAAGCACGAGCCCTGAGGAAAACAAATAATGCCCTACTGGCCTAGTGCCAACAGGTGATGTCTGTGGCATGCTAGCTTGCTCCTCATCATCCTACTGCCCTTGCAACTCTGCAGCAGCAGCTGGAATTACAGCAACAGCAAACTCTGCAAATTCTTCAATTTCACTGCTGGTGGTGGTGATGACCATGCCCATTTGTACATCAGTCTCCCATTCCTTCTTTGTTTGAACTAAAAAGGCCATAATGTTTCCTCCACCTCAGCTGCTTCACCATCACCCTCATCATCATCACCACCACCAGTCCCTCCTTGCTGCTGCTGTTCTATTAGAGTTTAACCGGTTGGAGGTGATGACAGATGTGAGAAAGGGCCCTGTACTGTCATATTTGCCATCTCTTGAGATGAAGAAGGCAGACTGGAAGCACTAGCAGTAGGCACATGCAACTGATCTGTGCTCATAGTGTTATTACTCTTGTTAGCCACCGTTTCTACCTTCCTCAGTATCATGTCCCAGAGGGATAATGGTGGGTAAAGGGGAATCAGGGTCAGTGGGGTCAGATGTTGTGGGCTCCCATGCACGGTAGTCTGGCCACTCTGCTTCACTTCCCCTTCCACCTCAGCATTAGCAGGAGGATCTATTACAGTCACACTAGTCCCACCAGCTGCATCACTAACAGCATTAACGTCAACTATAGTCTCAGAGTCTTCATCACTATCACCCCCTCCCTTTCTCCCAACACTCTGAGTCTAGCTTCTGGATCTTAGTAGTAGTGTGACTGCTTGGGAATGGCAAGTGTAACTTAATGAGAGCACGGATTACCCGTCACTCTTAGGGAGATCCTATAACTCTCTAGGGAACTATTTACTCAAAGAGCTGAGAAAAAAAAAAGAGGCCTTCCATTAAGACTTGAGGATTAGGTGCTTTAGACTAAACCAAAAGACAGGGATTTTTACAGTAAGTACAGAAATATTGTGGAATTAAAATGAAAAACAAAATAGAAGTGGTGTAGCACTCTGAATCAAGTTAGACCTTTTAATATATCACATATGTGAAAATATATATTTTTATGATACATTTTTTGTAGTCGAATAATAAATAGCATATCATTTTATATCAAGAGACAGCATTTCCTTTACTATCATTTTTTAATTCCTTCCATTTGCCATTGGATTTAAATTTTGATATTATAGAATTTCCTCTGAATCAAACACATTACTTGAAATGACCTATGCGAGGATGGGTATCTGACATCACTCTTGTGAGTACCATTCTTTTATTATATATTATTGTATATTATCACTGACCATTACAGTGTTTCAATATTGGGCTCCCTGTTTGTTATTTTGTTTTCATGTGTTTGTTGATGAACACATTTAGGTAAAAATAGTGAGTTGGAATGGGTGGGCTTTAGACTTGGAAACAATGCTGCTGCTGATGATGATGATGATGAGGATGATGATGATGATGATGATGATGATGATGAAATGGCGATTGTATATATTTGGCTTGTTTATGTGTTCAGATTCAGACTTAAAAGTTTGTCTCTCAAAGAGTTTATAAGAAAGCATTTTGCCCCTTTTCAGTGGCAGAAAATTAATCCTTTTCAGCTAAATTTTTGGCCATAACATCTTTAGCCCCACTCTGTATTTCATCTGTATCAAAAGAAGGAGGAGTGGGGAGTGGAGGGACATATTCTAAATCAACTTCCTATGTAATAGTAATGTTATCAGCAGCAACAGCTGCTTTCTCCTCCCCAGTGCTTTCATGTTCATACAGGTTTTTAAAAGTCTGACAATTGTTTTACTTTTCTCCTTAAGGGGATTTATAGAACATTGATCACTAGTTTACAGTGGGGTGTTACTGTCAATGTCTAATGCAGCAGTTGGTCTCTCTGCAAATTTTTTGTAGCAATACCTTTCCATCAACAAATCCATGTACTCAACCAACTCATTTCCCTAACATTTTGTAGACATAAGAGTTGATTTTTACAATGCACCACAGAGCTATTATCACCATGTAGAGTAATGTTTTGTCCATCTGAAAACAATGTAGGCTGTATGTCTCTGTCTCACACATCTGATACTGTCAGACTCAGTTGCAGCTCCAGTGAAGGATCTCTGTAACTGTATTTTAACTATTTGCCTGACTGCATGTACAAGAACCTAGTATTAACTGCTGGCCACCATACACCTCCTCCACAGCTGTCTGCTACCCAACTGGCTGCACCTCCACCGGCTGTTACCCAACTGGCTCCACCTCCACCAGCTGTTACCCAGCTGGCTGTACTTTCACCGGCTGTTACCTAACTGGCTGCACCTCCACCGGTCGTTACCCAACTGGCTGCACCTCCACAGGCCGTTACCCAACTGGCTGCTCTACCCCAGTACAGTGGCTGGATGCAACAGGAGGAGAGGTGGATGCATCCCACCACCTACAGGAGATACTACTCTCCAGCAGCAGCACCACCATCACCAGGGAGGCAATGACTGCCAGGGACTGTGTCCACCACCGAATATGTGTCTTTTTCCACCCAGATGGACCTACCCTCCTGGATGGCTTCACAGCATGGCCCCAGGTATGATCCCAGGTGGGGGCCAAGCACATATCAGTGGCCAAGATATGACCCTTGGCCACTCAACTACCAACCCTTGGGCCTGATTGGGGTGCCCCAGCACCCTGTACCAAAGGAAATATTCACTCCACCACCAGGACAGACATCATTGGGCAGCAGTGAGTCACTTGATGTGGTGGGCATATGCCCAGCTCAGGACACAGCATCTCAGGACACAGCAGCAGCTGAAGACACAGCAGCAGCTCAGTCATCGGGCACATCCACCTCCAGCAGTGCATGCCCCACTGGGATGGAGGCGGAGTGCATGGCCCTACAGAGGTGACTACTCCGGTCAAGCCGCTGTACAGACGAGAATATATCAAGGAGCCGGAGGGAATCCCAGATGAACACCTCCAGGATAGAGGCAA
The DNA here is from genome assembly GCA_037306005.1 of Rhinophrynus dorsalis. Taxonomy (NCBI): domain Eukaryota; kingdom Metazoa; phylum Chordata; class Amphibia; order Anura; family Rhinophrynidae; genus Rhinophrynus; species Rhinophrynus dorsalis. The sequence goes on along the minus strand of CM074718.1, from coordinate 234,598,641 downwards.
GGATCTATGCCCTGGAGTCAGAGGTGATAAGGTTCAACACACAACTCCATCAGTACCACACAGGGATTATGGACATGTTTGCACAGGTGCTGGTGGAGTTGAGAGAACAGAACCGCAGGGAGAACCTGCGTGTAGAGAGGGAGCTGCGTTTTACAGAGGGGTCCTCTGCATCCACCACTCCCTCCAGTGTGACCCCTGAAGCCACACCTAGGGGGCAAAGGGTGACCAGGCAATCACCCAGGGCATCCACCTCTGGCACCCAGTTGAAAGTCCCCCCAAAAAAAGAAGAAATACAATGCCCAACTTGTTCTCTTCCCCCTTAATAAAAGAACATTGTGCTTTTGAATCCTGTCTGATCTGCTTTGTATTCAGTTATAGATTGGGTGGAAGAGTTGTCCCCAATGCAGTGGCAAGCAATGCAGTGAACACAACTTCTGCCCAGGTAAAATGTTTGTGGGATGTTACAACATGGGTTCACACACACACACACACACACCGTTGTCCAAATTCAACTGGCAATCCATCCCTGGAGCCATATAACATGACAGTGTTATATGGCCATGATGTGGGTTGAATTTGAGCAAAACATACCCCTTAGCACAACAACTGGTGCAACACTGAACATGTGGGTTGATTTTGAACAAAACATACCCTTTTGCACAACAACTGGTGCAACACTGAACATTTGTCTGCATCAATTGTTGTGTTTAAGGGTATAACCAAACAAACAGCTATGTGACTTAGCAGAGAAATAACAAGCAGGACAGATGGAACATGTAGCAAAATAGTCTGATTCAAAGTCTTATTGTGCAACTGACTTACTGGGGATCCCAATGTTCACACTAGGATTTCAATGTGTGTGCTACACATTGTAATCCTAGGGTGAGTACTGTGTTCTCCAGTAAGTCAGTTTCACAATAAGAGTTTGAATCACAGCCTAACTTACTGGATAACCCAATGATCTTCCTAAGATTTCAATGTGCAGCACACACAATGAAACCTTAGGCTGAGCATTGGGTTATGTATTAAGTTGTGTTGTTGTTTAACTAAGGTTGTAACACACTTCACCAGTGATAACACTTGTCCACTTGGTCTGGTTGTTTGTTGATGTAGCCCATGTACTGAGATATGTCAAACTAAAGCTATCTCAGGACATTGATTATATTGAGCAACACAGAAACTGTGGACATGAATTCACTGTGGAAGTATGTCCCCGGAATCACCTCTTCATCACTCCTAACACACATTAGTTGCATGAATACATTACAGAGTCCACTTACGGCCAAACAAGTAGTGGACTCCTGTGATGTGGGTCATGCCTTCCCGTGTATGAGGGATACTCTAGCCTTGAGTGTGTTTCAACATTGAGACATGTCTAATCCAACATTTATTCATACAGACACAGAGAGAATAGTGATGGTTCTCCTTTATTGTGTCTCAAACTACAGTAAAACATACGTGTGTTTTCTGGGTATATTGCCAATATATGCATCAAACACTTGTATGAGCACATGAAAGATACATTTAAACTGAATATGAATACCTTATAAATACTACTGAACTGCTCATGTGTTGTCCCCAAGGTGTGTTAGCTCTGTAGATGAGCATTCTTACTGTACAAGTTTGATTCCTGGATGTTAGTACACACATGAATTAGTGTCTTTTTGTGTGGATATGTGAATGTTCCAGTAGAGGTTGCTGTGACCATCAGGTCAAACATTGCATCACCAACACAATCACTTGAAACATCAAGAAGTGAGCTTCATAGAAGTGATGTCACGGCTTCAGTCCAGTCACATGGAAACTTCTCTGTTCAATTATGGATCATGCTATGGATGCCTGTGGGACAAGAGGACAGGATTTGGAGCAGCAGTTGTGTACTCGTCTGTAATCCATTATGAAGAGAACTAAGGGGATGTCAACCAGACCTAGGGATATGTGTCCATGACATGTATACACATATCGACAAATATGCCATAATAGCTCCATTAAACAAATACATTTGGACTGCCACTGTGAGAGTGACAGTGGCAGGCCAAATGTATTTGTTTCATGGAGCTGTTAGGACATATTTGTTGATGTGTGTATTTATGTCAGGGACACACACATCACTGCACACACACAGATCAGCATGGTGTCCCTTGAGATCTGATCCACATTTCATGACCTCTATGTTGTGTACCAATACCACTGTAGATCCATCCCTCTGCTGCTCTTCTCAGCTCTAGCAAAGTACAGATCCCATGTTGACTCCAATGGCCCTTTAACCCCTGATGGGAGAGAGTGTTACATTCTTTCGCAACAAGGCTACCATGGTTGCTCTGGCTATGATCATGGCAAATCACATTAGTTGCTGTTAATCAAGCTCTGGAAGATGCTGAACATGGGTTTTGTGTTGTACCTTGGTTCTCATGGGGGTGTGTGTGATATCCTTGAGGTATCTATGTCTCCCTGAGTGGGAAAACAAGCCACAAGTGAGTGTGGTGAGCTGTCCCTTTAAGTACCTGTTGGGGCATTGTGTAGGTGTGGTGATGAGGTGAGTACTGACCAATGGGAAGGTGTTTGTTGTCCAGGTAAGCGTTTACAGGTGTGTCTGTGTTTTAAAACGTGGTGTGTTCTGATTGCTGTGTCTCTGTCAGTTGTGGGTGTGAAGTTTTGGGGTATAGGTTGCGTCTGGATCGTGTGGTGATGTTGCACAGGTGAGCTTGTTTTGTATTTGCAGGTGTCTGTGTTGTGTGATAACCCCCATTGTTCTGTGCCATGTTGTGTTGGTGTTTTTTTGGAGATCCATGTCCCTGTGGTGTTGCTTGTTGTGTGTGACAGTGATTTGTGGTGTCTGTCCATGTATATGTGTTCTTTTGGCATTGCACGGGTTAATTTTGCAATTTATATGCTTGTGCAGTATGCGGATTGTCTTTAACGGTGGTTTCTTTTTGACCGTTATGTGTCTAATGGCTAACAAAACTGGGTCTTAAGTTTTAGCCGTTAACTGTATCTATTTTTCAGCCGATAGCAGTACCGCACTCCTTTAAATGGCTCCGGTGGAATCTTGTTCTATGCGTCTCAATGCGTGTCAGTCCATCAGCCGTAAGGATTTGTGAACTGCCATTAGCTGTTCTTAAAACAGACCTTTAAATGGCTTACAACTTGTTAACACACCCGTTAGTGCTTTTTTTTTTGTTAACAGTTGCCTTTAAATCTACCCTTTTGTCTTTCTGCCAACAGTAGCTAGCATCAAAATTTCAGCTGATTTCTCACTCTTGCTCTCTTTTCAACTAAGCATAAATTGACAACACACAGTAAACTAGCACCTCCTTTTATACTTTAGCATGGCAGGAATGCATGAGGAAACTCAGTGTTGGGGGGTACATTATTATCATTACTTTCAATGCATTGACAAATTAACTTCAGTGCATTGAACATTTGCATTTTTATGGGAATTGCCACAGAAGGTCTGAAGTACTTTTTTTGCATGTTTTCATTTTGAGGTGAACACTTTCTTCCACCCCTACTGGTTAGTACTGCGAATCATATTTTATCATTTGTTTTGTCGAATGTTTACATCAGTCATGATTTATATACAGCATTTATTTCAAATATAAAACAAGACATGAAGATACAGGGCGGCGGCGCGCGCAGATCCGCTCCACAAACGACAGCCAGTTTAAAATACAAAAGTTTATTGAAAAACTCTTTAAAAAGCAAGGTTCCAATACAGCAATAATGATGATTAACATGAACGCATATCACCTAACGCGTTTTATGACAGAGTCACTTAATCATAGAACAAGACATATTGGAACTTGCGGAGTAAAATTGTATTAAATAATATGCAATTAATGCAGTGTGCTAATTTTTACTTATTTATATAGCACTGCATATGGTCCTAAATAATATGTATTTAATGCAATATGCAAATTTGCACTTATTTATATAGCACTTCATATGAATATTTTGCTGATATTGCTACCTGTTGTGTTGTTTATTTATTTTATATTTCTTACTATATTAACATTTCTAAAATGTTTTTACTTATTTAATAGAGAGAATATTTTATACACTTCAGCTTACATTTTGTATTGAGACTGTTTTATGGTTTTGATATAATGAAGTTGAATGTTGATCTGGCATCTATACTGTACACTTAAATACTTTAAGCACATTCAAGATTTTTTTTATTTCTTGAAGGGATTAATTTAATTATTTCACTAAAAACATCTATTTTCTTACTAAGACCTAATAAAATGTAAGACAGTACATAAATCTGCTTTCTTAAGCTAGTGTTCCAAAATCATCAAAGTACAAAGCATCACTAATGAAATTCATTTTATCTCAGTATTTTTAATACTTAAAGAATGATTAAAATAATTAAGTAATTAATTTAACTCATTTAAATTAATAAAAAAGACTTAAGTTGATTTCTACTTATCTACAATTTGTGCCAAATTGCAAGTTATGTTTTCAAGTTTGTAAAAATGATGGATTGCTTTTAAATAAAGTCCCAACTCTTTGGAATTGCTCCCAGCCACTTCTTTTTACATACAGCTTGTGGTAACATATATAATGAATAGTGAGGGGACAAATACTTTCAGCAAACAACTGGCACTTTCTTTTCCTGCCAGGATAGTATAAAAGGTGGCAGTTTACTGAATACACTTCCAAATATTTTAGTTTGTGGTATGTGTTGCTATAAAAATAGATTGTATATATAATAATAATGCTTGATTTCGCTTTTGAGGTAGTTCTTGTATCAGGTAGGGACTGAGAAAATATTAGCGAGACAGAGGTCAAATGAAGAGGAAATGATTTTGCACATAATCTATGCAGAGTAGAAACCAAAGGAGTCTATTAGTGTAAAAGAAGAGTGATAAGGCTAAACCATTATTTGACCTCAACAGAAGATTGGAGGGCAGATAAAGATCTATTAATAAAGGAGTTAGTGTATACATTATCATTTGTGCCATTTAGGAAGAGTACTTAATTAGGGAAGTCCAAGCAAAACAGGAGTGAAATGGGACATTTAGGCTTTGAATAAAGTTATCTATTCTGTATTTTTTTTAGCAAAACACTGGTTTAGTGATCTGCACAGCGTATGTATGCTAAAACATTTATTTTAATTTGTCACTCACTCTCATGGGTATGTATCCAAATTTAATTTAGAGATTGTGAGGTCTGTTAAAGGGATAGTAATGTTTCATAATAAAAGCAGCTCTAATTAATCATCATAGTATTTGGACTTTGGAGAGTGTTATTTCAATTCTGTCAGAGTTGTAGTTCAAGAGTAATTCAATGACAAAGTATCCCCATCCCACCCCTTTTACTGATATAACACTGCTCAGCCAGAGCAGAAGGGAGGTGCCCAGGTAGACTGCAGAGAGGGACAATCTTCAATTAAGATAAGGGAAAAACCTGAAAAACTTGTCAAGGGGGGAAGGGCTTTCATTGTTCTCATAGGAAGAAGATTGTCCCCTGCTGTTATCTGTCTGGTCTATGGACTGGATTCCACATCTGAGAAGAGATTGCTTACACTAGGTAAAAAGGGCAGGAGGGGAAACTTTGCTTGTGAATATCTCTCAAACCATAAAGGTTTGAGAGATAAGACTTATATTGTTCTTCATGTTTTTTAATGCCTACAAAATAAAATAAAGATAAAACAAAGTATTACTATCCCTTTAATGTGGTCCTCATCTTTAAATCTTTTTAAGAATCGTTCCTACTGTAGTAGATTCATATACAGACAAAATTCTAAATTCTTCCTGATAAAACATTTTCTAAATAAAAATAAATAAAATCACACACTGTATAAGCAGCATGGAATTACTAATTGAAGATGATGTAAGTATTGCAAAATCATTTATAAAGAAGTATGATATTGAGTTGGTCACTAAAAAGATGCATAATTAGTAGTAGAAATTCTGTTGTGGTTTTATTAGGAGAAATAACATCCATATACCTGTTTCAATCAGGGGGTGCAAAGTCTACTAAAATCGTACAATTATTTTAATGTGAGTTCATCCACCAATGCATTGCAGTGAAATAAGTTGGAGACTTTCATAGATTAAAATAGTTTAGGTACTTTTGATGGACTGAATTACTTTCGTTGCCTTTTACAAATCATTTTAGCATTTTCTGTATAACTAAACTTTATCAGGATTTCTCAGGTAATTTCACAACACTTTTAGATTAAGGCACATGCTCAAAAACTATTTACAGCTTTGAATTAATCATGTTGTTTCTAACTTGTAAATGCTGGCATGTGAAGAAAGTTAGCACCACTTTAGCATCCAGCTAAATGATTAATTTCACACTTAGATTATTTTTGTTTTTGCCTCCCTGCTTGACGTAAATGAGGATTACATTAACCTTTCTCTTTTTAGTTCTTAACCATTGAATGTTACACTTTTTAGTAAGCAGGAGTGCTCTGAATTTAATACAGATTGTGATTGCTGATGATTTTAGTACATACCAGAAATTAGAAAATATCTACAAATTCTCAATTTGGTGAAAAAACAAAAAAAGCAAAACAAAAATAGAAACAGACATACAACTGTATTAACAAAATACAGGTGTATGCCTGTTTTGTTAATACACCTGTATTATCAAAACAAAAATAGAAACAGGCATATAATTAATATATACAGTACTGCGCAAAAGTTTTAGGCAGGTGTGAAAAAATGCTGTAAAGTAAGAATTCTTTCAAAAATAGACATGTGTTCCTGAATTCCACTAAAGAAAAAGAGACACACACCCACACAGTGATACTGAAAACTAGAACTATTGTTTATTGAATATGCCTTAAGTGAAATCAACTAAAAATATACTTAGCTACTGCCGGAGTTTTCATCAGTATGGGAGATCCCTCCACACATCCCTACAGTAGTAATCTTTTACACAAACAGGCTTGAGATTAGATACGCACTCTCCAAGTCTCAAGATGGCTCTGAGAGCTCAGAGACATGTTTCAACTTGTTATTGTGAGGTACATACAAACTACGCCCTAAGTGATATGATATAAACCTATCATAGTGCAGGATGAAAAGTATTGCATAACTGAGGATTGCATAACTGAGTGTTGCATAACTGTTTCTCCATTGTTTATTCTTCTGCATGAATGCAGAGAGTTAACCCTTGGCCGCCCATGCGGAGACCACAAAAAGCACCTCCCCTTACAACATGTTAGTTTTTTTTTAATCAAATAACAAAATGCAAAGTGAGTGAAGAAAAGAAAAATCTAAATCAAATCAATATTTGATGTGACCACCATTTGCCTTCAAAACAGCATCAATTCTTTTAGGTACACTTGCACACAGTTTGTAAAGGAACTCAGCAGGTAGGTTGTTCCAAACATCTTGGAGAACTATCAACAGTTCTTCTGTAGATTTAGGCAGCCTTAGTCATTTCTCTCTCTTCATGTAATCCCAGACAGACTCAATGATGTTGAAATCAAGGCACTGTGGGGACTATGCCAGGACTCCTTGTTCTTATTTACTCTTAAGATATTTCTTAATGACTTTGGCTGTATGTTTGGGGTCATTGTCATGCTGAAGAATGCATTTGGGGCCAATCAGTTGCCTCCCTGATAGTATTGCATGGATAAGTATCAGCTTGTACTTCTCAGCATTGAGGAGACCATTCATTTTGACCAAATCCCTAACCCCATTTGCAGAAATTCAGCCCCAAACTTCCAAGGAAGCTCAACCATTAGTGTTGAGCGAGCATGCTCGGCCGATGCTCGGATCGGCTCGAGCATCGCTCTGCTCGGCACATGGCGGTACTCGTACGAGTACCGCATGTGCTCGCCCGCCATGTTCGGGTCTCCTCCCCGCACGTTTCGCGGCTGCTGCGCAGCCAATAAACGTGCAGGGAGGCTCTGACATCAGTGTAATGCCAGCAGCCATGTTGGCTGCTGGCATTACACTGATTGGCTGGCCAGAACCCGTGGTCGGGTTCAGTATAGCACCTGACCAGCGAGTTCGGCTCAGTCTTAGCCAGGGAGAGATGAGGATAGGAAGGGAAAGTCAGTGTAGGGAGAAAAAAAGCAAATTTGTAAAAAAAAAGACCCAAAAGTCCTTTTTAGGACTACTGTGTGTGGGGGCAGCAGTTTATTTTGTGTGTGGGGAAAAAAAACAAAAAAAAAAAAAACTTCATATATTCTGTTTAGTGTGCAAAGTTGCAGATTAGAGCACATTCTGTTTAGTGTGCAAAGTTGCAGATTAGAGCACATTCTGTTCAGTGTGCAAAGTTGCAGATTAGCAGCACATTCTTTTTAGTGTGCAAAGTTGCAGATTAGAGCACATTCTGTTTAGTGTGCAAAGTTGCAGATTAGAGCACATTCTGTTTAGTGTGCAAAGTTGCAGATTAGAGCACATTCTGTTAAGTCTTCAAACTGTAAAATATCAAAGTCACATATTCCATTCAGTGTGCGTCGCCGCAGTTTAGCAGCACATTCTGTGTACTGTGCACAGTTGCAGAATAGGAAAAAATACTGTTAAGTCTTCAAACTGTAAAATATCAAAGTCACATATTCCATTCAGTGTGCGTCGCCGCAGTTTAGCAGCACATTCTGTGTACTGTGCACAGTTGCAGAATAGGAAGAAATACTGTTAAGTCTTCAAACTGTAAAATATCAAAGTCACATATTCCATTCAGTGTGCGTCGCCGCAGTTTAGCAGCACATTCTGTGTACTGTGCACAGTTGCAGAATAGGAAAAAATACTGTTAAGTCTTCAAACTGTAAAATATCAAAGTCACATATTCCATTCACTGTGCGTAGCCGCAGATAAGCAGCAAATTCTGTTTACTGTGCAAAGTTGCAGAATAGGAAGAAATACTGTTAAGTCTTCAAACTGTAAAATATCAAAGTCACATATTCCATTCAGTGTGCGTCGCCGCAGTTTAGCAGCACATTCTGTGTACTGTGCAAAGTTGCAGATTTGCAGCACATATTCCGTGTAATATGAAGAAGGCGGGTAAAAAGGGACGGGGAAGTGGACGTGATCCTGATAGTTCAGGGCGCGGGTCAGGACGCGTAGAAACTGTGCCTGGTGCCAGAGCACAAGAAAGAAAGACATCCACCATACCTAGCTTCATGTCTCATTTCACAGGGCGTCGCAGGACATCACTCTCGAGGTCCGACCACTGCGAACAGGTGGTCGGTTGGATGTCAGCTGATACTGCTTCCAGTCGGTTAAGCACCACCCTGTCTTCCACCAAGTCCACTCTCAGTAGCCAAGAGTCTGGTCAACATAATCCTCACTCTGATCATCCTTCCTCCCACCATAGAGGGTCTGGTCAAAGAAGTGATCCCACACTGGGATATAGTGAGGAGCTCGTCTCATCACCAATCCTTCATTTGACCCTCTCTCCAAGCACGCTTGCAGAGGAACATGACATCTTGTGCCCTGATTCACAACCTCTAGAGGGTACCCAATCACAAGAAGATGACAGATGTGAACGGCATTTAAGGTCAAAGGAAGTAGTGGATGATGATGATGATGAGACACAGTTGCCATTAAATCAACCACTATTACTGTCTCAAGACCTTGATGAGGAGGATGATATACAGTTGTCAATGACTGAGTATGTGGTGGGATCAAGACATGAGGAGGATGATCAGAGTGAGGAAGTGGAGGAGGACTTGGTGGACGATGAGGTGACTGACCCCACCTGGGAAGGTGTAGAGCCGAGCGATGACAGCAGTCCTGAGGGTGAGCCATCTGCAGCACCGCAACAGGCTGGAAGAGGCAGTGGTGTGGCTACAGAAAGAAGGCGGACCGCACAAAACCGGCCCGCAAATGTTCCACGGAGCACCCCCTTGCGTAAATCTCCCTTGCCAAGGGGTAGGTGTTCCGCGGTATGGCGTTTTTTTAAGGAAAGTGCGGACGACAAAAGAATTGTAGTTTGCAACCTGTGCCACACCAGAATGAGCCGAGGCATGAACACTAGAAACCTCACCACCACCAGCATGATCCGACACATGGCATCCAAGCACCGTAATAAGTGGGAGGAACGCCTGGATCGCCCATCTGTGTCTGCAGGCCACACCACTGCCTCCTCTTCCCCTGTTTTCGGTGCCGGCCAATCGCCTGTCGAAGGCGCAGGCCCGCATACCTCCCGCCCTGCACCTGTACCATCTGAAGCACCATCAGCGACCACATCCACTTCCCTGTCCCAGCGCAGCGTCCAAATGTCGTTACCCCAGGCATTTGAGCGCAAGCGAAAATACCCAGCCACCCACCCACAGGCCATAGCACTAACCTCACACCTTTCCAAATTACTGGCCATCGAAATGCTGCCATTTAGGCTTGTGGACACTGAGTCCTTCCGCAGCCTGATGGCAGCAGCTGTCCCTCGGTACGCGGTCCCCAGCCGCCACTACTTTTCCCGGTGTGCCATCCCCGCATTACACCACCATGTGTCCCGTAACATCACCCGTGCCCTGACCAACGCAGTTACTGGGAAGGTCCACTTAACGACTGACACATGGACAAGTGCTTGTGGCCAGGGACGCTACATTTCCCTGACGGCACACTGGGTGAATGTCGTGGAGGCTGGGAGCGACTCGGACCCTGGGATGGCACGGGTGCTACCCACGCCGAGGATTGCGGGCCCTACCTCCATCAGGGTTTCCGCCAGCACCTACGTTATTGGCTCCTCCTCCTCCGTTTCCACCTCCGAATTCTCTGCACGCAGCGCCACTCACCCATCAGCCGGTAGCTGGAAGCAGTGTAGCACTGCAGTGGGGAAGCGTCAACAGGCCGTGCTGAAGCTGATCTGCCTTGGGGACAAACAGCACACGGCCTCAGAGCTGTTGCAGGGGATTAGTCACCAGACCGAGCAGTGGCTCTCGCCACTCAACCTGCAACCAGGCATGGTTGTGTGTGATAATGGGCATAACTTGGTGGCGGCTTTGGAGCTCGGCAAGCTCACACACGTACCATGCCTAGCGCATGTATTTAATTTAGTGGTTCAGCGATTTCTAAAAACCTACCCCAATTTGCATGATCTCTTGACCAAGGTGCGCCGCGTGTGTGCACATTTCCGTAAGTCATCAACAGCTTCAGCCGGCCTGTTGAAGCTGCAGCAGCGCTTACAATTGCCAGCTCACCGGCTGCTGTGTGACGTGAGCACGCGCTGGAACTCCACCTTCCACATGTTGGCCCGGCTTTGTGAGCAGCAGAGGGCAGTAGTGGAGTACCAGCTGTTACACGGTCGTCGCCTCTCCGTTCAACTTCCTGTAATCAGAAGTGAGGAGTGGGAATGGATGTCAGACCTCTGTGAGGTTTTACGCAATTTTGAGGAATCGACACAGATGGTGAGCGGCGATAACGCTATTATCAGTGTAACCATCCCACTTCTGTGTCTACTGAAACGCTCGCAGCTCACAATTAAAACCGACGCTTTGCATGTGGAAGAGATGGAAATGCGGGAGGAAGAGCTTACACAAGGTGATAGCCAGAGCACCCTCACTTCGTCTTCTCAGCGACAATTGGAGGAGGAGGAGGAGGAGGAAGACACGGTTGCCTCCGCTACAGAGGGTAGCCATGGAACTTTAGTTCCATCTCTTCAGCGTGGGTGGGCAGAAGAGGAGGAAGAGGATGAGGAGATTGAGAGTCATCCTCCTGGTGAGGACAGCGAAATCTTGCCTGTTGGTACTCTGGCACACATGGCTGACTTTATGTTAGGCTGCCTTTCCCGTGACCCACGCGTTATACGCATTTTAGACAACACGGATTACTGGGTGTTCACCCTTCTGGACCCCCGCTACAAAGAGAATTTCTCATCTCTCATTCCTCCGGTGGAGAGGACAAGCAAAATGGTGCAATACCAGAAGGTTCTTGTCGAAAAATTGCTCCAAAATTTTCCATCTGACAACGCTGGCGGCAGAGTACGTGCTACCTTGGCCAACCGAGAAGGGGAGAAAAGGGGAGCACACAGCAGTTCCGACAAAGGCAGCGCAACACTCTCCAAGGCGTGGGACACCTTCATGACACCCCGCCAGCACCCTCAACCTGATGCGCAGCCTAGTGTCACAAGGAGGGAAAAGTTTTGGAAGATGGTGAAGGAGTACGTAGCAGACCGTGTCAGCGTCCTCAATGATCCCTCTGTGCCTTACAACTACTGGGTGTCCAAGCTGGACACGTGGTATGAACTGGCACTCTACGCCTTGGAGGTGCTGGCCTGCCCTGCCGCCAGCGTTCTGTCTGAGCGGGTATTTAGTGCTGCTGGTGGCATCATAACAGATAAGCGTATCCGCCTTTCCACCGACAATGCTGATAGGTTGACACTTATAAAAATGAACAAGGCCTGGATTTCCCCTGACTTCTCCACTCCACTGGAGGAAAGCCCCGGGGGAACATAAACTCACTTTATATATGTTATTTACAATGATGGGAATACTCTGTATTCCCATTCACCCCTTCCACCCAAAAAACGGGTATATGGTTGACTCTTAATCTTCTCATCCTCCTCTTCCATATGCCCTGTGATATCATTTTTATATAGGGCCAGCTCACCAGCGGGCCCTGTGATATAATTTTTATATAGGGCCAGCTCACCAGCGGGCCCTGTTTGACAATTTTTGTATAGGTCAGCTCACCAGCGGGCCTTCTCATATAATGTTTTATTGGGTCAGCTCTCTAGCGGGCCCTCTCATATAATGTTTTATAGCGTCAGCTCACTAGCGGGCCTTCGCATATAATGTTTAGGATGGTCAGCTCCGCAGCAGACCCTCACCCATAATGTTTTAGATGGTCGGCTCAGCGCACGTTTCCCTCTTAATCATGGCCTCAGTTCAGAAAAATCAAGGAAATTTTTGGGAGAATTTGCCTCTGCGCACGTTTCCCTCTTAATCATGGCCTCAGTTCAGAAAAATCGAGGAAATTTTTGGGAGAATTTGCAGATGATATACAAGTAAATATACAGCAAATACTGTTTGGTAACAATTTTTCGCCTAAAGTCGTTTTTATCTGCCTTTTTGTGTGTTTTACGATCAGTCTGTAAAAATGGCGTACTACGGGCGAAAGATCGTTCCCAGCAGCGACGTTGGAGTCCAAGATGCATCCAGACATCCTCCCTATGCTGTCCCTGAACCATTTCTGTGGTGTTTCCATAATTTTCTGCCCTTTTCCTATGGACCAGGCACCCTCCCCTCATCAGAGCAGGGGGTGCCTGGTGTAATGCTTGAGTCCTCCCATTGACTTCAATGGGGCTCGGGTGCTCGGCCGAGCACTCGAGCCTCCGGGGGTGCTCGGTCAGAGCACCCGAACACCCGAGCATTGGGGTGCTCGCTCATCACTATCAACCATGCTTCACTGTTGCCTGCAGACACTTATTCTTATACCTTTCTCCAGCCCTTTGATGAATAAACTGCCATCTGCCACCTGCTGCCATTTTTATGCACCCCAGTTCCTGTGTTTTTGTGCATAGTTGAGTTGTGGGCCTTGTTTCCACGTTGGATGTATGGCTTTTTTGGCTGCAAGTCTTCTATGAAGACCACTTCGATCCAGACTTCTCTGGACAGTAGAAGGGTGTACCAGGGTCCAACTGTTTTCTTCCAATTATGAACTAATGGAACTGCTGAACATCTTTTGATTGCCAAGGGAAGGAAGCATTATGTGTCTTTTATCTTGGCCAACCACTACATCTATGGTCCTCAATGTTACTTTGTGCTTCTCCAAAAGAGCTTGGACAGCCTTGAAATTTCTGCCTGGGAAAGGCCTTGCTGATGCAATATAACCACATTGTGTCTTGCTGCTGTGCCATGGTGTATGACTTTTGACATTAAACTATCTTCAGGAACCTCACCTTGTTAGCTGAGTTTGGCTGTTCCTCACCCTGTTTTACTCTTCTTACACAGCTGTTTCTGTTTCAGTTAATGATTGTGTTTCAACCTATTAAACTGATGATCATTAGCATCTGTTTGGAATAATTGTTTAATGCTACACCTTACAATATGCCTACAAGATCCCTGACTTTGTGGAAATGTACCTAGAAGGATTAATGCTGTTTTGAAGACAAAGGGTGATCATACCAAATATTGAATTGATTTAGATTTTTTTTCTTTTCACAGTTTATCATTTTGTTAATTGATAAAAATAAACAATTAAAATGGCTGTTTTTGATAGTACTATTATCTTACAGCATTTTTTCACAGCTGCTTAAAACTTTTGCACAGTACATACACATATAATATATATATATATATATATATATATATATATATATATATATATATATATATTAAATGCAGGCAGTGTCACACCACAAATGCATCCAGATGCAGAAATAGAGAACTATAAAATATATTAATATATGTTTCTCTATTTCTGCATTTGGATGCGTTTGTTGTGTGACACTGCCTGCATTTATTGTGTGTGTGTGTGTGTGTGTGTGTGTGTGTGTATATATATATATATATATATATATATATATATATATATATATATATCATATCTTTGTCCCATTCAGGTCCTCAGTGGCAACTAACTGAGTAACAGGGCAGCATTATTATGGTTTAGTCATTTTGAGAGATTCCTCTGAATTAAACAAGGCTACCTTTAAATAATGACCTGTTTGATACTCTTGGGCATGGGAAAGACTTATTGGCTCATATCACCTATTATGTAAAATTTCAAAAGTAGATTTATGCATCTCAGGGCGAATTAATAGAAAACATTGCTTAATCCATTGATATCACATTTTCTGAAATGTGGCAGGATCATATATTTTGTATAAATGTATATATATATATATATATATATATATATGATAGGCTGACCTTTAACCGAGGACACATTCATTGAAATCAAAGCAGTCCTGCAGTATGCATTTTTCCTATGCGTCCCCAGTTAAAGGTGAGGTCTGGTCAGCCTAATATATAAGCTTCTAAAATAGAAACAACATTAACATATATTTAAATAACATACATTTAACATATATGCACACCTCACATCTCTCTGGTCTTCAGGATGAGGGAAAAACAATTTTGTTATCATATTGGTTTTCATTTTATTGATTTGGAAGATTAGACTTAACGATTGTATGTATACCTTATCCTCCTTTTTTCCATTCTCCATTTCTTCCTTCACCAGGAGTCTCCTCTAAGGAGTAAATCTCAAGAAATTAATTCTTCATTTTTTTCCTTGGTTTTCCCTTTAAAAGTAAACTAAAGAGCCCTGTCCAACAGAGGTAGGATACCCTATAAGTCCCTGGCTGCAGGCCCACCCTGCACCACTACTCAAATGGAATGGATGATCTTACCATGAGATGATGGTAAAACACTCCCCAGGATCACTAATCCTACTGATGAAAGAGAACCTCCCTCCTCACCACCATCTGCCTCAGCACTAATCCTTGAGAGCTGCCCACCTTAAGAAGCAGAGTCCCTAGTCTTAAATCTTAAACCCTGCTTAGGCAGAGCAACACCTGCTCCTGAGACAAAAAACAGACTAAGAGAACCACTGTGTCCCACATTGCAAATAACACAACTATATAATTACACCCAACATCCCTAATACATCCCCTGCAGAATGTTCAGTCCACTGGCTCTCAAAAAAGATCCATCTGTAGCCCTATACCTTTTGGTTATAGCGTCTGATTGATGGCTTGAGTCACTTCTGCACTCTGCTCTGGACCTCCTACACTGCTGTTTGGTGTTCTGATGCATTCAGAAACAATGGCAATTCCATACAAGCCATCACCTGCAAAATTAAACAAAGTGAGCCACATTTGTTCCACCAGCCATAAATGAGCAGTCACCTAGCCTGTAACTCTTCATGTGACCCACAGACAATCAAGGGCAGATGATCAACCACTCCTGTACTGTTTCTCACCACCCAGGACAACCTGCACATATCAGTAATCTAAGGAAAGGTAAAATAAAGGAGTGGCTGCTGGGGTCCCTTAGCCAAACAAAGTCTCATTACAGGTCCCTTATGCATCACCACCAGGCCTTCCTCCAAGTCTAGGATCTTGGCCCAGAAGTCTCACCTACACAGCTGTACCTCCTGCTTGCAGAGTGGGAATCCCACTCTGGAAAACCTTCTGTTTATGGGTCCCTATCTGGTCCATCAGATTTTCTATGTCTGCTGATTCCTCACTCCTGGTAGATCTGCCACCACAGCTGGCTCGCCTGAACTCAGATGTCCACCTGCTGTGGTCTGCACTATTCAGCAGTGAAATACTTCTGTTGGAGGAGGGCAGGGGATCTCCTGCTTCTCTGTCACCTGTCCATATAGCCAGCACTATAATGAAGTTTTTGGGGGCCGGCCTTTCCACCTTCATAGCAGATACATTGTCACCATGATGCTGGCTCTGCTTCAGCTGTGCTCTCAGCTGCCACGCAGAGCAAGCTTCAAATTCCCTCTGCACTTCCTCTATTAAAGCTAACAGGTCGACCATACTTTACTTTTAGACCTCTCAGAGCCCATGCTGTTTGTGGCACTGCCCACACAAGAGGATAGAAATTCCTTCATCACTCCATTTCCCTTCACCCCTCCCCTTCCACTTATAATCCCATATACTCTACCTCGGACATGCTTCCCCTCAGGCTTTGCTGTTCTATGCCTATTGGGAATTCTTAACTCAAAAAACATGGGAATCATTGATCTATCTAAAGATATTTCTTCCTCTTTGTTGCAAAAAAAGAGATACACTGAATATTTCTCTATCCAGCATTACAAGTTATATTTTTATATTCAACAAATTAGTATGCAATCTATGCTTTGTGATCTAGTATTTTAAGGGCATTTTTTTCGTTGCAGAGACAACAATAGATGGAAAATGAGATAACAGTAAATACTAAATTTTCCTGTGCCACATGTGCAAAATATATTTTTGTTCTGTACTATATTCTTCAGCAAGATAAATTATAAATAAAAGCTAATGTTAAAGTTAAAAGGCTGTTTGTGACACAGTTTGATTCTGGGAACCGTAATAGTACCTTTGGGGACTATTCAATCAATAGCTTCTACAATCATCATTTTGTTGCAAATATATATCTCATAGACATTATTGCCTTTGGCAAAGGGAACTGCACAACTGTGCTAGAAAATGTGTACTAAATATTTTTATATTCAGAGTCACATTATTAAAAAAATAGTTTCATTCATGAATAATGTATTGCCACCTTTACTAAAAAATAACAGTTGCTATTGCTGAAATTTCTTCTGGCACAGTTGAGGTGCTTGTTATTTTTTTTTATTACTAGTAGAGGTTATACAAGGCATAAAGCATTGATGAAGATATCATATAGAAGTAACTGAGAAGATCCTATGCACAGCAGTGACAATGAGGTGTATGTACATATAGACATTCACACTAAAAATAAGTGAAAGGCATCTATATGCAGCAGGGCCTGCTGCCTAATGCTTATGTACAAAACATTTTAACTCCTCAAGGACCATTGACGTGCCAGGACCGTCACGGCAGTCCGGCACTTAAGGACCAGTGACGGTCCTGGAACGTCATGGAGTTCAGGGCTCCCGGCGCAGCTGCACGCCACTCCGGAAGCCCTGAACCGGAAGTAAAAAAAAAATAAAAAAGCCCCGTGGTCCTCAAGTGCTGGCCACGCGTGTGCACGCCGGTCTTTAAGGGGTTAAAAGAAATGACAAGGTGTAAAATGGACAGATGTTTGTCGAAAAAAATGAGGGCATGCAGCACAAAAGAGTAAACCAGAAAAGTTCAGTGGACGAGAATGAGAGCAGACTAACATGATTCTGCTAGTGGGGCAGGAGCAAGATGAGACGAGCAAGCAGGAATAAGATACAAGGAAAGATATTGGTCAAGGAGAAAAGGAAAGGGAAATGTGCCAAAGAAAAGTTTGCCAAATAGAAGGAAGAGGAACAGGCCAAAGACATGGAAGGGAGGAGAGAGAGACAGTGACATGGAAGGAAGGAATATGGTCTTGAAGAAATGGAATGGACAGGAGTGAGATGGAAAGATGGAGGGGGGGGGGCAAGGAAAGGGAGTGGTCCAAAAACGAGAAGAGAAACTTTGCTTATTGAACAGGAGGAATCGAAAAGTAGACATAATTTCCCTATTTTGCTCAAATTTCTACCTTGGGCAAGAAAATGCTGGGTTTTTTTGTTTGTTTTTTTCTTTAATGAAACATGTAACCTAAACAGCGGTTGCACAAGACACGCTTCGGGGTGTTGTATCCTCCTTAAAACAAAGTCCTACAGTGCATTGCTCACTGTGTGCGTAACCACACATGCACAGTAGGGACTCGCAGAACGGGCTGATCCAGAGCGGGGAGCTCCGGAAGGCTGACAACCTATCTGTGCTCCTGGCTTTGGGGCAGCAGCGGAGGCGGCTGGGTAACACACAGGCTGTGAGCCATCCAGAGCTCCCCGCTCCGGATCAGCTCATTTACACGGGCTTTGTAACCAGGAACAGCATGTTTTGGATAAAATATTACTATATAGAAGAGTTTTCTGATCTTCAGGAAGAAAATGTAATAGACTTGTGCACGGGCAAAATTTTCGGTAAAATTCGAATTTGGGCTAATTTTTTTTTTCTAATTCGGATGATCCTAATTTCGGACCGGGCCTATTCGATTCGGACGAAATTCTGATCCATTCCGAATTATTCGGCCGAATTTAACATGGGTTAAATTATAGCAGTGCGCCTCTGTGCACCCTGCTATCATTATTTGCAGACAGGGTGTGCATTTAGAAAAAGATCCATCCCAAAAACGGACATTGTC
Organism: Rhinophrynus dorsalis; assembly: GCA_037306005.1. Classification (NCBI taxonomy): domain Eukaryota; kingdom Metazoa; phylum Chordata; class Amphibia; order Anura; family Rhinophrynidae; genus Rhinophrynus; species Rhinophrynus dorsalis. Next base: position 234,579,935 of record CM074718.1, on the reverse strand, counting down.
GTACATTGAAAGTCTGTGCATGTCACCTCTACTCTAGCATGTGATGCTAGTCACAATGCAAACGTCGAACATCGAAAACCCATGCCTGTCATTCAATTTAGCATGTTCGAACATCGAAACCCCATGCCTGTCCTTCAATCTAGCATATGTTCGAACATCGAAACCTCATGCCTGTCATTCAATTTAGCATATGCTCGACATCGAAAACCCATGCCTGTCACATCCTACTCAACATAAGTGGTCGACTCGAACATGGACAAACTACATGTCACATTCTATGTTAGTACATGGGTAAAGATTAAGGTTTCATTTTCTGGTACCAGCCTCCTACCCTACTGTCCCTCTTTAGTACCCAAATTCCTCTCTCTCGTTTTCCTATCCTGATTTCCCCTCATATCAGATAACTCTATGTGTATATACATTGTAGAGTTTCATACTACATCAAGAATAAACATCAATGATTGTAATGTGATAGATGTAATGTGTTAAAAAGAAAAATTGAGACATTCTGTTCTGAACAAACTGCAACACAGGAGAGAAATAAAAAAAAAATGCTTGACATCTATACTGAAGAGGGATCCACAGCATTGTCTTAGTATAGCAATATCACCATTTTCCGTGAGTGTGCAATACAGGGCTCTACGGTAATTGCTGGGCATTTCCCAATGTCATAATCAGGGGATGATGGGAGTTGTATTCTAACTACTGTTAGGAAACACAGAAGTGATGCACATTCATCTCCCACCTAGAAATTATTTACACACGAGGCAACTCCCCCAAGTAATACCTAGCCCCTTTCCAAGTGAAAGGACTTCCAGAAAGGCTTCAGATCTCTTAGTGACTCACCTGTTATTGCCAGTCAGCGGGACCCGGAGAGTAGGAGGGGGTGATGCTATGGCTGCACGGCACAGTGCTCTTAGTTGGTCACTTGTCGCAATGTTGAAGCTCAGCCCGGCCAGCACCTTCTGGGTGGAGACACCTCACAGCAATCCTGTTCAGGACACATCATGCACTGTTGTGCACTCATACTAGGGATCCCAAATGTTTAGACTCATTTCGAACAGGGGGCACCCTCCTGTATTTGTAAAACCTCTCTAGCAAATCTGGGACGGTAGACCTATTTACTCAAGTCTTGACTTTAGGTGGGCGATAAACAATACAAAATAGGCATAATGTTTCACTATCACATAATTAACGTCACTGAAGCAGCCAGCAGGCATCGCCACTGAGTGAGCATAGGGCTGCCCGGCTGCTGACAGTCACACTGATGGGACACCCTGCAACACAGAAATGGCGGAAGAGCACAAAATAAACATGCTATGGGACAGCAAATTGCCGCTCCTGTCAAAGTGCCGCCTGGGTCCATGGACCCACTGGGACCCATGTAAGGGCCAGCCCTGTATTCGAACAAATACCTAATATTTTTTTATATTTTGCACAGGAACAAATATTACTTGCTCTTGCAATGGCAATAACTGGAACTAATGCTAGCTGCCTACCTATGCCTAGCCTAATACTACCTGCCTGCCTACACAACAACTGTACACTCTCTAATCTCTTCTCTCTCTGAGCTCCAACAACCCAATGAGGAAATGCAGGCTGTCTGTCTGTGTGACTGTGTCATTAGTCCAACCCCCATCATGAAACGAAGAAGGCTATTCGAATACAGACAAAAGAGGGAAGTAGTGCATGAAACGGAGAATGGAATTGGACTAGAGACATGGAGGGAAAATTATGGAGGGAAAGTAATTGAGCGCGCACAGGAAGTACAAAAAAGTCCTGGTCCAAAGTAGTCAAAACTTTTGGAAATGTGTTGATTGCCGAAACTTCTGAAAGTTTCGACGAATTTCGGACCTGGGCTGTTCGGAGTCGGATCATTTTTTCCGAATGACCCTTGAGTTTCGGATTGGCCGAATGTCTCCGAATGACCCCATTTTCGACGAAATCCGAATGTCTCCGAATGAATTCGCACATGTCTAAAATGTAATGAAAATGTTTGTGTGAGCAAAAATTGTCAGAAGAAATGTACTGCAGTGTATTTGAGTCTGCTTATTGTTTTATATTTTCATGGCCTGTAGATTTTAAGTGAAATGAATTTGTGGAAGAAAAAAAAACAACATTAAAATAGACCTGTCATGTTCCTACTCCCTAATATGTTTATATCCCTCAAGTATGTGTAAATACCCCCTGTAATAATAATTTATCCCCCAAGCAAAAAAAAAACAAAACAAAACATTTTCAAGATGGAGAAAGTGGCCATCTTGATGACATAAAAAAATATTGGCAGCTCTCTCCATTTGAAGAGCTGCCAATCCTCTTCTGTATGACTTCTGTAAGCCTGCCCCTTCAGTCTGAGGACTATGGGCTCGATTTAAAGGCATTCGTTAGCCAAAAAAAGACTAACGGGTGTCTTAACATGCAGTAGGCCCTTCAAAGGGCCATGTAATGAACTGCTAACGGCAGTTCATCCAGTGTACCGGACGCTACACTAACGTGTGTTTTGGCCCACAGAAACCAAAAAAAAAAGCTCCACTTTGCCATTCAATAGCCTGCGTTAGCTGAAAAAGATTCGATGAGGGACAGATTACCGCCTAAAATTTAAGACCCAGTTTGTTTGGCCGTAGAGTCCCTCACTGGATCTTTTGCCAGCTGACGCAGCTGTTAACTGGCAAAAAAAACCAAAGACCTCAGTGGATGTATTGATATGGGGCCCCAACCCCCACATCAATACATCCAAAGTGCCTGAATTGTGTCAAAAGTTAGTAGAATTAACCCTATGAGTGCCAGCTGGGTATAATTACCCCACCAGCATTCATAGGATTAATCTGACTAAGTGAAAAACAACATCACATTACAAGTTACACTTACCGTTATTCCTGATGTCCAGGGGAGCCCTCAGCTCCCTGCTCCACTTCTGTCCTTCTCTTCTTTCTTCTATCTTCGCTTCTCTCTTCATTCTTCGTTTCTCTCTTCTTTCTTCTCTTCTTCCGTCCTGTAAAAGAAAATTGTGTATAAGTACAGCAACAAGATATGGTTTATATATATATATATATATATATATATATATATATATATATATATATATAGTGTAACCCATTGAGTGCCAGGGGGTACACAACGCATTGCAAAGCAATGCGTTGAGGACCTCTCTGGCCTCAACGGGTTAATTCATTGCCACAGAATAAACATATATAGTGCCATATTAAATCTCCAAATAAAATATGCCCCCCAGAGAACATGTGCACACATATGGTATATATCCCTGAAAAAATGAATGGTGCCTTAGCTTAAAAATCTGTCGTGAGCCACAGGTTCCCTCCTTTCGGGGCAATGTCCGTTCAGCATTGAGGGAACCAGAGCAGAGACCGCCTTATATATGGGCAGCCTCTGATCCAATTCCCTCACAGTCATTGGCTGAGATGTGCTGACACACACGCATCCCAGCCAGTCAGTTTGAATCACAGTCGCTCAAATCTGATTCGGGGATATATACCATATGTGCGCACATGTTCTCTGGGGGGCATATTTTATATGGAGATTTAATACGGCACTATATATGTTTATTCTGTGGCACTGAATTAACCCGTTGAGGCCAGAGAGGTCCTCAACGCATTGCTTTGCAATGTGTTGTGTACCACTCTGGCACTCAAGGGGTTAAACTATATATTGTTTTCAACGCTGTACTTATACACAATTTTCTTTTACAGGACGGAAAAAGAGAAGAATGAAGAGAGAAGCGAAGAAGGAAGGGAAGATAGAAGAAAGAAGCTAAGGTAGAGAACAGAAGGAGACAGACAGTGGATGACAGGTAAATTTAACATGGATCAGTTAACAATCGGTGCTTGGCAGTATGTCAGGATGCAAAATTTTTTTGTAAAGTTGATACCTTTATTGGCTAACTAAACAGATTTAAAATGCAAGTTTTCAAGACTTCTTAGGTCTCTTCCTCAGGCAGAGACCTAAGAAGTCTTGAAAGCTTGCATTTTAAATCTGTTTAGTTAGCCAATAAAGGTATCAACTTTACAAAAACATTTTGCATCCTGTATTTCTACGGCTAACACGGTACCAACTCTCATCTGGCAGTATGTCAGGCACCGATAGTTAATTGTTTTTTAATGTTAAGTTCCCAATATCTCTGCTCTTAGCGGCGTTTTGGGAAGTTAACTCACAAAACAGACGTTTAGCCACAGACGTTTTGTGGCTTAACGTCCTTTGTGATCACAGCTGGTAGGGTTAGACATCTTATTTTGTCAGTAGGTATTCACTTTGGCCCTACCGGCTATACTAACGCCTGCCTTTAAATCTAGCCCTACATGTCAGTGTATAAGTGCTACTGTGGTAAATGTGCACCTCCACAGAGAACACCACTAAGTTGTATAAAGAAGTCAGAAAAATATAATAGAGGTGGCACCCTAGAACTCTGCTTGTAGTTTTGAGCACTAATATTTAACCCTTAAAGTATTAGAGGGGAATCCAATGCAATGCGTTGGTTATCACTCAGGCACTGAAAGGGTTAAGCTAGATCCCGAATATGCTAATCTTGTGGCAGGGAGAATTAATTATTTGTATGTAGTTTTGTAACCTACCGCTATCACCCAGTCACTTCTTCTTAACCCCTTAATGACCCTTGACAGTCATAGTACGTCATGGGTTGATCTGAGTTAACAACCCATGACGTACTATGACAGTCATGATATTCCGGGCTCCCCCAGCAGCTGCACGCCGTTCGGGGAGTCTGGAACCGGAATTTGAAAAAAAAATGCTCCGTGGTCCTTAAGTGACCGCAACATGCCGATCGGCCGGTCGTTAAGGGGTTAAAAGATCAAACAAACATTATAGTGTAAACAGTATATAACTTTCCTGGAGATGGTTTAACATTGCTGACATAAACATCAACATGGTGGTTATAGATGTGCTACTTGCTGAATAGAAGTGTGGAAGTTTTAATCCATATTTATTTTTCAATACAAATCTCTAGTGTCCAAGATATTCGCTTTTAAAGGTAGGCTTGTGACAACAGGCTGCGGGTACAGCTCTGCCACAGGATTCCTGCATATGACCTAGCACTCTCTATTGCAAATGCACATCCAGGTCATTGTTCATGCACAGACTAAGCACGGTCATGTGCTCTGCCCTTTATAACCAGTGCCAGTCCATTTGCCTAACAAAAATAGCCACAGAGGCAAGCGGACTGGCACTGGTTATAAAATATGGAGCATGTAAATAACTGTCTCTATCTTGTGTATTTCTCTGCTTGCCTTTACTCCCCGGGGACCTTGGACTTCCACACTGTTCCTCCGAGATATCCTAAGTCGCAGGCCTGGGGATAAGAAATGACTACACGCAGACACAAGTCTTGTGCTATAACCTCTTATCCAATTTATTAAGCGAAATTCACCAGTTTATATAATGCAAAATCAGTGGGTGGTAGGCATGTTAATTAGGGGGAGAGATTTCCCCTCCCAGGATACATGAACAGATATGGACATTGTCGGTCATTTAACCAATGGGAAGACAGAGGGAGATCACATGAACAGGCTCATAGAGATGCTTCCCACACCTCGGTACAAATTCAGAAATGCTATGTCTAAGGGGGTGGGGACCAACAAAGTAGCTAGAGCTCATTGCTCATTGCCTTTAATGGGAAGTCTGCTGGGAGCCTTTTCAAAGCATGATAGCAACCACTAGCTTATTCATGACTGTGTTGTCATTATTGTAAGATTCATCGGCCATATGCCTCAGTTTGTTACCCTCTTGTATACCTTCAGTTTGTTACCTTCTTGTGCTAAAATGGGCACAGATTTTGCAGGATATATTTAGCATATCTTTGAGGGTTTTGGATTCTTCAATGAATTTAGCCATAATTACATTTAGGACAAAGGCAAACCAGGTTACATGCACCTTATCACCTGTTCTCAAAGCAGCTACTATGATGAAGCTATCAGCAGACTTAAAAAACATCTTTCCAGAAGTGAAGTAGAAGCAATTCTGCTGTCTCCTGATGTAGTTTATGTAACACGTCTATGGATTTGTGGGATTATCTCTGAAAATTCTCTATGTACAAAATGACGTTCTGATGGTATGGGCTACCTTCCTGCTGTCCTTCAATAATACTGTGAGTACCAGAGGCAAGCTTAATGGCCATGACCTGATGTTGCATGCTGTTGCTGCCCACCTGTGGAAGGGAATCCCAGTGCTCAGTGACAGTCTTATAGTTTGTATTCTGACCATTTATCCACATATCTATTGTCTGGTGAATTGTGTTTCCATGGTTTCCAGACCTTTGTCCACCATACTGTCCACTTGCTTGTAAAATAACTGCTGCGTGGGATATGCCATCAGGGTGAAACTCATGGCATTAAATCTATAAAACCTCTGTTGTCTACAAGAGAATAAGGCACCATATCAACTGCCAACATTCTGGCAACTTTGACATCCCACAGGTATACTCTGGGATTTATTTTTATGAAGTTTTTGACTCCTTCATAATAAATGCACCTGTAACAGTTTTCAGTACACTCAGAGGCAGGATGTTTGGTAAAACACAGTTTTATTGAAACCAGACAGAATAAAGTAATAGTAAACATGTAATACTGACACAGGACAGGTTACAGAGTAAACATTAACCCACACGGGTCCAGTACTTATATCTGAGAGCAAAATATATATTACTGACACAGGTCAGGTTACAGTTCATGTGAATCAGTGAGACAACGATAGGAAGGTGCTATTAGGCCAAGGGCTAAAAGGCTCTAATAGCGGAAGGCCCAAGAAACACTCTCTACGCAGAGAGTGATACAATAGCAACTTTACCACAATGGGTGAGCGAGGCCCTGAAGGAATAACGGACTACTGGACAACACAGTATCACTGTAACCGGAGGAACAGTGTAACGCCAAACCGAACCAGCAGGAACTGCGACCCAAGGATAACGGCACCAGACCGCAAGGGTTAACGGATGCTCAGGCTCAATGGCAACTGCCAGGTGGTAGAGACAAACTGTGGCGCCCAGGAGACCAACCTCAGTAACAAGCCAAGCGTACAGAGTGCAACCGGGAATAGCTCCTACCCTGGGGTATGGAGATACAAGGCACAATAGCGTAATAGGGTCGCAGTAGCTGAACGGCTAGAGCAGCAATCGAGTCAACCAACCGGGTCTTTAACAAGACCTGGACAGAGCATAGGAAAGTTTCCCCAACCGGATAACTGGATGAGGTAGTGAACCGGGCCTGAGTGATACACAGAGCAGGAGTCTCAGCCAATCCGGGTCGATACACAGAGCAGGAACGTCCTCCAAACCAGGTCGGTACATGGAGCAGGAACGTCAGCAAACCCGGGTCGATACACAGAGCAGGAACGTCAGCCAGGCCGGTTCGGTACACAGAGCAGGAATGTCAGCCAATCTGGGTCGGTACACAGAGCAGGAACATCAGCCAGTCCGGGTCGGTACACAGAGCAGGAATGTAATCAGGCAGAGTAGTCAGGCAGTCCGGTCATACACAGGATTCACACGATATAGACAGCAAGCCCTAAGCAACGGGAACACCACGAAAGGGCCCTGCAGAAGTGACAGGGCTCAGTACTTAAAGGCTAACATTGGGTGGAGCAACATCACGCTAGCCAATAAAAAGGCATCAGGAAACAACACTGTACACGGGCACCGTAATAGCACCTGGAAAAGTGGGTGACATCATAATGGTATGTGCAATACTGCACATCACAGTGGACACCAGGCTGGTGGATGATATCCAGGTCCCCCATACCTGAAGAGCCAAAGGACATCGGCCATGTTGAGGAGTCACTGAGAGGGGCGCAGATCAGAGACAGGCTCTTCACGGATCACTTTAGCTGTGAGTATAACACTGGCATTCAAACAATCCATGCAAGTCCTCCATCAGTCCTGTCAATTGGTGCCAACACACTAATCACACCGCACATGATGTTCTGTTTCACCCCATAGGATCATTGACACAGCACTGCACTGGCAGCAGTATGGCGCCAAACATCATGCATACCATGGACATGGCATATTGTGTATGGGGATTCCAAAACCATCTTCCATTCCCTTCTCCACGTTGACATTGATACCTCAAAGATATCACGCATGCCCCCAGGAGAAACAAGGTACAACACATAACCCGTGTTCAGCATCTTGCAGGGCCTGATTGACAGCAACTAACGTGATTTGCCATGATCATAGACAGAGCAACCTGGTAGCCTTGTAGCTAAAGAGTTTTATCCAATGCAATGCACATCAGGGTTAAAGGGCCATTAGAGTCAACATGGGACCTGTAGTTTGCTAGCGTTTAGAAAAGCAGCAGAGGAATGGATCTACAGTGATATTGTTATACAACATAGAGGTCATGAAACGTGGATCAGTTCTCCAGGGACACCATGCTGACCTGTGAATGTGTAGTGATATGTGGCCCTGACATGAATACACACATCAACAAATATGTCATAATGTTCCATGAAACAAATAAAATTGGACTGCCACTGTCACTCTCACAGTGGCAGCCCAAATACATCAGTTTCATGGCGCTCTCAGAACATACTTTTTGATGTGTGTATTCATGTCAGGGGCACATATTCCTAGGGCTGCTTCACATTTCCTTTGTTCTCTACAAAATGGGCTACAGACGAGTACACTTTACAAAGCAATGTTTTGTGTACTCACCTGTAACGAAAAAGATTGAGGGGATTAGGAAGTTGAAGTTGTTGCATGATGATAAGTTCGAGGGTGCTGCTCCAAATACTGTCCTCTTGTCCTACAGGCATCCATAGCATTGGCCCATCCTTGGACGGAAGTTCTTCCATGTGACTGGAATGATGTTTTGACAACACTTCTATGAAGCTCACCCCTACACTATAACTTGTAGGTACCAACGCACGGGCGTTGGTTCGCTCCATGACCTGTGGGTTATTGACACCCTGCTTGATGGTTCCCAACGTAAGGGCGCTGGTTTACTTCCTCGTCTCTTTACACAGAGGGTTCACTGTGTGCTGTCCAGTCCTAGACAGCCAGTTATTCCTACAGTACTGGGGTACTGCGGTGTACCGACTACAAGGTGTTACCACTGGATCTTGCAGCCTATCATTTACATTTAGACTGTCAATGCCATCTGACAGTTTTTAGGTCATTGTGGTTGACACCCACTCCTTTGGGTTGCCTTGCCCGGTGTATTGGTAAGGCCGGTAGAACCTTACGTTATTCCATCTTGAGGTTGCCTTACCCGGTATTGGCAAGGCCGGTAGAGCCTACCACTTGAGTTTTCCGTTAGGCTGCCTTGCCCGGTATATTGGCAAGGCCGGTAGAGCCATTTATTCCTTACTCGCCCAGGCTGTCTTGCCCGGTATGTTGGCAGGACCGGTAGAGTCTGTATAGCTATAGTCCTTCTATTTGCCATTCTATGTATTGTACGTATGTGTTTAAAATCCTATGGGATTATCTTAATCTTTTCAATAAAGTTGTGTTTTTACCTAACCTTGTGTCTGAGAGTCTTACCAAACCGTGACACACCTAAATCTGCAAAGCAGAGCTGAGACTTATACCCTCTGCCGTAGCAGTAACGGAGGCCACAATACTCTGCTAGAGCTGAACGGATTTGAGCCGCGGGCACCCGACCGGTGCAGTAACGGAGACAACAGTACTCTGAAAGAGCTAAATAAGTAGAGCCAATGGCAACCGACTGGTTCAGTAAACAGAGGCAACAATACTCTGCAAGAGCTATATAAGTTGAGCCAATGACACTCAACCGGTGCCGTCACGGATGCAACAGTACTCTGCGAGAGCTGATGCAAATGAGCCAATGGCACCCTGCTGGTGCAGTAACGTAGGCAGCAGTATTCTGCAAGAGCTGAACGGAACGCAACCACGGGCACACTGCCGGAGCAGTAACGGAGGCAACAATAGCTCTGCAGGAGGTAACGGAAGGCTCAGTGGTAACGGAGGCTACAGTGCTCTGCAAGAGTTAACGGATGGCTCAGTGGTAACGGAGGCAACAAACTCTGCAAGAGTTAACGGAAGGCTCAGTGGTAACGTAGGCAACAAGCTCGGTAAGAGTTAATGGAAGGCTCAGTGGTAACGGAGGCAACAAACTCTGCAAGAGTAAACGGGAGGCTCAGCAGTAACGGAGGCAACAGTGGTTTTCAGTCTGGCAGGGCCAGACCAAGAGGAAGTCAGAATGTCGCCAAGGCGACACGATGAGCAGGAAGTGGATAGCTGGGCCGGATCTCAGCACAGGAACGTCAGACAAGCTGGGTCAGGTCACAGAGCAGGAACGTCAGCCAGGCCGGGTCGAATCACGGAGCAGGAACATCAGACAAGCTGGGTCAGGTCACGGAGCAGGAACATCAGCCAGGCCGGGTCGAATGACGGAGCAGGAACCAGAAGCGGAGTAGTCAGACAGGCCAAGTCGGTGCACAGGAACACAGCAACACAGTAACACAGTAGCACTGGTACAGGGAACCCACGAAAGGGCACTCGACAGGTGCCAGAGGCCCAGTATAAAAAGGCCATACTGAGCGGGCCAAACCAAGCTCAGCCAATGGGAGCGCAGGACACAGAGACTGACAGGAAAAAGCACGGGCACCGTGATACATACCTGGGAACTTTGTCTTCTGGAGTCCCCAGAGGGGATTCTTGTGGTGCTAATGGTGGATATAAATTATGTGATTCACATAGAAAGGGGCATGGCATAAAGTGGGCAGGACATGGGAGGATCAGGGTGGGAAGGAGGAGAAGTGGGTGAGAAATGGGAGGAACAGAGTGAGAAGGAGCAGAAGTGGACAGAGTTTCATAAGAAACTCCAAACCCCCAGAGAATCAGTCTCTGCCCCCAGAGACCTGGTAATGCACTATAAAACCAGAGTCTCTGGGGCAGATCCGGAGAGTTTCCTGGTATGAGTGACAGGGAAGGTGGGCAGTGCATTGCGGGGAAGTGTCAGAAAGTGGGGGAGTTACATATATATAAGACAGGAAGTACAAAAAAGACTATAAACCTGTGCTCCTCCAGCTATATTAAAAAAGTAGTGTGCCCTGTGATGGGCATATATAATAATATTAATACATTTGAGGCTCTAGTTGCCCACATTTTTGGCCAAAAGAGGGAGTAAGCTTGCTAACCGTGCTAAGGTATCTCAAGTGTGGCAAGTACCTACACTGAACACTTGGGTCCCTATGTAAAAAAATAATAATGAATAAAATTGTCCCTGAGGAGATGTTATAGAAACATGTAGGAGGGGAACCCTTTAATGTATTGTTTTCTAGACTATTTGTGAGTCCCCTTGTATGCAATTAAAAACAAATAATAAACTATAATTAAAATAGGTCAGATGGGTACTTACCACATATGCCTGCTGGTGCAGAAGCCCATACAAAGGACTGAGTCTATCTAAGGCAGGAAGTATCTGCAGCGCTTGCTTAATTATCCCAATCTATACATCTAATGAACACAAAAAATAGTTTTACCATTTTACCATAGGTAAGAGCACATTTAGCTGGTTTTGATAGCTGTTGTTTTAGGCATTATAGTGCCTTTAAGAAAACACATTTGATGTTGGCAGTTACATGGCAACACGAATTTAAAAGAAGACTGACATGTCTGTTTCCTTACCAGACTCTAGAAGAGTATATCCATTCCTTCTGGAATGCCAGCAACAGTGATGACCTCCTGTGCCCTGCAGATGGTGGCCACAATGTTGTCGGCCTCCTGGTTTAGGCAACATGCTCTCTTCTTCTCACCCTTGTTGCTTTAAGTCTTGGACATGATGTCCTCATGCTGTAGGATCTTTTGGACTATGACCAACGTTTTGGCATAGGAGAATTTGGGTCCCCTCAACTTGTTATTATCATAAGCTGCACCATACTTATGCTCCTACTCCTCTTTCTCCTCTGATATAGGGGAAGCATAGTGGCCACTGACTGAAACTAAAGCCCTCCCTGTTTTGTCTGTACCAGTGTGCATGTGTCCCACAGTCCTTTCCCTTCGTCACACTGGCACCTCCTCCCAACCATCTTGTGTGTTTTGCTTCACTCCCCTTCTTTCACCCCTACTTCCTCTCTCCCCGAGCCTCATCCTTCTGCCTATTTCAGCAGACCACCTCTTCTCCCCTTTCTGTGATCTGCTCCTCTCCCTATTGCTCCCCCCACAGCCAATCCCTCCATTCATCTTCCTTCCCTCTCTCCAACACTCTTTCTCCTTACTCCCTCTCGTTTCCACTGACTCTGTGGTTCCCACTGACATTCAATCTCACTTTATCCAACAGACTGTCTCTAACATGTGATTAATCATACTGTGTGAAAAAATAAACAGTGTTTTGTGTATGAAAAATGTGGTGTAAATGTTTGTGACTTGGATGCTGTGTGTTTGGTGTGTACAAAAGTGTGTTTTGTGTGTTTTATATTGTACACTCCACCTGACACCTGATGCTTACCGTAGCTATCAGGTATGCTCCTTTCTGTGGTTATGACTCTACTCTATTCTGCTCCTACATTCTGTGCCATGGCCCTGTCTAACTATGACAATCAAAGTGTGGCCTTTATTCATGTTTTTGTATTGGACATCTTTTTTCCTTTAAAGGGATAGTAATGTTTCATAATAAAAGCAGCTCCAATGAATCTTCATAGTATTTGGGCCATGGAGAGTGACTTCAGTACTGTCAGAATTGTAGTTCAAGAGTAATTGAATGATAAAGTATCCCCCTCCCGTCCCTTTTACTGATGTAACACTGCTCGACTCAGAGCAGCAGGGTGGTGTTCAAGTGGATTGCAGAGAGGCATAATCTTCAATTAACATACGGGGAAAATGGGGGCAGGTCTTTCATTGTTCTCACAGTAAGAAGATTGTCCCTTACTGTGAGCTGTCTGGTCTGTGGACCAGATTACCCATCTGAGGGGAGGTGGCTTACACTAGGTAAAAGGGGCAGGAGGGGGAAACTTTATCATTCAATTACTCTTGAACTACAACTCTGACAGTATTGAAATAACACTCTCTATGGCTCAAATACTATGAAGCTTAATTGGAGCTGCTGTTTTTGTGAAACATTACTATCCTTTTAAGGTTGGTGAATGTACAGTGTTGGACACATGGAATGGAGGCATTTTACACTTAATTTAAGCTTAACGTGCACTGCTGATGCATGCTGGAACTAGCATTTAGCATATGCCATCCAGATGCTAAGAAATTCCATTTAAAGGGAAACTACCACCCCACAAAATCTTTATCGTAATTAAGTCCCCGTCTGGCGATTAGCTGCTTAGTATCGCTAGTCACCAGAATTATTACCTGGTTTAACTGATTTACCACTTATTCCGGGGCTGACAGTAGCAGGAAGCATGGACATCTTGCCATAGTGACGTCCGTGCGCCTGCATTGTCAGTGTGGTGTATATGTGGTGTATGTTTGGTGACTGTGTGGGGAGAGTATAGTGTATAAGGTGAATATATGGTGTATACCTGATGGATGTTTGGAGTATGAATTGGGTTAGCTTGGTGACTGTATACATGGAGGCTTGTATGAGTGAACTCGGCACTATATTTGTAAACAACAGTAGGTTAGGCCATATGATAGAGAAATACATGGCATACTGATCGTGCAGATATACACATACTAGGCCTCATGACAAATATACAATATGCTGGTGTGTGATTGAAGTAAATGAATATAAGTGTGCTTGAATGTTCAGGCTTACAGTGAGGGGAAAAATTATTTGATCACCTGCTGATTTTGTTAGGTTGCCCACTGACAAAGAAATGATCAGTCTATAATTTTAATGGTAGGTTTATTTGAACAGTGAGAGACAGAATAACAACAAAAAAATCCTGAAAAACGCATTTCAAAACAGTTATAAATTGATTTGCATTTTACTGAGTGAAATGAGTATTTGACCCCCTATCAATCAGCAAGATTTCTGGCTCCCAGGTGTCTTTTATACAGGTAACAAGCTGAGATTAGGAGCACTCTCTTAAAGGGAGTGCTTCTAATCTCAGTTTGTTACCTGTATAAAAGACACCTGTCCATAGAAGCAATCAATCAGATTCCAAACTCTCCACCATGGCCAAGACCAAAGAGCTGTCCGAGGGTGTCAGGGACAAGATTGTAGACCTACACAAGGCTGGAATGGGCTACAAGACCATCGCCAAGCAGCTTGGTGAGAAGGTGACAACAGTTGGTGCAATTATTAGCAAATGGAAGAAACACAAAATAACTGTCAGTCTCCCTCAGTCTGGGGCTCTATGCAAGATCTCACCTCGTGGAGATTCAATGATCATGAGAACGGTGAGGAATCAGCCCAGAACTACACGGGAGGATCTTGTCAATGATCTCAAGGCAGCTGGGACCATAGTCACCAAGAAAACAATTGGTAATACACTACACCATGAAGGACTGAAATCCTGCAGCGCCCGCAAGGTCCCCATGCTCAAGAAAGCACATGTACAGGCCTGTCTGAAGTTTGCCAATGAACATCTGAAAGATTCAGAGGAGAACTGGGTGAAAGTGTTGTGGTCAGATGAGACCAAAATCAAGCTCTTTGGCATCAACTCAACTCGCCGTGTTTGAAGGAGGAGGAATGCTGCCTATAACCCCAAGAACATCATCCCCACTGTCAAACATGGAGGTGGAAACATTATGCTTTGGAGGTGTTTTTCTACTAAGGGGACAGGACAACTTCACAGCATCAAAGGGACGATGGACGGGGCCATGTACCGTCAAATCTTGGGTGAGAACCTCCTTCCCTCAGCCAGGGCATTGAAAATGGGTCGTGGATGGGTATTCCACCATGACAATGACCCAAAACACACAGCCAAGGGAACAAAGGAGTGGCTCAAGAAGAAGCACATTAAGGTCCTGGAGTGGCCTAGGCAGTCTCCAGACCTTAATCCCATAGAAAATCTGTGGAGGGAGCTGAAGGTTCGAGTTGCCTAATGTCAGCCTCAAAACCTTAATGACTTGGAGAGGATCTGCAAAGAGGAGTGGGACAAAATCCCTCCTGAGATGTGTGCAAACCTGGTGGCCAACTACAAGAAATATCTGACCTCTGTGAGTACCAACAAGGGTTTTGCCACCAAGTACTAAGTCATGTTTTGCAAAGGGGTCAAATACTTATTTCACTCAGTAAAATGCAAATCAATTTAGAACTGTTTTGAAATGCATTTTTCAGGATTATTTTGTTGTTGTTCTGTCTCTCACTGTTCAAATAAACCTACCATTAAAATTATAGGCTGTATCTAAAGAGAAGGTGGTATAATAAAGGAAATAAAACAGAAAAATTGCTTTCGAGGCAGTTAAAAAAACAGAGGGCAAAACATTTAATTAATAAGATTGTGTATGAAAATGAAACCTTCCTGGATCCAAAAAAATAAGTAATGTGTTTGCAGAATTTTAGCGAAAGTTATATAATATAAAAGAGCAGTTTATAGAAAATAAACAAGAGAAGTATAAAATTAAGGAATATTTGGATAGACTAAAGCTTCCTAAAGTAGGTGAGGAGGAGATGGAGGAACTTAACGCCCCTTTTAGGTTAGAAGAGATAAATAATGCAATTTTAAAATTGAAACGAAATAGAGTTCTGGGTCCGGATGGATTTTCAAACTTTTTTCTATAGAGTTTTTGGTAGTGAAATTTTCCCATATTTGTTGAGGCTGTATGAGGATGCTAAAACAGCAAAGGGAATGCTAAAAGAATTATTGGCAGCAAATATCTCACCAATCTTAAAAGAGGGGAAAGATAAGGTGGAGATAAAAAATTATAGACCTATATCTTTGATAAATACAGATATCAAGATATACTCTGTAATTCTGGCAAAGCGTTTAGAAGGAGTTATAAATAGTTTAATCCATCCAGATCAGACTGGGTTTGTACATACTAGAACAGCAATGGATAATATTAGGAAGACTCTAAATGTGATGTTTCTTACGAGGAGGAAGGGTGGGTCCATGCTGGCCCTGTCGTTAGACGCTGAGAAAGCGTTTGACAGGGTCAGCTGGACTTACCTGAAAGAAGTGTTAAGAGCGTTTGGATTTGTAGGTCCTTTTCTGGATGCAGTAATGGCATTATATAAAAATCAAACTGCAAGGATTGTGGGATCTGGGATATATTCTCCCCCGTTTGATATAAATAATGGCACACACCAGGGGTGTCCTTTGGCTCCAATTTTGTATGTATTATCGTTGGAACCTTTGGCGTGCGCTATAAGAGATAATGTGGAAATTTAGGGTTTTAAGGTTGGGAATATGGAATTCAAAATGTTTTTATTTGCTGATGATATAATTCTGACACTGCGGAACCCAATATCATCACTTTCAGCTTTGTTTATGGAGATTGAGGCATTCTCACAGATTTCATATTATAAGATAAATGTAGATAAGTGCCAGGCCATGGTCTGTAACCTCTCAAGTGAGGTTGAGCAAGGATTAAAGGAGAGATATGATTTCTCGTGGGAATCTAAGTATATTAGGTATTTGGGGATAAGGATTACTTTTGACTCTGAGAAAATAGTAGAAATTAATTATAATCCGATGTTGAAGGAATTTAGAAATAAATTCTCGGAGTGGAAGAATATGTATTTATACTGGTTGGGTAGAGCCAATGTAATAAATTTGTATATTTTGCCAAGGTTATATTTTCTGTTTAGATCAATACCATTGATAGTCAAGAGCAAGATGATTAGGGAATTTCAGAAGAATTTTAATAAATTTGTTTGGGGGGGAAACAACCAAGAGTGGCTTATGGGGTTCTTTCGAGACCACACAGACAAGGTGGAATTGGTTTACCAAACGTGGAGAAAATATATGAAGCTGTTATGTTGACCCATTTGGTGAGTTGGACTCAGCCCATGGCGAATTTGGATTCATGGCACATAATGGAGCAGGGAGATGAAAACTGTGAGAATGCCTGGTATTTGGAGGGGAGATCGGGGGAAGGATGGGGAAATAAACCCTATTACAAGGGTATTGAAATATATGTGGAAGAAGTTTAGGAGGAAATATCTTTTCGCTTACTGGGTGGAGAGATATATGCCTCTGGAGTTGGTAGAAAAAAGTGTGCCAGAGTTGAGTCTGAAGCGATGGAGAGAAAAAAAGATAGTTATGGTTCAACAGCTGTGGAATAAGGGAGAGGTGGTACCCTTTATGTATTTGATGGAAAATTTTGACCTGGGTGGAGGAGAAATATTTAACTATATAAGAGTAAAACATTTTATTGAAAAAGAGATCATGGTAAAACATCAGGGAGAGACAAATCAGCTGTTAGATGAGTTTTTTGAAGGCCAATGGAGTGTGGGGGTGGGGAAAAAGGCGTTTAAAGTGATTAATGGAAAGATTCCATTAAAAACTCAGAAGTGTATTGTGAAATGGGAATTGGAGCTTGGTATAAGAGTTGAAGAATCTGAATGGTTAAAAGCGATAAAAACAACTAAAAAAATTATCCATAGCTTAAATTTATTGGAGATATTTTATAAGCTCTTGTATAGGTGGTATTTAACTCCATCCAGGTTAAAGAGGATATATCCAGAGGTAGATCCAAAATGCTGGAGATGTTTGGCTGGGTTAGGGACATATGTTCACATCTGGTGGGAGTGTGATCATGTCAAGATATTTTGGCAGCAGATAAGTGAGATGATGAAGACATTGATAGGTGAAGAAATAAGACTGGACAGTAAATTGGTATTGTTTCATGTGGGTCTGACGCAAGTAAAACGTGAACATAGATGCTTGTTGGTCCATGTTTTAATGGCAAGTAAGTTATTGCTTGTTAGAAAATGGAGGAAATTAGAGTTCCCAAGTATGGGTGAAGTGGTTAAGCAGTTGGACTTTCAGGCATCTATGGAGGAAGGTCACTATTTGAATAATATGGAAAAATTGGAAGGGTATTTGGAGAACTGGTCTTGCTGGGTTGATAGGGTGAAAGATTAGTGAGAAATATGAAGAAGAGTCCGGTATGATTGGAGGAGTGAAAGGAGTAGTTCATGGGATTATTTTATGTGATAGAATTGAAGAAGAATATAATGTTTTATGGTTGTCATATGTCTTGTATCTGTTTGTATATTTATAATTCATAAATAAAAAAAAAAAATATAGACTGATCATTTCTTTGTCAGTGGGCAAACATACAAAATCAGCAGGGGATCAAATATTTTTTTCCCTTGCTGTATGGGTGGGGGCAGGTAGCTGTTCTACTTGTAAGCTGAATGATTTACATCCAGACCTAACGTGTACCTTTTGTGACCCATTATGTGAACATGGCTATTTTTATAACCTCAAAACTTTTATCATTATTTGCTTTTGTTATTTCTATGAAGTAGCTGAGCATTGTGCATCATATGAAATGTTATAGCCACACAAAATTTTATATTGATGATATGTTCCATAGTATAATATAATATATATGATATGTTATGTGATAGTATACTATGCTATGTGGATACTATATATGATCTGTCAAATTATTTGGTATGTTACATATGATATATTGCACCCTGTACACCTTTGCCATAGTGTTATACATGAATTAATGAATTCATATGTTTATATATGTTTACAAATTAAGGGTTTAGAAAATACTCAAAAGCTTACAATCTAAAGTGGTATAGGGAGACATGCAGTGTACATAAGGATTAAGTGCAGAATACATGGCCAGAATTCTGGACTAGCATTATAGGTGGAACCTGATGCATCCTGGTCATATCCTGTTTAAGTGTGTATTCATCTTCAGTATTTAACCACTGCTTATGATTTAGGGTTACCTGAGATCATTTTGTGTGTTCATTATGCTCATCCATGGAGAATACTAATACTCCTAGGATGTCCTGTCTCGCGTACCATCTACAGGTTTTGTTATTCCCTGGGCACCCTCCAATTCTCTTATGAGTCATAACTTTAACAAGCGAACTCTTTGACCTGGAGACACTGTTGTGTCCATCCCTACACCAATTCCTTTTCTTTACTCACTTCTCTTCCCTATATTTCCCTTTTCTCATTTTCCATGGCAGGTACATATGGTTTTATCCCCTAACATTCACTACAAGCATAATGATTCACCCTTCGTGAGCTCACAGGCACATCTGTAGACTTTCCTTCCTTAATGCTTAATACAACCAAAACTTACATTTAGCTCATAGGGAGTGCGAAAGATTTTACTATGATATTGCATCTGTTCAAGAAACTCAATTCAAGGTTCTATTCCTAAGTAGGGTTGGGCAAAAGGTCCCTTCGTGTTTTCTCAAAAAAATCAACAAAAACCACGTTGTTGTCCCCTTTTCAAAAATCTGCTTTAAAAACATCAATTAAAATCTTTGCATTTTTCGCCCATTTGCAAAAATTCTTCACCATTTTTTCAGTGGCTAGAAAGTTTCTGCCCATTGATTTACATATTTTCACCTTTTTTATATAAAAATGTAATGTATTCCAGGAAGTGGAACGCAGCTACAGGTAGATGTGCTTTGGTTGCTGCTGTGATCTTGAGGCAAAATTGAGGCAAGAGAGGCTCATAGTGACTGCTATAACTATGAGAAAGTTTAAAGCTAATAAAAGGAGGAACTGGAAGGACCCTTATGTGTTCCCTGAGTCTGAGGAGGAGGAGGAAGTGACCACTAGAGAACCAGTGCTGGCCAGTCCCCTAAATCACCCCTAGGGATCTTGGGGAAATTAATGTCAAGAGAAGAGGAAGAGGGTAGTAGTGAGAGAAGGACATGTCAGCTGCCTGTGCCTGCTGCAGATGTGCTGGCCCTGCTGCCATCATTGCATTGCCTGCTGCCAGACATGCTGTCCCTGCTGCCATGATTGCTGTGCCTGCTGACAGACGTTCTGCCCCTGCTGCCACCACTGCTGTGTCTGTTGTCAGACATGCTGACCCTGCTTCCACCATTGCTGTGCCTGCTATCAGACATGCTGCCCCTGCTGCCACAATGCTCTGCCTGCTGCCAGTGTGTCTAGTAATACTCAGGAGGGGGGGATGAGAAGATGATGCCAAGTGTGTCAGCATGGGACCCTAGGTCACATTTGCCATCTCCAAGCATTCCCACTAGTGGTAGTACTACTGCTAAGAAGGTCCATCAGCTTGTTAGTGTTACGAGTGAAGGAGGGGGTTATCATCATATTACTAGTAACTGTGAGGAGGAAGACTCAGGGGCTGAAATTGATGTGGTTGGTGTTCGTGGTAGTACTAGTAACAGTGATGGTGAAGCATCTGGTGGGAATAGTGTTAGGAGAGTGGTAGGGGAAGCAATTGAAAGCACCCAAACTAGCAGACAAGGGAATCCACACCATTCCCCTGACCCTGGGAGTCCTGTTCACTCCACGGCATTATCCATGTGGAACATGATCCTGAAGAAGGCAGAATTGTTGCCTAGCGGCAATAACACCACCACCACCAGGAGCACAGATCAGCTGATTGTTCCTGCTGCTAGTCTGCCTTCTTCAGATCACCAAGAAATGGCAAGTGTGTCACATTTCTCATCACCTCCTCCTACCAGCAGTGAGATGTCTGTAGTAGAGCTGCAGCATCACTGAGGGAATAGTGGTGGTGGTGATGATGATGGTGGAGGAGCTGGGGTGGAAGAGATATTGATGTCCTTTTTAGCCCAAACTGAGAAGGAGTGGGAGATAGGGATGAGGATGAGCACCACTACCACCACCAGCAGTGAGCTTTTAGAATTTGTGGAATTTGCAACTGCTCCGTTTCCTGCTGCTGCTGAGTTGCAAGGGCAGCAGAAAGCTGAGGAGCAGGCTAGTGTGCCACAAACCACAGTGGGAATGGGGTTAACAAATGATGTGAGACTAGGACAAGTTCCACTTGCCAGCAGCAGTAATACTCCTGGTCCTAGTTGTAGTGCTGATTCTGAGGCAGTAGTAGCAACAGCAGCAACATCATCCTCTGCCCAAGACATTGAAGGGGAACGTGGAGGAGCTGAAGAAAGAGGCAATTTTTCTCCACCTTTAAGTTTTCTTCGGTCAGGAACAGTGCAGTCATTACCAGTGGCACTGTGCACAATTTGTGACAAGCCAGCGAGAAGGGGAAAGGAGCGAACGTGCTTGGCACAAGCACCTGATAACACATATGAAACAGACACCATGACATTTATGCCAAATGTGTTAGAGCCTACCACAGAAATCAAGCATTGCTGTTGCTCTACCCTCTGACTCTCCCGAAAGGCAACAAGATGCAAGGCAGAGAGCAAAGAAGAGGAAGAATAGAGGCAGAGGCTGGAAGTTAAATGACGAGGGAAACAACTAGATTGCAATCACCTTCTTGCTCTAGGATAACTACATCTTCTGCCAATCCACCTCGTTCATTGTTACCTCCCCACCTAATGATAGATGTAGATGTTAGGATGTGGCAGTTTGTTTCCACCCCCACCCATTGCACACTGTGGTGCACTGACTAGGGATGGGTGAATATATTTGCCTCAAACTGAAATCAGCGAATAACGACACTTTCCGCTTGATGCATAATTTCCTGTGAAAAGTGCAGATTTTCTACTTTTTCCCGCTTTTTTCAAGTAGCACATTCCATTGAAATCAATGGGAACATTGAAGTTACACACAAAACAAATATTTTATTTCCTTAAGGCATAGAATAAAAGGGGCATGAGGGTGCCTTTGTTGGTTGGGTGTGGAGAAAGGGAATGTTTTTTGTGGGGTTTGTTTACTGGGATTGGGGAACAGTTAAAAATAAATCCTAAATATAATTAAAAAAAACATTAAGAAATGGTATAAAAGGGGTCTGAGGAGTAGGGACGGGTGAAAATTTTTGCCTCAAACTGAAATTTTGCAAATAATGGCACTTTCTGCTTGGCGAATAATTTCCCGTGAAAAGTGCCATTTTTCTGCTTTTTACCGCCTTTTTCGCCCATTGAAATAAACGGGAAGAAAAATATTTCTCCACCACACAAAAGTTTTCTACAGCCGTATAAAAGACTGTCAGGCTCTCACAGCATTCCATTTTTTGTTTGTGAGAGGAGAAAGCAATACGTTTTTTGAGTTAGAGAAAATAGGAGAATTGAAGTTTAGTTTAGGGAATCTTTTAGATAGGTCATTTGTTCTGTTTATTAGCAGAGTCAGTGGGGTACTCTGGGGAGAAGAAGGGAGGAAGGAGGGTGACCCCAAATACTCCAAAAATCCATGTGACTGACTGGCAAGACACAGGAAGCTAGGGACCTATTTGATTGCTGATCTTGCTATTATTGTCTCTGTGTTGGGTGGGGAAGTCTGGGGAAAGAAGTTGCTGATTTTGTTTTTCAGTTATAATTTTTTGGGACAGACTGTGATAAGACAACAGGGTGGACAACTTAAAATAAATAAATAAATAAATAAAAAAGAATAAAGAACTAAATGTATTATGTGACAGTGACAGACAGCTGACTGTGCTTTGGTAAGGCATCATACAGCTCCATAAGTTGTGTTGTGTACCGTACAGTAAAAAAACACAGTATAGTTATGTAATGATCAGCAAATGCACAAGAGGAAGGGGGAGGGGTGGAGCAGGGCAGGGATGTGAGAGTAAAGTAGTAGTTCAAAAACTGACTATAGCAATGGTTGCTGCACAATCAATTATGAAGATCCCTCTACTCCAAGGGTGGATGCAGTTTGTCAAGGTTCCAGCAAAACTAGTTCCAGCACCACCAGTGCCAGTAGAAATAAAGAACCATATAAGAAAAGCACTGAAGATGACAACAAGCCGCATTCAAGTGTTGATGATGCTGGCAATAGCATAACAGGGGAAGGTGTAGCAGTTGAACCACCTGCTGCATCAGATAGTGAGACAGACAAGCACCAAAACACCTGTCCACAAAGTAGTAGCAAACTTTGTTACAGTAAAAATAAAAAGAAATTGTTTGAGACCTCTAAAAGCTTAGAGGAATATAAGGGTAGTAGTGAGCAAGAACTGTCAGTTGATGCTGATGATGCTGAGGATGACCTAATGATGACTGATGATGATGCAGATCTAGAATATATCCCTCCAGCATCCTTCTCTTGTTCAGATACAGATGAATTTGAGAGTGGGATGATGGCAGGTCTATAAGGTTAGTTGAAAGCCAAAGGCTGAATCTTCCACCACTTTTAAGGAGCACTGTGCCTGTCTATAAACTGTATGAGAAAGCCATTGGAAAGTATGACCCTGGACAAGCACAGATGTAAAAAAAAAACACACAGTCACCCTATCAGTCATCATCAGCATCATGGCCTCTTCAAAGTCCAAGTCCCACACAGCCACACACACCTGTTTTGAGTACCCAGCAACAGAAACACAGGTTAATATTCACAATGTTAGATATGATGAATGCCTCTGCTGCTACTGCTGTAAGTGCTGCACCTTTGACACCTAGTAGTAGTGGCAGTAGAATTACATCAGCATCTAGTCCCAGTAGTAGTAGCAGCAGCACCACCTCAGGAACCCCTCATTCCATGAAGTCTACAGTATGTAGATACTTCACTCAGGATCTCCAAGCTAAGATCATCATAACTCTTTATAAGGGTGGGAAGTCTTACAGAGAAAGAGGTTATTTCATAAGTAAGAGGAGAACAATTCAAAAGAGTTTATTTGAGTTTTTCAGTTAATTAAAAAAAACATATATGCATATTTGTTGTCAATATCACAACTTTTTGGCTGAGTGCGAGCTTGTGAATAAGGGATTTTTTGTAAGAGAGGAAGTGAGTGTGGAATAGAGATAAGAAGTGAAATAGATCTATGTCTGGGAAGAATAGGGATGAAGGGCAGAGGGAGAAAACAGGTAGTGGAGTAGAGTCCTTTTGCTAGAGAAGCTGTAAAATTCAAAACATTTTGGAAGGCAGGGGATGTAGAGCAGTGGAGAAGAGCATATGCCCTAGGGCAGGTACATCTGCTACTTGGAACAAGGTAAGAAATTGGAAGGGAAGGGGCAGAAGAACTGAAGAGGAAAGTAGGTTCCACATAAAAAATGGAGGACCACAGGGACTACCAGTTGGAGAATCTTAATTTATGCATGTTGTGAATGAGAAAAACAGTGGCCACCAGTGTTCTGTGGAGTAGAAAAATGCAATGGTGGCATCTTTACTGGGACAGGCAATACTAGGGTCCAAATCAAGAGGACTGATAAGTGGTCAAAGAGAACAAACACAATCATAATAGTTTGTTTTCCAGGAAAACATCTGCTTGGAACCTGCTCAATTAGATTTTTCTTGTGCCCTTACAAAGAAGAATTATTCATGCAAATATACATTTTCCCAGTACATCTCTGAAACATCAGCTAGATTTCCCCATGCACAATAAAACAAACAAAATTCCAACATATTTTCTGCTTCTGAGTGCTTCTCATAGAGGTACAGCTAGTAGCTCTAGTCACAGAGCAAGTGTCTCACATCTTGAGTTCCCTTAA
The DNA here is from genome assembly GCA_037306005.1 of Rhinophrynus dorsalis. NCBI lineage: Eukaryota > Metazoa > Chordata > Amphibia > Anura > Rhinophrynidae > Rhinophrynus > Rhinophrynus dorsalis. Next base: position 234,555,582 of record CM074718.1, on the reverse strand, counting down.
ACACTGTGAGAGAGAAAAGAAAAGTTCTGGTGTGCTCTCACAAAAAAGAAGAAACCATTAGCTTGTTCTTTAGGCTAATTCCCACTCAGCTTACATTTTTTCCTTTTGTGTCATTTCAGAGAAGAGTATCAACCAGAAGGTGGAAAGGATTCTGGAAAGAGGTCACTGATCAGGACAGTTATGAAATTATATCTGATATCATTCCACAGCAAGATGTAATGGCAAGCAGGAGTCAGCCAGAAGAGATCAAGTTATAGGTACAGGCATCTAATCAGAACTCATAGATATAACCATGGCCACTACCACTGTCTCAATAAACAATTATCTACTCCCCAACATATGTTCACCTCAGACATGTATGGAAGCAAGCAGCATTACTGTGTAGATGAGCATGTTTTGATAAAATGCAGACAGAAGACAGGTACCTACACAAGCCAAAATAACACTAACACTAATAACACTACCCAGGTCTTTCCCTTACAAGGAATGTACAGATGTGATACATACTACTTTATGGGTAGAAGCCTTAAAACTGATCAATCCTATGTTTCTTTAAAAAAATATATTTCTGAGTGTTATTATTCACAAAGCCTTAATTGGTATTTGTTAATTATATTTCATTCTTAACTCACTATGTAGAATACTTATGATGCACAAATCATTCTGGAAAGGTAACCACCTGCATAGTCTAGTTATTTTTTCAAAGTCAAAAGATATCAGTCAAGATGAACAGCTTAATTGTCATACTGATGGGAATACTTAATCCAGTCTTTTAAATTAATCTGCAAACAGAATTAAGCAATAGTATAATATTATGTTTTGATCTGTAGTGTGGCTTTATATGTTTTGTTCCAACACTTTCTTGAGACATATCCCAAACTTAACTTCCCTTAAAATGCCACTTACTTATTAGCACCTGCTGCTTTGCTTCACAAATTCCTTCATTATTATAATATGCAGATTTATATCTTTGCATTAGCCTGCAAAATCATTGCTCATATTTATATGCATGTCTTAATACTTTTCTAATACACACTGTGGTTGATGCACTAAAGAAAAGTGATGTAGTTCTGGAGCAGTCCAGCTGTGCAAAGTTTAATGTGCTCCTTTGCTTATACATTCATTAAGCTATATTATTTTTGATGCACGTCGCAAATTAGATTTTTTTTAAACTACATAAATGAAGACTTAAAGAGGAGATTGTCACAGCTTAAAAAAAAGATTTGGAACAGTCCTACACTCTAATACTTACAGACTGTAAACTGTGCAGGGATCTCACCATTGTATATCTTTTTCTCTATATATTTACTAATGGTAATGGTAATATAATTATATTATTAATATAATTATTATTAGTAGGAATAGTTTAGTAGTAGTAGTACTTCTGCTATCATAGTAACATACAAGTTTCTCAATCGTGAATTATGAAATGTAATGTATACAAACTAAAGGGCATGATCTATTAAAGGTAGAAACCTTTTGAAGTACCAAACTTAAAAGTTATGATAAAATCTGTAACTAATATATATTTGTCATGTTCTTGGCTCTAGGCTAACTTTATTTTATGATATTCTGTTATATTAGTTATTTTAGTTCTAATATATACTTTGATCAGTTCTCGTTCCTATTTCCTTCTTTGCATAACCTATATAAATAATATATAGCATGCTCTTTTCAAAGTGTATTTAATGGTGGTGTATCCTTATACAAAAATGTGGACGTGTGTCATGATTTCTTATTGCTCTAATCTTATTACAATGAAAATGTTACTTCCTTTTGTCTTAAGTGAAAACATTGCTTATGACTTTAGTAATTAGTCAAATAAGATGAGATTGCGTATTTGTTGTTTTCTACATGATCCTATTTAAGAAAACCACATTTGCATTTTATGTTTTACTTCAATTCCCAAAACTCATCTGGAGACTACATTTACAATTTTTTTAATTCAGATTTTATTAGATTTGATAAAGGCATGAATATGCAGAGTGTTACAAAATATGCTGTTTGTAGTGAGGAATAACATGTGGTTCAGGATGCTGTAAATAATATATAATATGCCATAAATTTCTATAAGTGTTTAGAAAGTAAACTACCATAGACAGACAAGTAACAGAAGGAGTGGAAATGTTGTTAGTTTTAGTTGTTGTCATGGAAGAAAAAAGTGAGATAGACTGAAAAAATACTAGTTTGGAGGAGTAGTTGCAGAATTACAACCAGTATACCATTGTTGCTGCTGTTGCCTGCTGGACTGTGCAGTGACCGTTACCACACTAGCCTCCTGCTTGTCCAACACTGGCACAACTGCCCTTGAAAACTTAGTGTGACTTGATATACGCAAGAGGTATGCAACACATTACATTAGTTCTTTAAAATGTCTGTTTTCAACAAAAGAATAGAGCAGAATGTCAACCTCCAAAATTATGTCAAGTTTACCATTCCACATGAATACTTTTGGTTTATTTTTGTGCCGTTTTTAATTTGTTTTTAAGAACTCAATAAGCGTGGTTTGGGAACACATTGAAGACGTGTAACATTATTTTAATAATATGACTAGTAATGGTGGTGATAATGCGGCAGGTATGGGGAATCTTCATCTTATGTCACCTCCAACTGATAGTCATCCACTTCAGTGCTTAGCATTTTCAAAACAGCAGCAGGAGACATGGATGTTATTGCTTCTGGGTCAAATGTTATTCCATTAGACATCTATAACACAATAATGTATACCTCAGACCCATGCATATTTACTAGTGCTTCTACTGTTGCTAGAAGAAGCACTTCTAATTTTATGACAGTACAAAATCAGCAAAGTTGCAATAAATGATAGAGTGCACAGCACCAGATGCAGCACCAGAGTCTACCCCACCATAGAGTGTGTTTGTCCTTCTTGTTCTTATCTGTGTGGATGTAGGGCTGAGTGCAGGTAAGTTACATAGTTATAAAGTAAATCAGGTTGAAAAAAGACACATGTCCATCATGTTCACTTGCCCCATTATAACCCAGAAATGAGAATAATATGTCTTCCTGACTCCAATATGGATATTAGTCTGTTTATCAGAACTTAACTGATTTACTTACTAATACATAGTGTAACCATGTAAGTCCCCTTCTATTAGAAATGCACCTGTTCTTCTCTTAAATATATCATTATATCTGCCATAACCACATCCTTGTGTAAGGAGTACCACAATTCAGCAGACCTTACTGTACAAAACCCCTTCATTTGCTGAAGATAAAACCTCCTTTCACTGTCATCCAATACAGGTCACTGGTACTCTGGGAGGCGTAAGTCCCCTTTAATAGGCAGGAACAATTATGCAAATAATCTGCAGGGGGCGGAGCCTCCCCTCTTACTTAAGCCACCTTCTGGCCAGAGCCACTCATATTGATTTGTTCCTGGTGTGCTTGCACACCAGGCAGAGAACATCTATGCTTCTTAGAGTTTTATTATTTTTATTCAAATATGGAATACCACCATTAGGAGGGTGACCATGGCTGTGAATTGCCCTCTTTAAAGTGGCTGGTGCAGCTTCCAGGGATTTTCTGTGGACCTTAAACCCTGATGAGGGGACAGCTTGTGTGGAGCAGCTCCCCTGCTGAGGAATTTGCCTCTGGGTTATTCCTCCCTTATCATGGTCACCTGAAGACAGAAGTCCTGCAGGAAAGGTAAGTCATCCTTTGAGTGCTGAAGGTCCACTTGTCCCCACAGTGTCCCTTTGATGGGCTTGTATTTGGGAGTTTTCAATTTACTCCAGCACTCATAGGGTGTTTTTATTGCATTATTCTAGATTTATGCAATTTCTGTGGTATTCTCTGGGTTTTGGAGCTTAGTATATTTGTTTACTTATGTTTCTTATGTGTTTTATGCTTGTTTGGGCACTTTTGAAAGTTTTCTTAAACTTTATTAAAAATTGTGTTCTGCGCCTTTAAGCGTGGCGTTTCCCGCTCAAACGCATGGCTCCTTTACTCTCTATGGGAAATCACAGTGTGGGACATATCTCTGGAACCGCTTGTCACAGCAACTTCAGAGAGGGCTCATTTTAATGCTAGGCTCCTGCTGTATCATCCGGATGGTGTTTTATTAATGTGGGGGGTTCAGGGGGGCTTCGGGCACTGTTTGGGGTACTTGTATAGGGAAAACTACATTTCCCATGAGCGCTTGGTTCGCGCTCGTTTCTGATTGGCTGTCATGACGGCCGCCATTTTGTTGCACTTTTCCTATGCGAGTACACTACGCAGGGACCGAGCCTTCTCTCTCCTCAACTGATTAACCCTTCGCTGGCCAGATAAGTCCAATTTTAGACATTTCTGGGGTGAAACCTTGATCCTTTACACCTTTTCTGGGTGATAGAGTTATTAGTGGGGTATATTGACGCTGTGAGCATGTCTACTTCACTGGAGCTAGGGGCTAGACCCAAGTCTAAAGAGGATGGGGGGTCTGCTACCCCCAGGGCGTTTTGCTCCTCTTGCCACATTGGGCTGTCTAGCGATAATGTGGGGGATCTATGCCCTAATTGTACTAGTCAGGATAGCAACCCTGGGCTTCCCAGCTATGCTATTGAGCCATCTTGGGTGAAGGAGTTTAAAGCTGCCACTAGGGATCTCAGATCCACCCTTCAACTCTTTCCCTCTCAGGTACAGGGGGCTCTCCAGGTCTGGCAGACCCCCTCTACCATCAGGACCTCCCTGCCTAAGCCACAGGGGGCTCCTGATGTCACTGATTCTTCTGAGGAAGAACTCTTGCAGGATTCTGATGCTGAGGAACGTACTGTTATTGAATCTAACAAGTCCGTTGGGGACCCCTATGAATGTGACCCTGAAGTTTCGGCTGAGGGTCTGATCAGAGCGGTTTTGAATACGCTCAATCTTCCTCTGACTCAAGAATCCACTTATGATCCTTCTGATGTTTTTCAGAAAAAGCCATCTAAGCCTGTTGTCTGTTTTCCAACTAATCCTACTCTTGCCCGTCTAGTCTCTGAGGCGTGGAAGAATCCTGATAGGTCTTCCTCTGTTTCCAAGAAGTTTGCTACACTGTACCCCTTTCCTGAGACTGAGCTGGCGAAATGGGTACATCCTCCAAAGGTGGATGCCCCTGTTTCCAGGCTATCCAAGTCTACCGCTTTGGCTGTCTCTGATGCCTCTGCCCTGCATGATTGGACGGATAAGAAATTGGAACTTTCTCTTAAGTCCATTTTTGCCTCTATCGGCACTGCCATGCGTCCAACCTTTGCAGTGGCTTGGGTAAACAGGGCTATCGCGGCCTGGACTGAGCGACTGGCTGAAGCAGTTCGCCAGGATGCTCCAGTTTCTGAACAGTTGCAGCTTCTTGCTAACATTACTGAAGCTCAGAATTATATTGCTGACGCTGCCTTTGATGCTGTGCGCATGATGGCGCGGCCCTCCACTTCTTCAGTGGTGGCTAGACGCGCCCTTTGGCTGAAAATTTGGTCTGCTGATACAGCCTCCAAGAAAGCCTTGCTTTCTTTGCCCTTTCAGGGGAACTTGCTATTTGGTTCTGAACTCAAAGAAATGATCAGTGAGGCTACTGGTGGTAAAAGTACTCTTCTACCCTCAGTCTTTAAGAAAAAGTTTCCAGCCAAACGCAACCGGTCCTTTCGTTCCTTTCAGACTGAGACACGCTCCTCGACCACGACGGGTCCTCCCGCTGCGCGCTCCTCCTCCAAGCCCAAACAGTCCTGGAAGCCCAAAGTTGCCCCCAAGGCCAAGACCTCCAAGACTGCTTCGGCATGACTCGCCGAACCCGGGTCCGCATTCGGCTGTAGGTGGACGTCTCCACATCTTTCGCCGGATTTGGGAGGAGTCAGTGGCGGACCCGTGGGTTCTCCAGGTGGTGTCAGAGGGATACCGGATCCCTTTCTCCTCCCTTCCTCCTTTTCGGTTCCATTTTACTCGTCCTTCTCAGGAACCTGTAAAGAGACGTCTGTTCGAAGACGCTATTCAGGATCTCTTGGACAAAGAGGTCCTGGAGGTGGTTCCTCAGGAGGACACAGGTTCAGGATTTTATTCCAACCTGTTTGTGGTGGCCAAAAAGGACGGAGGGGCCCGTCCCCTTTTGGATCTCAAAGATCTCAATGCTTATGTGGTGTCTTCCCACTTCCACCAGGAATCCCTGCGATCTGTGATTGCAGCTATGTCTCCGGGGGAATTTCTTGCCTCCCTGGACCTCCAGGATGCGTATCTTCACATCCCCATTCATCCAGAGAGCAGGCGGTATCTCAGGATTGCCTGCCACAGGGGACACTTTCAGTTTACAGCGCCCCCCTTTGGGCTGACTTCAGCCCCTCAGGTCTTCCAGAGGGTGTTAGGCTCCTTGATAGCGGTGCTTCATCAGGATGGGATAAGGGTGACTCCCTACATGGACGATCTCCTACTAAAAGCCTCCTCAGCGGAGCTTCTCCATCAGCAACTGCAGAAGTGTATGCACACTCTGATCCATCATGGCTGGATCCTGAATCTGGACAAGTCGGACGTGGTTCCATCTCAGAGGCTTCGGTTCTTGGGTCTCCTGTTCGACACTCACCAATGCATGGTGTTTCTTCCAGAGGATGTGGCTCACCAGATAGCCATCAGAGTGGCTGGGATTCTGGACAGGGACATAATTCCGGTTCCGAAGTTGTCGTCCTTGGTGGGGAAGTTCTTTTCCACGATCGAAGCAGTGCCATTTGCTATGGCCCACCCCAGGGAACTTCAGAGATTTGTGATCCAGACGTGCAGGAATCATCCAGATCATCAACATCTGTCTGTGTCTCTACTTCCTTATGTTGAGTCGAATCTGCACTGGTGGTTGGATCTCTCTCATCTCCTGAAAGGGAGATCCTTTCTAGTTCCTCGTTGGTCCACGGTCACAACGGATGCCAGCATTCGGGGCTGGGGTGCAGTCTGGGGTCGCTTCAGTGCTCAGGGGAAATGGGGTCTGGAGGAATCCCTTCTCTCCATCAATGTTCTGGAACTTCGAGCTGTCCGGCTTGCCCTGAGGCACTGGGAGTCTCAACTGACCGGTCGTCCGATCAGAGTAGAGTCCGACAACGCCACGGCGGTGGCTTACATCAACAGGCAAGGCGGCACAAGAAGCGGTTCCGCCTGGTGGGAGGTCAAGGATATTTTGTCCTGGGCAGAAGATCACGTGCCTGTCATCTCTGCAGTTCACATCCCAGGCGTAGACAACGTCATGGCGGACTTCCTCAGTCGTCACACCGTCGACAGCAGAGAATGGGCTCTTCATCCAGAGGTGTTTCAGTTGCTCACCCGGAGGTGGGGGATGCCTGTGGTGGACCTGATGGCTACCAGACACAACAGGAAGGTTCCGGTGTTTTGCTCCCAGTTGAGGGACTCCCTTGCTCTAGCAGTGGTTGCCTTGTCGATCCCTTGGGACTTCCCCCTGGCTTACATCTTCCCTCCTCTTCCTCTATTGGTCAGAGTTATCCAGAAGTTGAAGAGGGAACGTTGTCCTGTCATCCTGATTGCTCCAAACTGGCCTCGCCAGTCCTGGTTTCCGGAGTTGATGGCCATGTCAGTGAAGGATCCGATCCCACTTCCAGCCCGTCCGGACCTGCTTCTTCAGGGGTATCTGTGGAAAGAGGATGTTCACTCTCTCCATTTGATGGCATGGCGGTTGAATCCTCGATTCTAGCAAAGAAAGGCTTTTCTCCTTCTGTGGTATCGACGATGCTCAGTGCTCGTAAGCCTGTGTCTTCCAAGATCTATCATCGCATATGGTCAACTTTCGTGACATGATGTTCTGACAAGAAGTTGTCACTTGACTTCCATCTTCCCACTGTCCTGGCCTTCTTGCAGGTCGGTGTGGATAAGGGGCTCAGTCTGAGTTCCCTCAAAGTTCAGACTTCTGCCTTGTCTGTGTTTTTCCAGGAACGGATTGCTGTCCTTCCTGATGTGAAAGTCTTCTTCCAGGGTGTGACTCATGTTCGACCTGCCTTCAAGAGTCCTGCTCCCCAGTGGGATCTCAATTTGGTGCTGGGAGTTCTACAGCGACCACCGTTTGAATCCTTGGCTTCCATTCCATTACGTCTTGTGACTTGGAAGATGGCCTTCCTCTTGGCTGTTGTGTCAGTGCGCCGGGTAGCAGAGTTACAGGCCTTGTCTTGTAAACCTCCTTACCTGGTGTTCCACAAGGGTAAGGCTGTGCTTCGCACTACCAAGGAATTCTTACCCAAGGTTGTGTCCGAGTTTCACATCAATCAGGAGATTGTGGTTCCCTCTTTCTGCCCTAATCCTTCATCTGACAAGGAAAGTGATCTCCATCTGTTGGATGTGGTGCGTTGCCTCAAGTTTTATGTTCATCGCACCGAGTCTATCAGGAAGTCTGACGCTCTATTCGTCATTCCTGAGGGGCCTAGGGCAGGGAGACCGGCTTCCAAAGTTACCATTGCCTCTTGGATTAAGGCTACTATCCGTGAAGCCTATAAGTTGAGGAATAAGCATGTTCCCTTCCGGGTGACTGCCCATTCCACCAGATCTATTGGGGCCTCTTGGGCCTACAAGAATCAAGCTTCTGCTGATCAACTGTGCAGAGCGGCCACTTGGTCCTCTGTGCACACTTTTTCAAAGCACTATCGAGTTGATGTACTGGCGTCGGCTGATGCCAGTTTTGGAAGGAAGGTCCTGGAGGCAGTCTTGCCTGTGTAGGTCTTCCGCTCTGTGATCCTTAGTGCTTCTTTACTGTTGAGCCCGGTTGGCTCTAGTTCCGTGTGCTGTGTTAGTTCAGGGATTGTTCCCTTGATTGGTGTCCGTTGACACTTGCAGTTTGGGCTATGTTCAACTGGTCATAGCAGTTCTAGTGACTTGGGCCTTGCGCCTGGTCCTTGCCTTACTTCCCGCCTCTGGATCAGCTCAATGTTTGTACATCCCAGAGTACCAGTGACCTGTATTGGATGACAGTGAAAATAGGATTTTAGTCTTACCTGTTAAATCCTTTTCACTTAGTCCATACAGGTCACTGGTCTCCCACCCTGTCAAGGGACCAGACTTGGTTCTCCTGTGGCATTCAGTGGGAGACTGTTGGGCATGCTCACAGGAGTCTTTCTTTTTGCTTACCTGAGGTCAGTTCTTGGGGTCTCAAATCAATATTAGTGGCTCTGGCCAGAAGATGGCTTAAGTAAGAGGGGAGGCTCCGCCCCCTGCAGATTATTTGCATAATTGTTCCTGCCTATTAAAGGGGACTTACGCCTCCCAGAGTACCAGTGACCTGTATGGACTAAGTGAAAAGGATTTAACAGGTAAGACTAAAATCCTATTTTCCTCTAATCATAAGGGATGGTCCCTTGTTATTTGGTCAAGGCTTGTAATTAAAAGCACACTAGATAGATCCTTGTATTGACCTTGCATTTACTTATATAATTTAACAAGATCCCCTTTTAGGCTTTTTTGTAGGGGTAAATAAACCAGGTTCGGCTAGAAGTTCTTCATACATCAAATATTCCATTACCCTAATTAAGTTGTTGCTCTTCTCTGTGGTCTCTTCAGTTGTAGGATATCCTTTTTTAGAACTGGTGCACAAAACTGCACTACATAACTGAGGTGGTCTTCCCAAAGGTTTCTACACTCTTTCTTCAGTACCTCTTTTTTGTATACTTTGCTTTTACTCCTTCTGTTTGACACTGATCCCTGTGTCCATGTTTACAGTTCACAAGGACACCCAGAACTTTCTCTAGCAACAAGTCCCCTATGATGATTTCATTAAAGATCACGAGTAGCATTACAAATAGTTCATCCCAAATTCATAACTTTACATTTACCTACATTTTATATTCCATTTGTTTGCCCAACCTGGCGTTTTAAGTAAATCCCTCTGTACAGAACAAACATCCTGCTCTGAATTTAACCTTGTATAACATAGTATCATCTGCAAATACTGAAATTTTTCTTTCTATTCCTACTTTCAGGTAATTTTTAAACATGTTAAAAATCAGTGGACCAAGTACTGATTACTGAAACCTGAAGTATTACTTTACCAGTCTTAACTGTATTGGAAAGTTTTCCATTTACAATTCCCTGACCTGTAATCAATGTTCTATCCAACTGCAAAGGTTATACCCTAGAGCCAATGACCTTATTTTATAAACTGGCCTCCTTTGTGGCACTGTATCAAGTGCCTTTGCAAAATCTAGATATACTATATCTAATCTTTGTGAGTATCTTGGTTGCTGCTTACTTCATTATAGAAGCTCAAAAGATTAGTTTGCAAACATCTATTCCTCATAAAACCATGCTAACAATTGTATTTGTTGCTGGGTAATCCTGAATATAATCCTTTATTATGCATTAGAGCAGTTTCCCACTTAAGAGGTCAATCTCATAGGTATTTCATTCCCAGGTTCTATTTTAGTTCCCTTCTTAAAAAAAAGGCATCACATTCACTTTACATCATTTTTGTGGCACTGAGCCTGTGGAGAATCTTTAAAGATTAATAATAGTGGTCATGCTAACATTGTACTGACTGAGTCCCAGAAGAACTCTTGGAAGTATACCATCGAAGAGTTGGTTTGTCAGTCTTACATTTTTCTACTCTTCCCTTGACCTCTTCTTTTGTTATCGCTATATCTGATAATGGTATGGTTGTAATTGTTATTTGTTGAGGCTCTTCTACCATTTATTGTTCCTCCCTGTTCTATAACAATGAAAAGAATGCTTTCAAAAGATCAGACTTTTTTTAATAAACTTACCAATGTATTTTGAAAGGTCTAATTCATTGCCTCTGTTTGCTATTGATTTTTTTTATAATTATTGCTCTCCTTGCAATTCTTTGTTGCACTCCCTGTATTTTTGTTCTTTCCAACTTAAATAGTATATGCCTTTATTTGCATTTCCATGTACATTTAATAACATTTTTGGAATCTACTTATTTTGCCTTTTTCCCCAAAGGTATATACTGTTGAAAATATATCTGCAACTAAATTTACCTTCTGAGAATTGTTCTTCAATATTTTTTCCTTTGAATATTTCATTCCAGTCTATATGTTTCATTTATGACATTTTGAAGTTAGCCTTTGTAAAATTAAGAGTTTTGGTATAACCTATATACTTTTGCTTCTTCAAACTAATCTCAAATGTCCCCCTGTTTTAATACTGGACACCATGTCTTTGTTACTTGTTGTCATTAAGTCTAATACATTGTTATTTCTTATTTCTTAATGGTACTTATACCATTTGTGACATGTAGATATCCCTAAGCATGCTCAGAAACTTGATTCCCTTCTCACTCCAACAGTCCTCATTTCTCCAGTTTATGTATGGATATATATGGATAGTTAAAATCTCCCATAATTATTGTCTATACATACACTAACAAGTAGGCAACACTCAGAGGTCTTAAGGACATTATCTATTTAGACATCATTGGATCCTTTATGTGCTTCAGTAGTCCTTCAATAGTGAACATGTTTGACATAAGAAAAGCAAATAAAAACCCGTAGATAGGAAAGATACTGCAAAAATGCAAGCAAAATGAATAGAATGGAATAAAATGTAATCAAAAACAAATTTTCAACAACTATTTAAATTCCTATAAAAATTAAAACAGTAGAAGATGAGATACTAATATTTTAATACACCATTACAATGCGTCACTTTGCAAAAGTTTGATATGTACAAAACCAGCATGGTTATGTGAGACAGACCTATTCACAAATATCTTATTATCTGGTTTGTTAATCTCGACTTTTAAGTTCACTACTTCTACTTTGGAAGGACAATTAATTATTATTAGTGTTTTTCGTTTACTCTTATTAAATTTGACTTGCATTAAGCAAATAAGAATCAGAGAAAACACTCTGCAATGTCATTTGGCAATCATTCAGCAATGGTTCTGCTTATCTCTGGCTCAAAGTATCAACTCATTGAAAGCATATTTGAAATGAGTTATTTTGAGCTATACCATTAATATCTGCAGTTTGCTGATGCTTTCAGCCTACTGCAAGAAACACTAATGACTGCAGCTGGTTCATTCAGCTTATTGCAACATATATTTTTGTTTTAATTGTTTTTACATGTTTGAATGCTCCAAAATTCCACAGTTTTTACATAAATTATATATATATATATATATATATATATATATATATATATATATATATATATAATAAAAAGAGTGGGCAGCACCTGTGGGACTTCTTAATGCATCTTTAATAAATTGAATACAGCAACAAACAGGGTCAACGATTCTGTCTTAACAGACCTTTATCAAGACGTGTCTTGATAAAGGTCTGTTAAGACCAAAACGTTGACCCTGTTTGTTGTTGTATTCAATTTATTAAAGATGTAGTAAGAAGTCCCACGGGTTATGCCCACTTTTTTATTATTACTTCATCATTTATGGGGAATGTGCACCTGGGCAGTTTGTATCAACAGGAGTGAGTGCTTTCCACCAAATGTCTGAGTACACTACCAAATTCTGTTTTATTTCAGCATTTCTGAAATACTAATTTGTTTGACAAAATATACAGCATTTATTAAACAAAAGTACATCAACTTCTCTCATAAAAGTAACATATGTTTGTAGTGAATACTGAAATTCAAAAATTCTCTGTATTTGGTATGGCCACTGTTTGCCTTATGACTGCTTTAACTCTATCTGGAATTGATTCTACAAGTTTATGCATAGTTTTACACACCACAATTTTCCAGTACTCCTTTAGGCATTCCAGAGAGCGTCTAGAGATGTCACGGTGTGTTTTACCTTTTCCCTTTTCAAATGTTCCCGAAGTCATTCAATGGGGTTGAGGTCCAATGATTGTGGTGCAAAAGCCATGCAAATTAGCACTCCTTACTCTTCCTTGGACTTCAGGTATGCCTAGCACTAGGGATGGGTTAAGTTGTTACTGTGTTCCCACAAGGAATTCCGTGAAAACCAAATTGTTCTCCACTTTTTCACTGGGAAATGCGCTTTAAAACTAGCGATTAAAATGTTCTCATTTTCCACCCATTGGCCAAAATATTTCACATTTTTTCAATGACTAGAAAGTTTACGCCCACTGATTTGTGTGGTTTTCGCATTTTCGCTATAAAAACATATTTGCGGAAATCAAACACAATAGAAGCAGCTACATAACGAGGTAGACAAAATTGAGGCATGAGAGGCTCATAGTGACTGCTATCACTATGAGCAGGTTGAAAAATAATCAGTGTTGGAGTTGGAAAGACCCTTATGTGTCCACTGAGTCTGAGGAAGAGGAGGAAGTGAGCACTACTGAACCAATGATGTCCAGTCCCCCTATATCACCCCAAGGGGTCTTGGGGAATTTAATGGGAAGGGAGGGAGAAAAGGGAAGGGAGGGAGAAAAGGGAAGGAGGAATGGGAAGGGAGGGAGAAAATGGAAGGGATGGAGAAAAGGGAATGGGAAGGTTGGGAGGGAAAAAGGGTAGTACTTGTGAGATCAGGACAGGTCAGCTGCCTGTGCCTGCTGCTACACATGCTGCCACTGCTGCCACCATTGATGCCCCTGTTGAAACCAGTGCTGTGCCTACTGCCAGTGCTGAACCTGCTGCCACCAATTCTGTGCCCGCTGTCAAACGTGTTGCCCCTGTTGCCAGTGCCACCAGTGCTGTGCTTGCTGCCAGTGTTGAAGCTGCTGCCACCAGTGCTGAAGCTGCTAGTGTGTCTTGTAGTACTCAGGAGGATGGGGAGGAGAAAATGATGCCAAGTGTGACAGCAAGGGACCCTAAGTCACACTTGCCATCCCCAAGCAGTCCCACTAGTGCTAGTACTGTTACTACTAAGAACGTCCAGCAGCTTGTTAGTGTTAGGAGTGAAGGAGGAGGTAATCAATATCCTCATATTAATAGTGACTGTAAGGTGGAAGACTCTGGGGCTTAACTTTATGTGCGTGGTGTTAGTAGTAACAGTGATGGTGAAGCAGCTGGTGGGACTAGTGATAGGGGAGTGGTAGGGGAAGCATTTGAGAGCTTCCAGACTAGCAGCCAAGGGAGCCCACAAAATTCCTCTGGCTCTGGGAGTCCCCTTCCTTTCACTACAGTGTCCAAGTTGAACATGATGCTTAAGAGGCCAGAACTGGTGTTGGGGGAGGTCAGGCTTAGAATTAGTACCACCACCACCAGCAGGAGCACAGATGAGCTGCCTGCCTGCGAGTCGGAGATCAAAGAGGGGGAAGAATAAAGAAACCCAGACAGTGGAAGTTCCAACTACCTCTCCATCAACATCACCTTCTGCCAGTCCACCTTGTTCATCGTCACATCCCGTGCCAAATGATAGCCACTCTGTTGATGTTAGGATCTGGCAGTTCATCTTTACCCATTGCACACTGTGTGGTGCAGTGACCACACATATCAGTGTGGTGGTGGTGAATTGATACCAGGTCATCAAGCGGCATCTGAGGAGATTCCATCCCGCAGAATATGCTAGGATGCTGGCAGGGAGGATTCATCATTACTATTAAACTGTCAGCAACTTGTCATATGCCCTTAGCGGGGTCTGGACAAGGGGTAAAGTGACAGGGGCAGTCCTTGTGGTCTGGTATCATGGTGTTTGGATACAGTTGTGCCCCAGATGTTATTTATCACGCACACTGTGCACATTGCAGTTGCTGATGAGAGGCACAGTTCCTGCTCTCAAGTGAAAGATGTATATTCTAATAACAACACACCCATGATTTTGGAGGAGGGGCAGATGGAGAAATATTATTGGCCAACTTCTTCTTTTCTCCACATAGACTGGGGACTACTTGTTGTACTGCTACTGCCTCAAACGCATCACTGGAGATAGTCATGGCAAGTGCAACCTTCATCATCCATCACCCATGTTTCTGCTATCCCCTTTCAGCTGCCTAATCATCCTGCTGCTTAAACATCTGAGCAGCAGCAGCAAGAACAGGAGTTGCAAATTCCTCAATTATGGACTCCGAGTCAGGAGGAGGACATTTGACAATGACCAATATGACCTGCTGGCACTGGTCTAGTATGGCATTTTTATTTTTTCTCAGGGCTTGTGCTTTAAAAAAAAAAAAAACATAGCCCTACAAAAAAAAAAAATAAACAATTTATGGGGGTTTGTTTCTAACAAGTCATACAAATCACTGTTTCCTCAGGGCTTGGGCCTCTAACAACAAATCTAACAAATCATCCTCTACCAAATACTCTATCAAGTCAAGTATCAGTCCACACCAGTTGCAGCTTATGTCAGGGGGTTCCTGTCTCTATCACTTTACATACAAATTCCTTATTTTATAATTAACTTTACCCCTAATACCAGTCAAGCACCCCCCGAAAAACAATTTCTCTGTTCAAATGAGTCATTCCCCAGACTCCACCCACCAACACATTATCACAGTGCCCGTGATTGCTGCCTTTTCCTGTCAGTTATCTGATTGGGCTCTCCATTGGCTGCATGTCTTCAGCCCGCCCTGTATTGCCTATTTAGACTGAGCTTGGTCACCCTTTGGTTGCCCTTTCGTGGTGTCTCTATGTTGCTAGCACCTGCACTGATTTTCCTGAGCTTCCTGGGCCTTGAATTATTCTACTATGCTCCAGAGATCGCCTGTGTACCTGCCTGACAGCTTCCTCAGTGTATTTGGTTCCTGCCTCCGTTCCTGATCCGGTTTGGGCTGTTGTTCCTGCTGCCGTTACTGTTCCTGCTTCCTGTCCTGACCTGACTGTGTTCCTGCTCCTGGATGCGTGCAGAGTGTCTCCTCCTTCATGTCGCCTTGGGCAACATTCTTATCTTTCAGTGACTTGTCTAGTCCAGTACGCGGGTACTGGTTCGCTCCATGTATACCCGGTTGCTTGCTGCGTTCCATACAGCACCGGTAGAGTTTTGTGTAATCCAGTATGCGGGTACTGGTTCGCTCCATGTATAACCGGTTGCTTGCTGTGTTCCATACAGCACCGGTAGAGTTTTGTGTAATCCAGTATGCGGGTACTGGTTCGCTCCATGTATAACCGGTTGCTTGCTGCGTTCCATACAGCACCGGTAGAGTTTTGTGTAATCCAGTATGCGGGTACTGGTTCGCTCCATGTATAACCGGTTGCTTGCTGTGTTCCATACAGCACCAGTAGAGTCTTGTGTAATCCAGTATGTGGGTACTGGTTCGCTCCATGAATAACCGGTGGCTTGCTGCATTCCATACAGCACCGGTAGAGTTTTGTGTAATCCAGTATGCGGGTACTGGTTCGCTTCATGTATAACCGGTTGCTTGCTGCATTCCATACAGCACCAGTAGAGTCTTGTGTAATCCAGTACGTGGGTACTGGTTTGCTCCATGTATACCGGTTGCTTGCTGCGTTCCATACAGCACCGGTAGAGTCTTGTATAGTCCAGTACATGGGTACTGGTTCGCTCCATATATACCGGTTGCTCTCAGTATCCTTTTAGCACCGGCAGTGTCATAGTTGGTCCAGTACACGGTTACTGATTTGCTCCATCATTACCAGCTGCTCGTTGACTCCTATACAGCCCCAGCAAGGCCTCTGTGTGCTCAGTATAGGCGACTGGTTCACTCCACCAATATTCTAGTCGCTGAGGCCTTCTCCGCTTATGCACCAGTACTTGCAGTTCTCTGGGTCTAGCGAGGCAGCCTTGCCCGGTATATTGTCAAGGCCGGTAGAGTCTCCTCTCTCATTGTGCCAGTCTAAAGGCTGTCTTGCCCGGTATATTGGTAAGGCCAGTAGAGCCTCCTCTCTCTTTGTGTCAGTCTCAAGGCTACCTTGCCCAGTATTTTGGCAGGGCCGGTAGAGCCTCCTCTCTTGTTGTGCCAGTCTCAAGGCTGCCTTGTCCGGTATATTGGCAGGGCCGGTAGAGCCTCCTCTTTTGTTATGCAAGCCTCTAGGCTGCCTTGCCCGGTATATTGGTAAGGCCGTTAGAACCTATTTCCATATTGTGCCAGTCTTAAGGTTGCTTTACCTGGTATTGGCAAGGCCGGTAGAGCCTTTCTATTATTCACTGTACCACTATTCACTATTGCATTGTATGAATTACGTGTTGTTATATGTGTATGCCAAACCCGCAAGGGTTCTCTTTAAACTTTCAATAAAGTTGTGTTTTTATCTTAACTCTGTGTTTGAGAGTCAAAACAAACTGTGACACACATGTACCCTCCTCAGACCCCTTTTCTACCATGTCTTATGATTTGTTTTTTAATTTTATTTAGGATTTTTTTTTTTAACTGTCCCCCAATCCCAGTTAACAACCCCCCCAAAAAATCATCCCCTGTTCAACTGATTCTTTCCCCATACCCCACCAACACAGGCACCCTCATGCCCCTTTTATACTATGCCTTTGGGAAATAAAATAATATTTGTTTTATGTTGTGTGTAACTTCAATGTTCCCATTGATTTAAATTAAATAAGCTAGGTGAACAAAGTGTGAAAAAGCAGAAAGTGCTGATTTTCAACAATTTCAGTTTGAGGTGAAAAATTTTGCCAATCCCTACCTAGCACAGCTTTGATGTGTGTTTAGAATCCTTGTTCTGCTGCAAAATGAATCCTATTCCACACAACTTTAAGCCAGAAAAAATGGCATGCCTCTGCACAAGATAGTGGCACTTCTCTTTGGTCAAAGTGTAGTTGATCTTGCGCAAGTCACCAACTCCAGAACGGGCAAAGCATCCATATACATAAATACTGGTCTTCTGATGGTATGGTTACTTAAGGTCTGCTTGGTCTGGCTTTGGATGAAAATGATTTGGTTTCAGAAAATCTCTTCATTATGCGTTGTAGTGCCCTCTTATAAATTTTCAACTTAGCTGCAGTTTGGTGCTTGGAAAGTTTTTCAGCACTCAGAACAACTTGTCCTCAAATTTCTTCGCTAAGCTCCTTTTACATTACTACAAAAGGTATTTTAACTAATGTCCTTCTTCAAAGGCCCTAACAGGAGCACTTACAATAGCACTACAAGAAGCATTAGCAGAACAATCCTATAATATAAAAGGCCAGATGTACATTTGTCCATTGTGGTCATGTGCAGTAGAGACTGCCCGAACGCAATTTGACCCATATACATGGGCTATTTTGCTCGCCTCAATTCCTAGCGGTCCTGTTTAAAACAAAATGGCACAATGCCACCCCTGCAGCAGTGAACAGGTCACAGACGACTGTCCATGAATAAATTGCACGCAGTGCTGTCCCAGATATGTGTGTGAGGTGGCTGACAGGTGACCAGTGTGCTGGTCTTGATGGCATAGACTGGCAGAGCGCACAGTCAGCTGGATCAGCCCCGGGTTCACAGTGTTGTCCCCTCTGTGTGTCCTAGATCCTGGTCCTAATGTCAGAGGAGTGCGGGTGAGTAGGGCTGGCCATGGGCTGGAGTTGGAAAAGTGAAGGCACCCTGTTAAGTACACTGTGGGCAGGAGCGTAATTTATCTTTGCTATACAGCGTATTGGCATATGGGTTTCTGGGCTTTACATGTAGCAGGGTACTGTGGTTAATCTTCTTTTGGCGGATGGTTATTATTGGGGTGCAATCCATGACTGGTTGTGGTAGGAGCATGTACGGGATCTGCCATTAGCTTGGTACACTGGGTATATTCTCGACCCATCGTTGTAGTAAGGGTATGCAGTGGGCTCACAGAGGTGGAAGGCTGAACTGCAGGCGTCTCCAGTGCCCTCTGTGTTTTGCTTATTTGCTACACGTGGGTGTAAGTCTGGCTCTGTGGGTAGCAGAAGGTAAAGTAAACCATGTCCTAGAGCAATGGCTGGAGTTTACATGCCCTGTAAATGGATAGTTGAGACTTTACAGCCCGTTGTCTTGCAGCTGTTGTATTTCAAATCCCCATCTTCAGCCAGCCAAACTCCCTAAGTCTGGGATAAATGGCTTTATCATGTTGGGCTGCCTTCTTCCATGAAAGTAGATTGGTAGTTTCCTGCACTGACACCTTTTAAAGAACAGAGGTGCTGTAGACTAATGTTGCTCACCTTACCCCACCGCTGGGACTGAAGGTTAACAATCATACACCCTACCCCAAAGCAGCGACCAAAGGTATTACACATTCACATCACATTTATACCAGGCCCAGATTCTAACACACCACCTTACACAAAAATAGGATTTAAAGGCACACTATCTCACCCTACACCTCAACAGGGAACCTAAGCACCACCACAAACAAATATCCCCATGTCAGGGTCCAAGACTACAGGGCACTATAAGGGCATTCCGTCTCACCCCAATCCAATATTAAGGGACCGTGAGGGGCAGCTGAATTCCCAACCCCAAAGTTCTCAAGGCACACAAACCCACACTGGTCGCACTACCACTCTTCACCCCCCAAACCATAGGTCCTCAAACCAGGACTTATTAGTTCTATGTCTGTTTATCCTTCAGATCATGGAAGACCAAGTTCTGAGTTCTCTCACAGAACAAGAGCCAGAATTGGTCAACTCAGAAAATCAGAGACCTGTCAGCCCATCCATGAAAGACTGGACAGTGGCCAAACCCACAGTGGAGCTCAACTGTCAAAACATACCTCACCCTTCATCAGCCTGCAAAGCAGAACTTTTTCGCCTCCTGCTCCCCCAACCCATGGAACAATAACTTCCCCCATAAACCAAACATTATTCACAAGAGACGCTCAGCCACTCCCCGAATCCGCACAACCTCTCACACGTGATCATAAGTCTAACATCACCAAACTTCTCACAGATCTCCATTAGGCTGTTTTCGACACCCAGGCCTGAGTAGTCACACATAAAAATGCTACTCTTCCCCACCAATCTTCACCATCATTTACAGCTTCCCCCATCCAGGTACATCCTTCAATTCTTCTCCTCGCATCACACCAGCTGACTTAATCCCCGCTCACCTACGCAGGGACATCATAGAGGGGAAGGACGTCAACCTAGTGGTTCTTCTCCTGGCGTTTCAGGACCTGGCTGAGCAGAAGACTGTCATGTGCGGTGATGTGTCATTCATCCTCAAAGTCAGGAACCCTTGCTTATCCAAAAAGTTGTCCCTGGCCGAGTTCGTGCTGGCATTTAGCATATATTGTGACATATTCTGCCCTTCTTTCCCCAAAAAGGCATCAGAAGATGGACCACTACCTATACACAGTTGTCGACCTAGCGTAAAAATACGGGGGGACCATATTTTTTGACTATCATAAAGCTTTTTCAGCCAAATCTGCAACCACCATTTCACAATTCAACTTCACGACAGACTGGAGCCAGTTAGGTTACGAGTTATTCTGCCAACATTTTGTGGGCCTAAAGGCTCCAGTCTGGCAAACATGTTCCTTACCATTTCACTCACTCAGCCTGTGCCCATCCAATCCCACCTTCAACACAGTTCACTCAACAACAACTAGCACCCAACACTCAATTTACCACACCATACCCCACACAACCAACTTACCAGTCAACAGATAAGCAAGGCAGACCAATTCACTACCACGGCAACACACCCATATGTAACAGCTTCAACACAAAAGGCTGTTTCTTCAGCAGCTGCAGACTATTTCACTTTTGTTCCACCTGCCATAAAGCTCATTCCCAAGTTATTTGCCCACGTAACACCCCCAGCAATAAAAGATTCAGAGAAATTTACTCAGATGTCTTGCAGTTTTTATTAACAAATCACCCAGATCTACATCAACTACAATACATAATCACTGGTATACAAGAAGGGTATCATACTGGTATTCTGGCCTGCCTAGCCACATCAGTACAATGTCCTAACCTACAGTCCGCACTCAACAACCCAGTCACCGTTACGCAACTCATCCACCTAGACTTAGCTCAAGGATTTCTCATTGGCCCTTTCCAGTCACCACCATTTGCCATCTGGCACATAAATCCCATTGGTATAGCCTCCAAAAAACAATCCCATAAAAACCACTTAATTGTCGACCTGTCAGCACCCCACTCCTCCCACATACCCAGCTTTAACACACTCATCCCATCCGAAAAATTTACACTGCAATACACAAGCATAGACAACGCCTTCTCTTTCAGGACACCTAAACACATCTGCTGACGCCCTTTCAAGTTTCAACTTACAGGTATTCTTCAACAACTCACCAATAGCCAACCCAATGGCAGCGCATCCACTACCGTTCATAGACCTCATCCTACCATAAATCAACTACTTTCTACAGCATCTTCAATCATGGACCATGCCATAGCCACTAATACAAAGAAAACCTACACAAAAGCTTAAAAAATCACCTGACCCTTTACACAATACAGTACTCCTGGTGGCCATTAGCCTAGCCTTTTTTTGGCTTTTTAAGACCAGGAGAATTTTTAGCTACAAATATTTCATCCAAATCCCTCAAAAAAGATCAACTCATACACAAATCAAACCACTTCGTACTCCACCTATGCCATTCAAAAACTGTCTAATTCAAGGCTGTTATATCTAAATATATCTGACACAGGACCTATTTTGTCCATACATGGCACTTTAACAACTTTCAGAACTCATCAAACAAAAAACAAATCAGAGACCACTTCTCCCAACCAAATCAGGCCCACTCACTATAGCATCATTCAGCAAACACCTCCGCTCCTTCCTCAAAACATCAGGTTATAACCCTAACTACTACTCAGGCCAGTCTTTCAGAATTGGAGCCACATCAGCAGCTTCCAAAAATCAAGTACCATAATACATCATTCAAAAACTAGGCTGTTGCAAATCATTCTATTTTACCAGCTACATACCAGAACCCACTCAAGAAATACTCTCAGCACTCTGACACTAATGTCATCTTTTCACAAGTCAATAAAGCTTTGTACTATATCTTTTGGCATCTAATTGGCTTGCCTCGTTGTACTTTATGCCAGGCTTTAGTAAGCCAAGGTTAAGCCACACCTCTTATGTCGTACCCATAATCGGCTATAGGCCACGGCCACATGTGATAGGCTGGGCCTGTATTTGTGGGAGGGGCCGGTAGCTCTACAGATACTGTCCCAAACAACTCATCAGGGCTGGTCTTCAACTGAGCCCCAGCTCAGGCACCCACCCTTAATAAAACTAATCACTTAATTAGGCAGCCCTCTAATTGGCTTGCATCGTCATACTTTCTACCAGGCTTTAGTAAGCCAAGGTTAAGCCACACCTCTTATGTCATACCCATAATTGGCTATAGGCCCCGACCACAATGAAAGACAGATACAAACAAGGGGAGATGCACTAAGGTGTGGCAAGGTGATAAATTAACCAGTGTGATAAACTTTACCTCCAATTCCGAAATTATGTTATACAGGCTTTGTACAAAAGTTCTCTCATTTCTAAATATCTTAGTGCATAGGCTCCATAATAAAAGAATTGGAGAGTTTATCTTTCTGCAAAATCAAAGAGAGAGAGCAAGTGAATGAGACAGAATGAGAGCACAAGTATAAGTGAAAAAGATGGACAGAGCAGGGTCAAGGAATAGGAAATGAGATCGAGAGCAAGAGTAAGTAAGAGAGAGAGAGAGAGAGACATACGTACAGATGCAAAGTGCAAATCAACTGCACTATAGGAAACAAAAATTATTGTAACAAGTGTCACTGATTTATTTTAGGCTTTCAATCTCTTGATATTCTAGAACAGGGCTGTCCAAGTTCAGTCCTCAAGGACCATAACACTCCAGGATGTAAGTACAGGTGAGTTAATCAAAATGAATGACTCACTGATTAACTCACCTGTGCTTAATCAGGGAAATCCTTACATCCTGGCCTGTTGATGGCACTTGTGGACTAAACTTGGACAACCCTGTTCTAAAGAGTTCTCTAATGCATTGCTTCTGTTGATTGAAAGCACAATTTAAATCAATTGGAATTTTTTTCCTAATAGGGCAGCTGGTGCTCCAGAATTGATCCAACAGAACATGAGAAAGAAAGTGAGACAGATAAAATCAACAAAACAAGAAGAGGGCAACAGTGAGCACGAGTATAAACGTAACTGAGAGAGAGATAACAAGAATGGCACTGAACTCTAGCAATAAGCCATTCATCCTACTTAAATTAGTGGCAAACTGCCAATGCACATTTTAACTTATTTCTGGTTTTCTGGTATAAAAATTAGAATAAACAGACCATGCCACCTGATTTAGTAACAGTTGTATATTATGAATTTAACAACTTTGACTGTAAGATATAAAGACATGTGGAGATGAGGATTTTGCACACATGGAATAAGTATGAGTATGCAAAAAATCTGATTTATTTGTACTTACATTTTAAGTTGTTACAATGGCATGGAAATCCAACTGCCATGTTATACTTTTGTCTAACAAATTTTGATCTACAAAGAACTTACTCATTGGTCGATTTAATGGCACAGTTTGCTTTTCACAGTCTGAAACTTATGACCAGTCTTGGGGAACAAATTGGAACCTTCTATGTTTTTTCCTTGCAACTTATACAAAACATGTTCTGGTTGTTTTCCAGATGGGTGATTGTGTTTCTTGGCAACAAGACTATGTTTCTATGGTAAATTATATTACTCTGCTTCAGTTCCATGCATTATCAGTTATAAGTTATTTGTTTTCTAGTAAATAATATTGTAAAATTTAGGTCAACTAGTTTTAAACATGACAGTACAATGAAAATGACTTACTCTATTACTAAATTACATAATTTTTGCAAGATCATGTTCTTTTGGTACAGTATGTTTTCCTATGGTTTAATCTGCTACAGCTCATTTTATTGTAAACATTGCAAATTGTTAGCCAGTTACATTGCTTACTGCTATTAATATGGAACACTATAACAGCTTCATTATCATATTAAAAATTCCTCCTGATGGCACAAATTACAGTTTAAAGAAATCTAATTTATAAAGTATCTATCCATATAATTCAAATCCTTTACTCATTTTAGAAATGTTATTGCTTTTCAATGAAATCTTCCTAAATCTTTAATAGTTTTATACATTATTACAGTGCAGTGCTTTATATTTAAATTGTGTATTATGATATGTTTGATTGCATCTATATCCAGGTTATCTTACTAGCTTTTACAGTAGTTACTTGATCTAGAACACTGTTTCTAATTATTTTTCCTGTAAGAAAATAAATCCTTATTCACTTCTGCACCTCTAACACAATATGAAGTAATACTTTGGAAGCATTTCTAACATCCAAGGGATTAAAATAAACAGATAACCATATGAAATTAAACTATGTTAAAACACAATGAAACCTTGTCCCCTGCTACCTCCCTGCTCTTTGTTTCATCTTGTATTCCTCCTACTCTATCTCCTATCACTAGTTCTGTGTCCCCCTCCCTGGTGAGCTGTTCCGTTAATTGCTCCTTGCAATCCTAGTTATTTAGGGTAGTGTTATACTCCTGGGGGGTAGGGAGAACTGGTCACTGGTTTATCTTTAATTATTTGCTGTTTAGTCTGGTCTGGGACCTAGCCCACGGGTCCATAAGAACATTGGTTCTTTTGTTCACTAATGAGTCTGCTATGGACTGCGTTTTTTATTTTTGTTTTGTTCCTGTTCCATGGTTTATCTGTGCATGCCTTGGGGAGCTTGAGGTCCGGCCCTCTGATGTTTTGTCCCTTATTCCTAGTTGGCTGTCCATGGGCTGGGTTGTCCTTCCCGCATTTGCGATGACTGGTGTCTCCTCACTGGGAGAGTTGATGGACTCTGCTGCTCAGGCTTGCTCTTACTGGGTTCATCCTCACTGGCTTCCTCCATGACGGCCTCTGCTTCTCTATCATGTACTACTCCTCATTCTTTATGTTTGACTTTTTGGAATGTTGGGGGCATCCACAGTCCTATCAAACGTATATTTGAGGTGATTGAAATGGGACTGGGTGGGTCACTGCATTACTACTTCCTATACTAGCAAAAAAGAGAGGTCTGGCTATCCTTCTTCATAAATCTCTTGCTTTTGTGCACCAGCCGGTTTCTGCTGGTACACTGTGAAATTGATCAGGAACTCTTTTTAATCTGTAATGTGTATGCTACCAACGATCCTACCTAACCCTTCTTTACTTCCTTCCTTCCACATTTTTTACCCTATTTGCTGGGCAATGTACTATTGGGGGGACCTTAACATAATACTTAATCAGGGGTTGGATAGAAGTGGGCGTCCCGTTGCCTCCTCTCATTCCTTCTCGAACCCCCTAAAACACTCCATGGCCCAGGTCCCTCTTACTAATGTTTGGCGACTCCTCCATTCTACCAATAGACAATACAGCTCCTTCTCTCACCCCCACGACCCTTTCACTAGGATTGACTATTTTGAATGCTATTCTGCCATATGTTACTGACTGTCTAGTCCATGACTTTCTCATGTCAGACATGTCCCTGTCACCCTCCACTTATCCTTTCATGCCTCAATATGCTTATCTTTTTAATGGCGGATGCCTTCCTTTCTTGCTCGGTCCCCTGGCTTTCAATTGAGCCTTCAAAATGCATGTCTCACATTCCTTACTGACAACATATCCCACACCTCTGATCCCATACTACTCTAGCTGATTGCTAAGGCAGTCTTGACTGGTCATATAATTTCCTATGTAGCAAAATTGCATAACGAAATGGCCATCAAGCTTATGCAAGTACAGAGTTTGCTTACTATCTGTTATTCGACCTAATTGCAAATGATTCCTCTCGGAATAATTCTAGATATCTTGATACCAAAGAAGCATACGAAACAGTGCTGCATACAGCAGCGAAATTCCAGTTAACAAAACAATTGGTGCACTATTATAAAAGGCTAAATTGAAAGGCAGGCTACTAGCACTCCTGACTAGACTCACTAGGGGCCTGAACATTATTCACTCCATTCAGGCTCGGCACTCGATGGTCTCTACTGATCCCATGGATATCAATTCTGCATTTGTTCACTATTTATTATGTTATATGGCCCAGAGGCAGATGATCCAGCATCTAGATTCTCTTTCCTGAATAAACTGTATTTAACTACTCATTGTCGATCAACGCTCGTTTTTGGATGGGCCCATTACTCTCCTGGAATTAGAGCCAGTATTCATTACATAATGCTAAGTCTCCAGGCCTGGATGGCCTTCCGGCTGAGTTCTTCAAAAAATCTTAAGAGCTGATATTGCCCCTACCTTGTTGTCTCTATATAATGCTATTTTTTATACTCATACTATGCCCTCTTTCTTTACCTTGGCTAGGATAGTTGTACTCCTTAAGCCTGGGAAGGATCCTAATCAGGTGGAATCGTACAGACCAATATTGTTGTTGAACACAGATTATAAAATCCCTGGTAAAATTTTGGAGAACAGACTTAATCAGCTGCTGCCTCAGCTTATTGTACCGTAACAAACTGGCTTCATTCCAGGCAGATACTCTGTCACTAGCATGCGTACTGCAATAGCTGCTCTCATTAATTCTTCTGATTTCCATTGTAACTCTAATCTACTTATCAATCTTGATGCAGAAAAAGATTTTGATAAGATTCTTTGGCCTTATCTCTTTCATGTCTTAGATGCACAAAGGTTTGGCCCATAATGCCGTGCATTTATTGAACAAGTTTATACAGAGCCCCAGGCCACCATATCTATAAATTCAGTTAACTCCCCTCTTTTTCAACTCTATAGGGGACTAGACAGGGTTGTTCCCTTTCACCACTACTACATTTCTTACAGGATATGCCGGCTTTTCAAGGCATATTGGTGGGTGGGATGGAGACTAAACTCACTAAATTTGCTGATGATCTCTTGTCATTTGTCTGCAACCCTCACTCAGCTCTTCCTTCATTCATGAGGGTCTCTGATGATTTCCAGACAGTTGCAGGTTTTAAAATTAATTTTAACAAATCTGAGGCGATGTGGCTTTCTACACGCCCCCCCCCCCCCCAGTCCCACTTACTTTCCATTGCTGTCTGAAATGGACTACGTGACATATCAAGTTTCTGGGTATCTTTCTTCCTAAGGACATATCTTTTCTGCATAGTGCTAACTTTGATCCACTGCTGGCTAGACTTATGTCAGACTTTTAATCCTGGCGGTCTCTTCCAATATCATTCATCGGCTTTGTAAATTTGATCAAAATTGCGGTTTTTCTGCATCTCCTATATGTGTTACATATGCTTTCCTTGTATATCTCGGCGTCTGATATTCAACTGCTCAACTGTCGATCCCAGGGTTTTATATGGGGTGGTACACACCCATGGATGAGTCTAGCTAAATGATTCCAACCTAAGAGCTTGGGTGGGAGCTTGGGTAGATTCAATTTTCCACATCTACGTTTTTGTAATGTTGCTTGCTGACTCCGCTATGCAAAATACTGGATAGATAACACCTCACTCTATGCAAACTCCCGCAGAGATCAGGGATTTTGCCCAGCGATTAGTCTCCCCTGTATCTTACATACTTCAAAGGAGTGGTGAGGCTAAATAATAATTAGTTATTGCAGTTCTGGTGCTATACAGTTTAAAAACAATTATTTTATTATATAAAACAAGTATAAGAAATATGAACCAGAAAGTGGTACAAAAGTTTTCAATGTAATAACCCTTTATCACGGCTGGAAGAAGGCTGTATGGGATAGTCTATGATATAGGGCTAAATGATATATATATTTTTATTCCGTATTTAACACCACACAGTCCGATATCAAATCACCAAATTTATAATACTGTAGAGGATAGAGAGTAATATGGAGCTAGAGGGAGGGTTTTTGTGTGAGTCTAGTGTCCATTTTGCATACATAGATGGGGTATAGATGGACTCTTACTATATGTGTCCCATAACAATTGCTCTCCAGAGGAAGGTGCAGTTTACCTACGAAATGAGTAAGCGGACACGTGTTGGAAAGAGAACGCCAAATGAATACTTACTTGTAGAAGAGATCATCGCAACAAGTGTGGAGGGGAAAATGGAAATGGGAGTGAGAGGGTGAGAGGAGGAGTGAGCATCGAATCACCAACTATCCACTGCAGTAAGAAGAAAAGGAAAAAGATCGTGGACTATGATTTGATGAGCGCTTTAACCATTGGAGGTCTAGTAAGCATACATCTATTGCATTTAAGGAAAATGTGTTGATTATATTACATTGCAATTGCTATGGGACACATATAGTAAGCATCCATCTATACAACTGTGTATGCAAAACGGACACTAGACTCACATAAAAACCCTCCCTCTAGCTCCACATTACGCTCTATCCTCCAGAGTATTATAAATTTGGCGATCTGATACAAGACTGTGTGGTATTAAATATGGAATAAAAATATATGCATCATTTAGCCCTATATCATAGACTATCTCACACAGCCTTCTTCCAGCCATGATAAAGGGTTATTTCATTGAAAACTTTTGTACCACTTTCTGGTTCATATTTCTTATACTTGTTTTATGTAATAAAATAAATGTTTTTAAACTGTATAGGACCAGAACTGCAATTACTCATTATTATTTAGCCTCACCACTCCTTTGAGGTATTCCTCATCACAGGTTCTCTTTGTTATTCTTTATATCAATTAATTACATGTTTATAATGATTAAGTCATCTGATTATTTATTTCTGTTCTTAATGGATACATGCTAAAATACTACACTTAGAGGGAAATAATTGCGCTGCCCCTCCCTTTCCTTCTTCTCTGTCTTTTACATGTACAGCCATGGACCTTTGGTGAAAGTGGGACTCATGTAGCTTGATTTCAAGGACACGCTGCAAAGAAAAAAGGGATACATTTTTGAAACTAGGATAAAGTCTATAGATTTATTAAAATCGGCTGTCTTTATTATATTAGAGTAGATTGCATAATTCATTGTATTCTAGCGGACTAGCGGGATTATACCACCTCAGGTCATACCTAGGAAGATCAATTGAGGTTGGTTATTGTCTGCGCTACCCATAGGAATATATCATCCCACCTCCCTTTTTCAATCCCACCCACGGTGTTCCCTGATTCCCTTTGAGCGCTGTGTTGATTTTTTTCTATTTGTCTTACATACTTCACCTGTCTCCCTCCCACCTCAAAGTGCTTCCAATCCTTTGCTAGTGTCAGCGGTAAAGGCCTGGCAGTATGTTAGGTATCTACTATTTCACTCTCGGTATATATCTGTTTTCTTGCCATTCATTAATAATCCTCCTTTTCAACTGGAAATGTCGGATGGCTGGTTTCTCCAATGGGCGTCTAACTTCAATGCAGCGGGTTTACGTGTTTCCTGACTTGCGGACTAAATACCAGTTATCATCAAATAATTTCTAACTCTTTCTACAGGCCAAACACTATGTCCAATCTCTTTTGTCCACTTCAACCCAGCAGCCAGATCAAAAAGCTTTCAGCAGTATCCTTTAAGACATTGCGTGCTTATAAGAAGCTTTTCTCTATGGCCCATACTACCCGATCCCCATTGGATACTAGCAATTGGCTGGTGGATATACCTTCCATTACAGTGGACTTTTTGGAGTCCAGCTTCTTGCATCAACTACTTTGTTCTCTATCTGCCTATTTTCATAATCTTTCCTATAGATTATTGCACAGAACATCTTATACTCCGCATAGGACTTACTATATCTTCAGGGTGTCCTAAATGTCAGGACGTGGCCAGTAATGTTTCAAGAGGTACTTACATCTCCACTGATGGGGGTGATCTGGGGGGGGGGGGTCCTGCTCTTCTTCGGGGCACACACACGTGTTTTCTCTGTGTAGTGTGCTGTGTTTTATGTTTTCTGTTACATTACCTGATAGGAAGTTAAGGGAATATCATTTTCATATGGTATATTAATAAATATCTTGTTAGACATATGCAACTCATGTTCATACTGGTTATATGATAGTTGTATGGTTCTCCTTTCAGGACTTCTGTCTGTTGTGTTATTTGTACTGTCTGTATATGACATCCCTGTAGTGATGCTGGGGAAATCCTCCTCTCAGGTACCTTGTGCACTGGCACTGGGTGACTCCTCATTTTCCATTTCTCTTATTGTATCTACTTGCTATGTACTGACTTCTTTATATGCCCATTCAATTGCCTTCTGTTTGTATTTAAATTTTTTCTTCAATAAAAAGTATTATTAAAAAAAAAAAATTGTATCATAGTTAATAAGGATGGGCAATTATTTTCCCCACAGATCTGAAACATGCAAATTATTGCGCTTAGTACCTTTTGGGGAATTCCCATGAACAGTGTAGAATTTCTGATTTTTTTCATTGAAATTAAATCAAGGATAGTAATGTAATTCCCCTCACATGAACAATTTCTCACATGTATTATCACCATACTAACTCACCACAAAAGATGGGCTATACTTTTCACCTCGAAAGAAAAACATGCAGAAAACAGCACTTCCCACCTTCCTCTGGTATTCTCAAGACAATGTGCCATTTTTATGCTTTTTCATTTTATTGAAGTAAATGACAATAATGTAACCCCCACAAACACACTACACACACAAGTGGGGAGTCCCATGTATTCCTGCCATGCTAAAGTATAAAAGCAGGTGTCACTTTGCTGCATGTTGTTAGTCTATGATTGAGAGAGAAAGCAGCTGGATTGTTATGCCAGCTAGCAGACAGGCAAAGAGAGGGTGCTGGAGTTGCTAAACAGTTGTTCTCAACAGGAATGATTTGGGCAGTGTGGGTTTAACAGTTGAAAGGAGAGTTTAAATAAATAAACCTTTTTGACTGATAAGTGATAGTTACACTCAAACAGGGAGGTGAAACTTCTTACCTGAGCTGGCTGAGCTTGACTGACACTGAGTGACATATACTATCCAGGCAGATATGAAACATCATGCATAAAAGACAGACAAAAGCTGCTACTTGACATACTGTGTCACTTAAACAAACTCAGTTCTAGATTAACACAGATAAGAATAAGAGGGACACGCACTTACTGTGTGGTTGTCTCTCGTACTACACCTGTTGCTGTTTGATTTATCCTTAATTGCAAGCTGCTGATTCTGAAGCTAACAGGTCTTTCATGTATTGTACTCTAAGAAATAACACTACTGTCCTTGGGAGAGAAAACTGCTGAAATGTTGATGCTGTCAGACAGTTACACAAAGATGTAAAGTTGCAGTTGCTTGTGTTAGTGATTTGTAGACAGTGACAGACAAAGACAGTTTAACAAAAATCTTTTAAAAAAAGAAAACACAAAAGCAGCTCAGAAAATCCTCTAAGTGTGGTAGAGACTTGAAAAGGGATCCTTCACCAAAACCATGGTAATTCAAGCGTTACTCACATTCTTCAGAGGCGGTAACCTGCCTCTCAGTATAAACGCATATACTGGCTCTCACCCCAGTGTGGTGCAATCGTCCATCGGTCTGCTCTTTATTCTTTTTTCTTTTCCACTCCGACAGGGATTAACAGTGTAGTTGGAAGCTGCCACTCTAATTCAGAGCTATATATTGTCCAGTATATCCTTGGCCGTACCTATTTATTCTGTATTAACCCTATATCATCCGGAGGAATATTAGACCAGAGTCTCAATCGGAATAATGTAATGTAATGCAAGCCTCTGATGAAGTAGCGTTATCGCTACGAAACGCGTCAGGCGTTTGTTGTCTGGCATTGTATGTCCATTTGGATGTTATAATATTATTATTTTATTCTATTTATTTTTGACTAAACGTAGTGAAGATTTATTACATTATTCTGATTGAGCCTCTGGTCTAATAAAAAAAAAATGAATGCTTTAAAACACCTACAAAATAATATCAAAGCAGTGGGGAGGAAGTGGATGATACTGCTGATGCAGTGATCTCATTATTGATGATTATGTTGATTTAGAGTATGCCCCTTCATGCTCCTCCCCTCCTTCTGATATAGAAGAATGTCACGGTATTCAGACAAAGAAGGACAGATGCAAAGAATGTATAAATATAACCACCTTTATTAATAAATTCAGCAATAATGGTAAAGCCCACACAGAACCCCAGACGCAGGCTAATAGGACCCAAGGTCCTCTCCGGAGCTGCACACTGTGCTGTGCACCACACTACTGCGAGAAACCAAGACTAGGGGAGCAGTTCAAGTGGAACAACAGTGAGAATAGTATCGTATGCCTAAGTCACCACTTTGGTCTGCGATCGGAAGTAACAGGGAGCAAGAGCAGACCAGAGCCACAGGGCCTCTAGACTACAGGTCAGGCAAGCTAATAGTGTATGGAGCGAGTAGGCAGCCAGAGCCACAGGTCAGACAAACCGGGGACTACACGGAGAGAGCAGAGCCAGAGCCACTAGTCAGGCAAACCGAGGACTACACTGAGCGAGTAGTAGCTAGGGCCTCTGGTCAGGCAAACCGGGGACTACACTGAGTGAGTAATAGCCAGGGCCTCTGGTCAGGCAAACCAGGGACTACACTGAGCCAGTAGTAGCCAGGGCCTCTGTTCAGGCAAACCAGGGACACACTGAGCAAGTAGTAGCCAGGCCACTGGTCAGGCAAACCAGGGTTAACACGGAGCGGGTAATTAGCCAGAGCCACAGGTCAGAACTGCTGTGGGTAGTCAGACAAGCCAGGGTCATACACGGAGCGAGTCCTTAGACAGACACGGGTCACAATGGCGTGCAAAGAGTACTGAGCAGAATGTACAGTCAGAGCCACAGGTACAGTCAGAGCCACAGGTCATAACCAATGTGGGTAGTCAGACAAGCCAGGATCATACACAGAGCGAGTAGTCAGCCAGAGCCACAGGTCAGAACTGATGTGGGTAGTCAGACAAGCCTGGGTCATACACTGAGCGAGTTCTCAGACAGACACGGGTCACAATGGAGCACAAAGAGTACCGAGCAGAAACACCATGTAAGGTCAATGACTCCTAGCCCCAAGGAGGATAATAAAGGAGCAGAAGGAGGTGGGACCCAATTAGGCCACCCAGAGTAGGCCCATGAACAGGCGTCTGTGCTAGTGCCTGTTACCTGATGTCAGCAATGAGGTAGTGGCCAGAGGCCATTCCAGCCCGCTGCCATACAGAGGTAGGAAGCACAGGAGTGCTAGGCTGCCTAGGGATACTGTGATAAAGAAGAAGAGACTGAGGGTGATGATATGGCAACAGAATATCTGTTTCTACAAAGAAAAGGCTCAGTTTATGGCTGTTTATGAACTGTTTGTTTGATCTGCTGGAAAGTCCGCATGAGTAAACATGCATACAAATACACAGCTCTCAGTCATATCAATCAGTGTCACTGCTTCCATGTCTAACTCCCACCCAGTCACACTCACTATTAGTGACTAAGCAGCAACACATCTCAACAGCCACAGTCCTAGCTTTGAGTGTTTTGTTGCAGTACCACTCCCACCTACTAGTACTATTGAAACATCTACACCTTCATTAGTAGTAGGTTCTCAGAAACCCCACAATATATGACATTTCCAGCAGCAATACATGTTACTATCTATTGTCTCAGTAAAAACCATTTGGAAAGTTACACAATATCACATCTTGGCACATCCTCATTGATATCCCACCTGAAGAAAAAACACAGGTCTGGTTGGGAGCCACACCTGCAGTACTTTAGAGATGCAACACCTAGCAGAAGCAGCATCATTCCTAAAAGTTCAGTGATCCAAGGGAAACATAATATTAGTGTCAGAAAGCAGGACAAAATTGTCTTATTGCATTGTGTAATGCAAAACACAGAAGAGTATGCCTTTGAGTTAGGTACAGGTGACAATAGCTCACATGTGCAACAACCACAGTCCCTATTAGTCATCTATGTGCTGCCAGACCACACTTCTTAGTATGAAGTAAAAATGCACAAAAATAATTCAACAGTATGTCAAATTTTTGGTGATTCATATGCTGTCCTATGGTATAAGACAAAGGTTTTAATCAGCTAATCATCCCAAATGTCATATTCCAAGCTTTAGTTATTTTTCAAGAATGGTTGTCACACAGTTAAACAAGCAGTTAGTTGGTATTGTGGCAAAGGGCTAGAAACATCATATAAGAAAAAAGTTCACTTGACTCCAGATATGTAGACAAGTGGAGTACAGACTGTATGACAATGCACATGTGGTATATCTGCAGCAAGTCACCATAATTTTTGCTTTTGGCACTAGTATTAAAGGCCACAAGCAGGGTAGCCACTTTGTGCATGCAGAACTTTGATAGACAACCTCACAAAGCTGTAACGTTATTGGTCAGGATGAATAGCTTCCACCCTTCACCTTGAAAACTAGCTTTGTGTCTGCTTTCTTGACAGTGGTTCCGATATAATATCTGCCTTGAGAATACCAGACTTAGTGCAGGTACCATGTATGTCCTAAATCTAATTGTTATTTGATTCCTATCAAAATCCAAAACTGTGAAAGAAATGCTAAATATTGCTTGTAAAATATGTGTACAGCTCAGCCAGTCCTATAGTGCATGCAATGCATTACATTCTTTGCAAAAGCATAGCCATCTGGCCAATCACTATCTTAAAACAGAAATCCCTAGAAGGTAGTATTCCACATTGTACATGTTGGAGTGTTTGTGGGAGCAAAACAAGGCCATTTGCATGAATACACTGCTGAACAGTAAGGTTTTGAAGGGGGATTCTTTGTCACCTGGTTGATGGCAGCTAAGTAGTAACTTATGCTAGCTCCTGATTCTTTTGAGGTGACCACCTTGCTGGTTGGTTGTGTCAGTGCAGGAATAAGTGATATACTTCCATTAGTAAATTTACTACAGAACAAATGAATGGTCAGTGATTCTTACAGTAACAACATAGACATGGACCAGTGGGTATATGACTTGTTAGCGTACTTTTAGCAGAATCTTCTAACAGTCTTCATTAAGAGAAATTAAGAATACATTCATGTTGCATTTTTGGACCCCATCTTTAACCATACAGTTTCTGTATTTGTTTCAAGCAGTGAGCAACATCAGTCAGATGAATCAGATTCTGTGAAAGCACATAAAGAAATCCTTATAGACTGAGATGATTGTGGAAGATAACAATGAGAATTGTAGTGGCAAATCTAGTAGAAAGCATAGTAAAAGGCAGTAAGTAAAAGGCTTATACCCTCAGCATCTTTAACAAAACATAAGAATCATTTGCAGAACACATCTTCATCACAGAGAGCAATTAATGTGTCTCAGGAATGGCAGGCTAACATTTCTGATGGTGGTGATCTTGGTGACACTGGCACATATCAATGGGGACTACTACCAAAATATGGTTTGGTAACTGATTCACAAATCAAAAAAGTGGTCCTATTACATTTGAGATGGTTATGTCATACTAATAGAATAACAGTGTTCTAGGCCAGGGAGGTAGTTATGGCAGATACAATGTATACATTTAAGAGAAGATTAGATACATTTCTTTCAAAAGGGAACATACAGAGTTATACTGTTTATCAGTAGGCTGATCAGGAAGGTCTGATAAAGACTAATTTAATTGGTAGCAGGAAAGCTATAAAATTCTCAGTTACTGAGGTATGAGGCGAAGGTTGAACTTGATGGACTTGTGTCTTTTTTCAACCTAATTTACTATGTTAGTATGATCACCCAAAAACAAAAGAGTGTGTGTGGCCATCACTCCTATTGCTCTTAATTGCCCACCAGCAAATGTGCAGCCAGAATAGGTTTTCAATGCTGCTGGTTATATAGATAACAATGGTTCTTTCTTCATGATCTAGCTGTGCTAGGAGAGTCTGGGGGTGTGAGAAGGGATCAAAGGAGAATTACCCCAAATACCCCAAAATTATATGTGAATACAGGCAGTGATGATCCAAGTTTCTTCTGTATTTGGCCATTATCTCTGTGTTAGGGGAGTCTGGGGGTGTGAAAAGGGAGCAAATGAGGTTTATCCCCAAAGTTCTGTCCAAGTTCCTTCCTGATTTGGCTGTTAGCTCTGTGTGACTGACTGGTAAAACACAAGCAGAGGTGATCAAATTTTCTTCCTGATCTGGCTGCTAACTCTAATACCCCAAAATTGTGTGTGACTGTGAGGTTTATTTATACAATGTCAGTCTATGTGCAACACTGAGTATTTGGTATGCTGTAAAGGCAGGTGTTTTATACACTGTTTTACTGTCGTTTTGCATATTGCTTGTCTTTTACATTGTTGTACTCTCTCTGCTTTTAAAGCTACAAGAAGCTGTCTTAAAACATACTTAGATAGCTCCCTGTCAGGGACATAAATGTGTACAAAAATAGATGTAGATTTAGAAAATAATAATACAAAGTATAAACATTCTACAAGTATTGAAATATGAAGGATCTCTAAAAAAGTGAAAAGTTACCATCTACATTTGTAGCCAACGCTACAGGGAGCTCTGAACTGGATGCTGTAAAAAAAAATGGTCTGTGATCCTTAAGTGCCAGCCAGGTACGTGATCGGTTGGTCCTTAAGGGGTTAACTTTCCATTATTTACAAGTTATAGAACATGAAGAATTTCCAAAAAAATTGAAAAGTTTGTCTTATGCTCACATGGGCTTGTGCTGTGTCTATTATATGTGGTGCTTTGACTCACATACATATTATGATTAGGGATGGGAGAAAGTGTATCCCTCAAAAAAGAAACAGAATAAAAATGGTACTTTTCTGAAAGTGGGAAAGTGCAATTTTCCCTCTTTTTTCCCCTTGCTCCTTGCATTGAAATCAATGGAAAGACAGAATATATCCCCACCATATGGCACGTTTCAGGGTGGCAGGTTCTCAAAGCATGCCATTTTGTATTTGTGAGAGGAAGAAAAAGCACATTTTTGAGCTAGAGGAGGCAAGTTATTAAAGGGGAGTTGAAGCTCAGTTTAGGAATTCTTGTAGGAAATCTGTTCTCTGTATTAGAGGAGTCTGGTGGACTCTGGGGACAGAAAGGGAGAAAGGAGTTTGACCCCAAAATTTGGTGTGACTGAATGGGAAAACACAGACAGCCAAGTTTCAAGTTTCTTCCTGATCTGGCTGTTATCTGTGTGCTAGGGGAGACTGAGGGGTATGTGCGAGAAGGGAACAAAGGTGTTTTACTCCAAATAATCCAAATTTTGTGTGCTTGAGTAGACATAGGAATCTGTGATCCAAGTTCTTTTTTTATTTGGCTGTTATCTCTGTCAGGGGGTGTCAGGGATTGTGAGGAGGAAACAAAGAAGAATTATCCCAAATACCTGTGTGACTGACTGGGAACACGCAGGTTTCTTCCTGCTCTGGCTGTTACTCTGTCCTAGGGGAGTCTGCGAGTGTGAGAAGGGAGCAAAGGAGGTTTACCCCAAATACCCCAGAATTTTGTGTGACCAAGTAAACACAGGCAGCTGTGATCCAAGTTCCTTCCTGATCTGGATATTTTCTCTGCCGTAGGAGAGTCTAGGGCTATGAGAAGGGAGCAAAGGAGAATTACCCCAAAACCTAAAATTTCTGAGTGACCGACTGGAAGGACACAGGCAACCATGATCCAAGTTTCTTCCTGATCTGGCTGTTATCTCTGTCCTAGGGGAGTCTGGGGAAAGAAGAAGCAGTTGAACTGGGAGTATGTTTTTTGTTGACAGTGATAGGGGGTGTTAATTAAAATTAATTAATTAAAAAAAAAATCAATTAGTGACAGATACAGGGACCCTGATGTGATCTGTGACTGATACAGATTGACACTAGATTAGAGTATTTTGTAGAGATCCGAAGCAAGACAATCAGTTCTGTTGTGTACTCCATGGTAAAAACACACAGACAGTACTTGAGTAATATCCAGTAAATGCAGGGTGAAAGGATTAGGTGCAGTGCAGGGACGTGTGATTAAAGTTATAAACTGCACACTGGTTAAGTGCTTAGTGATCTGTTTTAGTTGAAGTCTGCCCCTTCACACGCCTGCCAAATGGATATTTTGATCCACCAGTGTGCATTTTATAACTTTTTCTTTTGAAGCATGTGCATCACTATCAAAGCAATTCTTAAACTGATGAGGCACCGTCACCTTAACGCCTGTGATAGAAAAAAAAAAATTGACAAATGATTCCGGAGTCCCCGAAAAGCGTGCAGACCCGGACTTCCAGTACTACTTCCGGGACTTACCAGGTACGTACTCTGTCACTAAGTGACAGTTTTTGTTTTTGCGGGACGTACCTGGTAAGTCCATTGTCGGAAAGGGGTTAAAGATGCAACATGAGAATCTCGTGCTTTTATGCCGTGCGAGATTCTCATGTCGCCCTTTTCATCACAATGACATTCTTAGTGCAGCATGTAGCTGCACAAAATTTTAAATGCGACTTTTTAAAAAATTCAGATCACCTCTGCCTGTGTGTTCCCAGTCAGTCACACAGAATTTTGGGGTATGAGTAGTAATTCTCCTTGGCTCTCTTGTCACAGCCCCCAGACTCTCCTGACACAGAGATAACTGCCAGCTCAGGAAAGAACTTGAATCACAGCTGCTTATATCTACTTGGTCACACACAATTCTGGGGTAAACCTCCTTTGCTCCCTTCTCACACCCCCTGCCTCTCCTAGCACAGAGAAAACAGCCAGATCAGGAAGAATATTGGATCAACTCTGCCTGTGTGTTCCCGGTCAGTCACACAGAATTTTGGTATATGTGGAGTAATTCTCTTTTGCTCCCTTCTCACAGTCCCATAATCCCCTGACACAGAGATAACAACCAGATCATAATGAAACTTGAAACACAGCTGCCTGTGTCTGCTTGGTCACACAAAATTTTGGGGTAAACCTTCTTTACTCCCTTCCCAAATCCCCTATCCCCATCCCATCCTGGCACAGAGATAATAGCCAGATCAGGAACAAACTTGGATCACCTCTGCCTTCTTGTTCCCAGTCAGTCACACAGAATTTTGGGGTATTTTATCAACCTCCTTTCTCCATTCCTATCCCTCAGAGTCCTGCAAATTTCCTGCCTTTAAGATTCCTTAAACTAAACTTCAACTGCACTGATCTCTAGCTAAAATATGCATTTACTCTTTCTCACATCCCAGAATGGCATGCTGCAGGAACCTGAAACACCTTTCATACTATACCTGTGGGAAAAGAAGAGAAACTTACCATGTGATGGGGAGAAACTCAGTCTTCCCACTGATTTCAATGAAATGAGCTTGGTGAAAAAAGCAAAAATAACCCTCACTTTTCACAAAAAATATTTGCAGCTGGGTGAAAAGTGCTATTTTTCTCCTGTTTCTCTTTTGAGGCGAAAACTTTAATTCATCCCTATTATAGACAAGATGTAGCAATAACTGTAATCAGTTAATGGCATCCTTGAACACCTCCAAGGCATTTGACTTGGCAGAATGGAATTATTTATGGAAAGTTCTCAACAACTTTGGATTTGGCCCAAGTTTTATCCAGTGGATACAGATCATAAATTCTGCACCCTCTGCCAGTGTAGTGAGTGTGACTTGGGGAGTGAACTCTGAAACTTTTCTGTCGGGAAAGGGTATGAGATAGGGTTGCCCATTATAACCAGGACTCAGGTAATCAAACCCCTTATGATTCACATCATGGCTTCCATGTGAGTGATAGAGAAGAAAAATTAGCATTGTACACCAATGATATTCTACTTATCTTAGTTGATTATGTTGATCCTTAACTAAGTTATTGTACCTAGTGGAGACACTTGGCTCCTACTCAGGCTTGACCATCAACTGGTCTAAATCCTCCTTACTCCTGGTGGATCAACTGCTCCAGATGTAAGAGTGACAGATACCCTGATAATCTGCGAGAACTCCTCCAAAAATCTTGGAGGGGTAGTGGCTGCTGCTCTTTATGAATTCCTTAAGGATTACTTAGATCAGACAATAGCCTAGTTTAAATGTTATTGGTAGATCCAACCTTACTCCAGTTTCTCTGTGTTTAGAATAACAGACAATATTTAAGTACAATTTTTGTGAGGTGGAAAGAAATCCAGGATTAAACAGGTTACTCTTAGGAAACCAGTGTCAATATGCTCTGGCATTTGTTAAGTCTGCTTATTTGCATGATTTTGTCAGTGTTAAAGGGATAGTAATGTTACAAAATAAAAGCTTCTCCAATTAATCTTTATAGTATTTGGGCCATGAAGAGTATTATTTCAATACTGTCTGAGTTGTATTTCAAGAGTAATTAAATGATAAATTATGTTCTCTGCCTCTCTTCCTGTGATTGTGAGAAAGACAGAAGCTGATAACAGAGGTCTCAGTGCCTCATATGACCAATAAGGCACTTTTGAGGTACTGTGAGCAGACCTGGGTGGGTTGGAGGGGGTGCATAAAAGAAAAAAAAAATGGCCAAACAGTGGACCCCTATTTGTGTTACTTAATAAGTAATATAGAGCAAATTCAAAGTATTTTTACACATACTTATTTACAAACATATACTGAAGTTTAAACAAACAGTAATGTGAGTTTTATTACTGTGAAGCAATGTGATAAATTATATACACACAACATATTCTGACCTCCAAAATAACACCAGGGTGGGAAAGAGGGACATAGAGAGTTTTTCCTCAGAGGAGCAGTACCCTCCTAAAAAGCACTCTTGGGAGGTACAAACAACCGTGCATACCTTTTATACTTTCCCTATTCCCTGAACAAATTACCACAAATTACCACAGGAAAACCTATAATATTTTTTTCATACTCTTATCAAATGAAACAGTTGATTATCCATATAAGCGTGGTATCAAAAGAAAGCCCTACTTATCCTTAAAAAAATGGGATATAATTTGTTTGGGTGGACTAAATGAATTAGAGGGAAACTATGGTTGAACAAAGGCATACTAAGAAGGGCAAAACTGCTCTTGTCCGCTGGTGTAAAAAAAGACCTCATTACCAAGGGGTTAAAGTACATGACAAACCTATTTCTAGGCTGCTTTCTTTGGAGAACTTCAAAATCATCACTACACTTGAAAACTGCAGTAAAGCAGTGATTCTCAGCTCTGGTCCCTGATTAAACACAGGTGGAGCAATTACAATGACTGAACCACTGATTACACACCTGTTAACAAGCAGAGATAACTTGAAAACCTGCACTTAGTGTACCCTAAGGACTAAAATTAGGAAATGTAGCACTAAAGGATAAAACAAGCGTGCACACCACAGTATGGGCTACTGCTTGATTGTTTGGTTCTTGGCTGTACTGGGTGGGTGTGGGGGGGAAGCAGTGATACTCTTCCACATGCGAACCCTAGCATGATGATAATGGTGTTATTTTAGTTATCGGCGAGTGAGTTGTGTAACAGTTTATTTATTTGTTCATTTATTTATTTTGCTGTCCTTTCTTCCTTCAATCTCCCCCACACGCTAGCTGTCCAGCAGCAACTAGCGCTATGTAGCTACGGATCTAACACTAATACTCCATAAATCACACATGTCATTCCCTTTCCTGGTCAGTCATCGGGAGCATTCACAAAAGGGTTACACTTCCATTTTTGGCTAGTAGGACAGGAAACAGATCCTAAAAGATTATAAATTAGATTCCCCTCCCCTTGCACAGGTGTCTTTTTTGTTTCCTTCTGTGTCCAACCTACCTTCCTCTAAACTGTAAGCTCTCACAAGCTGGGCCCTCTGATCCTTCTATTCTCCACATTTGATTTGTACTATTTAATACCTCTGCATATCTATTCCCTATTGTACAGCACTGCGGAATAAGTTAGCACTATACAAATAAAGAATAATAATAATAATTCCTGCCTTGGCTGTGGATGGAAACATGTCTTTTGTGAAGCCTCTTTATTTTGTGCTTACCCTGGACATTGTTAAGCTCTCAGACTGGGATCAGGTCTGTCACTCCCTGGTGGCAGAGATCTCCCTGTTTACTCTTCTATGCAGGCTGGGTGGCAGGGAAGCCCCGTAATGCAGTGGGGGCTCATGTTGGAAGTTATTTTCCCCTCCTGATGCTTTTTCTCTGGGAGTGAATGTGTAGGCAGTGTGAATTCTGCGGAGTTCTCCTGTACATGTCTTTGTTATCCCCTGCCTTACGGACTTGGACGCAGAATGCACTGCTCGCTAAGACTGTGGGGTAGGTCTTGTTTGTCTTTCCAGCCCAGCTAGATGTGAACCAAGCTGGTTAATTATACCCCCTTCACCTCATCAGACATCTCATCTGCTATTATACAGGCTGTGGTTCAAGGATTCCAAGATGCTTCTTCCCCACAAATGTCACCATGAGGAAAGAAGAAGATTCCTATTCAGATGACTCCAGAGATTCTGCTGAAGAGGAGGATGACCTGCAATTTCTTACAGGGTTTCTAACTGGAAAGAATCACAGCAAAGGTACCCTAGCAATTGCATGTTCTCATCCTTAAATAAGAAGGTACCCTCTTTTCCCCTTAATCCTGTCATCAGAGGTTTCATCTTCGATTTAAGGTAAAAGTTTGATAGGAGAAGCAACATTTCTGCATGTTTACAAGGAATATTTTCTTTTTCAGACAAGGACTGTGAGCTCTGGGATAGTCCTCCAAATGGGGATGCAGCAATAGTGCATCTAGTTTGCAAGATGCAAATGGAATGTGGAGAAAAAAAAAAGAGGAGCCCCTTGTGTTGAATCAGATGAAAATATAGGAACCTCCACCAATCACCCAAGTGAGTTATACTCACAAAATGAATGACTGTTCCTACACATATGTGGGAAACAGCTGAAGCACATATGGGGATTGCTGACACTGCCCCAGATCAGCAAATATGTAGTACCCTAACGCAAACCAGGCCTCCCCTTCACAACTATATATATATATATACTTGTGCCTTTATTCAACCTAATTTACTATATATATATATATATATATATATATATATATATAGTAACATAGTAAATTAGGTTGAATAAAGACACAAGTTCATCAAGTTCAACCTTTGCCTCATACCCTAGTGACATGAGAACTATATAGCTATCCTGCTACCAAATAAGTTAGTCTTTTTCAGACCTTCCTGATCTGCCTACTAATAAACAGTATAACCCTGTATGTTCCCTTTTGAAAGAAATGTATCTAATCTTCTCCTGAATGTATCCATTGTATCTGCCATAACCACCTCCTTGGGCAAAGAATTCCACAATTTAACAGACCTTACTGTAAAAAAACCCTTCCTCTGCTGAAGTCTAAACCTCCTTTCCTCTAATCTCAAGGGGTGTCCCCTGGTCACCTGATCAGGCCTTGTATTGACCTCTCATATATTTGTACAATGTGATAAGGTCTCCTCTTAGTCGTCTTTTCTCTAGAGTAAATAAACCAAGTTTGTCTAGTCGTTCCTCATATGTCAAGTCCTCCATTCCCTTAATTTTGTTGCTCTTCGCTGCACCCTCTCTAATTCTAGTATATCCTTTCTCAGAACTGGTGCCCAAAACTGCACTGCATACTCAAGGTGAGGTCTTACCAGAGATTTGTAAAATGGCAAAATAATGTTATCCACTCTTGCTTCAATACCTCTTTTTATTCAAGGCAGGATTTTGTTTTCCTTTGCTACTGCTGTTTGACACTGGTCACTGTCTCCAAGTTTGTAGTTGACAAGGATACCCAGGTCTTTCTCTAGCAATGAGTCCCCTAAAATGATTCCATGAAGTTCATAAGTAGCCTTGGGATTATATCCTCCCAAATGCATGACTTTACACTTCCCCACATTAAACTTCATATTCCATTTGTTTGCCCAACCTGCCATTTTATATAAATCCCTCTGTATAGAGCAAACATCCTGTTCTGAATTAATTACCCTGCATAATTTAGTGTCATCTGCAAATATTGATATTTTGCTTTCTATATCTATTTCTAGGTCATTTATAAACATGTTAAACAGCAGCAGACCTAATACTGAACCCTGAGGTACTCCACTCTCCACTTTAACTGTATTGGAGAATTTTCCATTTACAACCACACATTGTTCCCTGTCCTTCAACCAGTTTTGTATCCAATTGCAAAGGTCACCTCCTAGCCCAAATTTCCTTATTTTATACCCCAGCCTTCTGTGTGGCACTGTATCAAGTCTAGATATACTACATCAACTGCCTTACCATTATCAAGGTTGCTGCTTTCTTCCTCATTGAAGCTGAAAAGGTTAGTTTGGCATGATCTATTCTTCATAAATCCATGTTAATTCCTGCTAATTATCTTATTTTTTGTGTTCTAATCCTGAATATAGTCCCTTATTATCCCTTCTAGCAGTTTTCCCACTACAGAGGTCTATAATTTCCAGGTTCTGTTTTAGTTCCCTTCTTAAATAGAGGCACTACATTGGCTCTTTGCCAATCTTGTGGAACTGAGCCTGTGGTGAGAGAATCTTTAAAGAGTAAGTATAGGGGTTTTGCTAGCACTGCACTGAGTTCCTTAAGAACCCTTGAATGTATGCCATCAAGACCCGATGCTTTTTCAGTCTTAATTTTGTTCATTCTACCCATGACATCTTCTTGAGTTAACCCAATAGCTGATAATTGTATTGCTTTATTAGTTACTTGTTGAGGCTCTTCTACCATTCCTTGCTTCCTTGTATATACTGATGCAAAGAAAGTGTTTAGAACATCGGCCTTTTCCTTATCCTCACTAATCAACTTACCATCTCATTTTTGAAAGGTCCAGTTTTTTGCTGTTTATATATTTGAAAAACTTTTTGGAATTAGTCTTGCTTTCCCTTGCAATTCGAGTTTCATTTTCTATTTTTGCAATCTTTGTTGCACTCTCTGTATTTTAAGAAAGAATGTTCAGTTTTTACCGACTTAAATAGTTTGAATGCTTTTTTTTTTGAATGAATGAAGTGTACGCAGCGCTTTACAATTTCAGGGTTTAAACAATACAGGGTTACAGGTGCTTTGTAGAGTGAAACATTGGGTGTGAGGTCCCGAAAGCTTACAATCTAAGGTGGTAATGGGAGACATTTTTTTCTTTGTTATTTCTTCTTTACATGTGTAGTTAACCACATTGGCTGTGACGTACTTCTTTTGCATTTGTTCCCCATTGGTATATACTGTTTGGTACATTTCCACAACCTAAAATTGAATT
The DNA here is from genome assembly GCA_037306005.1 of Rhinophrynus dorsalis. Lineage (NCBI taxonomy): Eukaryota > Metazoa > Chordata > Amphibia > Anura > Rhinophrynidae > Rhinophrynus > Rhinophrynus dorsalis. The sequence goes on along the minus strand of CM074718.1, from coordinate 234,510,866 downwards.
CTGACTATTTATCCTCAGTATTTTTGTCTTCAAATAATGTATCCCAGTCAATGTTTTGCATTGAAGCCCTTAACAATTTGAAGTTAGCTTTTTTAAAATTAAGAGTTTTGGTTGAACCTATACAGTTTTGCTTTGCCAGACTGATCTCAGATGTAACCATGTTGTGATCACTGTTTCCCCAAATGTTCACTTACCTTAATATTGGATACCATGTCTGTGTTATTCCTTATCACTAGGTCTAATATATTGTTATTTCTTGTTGGCACTTCCACCATTTGTGACATGTTGCGTTCACAAATTATGCTCACAAACCTGCTACCCTTAGCACTCTGACAGGTCTCATTTTTCCAGTTGATATCTGGATAATTAAAATCTCCCATAATTATAGTATGCCCAAGCTGAGCAGTTTTTCTTATTTGCAATAACAGCTGGGCCTCAACATTGTCATCAATATGTGGTGGTTTGTAGCATATACCCACCAACACCTTTTTTTACCTTTTACACCACAATTAGTTTCAATTTCAACCCACAAGGACTCCAGATTTTGGACAGTTCCCTCACTAATATCACCCCTCAAAAATGGATTTAGCTCTGGTTTGAAATATAAGCACACAGCTCCCCCTTTTCTATTCATCCTGTCTTTCCTAAACAGGGAAAAGCCCTCTATATTTACAGCCCAATCATGTGTATCATTCCACCATGTTTCTGCTATACCATTTATGTCCAATTACTCATTAGCCACCAGCAATTCTAGTTCTCCTATTTTATCTACCATACTTCTTGCATTTGCTAGCATACATTTAATTTTGAAGTCTTTACATATATCACTCCCTACATGCCTTTTATCTACATCTTTATTTACTAGGAGTTCCTCCTTATTTACTACATTTATTACCACCCCTTCTTCACCCTCCTGATCATTTACTTGGACCCAGTTCCTATCTGCTCTATGTACCCAATGTTTGCTATCTATACCCTCCTCCCCTTTCCTAGTTTAACCCCTTAGTGACGGCCGCGTGCAGACGCGGCCGTCACTTAACGCCCGTCTAACATTTTTTTTTTTCTTTCAGAAGAATCCGGAGTCCCCGAACGGCGTGCAGCCGCGCGGGGATCCGGATTTCCTGGACGTACATGTATGTCCTCTGTCACTAAGTGACAGCCACAGAGGACGTACATGTACGTCCATTGTCGCTAAGGGGTTAAAAGCTCCTCCAAGCTTCTTAGTATTCTCTCCCCTAGCACAGAGGCTTCTCTACCATTTAGGTGCAATCCATCACTTCCATATAGGTTGTACCCAAGAGCAGAGTCAGCCCAATGCTCTAAAAACACAAAACCCTCCTTCCTACACCAATTCCTGAGCCATGCATTAAGCTCCCTGAGCTCCCTCTGCCTACCTGCACTGGCGCATGGCACAGGTCATATTTCAGAAAATACTACCTTATAAGTCCTTGCCTTGAGCTTGCATCCTAAATCCCTGAAATCATTCTTTAGTGATCTCCATCTTCCTCCTACTTTGTCATTGGTACCAATATGTACCAAGACAGTTGGATCACTTCCAGCCCCTACCAATAATCTGTCATCCCTGTCTGCAACATGCCAAACCCGCGTACCCGGGAGACAACATACTGTTCGGCATTCACGTTCCTGGTGGCAGATTACCCTATCTACCCTCCTAATAATAGAGTCCCCTATTACCACCACCTGCCTTGGTTTCTGCCTACTCTGCATCCCATCTAGCCTGGAAGGAGGACTGCTCCCCTGGCTGCTAGAGGAATCAGCCCTCTCCAGTGTTGCCAATTATGGGATATCTTCATCAACATCTTCACACAATCTTGCAAATCTGTTGGACTGAGTCAACTCAAAACTGGCCTTCCTCCTCCTCTGCCCACTGCCTCCCTTCCTTATTGTTACCCAGCTGCCTACCTGTTGCTCCTCTTCTACAGCTCCACCCAGTTCACCACTAACCCCACATACTACCTGCTCTGTGAGTTCTAAACTCCTTTCCAGGTTTCCATTGTCTCTCAGTGTTGCAATATTTCTTTCAAAATCCAATATCTTAGACTCTAAAAAGAAAATATGCTCACACTTGGCACAGCGGTATGACACCTGGAACGATTGCTCCAAGTGTTCAAACATGTGACAAGAAGTGCATTGCGTGAGATTGCCTAACCTGCTATCACTCATGCTTGGTTTTACAATTCAAATAGATTTATACTGTCCTCTAATGCTCACTCTAAGGTAAGTAACCAACTTTCAATGTGAATTTAGTAGATCCCTTGAAATTATCGTCACCTCAGAGCTCTGCTGATTTCCAACTCCTGCTTCTGTTCCAACTCCAGATTCTTTCTAACTCCTTCACTTGCCTGAAGTCACTTGAAAATGCAGTCTGAAAGAGCACACTCAAATGAGCCTAGAGACTGTATTTATAGTTACACAGCTGCCATATGACTTCCCTTAGCCATTCGCCCTTAATAACACAGGTCAGAGAAAAACCCAATACACAGTTGGATTTTTAACCCTCACAATACCCACACAAATTATTTTTTTTTTTTAAACCTTAATAAAACACCAAACACACTCTCATGTACTTAACCAGATTCTTTCTAACTCCTTCACTTGCTGCAGTCTGATATCCTGCACTATCCCGGTGTTACGTTTTTTTAGGACACTCAGACCAGTATGTGAAATAAAACTCAATTTTATTAGAATAATGATAATGCAAACGATCGCCCTCTAGTGGCGGTTGAATAGACACACAGTGAAGACTGATATGTTACAAGAGTTAATGCACAATATAGTAGACATGCAATATTACTATGCAGATAATGTTGATCTCTACCCCAAAGGGTTAAGAGCTAAACACAGTCAGTCTCAAATGTGGTGGTTTGGCACGTCCTGGGTGTTAAAAGGAGGTGCTGATAGAGACAGTCCACAATTTACTGGAATCGTAGATGCCTAGCCAAAGTGACCGAGTAGTAAACAGAACAGAGATCCAAATAGCCCCCGTGGGCGTACCTACTGGAAAACTGCTTCTGCGAGTGCAAGTGTAAGTAGCCCCCACTGGCGTAACGGAAACCGGCCTGCAATGCAAGAGCTGACTAAGCCTCTTCTGACTTAACCGGATACCAGTAGCGGTAGTGCTAGAGCCAATAGCCCCCACGGGCGTATGCAACGGAATCTGCCAGAGCTGAAGCCTTCCCTCTAACGCCACTCTGCTTTAAAAGATATCGCCCAGTAACAACGAGAAGGGAGAGCCTATGGCGCCCAACCGGCCCACAATAAGTGACTACTCTGCAACGCAATGGATAGAGTCGCCGTCGGTAAGCGGCGAACTCAGCAGATGTAGCACCAAGGATGAGGCTCTATTCTGGGAATCGAGATAGCGAGAGCAAGGCAGCACTGCTAGGGTTAATATGCACGTTTACACGATGCTCTGCAAACAACGAGGCTCTGCAAGTATAGTGAGGCACACTGAGGCACGCACAGCTCTGCAAGTATAGCGGTACACTGCACTGATAACTGGCAACACCAGGCAAGGCGGTCACACGGTGGCTGGCAGCAGCGGTTGAGAATGTCGCGGCGGCGACAACGGGAACGGAGGTCACTGGAACAGGCTGGAAGTCGATCTTCGGAGCAGGAAGTCAGCCGGGCCGGGTCGGAGCATGCAGGAGGTAGTCATACAAGCCGGGTCATACACGAACAGGAACGTCAGCCAAGCCGGGTCAGGATACAGAGGTGGTTCGTAGTCAAGCCGGGTCATACACAAACAGGAACACTCGAGAGTAGTCAGGACAAGCCAAGTTGGTACACAGGAATCCGGAACACTGGAACACAGCAACAGCACTACTGGCTCAGAAACACCACGAAAGGGCATCTGACAGATGTCTGGGCCAGGCATAAGAAGGTCACCAGGGGCGGGCCAAACTGGCTCAGCAAATCAGAGCGAACCACAAGTAAGAGTGACAAGAATCACAGGCACTGTGGTTCATAAGACCTCTCCAAGTATCCTTTCTCCACCAATGGGACAGTTGGTTTGACCATCTGGAAGTATCCTATCCCGGATCATGTCCGACCTTGTTTATTCTGGTGGAAGAATGAACACAATGTAACTCAATGAAAGTCCCTGAGTGGACAACTGTCACCACAGATGCCAGAGTAAGAGGTTCTCTGAGAAGAACTAACACAAGGGTTCCGGCCACCTCACCTCTCTAGCTTTCCATCAAGTGTGTTAGAGCTCAGAGCCTCCTCTCAGGCTGTCCTTCATTTTGCTCCACAGCTTCATAATCAAGCCCTCAAGATCCAATGTACAACAGGCCTACTGTCTTTTATGTCAATAAACAAGGGAACCAGGGGCAGGTCCCTTATTCTAGAACTGACTTTGCTTCTAACTTTGGCAGTATCTCATGCAAAGCAAACTCAATATCCTTGCGGATTTCTTGAGCAGGTACCAGGTAGATTGCAATTCCTGGGCCTTGAATTGGGAGATCTTTGGAGCTGTTGTCCAGGAATGGGGTCTTACATCCATAGACCTTATGCCGACTCCTCAAAACATAAAAGTACAGGAGTTGTACAGAACGACTTTGTATCCTGAAGCCCAGGGGGTGGAGGAACTCAACCATCCATGGAATTAGTAGTTCAGTTAGATCTTCTCACCTTTCTCTGATTCCCAGAGTTCTTCAGAAAATACAGACGGACCAAGCAGAAGTCATTGAGATAATGCCCTTCTGGCCCTGTAGACCCTAGTTCCCAGAGCTCAGGATGCTCTCTGTCTGCAACCGCTGGAGCTTTCCTACCTTTCTCAAGTCCCGGTCTTCCATCCAGACCTCAACAAGCTTTGCCTTACAGCTAGGCGTAATCCAGGAAGTCTTCAACTTCCAAATCTTACTATAGAATATGGACAACCTTTTCTCTGTGGGCCACGAAGAAGGATTTATCTCTGGCCGCTCCATCTATTTCCTATATCCTTGACTTCCTAGGTACAGTTCTCCTCTATTTCCGCCATCACAGGGGCCAGATGGGCCCAAGAAGACCTTATTATTCTCTTCTTCAAAACTTAAGAGATTTCAGCCCTTGTTCAGAAACCTCACTCCATCCTGGGATCATCCATTAGTTCTGGATTCCTGTCTACTGAGTCTTTCAAGCATCTGGATCCCATTTCTCTGGGCATTTTCTCCTTCAGTATCACTTTTCTGGTAGCTGTAATCTCCGTAAGAACTCTCTCTGAACTCCAAGGAATGTCAATACGGGAACCTTTCCCAATGGGGAAGATAGTTCATGACATATTGGTCACTCTTAATTTAACTGAATAAATGATATTGAGCAAGCCCAAAATATTTAATTTACACAGACTAATTTATAACACATATACTGATTTTTAAGCAAACATTAATGTGAGTTTTATAGCTGTGGAGCAATAGTATACACTTTTATACACACACCACACAGTTTGGTCTCCTAAAATAGGGACAACAGAGTGGAAAAAATGGTCATAGGGATTTTCATCTCAGAGAGACAGTACCCCCACTAAAAAGGGACATATTCTTTTATCCAGTCCCTGTTAAAAATGCCCTAATTGAGCAAAATCATCACAGTGAAACCTATAACAATGTTGCTGTTTTTTTACTTTTTTTAAATATTATCATAGAAATCACCCTTTGATTGCCAGAGGGGTATGCAGTGTTTTGAAAAAGCAATGCATTGCATACTCCTTTGGTACTCAAGGGGTTAAATGATGGGTTATACATATACATATGTCATCAAAAGAAACCCCTATATTGTGTGTGTACTGCATAAATTAGATGGAAAATATTGTTGAACAAAGGCATACTAAATTGCTGTTGTCCTCTAGTGTAAACAGCCCTAGTCACCAAGGGGTTAAGAGGCTAATGAATATTGTGATCATCAGCAAAAAGAAACATTGCTGATTGCTTCTTTCTCCTCTGCTTAGTGAATGCACCTTTTGGATGAAGTCTTTAGGCTGCTGCTGAAAATTCAAATTCTTAGTCTAAATTCCCATCCAGCAGTCCCTGCCCCTAAGAAACATTTTTGATTAATTTTTCCTTTGTTGTGGATCTATGTAGACTCAGATGTTTACTTCTATGCTTCAACAAACCTGCTGCTTAAAAAGGCACATGGATGAGTCATTATTTCTTGCCAATTACAGCTCAGTGCACAGAGCAGTATGTTATAACAAGTTTAGCCTTGTTTTTATTGTTGAGTGTTGGTTCAATATAGGGGTTTTCTTAGTTTGGCCAACATGAAAACTAATTGGTGCTTAGCATTTTGTCCTTATGTGGTTCCTCTCATTTCCTACTGAATTTTTGGTTTGGAATAGATGGTGTAGCTATATAGTATTATGAGTCATCTAATACAACATATTTCTGAATTGGACTTTTACATGTCCCAAGACAGTAATAACATTAACAATGCCCTTGAAAGAATAAATAAACTGTAATACTTGTAACTCAAAAACCTCTAGCAGGGGTTAGGTTCTTAAATAGGTTAATCCATAAACCCAATGCTTGCACCAACCAAAGATCTGAAGATGTTCTGTTTGTATTCTAGCTGTTTCCTGTCAAAATTTTTTTCATGGCCCATCAACGTTTTAAATAAAATTGTCACAATTCTATGTATTTTTATCAGGGTTGACAGAATTGACATAAATTCAATGAACAAACAAACATTGCACTGCTTAATCTCTGTTCTCACCTGACAAGTTGTGTGTTTGATCATGAGTAAGCGCCGTTTGGGTGTGAAACGCGTTGATTTACACCGCTGTTTGTAACCTGCATATACCCACTCCGTAAGACTTGCTACATGTTGCTGAGATCTTACTTATTGCAGGTAACATGTTTTAATTTCATTATAAAGTTACTGATTTTAAAGAAGATATATGTTGCTATTGTGTTCCTGCTATTGAGAACAGAGATTAAGCAGTGCAATGTTTGTTTGTTGATTGAATGTTTCATTTTTAGGTCATAGGAAAGACCTTTATATATGTTGCACGCTTACTGTTCATATAATTGATCTCAGATGATAGTGCTTCCTTATCTTCAGCCTATTTTTTCGTGTATCCCTTTGATTGAGATGCTAGGTATGTCATAATGGAGCCGCTGAATTTATTTTTGGATTGAAGAATTGACATAAAGCCATTTGACACAGCATGGTGCTTATAAAAATGGCCTCTAACACATTTTTTCAAGTGGATTGGTGGCTAGTATTGATCTACGTGATTCATTACAGTGACTGAAGCCATTTCAGATTTACAAATTAATTCAACTGAGGAGATAGATAACAATTGCCAGCCTAGATGTAAGCAATTTGTATACAATCATGCCACACAAAAGGAATGCATGCTATTGAAGAACTAGTAAGACGTTCAAATATACAGGTTCCCCGATTGCATTTTTGACAGGCTTATTGGAAATTTGCCAAAGTAGTAATTTTTTTTTTTTAAATTTGATGAGAAAAGTTATCTTCAAAGGAAGTGGACAGTCATGGGAGGTCCCATGGCCCCAGCCCACACTTGCTATATGCACCTATTTGAGAGAGAAAACATGTTGGAACCATACAGTAATCAATTGATATTATGTAAAAGGATGCTTGATAGTGTAGTAATTGTATGGAGAGGCAACAAAGAGTTTTTTTCCTCATATGTCAAAGCTCTTAATCAACTGGACACCCCAGTGAAACTTACTGCACAGTCTGATGCCAGCAGGATTACATTTTTAGATCTGGATTTTTTTTAGGATAAATAACAAAGTAGGCTATAGATTGCTTAGAAAACTGACTCACCACAAAACTCTTACTGTTAGAGGATATCTGGAATAAGTAATCATGGAAAACTTGGAGAAAGCCTTGAAAACATCTGAGTTATCAGATCAAAATAAAAATAATGATAAATGAGTGGTGATACAAACCACAGACACAAGTGTATCACCATGTATACAAGAAACAACGACACATGGGAAATTCTTGCTACTGATGAATCTGTACCCCAGATTTTTAAAAATTCACCTTTATTTTGTTTAAAAAAAAAAAATCTGAAAGATTTATTTGTTAATACAGACCCAGTTGAAAATTATACTAAGAAAAATGACAATTAGCTCCCCATAATTAAAAATAGAGATTTTGTTGTATTACAACATGCATACAAATGAGATAAGTTCCTCCATTTGGCATCCACATAATAACTTGTCTACGTAGGGAAGACAGCAGGAATGTTCAAGGAGAGAATGACTGGAAATGGGTTAGCTATACGTACAGTTTGGAGAAACATTTCAACATACAAGCCTGTAACTAAGCATTTTTCGTTGAAGGGAAATTCGGTTTCATCCTTTACAAGCATGTCCATAGATCATGTGCCAGCCTTAAAAAGATGGGGTAATTCGGCAAAGATACTATTACAGAAAGAAACATTCTGGATAAGAACACTTAACATTGTGGCACAAAAAGGACTTAGTGAAGATATCCATGTTTTTGGAAGATTGATAGGGCATTGGATAAATTCTGATTTGCTAGAACAATCATTGCAGTAGTGCTTTTCTGGAACATCAATAGTGATTTTGAACTTTTGTGAAAAATATTTTTCTCTGGGCTAATTTTGGTATAATGTTTTTAAAACAAAATCTTTTTTTGATAATTTTTTTCAATTGTTTTTGCATTATTGTATGTTTATTCTAAAATGTGTTATTCGATAGCAGTTGTTCAATATGTTCAAAAGATATTATGATCATTAGCTAAGAACAACTCAGTACAACTGTAAACATACTACATTAATTTAATGAACTAATTATTTTCTTTTTTTTCTCAATATCACTATTCTTTTCCCCAAGTCATCTAACGCAGTTTTTCAGGTGGATTGTTGGCTAGCATTATCTAATTTTGTGAAACTTTTATAAGATATTAGTCTAATATAAGTACACACTATCACATTTTGTTAACTATTTGACACATCAATCACTGTTTCTCCTTTCATTAGTTGTCTCCTATACACTCTTGATTTCTTTCACTACTTTAGTCACTCTTTCCCACTCTTTCATGTTAAACTCTCTGTGTTTGGAATCAGGTATGTATACTGTTTTTTATCATTGTTTGATTAATGCATGTCTTGAGAAAGATTCTTACTGAACTGAAATTTTCATTCAATAAATATGGTTTTATGAATGTCCCGGTGAGTGCAGGCCATTTACAATAATATACAATTATTTGTTTTAGCACCAGGGCACAAAACCAAACAAAGGTTTGAGTGCTTGCCAACTACCTTGTGATATATATATATATATCTACAGGGAATGGGGAATAGCCACATGGTGTTCTATACCAGATCCTGCTGATGGTATAAACCATTTTCTTAATTCTTTTTCACTATGGTTTCTACTATTTTTTGTGCTTTGTGGAAATTGATGATGTGTGTTGCTGATTATTCTACAATAGTGTTTGTGGCAGGGTGGCGGTTGGACTTGGAAGTGGTGATACTGATGAGGACTGACAGGATGATTGTATTTTTTTGGGATATTTACTTCCCAGAGTCAGACTTTTCAATTGATCTTTCAAGCAGACAAGACCTTTTCCTCTCAGCTAATCTTCGGGCCATGTCAACTTGCTAAGTGTGAACTTCATCTCTATCAGAAGAAGGGAGAGGTCAATAATCAATCATCAATAAATAGGTCATCATCAGCAATGCCTGCCGCAGTGTTCCCCACTACTTTCATATTCCTATAGTCTTAGACAATTTCCTTTTACTTTTCGCTTTAGAGGGATTTTAAGAAATATGCTACTACTTTGAGGTTAATCTCACTGTCAGACAAATCAGTTGTTTGAGCTGCTATTCCCTCCTCTACTATACCATCAATATTAGAATGGGACTTGTCATCTTCAGTGTTCTTAAATGGTTTATTAATAGTGCTGGTGGTGGTGGAATTTTTTATATCAATTTCACAAATGTCACTGCAGTTTTAGGGCCAGATTTAAAGGTTTGCATTAAAACAGCCGGTAGGGCCAAAGTGAATATTGGGAACTTCATAGTAAAGAAGCTAGCAATCAGTGCCTGACATACTGCCAAGCACTATCATTATCTTATATGTCTTACACTTACGTGTTATCCACTGTTTGTCTCCTCCTGTCTTCATTCTTTCTTTTCTTCTTTCTTGTATCTTCTGTCTTCTCTTCTTTCTTCTATCTGTAAATAAAAAAGAGAGGTATAAGTACAATGCTAAAATATCTGGCACACTAATACAGAGTTTAACCCCTTGAGCGCCAGAGGGGTACACAATGCATTGCAAAGCAATGCGTTTCATACCTCTCTGGGGCTCACAAGGGTTAAAGCATGTATTATTACTGTCCAGTTCCATAAATATGCTGCCAGTTATTAATATACAATGTCCAAGTTGTTCCAAATAATTTCTCCAGAAATGCCATGATAAAATAATGCTTAAGTTCAGCAAAATACTTGTTGCTGTCTCCAGTCTGACAGTATTATGCTGCACAGCCCCCCATCTTCTTGCTCACGGGCCGATGCCCGTTACACACTGAAGGAACTAGAACTGAGACTGTGTTTATATATGGGTAGTCTCAGTTCCAATTCCCTCACAGCCATTGGCTTACGCACATCCCAGCTAATCAGTTTAAAACACAGCCTCTCAAAGTTGATTGCCTGGGACATCTCAGCCAATGGCTGTGAGGGAATTGGAACTGAGACTGCCCATCTATAAAGGCATTCTCAGTTCCTATTCCCTCAGTGTGTTATGAGCATTGGCCTGTGAAGAAGAAGATGGCGGCGGCTGTGCAGCAAAATACCGTCTCCGCCACTTGCATCGGCTGACTAAAGATCTGATAAGGGACTTTAGTAAAAAAAAAAAAAAAACTGGGTCTTAAATGTTATGCAATAAAGTGAGTCCCTTATCGGATCTTAACAGCTAACACAGTCCTTTAAATGGCAACTTGTAGGGTTTTTTTGCCGGCATTTTTTCATAGCACTGATCTTTAAATAGATTACAGTGTTTGAAAAATTGCAGACACCTGTTTTTTGAAGTCAGCTGCCTTTAAATCTGTCCTTTAATTTTTACAGTATAGGATAAGGATAGACCTTAGCTGGATGCTCTTATTGTGGCTAGTGTAGGAGTCACTGTCAGCTGTACTTGTATGTCTATTGGGTGTCTGATAATTTTTCTGTCAGCCAGTTAGTTACAGAGGCTCAGCCAGCTCAAAAACTTGTATCACCTGCACAAGCTTTTTTTTTTTTTTTTTTTTGCAGATCTCCTTTATCCCTTCACACCCCCCAGAGTCCCCAGACTCCATGAGCGCAGAGAACACATTTCCTGCCCACAAGACTCCCTAAACTAAACTCTGACTCTTTCTTCACTTATCTTCTTATCTTCTCTAGTTCCAAATTTCTGCTTCTTTCTTTATTTCTCCCAAACAAAGAATGACAAGCTGCATGAACCTGACACATCTTTTATACTATCCCCATGTTGAGGGGGTGCTAATTCTTAACCTTAATTTAAATGCAATCATCAAGGAGCAAAAAGTGGAAAAACTGTGTTTAACAAAAAAATATCTTTGAGGCAAAATATTTTACCCATCCCTAAAGAAGAGGAAGGAAATGGTGGTGGTGCTAATGTGGCTAGCACTGTGGATAAAGTGGTTAAAGTGATTCAGAGACAATGTTGAGAGATTTCATAACTCAGGGGAACCAAGAGTGTAAAAGCAAGAAAATGACTAAAATTCAGGACATTTTTTGTGTTGTTGATGTAGAATTTCCTGCTGATAATCACATCAATAAATGTCACAATTACAACAGGATCTGACATTGTGTCCACCATCATCACAGACTGTGGTGGTGAAATTATCAGTCCTAGCAGTGATATGGGACAAGTAGTAGTGGATCCTCCCAGTGATAGTGCTCAGACATCAGCAGCTGCTTCAGTTTTATATAGTAGAAGGTATGCAGTCAAGAAGATCTTTCTTTGACGCCCCTGAAATCATGAGTATGGGTAAACTTTTAATTGTGTTCAGTGTGAAATTGTCCCCAGCTGCAATGTGCATGCTCTGTGACAAGGTTATGAAGAGGGGGAAGGAGGGACCACACCTTGGCACATCTGTCATATTAAAGCACATGCATCATAATCACCCTGAGGTGCATGGAGAACATGTGTGACTAGCCACCAAAACAAAATATAAAATTTGCTTCTGTCACTGTCCATCCTCAATGATAAGAACAATGTGGCACACATAAATCAAACACAAAAAAGGCAGGAGGGAACATCCCACCATTCAAGAAAGTAGAAATGTCATCTGTGTCATCATCGTCATCATCTAGAAACTAGGGATGAGCTACTACTAGTTTACCTCCTCTTTTGTGCTGTTATTAGTACTATATGTACCATATACTTCTCTGTCATGTATATTGTTTTCCACATCTGCAACATGAAACTTTTATGGTATTAAATGCTGGTTAAGTTTTAAAAATGTAAGTCTACAAGCACTGATGATGGTTAGATGTGTCATTTGCAGCTGCACTGAAAACCTTCTTTCACTGCACACTGATGGATGACTAAGGTATGTTCTACAGTAGTGTACATACGAGTGCTGGCCACACTTATTGTTTTGTTTGATAGTACTAACGTGGGTCATTGTTTTGGACAAGAACGTAGTTATCCTGCAAGTATGCTGTAACCATCTCACATGCAGTGGGGCCAATCCCTGGAGGTAAATGGTGTTCAAGTGCATCAGATACCAACTCATATTCTAGGAGCAAGTCCCACAGAGATATACCAGTGTCACCACCAGCACCACAAATGTTAGTCTCCTCTGAGGCAAATTGCTTTCTGTAGCGATGATGACAACATTTTGTGATGTTGTTGGTGGTGTTTTTGTTGCTGCCAAGGTTAATTTTCTCTATATCTGATCCTCCACAATGCTATATTCCACCCCAACTATAAGGATTTCTTTGTATTCTTTAACAGAGGTGCTGATGCTCACATCTTAACATATATTCAGAAATGTTCTATCTGCAAGTGGGGTCCAGCAATTTAGCAATAATATATTCCTTCTCATTGAGTCGAATGAAGAAAATTCAAGAAACCTGCTCAAATCACGTTAAGACATACCATAAGCTTCTCTGTATTTTGCGTTTCTTTCCACATCTGCTACATGATTCTTGTATGTTATCAGATACTTGTTCATTTACAAAATAAAAAATAAGTCTACAAACACTGCTTCTGGATAAATGTGTTCTTCATTACTTTTAGTGAAGACAATGCAAGAGAATCCTGCTCAAAGCATGCTAAAATGTCATTTACCAGGTGGTTCCTATCTGGTTGTTATTGTAAGAATTATCAGCCATACTCTTTAGTGTTTTTCTTATATATATATCACCAGCAGAACTAACCAACAAGGTGGACTCCCCAAAAGTCTTCAGCATCTTGCAAAAGTCACACTTCAGCTGCCATTGACCAAGTGACAACTCCGCCCCCCCCACACACACACACCCAAGTCTTCCAGTTATGCATTATATATTCACTAACTGCCTTGTCATACTCATATAAATGTTCCAGCATGTACAATGTGGAATTCCACCAGGAAAGGATCCGGGGCATATGGTCATGTTCTTGTATGGAATATAACACCTTGTGAGCAGTGTAGCAAAAACTAAAATGGGTACAGATTTTGCAATCAATAATTAGTAATTCTCTGAAGGTTAGAGATTATGAGAGGTATTGAGGCTATAGGTACCCTATCTGTTATACTCAAGCTATTATGTTGGAACCATTTTCAGCAGACGCAAAGCCAGCAATTTACATAACATATCTGCAGCTTTGTGAGATTTTCTTTCAAAACTCTACTTGCATTATTTGGCACTCCAGTGGGATATCCTGCAGCTTTTCTTTGCTACTGGTGGCGACCTGCCGACCAATGAAAAAGATACCCAGTGAACAGTGATAGTCATATAGTCTGTACACTCTGGATAGTTGTCCACATACTTTTAGTCAGGTGAACTTTCATGCTCTATTATGTTTCAAGCCCTTTGCCCAGCAGTCTAATCACCTGCGTGCACAACTTTGTCACCACCATCCTTGAAAAATAACTGTAGCTTGGGATATGCCAGTGAGGTGCACACATGACATCTGTTCTTTCAAAACCTCTGTTTTAAGAAAGGAATAGGGCAGAATGTCAACGTACAACATTCTGGCAACTTTGCAATTCCACAGATGTAATTTGGGACTATTTCTATCTCTGTCTCTCTCTTCAGATGTGTATATATATATATATATGTATATATATATATATATATATATATATATATATATATATACAGGGCTCAAAATTTCCACTCGCCACTAGCCAATGGTGAGTGAAAATTTAGCCCTGGCGAGTAGAAATTTAGCCCTGGTTGGTATGTTATGCCTTGCAGTGGCGAGTAACTTTTCAGGTCTGGCTAGTAGCAAAGCACTTCACAGTTTAAGCCCTGATATATATACATATATAGAGAGAGAGAGGGAGAGAGAGAGTACAATCGGCACTCTCAGGACTTTCCTTAGTTTAATTTAATTGTTATTTATTTAGAAAAGGTCATTGTGTTGATCCCCGCTAGGATCTCTGTCAAGCAAATCTCATAGTACACACTACTCCCAAAAAAATCAAAGTAAAGTCCCATCGCTACAGTATATAAATCCTTATCTAAGTAGCTTAGGAAAAATAAAGGCAAAACAAATTAGTGCATAAAACATCTGGGTACTGTCTGCACTATATATATATATATATATATATATATATATATATATATATATATATTTGCATGTGATTACTGGTGGGGGTGTATATATATATCAACACAATGAGTGGACACCTGACAAAAAATCCTGTTGATCTAAATGGTGCTTTAAACACCTTTGAGGCTGGGCTGCAAGTACTTAAAAAGTGCCTCTCTATGGAGAGCCTCACACTGCCTGCCCATAGGCCTCATGTTTTTGGCCCATGGGGTGTGTGTTTCACATTGGTGACCTAGAGCCTATAAGGTGGTAGGAAGTAATGCAGTGCACAGTTATCTCTTCTTCATAGCCTGGTATTATTTCTTTCCCCAGTATTATTCCAGGCCTCTCTGGCTATCAACTCTGTAGCACACTAGAGCCTTTAAAAGGGGTCTATCACTTATTTACTTCTTGATACCATATGAAAATGTAAGCAAAAACAACAATAGTAATTCATGTAATTTTTTTTTTTCAAATTGCCCAGGTTTTGTGAAAATACACTTACTAAATTCCAATGTTCAGCTTGCCTGCAGCACAGGCAGTGCCACAAGCATGAACTTGTACTGCCAGCAGTCCCCTTATGGCATTCTATGCCCACTCACCACCGTCCCCTTTTCCGCAATAATAAGCAATGTCCTCCACTGATAAATGCAGGACTTGCTATATGTTTGACACCCTGGTCTAGTGGAACAAAGCCAAGAAACACTTTTCTTTTTTTTTTAATCTATTGTTCCAGACTCTTACTGCCTTTTTATGAAGTGATACAAGATGCACTGGGCAGTTCGCAGCATTGTTAGTTGAAAAATGTTTCTAAATTGCTTTCAGCCATCAGTACCTAAAATATAATGTGCAGCTAATAGTATCTACAGTTTCATTTAAATTAGTTTTATAATTAATACAATATATAAAGTCATTGTTGTAAACAGACAGAAATTTGAATGGTACTCCTTCTATAAAACACATCGAGAGTACTGTGTTCTACAGCAGGGAAACATTCATACAGTCTCCCCAACTTCACAATCTAACTTTTTTTTTTACAATAAGGTAGTAAATGTAATATTGTGCATCTGTTGTAATGGAAGAGAAGCAGAAACAAAACATAATTTAAAGCTGAACTACCACTTCTTAAACAATTTAACTTCAATAATTCCCCATCTGGCGACTAGCAGTTTAGTAGCTCTAGTCGCCAGAATTATTACCTTATTCAAAAGAAATATGCATTCTTACCAGTCTTACCAGTCTGACAGTGGCACGGAGCGCAGACATCTTGCCATAGTGACGTCCGAGCGCCTGCGCTGTCAGTCCCTTCCAGACCCGAATGGCTCCTAGCAACGCCTCCTAGACCCTGCTGGAACTGACAGCGCAGATGCGCGGACGTCACTATGGCAAGATGTCCATGCTCCGTGCTGCTGTCAGCCTGGTAATAATTCTGGTGACTAGTGTTAATAACCTGCTAGTGGTCAGATGGGGAGTTATTGAAGTGAAATTGTTTAAAGGGACAGTAATGTTTCACAATAAAAGCAGCTCTAATTAATCATCATAGTATTTGGACTTTGGAGAGTGTTATTTCAATTCTGTCAGAGTTGTAGTGCAATGACAAAGTATCCCCCTCCCGTCCCTTTTACTGATGTAACACTGCTCAGCCAGAGCAGAAGGGAGGTGCCCAAGTAGACTGCAGAGAGGGACAATCTTCAATTAAGATAAGGGAAAAACCTGAAAAACTTGTCAAGGGGGGTAGGGCTTTCATTGTTCTCATAGGAAGAAGATCGTCCCCTGCTGTTATCTGTCTGGTCTATGGACTGGATTCCACATCTGAGAAGAGATGACTTACACTAGGTAAAAGGGACAAAGAGGGAGAAACTTTGCTTCTGAATATCTCTCAAACCATAAAGGTTTGAGAGATAAGACTTATATCGTTCTTCATGTTTTTTAAATGCCTACAAAATAAAATAAAGATAAAACAAAGTATTACTATCCCTTTAAAAGGTGGTAGTTCCGCTTTAAAAAAGTCTCAGAAAAATAATGCTGTATCTTAAAATGGAAAAATGTTTTATTGTAGAATTAATTTTCATGTGGCACATGGACATCTGGTATTTGTGGATTCTCTTTAACCCTTTGAGTCCCAGAGGAGTATGGAATGCATTGCTTTGCAATTCATTCCGTACCCATCTGGCACTCAAAGGGTTAAATAAATAGAGAACACCTAAGCAAATAAGTTGGATTTATTATAATAATAATAATTCTAAAACACAAAGTAGTGATTGTTGCTAATTTATCAGGATATATTTGAAAACTAGGGCAATCTCAATGTATTCTTCCTGGTAAAACATTTTCTAAATAAATAATGTTCTGTTTTCTTTTTCTTTTTAAGGTACATTATGAATGAGAAGCTGGACTCCAATTTTTCAGTAATATGGTTTCCTAGAAGAAATATTAATAGGACTCAACATTTTGTAGAGCCCAACATTACATATGTGGATTTCTATCTTCACCGCCCCTCAGTGGCAGCAGTTTTCATAATATTTTACCTTTTTATATTTATTTTATGTATGATTGGAAATGGTGTAGTTTGCTTCATTGTTCTAAGCAGCAAACATATGAGAACAGTTACCAATCTTTTCATCTTGAACCTTGCCGTCAGTGATTTACTGGTTGGGATATTCTGCATGCCCACGACTCTTCTGGATAATATCATTGCAGGTATTTCATAATATTTTTTTCTCTCCAAAAACTAAACTAGACTTGTTACCTTGCAACAAATAGGCAATTTTCAAAGGGCTATCAAAGCTACCCATGTTTAGGTTAGGAATTTTTTATTAACCATTTGAGTGCCAGAGGGGTGAGCAAGGCATTGCTTTGCAATGCCTTGCACACCCCTCTGGCACTCAAAGGGTTAAAATGCTTTAAAAGTTATTTAATTTCATTTATTTGTGCTTTTGGTGTGTTTATTCTAATCAGTCAGATCTGAATGGCTACCATCCAGAAACTGACTCTCATTCCCTAACACAGTGTTTCCCAACTCCTGCCCTCAGGACGCACTAACAGGCCAAGACTTAGGGAATTCTCTGCTAGAGCACAGGTGTGGTGATCAGAGGCTCATTCACATTGATTAACTCACCTTTGCTCTAACAAGGAAATCATCAAATACTGGCCTGTTAGTGGGTCCTGAGGACTGGAGTTGAGAACCACTGCCCTAACCCTCTCACTACATGATTGTCTTGCAACTGGAAGGAGAGGAAAACCACTTTCCTTCAGGGTCTCCTTGGTAGCACACCAAGCGATATAGCCCCTCCTCCCTGGTTAGTACAGGTAAAATTACAAAAGGGACCTCCCTCCTCCACCTGTCCTCCCTAGGTAGGTAATCTTCATCCCGTTTGTTATTTTGTATGAGGACCCTGCTGGGCACCTCTGCGGCTCCAGATATAGTGTCATCGTGGCCAAGCTGGAGGGAGCATGTTCTCCTGAGCCATCCCCCTTTACTGTCTCTGTGCCCCGCTGGGTAGCCATTGCCTTTTTTCCTTATAGCAGCAGCTGTCTTCTTTTTGTCTGTGCGTGGCTGGCTTTCCCCGTTGCTTTCCGTTATTAAACACATGAATGGCTTATTTCCTATGGTGCTTACGGTCTGTGCATTCCACAGACCGAATGTTCTCCTAGACATTCAATTTTACTTTTGCTCCTACTGCAACAAGCCAGGCCAGCCCCAGCATATTGACCCATTGCTACTGTGAGTACCTAGTTGGATACTATTGTAGCATGTGCAATTTATTGTTGCAGTGATTACTAGCATTGCTTTATCATGCTGTTTAGTCTGTCTTTTTTCACAGATGGATTTGCAAACCTGCCTCCTTTGCAAGTCAGTGTTACAGGAAGGCTACCTTAAGAAATTATATCCCTCCTGTCTGGCAGAGGTCAACTTACCTGCTCATTCACCTCAACCTCCTCAGCCCCTTCAGGCCGCTATGCCTACAAACATGACTTCCTTGCTCTCTCTCTTTTCTTCTATCTCCAAGGAAACCTGGAAGAGTCTCAGGGCAGAGGAAGAGATGGGAGGTACGTCAGCCCTCTCTTTTTCCAGGGACTGCTCATCTTTTAAAAAGATACCCCAGGAGGTGTCTGATACTGGTTCTTCTTCAGAAGACTCGGTTGAGGGTTGTAGGGAAGACTCTTATCTATTCCTGGTGGAATGTGTGGATTCCCTTGTGAAGAGCATCTGGGCGTCCCTAAACATCAAGGAGGACAAGCTACCAAGTTCAGTGATAGACAACCTCTATTTAGGGTACAGGAAAAAACATATGTTTTTTCCAGTGCATGAGGTAGTCTCTGGGCTCATTAGACAAGAGTGGGCAGTACCAGAGAAGTGTCTCTCTTTTCCTAGGAAGCTTAAAAGCTTGTTCCCCTTTGATCCCAAAGATTCCATTCTCTGGGATAAGGTTCCATGTGGCACGCCTATCCAAAAAGACCACTATCACGGTAGAGGATGGATCAGGATTTAAGGATCCCATGTATAGGAAGCTTGAGACGGCGCTTCGTAGAAATTATGAAGCTTGTGCCACCTCTTTCCGTCCAATTATTGCCTCCACCTGTGTGTCTAGAGCCATGAGACTTTGGCTTTTACAGCTGGAAGAAGATCTAGTCAATAAAGTACCCAGAGAGGACCTCCTGTAGTCTACATCCATGCTCCGCCTGGCTGCGGGTTTTCTCTGCGATGCCTCCATGGAGAATGTTCGCATGGCATCCAGGGCCACAGCATTGTCTTCAGCGGGTCACAAAGCGCTTTGGCTCAGGCAGTAGGCAGCGGATGCAGCTTCTAAGAGTAAGTTGTGTGCTGTGCCTTTTGAAGGAGACTTCCTGTTTGGGAAGAAGCTAGATGCTCTTCTGCAGAGTCTTTCGGAAGAGAAAAAGTTCTTGCCTCAGGACAGATGGTTCTCTTCCCAAAAAATGTTTTTTCGTGCCCATAGGGACCAGAAGAGATTAGACCAGCATCTAGACTTTATGTTCCAAAAGGAAGCAAGCCCCATAAGCCGGACCACGCTCTTTTCCTCAAATCTCAGTTCTAACACCGGCCCCTAATTCCTTTTGGGGGCAGGCTTCTTTACTTCCTGGATCAATGGCAAAACATTACCTCAGATTCCTGGGTCTTACACATCATCATGGAAGGTTACAAGATTCATTTCCACAACCTCCCACCAAGGAAGTTCATCACAACACCAATCCAATGTCCTCTCTCAAAGATGGAGGCATTCCATCATGTCATCCGCGGTTTGGTCTGTGGAAGAGTTCTCCTTCCGGTTCCTAGTTCAAGTCGCAGACTAGGAACCTACTCTACAGCATTTTTGTCCCAAAGACCTCATGGGGGTTCCGCTTGGTGGTCAGCCTCACCTTTCTGAACCAGTTCATGATTCAAGAGCACTTCAAAATGGAAACCCTTAGGTCCACGGTCAACGTTCTTCATTTTGGAGACTGGATGGCAACAGTCGAATTAAAAGACGGCTATCTTCATGTCCCTATTCACCCGGCTCACCAAAAGTATCTGAGAATCGCCATCAGGGACAAGGGTATAACATCCCACTACCAGTTTGCAGCTCTCCCCTTTGGCCTGTCATCAGCTTCCAGGGTGTTTACCAAGATCATGGCAGTCGTGGTTGCCTTCCTGAGAGGAAAATATGTAGCAGTAGTTCCCTACTTAGACGACTGGTTGATCATGGCAGCATCACCCTCCCTATTGACAGCTGGAAGCTGAATCTGAAGAAGTCATTCTTCCTCCCGGAGAGAAGAACATTTTTCCTGGGGATGATCCTGAATTCCTCAGTAGAAAGGACTTTTCTTCCACAAGCAAAGATACCGAGCCTGATGGATCACATAAACATCCTCAAGACTTCCAGTCATGTATCCCTCAGGCAGCTCATGTCTGTGCTGGGCATGATGTCGTTGTCCATAGAAGCAGTCCCTTTGGTGACACTGCACATGAGGCCATTACAACAACTAATCCTGTCATCCTGGAACAGGTATCCCCATTTGCTTCACCTTCAAGTACCTATTTCTCTGGCAGTCATGAGCTCCCTGAGCTGGTGGTCCAGACACACACTGTCAGTGGGTCTACCGTGGAGAATCAAAAAGGGATGGGGAGCAGTCCTAGGACCACACTCCTTTCAGGGTCTTTGCTCACAGTCAGAATCAAACCTCCATTCAAACCACCTGGAGCTTCTGGCAGTCTTGAGAGCCTTAAAATCGGTGTCCCTCTTCATAATAGGGAAAGCAGTGAAGATCCAAGCAGACAATATGACAGTGGTATGCTACCTAGCCCGTCAAAGGGGAACTCGGAGCCCAGCACTCCTTCTGTTATCCTCCAGGATTATTCAGTGGGCAGAAGCCAACCTAACTGCTCTAACAAACGTGCACATTCCAGGGAAATGCAACAACTGGGCAGATTTCCTGAGCCGGAAACTGGTTCATCCAGACGAATGGTCCCTTCATCCGAAGACTTTCCTGGCACTTACGGAGAAATGGGACATGCGTCAGATAGATGTGATGGCCACTAAGCAGTATGCAAAAGCTCCCCAGTTTTTCTCTCAGTTTCCCCAGTATCTTCCTTTGGTCGTGGATGCCCTGGTGCAGAAGTGGGGCTTTCATCTGGCCTATCTATTCCCACCCCTGAGACTCATTCCTGTCTCCTTGGGGAAGATTTACCAGGAGAAAACCAAGGTAATTTTTATAGCTCCATACTGGCCAAGGTGGTCGTGGTTCATCCTACTGAAGTCTATGGCTCAAGGGGAACCTCAATTCCTACCATCTACGATAGATCTCCTCTTCCAGGGGCCAGTACCTCACCCTCCAATGGAGAACCTACAATTAGCAGCGTGGTTCCTGAATCCCAACTCTTGAGTGACCAAGGCCTTTCCAGTGGGGTTATTTCAGTTCTGCTGGAGTCTAGGAAGCACAGTACTACATCTGTTTATAATCATACATGACCACAATTTTCTTATTGGGCTAAAGAACATTCTATTGACCCAGTGCATCTGTCCATTCCGGCTCTTCTAGATTTCCTAACAGAAGGTTTTGCAAAAGGACTAAGTCCTTGTATCCTTATAGTCCAGGTATCAGCACTGGGCAGTTTTTTGGGACAACAATTTGCAGTCCATCCGACAGTGGGGAGATTCCTTAAATCCACAGCTACACTCAGACCTAGTCCGGTGGTCTTTCTGGCTCCATGGGATTTAAATCTGGTCTTGAAGGCTTTTATGGCAGCACCCTTTGAACCCCTGGACACTCTTCCTTTGTGATTGTTATCCCTCAAAACAGCTCTTCTAGTTGCTCTCACTTCAGCCAGGTGAATAGGAGAACTTCAAACCCTGTCTGTTCAGGAACCTTATTTATTATTTAGACCAGATTCGATTGTTCTGAGATTTCCCCCAGAATTTCACCGAAAGTTGCCTCATCATTCCACAGGAATCAGGGACGATGTCTTTCGGTACCTTTTCCAGAACCTCAAACGGAGGAAGAAGCAAACCTTCATTGTTTGGATGTCAAACAATGCCTTTTGTGTTACTTCCAGAGGACAAAAGACTTTAGATCTTCTTCATTTCTCTTTATAAATTTTTTTGACAGATCTAAAGGACAAAAGGCCTCAAAATCTTCCATCACTAGATGGCTAAGGTCGGCGATAGAGGCGGCATATCAAGCATCCAACATGGATCCTTCTGCTGGTATCAAGGCTCATTTGACCAGATCGATTTCAGCTTCCTGGGCAGAAAAGGTGCACGCCTCCATGGAGCAAATATGTAGGGCTGTTACCTGGTGCAATATTCATACTTTTGTACGACATTATCGTCTAGATCTTCAAGCAGCAGGGGATTCTGCTTTTGGGAATAAAGTCCTTCTAGCTGCCTGTGATCCCCCCCTTCTAAAGCCTTAAGCTTTGCCTTCTCGCTTGGTGTGCTACCAATGAGACCCAAAAGGAAAAAGGGAATTTTCTTACCTGTCAATTCCTTTTCCTCTGGGTCTCAGTAGGTAGCACATAGATTTCCCTCCCTTCTTTGACCTGTTTTCTTGTTGACAATAAATATATTCTTGCATTCTTATGATGTTTTCCTGGTCAGCTTTGTTCTAACACTGGGGATGGTGGGGGAGGGAGGTCCCTTTTGTAATTTTACCTGTCCTAACTAGGGAGGAGGGGCTATCTTGCTTGGTGTGCTACCTACAGAGACCCAGAGGAAAAGGAATTGAAAGGTAAGAAAATTCCCTTTTTTATCTCCAATCTATTAATATATCTTACTTTATATTTAAAAGTAATGTAGAAAAGGTGAGCACTCCTTTCCAATATTACAGTAGCTTAAAGAGACAGTAATATTTATTTTCAGAAAGTTTAATATAGTTCAAATATTGTCAAAGTTTGTTCAAACCAAGCACACTTTCTAGACCATTCTAATGAAGTATTTCTTTGTAGACAATGCTATTTTGGCTCTGCTGGAGAGCAGGACCAGTATCTCAATCTGGCAGCTAGAGCGCTGACATCTGTAAAACGGGGGAGAGGAGGGATGGTTATAAGCTTATAACTATAAAACTATACAAGTTTAAGCAACGGGACTTACATCATTTAGTTAACTTTTTTAATATGAACAATATTAATCTTTCTGAAAATTAAGTATTACTATCCCTTTAAACCCCTTCAGATACAGAAAAATGGATCCCTCCCCATATATATATATATATATATATATATATCTATATATATAAAAGAATAAGCCTCATTGCATAATTTATGGTACCCCACACACAGAACATAATTTATGTCTCCTCAGAAAAGAAACTCGCATTGAACAGAATGTCTAATTACATAATTTATGTCTCATTAGGAGACACAACTCCTATTGGGTGATTGAATGGGGACTTTACTGCTCTCATTGGGTGATTCAATGGGGGCGTGTTTATCATACAGGGAGTTGGCCCGCCCCCTCCAGCCCTCCCACCAGTATCCAACTGACAAAAAAATAAATATACAACTGCCACTCGCTCCTGAGGTAAGGATATCAGTAACTTCTCCCGGTCCACTCACACTCTCACTCAGGATCATGACCCCACAAACACACTGTTTCACCTCCCACAGATAACTGTAACCCTCCATACACTCTGTTTCAGTATGAGGGTGTAATGTTCCCATAAAATACAAACTTAATAGCAACTCTTATTTAACTCATCATCTCTTCAGTCACCTCACTGTCTCAACTGTCACTCCTCCACTTCCTGCTTCCTGATTCCCACCCTTTCTCCTTAAAGGGAGAGAGATGCTTTGCTGTATGTTACAGAGGGCAATCCTCAAATACCACTTTCTAATTGATACCTCAGCATATTGCTATGTTGCCTCAACTGAAGAGCCACCGTGTGTTATATTGCTATGTTAGCTCAACTTAACCCTTTGAGTGCCAGAGGGGTAAGCAACGCATTGCAAAGCACACATTCTGTCTCACACTCTCACACAGTCTCTCACACAGTCGCAGTCTCACAGTCGCAGTCTCACAGTCGCACACAGTCTCAGTCTCACAGTCGCACACACTCTCACACACTCTCACACAGTCTCACACTCTCACACACTCTCACACAGTCTCAGTCTCACACAGTCTCAGTCTCACACTCTCAGTCTCACACTCTCAGTCTCACACTCTCACAGTCTCTCACAGTCTCCCTCGCAGTCTCACACAGTCTCTCTCACAGTCTCACACAGTCTCTCTCACAGTCTCACACAGTCCCTCACACTCTCACAGTCTCTCACACTCTCACAGTCCCTCACACTCTCTCAGTCCCACACACTCTCAGTCCCACACTCTCACAGTCTCTCTCGCAGTCTCACACAGTCTCTCACAGTCCCTCACACTCTCACAGTCTCTTACAGTCTCACAGTCTCTCACACTCTCTCACACTCTCACAGTCTCACACTTTCACACAGTCTCGCACTCTCAGTCTCTCAGTCTCACACTCTCACAGTCTCTCACAGTCTCTCTCGCAGTCTCACACAGTCTCTCTCGCAGTCTCACACAGTCTCACACACTCTCAGTCTCACACTCACAGTCTCACACTCACAGTCTCTCTCGCAGTCTCACACAGTCCCTCACACTCTCAGTCTCACACACTCTCAGTCTCTCACAGTCTCTATCGCAGTCTCACACAGTCTCTCTCGCAGTCTCACACTTTCACACAGTCTCACACTTTCACACAGTCTCACAGTCTCACACAGTCTCTCTCGCAGTCTCTCACAGTCTCTCTCGCAGTCTCACACACTCTCAGTCTCACACTCTCAGTCTCTCACAGTCTCTCTCGCAGTCTCACACAGTCTCTCTCGCAGTCTCACAGTCCCTCACACTCTCAGTCTCACACACTCTCAGTCTCACACTCTCACAGTCTCTCACAGTCTCTCTCGCAGTCTCACACAGTCTCTCTCGCAGTCTCACAGTCTCTCACACGCTCACAGTCTCACACAGTCTCACACTTTCACACAGTCTCACACTCTCAGTCTCACACTCTCACAGTCTCACACAGTCTCTCTCGCAGTCTCACACAGTCTCTCTCGCAGTCTCACACAGTCTCTCACACTCTCACAGTCCCTCACACTCTCACAGTCCCTTACACTCTCACAGTCTCTCACACACCGTCTCACACAGTCTCTCACACAGTCACAGTCTCACACTCTCGCAGTCTCACACAGTCTCAGTCTCACACTCTCGCAGTCTCTCACAGTCTCTCTCACAGCCTCACACAGTCTCTCTCGCAGCCTCACACAGTCTCTCTCGCAGTCTTACACAGTCTCTCTCGCAGTCTCACACAGTCCCTCACACTCTCACAGTCTCTTACACTCTCACACTCTCTCACACACCGTCTCACACAGTCTCTCACATAGTCACAGTCTCACAGTCAGTCTCACAGTCACAGTCTCACCCTCAGTGTCTCTCACAGTCTCTCTCAGTCTCTCTGTCTCTCTCAGCCTCACACAGTCTCACACAGTCCCTCACACTGACACAGTCTCTCACACTCTCACAGTCTCTCACACTCTCTCACACACACAGTCTCTCACACACACAGTCTCACACACACACAGTCTCGCACACACACACAGTCTCACACTCACACACAGTCTCACACTCTTTCACTCTGACAGTCTCTCACTCTCACACTCTCTCACAGTCTCACACAGTCTCACACTCACACACAGTCTCACACTCTTTCACTCTGACAGTCTCTCACTCTCACACTCTCTCACAGTCTCACACACAGTCTCACACTCTCACACACAGTCTCACACTAACACAGTCTCACACTCACACAGTCTCACACACTGTCTCACACTGTCTCACACTCACACAGTCTCACACTCTCCCCCACACAGTCTCACACTCTCACACACAGTCTCACACTCTCACACGCAGTCTCACACTCTCACACACAGTCTCACACTCTCACACACAGTCTCACACAGTCACAGTCTCACACTCTCACACAGTCACAGTCTCACTCTCAAACACAGTCTCACTCTCAAACACAGTCTCACACTCACACAGTCTCACACTCACACAGTCTCACACTGTCTCACAGTCTCTTACTCTCAGTCTCTCTCTCTCTCACTCTCACAGTCTCTCTCACTCTCACACTTTCACACAGTCTCAGTCTCACACTCTCAGTCTCTCACACTCTCAGTCTCTCACACTGTCAGTCTCACACATTCTCAGTCTCACACATTCTCAGTCTCACACACTCTCAGTCTCACAGTCTCTCACTCTCACACTGTCTCACTCAGTCTCGCACTCACAGTCTCGCACTCACAGTCTCGCACTCACAGTCTCTCACAGTCTCTCACACTCTCACAGTCTCACACACACACACAGTCTCACACTCACACACAGTCTCACACTCACACAGTCTCACACACAGTCTCACACTCACACACAGTCTCACACAGTCTCACAGTCTCACTCTCACACAGTCTCTCACTCTCTCACAGTCTCACTCTCACACAGTCTCTCACTCTCTCACAGTCTCACACACAGTCTCACACTCTCACACACAGTCTCACACTCTCTCAGTCTCACTCTCACACAGTCTCACACACTCACAGGCTCACACTCTCACACACAGTCTCACAGTCTCTCACACTCACAGTCTCACACTCACAGTCTCACACTCAGTCTCACACTCACACAGTCTCACAGTCTCTTACTCTCACAGTCTCTCTCTCATACTCTCACAGTCTCACTCTCAAAGTCTCTCTCTCTCACTCACATAGTCTCTCTCTCTCACTCTCACATAGTCTCTCTCTCTCACTCTCACACAGTCTCACTCTCACACAGTCTCAATCTCACACAGTCTCACTCTCACACACAGTCTCACACACAGTCTCACACTCTCACACACAGTCTCACACTGTCTCACAGTCTTACACTGTCTCACTCCTACACAGTCTCACACTCTCCCACACAGTCTCACACTGTCTCACTCCCACACAGTTTCACACTCTCCCACACAGTCTCACACACTCTCACACACAGTCTCACACTCTCACACACAGTCTCACACTCTCACACACAGTCTCACTCTCAAACACAGTCTCACTCTCAAACACAGTCTCACACTCACACAGTCTCACACTGTCTCACAGTGTCACACTGTCTCACAGTCTCTTACTCTCAGTCTCTCTCTCTCACACTCTCACAGTCTCTCACTCTCACAGTCTCTCTCTCTCACTCTCACACTTTCACACAGTCTCACACAGTCTCACACTCTCAGTCTCTCACACTCTCAGTCTCACACACTCTCAGTCTCACACACTCTCAGTCTCACAGTCTCTCTCTCTCACTCTCACACTGTCTCACTCAGTCTCGCACTCACAGTCTCGCACTCACACTCTCGCACAGTCTCTCACACTCTCACACACACACAGTCTCACACTCACACACAGTCTCACACTCACACAGTCTCACACTCACAGACAGTCTCACACTCACACACAGTCTCACACAGTCTCACAGTCTCACACAGTCTCACTCTCACAGTCTCTCACAGTCTCTCACTCTCACACTCTCTCACAGTCTCTCACTCTCACACTCTCTCACAATCTCACACACAGTCTCACACTCTCACACACAGTCTCACACTCTCTCAGTCTTAGTCTCACACAGTCTCACACAGTCTCACACACTCACAAGCTCACACTCTCACACACAGTCTCACAGTCTCTCACTCTCACACACACAGTCTCACACTCACACAGTCTCACAGTCTCTTACTCTCACAGTCTCTCTCATACTCTCACAGTCTATCTCTCACACTCTCACAGTCTCTCTCTCTCACTGTCACATAGTCTCTCTCTCTTACTCTCACATAGTCTCTCTCACTCTCACACAGTCTCACAGTCTCTTACTCTCACAGTCTCTCTCACACTCTCACAGTCTCTCTCTCACTCTCACATAGTCTCTCTCTCTCACTCTCACATAGTCTCTCACTCTCACACTCTCACACAGTCTCACTCTCACACAGTCTCACTCTCTCACTCTCACACACTCACATACTCTCAGTCTCGCACTCTCTGTCTCACACTCACACAGTCTCACACACAGTCTCACAGACGGTCTCTCTCTCACACAGTCTCTCTCACACACAGTCTCTCTCACACACACACACTCACACACACACTCTCTCAGTCTCGCACACTGGCACTCTCTCAGTCTCGCACACTCGCACTCTCTCAGTCTCGCATGCTCTCAGTCTCGCACGCTCTCAGTCTCACACGCTCTCACAGTCTCACAGTCTCACTCTCACAGTCTCTCTCTCTCACTCTCACAGTCTCTCACTCATTCACACTCTCAGTCTCACACGCTCTCACAGTCTCACAGTCTCTCTCTCTCACTCTCGCAGTCTCTCTCTCTCACTCTCACACTGTCTCACTCATTCACACTCTCAGTCTCACTCATTCACACTCTCAGTCTCACACACTCGCACTCTCAGTCTCGCACTCTCTCAGTCCTACACGCTCTCACACTCTCACACGCTCTCACACTCTCACACACACAGTCTCTCTCACACTCTCTCTCACACTCTCACAGTCTCTCTCACAGTCTCACACTCTCACAGGCTCACATTCTCTCACACTCTCACAGTCTCACACTCTCTCACACTCTCACAGTCTCTCAGGCTCATACTCTCTCACACTCTCTCACACTCTCACAGTCTCTCTCACAGTCTCAGTCTCACAGTCTCTCACACTCTCAGTCTCTCACACTCTCAGTCTCACAGTCTCAGTCTCTCACACTCTCAGTCTCTCACACTCTCAGTCTCACAGTCACTCACACTCTCTCTCACACTCTCAGTCTCAGTCTCTCACACTCTCACAGTCTCTCACAGTCTCACACACTCTCACAGTCTCATACACTCTCTCACACTCACATTCTCACACTCTGTCTCTCTCAGTCTCACACCCAATCACTCACACACTCAACCACACTCACACAGTCTCACTCAATCACACACTCACAGTCTCACTCAATCACACTCACACACTCTCACTCTCAATCACACTCTCACAGTCTCACTCAGTCACACTCTCACACAGTCTCACTCTCACACTCAATCACTCAATCACACTCTCACAGTCTCACACTCAATCACACTCTCACACTTACAGTCTTGCAGTCACACTCAATCACACTCAATCACACTCACACTCAATCACACTCTCACCCTCAATCACACTCTCACCCTCAATCACTCACAACCTCTTACTATCTTACACACTCTCACTCACACATTCTCACTTAATCACACACACTTACTAACACACTCACTCAATCACACACACTCACTCAATCACTCACACGCAATCACTCAATCTCGCACTCAAACGCAATCACTCACACGTAATCACACCCCGGGAGCCAGCACGATCCACCTTCCACCATAGTATGTGCAATTACCACATGCATTTCAACTATATGAATGAATGCCACAGTGGAGGCATAAGTACAAACACAAACTCATTACAATGACACATAAGTCAACCCCTTATGACTCACTTCTGTGTGTGTGTGTGTCTCTGTGTGTGCCTGTGTGTTTCTCACTGTGTGTGTTGCATGTCTGTATCACACTCTATGTGTCTGCATGTATGTGTGTATGACTGTCGCTCTTTGAGCATCTCAGTGCATGAGTGTGCATTTGCATGTGTGTCTCTGTGTTTGTCTCGCATCCGTGTGTGTGCATTAATTCCCTATATATCCTGACGGGCAACGCCGTCCCACATTGCTAGTATATATATATATATATATAATTTTATTTAATTTTTTTTTTTTTAACTTGTTAAAGCCAAGGAGTAAAGGAGATCTGCTACACCTATGATGCATTACAGTAATGTATCCAAGCTGTGCTACCTTAACAGCTATGTTAACCCTTTGAGTGCCAGAGGGGTATACAGTATATTGCATAGCAAAACATTGCATAACCTCTAGCACTCAAAGAGTTATACTGTATGGGGAACAACTTTCCCTACTGATTTCTATAGGGAAATCTTCTCCTATAGCTTTGATTCAGAAATCTAGTGACTGTTATTTAATTTCCCTTTTAGATTGGATGGATGAGGATCCTTAATACCAGTTATATTATTGTTATGCACCTCCTCTATCACTCTTTACAGGAGTTACAGAATGAAAATGCAGAGAGAGGTTATTGCCTTTCTATGGCCTCAATCCTCTTACCTTAATACAAAAAAAGAACAACAGTATTTTTGATGCATGGTAAGCCATGCAATTACCTGTGTTTTGAAAAAAATGCTGGATAAAAAACCCCACCTCAGGCGTTTCTGCCCATTGACAAACCGTAAGATGCCGAAAACTATAATTCATTATTGAAATGTTAGCTGGAGCAAAATTGCGACATCAGAATGTCTCGCCAATCAAAAGAGCAACATTCTGATGTTGCACGCTGCTCTTTGGTGGCTGGTAACTGGTCTCATTGCACTAGTCATGTCTGTAAGGTTACCTGAAGTATCATCAGTGTAAAAGGGAGACATTGCAGCATCAGAATGTCACTCTTTTGATTGCCACAGCATTCTGATGTTGCAATTTTGCTTCAGGCGATATTTTTAATGCACCATTTTCATGGTCGCCCAATAGATGCCGACATTTCAATAGGATTCCAGCATTAGACACTAAGATAAGTTAAGGGACCCACTTTAATGTGTGAGAATCTGCATCCAGTTTTTCTGTGCTCAGAGTGCCTTAACGCATTTCCAAAGTCCCACTGCTGGAATTGAAGAAAAAAATGCCTTAAAAAAACTTTTACCAGGAGATTTACTGATAAGGGGCTCTAAGTCCCTTATCAATACATCCAAAGCACACCCAAAATGTGTGAAATGTTAGTAGAATTAACCCTATGAGTGCCAGTGGGGTATGCTTATCCCACTAGCACTCACAGGGTTAATCTGACTAAGTTAAACAAAATGGTCTGACAGTAAGCACTTACCAGTAAGCCTGATGTCCAATGGAGTCTTCAGCACCCTGGTCAGCTACTGTCCATCTTGTTCTTCAGTGTTCCTTCTTCTTTTCTCTGTTTTTTCTTCTTAACTTCTTTGTCTTCATTTTCATCTTTCCTGGAAAATAAAACAAATGTCAATGCAAGTAATTAAAAAAAATGCCCCCAAGAAATGCAGGAGTTAACTCTTTGAGTGGCGAAGTGCTAACCCTCCTGCACTCTAAGGGTTAAAATGCATTCAGGCATATGTGTTCAAATGAATATGCTGCCATTCCAGTTCTAATAAAAAATAAATTATGCCATTGTTAAAGATGTTAAATGCCTTGAAAGGGTTAAATATATTTCAGCTGCTTCCACCTCCTCTGACAGGCAATGGCAGGAATGTCTAGTGACACAGACACCCCTCCATACATTCTGGACCAAAGAAGGAATTTTGAACAGAGACTGGCTTTTTATATGGCCAGTCTCTGCCCTTTAAAGGGATAGTAATACTTAAAATGTAAAAAAAATATGTTGTAGGGTTTACCCCCCTGAGTAAAACAAGAGTACTTCCACTGCTGAAAGGTGTTTCATTCAAAAGTTATTAATTTTCAAAGTTGAATTTTTTAGGTGCAATATCACAGTGGCCTGAAATTGTACAGTGGCGCTGTTGCTACACGATCCTATGGACAGCTCTGGTCAGTTGACCATAAATCTCCATAGGATGGTGTAGCAACAGCGCCACTTTACAATTTCAGGCCACTGTGATATTGCACCTAAAAAATTCAACTTTGAAAATTAATAACTTTTGAATGAAACACCTTTCAGCAGTGGGAGTGTCCTTGTTTTACTCAGGGGTATAAACTCTACAACATATTTTTTTTTACATTTTAAGTATTACTATCCCTTTAATTAGTTCTCTTTAGCCTGTATCTGAGGCAAAAACCTCAGTATAATGCTAACCGGAGCTTTAGATAATAATAGAAGATATTCACAGCACACCAAAGGGAAGCGTGAATGGGGGCAGCTGGAAGGGAGGTGGGAGGAGCAGAAGAGCTCTACTGTGCACATTATGAGGAAGTGCACAGCAGGGAGGAGGCAATATCTTTAAAAATACTCTTAGAAAAAAAAAAACAGCATTCCTACTTCTACTGTCTTAACAAAACCTATGGTAAACATTTTTTAGGTGATACATCCCCTTTAAACAAAGGTTATATTTATATGTTTTGTATAGATAATCTGTTATTTGTATATCTCAGTTTTAAAGGGATAGTAATGTTCCACAAAAACAGCAGCTCCAATTAAGCTTCATAGTATTTGAGCCATAGAGAGTGTTATTTCAATACTGTCAGAGTTGTAGTTCAAGAGTAATTGAATGATAAAATATCCCCTTCCTGCCCCTTTTACCTAGTGTAAGCCACCTTCCCTCAGATGGGGAATCTGCTCTACAGACCACTCACAGCAAGGGACAATCTTCTTACTATGAGAACAATGAAAACCCTGCCCCCATTGACAGGTTTTTCAGGTTGAACCCTTATGTTAATTGAAGATTGCCCCTCTCTGCAATCCACTTGGACACCACCCTGCTGTTCTGAGGTGAGCAGTGTTACATCAGTAAAAGGTTCTGGACGGGGGTACTTTATCATTCAATTACTCTTGAACTACAACTCTGACAGTACTGAAATAACACTCTCCATGGCCTAAATTCTATGAAGATTAATTGGAGCTGTTTTTATTATGAAACATTACTATCCCTTTAAGAATGTAATAATAGTGTATTCCAGAAGCAAGTCATAATGTTAAACAAAAACAGAGGTAAATCATTTGTATTACAATATACTATATAATTATTTTTGCAAGTTTCTTATATGTCAGTTTGTGTGACAGTTTTTCTAAAAGCAAAAGCCAATTTTATTTTCTTAAACAGATGTACTGAATAAATCTGTCAATGTAACAATTACTTTTTTCCCCCCAAACAAAATACATTTCATTAGATTTCATCTATTTAGGATCAACATTATTTTATGAAAATGTGTTATTTATAGAATATTTTACCAGGAGCAGAATCTAGAGTGATTTAAATATTCACCTAAGCATAGCGAATGAAAGTTAATAGGAATGTTTTACCTGAAACTGTCAGCTTGATGTAAAATCATAGCAGGGAAGCAGGGGGAAGGAACTGCCAAGTACAAATTTTGACTGCACTCCAAGAGCAGATGTGGATGGGACAGTTAGGAATCTTATAAAATAACATTTTCTCTGTCGTCCAATACAGGTTACTGCCCACTTCCTCCAATACCTCTCTCCTCTCCTCACGAGTCGGCATTGTCCCCTGCCTGGCGACATACATTCTACAACTTCGTCCCTTCTCACTCAGAAGGGGCGAAGTTGCAGAATGTGCGTCACCAGGCAGGGGACAATGCCGACTCGTGAGGAGAGAGGTATTGGAGGAAGGGGGCAGCAAATACAAGTTTGCCACCCGCTTCCTCCAATGTCTCTCTCCCCTCCACCCGCTTCCTCCAATGCCTCTGTCCTCTTCAATGTCCCCAGCCATCGGATGTCAATAAAAGTATATCAAGGGAGCGCTGCGGAGGGCTGCTTCCTCAATTGTTTCTTTACTAGATCCATTCATTCATAATGCCCTACTTACTGTGTCCCATTGCTATTAGTACTTTTGCTCCACTCTCAGTTTGAAGGAGAGTGGAGCAAAAGTACTAATAGCAATGGGACACAGAAGGTAGGGCATTAGAAATGAATGAATCTAAGTAAATATGTGTTAAATAAAAGTCTTTTAATAATAAAATGTGTAAAACACACACACACACACACACATATATATATATAGGCAAGGTATATAGTCCATACCTTGCCTATTAACCCTTTGGGTACCAGAGGGGTATGAAACATGCTAAGCAATGCTTTCCTACCTCTCTGATACTCAAAGAGTTAAAGGGATAGTAATACTTCATTTTAACTTTATTTTATTTAGTAGGCATTAAAAAAACATGAAGAATGATATAAGTCTTATCTCTGAAACCTTTATGGTTTAAGAGATATTCACAAACAAAGTATCCCCCCCCTGTTCAACCAGATAAGAAGGGAGATGCCCAGGTAGACTGCAGAGAGGGACAATCTTCAATTAAGATAATGGAAAAAGCTGAAAAACTTTTCAAGGGGGGAAGGGCTTTCATTGTTTTCATACAAAGAAAATTGTCCCCTTCTGTTATCTGTACTGTCATACAACCAGACTCACATCTGAGAAGAGATTGCTTACACTAGGAAAAAGGGGCGGGGAGGGGAACTTTGCTTGTGAATATCTCATAAACCATAAAGGTTTGAGAGATAAGACTTATATCATTCTTCATGTTTTTTTAATGCCTACAAAATAAAATAAAGTTAAAACGAAGTGTTACTATCCCTTTAAGTGTTGTATATCAGACAGATTTGTGGACTAAATTGCAGTTCCTGAGGTGGATGTGGATGGAGTTAGTATGTCGCATATATGCAATATATGTGACATACTAAAGGGGGGGGGGTCAAAAGGGGCATTGTGTAGTGCTTGGTGTACTAGTTTTCTTTATTTTAACCCTTTGAATGCCACAGGGGTGAGCAGTGCACATCCCTATAGCATTCAAAGCTGTCCATGGTGCTTAAAGCCATCTCTGTGTTCCCCTAATGACTGGGTAGGGAAGCACAGAGAATGCTGTTCAGAACTGGCGACGGTGATTTTCTACTCTGACTTGTGTGATGTTCTCCAAAAAAAATAGGCGACGGTGGTTTTGGATTTTCTGACTGAACTTTCTACTGTGGAGTGCTGTGATTGGCTGTGGTGCTAGGTAACATTTTTATTGTGTATTTTTAGGTAAGATTTTCTAAGCGACGCAGGATTAAGTTTAACGTGTATTTTGTTGGTCATCACTCGTTAGCCTTTTTGGGTAAGGAAGATTTGAATCTCACGTTACCCGGTCTTGCTTAACACGCGAAGGCAGTTTTTTCTTCACTTTGGTTTTAACGCCAACATTTGGATCGAGCCCTTAATCTTTTGGCTGCTGGTTTAGCTTATCTTGGGAGGTTGTGGGCACTTTCCCTGGGATCTGTGTTTATTGGGTCTATGGACTAGTTCTAGCGGGCTTTTGAATGATTTTACATTTTGGTATTCACTTTGTGAAATTTGTGTTCCGCACACGTTTACCACATAGACGCCATTGCTCCATTCACTTCTATGGAACTTTACAGTTTGGGACATATCTCTGCAACCGCTCCACCTAGCGAGATCAGAGATGGCTCATTTTGTTGGTCTGCCCTTGCTCTGTTATCCGGTCAACTTTCTGGGCATGTAGGGGGGCTTAGGGGGCTTTGTGCACTGTTGGGATACTTTTTTTTAGAGAAACTACAATTCCCATGAGCTCTTGCTTTGAGCTCTTGTTTCTGATTGGCTCCCACCGCGGCAGCCATTTTGTGCCTTCTCTGAACAAGTATCCTACGCAGGGCTTGGACTATCCTTCTCTCCTCAGCAGTTTAAACCTTCGCCTACCAGATAAGTCTAATTTAGCGTTTCTGGGTTGATTTTATTTATCATACACAGTATTTTGTGGGTGTTTCTGATACTTTGACCGTTTGACTCCGTGAGAATGTCTACTCCTTTAGACATTGGGGCTAGCCTTAAGACTAAGGATACTGGGGTGTCTGTGTCCCCCATTGCTCCTCATGTCACTCAGGGTTACCTAGAGAATACTCAGGTCATGTTTGCCCAGCATGCGCTGCTGCCCCTGAATCCACTGCAGGGAACTCCAGCCATGCACTAGAGCCAGTTTGGATGCAAGAGTTTAAGTCTACTACCAGGGACCTCCATTCCACCTTACAACTCCTTCTATCCACCTCACAGGGGGTCTTCCACTTGTGGCAGTCCCCCAACCCTATCAGATCTTCCCTGCCTAAACTACTGGGTGTACCTGATGTGTCTGATTTCTCTGACAAGGAGTTATTGGTGGACTCTGATGATGAAGACTGTTCTCCTTCCTCTCAGTTTTTTGGGGATCCCTTTGAGGCTGATCCTGTTCCCTCAGCTGAGGGCCTGATCAGGGCAGTGTTGAACACCCTGAATATTCCCTTGGTACAAGAGGGTTCTTTTATGCCTCTGATGTGTTTCAGGAGCCTGTTAGACCCCATACTTGTTTTCCACCTAACCCCACTCCTGACCGCTTGGTGTCTGAAGAGTGGAAGTTTCCAGACAGAAAAGCGTCTGTCTCTAGGAAATTTGCTAAGCTTTATCTGTTCTCTGAAGAGGCCCTAGCTCAGTGGGTTCATCCCCACAAGGTGGATACCTCTGTCTCCAGGCTTTCTAAGTCCACTGCCTTGCCTGTGGCTGATGCATCTGCTATGAAAGACTGGACTGACAAAAAGCTTGAGACCTCTCTCAAGGCCATTTTTGTGACATCTGGTTCTGCCCTGTGTCCCACATTTGCTGCGGCATAGGTGAATAGAGCCGTGGCAGTTTGGACTGAACAGCTCACTTCAGCTGTCCATCAGGAGGCTCCTACTGCTGACATGTTGTGACTTCTCGCCAACATCTCTGAGACTCAGCATTATGTTTCTGCTGCCCTGTTTGACGCTGTCCGCATGGTAGCCAGGGCATCAACTATGTCTGTGGTAGCTTTCAGTGCACCTCTCTATTTGGGCCTGATCTCAAGGATCTGATCAGTGAAGCCACTGGAGGGAGGAGTACTCATCTGCCAGTGGTCCAGAGGAAGAAGGCGCTTGTCAAAAGAAATCGGCCAAGCGACCCAGGCGGTGCCTCAGGCTCTGTGCTCCTCATCCAAGTCTAAGCAGCAATGGAGGCCCAAGTCCTTCTCTAAGCCCAAGGCTTCCAAACCTTCTTCTGCATGACTCGCCGAATCCGGATCTCCACCCGCAGGTAGGTGTCTGCTTACGCCACTACGTTTCGGCTTGGGAGGCATCTGTAGTGGACCCGTGGATTTTGCAGGTGGTGTCTTCGGAGTACAGGATCCCCTTCTCCTCCTTTCCTCTTTATCAGACCTTCTCTTCTTGCTCTCCTCTGGGAGCAGAAAAGCGCCGCCTTTTCGAAGGAGCCATCCAGGCCTTTCTGGACAAGGTGGTCTTGGAACTGGTTCCTTCTCAGGAACGGGGGTTGGGGTTCTACTCCAACCTCTTTGTGGTTTCCAAGAAGGATGGCAGCTGCTGTCCCATTGTGGATTTGAAGGATCTCAACTCCTTTGTGATCAGGTCCCAGTATTGCCAGGAGTCACTACGCACGGTCATCTCTGCCATGTCCCCTGGGGAATTTCTGGCCTAGCTGGATCTTCAGGATGCTTATTTGCACATCACCATTTATCCAGAGAGTCGGCTATATCTTCTCTTTGCCTGCGACTGAGGACATTTGCATTTTTCAGCCCTCCACTTCGGCCTGACCACAGCTCCTCAAATCTTCAACAGAGTCCTGGGAGCATTGATTTCCGTCCTCCATCGGGACAGCATCAGAGTTATCCTGTACATTGATGACCTCCTTCTGAAGGTATCCTCTCTGGAACTCCTTCATCAGCAGGTTCAGGATTGCATTCATGCTCTATCTCGTCACGGGTGGATCTTCAATCTGGACAAGTCGGACCTTGTTCCTCCACAGAGGATGGTGTTTCTGGGCCTCCTTTTTGACACACAGAGAGGGATGGTGTTTCTCACAGATGAAGTGTCTCATCAGATAGCACTGAAGGTCCAAGCTGTCCTGTCCTAGTGTACGGTTCCAGCCAAGACGTTGTCATCCCTGGTGGGGAAGTTTATTTCCACCATAGAAGCAGCTCCGTTTGCCATGGCTCATATCAGGGAACTTTAGAGGTTTCTAAAACTGGCATGCAGGGGTCGACCTGGTCTCCTGGAGAGGTACCTATCACTCCTTCTTCACGTGGAGCTGAGTCTCTCGTGGTGGCTCAACCTGAGCAATCTCCTGAATGGAAGACCCTTCCTGGTGCCATTCTGGACAACAGTGACAAGAGATGCCAGCCTCTCCGGCTGGGGAGTGGTCCTAGGGCACTTGAATGCTCAGGGCCGGTGGTCCCAGGAGGAATCTCTGTTTCCCATCAATGTCCTGGAGCTTCGGGTGATATTTCATGCCCTGCAACACTGGACACGTCAGCTGGAGGATTGCCTGGTCAGAGTACAGTCGGACAACACCACGGCGGTAGCCTACATCAACAAGCAAGGCGGCACAAGAAGTCTCACAGCTTGGCTAGAGGTCAAGGCTATTTTGTCCTTGGCAGAGGAGCATGTCCCTGCCATTTCTGCAGTTCATATCCCTGGCGTAGACAACATTCTGGCAGACTTCCTCAGTCAACACACAGAGAACAGCGGAGAGTGTGAACTGCATCAAGAGGTATTCGGCCTCATTGTCCAGTTGTGGGGTCTTCCGTGCATTGACCTGATGGTAACAAGACACAGCAGGAAGGCTCCAACATTCTGCTGTCGCTGGGAGGAACCCCTGGCTCTAGCAGTGAATGCCTTTTCAATTCCATGGAATTTCCCTCTGGCATACATCTTTCCTCCCATTCCCCTCTTGCACAGGGTGCTGCAGAAACTATGAATGAAGCGCTGCCCAGTCATTCTGATTGCTCCGTGCTGGCCTCGACAGGCTTGGTTTCCAGAGCTTCTGGATCTCTTGGTCGCAGAACCTCTTCGGCTTCCCTCCCATCCAGATCTACTTCTAAGGGGTTACCTGTAGAAGGAGGATGTTCATCATCTGGCTTTGACGGCGTGGAGCTTGAATCCTCAATTTAGAAGCAGAAGGGAGTTTCTTCTGGTGTGGTGGCTACTGTGCTTATTGCCCATAAGCCGGTTTCCTCTAAGGCCTGCCCTCGAGTTTGGTCTACCTTTCTATCTTGGTGTACTGATAGGGACCTGTCTCAGGATTTTATCTTCCTATGGTCCTTTCCTTCCTCCAGAATGGTGTGGATAAGGGTCTCAGTCTGAGTTCTCTTAAGGTTCAGACTTCTGCTCTCTCTGTTTTCTTTCAGAGGTGCCTTGCTATTCTTCGTGATGTCAAGGTTTTCTTCCAAGGCATTGCTCATACCCGCTCCTCAGTGGGACCTTAACTTGGTTTTAGGGGTCCTTCAGCACCCCCCCCCTTGAGTCCTTGGCCACCATTCCTCTCCATCTGCTGAAGTGGAAGATGGCTTTCTTCCTGGCAACTGTATCTGTTCGCTGTGCTGCAGAGCTGCATGCCCTGTCTTGTAGGCCACCCTTTTTGGTATTTCACAAGGAGGTACTTCACACTTCACACAAGTTTCTCCCGAAGGTGGTGTCTGAGTTCCACATTAATCAGAAGATTGTGGTTCCTTCTTTCTGCCCTAACCCTACTTCTGACAAGGAGAAGGATCTTCACCTGTTGGATGTTGTGCTTTGTCTCAAGTTCTATGTGCATAGCACTAATCCCTTGCGGCAGACTGACACTCTTTTTGTCATTTCTGAGGGTCCTAGGGCAGGGAAGCCAGCTTCCAAGGTAACCATTGCTTCTTGGATCAAGTCCACGATTCGTAAGGCTTACGAACTTAGGAAGAAGCCTGTTCCCTTTCAGGTTACGGCTCATTCTAAGAGGTCTATTGGGGCATCTTGGGCATGCAAGAATCAGGCCTCTGCTGATCACTTGTGCAAGGCGGCCATCTTGATCGTCTGTGCATACCTTCTTGAAACACTACAGTGTGGATGTGATGGTGTCGGCTGACGCCAGTTTTTGGTGAAAGATTCTGGAGGCAGCCTTTCCTGTCTAGGATCTCATTAGTCTCTCAGTACTCTTTCACTTTTGAGCCCTGTTGGCTGTAGTCCAGTGTGCTGTGTAACAATTCCTGGGGTCTGTTTTACCCCTGTTCAGTGTCCGTTGACACTTTGTGGTTATTGTTGAGCTATTCATGATCTGTTGGTTCATTGGTGCTCTGGTGACTTTGGGAGCCTGCGCCTGGTCCTTGCCTTTCTTCACACCCTGGGGAACTTAACGGTTGGACATCCCAAAGTTACCAGTAACCTGTATTGGACGACAGAGAAAAGAGGATTTTAGTCTTACCTGTTAAATCCTTTTCTCTTAGTCCATACAGGTTACTGGTCTCCCACCCTGTCAAGGGACCATGCTTGGCTCTCCTGTGGCAGAACGTGGGGGTCCTTTCGGGTTCATGCTCACATGAGTCTTCATTTACCTTCTTACTACCTAGTCAATAGTTAGTTTTCAAATCTTACTGGATGGGGATTGGCTAGCTGCAAGCTAAGGAGAGGAGGTAGGCTTTACCCAGCATTCACTTCTCAGAATTCTTCCTGCCAACTTAACCTTAACAGGTAAGACTAAAATCCTCTTTTATTTTTTTTTTTATTTAATTCTCCAACCCTTTGGATGCTAGAAGGGTCTATAATGCATCATGTATTGGAGGCCTCTTTAGAACCCAAAATATTAAAATTAAAGGGAAATATGTATGTTGATTAATATTTACCAAAACCTATCACAAATAACAGACAAACAGGCAGATATAAGTTAATGGTGGTTTTAAACTCATCTTGATAGGATTTTATGTAAGTAACATTTCATTTTATCACATTCCGAATTATTCTGAACACGTAGAGTGTTTAAAAAAAAAGTAACACTTGGAAACTCTTTCGCTCACATTCCATTACTAAGACACCTGTTTGTCAAATGTTGAAATGAGCATCATATTTGACACTCAGCTCCTCTCCAATATTTCAACTTGGATGTCATCATGGATAAATACCTTTTAGCATTTATTAATGCTTCCCTACCTAGCATATTCTAGTGAGGGAAATACCAGGTAAATCTGCAAAAGAAGGGCTATCTGCATGTGAAAAGGCACACATTATATATTTTCAATTTTCATACATCAAATACTGATGAACAAAAGATACACTAGCCAGAGCTGCAGATATAGTAGTGTATGTCATTGTATACCCTTGTAAATGCTCTTAGCCATACATCACTAATAATGTGAATTGCTGACATGTGAAAGCACGATCACATTTCCTTGATTATTTAGCCATTCACTGCTGGATACAAAGGACAAAATGCTGTCTTTGCTACTTATTTAATACCCACTACTACATTTACTTATCACCCTCACATTAAAGGTTCAGTAAACCTTTATTTAGAAAAAAAGGGTTTTTACTGCCAAGTAAAACAATAATAACCCCCATTTCTGGGATTTGTTTAATTCAAAAGCTATT
This sequence comes from Rhinophrynus dorsalis, assembly GCA_037306005.1. NCBI lineage: Eukaryota > Metazoa > Chordata > Amphibia > Anura > Rhinophrynidae > Rhinophrynus > Rhinophrynus dorsalis. Next base: position 234,469,413 of record CM074718.1, on the reverse strand, counting down.
ATAGATTATTTTCTATATTAAATTGTTGGCAACAGTGCCACATGGCGTGCAGAAAATTCCCCTGGTGTCCAGACAGTTATTGTATTATATTCTGTTGGAGGAGAGAATCACTAGCTTCAGTTCTCCACAGAATGTAACAGCTCTAGTACTTTATTATTATTTGAAATGTAAAATGTTTGAATAAAGCAACTGTCAACAGTGGGAATACCTTTGTTTTGCTATACAGTAGAAAAACCCTATGCCATTTATTTTATATATAATAAACTTAAATGATCATATAAACAGGAAAATATTTGAGCAGTATGGGAATTAACTAAAATTGGACTTAGTAAACTTCATCTGTTCCCTTGAGTTGATTTGAATCGGTTGGCTAGAAAAAAACCTGGAAGTCTGTGGCTCTCAGCCACCAACCCCTAGGTTAAATTCACAGTTCCCATAGACCTCTGCATCTCACAAGACAGAAAACAGTCTGTTTAATACAGCTCAGCCTCTCCCCATGTGAGCAGCAGGGGTCTTTTCTGAGTCCTTGGTCTGCTGGGGTATACAGTTGAGCCCCAGCTTCAATGGCAGATCCGCTCCTAGGCATGATTGTAAGGAAATGCAGAAAACTGAGTGTTTGTTATTAATGGAGTTATTTGTACATTCAATGTTCGCTAATAAAGGAAAACAGTTTATAAAGCATTGTGGGTCATTCTACAAGGTTAATGTTATTAAATAGCTTTTAAAGCTTTGTGCAGTTGATTTTATGGCTGTGTACAAATTGTTGCTGATGGAATTATAATTAGTCTCATTATGTCAATGTAATTTTAACTAGTTTTAACTTTGCAACAGGTTGGCCATTTGGCAGCACGATATGCAAGATGAGTGGTATGGTACAAGGAATATCTGTTTCTGCCTCTGTTTTTACTTTGGTGGCAATAGCAGTAGATAGGTAAGTGATTTACTACCTGATCTAAATAAAAAATGTAATAATATATTTGTTAATTTATACAAATATATTCCAAGATGCATTTTTTTGTATTATTTTTATTATTATAAGATAATGCTTGCATAAAGATTCATATTAATGCTACATTGGGGCTGACTACAATTATGTGCTATAAATAAAACCATTCACTTGCTGTTCTTCTTTTCCATTATGGTCCACACAACACAATATGTACATTCTATGTCTTAGGCTTTTAGGAGAAGGTATGTTTTGATATAAAACATACATAATTCCCATCATTGTTAGCTGGTCTAACTAACTGTACTGTCTAAGGATATGGGAGATATAATCCAACACTATGTTGGGGGAGATTCACTAAGCAGTGATAAAGAGGTTATAAAGTAGACAATAGTTCTCCAGTTTATCACTTCTCATGTTATTCTATAGAACCTATGCACTAAGATCTCCAATCTTCAAAGTTGAAGAAGTGCATAAGCTCGATAGAATGATATAGGAATTGGAGAAGTGATAAACTGGAGAAGTCATCTTCACTTTATCACCTCTTTATCACTGCTTACTGAATCTCCACTGTTGTCTGCCACTCATATCCATACAGTAATAAAACAGAAGACTTGGTTGGAATACTTATATCTTGATACAGTCAACATACTTATGAATACCTTAGTTTAGATTTAATTTATATGGGTTAACATGGGACATAATCACATTTTAATACAGTTGTTTTCAGTTACAAATATGTATTGATGTCAGAGGGTAATGTTATTACCCCTTTAACCCTGACATTCAAAGGGTTAAACTCCCCTTAACCACATCTTAAAAATAAGAAGAGGTTACTAGTTTATATAAAATGTCACTCAGAATTTACACTGTATTGATATAGACTTATTCCAAATGAGAGCTGTTCTTTATTTAATATTACTTAAAAATGTCTAATTCCTATGTTAAAGCCCTTCAATAGAGATGAAAAATGCCCCCAGCAGCATCTCTCAAACCCTTATGGTTTGAGAGATAACTGCTTACAAATTTCACCCCTGGCTGATGTCAGCATTCTAGCTGAGAGCAGGGGAATCCTCTCCTGAGATCAGCCGGCGGCTCTTCAGCAGAGCCGAGATCGCGTTAATAAGGAAGAAATCCATCACTAAAAAGGTCTTATACATGTGCTTGGTTTGCAAGCACATGTAGTAGACATCTCGGCTCTGCTGCAGAGCCGCAGACAGTCCCGGGACCGTATTCCCAGGCTGTAAGCTAGAATGCGTACGTCAGCCAGGGATGAACTTTGAAAGAGGTTATCTCTCAAACCATAAGGGTTTGAGAGATGCCGCTGGCGGCATTTTTCATCTTTATTGAAGAGCTTTAACATAGGGATTAGTCTTTGTTAAGTAATACTATCCCTTTAAACACCAAGAAAAACAACCTGATCATGCACATGTACAGATTGATATAAAGGTATAATCTTTATGTACATATAACAAATCCACAATACAGTGACTTTATTGTAGTAACATCTAATGAGTGAGCAGAAGTCTTACACTAGAAGAAAAACTCTTTGAAGCTTCAGTTTCGGCATCTGAAAATAGACCTCATTTCACCTTCTAGTGGTTAGAACTCTTGTACATCTAAATGGAGAACAATGTATGTCTAATTAGCCACATTACATGTATCTTATCAAGTGTTCATTATACACTGTGCTCCTATTCTTGAAACTGTTGTTAAATAACCTTCACTTAATTTGGTTTCTAGTACCAATTTAGGTACACCGATGGCCTTATTCATCAAGCTAAAGAGGTACAATTCTAGAGCAAACCAACTGTACTACGTGGAAGAAATGAAAATTCCCATTGATTTAAAGGGTTCCTTAACCCCTTAAATGCCAGCAAGGTGTTCAGTTCATTGCTTCACAAATCGTTGGAAACCTCTTTAGCAAATAAGGGGTTAAAAGTTCCATTTAAGCGTATGTCCATTTACAGAATTTTCATTTCAACTCTATGTTGCAGTTGGTTTGCTACAGAAATCCACCTTGATAAGGCCTAGAATTTTCTCAGTGTATTGTATAAGGCAACCTATTCAGCATGATATAATGTGAATTTACACACTTTTCAGGGAGATACCTGCAACATTTCTATGTACTTAACAAGTACTAAAAAAATATGGATGTAAATTTAACCCCTTAATGACCAGCAGCCCAGGGAAGTGACCTTCTCTTAAGGACCACTTTGATCATTGTCAGTGTGCTGGCACACGTGACTGATGACGTGTACAGGTGTGCCGAACGAGGTTCTGAGAGAAACCACTCTGGTGCCGTTTTCCAGGAAGTAAAACACAATAGAAGCAGCTACAGAGCAAGTGAGAGAGATGTGCTGTGCTGTTCTGCTGTGAGTTAGTAGCAAAACTGAGGCAGGAGAGGCTCATAGTGACTGCTATCAATATGAACAAGTTTAAGAATAATAAAAGGAGAAGCTGGAAGGACCCTTATGTATCTGTTGAGTCTGAGGAGGAGGAGGAAGTGACCACTACAGTCCCAATGCTGACCAGTCCTCCTAAATCACCCAAAGGAACTTGGGGAAATTAATCTCACAGGAGGAAGAAGAGGGTAGTATTGAAAGCAGGAAAGTTCAACTGCCTGTGCCTGCTGCCAGTGCTGCACCTTCGGCAAGTGCTAACCCTTCTGCCACCAGTGCTGTACCTGCTGCCAGTGCTGAAACTGCTGCTAGTGCTGACCCTGCTGCCAGTGTGTCTTGTAATTTTTAATAGCGTGAGAAGGAGAAGATGATGCCAAGTGTGAAAGCAAGGGACCCTAAACCACACTTGCCATCCCCAAGCAGTCCCACCACTAGTACTACTACTAAGAAGGTCCACCAGCTTGAACAGAGGGTTAGGAGAGAAGGAGGGGGTGATCATCATATTACTAGTTACTGTGAGGAAGAAGACTCAGGGGCTGGTGTTAGTGTTAGCAAGTGATGTGGATGATGTTAGTGGTAGTAGCAGTGATGGTGAAGCAGCCGGTGGTACTAGCTTTAGGGGAATTTGTAGGGAAAGCAATGCAGAGCATCCAGACTAGCTGTCAAGGGAGCCCACACCATTCCCCTGAACATGGGAGTCCCCTTCTCCTCTCAGCCTTGTTCAGGTGGAACATGATTCTGAAGAAGACAGAATTGTTACCTAGCAGTACCACCACCACCAGGAGCACAGATCAGCTGCCTGTGCCTGCTTCTAGTTCTGCCATTCTGCCTTTTTCAGGTCACCAAGAAATGACAAGTGTGACATTAGGGGACCCTCTGTCACATTTCTCATCACCTCCTCCAACTAGTGAGCTGTCTGTAATAGAGAAACAGCAGCACGGAGGGACTGGTGGTGGTGGTGATGATGATGATGGTGGAGAAGCTGGGATGGAAGATACACTGATGGCCTTTTTAGACCAGAAGGAACAGGAAACAGCAATGAGGATGAGCAATAACACCACCGCAGCAATGAGCTTTTGGAAATTGCGGAGCTTGCAACTGCTCTAAGTCCTGCTGATGCAGAGTTGCAAGGGCAGCAGTATCCTAAGGAGCAGGCTAGTGCTCTACAGACCATGTGGACACAGCAGGAATGGGGTCAACAAGTGATGCAGGACTAGGACAGGTTCCACTTGCCAGCAACAGCTGGTCCTAGTTGCAGTGCTTGTTCTGAGCAGTAGCAGCAACAGCAGCATCCTCCTCCTCTGCTCCAGCCAGTGAAGGGGAAAGTGGAGGAGAAGAAGAAAGAGGCCATTCTTCTCCACCTTTTCCCTCCCCCCTGAAGTCATGGGTGTGAGACCATTTTTCTCTTGAGGCTGGCACAGGGTTGTTATGAACAACGGCACTGGGCGCAATTTGTGACAAGTCAGTGAGAAGGGGAAAGGAGGGAACGCAGCTTGGCACAACCACCCTGATAACACACATGAAACACAGACACCATGACATTTATTTCAAACATGTTATAGCTAATCACCCACCGCAGAAATCAAGAACCACTGTTGCTGTACCCCCTGACTCACCAGAAAGGCAAAAAGAGGTGAAGTAGAGAACAAAGAGGAAGAAGAATAGAGCATTAAGAGCAACCCAGTCAGTGGCTGGAAGTTCGATGACGAGAGAAACAACTAGCTCGCCATCACCTTCTTGCTCTAGGGTAACTACATCTTCTGCCAATCCACCTCATTCATTGTTTGTTACCTAATTCCCACCAAGTCATAGCCACTCTGTAGATGTTAGGATGTGACAGTTCGTATCCACACATTGCACACTGTGTGGTGCACTCACCACACATAGTAGTGTGGTGGAGGCGAATCGCAAGCAGGGCATCAAGCTTCATCTGAGGAGATTCCATCCCAAAGAATATGCTAAGCTGGTGGCAGAGAGGGTTCATCATTACTATTAAACTGTCAGCAAGTTATCATTTGTCCTTAATGGGGTGTGGACAAGGGGCATAGTGACAGCAGAAGTACTTGGTTTCTAGTTGGGGGATTTTACACTAGGGACTGTAAGTGTCATGGTGTTTGGATAGGGCTGTGCCATGTGTTTCATATGAGTGCAGATGTACCCATTGTTCCATTTCCCAGTCCTTCCCTTATTTACACTGTGCACTGTGCTGTTGATTATGTGAGAGGCACACTTCCTGCTCTGAAGGGAAAAATGTGTATTGTAGTAACAATACACCCATGATTTTGGAGGAGGAGCAGGTGGAGAAGAATAATTGGCCAACTTCTTATTTTCTCCACATATACCTGACATGGTGGGGACTAGTTATGGTGCTGCTACTGCCTCTGGCACATCACTGGAGCTAGTCGTGGCAAGTGGAACCTTCATCATCCAACACCCATGTTGCTGCTGTTGTTGATTCCATTCCCTTTTAACTGCCTAATCATCCTGCTGCTTAAACAACTCAATAACAGCAGCAAAAACAGCAGTCACAAGTTCCACAATTATATCAGGGCATTTGACAATGGCCAGTGGCCACTGGCCAACATGACATGACCTGCTGGCACTAGGCCTGTAGGGCATTTTTTTTTTAATCAGGGCTTGTGCTTTAAAAATAAAAAAAAAACATAGGCCTGCAAAAAAAAAAAATTGTGTGTGTTTCTAACAAGCCTAAGTCCTGCAAATCAATGTTTGCTTCAGGCTTGTGCCAAACAAGCCTAAGTCCTATGAATCAATGTTTCCTTGGCGCTTGTGCCAATCAAGTCTAAGCCCTTGTTTTATTCCCCAGACTCCACCCACCAACACAGGCACCCTCCTCAGACCCCTTTTATACCATGTCGTATGGTTTTTTTTTAATTGTATTTAGTATTTATTTTTTATTAACTGCCCCCCAATCTCAGTAAACAAACCCCCCCAAAAAAATTCCCTGATCAACTGACTCTTTCCCCACACTCCACCAATATAAGCACCCTCATACCCCTTTTACACCAAGCCTTTGGGAAATAAAATAAAAGTTGCTATGCATTATGTGTAAACTCAATCTTCCCATTGATTTCAATGGAATGAGCTAGGCAAAAAAAGCGCAAAAACTGCACTTTTTGTGGGAAATTATTTGCCAATCAGGAAATGCCACTATTCACCAGTTTTGGTTTGAGGGGAAAATGTTCACCCATCCCTATTAAAAAGCCCCATTTAAATCAATCAGAATTTGATACATTTTTATTTCAACTCTATGGTGCAGTTATTTCTCCAGAAATGCAACTTAATGAATAAGGTCCAGTGCGTTAAAAGAATATTGTGAACTTGAACTTATCCAGCTTTGCATCATAATGTGAATTTGACCTCATTTTGGTAAGAAAAAGAGTGACAATGCCTTCTAAATTTGTATGTAAATAACAAGGATTTAAAAAAGTATCGATGAATGTAATATAAGTAAATATTTAACCTGTTAAGTACCGATTTAAAATAATGCATTTCAGTATTTTAAAAAAAGATATAGATCCCAATAGCGCTGCTGTGAAACAGAACATTAAAAAGAATGCTTCATGATAAACTGTGTGTCAGCATTCAGATATATAAAGTGAGAACTAATGGTTTCCATTGTCTTTGGGGGATTACAATCACTGTTTACAGCACTTTGGATCAATTAGAAGAAACTGCTAAATGATTGTACAAAGTGAGGATTGTAAAGTTCATTCAGGTTATATAAAGAGAGATTAGTGAGTGAAAAGCTATAAAACCTTAATGGAAAAGGAACAAATGAGACAGCTTATAAGAAAGGCACTTCTTATACAAGTACTCTGCTCTCAAGTAATAGCTTAACACAATATTGTTTGATTTTTTCTTACAGAAAACTATACAGCTGTATTTAAAGGAACACTGACACTTAAAAATTATCTGGGTTTATACATTCTTAAATACTTTGTACTCCATATCAGCCTCTGTACAAATCGTTTCCTGAGGCCTAAAATCTTCATACATATGTTGTCTGGGGGCTCAGATTTCTGCATATTCCAGGACTCTCATTGCCATAAAAATCTTGATACATTGTCTAAGTGATTGTTCTGCATTGTTTTTAAATGAAATCATATAATATTAAAGGGATAGTAATACCTAAAATGTAAAAAAAAATATGTTGTAGGGTTTATCCCCCTGAGGAAAACAAGAGTACTCCCACTGCTGAAAGATGTTTCATTCAAAAGTTATTAATTTTCAAAGTTGAATTTTTTAGGTGCAATATCACAGTGGCCTGAAATTTTACAGTGGCGCTGTTGCTACACCATCCTATGGAGATTTATGGTCCTGAGACCAGAGCTGTCCATAGGATCGTGTAGCAACAGCGCCACTGTACAATTTCAGGCCACTGTGATATTGCACCTAAAAAATTCAACTTTGAAAATTAACAACTTTTGAATGAAACACCTTTCAGCAGTGGGAGTACTCTTGTTTTACTCAGGGGGATAAACCCTACAACATATTTTTTTTACATTTTAGGTATTACTATCCCTTTAACACCCTTTCTGAATAGAAGAACAGTGTTTGCAGTTCTCAATATACTAACAGTATTGGACGTGATTCAATGACCTGCACTAATTCCAGATGTTTAGCACACAGTAAATCAACATACTGTGCAGTGTTATTCAACAGAATGTCTTAGCTTCCAGATAGCATGCACTATATGCTAGTTCCTACTTACGTCAGCAACGGACGTTAATCTTAAATGAACCGTAACATGGGTACATTATATATGTCTAAAAGAGCACATAAAATAACATCAAAATAAAGCAGTTCATTGACAGTAACTTGAGCTGTTGCCACCAAGAATTTATGCCAGTACCAGTCACACTGCAGATTTCCTGCAAGAAGTCAAGTGCCCAACAGAAACACTTGAAAGAAAAAGAGTCACAGATTGCCTGTTATAGGTAGATATAGGGCCATGCCACAGGGTTTAGCTGTAGGGCAGAGTCACAATGACAGAGAGGAGCATACACACACGAGAGTTAAGCCCAGAATCAGGCAGAGTGAGTCACATGACTTAGAACACATCACAATTTTTTTGTACAAACCACACACTCTCACTGCATCACACACACACCACATTTTTTCACACAAAATCCTATTTACTCTTTACAGTGTGAGTAACTAAATATAAGAGACTATTTGTTAGATGGAGTTAGATCAAGTGTCTGTGGAAGCAACTGATGGCAAGTGTGTGCGCGATAGATAGTGGGGAGGTAAGGGAGCGACCAAGTGTGAAGGATTGTCCATGGGATCAAGTGAGTTTTGTCTGTGCAGGCTGCTGAGTGTGAGTGTGGTGTGCAAGGGTGGGTGTGAAGGAGTGGGTGTTGGGAGAGAGGGCAGGAAGAGGAACAGAGGGATGGAATTTGTGGGTAGAGGGTTAAAGGAGCAGAACTGTTGGGGGTCTGCTCAGGTAGGCAGGAGGAGAGAGAGAGGCTCGGAGGAGGGGATGAGGGCAGGAGAGCTGGGCAAGACACAAGAGGGTGAGGAGGAGGTGCCAGCGGGACTGGGGAAGGGGCTGAATAGGACACACACACGCACAGCCACTGTCAAAGCAGAGAGGACATCAGTTCTAGTCAGTGGCCCAGTATGCTGACCCTATGTCAGAGTAGGAGATGGTAGAGGCACTGGAGCTTGAGCACGTTGTGTCTGCCACTGAGGGGGCCAAAATTCTCCTATGTGGAAATAATTTGCCATAGTTCAAAACATACTGTAGCATGATGACATCCTGTTCAAGGCTGGAAAGGGCAAAGATGTGGCTGAAGAGAAATGATAGTCAAGCGCTCCCCAGTTTAAATCCTGTATTGTGCTGGGTTTAAGGGAGTTAAATAAAGGTGTTGATATTTAAACAAGATTTTGTATATATACAATTGTCTAATGTGCACAATATGCTGTAAATAGGCTCAGCTTTTATGTTGTAAGTAGCCTATACCTGTTATTCACTTATATTAAAAAAAAATATCACAGTGTTGAAATGATGTAACATCTGTAACCACATATACAACAAAATATGACATATGTACATCATCATCATCACAGTCCCATTTGTGTACATAAAAATAATGATAATAATAAGCAGTTTATAAAGGCATAAGTCTTTGTTAGTTGCTTACTGTGATTATGTCTGGGTCAATGCCAAGGTTAGTTCCTAAATGGAGGGAATGATTTTGAGATGGTTGATGAAATGATGAAAAAATGAATGGAATAGTCTGGATGGATCGATGAAGAGACTGAAATGAAATGGAAATGTCTCAATATCATTTGCATGAAGATGAATGGAATGTCAATGCCGTTTTATAATCCATTTTTCTAGCTGCTCTTGTAGGAACACAGATCCCCAGGTGTGGTATAATTCAGACATGGATAGAAACTCCAGCGCTGACAAAATAGGGAATATGAATGGAAAAAGACAGAAATGAGAATATCTCTAAGAGCAGTACCTTCAATATGCAGATAGCTTAAAACATGTCAATGATAATCTGGATTAAAAAAAAAAAATGTAGGTTTATTAGGTAAATAAAATATTAAAACATAAATAAAAGTAAATACCATAGATAATAAATAAATCCCCCTGGATAAATCCAGGTTCTTGATCAGATAATAATGCAACAAATTATGATAAAATGCTGCTTAAAAAAATATGCCGGAAACAAATTAATAAAGTGTGTTGATTTTATACAGAAAACCAATGCAGATATCAGGTTTTCTTTTCAGTGTGGCTAAAATGTAGCAAAACAATGTTTCTGAAGTCTAATTACCGTGTGGTAAATTTTAAAGCATGAGTTTGTAACACTGTAGCAGTTCCCCCCTTTTGGTTATCCGCTTACTGTCAGATTTCTTGTAATATTGTACATCTGTATTAATTCAAAAACACCTATGCCGATTTCCTCTATGATCTGGTCAATGCTTGTGTCTTGGCGTCTCTCCGGTGCGGGGTTTCTGGTGGGCTCTGGTAACTCATGTCTATCCAGTGGGTTTTGGGGTAGCAATAGGCCCCTGAACTCCTGAAAATGTAAGATGCCTGTGTATGGTGATATTATGAAAGTAGAATGGGATTGATGAAGTTAAACTCGAGGACTTAAACCAGTGTTTCTCAACTCCTGTCCTCAGGACCCACTAACAGGCCAGGACTTAGGGATTTCTCTGCTAGAGCACAGGTGTGGTGATCAGAGGCTCATTCACATTGATTAACTCACCTGTGCTCTAGCAAGGAAATCATCAAATCCTGGCCTGTTAGTGGGTCCTGAGGACTGGATTTGAGAAGCACTGACTTAAACTAAAAAGACTTGTTATTTAAGCTCAATGAACGCTGCACTTTCAGAACACACCCCATTCGAGCTGAGTGACAGCTCCATCAGTTTAAATTTATGGAGCTAATGACGCGCACCCTCTATACGGCCTAAACTCTGCGTCCTGAGGAAGGGGCCTATTGCTGCCCCGAAACACATTGGATAGACACAAGTTACCAGAGCCTACCAGAAACCCCTCATCTGAGAGATGCCAAAACAAGTAACAACAGAATCACAGAGGAAATCGGCAGAGGCGTTTTTGAATTAATACAGATGTGCAATAATACAAGAAACCTGACAGTAAGCAAATAACCAAAAAGAGGGAACTGCTACAGTGTTATAAACTCATGCTTTAAAACTTACCATGTGGTAAGTAACATCATTTTGCTACATTGTAGCCACACTGAAAAGAAAACCCAATATCTGCATTGTCTTTCTTTATAAAATCAACACTCTTTAATGATTTGTTACCTATATATATTTTTTTAAGAACCATTTTAACAGTATTTGTTGCATTATTATCAGATAAAGAACCTAGATTTATCCAGGGGGATTTCTTTGTTTATTAATTATCTATGGTATTTACTTTTATATATGTTTTAATATTGTATTTACCTAATAAACCTACATATTTTTTTAATCCAGTTTATCATTAACATTGTCTTGTTTTAAGCTATTTGCAAATTGAAGGTACTACACTTAGAGATAGTCTCAGTTCTGTCTTTTTCCATCCATATTCCCTATTTTCTCAGCGCTTGAGTTTCTATCCATATCTGAAAGGTGTAGCTGGCCAGAAGAACAGAGCATGGCAAAATATTAAGGAGGCTGTAAACAGTGTAGCTGCCACCAGTAGGATACAGAGACCATCAAAAAATGCTGGGCCAACTGCATAAGAGTACTGAAGAAGAAAATGGCAGAACAGGCTAGGCACATGGGTGAGAGAAGATGGTACACCAGAGACTAAGTGCCATGTGTGTTTCCAGGGATGTCAGTGAACAAATGTGTTACTCTCATGTTTACATTACAGGTAGTGATGGGCAAAACGTTTTGCCTCAAACTGAAATCAGAGAATAATGGCACGTCTTGCTTGGCGAATAATTTCCCGTGAAAAGCACAGTTTTTCCTCTTTTTGTGCTAGCTTATTTCATTGAAATCAATGGGAACTTTGAATTTACACACAACACATAACAAATCTTTTATTTCCCAAAGGCAAAGTATAAAAGGGGCATGAGGGTGCCTGTGTTTGTGGGGTATGGAGAAAGAATCTGTTGAACAGGGAATGATTTTATGAGTGGTTTGTTTACTGAAATTGGGGGCAGTTAATAAAAAACTAAATCCTAAATACAATTAAAACGTGGTATAAAAGAGATCTAAGGAGGGTGCCTGTGTTGGTGGGTGGAGTCTGGGGAAAGAATCCGTTGAACAGAGAATTTGTTGTTTGGGGCGGTTTGTTGACTGGTATATGGGGGGGCAGTTAATAAAAAATAAATAAAATAAGAAATTTGTATGTAAAGTGATAGAGACAGGAACCCCCTGACATAAGCTGCCATTGGAATGGGCTGATACCTGCTGGCACAGTACTGGTTGCAGCAGGGGCAGCACGTCTGACAGCAGGCACAGTATTGGTGGTAGTAGGTTCAATACTGGCAGCAGGCACAGACCTGGTTGCAGGAGGGGAAGCATGTCTGACAGCAGGCACAGTATTAGTGGCAGCAGGTTCAGCATTGGCAGCAGGCACAGCACTGGTTGCAGCAGGGGCAGCACGTCTGACAGCAGGCACAATATTGGTGGCAGCAAGTTCAGCACTGGTTGCAGCAGGGGCAGCACTGGCAGCAGGAACAGCGCTGTTTGCAGCAGGGGCAGCACATCTGTTAGCAGGTACAGTATTGGTGGCATCAGGTTCAGCACTGGCAGCAGGCACAGCACTGGTTGCAGAAGGGGCAGCATGTCTGACAGCAGGCACAGTATTGGTGACAGCAGGTTCAGCACTGGCAGCAGGCACAGCACTGGTTGCAGCAGGGGCAGCACGTCTGACAGCAGGCACAGTATTGGTGGTAGTAGGTTCAACACTGGCAGCAGGCACAGACCTGGTTGCAGGAGGGGAATCATGTCTGACAGCAGGCACAGTATTGGTGGCAGCAGGTTCAGCATTGGCAGCAGGCACAAAACTGGTGGCAGCAGGATCAGCATTGGCAGCAGGCACAAAACTGGTTGCAGCAGGGGCAGCACTGGTTGCAGCAAGAGCAGCAAGTCTGATAGCAGGCACAGTATTACTGGCAGCAGGGGCAGCACTGGCAGCAGGCACAGCACTGGTTGAAGCAGGGGCAGCACTGGTTGCAGCAGGGGCAGCGCGTCTGACAGCAGGCACAGTATTGGTGGCAGCAGGTTCAGCATTGGCAGAAGGCACAGCACTGGTTGCAGCAGGGGCAGCACGTCGGACAGCAGGCACAGTATTGGTGGCAGCAGGTTCAGCACTGGTTTCAGCAGGAGCAGCACTGGCAGCAGGAACAGCACTGGTTGCAGCAGGGGCAGCACGTCTGACAACAGGCACAGTATTGGTGGTAGTAGGTTCAACACTGGCAGCAGGCACAGCACTGGTTGCAATAGGGGCAGCACATCTGACAGCAGGCACAACACTAGCTGCATCAGGGGCAGCATGTCTGGCAGCAGGTACAGCAATGGTGGCATCAGGGGCAGCACTTCTGACATCAGGCACAGTATTGGTGGTAGCAGGTTCTGCACTGGCAGCAGGCACAGCACTGGTGGAAGCAGGGGCAGCACTGGTTGCACAAGGGCAGCAAGTCTGATAGCAGGCACAGTATTGGTTGCAGCAGGTTCAGCACTGGCAGCAAGGGCAGCACTGGCAGCAGGCACAGCACTGGTTGAAGCAAGGGCAGCAGGGGCAGCACTGGTTGCAGCAGGTCTGACAGCAGGCACAGTATTGGTAGCAGCAGGTTCAGCATTGGCAGAAGGCACAGCACTGGTTGCAGCAGGGGCAGCACGTCCGACAGCAGGCACAGTATTGGTGGCAGCAGGTTCAGCACTGGTTTCAGCAGGAGCAGCACTGGCAGCAGGAACAGCACTGGTTGCAGCAGGGGCAGCACGTCTGACAACAGGCACAGTATTGATGGCAGCAGGTTCAGCACTGGCAGCAGGCACAGCACTGGTTGCAGTAGGGCAGCACTGGCAGCGGGCATAGCACTGGTTGCAACAGGGGCAGCACATCTGACAGCAGGCACAACACTAGCTGCAACAGGGGCAGCATGTCTGGCAGCAGGTACAGCAATGGTGGCAGCAGGGGCAGTACTTCTGACATCAGGCACAGTATTGGTGGCAGCAGGTTCTGCACTGGCAGCAGGCACAGCACTGGTGGAAGCAGGGGCAGCACGTCTGACACCAGGCACAGCATTAGTTGCAGCAGGTACAGAAATGGTGACAGCAGGGGCAGAATGCCTGGCAGAAGGTGGGGAAAGTGGGAAATATTTTGCCTAACAGAAATTGCCATTTTCTCCTATTTCAGTTTGAGGGGAAAATTTTTGCCTATCCCTAACTATAACTACACCCCAGCACTTCAAGTATATGTGGAGAAAAGAAGAAGTTGGCCAGTAATGTTTCTCCACCTGCTCCTTCTCCAAAATCATGGGTGTGTTGTTAGAATATACATTTTTCCCTTGAGAACAGAAACTGAGCCTCTTATCAGCAACTGGAATGTGCACTGTGTGTGTGTGAGATAAATAAGGGAAGGACTGGGAGCAATGGGCTCATCTGGTCTCCTGTCAAACACCTGACATATCTGTAACCAAAAACAATGATTCTTAGGATCTCCCATGTGAAATCTCCCCACCAGAAACCAAGTGCTGCTGCTGTCATTATGCTCTTTATCAACTCCCTGCTAAGGATATGTGACAACTTGAAGATTGTGAAATAACTTAACTTAGCATGATAACCAGCTTAGCTTATTCTGCGTGATAGATTCTTGTCAGATGCCACTTTATGGCCTGCTTGAGATTATCCTCCACCACACTGGCATGTGTGGTCAGTGCACCACACAGTGTGCAATGGGTGGACATGAGTGTCATTGGTCTCTTGGTCTTCACTCTGGAGGAGGTACCTTACTCTCAATTCCACATGGGGGGGCATAAGAGGGACATTTTCAGGTCTTGGACCAAGAATCTAGAGCATCTCCTTCAAAAGATGAATCTGTCTTCAGAGGCCAGGGAGGACCTACAGTGGTGGATCCACCAGTAATGAGAGATGCCAGCCTGATGGGCTGGGGTGCAGTTCTAAGGCTGCTGGGTGACCAGCACAGGTGGACAAAGGATGAGAGTCTGATGTCCATGATTATTCTGGAACTCAGGGAGATTCTTTTGGCTCTCCTTCATTAGTCCCAGGTTCTCACAGGGATTCCAGTGAGAGTAGATTCAGATAACGCAACAGTGGTGGCTTACATCAACCAACAAGGTCTCCACATAAAGATGTTCCCTCCATGAGCTAAGCCTGTCTGGCTTAACCTTATATGAACTGTTATAATGGATAGCAGTTACATTTGTAAAGATAAAAGGGGAGGATACAGCTTTGTTTTTCTTGTTTTTATCCAGTTGAGACTATCCCTTCGTGTATTTATTGATGCATTTCCATTTGTTTGGTAAGTCTATGATTAAGCGATATTAAGAGCATAACATGTAAGACAATGTGTTATATCCTGATCCCCCCATCATGTTCATCCCTTACCTTTGCATTTCCATGTATATGTTCTATTTTAAAATATACCAATACATTTAGAAGTTTTATGCTACATCTTTCTGGAATATAATTAACATTATTTCACACCTATATGCAATAAGAAATTACCAGTGGAGACCAAAGTCAGGATTCAGGGGACAAAGTTAAACAGACTTTATCATACCAGAACACTGAATGATTAATAACCAGATGGAGTACAAGATACAGGGAGTTGATGATTGATGTTTGGTTAAAACATACCAGAACACTGAATGATTAATAACCAGAGGGGATACAAGACACAGGGAGCTGATACAGGATGGTTGGTTAAAACATATCCAAGAAGAGAAAGAAATGGAGAAGATGAGAACATAACATATCCCTGATTTAAGTCCATGATGTGGGCCTAATGCTCATCTTATAATTTTGTTCCCACAACTCATGCTAAATAGCGAGTAGTGGGAACATCCACAGAAACTAGCCAACTCTCAATGTTTGACATATTATCAAACATTGACCGTGAACTAGTTAATTACTCTTCCTAAAACTGACCCTAACAGTACCTCCCGCAGTTCTCCATTACACCTAACATCACCATTTAAATAAAATCCCCTATTAGTTCTAACACTATCCTATGGCCAATTCCTACTCCCCACACATATAACAATAACACATTTACCTTGAAGTTGCAGATCCAGCTGTGTCTTCTTCATCCTGGATATCCTGCATTTTCACCTGGAATCAAAAAATAACCCCCCCCCCAAAAAAAAAAACTTTTTTTCGTCATCTTCACCTCCAAGGCTGCTGCCAGCGCCTTCATCTAAATAAAATTTTAAAACATAGTACCCTCTGTTGGTCCTGCTCGAGGGAAATATAAACAGAGATTGGCTTTTATATGGCCAATCTCTGCTCAAATTGGTCCCCACACTCCCATTGGTTGGGATGTGAAATTACACAGGGCATGGAATCTTCCCAGCTGAAGGATGACAAAACACCCCTTCAGCTTGATGCTGATTGGCTGGCAGGTGGGGTAACTTGTAACCCCACATCCCAGCCAATGAGAGTGTGGAAACCAATTTGAACAGAGATTGGCCATATAAAAGCCAGTCTCTTCGTATTTCCCTCACACTGGCTCAGGCACAGATTGTTTTTTTTTTTTTTTTTTTTTTAATTTAGGTGGCAGTAGTGGCAGTAGCCTTGAAGGTGGAGGTGGAGACAGGGGGATATTAGTATTTTTATTATTTATTTATTTTATACCAGAAGAAGATGCCAGATGACCAGGGTGAAAAAGCCACATTAACTTATGCCCATTCCCATTCCCCACACTTGTATCAATGACACACTTATCTTGTCAAAGGGCCAGAGGTAAGGATTAAGGGGTATTAATGTTTTGAGTGCCATTGGGTTATGCAATGCTTTGCAATGTGTTGTATAACCATCTGGCTCCCAAAGTGTTTTTTTTTTGGTTTAACTATGTTTTTTTGAAACTTGTATGTATTGATATGGGATTTAGGGGCCCATATCTATACATCGGCAGGTTACTAGTGTAGTGATGCCTAGTGGAGCATGCATGTTTGTAATTTTCTGCTATACGTCATTGGTTTTTACCACATGTTAGAGGCTCAATGTCTATGTTTGTTAAGCACTAAATCACTGGCAGAAAAGGCAGTCCCTAAACAAGTATTGATAGCCATCACATGAAATAGAATGGGACATAGATGTTCTGTTCCATTGTTTTCAAGGGGTGTTAATGTTGCACCCATTGTACTTTTCTATTTGGCATTAGTTTGTCACAGCACAGATAGTAGAATACCAAACTGTGACTTAAAACTTCCGCCGTTAGATGGGTTTCAATATCGGCCCTAATAGAACTGATCAGCTTGATTGGTTTTGGTTGACATACTTGTTCCAGTGGCTCACAAAGGCACAGCATAATGTCATTCTACAGAGCTTACAATTCTCTTGAGCTGTGGTCCAGCACTGTGTGCCAGTGCCTGGCTGCCACATGCTTTGGTGTTCTCAGTGGAACCAAAGGGATTAACATTGTTGCAGAGTTCTGACACATTAATCAAACCATATGGCTCTGGCTAGCATGGATAATCCAATATGCCACAGTTACAAGATCCTGTCCCTCCTGAACGTCTCATTTGGCAATATTCTTGATGTTGTTATATATGTTATGAATCATCGCAAGGATGGAATTTCATTGTTTAAGTGTTCATAGCTTAAACAGTAGATCTGCCCAGACAATTATCTTTATGCTCATCTAAGAGAGGACTAATTTCTGTGGAATTATAAAAATGCACTTGTCTCAGACAGCACTTTGTTTGGTTTGATTTGCATAGCTCTCATCTCTTCCTTTCTGGGGTTATGCACTAGGGCGTGATAAAGAGGTGATAAAGCGGAGAATATATCTACAGTGATATCACTTCTTTAGATCCTATATTATTCTATAGGCCCTATGCACTATGGTCTCCAAAACTGGAGAAATCTTGTGCAATGGCTCCATAGAATAACATAGGCATTGGATATAACTGGAGAAGTCTTCTCTGCAATACCACCTCTTTATCACACCTTAGTGCATCTCCCCCCTCATGTCACAATATACATTAAACTATATGCAAATTTAGTTTCTAATAATGTAATACTTGGAGTAAATACAATATAATTTTGTAAACATTGTTTCTAGAGAACAGTGAGAAAGACTTCAAACACATGCATCAGAAAGCAAAATTTATAATTATATATATATATATATATATATATATATATATATATATATAGTAAAAAAACAAATATAGACTTATAAGGTGACAGCTTCCATTTAGAATCAAGTGTTGGGTATCCAGAATAAAATAATGTGAAGTGGAAACAAAAGAGAGAGAAAAGAGGTGGCTCCTTGTATTCTTAGTAAACACCAACCTCCACCAGAAACACCCACTAGATGGATACTCACAAATACAATGGCTGTGATTCTACTTTTGCAATACAGAGCTATATTGCTTCTTTGGGATATTAAACTGTCCTAAAAACAGTTGTTCTCAAGGCTCTCCAAAAGGGCTGCTCCTGCACTCCCCAAGCAGCCAAAGCATACAGGATCATAAAAAAATAACACACAGGGTGCCCAATAGTGTGAATATGTAATACTAGGAGTAAAACAGAAAATTATGTTGTACTCACAAATCTGATGGTCAGACATAAATCTGACAAAACCATCAGGTGGATATATTCACCCATCTACACTCGGGTAACTCAGCAAGTTCTGTAGTGTCTACAACACCTTCTGCACAATAGATGAATCTACCTTAAATCCTAATGTGGAAGTCTAATATAGGGTATAAAAAATAAAAAGTATAATGAAAAATAAATTAGGGAAAAAAATGTAAACACTATGAAAGCGGCTCTAAATGGATGTAAACAAAATCTATTTTATTGTAATTAATATAAACTCCATAAAATAGGACCTTACACAAATACCAGATATATGGGATAAATATAAAAATAGTCTAACACATTTTACAGTACTAGCCCACCACTTTTTCAAAGACAAAGATCGATCCGACTTTATCTTGGAAAAAATGGTGGGCTAGCACTGCGAAATGTGTTAGACCATTTTTGCAAGCACACATAGAAGACTGTTTCAGTGAAGGATTTCTTTTTCATTAATGCGATCTCGGCTCTGCCACAGAGCTGCCAGCTGGTCCCAGGACTGGATTCCCCACGCAGTCAGCTAGAGCTCTGACGTCAGGGAGGTGGGATCTTTGAAAACAAATATCTCTCAAACCTTTAGAGATGGCACTGGGGGCATTTAATTTCTCTTTTTAAGGGCTACAAGGTGCAGCATAAATTTAAGTATTACTATCCCTTTAAGGATTTTATATGAATTACAATAAAATAGATTTTCTTTACATCCATTTAGAGCCGATTTCATATTTTTTTAAATTTTATATTTGCTATTTTTCATTTTCCTTTTTATTTTTTATACACTATATTAGACTTCCACATTAGGATATAAGGTGTTCTAGACACTACAGAACTTGTTGAGTTAATGAGTGGACAGGTGAATATCTCGACCTGCTGGTTTTTGTCAGATTAATCTCTGACCATCACATTTGTGAGTACCACATCATTTTCTTTTTCACTCTTTGTATTACATATTCTCACTATTGGGCGCCTTGTGTGTTGTCTTTTTATGATCCTGTAAGAATAAAATAGAGACACGTACAGATGCTAAATGTGAGTACAGGATTTTAGTTTAGGGTTAGTTGTACTTTAAACCAGTGTTCTTCATATATTAGTCATTTGCATATAAATTAACGTATGTGTTTAACCCCTTAACAACCAGCCTTGCAGGCACGCGGCGGTCACTAAAGGACCCCAGGGCATTTTTTTTTTTTATTTGGATTCCGGACTCCCCGAACGGCGTGAAGCCGCGGGGGGAGCCCGGAATTCCATAACGGTCATAGTACGTCATGGGTCATTAACTCAGATCTACCCATGATGTACTATGACCGTCAAGGGTATTTAAGGGGTTACATTTTTTAAAGTAAAAAAAGAAGTCAATGTATTTTCCTTTCCAGTACATAATGTCAATTTGTCTACATAAAATATTTGTCATTTAACTTATTATAGTATTACAATGTGTCAGTTTAATGTAAACATATGCTTCATAATGTATTGTCAATAAAATTATGGTATCGTTCTCTATTTTTGTTACAGATTTCGAAGCATCGTTTACCCTTTCAAGCAGAAGCTGACTATATCCACAGCTGTTGTAATTATAGCAGTCATCTGGGTTTTAGCAATTGCTATAATGTGTCCATCTGCAGTGATGTCTCATGTTAAGGAAGATAAGCATTTTAGGGTAGTTCTTGGAAATATAAATCAAACAAATCCTATTTACTGGTGCAGAGAGTATTGGCCAAATGAACAAATGAAAAAAATTTACACAACTGTTCTGTTTTCAAATATATACCTTGCTCCTCTGTCACTTATTGTGATAATGTATGCCAGAATAGGCATCACTTTATTTAAGAGTGAATTGAATGTAGAAGGTAAAAATCATCAACAACAAAGACATGCAGTTTCTCGCAGAAAGCAAAAAGTTATTAAGATGCTCATTATTATTGCTTTGCTGTTTATTCTATCTTGGTTGCCTCTGTGGACACTAATGATGCTTTCTGACTATGCCAACTTGACAGAAAGCCAGTCCCAGGTGATAAACATTTATATTTACCCATTTGCTCACTGGCTTGCCTTTTTTAATAGCAGTATCAACCCTATAATTTATGGCTTTTTCAATGAGAATTTCCGTCGTGGTTTTCAAGCTGCCTTCAAACTTCAGCTCTGCTCTGAAGAAACACAGAGACGAACAATATATTCTCATCGAGCCCAGGGAAATGCCATTTTGCCAGCAGCTTCACTCAACCCAGTTCGTCAAAATTCAGCATTTGAACATAAAAGTAGTGATGAAAAGGAGTCAGAAAAACGAAAGCCACTCACAAGTGACGAAGACCTTATAATGGAAGATTTGGAAAAATGTTCAAATAATAATGGGACCCAAAAAGATATGCTTTGATTTTTTCAATACAGATGCACATACGGTACTTGTGAGAGACTTTTTTTCAAACTGTGCATATAAAGAGATAAACATATTCATTGCCAAAACACACAGTTTGAATTTATGCAGCTCCAGTCTAAATTAATTATTTTGTATAGGTTCTATATTGAATGTTCATGTAAAACATCATTTTACCATATAATGAAACAACAATTTCAACATACTTGTAAATAAAGCTATTGATAAGTTTTGTGAAAAGGTTGTATGGACATTTTTAATATATTATTCAGTTCACTAAAATCAATCATACATTATGAATCTCTGTACAAACTTTAAGGGGTTAGTATACAGAAGAATTGGATGCTAAGATACAGCCAGTGAATTACCTCCAAGGCATCAGAATTATGTCTAGCATCAAAGCTATGAACAGCATTTGTAAGTGAATTGTATGTGCTAATTTAACAAAATGTTTTACTGTCTTAAGCAAAAGCCAAATAGGCCTAAACAGGTTGAGACATTTTTGGTAAATCTGCCCAAATGGAGACATTTAGTTATATTCTTTGTAAACCTCTCTAACCTTCAGCAGGTTGAAAGCCCTATTTAAATAGATGTCAATTAGGGATGGGCAAAATTGAAATAGGCCTATTTATGGCATTGAAGCAAATGGTAGAACAAAGTGTTCCCCCAACACTGTAAGTTTTCCTGTGTAATGTCAGCATCCAGCAGGTTGTCAATGTGTGCTTGGGAGTGAGATTGAAAGGAGCATACAGTGATATCTGGTGATTTAATTAAAAAAAGTGAGCTGTTTGTTGGTGGAGGGGTTAAAGGAGTGTTGAGGGGACACTGCTAGTTGTTTTCAGGGTGCAGGTGAAAAGAAGGGAGAGTTAACCACCCAAAAAAATGTTAGTGAATGAAAATCAGCCAGCTGTCTTGAGGCAGAGTGCTGCAACAACACTGACAGACAAGACAATGAATCTGTGCTTGTAATTAGGTTGCGAGAGAAAAATCAGCATTCTGTGATTTAGAGTGACTTAATCCAGAAAAAAAAAAATAAAGCAAGCTGTTAGATTGTGAACATGTTAAGACTGTGACATGACCCTGCCAGATACTAAAATACAGTACATCTGACGTTAAACTCAAGACAAACATAGACAAGGGATTTAACTTTACCATCCATACACAAATGCACTTCTCAAGAATAAGTGGGGCAAGGAAGGATATACTGAGGGGTGACACTGCACCAGTGAATAATTATTTTGTGCTTTATTATTTGACTTCAAACTGTAGACATTGTATTTTCTGAAGCCAATTCAAGTCTATCCTGTTCAGTACTATAAAAATACAGCTGTAGAGAACTGTGACAATTTCTGTTAGTTAAGAGGCAACAAGGGGAGCTAGTTGCCTGCAGTTGTAGGGAGTATGGGAGTGTAAATTCAGTGACTGTGACAGACAGAGATAATAAAAAATAGTATTTTAATTATTTATTTATTTATTTATTTTTATTTTTAATGAAAGTATTTTACCAGGAAGGATGCATTGAGTTTGTTTTCTAGAATGTCCTGAGTGCTCATTTTATCTGCTTTAGAAAAGTGAAAGGATGAGTTGACCTCGAGCAGACTAGAATCTGCAACCTGAAGTTTTGAACAGATTCTATACCTACTGTATTAATAAAAAAAAATTTGACTGATAGGTACAAGCAGGATTTTTTTCTATACCCTGCATAATTTAGAGTCATCTGCAAATATTGATATTTTGCTTTCTATATCTATTTCCAGATCATTTATAAACATGTTAAAATGCAGTGGACCAAGTACTGAACCCGGAGGTACTCCACTCTCAACTGTATTGTAGAATTGTCCATTTACAACACTGTTCCCTATCCTTCTACCAGTTTTCTATCCAATTGCAAAAATTATTCCCTAGCCCCAATTTCCTTATTTTATACCCCAGTCTTCTGTGTGGCACTGTATCAAATGTATTTGCAAAATCTAGATACACTACATAAACTGCCATACCATTATCTAGGTTGCTACTTACTTCTTCATAGAAGCTGAAAATATTAGTTTAGCATGCTCTATTCCTCATAAAACCATGTTGATTCCTGCTAATAATTGTATTTTTGCAGTGTAATCTTGAATATAATACTTTAATATTCCTTCTAGCAGTTTTCCCACTACAGAGGTCAAACTCACAGGTCTGTATTTCCCAGGTTCTGTTTTAGTTCCCTTCTAAATAGAGGAACTACATGCCAGTCTTGTGATGCTGAGACTATGGTGAGAGAATCTTTAAAGAGTAAAAAAGAGGGGTCTTGCTAACATTGCACTGAGTTCCTGAAGAATCCTTGGATGTATACTATCAGGATCCAGTGCTTTGTCTGTCTTAATTTTGTTCACTCTTCCCATGACTTTTTCTTGTGTTAACCCAATATCTGATAATTGTATTGCTTTATTTGTTAATTGATAAGGCCTTTCAACAGTTCCTTGTTCTCTTGTATATACTGATGCAAAGATAGTGTTTAGAACATTGGCCTTTTCCTTATATTCTCTACTTAACTCACCCATTGCCTTTTTGCAGTCTTTGGTCCAGAAGAGGACGACTGACCAAAAGAAAAAGGCGTGGCTGAAGAATAGCATCTGGAGCAGAAATTGGTTCGGAGGTAGATGCACACATCCGGTATCCTTTGAAAATGTTGCACACAAAAGAGGGTACAACTAAACTACGCATTAACTATGTCACCATAATGAAAAGGGCAACATGAGAATCTTGCCCTGCATCAAAAGCGCAAGATTCTCATGTCGTATCCATTTTAGTGCCCACAACATCCATTTTAGTGCCCACATACCTTGGCATAGCTTTAACCCTTTGTTTGCCTCTGACCTCCTCCTCCGACCCCCTCAGTCAGTCTCTCCCAACTACCAGACCTTGCTTGTGCTCATGTGTCTTTGCAGATATTTAAACAGAATAAACAGAACACACAGACCCCATACACGGTAATAAATATATAACCCACCAATAATAACACACCATCATAACCCAGAATCTCTAGCAAACAAATGTAGAATCTGTCCTCAAGAACCACAAATACACATTCTCCAACATGAAAACAGAACCTATAAATACCAGTATCAGCCACATACATCCAGACCACAGAAATCACAACCAACAAATATAGCCCAACAAGAATCCCTCATACAAACAGAACCCAAACACCCCAACAAAGGAACAGAAACCACCAACATCAGCCAAGCACATCAGAACCCATGCCTACAAACAAATGTATTACCCACCAACACTGCACACACAGAGAACCCACAACTCACCTAAAACAAATAACCCACCCACCTCACACAGAGGGAAAACCCATGCCCCCAACAAATAAGCATATAACATACCTACAATAACCACACAGAATTCATGCCCACCAAGAGAAGTCTTCCATACACATCACCAGACACAAATATACAGTACCTAGGAAACCCAACCTGGGTTCAGTGTGTCTGTAGTTCTTGTTTGCGACATTTAAATTTGTGGGTGATATGTTTGTTGGCTTTCCTAGGTACTGTATGTTTGTCTCTGGTGACTCCTATGGAAGGCTTCTCTTGGTGAGCATGAGCTGTATGTGTGGTTATTGTAGGAAGGTTATGTGCTTATTTGTTTGGGGGGATGGGTTTTCTCTCTGTATGAGGTGCCGCAGCTTTACTTTATATTATATACACAACAACCTATCACAATCCTGCCTTGTGCTTAATTCCCAGAGACTGAACCTGACTGGTGACCTAGACTGAAGAGCACCCTTCAAATCTTATTGATGTTGACAGTCAGGGATGCCTTAAGAGGCTTAGTTTGGGCACAGGTAGGATGTAATGAACCACTAAGGTCTATATCTGTGCCCTTGTCTGCATTTTCTCCCCAGGGTCCCAGGCCTCGTATGTGTGATCTCATGTACCAGAACATAGTGAGACCTAGCCTCTCCTCCATAAGCCGACTATTAGCTACTCTTGTCTTATTTTCTCTCTTTCCATCTGTACTCCTTTTGTTTCTTTTATTTACTTTGTTGGGCTATATTTGTTCCTTGTGGTGTCTGTGGTCTGGATCTGGATGTATGTGGCTGATGCTGGTTTTTATAGGTTCTGTTTGCATGTTGGAGTATGTGTATTTGTGCTTCTTGAGGGCAGATTCTACATTTGTTTGCTAATGTGTCTGGGTTATGTTATTATTGGCGGGTTACATATTTATTAGCGTGTATGGGGTCTGTGTGTTCAGAGGCATCATTATTTCCTGCGAGCCTGTGTCTTTAACTTCTGTTTAAATATCTGCAAAGACACAGGAGCACAAGCAAGGTTTTGTAGTCAAGAGAGACTAACCAAGGGGATTAATAGAGATTGGCAGCACACAAAGGGTTAAAGCTATGCTAAGGTATGCAGGCACTAAAATGGATGCTGTGGGCACTAAAATGGATGCAGGTTGAAGTGATGATTAAGGACTTGACATGAGAATCTCAAGCTTTTGATGCAGGGCAAGATTCTTATGTCTCCCTTATCATTGCAGCGACATGGTTAATGTGCCATTTAGTTGCACACTCTTTTGTGTGTGACATTTTCAAAGTGAACCCATACATCCTGGAAAGGGCATCAGCTTTTTTATTTTTAGATCCAGGTCTACACTGTGCTTGATGTGGCTGCAGTCTTCGGGCAGGAAGTGGTGAATGTCTTATACTTAGCTTTATCCCCACAAACTTTATCAGGAAGAGGTACCCTTGATTCAGGTGAGAAGGTTCCCTCTCCTCCTTCAGCCATGGGAAGCGGATCGACTACAGGTATAGGTGGGGGGCCCCTGGGGTCCACTAAATTGGAGTTCTTGCAATTTCTGTTGTAAGGTAGTCTGGTTTGCCTGTAATTCTTGTACTCACAAAGTAAGAGAAGAAATATGGCTGTCCAAAGTTGTGAGTGCTTCTACTAGGCCCATGGGTTCCATGTTAGTGGCTCAAGTTGTACTGTGATGATCACTAAATGGATCAACGGAGGACACGGAGATATACTGGAAATGATTGCACCTTGAAACCAGACCCTGAGAAGTAGAAACTGCACAGGGAAACCAGCAAGAAGCTATTGACGGTTATCAATACAATGCAAAAAGCTCAGGTGACTCTGCAACAAGACTGGAACCCAGAAGCAGGTCAAGCACTCCAAACGGCAAAAGTCCAATAGCACAGTACCAGTGAGGATGATCCAAAAGAGAGGTCAAAAGTCCAAGCAGACATCAGGACAGGCAGCACAGGTTCAGTAGTTTAAGATCAGGCAGGGGTCAGGACAGGCATCACAGATTCAGAGGTCTAAAGTCCAGTCAAGGTTCAGGGCAGGCAGCAAAGGTTCAGTGGTCAAAGTCCAGCAGGGGTCAGGGCAAGCTGCACAGGTTCAGGTCCAGAGAGACTGGCCAAGGATCAAACACTGCAATGAGTAAGGTCAGACAACTAAGCACCATCTAACAGGAAGTGCTGACTGAAATACAGTACCAGGTCACTGCAAATGCACAGAAGTGATGCAGAGAGACTGATGCTGCACACGCATAGAAGAGATGCTTCTATTTATTGGGTTGAGAATAAGGAGTCTGTTCTAACAAAGCAGTTATAGTATTTATGCACTGTATTATATCTTGCACATAGTAATTTTCTAGGGGGCCATCTAGAGGTGGACAAGACAAAAGTGTGCAATCACAGGAGATTTCATTGGCCAGGGGTAATTGCAACAATAATACAGTATTGCTCTTCATGTCCAGAATGTCAGCTTACAGCCCCTTTTACAGTGTGTCGTAGCCCATTAGTACCCTTACCTGTAATTGAAATCCCATTTGAAAGTATAGCAATGGTCTTTGTGGGACCTCTAGTAAAGTGTGCTAGAGGGCATCAATACATATTGATAATATTAGATTTTGCTACTCGTTACCCTGAGGCAATCCCTCTGCACACCATATAAGCCAAATCAATTGCCAAGGAATTTATGATGCTGTTTAGTAGGGTTGGGATCCCGAGGAAATCCAGATCAGGGTATTCCACTCATGACCCGGGTTACATGGGAGTGATGTACATTTCTTCACATAAAGCATCTAAAAACCACTGTACATCACCCACAAACTGATGGTTTGCTGGAATGATTCAATAAAACTCTGAAGTCTATGCTACAGAAGGTGATTAAAAAAGATGGGAAAAATTGGGACTGTCTACTGCCATACTTAGTGTTTGCTGATATGAAGTACCTCAAGCCTCCACTGGGTTCTCTTCTTTTGAACTGTTGTACAGTAGACATCCCAGGGGACTACTTGACATAGCTAAGGAAACATGGAAACAAGATGCTACCCTACACGGTAATGTATTTGACCAAATAACCCAGATGAAGGAATGTATGGCAGCTATTATGCCCATTGTATGGGAACATATGGAGAAGGACCATGTGTTTCAGCCTCGAGACAGGATACTTGTTTTGGTCACCACAAAAGAAAATAAATTCCTGGCAACATGGCATAGACCAAACAAGAAGATTGAAAGGGTTGGAGAGTAGAATTACAAAGTCAGGCAGCCAGAAAGATATAAGGAAGAGCAAATTTACCATGTAAACTTAAGCCATGACATTGTAACAGGGGCAGGAAAAAGGGTTAACCTTAAGCCTTATAGTATACCTGAAGCCCATAGACAGGCTATTAGAGAAGACGTTAAGACAATATTGGACCTTGGGGTAATTGAAGAATCCAAAGTGACTGGAATAGCCCAATTGTACTTTTGCCAAAGCCCAATGGCACAATCAGATTATGAAATGATTATCGTAAGGTGATTGTCATTTCAAAATTTGATTTGTATCCCATGCCAAGAATTGATGAGCTAGTTGAAAGGCTTGGGAAAACCGGTATCTTATCACATTAGATCTAACCAAGGGTTATTGGCAGGTCCCACTTACAGAGCAGACAAAAGAAAAAAATGCCCCTGATGGACGTTTTCAATACAAAGTTCTGCTTTTTGATCTACATGGGGCTCCTGCCACATTCCAAAGAATGATGGACAGAATATTAAAGCCACATAAAAAATTGAAGCAATACGAAACTACCCTTGCCTGCTCACTAAGAAACAACTAAAAACTTTTTCAGGCTTAGCTGGATATTACCAGAAATGTATCCCCAACTTTGCTATAACTGCAGGTCCCCTTAAAAAAGCAAAACATCCTGTGGTGGTTAAATGGTCAACTGAAGTTGAACTAGCATTCAGAAAATTGAAGGCGGCCATATGTAGTTAACCAGTACTGGTGACCCCTGATTACTCTAAGGACTGAGCTGGAGGGAGGATGTGTGACAGAGTCCCAGGAATATTGATACAGGGTGTATACATAGCTCTCCAAATCCAACAAGGTATCTACCCTGATTAGCTCCAGGAAAATGTAGTGTATATTTAATTTTTTATACATTGTAAATCTCTGTATTTTGGGTCCTGGGGTGGAGCATTTATAGAGAAGGGTGGGCCAGTGCTCCAGTCCACAGTTTCATAGTAACTGACATATGCCAGGGCAGGAATCCACACCAGAAGTTCTATCGCTCCCTACTTTCATTTACCTGCATCTGGTAATTATTGCAGCCAGCAGTCAAAGACTTCCTCCTGCACAGAGATATGTTCCCTTTTTGAGTTCCCAGAGAGGAAGGAATTAACCTCTGAAAGCCTGCAGACTTGTAAGTTTACTTTTGCCTGGTGGACTGTGCTGCTGTACCTTCATTTTAGACTAGCCATCCAAATACAGTCAGGAGCTGTTGTGTTTAGTTATTGCTCAGTAGAGCAAGGATTTTGTTTTGTTTGATTTATTTTTGATGTTGCTCTCTCACCACTTGGAGACAAATAAAACAGGCAAAGTCTTGAATTTTACTCCAGTGTGTGAAGCATCTCTGCAACCTCAAAGAGTGTGTGTGTTCAGGCTGATCCCAAGACAGAAGGTACAGAACATTAAAGAGTACACACACACACACACACATATAATATATCATTATAAGGATGAAGGACAATAACTGAATGACGTGCCAACTTCATTAAAATCAATGAAAATTGGCAAAGCAGCTGGACTTGATAAAGTTACTATTGAAATGTTGAAAGATGGATGTCAATCCTTAGTTAAACTATATTCAAAATGCCTACTGCATACAGTCTTCCTTCTGCATAAAAAAGGTGATAAGGCAGATCTAAAAAATTACAAGACCAAGATGCCTATTGCCAGTGGTCTGCAAGGGTTTCACAAAGGTACTATCAAGAACAATAGACACAATACTCAATGGTATGGGCTATCCTGCTGCTGCCTTTTAATCATACTGCCAGAACCAGAGGCAAGATTACTGGCTGTGACATGATGCTGTAAGCTAATGTTGCCCACTGGTAGTGGGAGGGAAGCTGTCACAGTCATATAGTCTGTACTCTGTCCACTTGTCCACATATCTGTTCTCAGGTGTATTTTGGGATTATTTTTGTGAAGTTTTTGACTCCTTCTCAAGACGGAAGTGTGGGTTTGCACTACATGGCAGAAGAACCGTGCAACTTTATTGCTTTAACAACATGACTAGAGAAGGTGATGGAGGTGGATGTAGCATGTGTGGGCAGTTTTTGACTCTTGTTAACTCCTACAGCAAATTCAGAGTCATACTACCCTGTAGCAGGAACCATAGGTGTTATTTCTAATGAACAAAATATTTGCACACTCTGTGGCGCATCAACATCACTACTTCTACTATGTGCCCTTTTAGCAGTGCTTCTGCTGCTTTTAGTTGTGGCATCTGTGGTTGAGCTCCAAGTGGCATCTAAGTGAGGAGGTGCCTAGAAGGGAGCCTGCTATTTCCCTGCTCATGTGCTTTTTACACAGACAACAGATAGCAACATGCTTTTTTTTGGGATCGTGAGTGAAGTATCTTCATACTGTGGACTTCATAGTCTGCTGGATTCCTGAGGGGCTGCTTCTACTACTGGGGTTAGATGTTGCTGCAATTGAACTACTACTCAGTCCCAATTGTTCTGCACTTCCAACAACAGCAGAGGCACTCATAGGTAGGTCTCTGTATGATAGTGATCTACCTGTGCTGTTGCTGCTTGTTACTCAATACTAGTGTGTCAATTGAGTGTGGCTTGGACTTGGAGGTTGTGATGATGCTTATGATGATTGTATATATTTTGGTGTCTTTGCTTGTCCAGGGCCAGATTTTCCAGTTGTTTTCTCAAAGAGTTTATAGACAGACACAGTGCTCCTTTCCAGTGGTGGAAAATTGAGCTTTTGCCTTTCAGCACACTTTCTGACCATGCCATCATCTCTCTCACTCTCAAATGTGTCTGTATCTGAAGAAGAGAAGGATGACACAGGGATATAGTCTAGCTCTACATCATTATCAGTAAATAGGTCTTCCTCAGCATCGCCGGCTGCTTCTTGTCTACTACTTTTATATTTTTATAGACTTGTAGAGGTCTCAAATAATTTCTTTTTACTTACAGGGATTTTCACAACATTCACTACTTCTTTCAGGACAGTTGTTTTTCTGCTTGTTTGTCTCACTGCCAGATTCAGCAGTTGGTTGAGCTGCTACAACTTCTAACTCTATGCCGTCAACACTAGAATGTGACCCATTGTCATCTTCAGTGTTTTTAAATGGTTTATTAATAGTACTGATGCTGGTGATGGTGGTGTAAAGTTTTGTGGGCCTTTGACAAACCGACTCCTCCACAGGAGGAGAGGGATCACCATCATTCACTGCACATTCTGCTAAATTATTTAACTACTGTGTGTGTTTTTACAGTGAAGTACACAATAGAGCTGAC
Organism: Rhinophrynus dorsalis; assembly: GCA_037306005.1. Classification (NCBI taxonomy): domain Eukaryota; kingdom Metazoa; phylum Chordata; class Amphibia; order Anura; family Rhinophrynidae; genus Rhinophrynus; species Rhinophrynus dorsalis. The sequence continues at coordinate 234,438,617 of CM074718.1, read as the reverse complement.
TGTGTGTGATATATTCCCTTAACAAAATATTCTATCTCATCTATTATCAGTCTTCCTCATTTACATCTCAAGTCAGGGACCTGCCTCTGTCACATATCACACTTTTTTAATTGACTGTAATGGGGTAAATTGCCTACCTTCTCACACCCCTAGTCTTCCCTAGTACAGAGATAAGAACTAGATAAGGTAGAAACTTGGATCTGTCCAGTCTTTCCAGTCAGTCACACAGAATTTTGAGGTCCTTTCTTCCTCCCTCTTCCCCAGAGTGCCCTCAATGTTCCTAAACACATAGAACATATTTCCTGCTTACAAGATCACCTAATCTAAACTTCAACTCCACTTTATCAGCCTGTCTTCTCTAGCTCAAAAATGTGTCACTTTCTCAAACCCAGAATGGCATGCTGCCTGAACCTGCCAAAGCCTGTGGGAAAAGAAAGGAAACCTCTATGTGTTAGGGGCAAATTCAGTCTTCCCATTTAATTCAATTCAAAAAGAAAGTGGAAAAAGTGAAAATCTGCACTTTTCGTGAAAAATGTCCTCCTCAGCAGGACATGTCATTTTTCTCCTGTTTCACTTTTGAGGCAAAATGTTTTGCCCATCTTTATTCCTGTCTATGTGCACCAGCAATTGCACCCAGGCACAAGCTATTTGAAGGCATGAGTGCTTCACTGCTTCCCCTTTGAAACCCTCTCTCGCTCCTTCCCTCTCCCTCTCTCTCTCTCTCACCCTCTCTCACCATGTGAATCCAGCACTCCTGAGGACGTGACACCACAGAAGCAACAATAATAGACCAGAAACAAAAACCTTAAATAGACACATCCACACCACTAGAATATTTGTTTAGCTCATCATCGCGGGTACGGATGAACAGGGAAAGACTCACTTTTAACTCCCTATTTTTCTTTCAGATAACAGTTTGAAATATGGCAGAAAAACATATTAAGACAAGTTGGGAATGAGTTGGTGAAGAAAAACAGGTGACTTGGGTAGGCAGAAAAAAAGTATGAGAGCCTATTTGCCTTGAGGAAGAATAAAGGACTTTTTTATATCTACCATTAAAAAAAAAGTATCTATCATCAAAATCCAACAATGTATTTCCATTCCTACTTGAGGTTCAGAGATGCATATTTCACTGTGTCTGAATCAGATCTTTTGGAACAATATTTGACATTTAACTGTAAATCTTCATAGCTGATTATTCAACAGTACACATTCAAAGATACAAGCGACTCACTATTCAGCAGTATAGACTCCTCTCCTGGGCATTAACTCTGTAGCGATATCAACACACCATGCCTCCATTACTTTCATCTTTCAATTGGAATTTGGTTTTCTCACTTGGAACTCTGCCATTGCACTTGACCTTCCTCTGGAGATGAATGTAGGTGATGCCTCTCTGAGTCACTGCAACTCGCGTAGCTTGTTTACTTCAGAACTTGCTAGAACAATTGAAGTAGGACAGTGTACATGTACCTGTAATTGTTTACGCCTTCCAAATTATTTATTTCCAATGCATTTCAAAGTGTATGAACTTACTTCCTCAGAGTATCTGAGTAACTGAAAAGGTATTCCTTTTAACATATGAAGATATTATTAGACTTCCAATCAAAAACATTAATTGTGTGTATCCTTATTCCTTATTGCCAGGTGGTGTTAAAGGGCTAGTTCAAAATCTTAAAAGTTAAATACATTTATTCAATCCTAATATATGTATGGCAAGATTGCCACCCAACATCAACTTTAAGCAAAAACATAAACATTTCTTTATATTGTTCTAGAAGCCACAATGTTTCACAAAGGCAGGCACAACCCAGCAATCCAGCCTAATTTCAGTTTTTAATCTGAACTGTTGTTTGCAAGTATGTAACAACTCAGTCTATCACAGATGTATGTATTGAATTCGGATGGCAAGCATGCCAAAATATACATCCAGAGACAACAAGAAATATATATTAAGGTATGTATATTGTACATGTACAACCAGTACAGTAAAGACACAAAAGAAAAAGGCGCTCCTTATGCAATAGTCTGTGATGCAGAAAATCACCACACCATCACCGTAAGTATTGTACTCACTGATAATGTGTGCTAGATTTGTACATATGTAAACACTAAAAAGTTGAGTCTTGGAGAATATATCAGCTGCTCCCCTACAACAGCCTCTATACCATGTCAAATGAAATCTTCTGGCAGGTCTCCCCTATGCCCCACTCATGAGGCCCGGTACATAAAACAGAAAAAACAAACAAAAGGGGATGCCAATAGTGCCTTATCACTAGGGTATTATGAGCGATAATTAGATGTAACATATCTCACTCGCATTAAATAAATGCAGTGTAGTAGTCATATGCATACACATAGCTTTAAAGGCATACAGAGAATTTCTCACCGTCTCTTTATTGTGTCTCTCCTTTGGATAAGGTCACAACTCTTGATCCTCTGATAACTTAATTCACGGGTATAATCCCAAGAATAATAGGATCACTGTATAATACTAAGATCCTCAAGAGAGAACTCTGTTCTTAACCCCTTAAGGACCCATGACGGTCCTGCACCGTCATGGGTTGTTATACCCTGAACAACCCATGACAGTGCAGGACCGTCATGGCTTAAATGATAGCAGCGTGCCTCCGTGCACGCTGCTATCATTAATTCCAGGCTGAGACTGAGAGCTCCGAGACTGGGGCGCTTAGTCTCAGCCCTTCCTGCTTGTGCCAGTTCATGTGATCGCCGTAGCAGCGATCACATGTACCGGCATAGTGACAGACAGAGGCAGCATGCAAAGCATGCTGTCTGTGCCTGTCTCATCTCCCTTGCTATCAAAGTAAGGGAGACAGAAGTAGATGGGAGACACCTAGTGGTTAAAAAAAATACAGCAGCTGGGGGTATTAACCTTTTCACTGCTGGTGCAGGAGGCTGGCTAAATGCAGGTCAATTTTTGACCTGCAATTATACACTTTTATTTTTTATTTAAAAAAAAATATATATAATTAAACAATATTGCAAGTGTGATTGTTGTGGAGCCATGTAATACACTTATATACACCACCAAATGTCAGGGACAAAAAAGTGTCAAAATAGGGTGGGAAAAAGGGACATGGGGATTTTCACCCAGGGGGGACAGTGGCCACTTTAAACTGCACATTTTGTAGGTATGACTGACCGGTCATACTTTTCATGCATTTCCATAAAAATTTAACCTTTTGCGGCCAATTGATCCCAAGAGAAAAATCAAAAATGTTTTTTTTGTTACAATTTTTTACCTTTTTTTTAATTTTCATAAAGTAAATGGTGGGTTATCCATATAAATAGGGTATCAAAGGAAAGCCCTATTTGTGCTTCAAAAAACAGTATATAATTTATGGGGGTGGAATATGAGCCTAAGAGGGAAAACACTGTTGAACAAAGACATAGTCAAAAAGGTCAGAATTGCTCCGGTCCTTAAGGGAAAACGACCTCAGATTTTCCCGGTCCTTAAGGGATTAATCAAAATAATATAAATGAACTAAAATGAAATAAAATAATTGCAGCAAGCTAGAAATCAAATACAAAATTTATTACAACTACTGTTTTACAACTCGTTTTGAAGTGTTATGCTGCTTTTTCAAAGCTCGAGGTAACAAAGCAATCAGTAAAAACAAAACTAGCTTGCCAACAGACATTTAAAACGTCTCTAGGATATTATAGAGATTATATTGATATTTGTCCCATCTGCATTATGGGTTGTATTATGGCAGTTGTCGGACTATATTTCCCATGGCCCTCATTTGGTTGTTAGCCAAGCTGAGGAGTTTGGGAACGATGGTCCATTATCGATAGATCCATATAGTATTTAGGGATTTTGTAGTCTCTGTGGATTATATTAAAATATGTTTTGTGCAGTTGCATATATCTGTGTTAGGTAGTAGCAGTTTTGGAGTTCCACTCTATTTTGGAGAGAATAGCTCTTTCTTTATAGAGATTTAATATTCTTCTATTATAGACAGGTTTACGAATAGCTATATTGGTTCATTTGATATATGGAGTAGGATGTTATAACAATACATTCCCGGTTATCAGTAACAATTTTGTTTTATGCATATCCTGTTTCTATTAATGGGATATGGCATGATTTAATCAGAAAATAGATATACAGCGGGTTATATGGGGCTTTAAGGAGTTTCATGGGCAATAAGAACCCAAGTCATAATATATAATACATTTATAGACTATGCCTTGTAGGGCATTGCCAGTTAAATCATATTATAAAATACTTGGAAATAGGACTACATATCTTATCGTCCCAAGCTGGATAATATACAACCTGAGGTAGATGGGAGTGGTGGACCAATTAAAGAGACCCAAAGCTGATTGTATTTTCATTTTATTTTTATTTTAGTTTATTTTATATTCATTTTCATGTTTATTATAAACATATTATAAGCATTGTAATTCCCTTATGGCCCATAAAAGGATCCTGGTGCACGTTTGTCTCTATTAAGGAGAGTTTCTTCTTAAGTTTTGGTAATATAGAATGTTGTTAGGGTTAATTTTACCCAAGCAAGTTAACTTATATGTCTGGCATGCAAATTTGGTCCAATCACGGACAAATCGGAAGTGTTAAATGTCTGTTAGCAGGCTAGTTTTGTTTTTAATGATTTGCAGAAGCAGCATAACGCTGTGAAATGTATTGCATTCAAAGACTGGTAAAACAGTAGCTGCAATAAATTTTGTATTTGATTTCTAACTTGCTGCAATTATTTTATTTCATTTTTGTTCATTTTATTTCATTAAATTTTATGTTATATTATTTTGATTAAGAACATAGTTCTAACTGGAGGATCTTAGTTTTATACAGTGGTCCTTTTATTCTTGGGATTACACCCATGGATCAAGTTATCAGCGGATCAAGAGTTGTGACACACCGAACAGAGACGGTGAGAAATTCTCTGTATGCCTTTAAAGCTATGTGTATGCAAATGACTACTACATAGCATTTATTTATGCTCATAATACTCTAGTGATAAGGCACTATTGGCTCCCTCCTTTGTTTGTTTTTTCTATTTTACAAACCAATACAGTATACATGTTAAAAGCTCACACAAGAACCCTCACACACCCGCTCTAAACATACAGTACTTATATTGCAGACATATATCAAAAATAATTAAAATACAATGGATAAAAAAAGGGAAAAACTAAAACACAAATACATCATTCATACTCAGTATGTGTGGTTCTGGCTATACCAGTACAGTATGACAAGTCTGGAGGTCAGCATGTATTATTCTATTCACCAAGGCTGGTGTCACTATGTGTGGTTCTATGACCACTGTGACGTGTAGGTGGGGTTAATATGTCTGAGTTTATGGCTATCAGCACAGTGTGACTGGGATGGGTGTCTGTATGTGAGGTTCTGGATATAGCAGTGCTGTGGAACATGACTGGCTTTCAGTATGTGTGTTTCTGTCGCTACCAGGGCAGTGGGACAATGCTGGGAAAAAAGCAGAAACATTTTATATTTTTTTCAGAAGAGGACAAAAGGGGATTGCCCCTAGTTCAATAAAACTTTAATTGGTACCTCCACCAGGAAGCACCCCAATCATTGGTACTCACAAGTAGCTGTTTGTCACAGATATGATAAGCAGCAAACATGCAGGTGTGGTTTATTGACTGACCCGCCACAGTATTGGGATCTCTTCCATCAGCTTAGATTAGGCTGCTCCTCTTATCACGTCATCTCCAGACAGCTAAATCTCATGTATAAACAAAAGATGGAGGGCGTCACAGTAGTATAATAGTGTTAAATTAAACAGCAAATAGTAAATAATGAATATGGCACTGACGTGTATCAGTGATCAATGGAGGAATATTCCAAACACTGACTATACAGGCATTTGGAGAGGTTCTCCCATCTCTACTTGGGTCCCCTGCAGGCTGGGACAATTCTTGTACTAGGAATAACCAATCTTGATATATGTATAGCAGCACAAATATTTTAACCCCAATATTGTTAAAAATAATTAAAAAATATTGTTACTTGACTATTAAGGCAAAACAGTGACACACACACACATACACACATGCACCACACACACACAATACATACATGCAATACACATGCAAAACACAAACAGCCAATAAGCACACACATGAGCACAACACACACAATACATACAAACAACACACACAAACACATACATGCAATAAACATGCACAACAACCACATATAACACACACTCACATTAAACACATATCATCCACACACTCACAAACACAAAAATACACATACAAAACAGACATGTACAACACACATGTACTACACACAAAATATATGCAATACACACACAATACACACATGCACAATACACACTCACAACACACAATACACACACGCACAATACACACGCAATACACAAACAACACACATGCAAATTCAACAATCCAGTCATTAAGAACATTGTATCCCTTCTGGATTTACATGGATGTCAGGGGAAAATAGTCCTACATGTAAATCCACTTAATTTTTTAACCCTATTACTACCATGTATCACATTCTAAGTTTATTTAGTCATGCATACAACTGCAAGGGACTTTAGCTGTTTGTTTTTAGAGGGTGGGAGGGGTTATTTATTTTATTATTTTATTAACGACGGATATTTGTGTGTGTCTGTGTACTTTTATTCACTTTTCTGATATAAATGCAAACTTCAATAAATTATTAAAAATGACAATGGCACTTTTTTTTAAAAAAAAATTGTAATTAATTCAGAGTTGATTGGAAAAATTTCTTGCCACTGATTTTCATAATATTAAGATTAAAAATAACTGAAATAAGCTTCTACATATTGACATTATATTTGTGATCAAATTATAGTATTATTTTTGTTGCATAGTTTTGAAAACTAAACCATCTGTTAAAAAAGTATAAATAAAATAAGATAAAAATAAGAGAGTTTAACTTTAAGAGGAGAAATGTCACGTTATATAAAGAGATGAGTAAGAATGCGTAAACAATGGAAAGTTATCAATTTCCTACATTTCCTGTGTAAGTTCCTGCCCATAGGAAATACATAAAATTTTCACCTTTTCACCAGTGCCAGTACATTTTTCATTTTTTGCCTGCAATTTCTATGGATGCAATATTTCCCATCTCAGTATGACTGGTGAGGGCTGAAGTGGAGAACTCAACAACTGAACTTTCCTTTTGTCTTTTGCCCATAACACTAAGCATCTCCTTGTACACATGCATCTTTGAAAAATAACTGTAGCTTGGGTTATGCCAGTACCAGCATAAGTTCTTTAAAACCTCTTTAATCAATTGGAAAAATGTACTATTCCACAGGAGTACTTTCAAATTCTTTTTGTGCAGATTTGGACTCCTTTCTATGAATTCATTAAGTGTGGGATGACAGTACATAGTGTAAGAACTGTGTAATTTTATTCCTTTAACAACCGGACTTGTGGCAGTGGAGGTGGTGGTGTCAGCAGGTTTGGTCACACTGTAACTCTTTTCATCTCCTCCAACAATCTGTCATATGCCTCCATATTTTGCAGGAACTACAGTTGTTAGTGTAAATGAATGAAATCTTGACACACTGTCTGACACATTTACAGCACTACTATTATGTGCCCCAGAGCCCCATGTACTTTTAGGAGTGCTTCTACTGCTGCTAGTAATGGCACCTCTCATAATTTAATGATCTGGTTTTCAATAAGACCTCTGGTTGTACTTCGGGTGGGATCTCAATGAGGAAGTGCCAAGTTGTGAGCCTGCTTTCCCCCTGCTCAAATGCTTCTTACACACAAAACAAATTGCAACATGTTTAGCATTTGAATCAAGAGTGAAGTATCTCCATACTGTGAACTTCCAAGATGGAGGTGTTCCTGAGGGGCTACTACTATTACACCTGGGACTAGATAATGCTTCAGTTGTACTAGTAGGCATCAAAGATGTTGCATTTCAAACAGAAGCACATGAACTCATCATAGCTAGGGTTGTGGGTGTTTAATACTCAACAATAGTGTGTGTGTGTGTGGCTGGGTGATGGTTGGACTTGGAAGCAGTGATGATGTTGATGATGACTGACAGGAAGATTGTGTATTTTTGGCCATATTTGCTTGTCCAGAGTTAAACTTTCTAACTGATTTTTTCATACAGTTTATAAACAGGCACAGTGTTCCTTTTCAGTGGTGGAATATTGAGACTTTTCATTTCAGCTAATTTTATGTCTAGATCATCATCTCTCTCTTAGTTTCATCTTCATCTGTTTCTGATGATGAGGGTAATGCTGGACGGATAAATTCTAGATCAACATCATCATCAATAATTAAGTCTTCATTAATATCTCCCACTGCTTCTTTAAACTTTTTGAAGTGTCAAACAGTTTATTTTACTTTTCCCTTTATATTTTCAGATTGTTTACTACTACTTTCAAGAAAGGCGTTTTACTCTTACTGTCAGAAGCAGAAGTTGGTTGAACTGCTTCTTCCTCTAGGCTATCAACACTAGAATGCTAGTCATTTTCATCTTTAGTGTTTTACATGGTTTATTAAAACTGCTGGAGGTGAAGGAACTTTTTATGTCACTTTCACAAACAGTCACCTCAGGAGGAGAAGAATCATCATCATTAATTTGACACTCTGCAGTTACCAAGGTTGCAGTCAGTTTTTGGACTACCACTTTACTAACATGTCCTTGCACTTCCTCCTTTCACCCCTACCTGTAGTCCTTTTTCTGGACTTTGTAAGAGTATTGTGGATTTTAACAGTAAAGTACACAACAGAACTGTTTGTATGCGATAATGTATTGCCCTTGTCAAAATATTGTATCAAGCTTCAGTTTCTAGTAGCTGTCACGGTCAGCTTCAGTCACAGCTCACATCAGGGTATCTGTCTTTGTCACCCCACAAGTCAAAATAGTTTTAAAAATATTTTTATGAACTGTCCTTATCTATCTCTAGTTTATTAATTTTAGCTATTATACTTTGACTATTTTGGGATGGAAAATGTTATTTTGTAATTATTCTTACATTGACTTTGATTGTATTAGACTTCATATTGAGCTAAATCCCAAAGAGTAAAGTACCGTAAAATCTCAGGTATAATACAGACATTTTACCCCATTTCACCTTATGTGAAATGGGGGTGCGCATTATACACAAGTTAAAAAACCCAAACACCAAAAAAAAAACAAATAACCCACCTCAATATTCCTACTTGCCTGCCCCCCTGAAGTTTAGCACCCCCCATCTGGAGGCAGCAGACGGCATTCCTGCACTCACCGCCCACTTCCTCTGTGCTACAATACTGCAAAAACTTTAAATCCCACCTTGATAAGCAGGATCCCCACTCTGGAGTCCAGGCAGCCGTGAAATAGGGGCAGTGGACGGCATTCTTGCATTAGCCACCCACTTCTTCCACTCCCGGAACGCCTCTGCCTATCTGGGTTGCCTTGTCAGGACCTACCATAGATTCAATACACAGGAATGCCTCCCACTGCCTCCAGATGCGGGTGTGTGCTAAACTTCGGGGGGTCTGATTGCAGAAAGGAGGGCAGGCAAGTAGGGGGTGCGCATTATACATAGGAACTAACCTTTTTACCAAAAATCTTGGGTATCATTTGCATTTGGGTGCGTATTATACACAGGTGCATATTATACCTGAGATTTTACAGTAACCAATTTACAAATGTGTACAAGAAAGCATAATAATTTCATTTTTTTAAATAAAGCATAAAACTGGTCCTATTAATCAAGCACATATTAGTCTGCTATTGAGGAATAAATTATAGTGCAAGCATTATGATTGCTTTTTCAGGATATTTGTTCTTTACTACCCGAAGATATGTTATGACAATTAACAATAATAATAATTATAGTAAGACCATTAAGTTATAATGAAACCTAAGTGTTTGATAATCGAACAGGCACTAAATATAACAATGCATATATAATATGCATATAGCTCCATTTTATATTGTGCATTTTATACACTTGCTAGTCACTGAAGAAAATTATAACAGGGATTTGGGGAAACCCCATTTAAATGAATAAGATTAAACTTATAACACACTTCTGTGACAGTAGGTGCACCTTACATATTGATGAGTTTGTATACAGTGTATAAGTTTAACATTTAAGCACTGATAATATTTGCCTGTCCTAATGAATATGTAATCATTATACACAGAAACATTTAAATAGTTTTTTGCCACACAATAAACCATTGATACTTGAAAAGCTGGACATGAAGTGATATTTGCCACAGTAGCCTACACTTGTTATCATCTTCAGCTGTGTAATACCTGGATAAGGTTAATGGAAGTTGTAATCCAAAAACAATAATGTTTATAGACAGCACAGTATGCACAACTCCAGCAATATTTTACTAGGGGTGGCCAAAAACTCATGAGAAGCTGGAGCCGCTAGATCAGAAGTGGGGGAATCCAACAGCGCCAGTAGTAAAGGAAGCCCACTGCACTGTGTCAGCATGAATATCAGTCTCCCAATCTCTTCCCTAGGGATATGGGCACATATAAGAATGAAGAGGTCACTGGGCAGCTGTTCAAGCAGCACAGGTCAGCTTCTTTTGCCTGCTGCTGCTGTCAGTGTGGCTCATTCTGAGATGATGGTGATAGTCATTGTGACAGCAGGGGACTCTCACCAACCAATCCCACAGAGCAGCAAGAGACTTGTGGTGATGATAAGAATTATGGTGGTGGAGCCACTGGTGTGAAGGAGAGTATGAAGGCAGAAAGTGATAAGGAATAGGAGAAAGATGCAATTGGGGATGGGTATCATCATCACCACCACCACCATCAGCATTCTGGCCTTTGCTGCTGCTGTAATTCCAACTGCTGAGTTGTCAAAGACAGCAGGATGATGGTCAGGCTAATGCTCCACAGACAACCGTGGCCACCATGTGACTGGGTTAAGGGAGCAGTGACGTCGGACTAGGACAGGTTCCACTTAACCCCTGGTAAAATTACTGTGGCTTAGGAGTCCGGATGTGCCAGTGAGATGCAATACATGACATTACTTTAAAAACTCTGATATCTACAAAAGAATAATGCAGCATGTCAACTGCCTACATTTTGGCAAATTTGCTATTCCACAAGTGTACTTTGGGTTTATTGTTCTGATAATTTTGTTTCTTTCCCAATAAATCAATAAGTGTGTGTTGGCCATACATATCAGAAGAACTGTGTAAAATTATTGCTGGCACAACTACCAGGCTTTTATTAACCCAAAGCTCTTGGAACTTGGAAGCAGTGGTCCAGCTGCATCTAGTAGTGGCACCTCTGAAATGTTGATGGTGTGTCTCCCAATCATACCTGTGATTGTACTTCAGGTGGGATCACAAGGAGGATGTGCTTAGGTGTGATCATTCTTTACACCTGCTCACAATGTTTTCTAAATAGACAACAGATAGTAACAGGTTTAACTTTTGGATTGTGAGAGAAATATATCTATACCTGAGGGGCAACTGTTACTGGGACTACATGTTGCATTTGGACTAGTAGTTGTGAAAAGGTGGTGCACTTCCAGCAGCAGCAGAACTCATCATAGATAGGGCTGTAGATGCTGATGACCTGGGTTGCTGATTAGTACTCAGCAATAGAGTATCTGGCTCGGTGGTGGTTGGACTTGGAAGTGGTGACAATGCTGATGATGACTGACAGGTAGACTGTGTATTGTTTTGGCATATTTACTTGTCCAGAATCAAAATACCCAATTAATTTCTCAAACAGTTTATAAACAGTCACAATACTACTTTTCAATTGTAGAAGAGAGCTTTTTTCTCTCAAGAAATTTTCTGACCATGCCATCATCTCTCTTTCTCTCAACTTCATCTGTATCGGTATCAGAAGAAGAGGAGGATGCTGGAGGGATATATTCTAGACCAATATCATCATCATCATGAATAATTAGGTCATCCTGAGCATCTCCCATTGCTTATTCTCCACTACTTTCATATTCCTCTAAGCTTGAACTCTCAAACAATTTATTTTTACATTTCCCCTTAGAGTGATTTTCAGAACTTTCACTACTACTTCTAGGACAGGTACTGTATACTTGTTTGTCTCACGGTAAGATGCATAAGTTGGTTCAACTGCTACACCCTCTTCCATAATGCCATCAATTCTAGAATACAGCTAATTATATTTTCCAGTGGTTTTAAATGGTTTCTTAATGCTGCTGGTGAAAAAAAATGTTATATCACTTTCACAAGCAGTTTACTCAAGATGAGAAAAATCATCATTGCCCACAATTCAGCAACCATGATTGAAGTAGAACATTTGCTGGATATTATTATTTATGTTTTGCGTAAAGGTATTGTCTCTCATTTTCTAGTATGTCCTATACTCACTTTATCTACCTCAGAAGGTTAGAAGACTGAGTTGACCTTGCAACCATTTTCATCTTGCAACCTGCAACCATTAGGTTTGAACAGATTCTACAGCTGGTGCATTAACCAAATGGGCTATCCCTCCAGCAAAGTATAACTGATTGCCTGTGATGTTTTCTTGCCCTTTCCAAAATACTGTATCATATATATTAAGTCTATGTCTCTTCTAGTATCTGTCAAACTTAATCATGGCTCATGTCAGGGTCCCCGTCACCTATCAAATTACTTAAAGGGATAGTAATGTTTCAAAGTAAAAGCAGCTCAAATTAATCTTCATAGTATTTAGTCCATGGAGAGTGTTATTTCAATACTGTTAGAGCTGTATTTTAAGAGTAATTGAATGATAAAGTATCCCCCTCATGCCCCTTTTATTGATCTAACACTGCTCACCTCAGAACAGAAAGATGGTGTACAGATGGCTTGGAGAGAGGGACAATCTTCAATTAGCATAAAGGAAAAACTTGTCAAGGGGGCAGGGTTTTCATTGTTCTCACAGTAAGAATATTGTCCCTTGCTGTGAGCTGTCTGGTCTTAAGACCAGATTTCACATCTGAGGAGAGGTGGCTTATACTAGTTAAAAGGGGCAGGAGGGGAATACTTTATCATTCAATTACTTTTGAACAACTGTTCTGACTATTGAAATAACACTCTCCATGACCCAAATACTATGAAGATTAGTTGGAGCTGCTTTTATTTTGAAACATTACTATCCCTTTAACCAGCTAAAGAAGGAACTTGGATCACCTGTCTGTTCCTTTTCGGTTAAATAGAATTTGGGGGTAAATCTCCTTTACCCCCTTAGCATTTCCCAGACTTCACTAAAACAGGGGCTTGGCCAGATAAGGATTAGAAGAAATTTGAATCACCTGCCTCACTCCTCAGTCAAACAAGATTTTGAGTAAAACCTTTGTCCCTTTATGTCCCCCAGACTCCCCTAACACAGTTCCTCAGACTCATTTAACACAGAAAAAAATAACCTGTCTAAGAGACTCACTAAATTAAACTCCAACTCCAGTTTATTTCCCTATTTTCTCTATGCTGTTTTTTCTCTCTGCAACAAACACAGAATGATATGCTGCAGGAACCTGCCACCCCTATTAACAATGATGTCCAGACTGATGCCCAAAAATAATTATAACTGCTTTCATAATATGTAGTTTGACATATTTTGTGTTTTGAAAATGTTTAGTTGTTGCATGCAGCACACCATTGAGGCAATGTTAGATGATGTGGCCCTCAACTATATTTGATTTTGACATGCGTGGCCAAAGTGAATTAGTCTCTAATTCAGTGGTTCTCAACCTTTTTTCATTGAAGGCACCCCTACACACTGTCCGGAATTCCCGGGGCACCCTTAACTTCTCAAAAGTTGTATAAGAGTGTGTAATGAAGAATATATGTATAATAGTAGTTACTTTTACCTCCCAAATTCAGAATAACATAATGGAGTATAGCAAAAATTAGTTATACACTGGGGATAAATATAACAAAAAACTCCTATTGATTTAAATTGGGCTTTTTAACACTTGAATGCTAAACAGGTCTCCAAAGCATTGCAAAGAAATGCTTTGGAGACATCTTAGCATTCATGGGGTTAAAAGCCCAGTTTAAATCAACTGCAATTTTTGGAATTTGTATTTGCCCCCAATGGTGCAGCTGGTTTGCCCTAGATTAGAATTTCTCCAGTTTTTCTTGTATCAGAGTGAGTGAGAGCTGGAGCAGTAATACAGTTCATTGTTACTTTTTTATTGATTTTTTTAATACTACATTTCATAAGTCCATGTGTTTCATGATTAAGGGCACTATATGAGACAGACTGTGCCCCACTGATGTCCATGAGTGGTGCATTGGTAACCCACTGACTCCAAGTGTAACTGATACCCAGGGCCGGATTTACATCTCAAGCACCCCTAGGCACAACACCATCCGGTGCCCCCAACCATGCCTTTGCCCCACCCCTAAACACACCCCTCACCTAGCCCCACCCTATTTTGTGGCAAAACCCATTTTTAGACATTCTTCACAGTAATGTAGTAATTTCCACAGGCAGATTAAAATGTTACAAATAGGGATGGGGTATATATACAGATAGCAGAAGTGACCTTTACTAGCTATGTAGCCTGCCCTTTCCTCCATGTTTAAGACCCAAGTAATGGGAAGTACAGGTACCAACCATCAACCCAATATTGAAAAATCAAGCAGTGAGCAATACACTATGCAGTGCAGATCACTTACAGCTACTGTATAACTGAGTGCTATAAGCTTTCTGGAATGTCTTTTAGCTAAAGCTACTACAGGAATTCTAAATTAAGCATTATCATGTGGCACACACATAAGGAGAGATGCACTAAGCTGTGATAAAGTGGTGATAAAGTGGGTAATATCACTCCTCCAGTTCCGATGTTAATCATGCAGCCAATGCACTAGTGAATAGGCACTATAGAATAACATAGGAACTGGAGAAGCGTTATCACTCGAGAAGTCATCACATCTTAGTGCATAACCTCCATAGTGTCAGTTTTATTAGTATGTATGTTAGCTAATTCTGTCTGTGTGTTTTCTGTCTGTGTGTCTGTGACTGCCTGTGACTGTGCCTGCCTTTGTGTCTGTGACTGCCTGTCTGTGTGAAGACAGCTATGTGTATATCTGTTAATGTGATGATTATGAGTGTCAGCATGAATCGTGTGGGTGTCTATTAGTGTGAGTGTGTGTGTGTGTGTATTTTTTCAGACAACATTCAAGGGGTTAAGAGACCAGTTTCAAGTCAATGGAAATTTTATTTTGTCCCCTTTCGTGCATTTGGTTTTCCACAAAATTGCTCCTCTTTTCTGCAAACTGTAAATGGCATGACAGCTTGTGCTACCACTGTGTACAGAGCAGCTATACAATGGCTACAGATTCTGGGGCACTTTACATTTTAAGCTCTGTGCCTCAATTCACTCACAATTTCTGCATATACTTTGTCCACACTGCCCACCTCCACTGTCCACACTGTCCACACTGCCCATCTCCACACTGCACAAATTGTCCATTGTCCACACTGCCCACCTCCACTGTCCACATTGTCCACACTGCCTACCTCCACACTGCACAAATTGTCCATTGTCCACATTGTCCTCACTGCCCAAATGGTGCATCGTCCACACTGCCCACCTCCACATTGTCCACCCATCACACATTGTCCATCGTCCGCACTGCGCACCTCCACACTGTCCACCCTCCACACATTGTCCATCATCCACACTGCCATCGTCCACACTGTCCACCTCCACACTGTCCACCCTCCACACATTGTCCATTGTCCACACTGCCCACCTCCACTGTCCATTGGCCACACTGCCCATTGACCACACTGCCCATTGTCCAACTCCACACAGCCTACCTCCACACTGCCCAGTGCCCACTTAATTCATTGTCTACACTGCCCATATTGTCCATCCATTACCCACACTGTCCATCCATTGCTCACTTGACCTTGTCCATCCATTGCCCAACTTCTCACCCCTCCACTGCCCCCTTTGTCAGCTGTCACTCACACTTCAGATTCCCCCTTTGTGCTTTGTTGCCCTACCTTCACTTGCAAGGCAGCCGAGCAGTGGCACTAGCCAGAGCAGAGGCAATATAAGCGAGCCGCGCGATGAGCAGATTTTTTTTTATTGATGCCCCACAGGTTCTTCATCAAGCTCCCTGCCCTCAGTGCCTGCAGGCTGTGATATTACTGTGCATGGTACGCTGAACTGAAGGTTGCGTACGCATGCAAAGTCATCAGCAAGCTTCCCTTCATTGAGTCTCAGTAGACTCAATGAAGAGAAGTTTAACACTTTGAGTGCCAGTAGTGTTTACCTCTCTGGCGCTAAAAGGATCAATAGCACAGGCACCAGCCGGGCAGCGGTGAGCAGACCCCCTCTCCCTCGGCAACGCCACTGGTCATAATATTACCCGGAGCTCCCCACTCTCCAGCCTCCCTTGACCCGCTGAATCCAATCAAATGTGTTGCGAGAGTGTCATGTTGCTCCGCAACACATTTGATTGGATCCGGCAGGTCAAGGTAGGCCAGGGAGTGGGGAGCTCCAGATAATATTATAACTGAGTGAGTCAAGGGGGGCGGTCCAAGCAAGGAGGTGCAGGCAACAACGAATTGTATTGGGAAGTTGAAGTGGGTCTGACTGGGCCATTGCCAGGCGCCCCTGAAAATCGGGCGCCCTAGGCAAGTGCCTTGTCTGCCTATTTATAAATCCGGCCCTGCTGATACCCCAGAAGTGTACACAGGGGCATCAGATGAGCCACTCTGGTGTCCAAATGTACCCCTCCAGAAAATGGTTAGGTGGGAGAGTAAATTTGTGCACTGGATGGGCTCATCTGATGCCTCAATGTACACCTCTGGGACATTATAGGGGCACTGGGCTACTAATGTGCTTTTTAAGGGCAACAGTGGGGCACAGTTAATATTGTTATTTGGCCATTTGAGTGAGGGGGCAGAAGGGGCAACTAAATGCCATTATATATAGCACATTAGTAGTCCAGTGCCCCTATAATGCACCAGAGGTGTATACTGAGGCATCAGATGAGCCCATCCAGTGCCATCTGATGCCCCTGTGTACACTTCTGGGACATTAGTGGCACATCAGCATCAGTGGTTTACTGCTACTCAAAGAAATTAGAGGGGGCATAGACTGTCCCATATTGTGCACTTATGGGAGTAAATTTGGTCATATCTGATGCCCCAATGTACATCAATGGGGCACAGTTGTATTGTACATATGCCAGTGAGGGGAACACAATGAGGGGGACACAAGGGTCACCTACAATATATGGTGAATTTTAAGAAATAAATGTATTCACCCTATCAGTAAGCCTTGACACTGGTTGGGTGTTTCAGTGCAATTCCATCTTCTATTATCTCTTGATAATGCAGCTGAGCTTAAACTCGTACACACACACACACACACCACTTGCTCACACTGTCCCTCGATGGTGTGTGTGTGTGTGTCTATGACAGGCCAGGACTTGCCACCAGTAAAAAGAGAGGCGGGATTGTGATAGCCTATCACAGTTGTCCCGCCTCCAACAGGCCAATCAGGGCGCTTCTCCAGCATACGCACGGCCCTGGGCTTTGTGTTCCCTGAGTGTCTTGATGGACGCACCGGCCGTGAATAAAAAAGCATCGGCGGTGCGCCATCATAACTAAAAGTTATACTGCAGCGCTTAGCTCTTCACTAGATGAGCACAGCTGCAAAATTACGCGGCACCCCGGTTGAGAAACACTGTATTAGAGTCTTAATTGTATAACATATACTATTATATTTATATGTTGCAAAAAAACCTTTGGATTGTTTATCAAATGGGTGCTAAACTGCTAAAGTTTTGAGATATAGATATATAGAGATTATTTTATTATCTGTGAGATTTAATAAGTATTATTAAGCTTGCTTTGTTCAATTCATAAATCAAATATCATAGAAAATAATTGTGATCTGTGAAAATTCTAACTACAGTATAAACCTGAATTGGTATTCTTTCTACATCAAATGAGAATGTCAGCAGCAGAAAAATGTGACATTCAGAGACATATGCAAAAGATAATGAAATAACATCTGTAGAGTTGCAATTAAATCTATTCATGGATTTCAGATTGTTATTACCATAAGATTTGTGTTCATCTCTATATTTGTAATACAATTTCCACCATACAAAAACAAAAATAAAGTAGCCAATGGTAGATTTGTAAGCACAGTAAGCCATCCAATAACTGCTGTCAGCCACTACGGGGAGATAAAGAAATGACAATGGAACAGTTCTACCCATGAGCGATTGATTTCTGTGTGGTGAGGACCAATGCACTATAAACAGATACATTTACCTGCGGAAATTCTGTTGCTACTTTTCTTGGCATACAACACACAACAAAGGTAATAAAAACTCAGTTGAACAAACCCAAGCAGGGAACCAACAGCTCTCACAACACTTAGTGCATAGACAGCAATAGCAAAATTAACCCCTGGAATGCCAAGGAAGTACCCTGCAAATGTGCATTCCCTACAAACAAGTCCTAACAACCAACATCAACCCATCAGCCACCTGAGTGACAAGGGGTTTACAAATCAACCTCAAACAATCTGAGCCCTGACACACAGGCACAACCGGGGTTAACATATACCAACAGATATGTACACACAACAGAATATGCACATCTGTCTATTGCTAAGCAACCTAAGCCTATCTATGCAACATCACTAGCCAATGGAGATCCACCAGTCAACATCACACATGTACCTGACAGGTGTACAGCAATTACAACAAACATATTCAAACAGGAAAAGCCACATCACATACACTACAACACACACCTTCCCATTGGTTCCTCAGTACCTGATGACGTGCCAGGAAAACACCCCACCACTGTCTTAAAAAGACATCTCTAGATCCTTGAACATAGTCTGTTTACAGTGAGACCACTCACAGATTACAAGCATGATGTTTCATTGTAATACCTGCGAAGACATCAGAGAAGGAGGTCTGAGAGGGCTACGGAGCCCTAGAAACCCCCAAGCACACCTGCACATCTTCCACCTGTTGGAACCGCTGGTGCTCTGGCTGGTGAGTCACACAGAAGCCCATCACCACCTGGATGGCCAGGACAGGCAACAGCAACTCAACTGCTGCAACCAGATCTCCCACAGCTGCCACATGGACCTGTGGTGTAGCATACAGCCACAAAGATCCAGGATATTCCACACAAGGGTCACGCTCTTCAGAATGACGGATGCTAAAGTGAGAGACCGCTACAGGTTGACATCGCACAGCATCACTGACCTATATGAGGTGATCAAAGATCACATAGGCCCCAGATACAGAACCAACCATGCCCTAGCTGAAATGCAGAAGCTGCTGTGTGCCATCCATTTCATGGCAAGTGGAGCCTTCCAGTCCACAGATGGATATGCATCTGGGATTTCTCAGGCCACATGTTCCATTGTGTTGGCTACGGTGTTGGAAGGCCTGAAGAGGATGGCCAGGAGGTACATCCATTTCCCCTCAACCCACATGAGTGGGCACATGTCAAGCAGGAGTTCCATGCGAAGTGAGGCATACACAGAGTCACGGAGGTCATAGACTGTACGTATGTGCACATTTAACTTTAAGAAATCTAGTTTTAACATATTAGAGTCTTAATTGTATAACATATACTATTATATTTATATGTTGCAAAAAAACCTTTGGATTGTTTATCAAATGGGTGCTAAACTGCTAAAGTTTTGAGATATAGATATATAGAGATTATTTTATTCTCTGTGAGATTTAATAAGTGTTATTAAGCTTGCTTTGTTCAATTCATAAATCAAATATCATAGAAAATAATTGTGATCTGTGAAAATTCTAACTACAGTATAAACCTGAATTGGTATTCTTTCTACATCAAATGAGAATGTCAGCAGCAGAAAAATTTGACATTCAGAGACATATGCAAAAGATAATGAAATAACATATGTAGAGTTGCAATTAAATCTATTCATGGATTTCAAATTGTTATTACCATAAAATTTGTGTTCATCTCTATATTTGTAATACATTGTGGAGGACATTTGGGGCTTGATTCAATTTCCACTGTACAAAAACAAAAATAAATTAGCCAATGGTAGATTGTAAGCACAGTAAGCCATCCAATAACTGCTGTCAACCGCTACGGGGAGATAAAGAAATGACAATGGCCAGTAAAATTTTGCCCATTCAGAACAATGGAACAGTTCTACCCATGAGCGATTGATTTCTGTGTGGTGAGGACCAATGCACTATAAACAGATACATTTA
This sequence comes from Rhinophrynus dorsalis, assembly GCA_037306005.1. NCBI lineage: Eukaryota > Metazoa > Chordata > Amphibia > Anura > Rhinophrynidae > Rhinophrynus > Rhinophrynus dorsalis. The sequence goes on along the minus strand of CM074718.1, from coordinate 234,418,418 downwards.
CCTCTGGAAATTCTATTGCTACTTTTCTTGTCATACAACACACAACAAAGGTAATAAAAGCTCAGTCAAAACCCAAGCACAGAACCAACAGTGCTCACAACACTTAGCGCATAGACAGCAATAGGAAAATTAACCCCCAGAATTCCAAGGAAGTACCCTGCAAATGTGCATTCCCTACAAACAAGTCCTGACAACCAACATCAACCCATCAGCCCCCTGATTGACAAGGGGTTTACAAATCAAGCTCAAACAGCCTGGAGTTTGGAATGCAAGAGTTTTACCTAAAGCATATGTGTGTGATGCATTGAGTGACCCACTGGCATCCCAAGAATCTCCAAAGACCCTTCCACCACCCAAAATCATACTCCTGATGAACATAAACACCCTACGGTATGCACAGTGTCTGCCTTGAAGGATATGTTTGTGTTCCAGACACTGTGTTTTGTGAACTGTGTGTTAGAAGAGTGTGATCCTTGTGCCACATGCCTAACATGACCTCTTATATTTGAATGATACTGTTCCTGTGTGCTAACAGTGATCCTGTGTGTGACCAGACTTAGATTGTGATGTGTTTCCCATCAACTGTTGTTAACGTTCAGCTCACATCATGGTTAACCTTGGCTGTCTTGGGGTTGTTGTGGGGGTCACATTGGGGGGGGGGTGTTTGCAGTTGACACCTCAGTTGAGTTTTGTGTTCTTTCCATCTGCAACCTCTGAAGGTGATTCTGCTCTCGAATTTCTATTAGTATCTGACCAAACATGTCAATGAGTCCAGTCCCAGTATGGATTAACTCCTTGGTGAAGATGGTTTTCTGGGATTCTATAGTGCTGAGAGTGTCTGTGGTTCTCTCCATATGGTGCTGAGACCTCATGTAGTAGTGTCTGGCCTCCCTAAGCAGCCTCTGGATGGTGATGTATTCCTCATGCATTCTGATTGTTTCTGTAGCTGTGGCAGAGGATGAGGAAGTAGATGCTGCACTTTGCGGTGCTGAGAATGCCTCTCCTTCCTGGTCTGGCTCTGTGTCTTCACCCTGCTCTGTATTTGCCTCTGTTGCTTGAGCTGCTGGTGAGATGAATGGAGAGTCAAGCATTAGGTAGCCAGAATGTGAGGGTGATGGTTGTTCTCCCACCACACCTATTGTCTCCTCACTGACCACTGATGCTTGTTCCCCTCATTTACTCTATACTGGTGTTGGCCACTCCATGCTTGTGTTGTCCATCCACTGTTGGCCTGTTGTGGGTGGCAGCCCATCCTCTAATGGTGGTGGTGGTTGTGACATCCAACTGCATCTTTATGGGTTCTGTCACTGAAGATGATGGTCTGGTGCTCCTCCACACTCTCCTCCTGATGTGCTGCTGGTGTGAATGCTGTGTGGGGAAATGAGAGTGTGATTAGTAACCTGAGCTATGACAAGAGGGATGCAAAATTATGACATTGACATGTTAACCCTTGAGTGACAGAATGGTATCTAATACATACCATGCTGGCACTCATTGATTGATCAGCTTGACAAGACATTGATGGAAGCGACCTACAGTGGTTGAGCTTTGGTTATCATACGTATCCTGAGGAGTGGGGTTGGCAAGGAGGTATGCATGACATGTTGGTTGTGTGTTTGTTCTGGTTCTCCTAGTTGTGTTGTTGTGTTCCCCAATTAATGTTTCATTGTTGGGTTGCTTTGCTTGTGTGCGTTACTGTCATTGTTTCGATTTAGTTGTCATGGATGTGTCAACAGTGCATATGTGTGTTTTGAGGCCCTTGGGTTATTGCGCACATGGCCTATGTTTTGAACATGTAATCGGTTTCTGTTTGTTCAGCTTTCATGTATGATGACCCCTGAGGATCTATGCAATTTAATATAACCCTGGTGTTGTGTGTTCATACTCTTTTAACCCTTTGAGTGCCAGAGGGGTGCCCAAAACATTGTGGAGCAACAAGAGTTGTTTGCATGACAACATGATGGCTATCATTGTTTGTGTGCGGTAAGTATGACTGGTCAACACAGCACCGAGGGGGTTGAACCTGTACCTGGAAATGTTTTGGCTGCTTACCACATAACATTTCTGCTTTGATCTACAGCATTACCTCTTCTTTTGGACCCTATCAGTGCTGTGTTGTTGAACTTGAGAAGAACAATGCTGACTATGTGTTCAGCTGGCACTGTGTTGTGGCATACTAGCCAAGAGACTTTGTGTGGTTGACAGTTATGGACTTAACGGGGGTCTGGAGAGTGCCGCCATTGACTGTGTCACAGCTGTCTGGGACCCCCTGTACAGCAGTCGTGGAGAGGTTCTACTGTAGCATCTCCTCCCTGGGACAGTGGGACTGCTTCCAGTGCCTATCGCATGCATGGCCAGGCCTCTCATCTAATTTTTTAGCTTTCGTTTTGCAGTCTGTCCATCACTTCTTTATGCATCAGTGGTCCGCTTACACCTGGATACCTCATTGACTGCAATGAAGATACCAATCCCACTGGCCTTTTCTGTGGAAAACAAGATATGCTCCTTTTCTAGGGTGCTATGCAGCAGGACCATGTTCTTCTCGTGGGATTACATTGGGTTCTGCAATCTGTTTGTCTCGAAACCAGTCTGGGACATGTCTGAACTGTGTGGGTCAGTTTGGAGTTCAGGATCTGCCTGTGCTGTCCCTGGATGTGTGTGTGTTCATGCTGCACATTCCCTCTGGTTCCCACTGGAGTGTCGGACCTTATCCGCTGTGTACTTGTGCATTGTTGGGTACACATTCCCCCACCTGCTCTCCCTCTCCCCCCACCTTCTCTGAATGGGGATCCCCTTCTGTCTTTCCTTCTCTTCTGTGGTTCTCCCCATCCCCCAGCCTCCACTTGTCTTCCTGCCATCTTCCCATCAGTCTCCTCACTCCCAGATGTACAATAACTCTCTTGCACTCCTTTGCACTTACTGAATCACACTGTATAGATAAAAAATAAAGATGTGTTGTATGTCCAAAAAGAAAATGTGTATGTTTGTTTGTGCGTATGTGTGTGTACAATATGTACCAAAGTGTATTATCTATATATTTTAACGCAATGCTCTCTGCTCCCCACTCCCTCTACCTCTCTCCAGTGTCTGCTCTCTCTCTCTCTCTTGCTAAGTCTCTCCTACACTCCTGGGCCCTTTGCTGTAGCTCTGAGAACCTCCAAACACAGGTGAGGTGTGTCAGTTATTTTGGGGTACTTACAGTTTTTTTTGTATGTACTTGCTACTTTGGTGTGTTGTGATTGGTTGTAATTTTGAACTTGTCTTGACAACATTTAGCATCACTAGATAACGTTGACCGTTAGCTTGGTTCCTATGAAGCTGACGTATCGTGCATTATTTAGCTACTGAAATGTACTCACGGTGAGGTAAAAAAAAAGTGCGATGCATGATTTGAAGTTATGTGTATTTGTTTGGCCTACATGTGTTGACCATTCTGGTAGATGGCTTATTGCATAGCTGAGCTACACAGACATGACTAATGTTTGGTAATTGTTTTTGTCTTACCATCAGTTTTACCATGTTTTGTTGAACCAAGCCCTTGATATACTCCATATCAGTGAGGTACAGATGGCAGTATAGACAATGGCCTTAAAGCCCGGTTCAAGGGTTGGATGTCCAGCTGTTAGACTGGTTGGGAATAATGGGAGTTGTAGTGGCCAACAGCTGGAGGTCTACAAATTGACTACTCTTGTCTTAAAGTGTTCTTTGTCAACTTTGCCAATTTACACTTGCAAATGATGTCATTCCATATGTATCACAGTATAATATTTAATGTATACACTATTGCAGATCTGGAACACAAATCCCTCTTATTTAAACATGTATTACTTTTTAAAGCTTAAACATGCCCCAATATTTTATGTCCTGTGATGTAGATTTGATCACTTGTAGTAGTGATGAGCGAGCATGCTCGGCCGAAGCTCGGTTCGGCTCGAGCATCGCTCTGCTCGGCACATGGCGGTACTCGTACGAGTACCGCATGTGCTCGCCCGCCATGTTCGGGTCTCCTCCCTGCACGTTTCGCGGCTGCTGCGCAGCCAATAAACGTGCAGGGAGGCTCTGACATCAGTGTAATGCCAGCAGCCATGTTGGCTGCTGGCATTACACTGATTGGCTGGCCAGAACCCGTGATCGGGTGCTGTATAGCACCTGACCAGCGAGTTCGGCTCAGTCTTAGCCAGGGAGAGATCAGGATAGGAAGGGAAAGTCAGTGTAGGGAGAAGAAAAGCGAATTTGTAAAAAAAAAGACCCAAAAGTCCTTTTTAGGACTACTGTGTGTGGGGGCAGCAGTTTATTTTGTTTGGGGGGGCAGAGATATAAAAAAAAAAACTTCACATATTCTGTTCACTGTGCCTAGCCGCAGATTAGCAGCACATTCTGTTTAGTGTGCAAAGTTGCAGATTAGAGCACATTCTGTTCAGTGTGCAAAGTTGCAGATTAGCAGCACATTCTTTTTAGTGTGCAAAGTTGCAGATTAGAGCACATTCTGTTCAGTGTGCAAAGTTGCAGAGTAGCAGCACATTCTTTTTAGTGTGCAAAGTTTCAGATTAGCAGCACATTCTGTTTAGTGTGCAAAGTTTCAGATTAGCAGAACATTCTGTTTAGTGTGCAAAGTGTAAAATATCAAAGTCACATATTCCATTCACTGTGCGTAGCCGCAGTTAAGAAGCACATTCTGTTTAGTGTGCAAAGTTGCATATTAGGAGAACATTCTGTTAATTGTGCAAACTGTAAAATATCAAAGTCACATATTCCATTCACTGTGCCGAGCCGCAGTTAAGAAGCACATTCTGTTTAGTGTGCAAAGTTGCATATTAGGAGAACATTCTGTTAACTGTGCAAACTGTAAAATATCAAAGTCACATATTCCATTCACAGTGCGTAGCCGCAGTTAAGAAGCACATTCTGTTTAGTGTGCAAAGTTGCATATTAGGAGAACATTCTGTTAACTGTGCAAAGTGTAAAATATCAAAGTCACATATTCCATTCACTGTGCGTAGCCGCAGTTAAGAAGCACATTCTGTTTAGTGTGCAAAGTTGCATATTAGGAGAACATTCTGTTAACTGTGCAAAGTGTAAAATATCAAAGTCACATATTCCATTCACTGTGCGTAGCCGCAGTTAAGAAGCACATTCTGTTTAGTGTGCAAAGTTGCACATTAGGAGAACATTCTGTTAACTGTGCAAACTGTAAAATATCAAAGTCACATATTCCATTCACTGTGCGTAGCCGCAGATAAGAAGCACATTCTGTTTAGTGTGCAAAGTTGCATATTAGGAGAACATTCTGTTAACTGTGCAAACTGTAAAATATCAAAGTCACATATTCCATTCACTGTGCGTAGCCGCAGATAAGAAGCACATTCTGTTTAGTGTGCAAAGTTGCATATTAGGAGAACATTCTGTTTACTGTGCAAAGTTGCAGATTTGCAGCACATATTCCGTGTAATATGAAGAAGGCAGGTAAAAAGGGACGGGGAAGTGGACGTGATCCTGATAGTTCAGGGTGCGGGTCAGGACGCGTAGAAACTGTGCCTGGTGCCAGAGCACAAGACAGAAAGACATCCACCATACTTAGCTTCATGTCTCAGTTTACAGGGCGTCGCAGGACATCACTCTCGAGGTCCGACCACTGCGAACAGGTGGTCGGTTGGATGTCAGCTGATACTGCTTCCAGTCGGTTAAGCACCACCCTGTCTTCCACCAAGTCCACTCTCAGTAGCCAAGAGTCTGGTCAACATAATCCTCACCCTGATCATCCTTCCTCCCACCATAGAGGATCTGGTCAAAGAAGTGATCCCACACTGGGATATAGTGAGGAGCTCGTCTCATCACCAATCCTTAATTTGAACCTCTCTCCAAGCACGCTTGCAGAGGAACATGACATCTTGTGCCCTGATTCACAACCTCTAGAGGGTACCCAATCACAAGAAGATGACAGAGGTGAACGGCATTTAAGGTCAAAGGAAGTGGATGATGATGATGATGAGACACAGTTGCCATTAAATCAACCACTATTACTGTCTCAAGACCTTGATGAGGAGGATGATATACAGTTGTCAATGACTGAGTATGTGGTGGGATCAAGACATGAGGAGGATGATCAGAGTGAGGAAGTGGAGGAGGACTTGGTGGACGATGAGGTGACTGACCCCACCTGGGAAGGTGTAGAGCCGAGCGATGTCAGCAGTCCTGAGGGTGAGACATCTGCAGCACCGCAACAGGCTGGAAGAGGCAGTGGTGTGGCTAAAGAAAGAAGGCGGACCGCACCAAACCGGCCCGCAAATGTTCCACGGAGCACCCCCTTGCGTAAATCTCCCTTGCCAAGGGGTAGGTGTTCCGCGGTATGGCGTTTTTTTTAAGGAAAGTGCGGACGACAAAAGAATTGTAGTTTGCAACCTGTGCCACACCAGAATGAGCCGAGGCATGAACACTAGAAACCTCACCACCACCAGCATGATCCGACACATGGCATCCAAGCACCGTAATAAGTGGGAGGAACGCCCGGATCGCCAATCTGTGTCTGCAGGCCACACCACTGCCTCCTCTTCCCCTGTTTTCGGTGCCGGCCAATCGCCTGTCGAAGGCGCAGGCCCGCATACCTCCCGCCCTGCACCTGTACCATCTGAAGCACCATCAGCGACCACATCCACTTCCCTGTCCCAGCACAGCGTCCAAATGTCATTACCCCAGGCATTTGAGCGCAAGCGAAAATACCCAGCCACCCACCCACAGGCCATAGCACTAACCTCACACCTTTCCAAATTACTGGCCATCGAAATGCTGCCATTTAGGCTTGTGGAGACTGAGTCCTTCCGCAGCCTGATGGAAGCAGCTGTCCCTCGGTACGCAGTCCCCAGCTGCCACTACTTTTACCGGTGTGCCGTCCCCGCCTTACACCACCATGTGTCCCGTAACATCACCCGTGCCCTGACCAACGCAGTTACTGGGAAGGTCCACTTAACGACTGACACATGGACAAGTGCTTGTGGCCAGGGACGCTACATTTCCCTGACGGCACACTGGGTGAATGTCGTGAAGGCTGGGAGCGACTCGGACCCTGGGATGGCACAGGTGCTACCCACGCCGAGGATTGCGGGCCCTACCTCCATCAGGGTTTCCGCCAGCACCTACGTTATTGGCTCCTCCTCCTCCGTTTCCACCTCCGAATTCTCTGCGCGCAGCGCCACTCACCCATCAGCCGGTAGCTGGAAGCAGTGTAGCACTGCAGTGGGGAAGCGTCAACAGGCCGTGCTGAAGCTGATCTGCCTTGGGGACAAACAGCACACGGCCTCAGAGCTGTTGCAGGGGATTAGTCACCAGACCGAGCAGTGGCTCTCGCCACTCAACCTGCAACCAGGCATGGTTGTGTGTGATAATGGGCGTAACTTGGTGGTGGCTTTGGAGCTCGGCAAGCTCACACACGTACCATGCCTAGCGCATGTATTTAATTTAGTGGTTCAGCGATTTCTAAAAACCTACCCCAATTTGCATGATCTCTTGACCAAGGTGCGCCGCGTGTGTGCACATTTCCGTAAGTCATCTACAGCTTCAGCCGGCCTGTTGAAGCTGCAGCAGCGCTTACAATTGCCAGCTCACCGGCTGCTGTGTGACGTGAGCACGCACTGGAACTCCACCTTCCACATGTTGGCCCGGCTTTGTGAGCAGCAGAGGGCAGTAGTGGAGTACCAGCTGTTACACGGTCGTCGCCTCTCCGTTCAACTTCCTGTAATCAGAAGTGAGGAGTGGGAATGGATGTCAGACCTCTGCGAGGTTTTACGCAATTTTGAGGAATCAACACAGATGGTGAGCGGCGATAACGCTATTATCAGTGTAACCATCCCACTTCTGTGTTTACTGAAACGCTCGCTGCTCACAATTAAAACCGACGCTTTGCATGTGGAAGAGGTGGAAATGCGGGAGGAAGAGCTTACACAAGGTGATAGCCAGAGCACCCTCACTTCGTCTTCTCAGCGAAAATTTATAGGAGGAGGAGGAGGAGGAGGAGGAGGAGGAAGACACGGTTGCCTCCGCTACAGAGGGTAGCCATGGAACTTTAGTTCCATCTCTTCAGCGTGGGTGGGCAGAAGAGGAGGAAGAGGATGAGGAGATTGAGAGTCATCCTACTGGTGAGGACAGCGAAATCTTGCCTGTTGGTACTCTGGCACACATGGCTGACTTTATGTTAGGCTGCCTTTCCCGTGACCCACGAATTATACGCATTTTAGACAACACGGATTACTGGGTGTTCACCCTTCTGGACCCCCGCTACAAAGAGAATTTCTCATCTCTCATTCCTCCGGTGGAGAGGACAAGCAAAATGGTGCAATACCAGAAGGTTCTTGTTGAAAAATTGCTCCAAAATTTTCCATCTGACAACGCTGGCGGCAGAGTACGTGCTACCTTGGCCAACCGAGAAGGGGAGAAAAGGGGAGCACACAGCAGTTCCGACAAAGGCAGGGCAACACTCTCCAAGGCGTGGGACACCTTCATGACACCCCGCCAGCACCCTCACCCTGATGCGCAGCCTAGTGTCACAAGGAGGGAAAAGTTTTGGAAGATGGTGAAGGAGTACGTAGCAGACCGTGTCAGCGTCCTCAATGATCCCTCTGTGCCTTACAACTACTGGATGTCCAAGCTGGACACGTGGTATGAACTGGCACTCTACGCCTTGGAGGTGCTGGCCTGCCCTGCCGCCAGCGTTCTGTCTGAGCGGGTATTTAGTGCTGCTGGTGGCATCATAACAGATAAGCGTATCCGCCTTTCCACCGAAAATGCTGATAGGTTGACACTTATAAAAATGAACAAGGCCTGGATTTCCCCTGACTTCTCCACTCCACTGGAGGAAAGCCCCGGGGGAACATAAAGTCACTTTATATATGTTATTTACAATGATGGGAATACTCTGTATTCCCATTCACCCCTTCCACCCAAAAAATGGGTATATGGTTGACTCTCTTCCATATACCCTGGGATATAATTTTTATATAGGGACAGCTCACCAGCGGGCCCTGTGATATAATTTTTATATAGGGCCAGCTCACCAGCGGGCGCTGTTTGACAATTTTTGTATAGGTCAGCTCACCAGCGGGCCTTCTCATATAATGTTTTATTGGGTCAGCTCTCTAGCGGGCCCTCTCATATAATGTTTTATAGCGTCAGCTCACTAGCGGGCCTTCGCATATAATGTTTAGTATGGTCAGCTCCGCAGCAGACCCTCACCCATAATGTTTTAGATGGTCGGCTCAGCGCACGTTTCCCTCTTAATCATGGCCCCAGTTCAGAAAAATCGAGGAAATTTTTTGGAGAATTTGCCTCTGCGCACGTTTCCCTCTTAATCATGGCCCCAGTTCAGAAAAATCGAGGAAATTTTTGGGAGAATTTGCCTCTGCGCACGTTTCCCTCTTAATCATGGCCTCAGTTCAGAAAAATCGAGGACATTTTTGGGAGAATTTGCCTCTGCGCACGTTTCCCTCTTAATCATGGCCCCAGTTCAGAAAAATCGATGAAATGTTTTGCAGAATTTGCAGATGATATACAAGTAAATATACAGCAAATACTGTTTGGTAACAATTTTTCGCCTAAAGTCGTTTTTATCTGCCTTTTTGTGTGTTTTACGGTCAGTCTGTAAAAATGGCGTTCCCAGCAGCGACGTTGGAGTCCAAGATGCATGCAGACATCCTCCCTATGCTGTCCCTGAACCATTTCTGTGGTGTTTCCATCATTTTCTGCCCTTTTCCTATGGACCAGGCACCCTCCCCTCATCAGAGCAGGGGGTGCCTGGTGTAATGCTCGAGTCCTCCCATTGACTTCAATGGGGCTCGGGTGCTCGGCCGAGCACTCGAGCCTCCGGGGGCGCTCGGTCAGAGCACCCGAACACCCGAGCATTGGGGTGCTCGATCATCACTAACTTGTAGTATCAGTATACAAATGAAACATGTTTTATATGACATATAACATTCTAAATGAAATATGCCTGTTTCATATATAATAGTGGGCTTAAATGTATTTTGCTTTGTTGCATCAAATAGTTATATAAATGATAACCTTTTAAAAAATGAGAATCTATATCTGCAAATATCTGTAAGGAATTATATTTATGGAGCCTGACAGGAAATTCCAGGAGTGATATTGAAGAGGAAAGTAAAAAACTCAAAAATGTTAATGTGTAGGGAGCACTACAGCAGACAGTGACGGCACTTTTGGTGAATATGGTGAATATGTATTTCAATATATTAAAAAAAATAATTAGTTAATATTGTCAGCACCATTATTAAAATGTAATTGCCAGAAGGATGGCCAACACTGTCACTCAGGAGGTTAAACTAAAACTCAAAATCATAAGAATTTCAGGTAATATGGACTTAGAATCAAGGAATGCGATATATGTCCTCTTCTGAAATATTTCTGTTTCTGTTTAGTATATTCTTAGTCCCTCACCATCTAGGTTGTGAGACATAGTGGGATATGATTAGAAATATTGCAGTTATTTTTCCTTTACTCATTTCCAAAATATGGATCTGTGCAGATCTTGAAGAATTGCTGATATAGCCATAAGGACATTTTAACAGATACATTACACCAACAGATGGACATGTACCATAGTCAGTAAACTTAATTTCAAAGCATTTGAAAGGATTTTGAACCATATTGCCTTTCCAATAAAACTGGAATTATAATAGCAGTAATATGTGGAATATGCCATATTTGGGCAACCTCATTGCAGCAGTTTATAATTGCCTTTGCTTCTCAGTTGCTGTTGAACCAGTGGGTTTTGCAGACCTCTCTACTTTTAAGCAGATGATATGCTTAGTCCTGTTCAAGTGGGTCTCTAGCTTACTGGTCTTGCCTGTCTCCTCTTCACTGCTATCAGTGTTCTGGGCCTGTACTACAGCCTGTCTACAGTGACTCCACTTTGTGTCACGTCTCTGTATTGCAGCCTGACTTTACCTACTCCTCCTAGTGTGCAGTTCCTGTAGCTGCAGTCAGTTTCCAGTATCTTGTCCAGTGCTGTTTGTTGCTGACTCTAGAACTCCACTTGTTAGCATTCCTACAGTCCCTGTCATCCTGAGCAAAGTCCAGCTCAGCTGGACTGTGCTGGCTTGCACCTTTATGTGGCTTAGGCCTCAGCAAGACTAAGTCCACACCTTAGAATCTTGTGGCTCACAGTGACAGTCAGAGGTCAGCATAGCCAGGCAGCATGAAAGATTGTGAACAAGCCATACAGACGATGGATCCTACTGAGATCCCAAAGGCCATCCTGAAGCAAGTGGCTCTGCTGGAAGAACATGCCAGCTGGCTGTTGAATCATTTGCAGTAGAAGTCTGAAGCTAGGCTTCCCCTTATATCCCTGCTCCAGGGCCCTTTTCCACTTCTTTTCCTTTACCTGTTGCGGGGCTGCTCCTAAATACATTTACAACCCTAAGGAACTTATTGTTTTTCCTGAATAATTGCTTTCTTCTTTAGTGCAATCAGCCAGAGGTATTTTCATCTCATCAGGCTTGTGTAATATTTATCACTTCTTCATGGCTATCTCTAGCTCGGGCATCTCCTCTTTTAGACCAGAAAATCTCCCAAATTAAACAAAACTGAAACCTTTGTTTCTGCTTTTAGAGCAGGTTTTGATACCCCAGATTGGCAGGCTGCTACTGAGACTGAGAAAAGTAGAGCACACTATATACACAAGTAGCAAGCAGAGGGTTACAAGCCAGCGAGCACTGCTATCAGGAATAGTAGGCTGCCAAGCTTGACCACTCTACTGGCGACTAGGCCAGAGCCACTGGTAGTCTCTGCAGGAACCAGGAGCAGGAACAGGAACACTGGATCTAGATCTGACGAAGCAAGATTACTGACTCACGCCTGCAGTCAGTATGAGGAAATGGATAAATGACTCACGCCTGCAGTCAGTATAAGGAAAGGGGTACCCGACTCACACCTGCAGTCAGTATCGGAGCTAGTCTACCAGAGCCCCAGGTCTGCACTAGACTGGGCATCTGCTAGGTACAAGGAACAAACGTAAGAATAGTCAGACAGAGCCACAAGTCAGCACCAGAGGGGGTAGTCAGACAAGCCAGGTCATACACAGTTCAGGTAGTCAGCCAGAGCCACAGGTCTGCACTAGGTTGGGTGTCCACTATAGGGATAGACAAAAGAATAGTCAGACAGAGCCACAGCTCAGCACCAGGTTGAATGGAAGACTAGCCAGGTCATGCATAGAGCCCAAGGTAATAGAACTGCTATGAACAACAACACAAGGGCAACTGAGTCAGGACTCAGGCTGCCCTTTAAACCACTCCTCAGGAAGTAGGTAGGAGGAGCAGCTCAGAGGATGTAAGTAGGTAGGAGGGGACTACAGGAAGCATGGCACATAAAACAGAGGCCTGCTGCATGCTTGAAGCCTCGCGCCTGCAGATGACGCTGAAAACAACATAAGCTGTAACACCAGTACATCATAGAATATAGGATACTGGTCTATGAAATGGACTAGGGCAATAGTACTCTAAAAGCTAGCTTTAACACAGGTCTTAATGCTTGTCTAAAGGTTGAACTGGCTACGTGGGAGATTCTGGAAACTTTGCAAGTAAGGGTGGGCGAAAGGTCCCGTTGTGTTACCGTGACAACGACTTTGTTGTCCACTTTTTTGCAGGAGAATGTGCTTTAAATACACTGTTTAAAATCTTCACCGTTTTCGCCTATTGGCAAAAATTATTCACTATTTTTTCAGTTGCTAGAAAGTTTTTGCCCCTTTCACCCCTTTATTTTGCCTTTTCGCTATAAAAATGTGCCATTTTCCACTAAATGGAAAACAATTCAAGCAGCTACAGAGAGAGAGAGAAGTGCTAGGCTGTTGTGCTGAGAAATTTATAGCAAAATTGAGGCAGGAGGCTTATGTGACTAATATCAGTATGAGCAGGTTTACTAACAATTAAAGGAAGACCTGGAAGGATTGTTATGCATCCAGTGAGTCTGAAGAGGAGGTAGTTACCACTACCACCAACATGAAAGGGTCTGGATGCCCTGGTTCCCCAAACCCAATGCTGGCCAGTCCCCTTACATCACCCCTATGGATTTTGGGGAATTGTATCTCATGGGAGGAAGAAGAGAGTAATAGTGTGAGCAGGGCAGGTCAGCTGCCTGTGCCTGCTACCAGTGCTGTGCCTCCTGCCACCAGTGCTGCATCGGTGCCATTGCTGAACCTTCCAGTGCTGAACCTGCTGCCAGTGTGTCTTGTAATTCTCAGGAGGGGGAAATGAGAAGATGATGCCAAGGGTGAAAGTAGGGGACCCTAAGTCACACTTGCCATCACCAAGCAGCCCCGCCACTAGTTCTACTACTAATAAGGTCCAGCAGCTTGTACAAAGTGTTAGGGGTGAAGGAGGGGATGATCATATTACTACTGAGGAGGAAGACTTGGGGACTGAAATTGATTTGGTTGGTTAGTAGTAGTAACAGTGATGGTGAGGTGGTGGGACTAGAATTAAGGGAGAGATAGGGGATGTAATGCAGAGCATCCAGACTAGTGGTCAAGGAAGCCCCACCATTCCCTGACCCTGTGAGTCCCCTTCCCCCAACAGCATTGTCCAGATGGAACGTGATACTGAAGAAGGGAGAATTGTTGCCTAGCATCAATAATACCACCAGGAGCACAGATCATTTGCCTATACCTGCTGCTAATGCTGCCAGCATGCAGTTTTCTGGTCAACACGAAATGGCAAGTATGACATTAGAGGACCCTCTGTCACATTTCCCATCACTTCCTCCAACCGAGCAGATGTCTGTAATAGAGCAGAAGCAACAAGGAGGGACAGGTGGTGGTGGGGATGATGATGATGGTGGAGAATCTGTGGTGGAAGAGACATTAATGACCTTTTTTAGCCCAAACTAAGAAGGAATGGGAGAAAGGGATTTGGATGGAGATGGGCATCACCACCACCAGCAGTGAGAATTTGGAATTTGTGGAGTTTGCAACTGCTCTAATTCCTGTTGCTGCTGAGTTTCAAGGGCAGTAGGATGCTGAGGAGCAGCCTAGTGTGCCACAGACCACTGTGGACACAGTGGGAACGGGGTCAGCAATGATGCAGGACTAGGACAGGCTCCACTTGCCAGCAGCAGCAATACTTCTGGTCCTAGCTGCAATGCAGATTCTGTGGCAGTTGCAGTAACATCATCCCCTGCCAATGAAGGGGACATGGAGGAGAAGAAGAAAGAGGCCATTCTTCTCTACCTTTCCCCTCCCCCCTGAAGTCGTCATGGGTGTGGGACTATTTTTCTCTTGGGGCAGACACAATGCAGTCATCAATAATGGCACTGTGCACAGTTTGTGAGGAGTCAGTGAAAAGGCGAAAGGAGTAAACATATATTGGCACAACCACCCTGATAACACACATGAAACACAAGACACCATAACATTTATGAGAAATATGTGAAAGCCAAACACCCAACACAGAAATCGGGTACTCTCCCCAAAGGCAATAAGAGGGGCAACAAGAGGTGAGGCAGAGATCAAAAAGGAGGAAGAGTATAGAAACCCAACCAGAGGCTGAATGTTTGATGATGAGCTATACACCGGGCTCGCCATCACCTTCTTGCTCTAGGGCAGTGATTCTCAACCAGGGTGCCGTGGCACTTTGGGGTGCCACGGACATCAACTTAGGGTGCCCTGTGTTTTCTATGAAGACTAACAAAAATGGACTTTTAAATAAAGATTTATAGAAATTGTTATGCACAATATGTTTAGTTTTGTTATTATGATTATAAGACCTAATAATAACTGTATATTTATGTATTGAACCCACCATTATGCCCTTGATAAAGTACAATATATATGTTAGGTGTGCCCCGAATGTTCTAGATTACGTGTTAGGGGTGCCCCGATCAGAAAAAGATTGAGAACCACTGCTCTAGGGTAACTACATCTTGTGCTAATCCACCTCGTTCATCATTACCACCCCCACCAAGTGATAGCAATTCTGTTGATGTCAGGATGTGGCAGTTTTTGTCCACCCATTGCACACTGTGTGGTGCACGGACCACACATGGCAGTGTGGTGGAGGAGAATCACAAGCAGAGCATAAAGTGGCACCTGAGGAGATTCCATCCCACACAATATGCTAAGCTGGTGGCAAGGAGGGTTCTTCATTACTATTAAACGGTCTTCAAGTTGTCCTTAGAGGAGAGTGGACAAGGGGCATAGTGACAGCAGCAATACTTGGATTCTGGTGGGGGGATTTCACATTGGGGACCCTAAGTGTCACAAGGTTTGGACACAGTTGTGCTAGGTGTTAGACGTGAGTGCAGATGTACCCATTGTTCTAGTCCTTATTTTATTTACCACACACACTGTGCACATTTCAGTTGCTGCTCTAAAGGGAAAAATGTCTATTCTAGTAACAACACACCCATGATTTTGGAGGACTGGCAGATGGAGAAGCATTATTGGCCAACTTCTTCTTTTCTCCACATCTACTGAAGTGGTGGGGGTTACTTATTGTGCTAATGCTGTCTCAGGTGCATCTCTGAAGCTAGTTGTGACAAGTGGAACCTTTAGCATCCATCACCCGTGTTACTTCTGTTGTTAATCCCATTCCTTTTGAGCTGCTTAATCATACTGCTGTTTAAACAACTCAGCAGCAGCAGCAAGAACAGCAGTTGCAAATTCTGCATTTACATCAGGGCATTTGACAATAGCCAGTGGCCATGACACGACATGAACTGCTGGAACTAGTTCAGTAGGTCATTTTTTTCTCAGAGCATATTCTTTAAAAAAAAAAAAAAAAAAAAAAAAAAAAAAACAGAGGCCTACAAAAAAGACAAAAAAAAACAACTATATCAGGGGTTTGTTTCTAACAAGCCTAAGCCCTACAAATCAAAGTTTCCTCAAAGCTTGGACCTCTAAGAACAAATCTTTCAAATCATCCTCAACAAGATACTCTCTTATATCAAGTATCAGTCTACCCCAGTCACAGCTTACGTCAGGAGGTCCCTGTCTCTGTCAAGTTATGTACAAATTTCTAATTTTATTTTATTTATTTATTTTTTAATAACTCTCCCCCAATACCAGTCAAGAAACCCCCAAAACAAATTCCCTGTTCATCTGACTCTTTCCCCAAGCTCCACCCATCAACACGGGCACCCTCCTCCGATCCCTTTTATAGTAAGTCTTATGGGTTTTTTAATTGTATTTCATTTTTTATTTTTTATTAACTGCCCCCCCCCATCCCAATAAACAACCCTCAAAAAAACATTCCCTGTTCAACTAATTCTTTCCTCACACTCCACCAACATGGGCACCCTCATACCCCTTTTATACAATGCTTTTAGGAAAATAACATCTGCTATGTGTTGTATGTAAATTCAATGTTCCCATTGATTTCAATGGAATGAGCTATGAGAAAAAAGTGAAAAAAATGGTATTATTTGCAGATTTTGGTTTGAGGTGAAAATTTTCTCCCATCCCTACTCCCAGGCAAAATTTTCTCAGATTTGGGAGCCATGGCTGGAATTTGCAGTCCCTGTGACTGTGTCTAAGGTGACCATTTGTTCTGGATTCATTTTCCGGCTCAATTATGGAGTGTCCCACCAATCCTCTTAGCCTATACACTCTGCCCACCTGACTCTTCTCCATTTTTTTACCTTCACTTTTTTATACTGCTATTGTGCTTTCCTTCCTTCCATTCCCCCTTCCCCATACCCCACCCCATTTTTCCCACCTTGCTCTTCTCCATATAATATGGGTGAGTTATATGCTACCATACACATAAATCACCCGATCCGTTTTATTGACTAGCTTTCAGCAGCCAAATATCTACGTCACCCATCCAGTATATTTTCCTTACCGGCCTCTCAGCAATTACAGGTTCTGTTGTGGCTGTTTCCTACCAAATATTGTTTGTACTTATATCTATAGTCTATTAGTGATTGTACACTGCTGTACAGGCAACCTGTCAACAGTTGTTGGATAAGCACCATATGCCCTATAGTTTTTCCCCCCTTTTTGCTTTTCTGTACCCTTCCCATCTAACTAAAAATGTCAATAAAAATTATTACATGTTAAAAAAAAAATATGCTTTAGTTCTAGCTTAAATGGATAGACACATGAATTCTACATTTTTCAGTAGAATCCTCATTAAAATACCTAGATGATAACTAAGTGATATTTCCTCACACCATCCAATTTATGTGTTCAGTCACTTTTTGTTTAAGTTACTTCTGGCAATTAAAGGTGTGAAGCTGTGAAAAGCAACTGGCTTTTGTGAACCATTCAGCATAAATAGTTTCCTGATGTTCATTTCTGATCTTTTTTTTATTAAGACTACCTTATAAAAGCAAAACAAGGCATCTATCATTGTAATGTTGTATGATTTTATAATACTTTTCCATTTTCTTCATTGTCGTACAAAGCTTTGAAGAAATTATTACAAGAGGGAAATTGTTCAAGCGTTTTTTTTCTTGTCACATTGTCATTTCAGAATTTCTAAAGCCCCATGCAGACTGTTTGAATTGAGTAGTAGGTATTGAATGCGATGGATTTAAATTAAAACATTGTTAAAATAATGTTTGCTTTTCAATTTCATCAAACATAAAAGAGGATTTTAGTGAAGTTGCCATTAAATCCTTTTCATTAAGTCCAAGTGGAACATAGAACCATGTGGTAAAACTACCCTATGGAGGGCAGAGCACATCAAATATAGCAGTGCCACTGAGGCAGAAACTCCAATATTCCCTCTAGCTTTACCCCCTGCCTACTCAGTTTCAAAGTATAACAAAGAAAAGCAGAAGAGTTAGATGAGCATAAAATCTGCTGTGGTATTGTTTGATTGGACCCCCACTGGTGCCCCTGTCAGGGCACAGAATGTTGGTTAAAAAAAGACTCTCCTCTCCAGACCAGAGACCCTGATCCATCAGGGCGCCCAGGGTCACCCCATCCTATCTGACTGGCATCAGTGGTGATCACTACCCATTCTGGAATGACAAATGGTGTTGACTCCCTTATGGGAAATTGAGCATTGAGGACTACTTCCATCACAAAGACCAGACAGCCCAGCACTCACTTGTACTCCCGTACCATCAATGATGGGCAAGAAATTGCTTGATTCACCTGAAGGCCCATAGACTGAATTTTTTCTTCTGGCAGAAACACCCTATCAATTCTCATGCCTAAGAAATGCATGACTTGAGAATGTAACATAGAGAACTTTATGATTTCAGTTGAGTTCCCAACTATGTGGCTCCAAAAAGTCGATTCACTTCTGAATCAGAGAATTCAGAGTAGCCTCTGAAGGAGCCTTGAGTAAAAGGTTGTCTTGGTAAGGGGTCAAGAATATTCCTTGAGCATGAATGCGAGCTGCCAAAGCGGATATAACCTTCGTAAAGATCTTTCAAGAAGACCCTAGATCAAAGAAAAGGACAGTGAACTGGTAATGACTGCCCTTAAAGTCAAAGTGTAGGAAGTGCTGATAATCCAGATGGCAAGGAATGTGAGAGATGGCTCAGTTGGTTAAGGCACCAGCTGTAGAATTTGCTTAGACCGTGAGGTTGCAGGTTCTAGTCCCGGCAAGGTCAGCTCAGCCTTTCACCTTTCTAAGGTAGATAAAATGAGTCCAAGACATACTTGAAAATGAGAGACAATGTCAATGTATTCTTCCTGGTAAAATACTTTCACACAAAAAAGTAAGCTTCTTGATGGTCCAAGGAACTTCCCTGGACACTTGGCTATGATAAAAGAGTGCAGAGACTACATTACGAAGAGCAAAGCTAGCACAAATTGAGGTGTTTCAAGATCAGAATGGTATAACAGCCACCATCCTTCTTGGAATCTGCAAAAAAGATTGAAATAGAAGCATTCCTGGGGTTGAATGGGAACCAGCACCTAATTTTCCAGCAAGAAGGATACTGTGTCTATAAACAGATGTCCCTGAACCAGATCCTGAAAAACCTGGGACAGAAAGAAACTGTGGTGGAAGGGACTTGAAGCCTATGAGGAACCTTTCTGAAATGACATGGAAAACCCACTGGTCTATCACTGAAGTCTTCCACAAACCTTGAAAAAGATTAAGGTGTTTCCTTATTCCTTATGGGCAGAGACAGACCAGGACCCTGCAAGTTATGAAGAGCTGGGCTTTGTCAGCCTTAGGCTTCTTTTTAGACTTCTTGTTCTGCAAAGTCTGTTTGGGCTTTATAGTGAGATGGACTCGAAAATCTTGAGGGGGTTGAACCCTAGAACCTCAAATTGGTCAGGGGAAGGAAGTCACATGTCTTCTTTGGGAAAAATGCATTATTTGCCAATATCAGAGGAAGCGGGGTTCTCTTGCTATGTAGTGTGTTGTGGACCCCTTTTTGCCTATTCCAACAAATTTTTTTCTCCTATTCTAACACTTTTTCTCCTATTCAACACATTTTTCTACTATTCCAAAACAATTTTCACCTATGTTTCCTATGGAGCAACATTTCCCAGTACAATATTACTTCTTCTGAGAGCTGTAGTGGGGAAATAAGTAGTTGAAAGTCAAAGTTTTGAGTCCTATAGCATCATACACCTTGAAAAATTTGTTAGCATGCGGAGTGCATTTGTCCTTTGCCCACAAAACTAACTTCCTGCTTAAGTGACAAGCAAGTGTATAACCTACATTGTGGCAGATGTGTACTGTAGTGGTGGTGGTGGTGGACTGGCATGGTGTGATTGGTGGGACCTTGACAAACTGCATCCACCCTGGAAGGAGAAGGATCATCATCATTTACTGCACATGCTGCAGCAACCATTGCTGCAGTCATTTTTTAATTTTTTATTATTTATTTTTTACATTGTCCTCCCTATCTTATCACAGCCAGTCCAAAAAAAGTATAATTAAAAAACAAAATCAACAACTTTCCCCAGACTTCCCCAGCACAGAGACAATAAAATCAAACAAATTGGACTCCAAGTGCCTGTGTCTTGCCAGTCAGACACACTGAATTTTGGGGTATTTGGGGTCAGCCTTCTTCCTCCCTTCTTCTCCCCCAGAGTGCCTCCAGACTCCCCTGATACAGAGAACCTAAAATATTCCCTAAGCTAAGCTTCAATTTCCCCATATTCTCTAGCTCAAAAACATTCTGCTTTCTCCTATCCCAAACTACTTGAAAAAGCAGGAAAATTGCTTTTTTCACAAGAAATTATTCACCAGGTAGGAAGTGACATTTTTCCCAGATTTTGGTTTCAGGAGAAAGTTTTCACCCATCCCTAGTGATGAACATAGATGGGTATAGTGATAAGTTCTTAGGATTCTATACTATGATCATATATAGCAATAATGACCTCATGTGAGGGCATCTAGTATTATTGATAGAAAAGTAGGGTGAAGTGAGTAGTTTGAACCCTGTTACAGGTGACCTCTAAAGGTAGATAGTGGTAAAAGCAATACATGTGCAAAGTAAGTGTTCCATAACCAGGAAATGTACATTAATCAATTCTCATTTAACACTATTGGATGCAGGATGAATAAAATATAGAAAAAACAAAGGACCAATGTAATGTAACAGGAATGGCAGGAATAAGTACACAGTGTTTGTTGGTGACCATGACTAGAAAAATTTTCAGGCCAAGAGTAAATAAAGTATAAAAGATGAATAACATGATAATATCTCACTGAAAAACTCAATACATGGAATATATAACAAGTGCCTGGCCAGGCCAAAACCGGGCAGATAAAGAAATCTCTGATAAGTGGATTATGTGGACAGGCACTGAATAAACCTGTGGGAAGTCACAATGGGGGGAAAGTGTAGATGGCAGGACTAAGGATGAGTGAAACTTTCCACCTCAAAATGAAATTGGCGAAAAATGTCACTTTCCACTTGGCAAAAAATTTCCTACAAAAAGTGCTGATTTTCCCCTTTTTTTCACCCATTGAAATCAATGGGAACATAGAAGTTACACACAACACATTACAAATAATATTTTATTTCCCAAAGGCATTTTATAGAAGGGCATGTGGGTGCCTGTGTTGGTGATGTGTGGGGAAAGAATCAGTTGAACAGGGGATGTTTTTGGGGGGTTGTTTACTGGGACTGGGGGGCACTTAATAAAAAAAAATCCTAATTCCACATCCGCTAAGGACACATGACAACTTGCTGACAGTTTAATAGTAGTGATGAACCCTCCCTGCCACCATCTTAGCATATTCTGCAGGATAGAATCTCCTCAGATGATGCTTGATGCAATGATTGCGATTCTCCTCCACCACACTGGCATGTGTGGTCAGTGCACCACACAGTGTGCAATGGGTAGAGACGAACTGCCGCATCCTAACATCAACAGAGTGGCTATATTGTTTCACTCATCCTGGAACTTCCAATCTCTGCCTGGGTTGTTCTATTCCTCCTCCTCTTTGATCTCCGCCTCTCCTCTTGTTGCCTTTCTGGTGAGTCAGGGACAGCAAAAGCAGTGCTTGATTTCTGTGGTGGGTGTTTGGTTTTAACATGTTTGGAGTAAATGTCATGGTGTCTGTGTTTCATGTGTGATATGAGGGTGCTTGTGCCTCTTTTCACTGACATGTCACAAATTGTGCACAGTACCATTGCTGATGACTGTACTGTACCTGCCCCAAAAGAAAAATAGTCCCTTCTTGTCCTCCACATTCCCCTTCATTGTCTGTGGCAGCAGATACTGTTGCTGCTGTTACTGCTACTGCCTCAGAGTCAGCACTGCAACTAGGATCAGGAGTATTGCTACTGCTGGCAAGTGGAACCTGTCCTAGTTCCGCATCGCTTGTTGACCCCATTCCAACTGTGTCCACGGTGGTCTGTGGCACACTAACCTGCTCCTCAGTATCCTGCTACCCTTGTATCTCAGCATCAGAAGGAATTAGAGCAGTTTAAAATTCCTCTAATTCTAAGATGTCTTTGCTAGTGGTGGTGGTGATGCCCATCCTCATTCCTGTCTCCCATTCCTTCTCAGTTTTTGCTAAAAAGGCCATCAATGTCTCTTCCACCCCAGCTTCTCCAGCATCCTCACCACCACCACCACTAGTCCCTACGTGCTGTTGTTGCTGCTGCTGCTCTATTCCAGACATCTCACTGCTGCTTGGAGGAGGTGAGGAGCAATGTGACAGAGGGTCCCCTAATGTCACACTTGCCATTGCCTTTTGACCTAAAGAAGAAGGTAGACTAGCACTAGCAGAAATAGCTAAAATGTTTCCCCTACCACTCCAGCTGCTTCACCATTACTGCTCCTACTAACACTAACAACATCAAGTTCAGCCACAGAGTCTTCCTCCTCAGTCTCACAGTCACTAGTAATATCAGGATATGGTTGATTACCCCCTCCTTCACTCCTAAGGCTAACAAGCTGCTGGACCTTAGTAGCAGTAGTACTAACAGTGGCAGGACTGCTTGGGAATGGCAAGTGTGATTTAGGGTCCCTTGCTGTCACACTTGACATCATTTTCTCCTACCCCCCCCCCCGAGTACTACAAGAAACACTAGCAACAGGCAAAGTATTGGTGGCAGCAGGTTCAGCACTGGCAGCAAGTTCAGTACTAGCAGCAGGTTCAGCACGGGCAGCAGGTTCAATACTAGCAACAGGTACAACACTAGTGGCTGCAGGATCAGAAATGGTGGCACTGGCAACAGGGGCAGCACGTCTGGCAACAGGTACAACACTAGTGGCTGCAGGATCAGAAATGGTGGCACTGGCAGCAGGGGCAGCACATCTTGTCCCTTCCTTCCCTTTCCTCCCTTCCTTCCCATTCCTTTTTCTCCCTCCCTTCTTATTAAATTCCCCAAGATCCCTTGGGGTGATTTAGGGAGACTGGACAGCATTGGTTGAGTACTGCTAGTCACTTCCTCCTCCTCAGACTCAGACTCAGTGGACAATTAGTAAGGGTCCTTTCAGTTTCTCTTTTTTCTGCTCATAGTGATAGGAGTCTCTATGAGCCTCTCCTGCCTCAATGTTTGCCAAATATCACAAGTCAACAGCACAGCACGTCTATCTCACTCTGTAGCTGCTTCTATTGTCTGCCTTCTGCGAAAACATCAAGTTTTTATAGCGGAAGTGCGAAAACAATGTAAATCAATGGGCGAAAACTTTTTAGCCATTGAAAAAATGGCAAAAGATTTTGGCCAATGGGCGAAAGATGCAAAAAATTTAATAGCTAGTTTTAAAGCGGATTTTCCTGAGAAAAAGTGGATAACAACATGGTTTTCTCAAAGTTTCTTGTGGGAACACAGTGACAACTTTCGCCCATCCCTAGGCAGGACTACATGCACCAGAGGTCCAGTTCCTCATTGAGACCCATTAGATCCATAATATTCATTTTGAAGATCATGTAGCTTTCTTTTTGTGCAAGTCTTTGTATGTGTCTCCTCCCCTAAGCTGAGGGTCTAATGTGGTCAATATCTGTGATTCCCAATTATATAACATCACCTCCATGTTGCTCCAATAAGTTCCACACTGTGTTTGCCATTTTTACACCGTATACTTCCCCTGTGTTCTATAAAATGTTCTGTCTAATTGTTTGTCCTATATATTGATTGTGACAAGGGCATTCCAGCAAATAAATGGCAAAAATGGTGGTAAAATTTAAAAAGCCATTGATGGTATGGTTCTCCTTGGTATTGAATGATTGAAATTGTTTTCTTTGATGTTCTATATGTCTGCTTGTGATGCAGAAGGTGTGGTCACGATTATAGTTCCCCATAATGATGTATTCATCAAGGACAATTGTAATTTCACACCTTTTTATTTGGAAGGAAGCAAGATCGGTGCATGACGACCCATGACTAGTCCAATACCATCATGGGTTGTTTTGCCTTAAGGACCCATGATGGTCCTGGACCGTCATGGGTTAAATTATAGCAGCACGCCTCTGTGCACACTGCTATCATTAATTCCAGGCTGAGATTGAGCTCTCCGGTACCGGAACGTTCAGTCTCAACCAGTTTTACTAGTGCCGGGTCATGTGATCACTGCAGAAGCGATCACATGTACCGGCATTGTGAATGAAAGAGGCAGTACTGCCTCTGTGTCTCTCCTCATCCTGTCTGTCTGTTACGATCAAAGTGAGGGACAGAGAAGCAGAGAGGAGACACCTAGGATTAAAAGAAAATGCAGCAGCTAGGGGTATTAACCCCTTCACTGCTGTTCTGGAGGCTGTCTGAATGCAGGTCAATTTTTGACCTGCTAAAATGAACTTTTGTTTTTTAAAAAAAAGACACAACACAATTTTTTTTTCCAAAAAAAATTTTTATTAAAAAAATCAATATGTCAGTTACCAAAATTGGGAGTTTGATTGTTGTGGAGACATGCAATACATTTATATACACCACTAAATTTAATCAATAAAAAAAGTGGGAAAATAGGGTGGGAAAAAGGGACATGGAGATTTTCACCCAGGAGGGACAGTGCCCACTTAAAACTGCCCATTTTGTAGGTATGGCTGACCGGTCATACCTTTCATGCAGTTTCCATAAAATTTGAACCCATTGTACCCAAATGATCCCAAGAGAAAAAAAAATGTTGTTTTTTAAAATATTTTTTACAGTTTTCTTTAACTTTACTATGATAAATGGTGGGCTATCCATATAAGTGTGGTATCAAAAGAAAGCCCTATTTGTGCGTAAAAAAACAGTATATAATTTTCATGGGTAAAATAAAGTACTTAGAGGGAAAACACTGTTGATCAAAGACATAGTCAAAAAGGTCAGAATTGCTCCGGTCCTTAAGTGAAATCGACCTCAGATTTTCCCGGTCCTTAAAGGGTTAAGGTTTCTGGATTTCTTTAAAATGATTTTAGGGCATCGAGGGAGTTCAGTTTTGATAAATTTGTCTCCATGCAGAACTGACCAGTGTTTCTTAATGATTCCCATATTCTTATTGCTTGTTGAAGTACAGTGTGTGGTGAAACCTGTATTGGCAATATTGTCAGTTGAATCCTTGTTGTCCTTCTCTTTGACTTGTGAAATGTTTCTAACAAATCACTGACCTGTTATTCAAAGGTATTCTCCTCAATGCAGTTTCACTTTAATCTTTGGAACAGGCCATTGGGATTGATCTTAAACCATCTGGGTGATGTGCAATTTTGGCCTGACTATAGCTCTTTGCATCCACTTTCTTATAGTGGGTTTTGCTTGTGATCTTGTGTTTCTCATTGATGCTTAGGTCCATATCTAGAAAAACAATAGATTGTTGGTGGTAATTAACTGTAAACTGTAGGCCTAGATTGTTATTGTTAAGATTGGTTTCCAAATTACCCAATGAATTCTGAAATTATCAGGAGGTAATCAATGTGGCACAAATATAAAACATGGTTTGCTCCACAGATATGAAGTGTTCCTCCCAGAATCCCATAAATAAATTAGCATAGCTTGGAGCAAACTGTGTTCCCATGGTTATACCACAATTCTGGATGCAATAAGTATCATTGCATATAAAGTTGTTGTGTTCTAGGATAAAGTTCATAGCTTTAATCATAGTGTTTGTTTATCTGGCATTGTAGTCTTTGTAGTTAAGGTAGTAGGTGGTACCTTTGAGGCCCCTGGTATTTCAATATCTGTATATAGTGATGTGACATCGCAGGTGATCCACCTATAGTTTGGTTTCCAATATATCTTCTCTAGTTTTTAAAGTACATGTGTAGTATATATTGTGCAGGAGGGTAACAAACAAGTGGTTGTAAGAAGTCTATAAACTGGGAAAGGTTACTGGTAAGGGAATCAATATCTGATATTATCAGGTGACCAGGAGGTTATGGATCACTTATTGCTTATTTTGCACATATATTGCTTTTACCACTATTCAACTTTAGAGGCCACCTATCCAGATAACTCCCTAGTTTTCTATCACTATCACTAGATGTCCTTGCACGAGGTCATTATTGCTATATACAATCATGGTATAGAATCCCTAAGAGATTATTTCTAATACCATCTCTATTCATCACATGGGTATGGGGACCTTCCTTGTTCACTTTACATCATATCTGCAGCATGTGTGCCAGTCTCTTGTTTTATTGAGTATTGTACATCTAATTTAATTGGATTAACTAAATTAAGTTAAAAGTCTATATTATCACAAATTGTGTGCAGTAGCAATTGATTGATGTGATTGGTTATCCATAGTTTAAAGAGGGAAAGCTCATTTGCACCCTGCCAAGCTTATTCTTGAGAATGGTGCCAGATCAAAGGGTTGAGATATGTGGGCTATCTGTAACGTTGTTTATACTTTTTCACTCTATCTACTAGCATTATTAGAGTTCAGCCGTCTGAAATGGACTGACACTCCACTTACACGTATTGGGACATGGAAACTCTGCCTCATTATCTGCACTACATAAGGCCATCAAGACAGATACTAATACCACTGAACCAGACCACCATGATACCTTCACATTGCACAGCTCCACCACTACAGCTAGACAGAAACTGTTTTCACATGTAATCTTCAAACCTAATTACTAGACTATTCTCTTCATAGGCACTACCAGATTGAGAAGTACTACAGAACCACAAGTATAAATCCCATTGCCTTATTTATTGCATCAATAGGAGAGAGACATCCAGTCTCTCCACAACTGTACAGCAATAATTTGGACCCTGTCATTGAAAGGATCAGGGTGCTTCTTCCAGCAGCCACAGACCAAGTGCGACTCACTCACATCACACAGCAGAAATTTGCTTCCTAACATCAAAAGTAAGAGATTCTACATGGGATTCCAGGCGTCTGCACACTGAGAAATACAACTTACACCTGTACCAGATTGCTGCTTTTTTCACTTTTGTGTTTACTGGAGACTTACTGTGGTTATTTTTATTATCACTTTAATACTAGTCCCTCTTCACTGGATTATTTTCTACTTAAATCCTCATTACTGGCCTATACCCAACTGTCTCACATTAGAAGCTGCATATTCTTCTTTATCCCAGTTTTATTTTAGCCTTGCTCATCTGTATAATTATTGTTTATGTAATAAATACTACTTGACTTGTGTATACCATACATATTACACTTAGTAGCTTTTTCCTGATTATGTTCTTTTTTGTCTTTTTACATTGTTGTGCTGCTTCCCACTCTACTGTCTACTTTGCTGAGTAGTAGGCATTTTGAGAAATAGTTTATGTAGGGTTTTGAATAAGGGATGACCTCCATCTTTCAACATTTCAATCGTAACTTTATCGGGTCCAACTGCTTAGCCATTTTTCATTGATTTTATTGCAGCTTCTGGCACAGCTTCAGCCTCTGGCACTGCATTCAGTTGTCATTCATCCTTATAAAGATTTGAATAAAAATCTTTCACTCGTTTTGTTATTTGTTGTTGAGTTTTTGCCTTTGTACCATCTTCAAGCTTTTTTTGGCTCCTATGTGTGGTCATCTTTTGTTTTTCGTTTGATTTTCTTCTAGTGTCCTTTTGATGAGGTCAACATTGAACTTACATTTCTTCTTTTATTTCTGCATATTCTACCCTGTTTCTAATATTACCATTCTATTCACTTCTTGTTGCTTTTTCATCATGACAACTCTTTCTTTTGATCTTCGTGCTGTTTTTCTTGTTTTATATTAGGTACAAGAGCATGGGCAGATAGTCTAAATACCTTTTTTTCATTGCTGGTTGAAATGCCTGTGTCTGGAAGGTCTTGCAGAACATCGAAGCGATTAGACAGTGCTAACTCAAAATTCTGATTATTCAATAGCTGGCTAATGTTGATCTTCATGTTTGTTGACTAGATTATTTTCTTTCTGCAGTCAATTTAGACTTTTGCTGTTACAAAATGATGTTCACTTCCAACTTTAAATTGATTTAAGGCAGTCGGTGAATCTATGACTTAATAGCTTGACAACATCTTGTACATTGATTGAACGACCTACTGTGGGTGACCTTTCATTATCATATGAATCAGGAGCACTGGGAAGGGCAAGAATTTATGCATACATGTTGAGAACATATTAAGTGACATAAACAACACATATGTTTGAAGCCTGAGCAGTCAACTTTGGCTATTGGGACCACAGTTCCTATTATCCACAATCATGTATCACTTGCTTGTTAAGACATGTGTGTTGTTGTTCCCCAACATGGCTAACCCTAGTTTTATTGTTTTTCCAGCATCACATTTTGAATGTGAGTTTGGGATTGTTATCCTGCTGGGTGAAACATGTGTTCTCCAGCTGCTTGGCTTGATATGTTCCCCCATTAATGTCTGTTTTGAACTTGCTTTGCCTGAGTGCAATACTGACAATGCCTCAACTTTGCTGTTATGGTTGTGGCAACAGTGCAATGTGTCATTTGAGGCCATGGGGGTAGTGTGCATGTGGCATACATGGTACATATATGAGTATATACACTTTGGATGTTGAGGAGTGGTGTGCCTGTATATAATCCACTTGTTTTTTCTTTTGGTCTTTAATGGCATATGTGTTGCACATGCAATCAGTTTGTAGCTGTTCAACTGTCAGAGGTGTGCAAACCCCTGTTGAACTGTGTAACGTTGTCCATTCTGGTAGAAGGCTTATTGAATAGCTGCACTACACTGGCATGGCTAACATTCAGTATTGGTTTTCTGCTTGCCAACTGTTTTACAGTGTCTTATTGAATCAAGCCCTATATGAGCCCCATTTCCCTAAACTCTAGCACCAAGTTCTTATTTTATGATTTCCTACATACATTCTTTACATATTATTGGACAGTCATTTATAGTATTAACATAAATAAACCACTTTACATGGTACAGATGCATCCATTTCCAGTGACCTGTGGCCTAAGTAATACTCATTGACCTGCCGTGGGATTTTTGTTTAGTTAACAAAACAAAGCAGAAAGTCCAGAGAAGTCATAAATATACAATACATTGGGTTATATGCCTAAAGACAAAAGTGGAGCACATCTGGAGAACATAAATGTATAATAAATAATACAAATGATGCTGGATGCTACAGAAGTCTCCAGTGCATTATAAAAGGATGGGTGAAATTTTTCACCTCAAACTGAAAAAGGCCAAAAAAATTTGGGAAATTTTTCATGAAAATATGGTTGAACAAAGGCATAATAAAAATGCCAAAATTGCTCGCCCTCTAGTGTAAAAAAACCCTTGTTGCTAAGGTGCTAAAGGGATAGTAATACTTTGTTTTATCTTGTAGGCATTAAAAAAACATGAAGAATGATATGTCTTATCTCTCAAACCTTTATGGTTTGAGAGATATTCACAAGCAAAGTTTCCCCTCCCGCCACTTTTACCTAGTGTAAGCCATCTCTTCTCAGATGTGGAATCCAGTCCATAGATCAGACAGATAACAGAAGGGGAAAATCTTATTCCTATGGGAACAATGAACGCCCTGCCCCCTTGACAGGTTTTTGAGGTTTTTCCCTTATTTTAATTGAAGATTGTCCCTCACTGCAGTCTACCTTGGCACCTCCCTTCTGATCTGGCTGAACAGTGTTACATCAGTAAAAGGGGAGGGAGGGGGATACTTTATTGAATTACTCTTGAACTACAACTCTGACAGAATTGAAATAACACTCTCCAAAGTCCAAATCCCATGATGATTAATTAGAGCTGCTTTTATTATGAAACATTACTATCCCTTTAAAAATCATGTATTGTCTGTTATGGAACACAGCCACAATTGGCAGGGACACACACAGCAGCCAGTCTTGTATTTTGTTGACAGTACTACATAAGGTTGCACTGAACATGATACCAATGAGGTTGCTAAAGTGCATAGAATGGAATGCAATTTAGTTGATCTTTATGGTCAAACAACTGCCTCATGGAAATATGGCCCCAATAAACTGCCAAAAAACTGCATGCCAGCAGAGGAAAATGAATATGTGGAGAAGACCACTACCTTGAAGAATTAAAGAAAATACTGGTATAATGCACGTAAGAGTCTAAATAGAATATAGATGGTTTAATTTTAATCCATTGCATGATAGGTCTCCACTGAACTTGCAACCTTTCTAACATTCAAGGGCATAAGTCAAGCTGTTAGTGTTAAGCTAACTTTCATATTAACTGTATATTTAGTTATTGCTGAATGCAGTATTTGTTTACTCAAATTACTTTTAAAAACCACAAGAATGAGTGTTGCCTAACTAAAGGTTTCAGGAACACTGTGATGTTTCTTTCTAGTTCTAATGATAGGATGTTAAAAACAGATCTTTAACAAACTATGTGCAGCTTTTATCTTAGCAAATTGCAATGTCTTTTGTGCTGCATAGCAACCAAAACTAATTGTTTCATTGCATTGATTCATTGATTTTTAAGAGAATGGCCTATCTTTAAAAAGCATTTTATCTATATAAATTGCATCTTTTACACTCTGTTGTAAAGTGATAAGAAAGGAGAAATTGCTATCTTCCCCTCATAACAGCAGGTGTTACCTTGAATAAGCTAATGTTCTGTTGGAATACAAACAATGTCACTAAGGTACACTCAATTTAAACATTAAGAGATAGATCTATCTGTATAAACAATGCCAATTACAAACTACTCAGATCGCATCAATAGTTTGATCCCATCAGAAATCAGTGTTTGAGCAATATTTACTTCTGTGTCTTCTTCAAAAATAAGAAATCAGTGCATAAAGGGAAAGTATCTCCAAGAAAGAGATGTTATAAACAACAATTATGTTCTACTAGTTGAAGAGCCCGTTACACAGGCCACAGTGCCACTGCCAGCCGGTTGCAGGGGCAGTCATGCGCATTACAGACTGCCCGCGCCATGGCTGAAACAGAGCTGGATAGCCACGTGGGCATTCTCTACTGCGCATGACTGCAGCACACGCAGCAGTCTCTACTGCGCATGACTGTGGTTACACACGTTTTAGCTAATTATTATATAGGAAGGTGCCATGACTAAAGCATAGCCTATACCAGGAAATGATTACCCTAGATATTAAGGAAGTGGCTGTTTTTGTAGCAACTGAAGGTGTTAGTGTGATTTTAGAGTTCCATGTAGAAAGTTTTTCTCACATCCACTTCTATAAATAGAAATAGATGAGATAAAATCACAGGAAAAAATCATCTACCTGCACCATCTGTGTGATTGTAAAGCAATTTCAGGTCAATTCCACTGAAATCAATGCTAAAGGCTTTTTGATACATTATCACTGTCTGCAAAAAAGCACTTCCTGTGGCATGCTGCATAGAGATGGACACATTTTCCCACAGTGAAAGTCAAGTAAGTGGAAAGTGAAACTTTTTTACCTTATGTGAGAATTCCAGGGTAATACTAACGGCCTTATTTATCAAGCTAAAGAAGTGAAATAAGTGGAATTGTTTATTTCTCCCCCTTATGGTTCAGCTGGTTTGCTCCATAATTACATAGTTGATGAATAAGGCCTCACATTTTTTGCAAGGGATGAAACCTATGGAGAAAGACGAAAGAGACATACAGACAGAACAGAATCACACTGCTGGTAGCTTGTAGGGTCTTTCTCAATAATTCTTAAAGGGATAGTAATACTTCATTATTGCTATCCTCCATGTTGTAGCCCTTAAGATTCTGAATTCAACAGTACCAGCTGCATCTCTCAAACCTTTATGGTTTGAGAGATATCCGATTTCAAAGTTCCCTCTTTTTGGCTTTTCCTCTGATGTCAGCGTTCTAGCTGAGAGCAGGGGAATCCAGTCAGTGAGCAAGTGGCGGCTCTGTGGGAGTCCTGAGATCGCTTTATAGAAACAGAAATCCTTCACTAAAATTGTCTTATTTGTGTGCTTGGTTTGCAGGCACATGTAGAAGACCATTTTAGTGAAGGATTTCTGTTTCTATAATGAGATCTCAGCACTGCTGCAGAGCTGCCACCGGTCCCGGGACCAGATTCCAATGCTGTCAGATAGAATGCTAATGTCAGGGAAGAGAGAAGGAGAGGGAACTTTGAAGGTGGATATCTCTCAAACCATGAAGGTTTGAGAGATGCCGCTGGTCTCGTTTAACTCAGAATTTTAAAGGCTACAACATGGGGGATATTAATAATGAAGTATTACTATCCCTTTAAAGGCTATGTATCCTTGGCACATAAGGCACATGAAAAATAAATATACTGAAAAAAGTGAAATCCAAATTCTTCCCCTGTTCAGGAACTTTTGCACAAATAAAGGTGGACTAGCTGTGTAATCAATAAATTAAATTACTCAGTCAACTCGCTGGGAACCAAGCCTTGTTCTCAATCACCAAAAGATTACAGTATACTATCCAAATATTGACCTCTACAACAATGTAGGTGACATCCGCCTCAAAAAGTTATACTGATGCATCAGATGTTGTAACACTGATGGGGGTACAAAGGAGCGCTAACAGGCTAACAGGCTAACGATCAAACAACTATATGTCCATGTCACATATAAATATAACTTTACAACATAAATAATTCCCACTGTAGATGCAATATACAAGTAATTTAAATTATTACTGCTTAAATTTAATATAAAACCAAAATATACAATTTACAAAGTAAATACCATAATTAATACATTCATATCAAATGAAGAAATACACTCCAGGAAACAGAAATAGAATACATGTCAATCTATCATCTGTTTTGATTTCATAAAAACAAATACATTGTAATTTTAAATAAATAAAAAATAATAAATGTAAATTGTATGTGATGCTTAAAAATAAACTACATATCTATTTAACTATTCATTTATTTATTAAAATAAAAAAAAATATATAGCACTTACTCCAATTAAATATGACATAAATACCTTGGTGTGATGATATGTTAATCACTACAATTAAAGTGACCAATTTATTAACTACCACATTAACTCATTAATTATTAGTGAATAAAAATGACACAGTAATAAATCATTAATGAATTGTGCTGATTAATATATTAGCAACTGAAAGATGCATTGTTTTTTAAAAAAATACTGATTATTTTAATTCATTATCAAAATAACTTATTTATGAGTTAATTCATATGAATATGATTATAACTAATTTTAAGTGACATAAACAATATATGTATCATCTTTGTATAGATAAACATGTGTGCATATACAATAAACATACACACACAGTTGCACATACACACATAATGATCACCCAATCAAACAGTGGTAGGACACACTATGTTGTAGGAAACCCTGCTCGACATTACTTCTATGCTGACCAAACCTGCATCATGAGGTCTAGGTTGTCCTCTCATACTGAATCCTACACACACGTTATAATATACACCACAAATGAGGATCCACGATCTAACTGGCTGGATATCTGAAAACCTTCACTGGATACAGTTCTTTGAAATGTGGTCATTGCATTCTGTTCTATTAATCTTGTGACCAACCTTCTTCCTCTCAGAACTAATCCTACTAGGAACAATCATATTTTTATGGTTTTTGCCCTTCTATACACCATTTTGGATTGTTCAACCTAAATCTTATTAAGAATAGGGTCCAAAGTTAAAATAGACGAATATTTTTCCAAAATATATCTTATTTGTTTGTGTGAACTATTATAATTCCTATAAAAATCAACTTAATCTTATAATCATTTGAAACCATCTTTTTCTAATTAGAGTTGGGTGAAAACTTTTGCCTAAAGACAAAATTGGAAAAAAAAATGGCACTTTCCGCTTGGTGAAAAATTTACTGCAAAAAGTGCCATTTTCCCTTTTTTTCCACTAAGCTCATTGCATTGAAATCATTGGAAAGAATGTTTTTTCCCCACCACATGAAAGTTTTATCTATTTTTCTATAGCCATATACAAGGGAGTCAGGCTCTCACAGGATTCAATTCTGTGTTTGTGAGAGGAGAAAGCAGCATGTTTTTGAACTAGAGAAGATTGACTAATAAAGTGGAATTGAAGCTTAGTTTAGGGAGTCTCCGTATTAGGGGAGTCTGGGGGAGAAGAAGGGATGAAGGAGGTTGATCCCAAATACCCCAAAATTTGGTGTGACTGAGTGGCAAGACACAGACAGCTGAGGTCCAAATTACTTGCTGATTTTGCTTTTATTTTCTCTGTGCTGGAGAAGTCTGGAGAAAGAGGTTGTTGATTTTGTTTTTTAGTTATATATATATATTGGAATGATTGTGGTAAGATGGGGGACAACTTAAAATAAATAAATAATACAAAAATAAAATAAAAATAATTAAACAAATAAATATATAAGGTGACAGACAGCTGACTGGGAGCCTGATGTGAGCTCTGTGATTGAAACAGACTCCATCAGTTGTGTACTATAGACAGTAAAAACATACACAGTACTTGAGTAATGTCTAGCAAATGCACAAGAGGGAGGGAGAAAGGTGGAGCGGTGCAGGATGTGGGAGTAAAGTGGTAGTTCAAAAACTGAATGCAGCAATGGTTGCTGCAAAATGTGCTATAAATGCTGATGATCCCTCTCCTACTGGGCTGGATGCAGTTTATCAAGGTCCCACCAATCACACCATGCCAGTGCCCCACCATCACTACCATACACATTTGCCATATAGGTTGTACTTTATTTATTTTATCACTTGACATCATCATGAATATGTGCCAGTGTCACTTAAGCAAGAAGTTTGTGTTGTAGGCAAAGGACAAATGCACACAACATGCTAACACATTTTTCAATGTGTTGGAATAGGTGAAAAGGAGGAAAATTTTGCACTGGAGAAAAGGAGAAAACTCGTGAAAAAAGATCATCCATTTTTCACAAAAAGTCATGCAGGAAATGTTCCTCACTTTTCTCCCACCCCTACTTATCTAAGTAGAGATGGGCCAAATGTTCACCTCAAAAGCGAAAGAAGAGAAAAATGGCACATTCCCCCCAGAAGGAAATTTCCCACGAAAAATTCAGTTTTTTTTCTTTTTCATCTAACTCATTGCTTTGAAATCAATAGGACTATGTCACATCTCAAATGTACTTTACTTAACACAGCATGCCATTATATATTTATGAGAGGAAGAGAGAGCAGCACATTTGTAAGCTAATGAAGGCATGCTAATAAAAAGGATTTGAAGCTTAGTTTAGGGTGTCTTGTAGGCAGGATTAAGGGAGTCTGGGGACACTTTGGGGGACAGGAATGGAGAACGGATGTTGATCTCAAATATCTCAAAATTCAGTGTGGCTGACTGACAAGGCACAGGCAGCCATGATCCAAGTTTGTTTCTGATCTGGCTGTTATCTCTGTATTAGGGTAGTTTTTGGGAGTCAGGAGCAAATTCATTTTCCTCCAAATACACCAAAATATTGTGTGACTGAATCGGAAGACACAGGCAGCTGTGGTCAAAGTTCCTTTCAGATTTGGCTGTTATCTCTGTGTCAGTGACAGGGAAGTCAGGGGATGTAAGAACAACGGAAGCTACAAAGGCTGCCGTTATCCAAGTTTTATCCTGATCTAGCTGTTATTTCTGTGTTGGTGGAGGCTGGGGGAAAATCATTTGAACAGGGAATGTGTTTTTTTTGTTTGTTTTTTTGACTGGGATAAATAAATAAAAATAATTAAAAAAACAAAATTTGGTACCTGACAGACAGGGACCCTGATGTAAGCTGTGATTGGGGCAGACTGACACTTGATGATATAGAGCATTTTGTAGAGGGCCAAGGCAGGACATTACACAAAATCAGTTATATTGTATACTTTACAGTAAAAACACAGTTGAGAAATGTCCAACAAACACACAAGGGGTAGGTGGTGGGTGAAAGGATTAGGAGCAGTTCAGGGATGTGTGAGTAAAGAGGTAGTCCAAAAAATGACTGCAGCCATGGTTGCTGCAGCATGTTCAATAAATGATGATGATCCCTCTCTTCCTGCTGAGAAGGATGCAGTTTCTCAAAGTCCCACCAAAAGTTCCACCAACACCACCAGCACCAGTACTATTAATAAACCATCTAAAAACACTGAAGATGACAACAAGTCACATTATTGAGTGTTGATGGCATAGTGGAGGAAGGTGTAGCAAGTCAACCAACTGTTGCATCTAAAAGTGAGACAGCCAAGCACAGAACATACATAATAAATTAGGTTGAAAAAAGACACAAGTCCATCAAGTTCAACCTTCGCCTCATACCTCAGTAACGAGAATTTTATAGCTTTCGTGCTACCAATTAAATTAGTCTTTATCAGACCTTTCTGATCAGTCTACTGATAAACAGTATAACTCTGTATGTTCCCTTTTGAAAGAAATGTATCTAATCTTCTCTTAAATGTATCCATTGTATCTGCCATAACTACCTCCCTGGGCAATGAATTCCACAATTTGACCGACCTTACCATAAAAAAACCCTTCCTCTGCTGAAGATTAAACCTCCTTTCCTCTAATCTGAAGGGGTGTCCCCTGGTCACCTGATAAGGCCTTGGAATAAATAGCTCACTGCAGAGATCCTTGTATTGACCTCTCATATACTTGTACAATGTGATAAGGTCTCCTTTTAGTCCTCTTTTCTCTAGAGTAAATAAACCAAGTTTGTTTAGTCGTTCCTCATATGTCAAGTCCTCCATTCCCTTAATTAATTTTGTTGCTCTCCGCTGTACCCTCTCTAGTTCCAGTATATCCTTTTTCAGAACCGGTGCCCAAAATTGCACTGCATACTCAAGGTGAGGTCTTACCAATGATTTGTATAATGGCAAAATAATGTTATCCCCTCTTGCTTTGATACCTCTTTTTATGCAAGACAGGACTTTGTTTGCCTTTGCTGCTGCTGTTTGACACTGGTCACTGTTTCCAAGTTTGTAGTTGACAAAGATACCCAGGTCTTTTTCTAGCAATGAGTCACCTAAAATTATTCCATTAAGTTTATAAGTAGCCTTGGGATTGTTTCCTCCCAAATGCATGAATTTACACTTCCCCACATTAAACTTCATATTCCACGTTTGCCCAATCTGACATTGTATATAAATCCCTCTGTAGAGAGAAAATATCCTGTTCTGAATTAATGACTTTGCATAATTTAGTATCATCTGCAAATATTGATATTTTGCTAAACATGTTAAAAAGCAACTGACCCAATACTGAAACCTGAGGTACTCCACTCTCCACTTTAACTGTACTGGAGAATTTTCCATTTACAACCACACACCGTTCCCTATCCTTCAGCCAGTTTTGTATCCAATTGCAAAGGTTATCTCCTAGCCCCAATTTCCTTATTTTATACACCAGCCTTCTGTGTGGCACTGTATCAAATGCCTTTGCAAAGTCTAGATATACCTCATCTACTGCCTTGCCATTGTGTAGGTTGCTGCTTACCTCCTCATAGAAGCTGAAAAGATTAGTTTGGCATGATTTATTCTTCATAAAACCATGTTGATTCGTGCTAATGATTTTATTTTTTGTGTTGTAATTCTGAATATAGTCCCTTATTATCCCTTCTAACAGTTTTCCCACTACAGAGGTCAAACTCACTGGTCTATAATTCCCAGGTTCTGTTTTAGTTCCCTTCTTAAATAGAGGCACTATGTTAGCTCTTCGCCAATCCTGTGGCACTGAGCCTATGGTAATAGAATCTTTAAAGAGTAAATATAGGGGTTTTGCTAACACTGCACTAAGTTCCTGAAGAACCCTTGGATGTATACCATCAGGACCCGGTGCTTTGTTGGTCTAAATTTTGTTCAGTCTTCCCATGACATCCCCTTGAGTTAACCCAATATCTATTAATTGTATTGTTTTATTTGTTACTTGCGGAGGCTCTTCTACCATTCCTTGCTCCCTTGTATATACTGATGCAAAGAAAGTGTTTAAAACATCGGCCTTTTCCTTATCCTCACTAACCAACTCACCCATCTCATTTTTGAATGGTCCAATGCACTCCTTTTTAAGTTTTTTGCTATTTATATATTTGAAAAACTTTTTTGTATTAGTCTTGCTTTCCCTTGCAATTTGAGTTTCATTATCTATTCTTGCTACCCTAATTGCCGTTTTGCAATCTTTGTTGCATTCCCTGTATTTTAAGAAAGTTCGTTCAGTTCCTTCAGACTTAAATAATTTGAATGCGTTTTTTTTCCTTGCCATTTCCTTCTTTACATGTGCAGTTAACCACATTGGCTGTGACTTACTTCTTTTGCATTTGTTCCCCATTGGTATATACTGTTGGGTACATTTCTGCAACCTAAATTTGAATTCTGACCAGTTTTCCTCAGTATTTTTGCCTTTAAATAAAATATCCCAGTCTATGTGTTGCATTGAGGCCCTTAATAATTTGAAGTTCGCTTTTTTAAAATTAAAAGTTTTGGTTGAACCTATACATTTTTGCTTTGCCAGACTGATCTCAAATGTAACCATGTTGTGATCACTGTTTCCCAAATGTTCTCTTACCTTAATATTGGATAACATTTCTGTGTTATTAGTGATCACTAGGTCCAATACATTGTTATTTCTTGTCGGCGCTTCCACCATTTGTGACATGTAGCTTTCACGAAGTGTGTTCAAAAACCTGCTACCCTTAGTACTCTGACAGGTCTCATTTTTCCAGTTGATATCTGGATAATTAAATCTCCCATAATTATAGTATGCCCAAACTGGGCAGCTTTCCTCATTTGCAATAGCAGTTGGGCCTCATCATTGTCATCAGTATTTGGTGGTTTGTAGCATATGCCCACCAACAACTATTTTTTACCTTTCACACCACATTTAGTCTTGATTTCTACCCACATGGACTCCAAAATTTGGCCAGTTTCCTCACTAATATCACCTCGCAAAACTGGATTTAGCTCTGTTTTCAAATATAAGCACACACCTCCACCTTTTCTATTAATTCTGTCTCTTCTAAACAGGGAATAGCCCTCTATATTTACAGCCCAGTCATGTGCATCATTCCACCATGTTTCTGTTATTCCAGTTATGTCCAATTGCTCATTAACCGCCAGCAATTCTAGTTCTCCTATTTTATCTACCATACTTCTTGCATTTGCTAGCATACAATTAATTTTGAAGTCTTTACATATATTAATCCTACATGCCTTTTTTCTTCACCTTCATTTACTAGGAGTTCCTCCCTACTGACTACATTTTTCCCCACCCTTTCTCCACCCCCCTGGTCATTTACTTGGACCCAGTTCCTATCTGCTCTATCTACCCCATTTTTGCTATCTATACCCACCCCCCCTTTCCTAGTTTAAAAGCTCCTCCAAGCTTCCTAGAATTCTCTCCCCTAACACAGAGGCTCCTCTACCATTTAGGTGCAATCCATCTCTTCCATATAGATTGTACCCAAGAGCAAAGTCTGCCCAGTGTTCTAAAAACCCAAAACCCTCCTTCCTACACCATTGCTTGAACCATGCATTAAGCTCCCTGAGCTCCCTCTGCCTACCTGCACTGGCGCATGGCACAGGTAGTATTTCAGAAAATACTACCTTAGAGGTCCTTGCCTTAAGCTTGCACCCTAAATCCCTGAAATCATTCTTTAGGGACCTCCATCTTCCTCCTATTTTGTCATTGGTTCCAATATGTACCAAGACAGCTGGATCACTTCCAGCCCCTCCCAATAATCTGTCAGCTCTGTCCGCAACATGCCGAACCCGAGCACCCAGGAGACAGCATACTATTCAGCATTCACGTTTCTGGCAGCAGATTACCTTATCTACCCTCCTAATAATAGAGTCCCCTATTACCACCACCTGCCTTGGTTTCTGCCTGCTCTGACATGGCCAGAAAGTTAGCTGAAAGGCTCAATCTTCCACCACTGAATATAAGCACTGTGCCTGTTTATAAAGTGAGAAAACAATTGGAAACTCTGATCCCGTACAAGCACAGATGGCCAAAAACACACATTCATCCTGTCAGTCATCATCAGCACCATCACCACTTCCAAGTGCACACCCCACTCAGCCACACACACTAGTTTTGAGTAACCAGCAGCAACAACAATAGAGGTTTTTAACATCCTCAACCTTAGCTATGATGAGTTAGTGCCTGTGCTGCTGCTGGAAGTACTGCACCTTTTACGCCCAGTACTAGTAGAATTGGATCAACATCTATCTCCAGTAGTAGTAGCAGCACCCCCAGGGACCCTGCAGTCCATGAAATCTACAGTATGAAGAAACTTCGCTAATGATCCATAAGCTAAGCATGTTGCTATCTGTTGTCTGTAAGAAGCACATGAGCAGGGGAAAGCAAGCTCTCCCTTAGGCACCTCCTCAATGAGATCCCACCTAAACCAAAACCATGGGTCTGACTGGGAGACACACCTTCAACATGTCTGAGGTTTCACAAATAGTAGCATCAGAAGTACTCCTAAATATTCCCAGGGTCCTGGAGTACATAATTGAAGTGCTGTTGATGTGTCAGGGAGTATGCCAAGATGTTCTGCTCCTGCAGCAGAGTAGGGATGAGTGAAAATTTTCGCCTCAAACTGAAATCGGCAAACAATGGCAATTTCTGCTTGGCAAATAATTTCCGGCGAAAAGTGCAGATTTTCCACTTTTTACGACTAGCTCATTCCATTGAAATCAATAGGAACATTGAATTTACACACAAGTCTGAGTCTGAGTCCATAGTTGCGGAATTTGCAACTGATGCTGCTGAGTTGTTTAAGCAGGAGGATGATTAGGCAGCTGAAAGGGAATGGGATCAACAATAGCAGTAACATAGGTGATGGATGATGAAGGTTCCACATGCCACGACTATCTCCAGTGATGCGACTGAGGCAGTAGCAGCACAATAAGTAGCCCCCCGTCTATGTGGAGAAAATAAGTTGGCTAATAATTCTTCTTCACTTACCCCTCCTCCAAAACCATGGGTGTGTTCTTATTAGAACATATATTTCCATTGAGAGCAGGAGCTGTGCCTCTCATCAGCAACTGCAATGTGCACAGTATGTGTGGTAAATAACATCTGGGGGTACAACTATATCCAAACATCATGACACCAGAACCCAAGTACTGCCGCTGTCACTATACCCCT
The DNA here is from genome assembly GCA_037306005.1 of Rhinophrynus dorsalis. NCBI lineage: Eukaryota > Metazoa > Chordata > Amphibia > Anura > Rhinophrynidae > Rhinophrynus > Rhinophrynus dorsalis. The sequence continues at coordinate 234,377,620 of CM074718.1, read as the reverse complement.
TGTCCAGACCCCGCTAAGGACGCATGACAACTTGCTGACAGTTTAATAGTAATGATGCATTCTCCCTGCCAGCATCCTAGCATATTCTGCGGGATGGAATCTCCTCAGATGCCACTTGATGCCCTGCTTGCGATTCTCCTCCACCACACTACCATGTGTGGTCAGAGCACCATACAGTGTGCAATGGGTAGAGACGAACTGCCACATCCTAACATCGACAGAGTGGCTATCATTTGGCGGGGGAGGTAACGATGAATGAGGTGGATTGGCAGAAGATGTAGTTAATCTAGAAAGTGATGGTGATGGCGAACTAGTTGTTTTACTCCTCATGGAACTAACAGTCTCTGTCTGGGTTGCTCTACCCTTCTGCCTCTTTGATTTTTGCCTCACCTCTTGTTGCGTTTCTGGAGAGTCAGGGGGTACAGAAACAGCGGTGCTTCATTTCTGTGGTGGGTGTTTGGCTTTAACACATTTGACATAAATGTCATGGTGTTTGTGTTTCATGTGTGATATCAGGGCGCTTGTGCCAAGGTGTGTTCCCTCCTTTCCTTTTCTCACTGACTTGTCACAATTTGTGCACAGTGCCATTGGCAATGACTGCACTGTGCCTGCTCCAAGAGAAAAAAAATCCTACACCCATGACTTCAGAGGGAAGTGAACAGGTGTCACTTCTTGTCCTCGACATTCCCCTTCACTGTCTGTGGCAGCTGATAATGTTGCTGGTGTTGCTGCTACTGCCTCAGATTCAGCACTGCAACTAGATCCAGAAGTATTGCTGGCGCTGGCAAGTGTAACCTGTCTTAGTCCCGCATCATTTGTTGACCCCATTCCCACTGTGTCCACGGTGGTCTGTGGCACACTAGCTTACTCCTCAGCATTCTGCTGCCTTTGCAACTCAGCAGCAGTAGGAAAAAGAGCAGCTGCAAATTCCTCAAATTCCAAATGTCACTGCTAGTGGTGGCAGTGATGCCCATCATCATCCCTGTCTCTCATTCCTTCCCAGTTTCTGCTTAAAAGGCCATCAATGCCTCTTCCACCCCAGCTTCTCCAGCATCATCATCACCACCCCCAGATCATTAGTCCTTACGTGCTTCTGCTGCTCTATTACAGACATCTCACTACTGCTTGGAGCAGGTGACAATGGCTAGCAATTTGAAAGTGGGTCCACTAATGTCACACTTGGCGTTTCTTTTTAACCTGAAAAAGGCAGACTGGCAGCACTCGCAGCAGGCACAAGCAGCTAATCTGTGCTCCTGCTGGTGGTGGTTGTATTAATTGTGTGCCTGCTCTCCCCCAACACTAGTTCTGGCCTCTTAAGGATCATGTTCAACTTGGACACTGTAGTGAAGAGAAGGGGACTCCCAGAGCCAGAGGAACGGTGTAGGCTCCCTTGACCGCTAGTCTGGACTCTCTCAATTGTTTCCCCTACCACCCAGGCTGCTTCAACATTACTGCTACTAACACCAACCACATTAAGTTCAGCCGCAGAGTCTTCCTCCTCACAGTCACTAGTAATATGAGGATATTGTTGATTACCTCCTCCTTCACTCCTCCTAACTCTAACAAGCTGCTGGACCTTAGTAGTAGTAGTTCTAGCACTGGCAGGACTTCTTGGGGATGGCAAGTGTGACTTAGGGTCCCTTGCTATCACACTTGGCATCATCTTCTCCTTCCTCCTCCCTCCTGAGTATTACAAGACACACTAGCAGCAGGTTCAGCACTAGGACCAGTATGTGTGACAGCAGACACAGCATTAGTGGCAGCAGGGGCAGCACGACTGACAGCAGGCACAGCAATGGTGGGATCAGTAGCATGGGCAGAACGTCTGACAGCAGACACAACATTAGTGGCAGCAGGGGCAGTACGTCTGGCAGTAGGTACAGCAGCACTAGTGGAAACAGGGGCAGCATGTCTGGTACCAGGTACAGCACTAGTAGCAGCAGGGGCAGCGTGTCTGGCAGCAGGTACAGCAGCACTAGTGGCAGCAGGGGCAGCACGTCTGGCAGCAGGTATAGCAATGGTGGCAGCAGGTACAGCAATGGTGGCAGCAGGGGCAGAAGGAACAGGCAGCTGACTTGTCCTGCTATCGCTACTAGTACTACCCTTCTCTTCCTCCCTTCCCATTAAATTCCCAAAGATCCCTAGGGTGATTTAGGGGCACTGAGGAGCATTGGCTAAGACTCAGTGAACACATAAGGGTCTTTCCAGTTCCTCCTTTTACTGCTGATAGTGTTAGCAGTCACTATGAGCATCTTTTACCTGAATTATCAAAATAAATAAAAGCAGAATAGCACGACATGTCTACCTTGCGCTGTAGCTGCTTCTATTGTATTTCACTTCCATAAGTATATCACTTTTTTATAGCAAAAAAAGCAAAAACAACTTAAATCAATGAGAAAAAATGTTCTAGCCACAGAAAAATTGGCAGGGAATTTTGGCCAATGGGCGAAGTGGATTTTCTCATGAAAAAAGCAGACAATAATGTGGTTTTCGCTGAATTTCTCGCAGGAACACTGCAACAACTTTCACCCACCCCTACTGCAGAGGAGTATAACTCTGAGCTTGTTTTTGGAGATGTCAAGAGTCCCACTAACTCCACAAGTGATGGCGTTAAAGCAATAAAATTACATAGTTATTCCACTATGTACTGCTATCTCACACTTACAAAGTTCTTAGAAAGAAGTCAAAACCTGAACAAATATAATTCAAAAGTACAACTGTAGAATAGTAAACTTGCCAAAATGTTGGAGGTTGACATGCTGCCCTTTTCATTTGTTGAAAACAGAGGCTTTAAAGAACTGATGTCATGGGTTGCACCCCGCTGGAGCATTCTAAGCCATAGTTATTTTTCAAGGATGATTGTGCCAATGTGACTTAAGCAGTAAATTAGTGTTGTGGACAAAGGACAAAGGCACTCAGCTTGCTAACAGTTTTTTTCAAGGCATATGTTGCTGTAGGCCTCAAAACTTTTACTTACAGCTATTTATTTCTCTCTCAGAAGAAGTAATATTGAGGCAGGAAATCTTTCAGTCAGAAAGAAACATAGGCGAAAAATGGCAAAGTTCTTGTGGTAAATTTATTGGCAGTGGCGAAACGGCAGAACTTTTATGTATTTTCTGTGTGCAGAAAATTGTGTTTTCATAAAAAATTTTCCTACGGTAATTTTCTCTGTCATTTCACCCATTCCTATTAAGAACTATGCATACTGCAGAATATGAGTGTGGGGAGGGTGAATTATTTTTATTTATTTATTTATTTATTCCTTTTTTTTTTTAATAATTTGTGTGAATGTGGCTGGTGCTGAGCTGAGACATATTTCTGTGTTTACTTTATACATTTATTTTGCTTTATATTTCCTACCTGAAAATATTGTTTGTTGCCTTACCATTGTGTTGGCTGTCATATAAACAAAACATATTTTTAGCCTTCATTTTAGTATAGAAATATTTTTGGCTACTGCCAGTCAAGCAAGAAATCAACAAAGTGTATAAATAACAGTCATGCCTATCATATTTATAAAACAACAAAACATTTCTCTTTCTTGCACCCTCCTATTCCTATCAAGAAAAGAAATATATTAAAACAGATACATATAAATATGTCTGACGTGCCCCACTGGCTACCAAGTATATATGACATGACATAAGATAAGTATTGCATTTTCTGATAGTAAAAAAAGCACAATTCAGAGATGGCACATATACCCATTAAGGGTGGGTGAAAAGTTTCACCTCAAACTGAAATCAGCAAGTAATGGCCCTGCCCACTTGGAGTATAATTTCCCAGGTAAAGTGCAGATTTTCTGCTTTTTTTCGCCTAGCTCATTCCTTGGAAATCAATGGGAACATTTAATTTATACACAACACACAGCAAATATTTTTGTATTCCACAAAGGCATAGTATAAAAGGGGCATGAGGGTGCCAGTACTAGTGGGGTGTGGAGAAAGAATCAGTTTAACAGGGAATGTTTTTGGGGGGTTGTTTACTGGTATTGGGGTGCAGCTGATAAAAAATGAATCCTAAATACAAATTAAAAGACATGGTATGAATGGGATCTGAGGCGGGTTGGTGCGTGGAGTCTGGGGCATGAATCAGTGGAACAGGGAATTTGTTTTGGGGGATTTCTTGACTGGTATTGGTGGGGGAGAGTTAATGAAAAATAAATAAAATAAGAAATGTATATTTAAAGTGATAGAAACAGTAACCCCCTGACATACATAAGTTGCCACTGGGGTGGACTGATACTTGACTTGATAGAGTATTTTGTACAGATGATTTGTTAGATTTGTAGTTAGAGGCCCAAGCCCGGAGGAAACATTGATTTATAGAAACAAACCCCTCAAAAAAGTTTATTTTTTTTTTGTAGGACTATGTTTTTATTTTTTTAATGCACAAGCCCTGATAAAAAAAAAAAATGCCCTACTGGTCTAGTGTCAGCAGGTGATGTCCTGTTGGCCAGTGGTCATTGTCAAATGCCAAGATGTAGATGCAGAATTTGCAACTGCTGTTCTTGCTGCTACTGAGTTGTTTAAGCAGCAGGATGATTAGGCAGCTCAAAGGAAATGGGATCACAACAGCAGTAACATGGTTGATGGATGATGAAGGTTCCACTTGCCACAACATGGGTGATAATTTGTGAGGTGAAATCACCTATAAAAAATATATATAAATCTTTAAATGCACCATTTTCCCTGCGCATTTAAAGATTTATATATATTTTTATAGGCCATTTCACCTCACAAATTATCATCCACGGTTCATTAGTATCACATAGTCACTTAATATGACATTTTACTATTTATCCCATTAATTTATTTTTATTTAATTTATTTTATTTCCTTTTATGTTTTTGTTTAAGACATTGAATTAGATATGTTTCGTTTGGTCACTAGTTATGTTTTCATTTGGTTCATTAGTTTATTATGATTATAGATTACATCATTCTCTAGCTTTTGGGGGTTTGCCATTGGTAGCTACCAACATGTGATTTGGATCCTGTCTCCTCCTCATTGAGCGCCGCCAGTATCGGTCTGTATGTTGGATGATGGGTACACTTTCCCGTGATCCTCAGTTTACGATCGATCAGGTGACCCTCGATTGTAGTTTATGATAGGTGGTTTTGAATATTTGGACATCATCAGTTCCGTTTGGGAGCAGTATATAGATATGTTTTGTTTTGGGCGGCTCTTTTTGTTTACATTTGTATTTTAAATTCTTTTTGGCTTGTTAAGCTTTGATAAAGCGGCGTTTCAGCCGCGAAATGCTTTAGCATTATAAGCCTGTATTATTTTATCATTTTTATCAATAAATATATTTACATTAAGTGGCTGCCTGTTATATCCATTAGAGGATTCGAAACACTTTGGAGCACAGAGAAAGGAGAGACCCGAACGTAGACGGGGGAAGTTCTCCGCATGTTTGATTAGTCAGTTAACTTGGACAACAGAGTCCTGACCTTATTCAAAGGTTAGTTCATTGATTTTAATTTTGCTGAAGTTATTGTTTATTATAACTTATTTCACCACTGGCGCCCCCATCGTGTTTTGTGTTTTTCTAGGGCCATGAGTATTGCTACTGCTGCAAGTGGAACCTGTCCCGCATCACTTGTTGACCCCATTCTCACTGTGCCCACAGTGGTCTGTGGCACACTAGCTTGCTCCACAGAACCATGCTGCCCTTGCAACTCAGCAGCAGAAGGAATTAGAGCAGTTGCAAATTCCACAAATTCCAAAGGCTCATTGCTAGTGGGTGTGGTGATGCCCATCCTCATCCCTTTCTCCCATTCCTTCTCAGTTTCTGCTGAAAAGGCCATCAATGTCTCTTCTACCCCAGCTTCTCCACCATCATCATCACCACCATCACTAGTCCCTATGTGCTGCTGCTGCTCTATTACAGACATCTCACTGCTGCTCGGAGGAGGTGATAAGCTGTTTTATTATTATTTTTATTCTTTATTTATATAGCGCCAACTAATTCCGCAGCATTTACAATTGGAAATAGAGGGCCCTGCTCGTGAGAGCATACAGTCTAGAGGAAGGTGGGTTTGACACAGAGGGAGTAAGTGCTTATAGGAGGTGACAAGCAATGTGACAGAAGGTTCCCTAATGTCACACTTGTCATTTCTTTTTGACCTGAAAAGGGCAGACTGGCAGCAGTAGCAGTAAGCAGCTGATCTGTGCTCCTGCTGTAGTGGTGGCATTAATTATGCATCTGCTCTCCCCACATTTCGAATCCGACCTGTTCGACTCAGACGAAAGTCGACGACAGTCTGAATTATTTGTCAACTTTAAAATACCTTTAAAAATACAATAAAAAATGAAAATTAAATAAATGGAACCATATCCAGGGTCTAAATGAAGATGGTAGAACAGAGTAAGGTTGGCATTTAGCCTTATGGTACTATGGATGAAGTAGATGAAGTATGGATGTAGCTAAATTTTAAGGAAGGCCTGCCTGCCTGTTTACACAATTGTGAGACTGGCTGATGTGTCACTCTGAAAATTATTCAAATTCCTAATATTAATGTTAATGTTTAACACAGAAATAAAGATGACTTTCCCTTGCGGTGGTAATAAGGTACTATGGCTGCCTATAGAACTATGAAACTAGCTGATGTGTCACTCTGAAAACGATTCAAACTAATTCCTATTATTAATTTTAATATTTTACACAGGAAAAAAGGTGACTTTCCCTTGCGGACACAATAAGGTACTAGGCCTGCCAACACAACTGTGAGACTGGCTGATGTGTCACTCTGAAAATTATTCAAACAAATCCCTAATATTTTTAATATTTTGCAAAGGAACAAAGATAACTCTCCCTTACAGTGGCAGTAAGGCACTAATGCTGGCTGCCTCCCTATGCCTAATGCTAACTGCCTGCCTACACAACAACTGGACACTCTCTATCTCCTTCTCTCTCTGAGCTCCAATAACACAATGAGGAAATGCAGGCTGTCTGCTTGAGTGTCTGTGTCATTAGTCCAACCCCCGTCATGAAATGAAGAAGCTAATTGGAATAGAGACAAAGCGGGAAAGTAGCGCATGAAATGGAGAAGCTAATTGGACTAGAGACATGGAGGGAAAGTATGGAGGGAAAGTAATCGAGAGCGGTAGTATTCGCCAAATTTCTGAAATTTTCAACAACATTCAGAGCAGGGCTGGTTGGATTCGGATTTTTATTGGTGAATGACCTTTGCCTGTTGGACGGCCTGTATGTCGCTGAATTACCCCTTTTTCGTTGAATTCTGAATGTCGCAGAACCCTAAGTCACACTTGCCATCCCCAAACAGTCCTGCCAGTAGTACTTCTACTAAGAAGGTCCAGCAGCTTGTACAGAATGTTAGGATGGAGGGGTTGATCATATTACTACTGAGGGATATGACTCAGGGACTTAAATTAATGTGGTTGGTGTTAGTAGTAGAAACAATGATGGTGAAGAAGCTGGTGCATTAGGGGAGTGGTAGGGGAAGTAATGCAGAGCAGCCAGACTAGCTATCAAGGGAGCCCACATTCCCTGAACATGTGAGTCCCCTTTTCCCAATCCCCATGTTTAATAGAGCAGCAGTGAGGAGGAACTGATGGTGTGGGTAATGATGATGGTGAAGAAGCTGGGGTGAAAGATAAATTCATAGCCTTTTTAGCCAAAACCTAGAAAGAATGGGAAACAGGGATGGTGATGGGCATCACCACCACCCCCAGCAGTGAGCTTTTGGAATTTGAGGAGTATGCTACTGCTCTAATTCTTGCTGTTGCTAAGTTGCAAGGGCAGCAGGATGTTGAGGAACAGGCTAGTGTGCCACAGACCACCGTGGGCACAGTGGGAATGGGTAGAAGTGATGCAGGACTAGGACAGGTTCCACTTGCATGCAGAATACTCTGGGTCCTAGTAGCAGTGCTGATTCTGAGGCAGTAGCAGCAAGAACAGTAACATCATCTTCTGCCCCAGCAAGTGAAGGGGTATGTGGAGGAGAAGAAGAAAGAGGCCATTCTTCTCCACTTTTCCCCAACCCCCTGGGGTTCTGTATGTGGGACTATTTTTCCTCTTGGGGAAGGCAAGTGTAATCATCAGTGATGACACTGTGCACAGACAGTGAAAAGGGGAAAGGAGGGAATGCACCTTGGCACAACCGCCTTGCTAACACACATGAAACACAGGCACCATGGCATTTATGTGAAACATGTTAAAGCCAAACACCCAACAAAGAAATTGAGCACCGCTGTTGCTATTCCCCCTGATTCTTCCCAAAAGGCAATATCGTTCATCTTTACCTCCCCCATTGGCTGATAGCCATTCAGTAGATATCAGAATGCAACATTCATGCCAACCCATTGCACACTCTGTGGTGCACTGACCTCACATGGCATTGTGGTAGAGGATAATCGCAAGCAGGACATAAAGCGTCTTTTGATGACATTCCATCCCACAGAATATGTTAAGCTAATGGCAAGGAGGGCTCATCATTATTTTTAAACTGTCTACAAGCTGTCATGTGTCCTTAGCGGGAATGGACAAGGGGCAAAGTGACTGCAGCAGTATTTGGTTCCTGGTGGGATGATTTCACATTGGGGACCCATAAGCATCATGGCATTTGGTTACAGTTATGCCAGGGGTTTGATGTGAGTCCAGATGTGTTCATTCTTCCCAGTCCTTCCCTTATTTATCACAAACACTGTGCTCATTGCAGTCTACAAAATACTTTATCCCGTCAAGTATCAGTCTGCTTCAGTTCTATCTTACGTCAGTGGGTCCCTGTCACTGTCACGTTACATACCAATTTCTTATTTTATTTTTAATTTTTTTTTTTTAATTAATTGCCCCCCCAATACCAGTCAACCACAAAAATTTCCTGTTCAACTGATTCTTTCCCCAGACTCCACCCACCAACACAGGCACCCTTCTCACACTCCTTTTATATCATGTCTTTTGTTTTTTTTAATTGTATTTATTTATTTAAGTGCCCCCCCATTCCCAGTCAACAAACCCCCACCCCCCAAAAAAAATTCCATTTTCAACTGATTGTTTCCCCACACTCCACCAACATAAGCACCCTCATACCCCTTTTATACTATGCCTTTGGGAAATAAAATATCATTTGCTATGTATCATGTGTGTGAATTCAATGCTCCCATTGATTTCAATGGAATGAGTAAGGCAAAAAAGCCGAAAAAAGGCACTTTTCATGGGAAATTATTCACCATGTGGGAAGTGTCATTATTCGCCGATTTTGGTTTGAAGCGGAAATATTTAATTTCATTCCGGTAAATGAGAGTGAAATATATGAACACATCCTTAACTCAAAAATGAAATCAGGTCACTGCCTACTCTATTACAACACAAATTAATGCCTCCCTGTCATCTGGGTATATGCCCAAAGCCTGGAAAGTAGCTAGAGTTGTGTCTATCAACAAAAGTGGGGATAAAATGTAGTATCAAATTACAGACCAATATCCCTACTCCCCACATTGGCTAAAATCCTAGAGAAATGTGTCCATGTGCAACTAAATAAGTATTACCAGCTGACCAGTTTTTTCTCCCCCCTTCAATCAGGCTTCGTTCAAATCACTCTACGATCACTGCCCTCCTAAAAGTAACCAATGACAATGGAAAATAGTGACATCACTGGAGCTATTTTCATAGATTTTGCAAAGGCCTTTGATACAGTACACCATAATATTCTGATAAGTAAACTCCAAAGTTCAGGATTGGATAATCATTCTCTAAGTTGATTCCGATCCTATTTATCAGACAGAATGCAATATGTGTCTATTGCTGACAATACCTCCCTTCTGCTCATAGTTACAAGTGGGGTTCCCCAAGTATCCATCCTTGGCCCTCTTCTATTTTCTCTGTTTATAAATGATCTACCCATGGTTTGCAAAGCATCTTCATTACACACATATGCAAATGACACTATAATATAAGCAAAAAATTCAAAATTCAAATTCAAATTGAAAGATTGATAGCAAAGAACAAACTGTTCCTAAACACTGACAAAACAGTCACAATGTTATTTGGTACAAAGCAGAAACTGTGTAATCTCTGAAATACCAATCTATCCATTGTAACAGAGTCTAATTGTAAATTGGTCACAGTGGACTCCTACAAATATCTTCATATGTGGCTTGATCCCAACCTCACTTTTGGTCTTCATATTGATAAATTAGCGTCCAAACTTTATCCCAAAATAGGTGCTCTGTTTAGAAACAAATCCTGTTTAAATCCCCTGGTAGGAAGACTTATTGTACAACAGATGATAATGCCAATCATAGATTATGGGGACCTAGTATATGCTCCCGCACCACAAATCCATCTTGCTAAAATTGACAAGCTGTATAATCCATTATGCAGCTTTATCCTTCAGTGTAATAACACAACCCATCATTGTGATATGTATGAAGAACTAAATTGGCTAACACTTGAATCTAGACATGCCCTTCACCTTTCTTGCATGGTTCATAAACACTTCTCTAGAAAACTGCCAGATTACCTGAGCAGTATGCTTACTCCAGCTTTCCATACTAACTATAACCTCCGCTCCACTTCTAACAACTCACTGAGTATACCACACTACAAGAAAGAAGCCGGTCGATCTGCCTTTTTCGTCAGAGCTCCGAAAGTCTGGAATAACATACCTAAAAAAATCAGATCTTCTCCCAGTCTAAAATCCTTAAAAATAACTGCTTCTTTATATCTAAAAACTGTATGTAACATTTTTAGTATATGTGTGTATACATATGTAGTTATATGTATTATGTCTCTGTATTGGTGTAAATATGCAACTCTTGCTGTAAACACTCCAGGACATACTTGAAAATGAGAGAAATGTATACTTCCTGCTAAAACATTTTCTAAATAAATAAATAATAAATAAATAAATAAATAAATAAAATAATAATAATATTTACCCATCACTAGTTGCCCTAGATTGTTTTTTTAGCCTTTTACTTAGCCAGATTTTTCACATGATATCTCAGATAGTTTATAAATAAACTTACTGCTCCTTTCCAATGGTGGAGGACTCAGCTTATCTTTCAGCTAATTTTTGGGTCAATTCATAATCGCTCTCACTCTCTATGGGATCTCTGTCTGAAGTTGGACAGTAGATGCTACTGCTGCAGAAGGCAATGTAACATTAGACGCATCATGTAGTGTGGTGTCCAATTTGACCCCGTCCCTCATGAACAAGAACAAGTAATGGACACATTGTGTAGCGTCCTGTAGAATTTGATGTCTTCTTCACAGAGGCAACTGACCAGTAATGCGCTGTTGCATTGAGCCTCCATCAGTCATGTCCTGCAACTGGTGTGTTGTGGTAGGCACTGAAGAGGTTACTAGAATGTGCTCTGCAGAACATGTAAAAGCAAGCTGGCTTTCCATATTGTGCAGAGGACACTGCATGAACTCCTTGAGTCCCAAAGGGGTACGGAACTCATTACAAAGCAATGTATTCTGTACCACTCTGGCACTCAAAGTGTTAAGACCTTGAGTGTATGAGCAGTCAGAGTGGATCCAGCGCATAGCGCTTGCATTCGCCGTATTTCATCTACCACTGAAAGGCTACCATTCTGCCTGTGTTTGGTAATTCTTTCTCCTCCCTGTGCACTACTCTGTGCTCCATAACCTATTGAGTGGCATAGAGGTATTGAAAACAGGTTTTGGATATGTGTAGGCACCCAGTAGGTTATGGAGCACAGAGTACTGCACAGTGATGTGACTTTTCACAAACAGAGGACAATTTTTCTCTTTTTTCGCAAAAGTTTTATCCTTTTCTCCAGTGTAAATTTTTCCTCCTTTTCACCTATTCTAACACATTTTTCTCCTATTCAAACATATTTTTCTCCCATTCAACACATTTTTCTCCTATTCAAACACATTTTTTGCCTATGTTTCCTATGGTGCAACATTTCCCAGCACAATACTACTTCTTCTGAGGGCTGTATTAAAGAAATAAGTAGCTGGGAAACAAAGTTGAGAGTCCTACAGCAACATATACCTTGAAAAATGTGTTGGCATGCAGAGTGCATTTGTCCTTTGCCCACAACACTAACTTCCTGAGTGACACTGGCGCATATTCAAGTCATAAGAAAAAAATAAAGTACAACCTACAATGTGGCAGATGTGTATGTGTCATAGTAGCGGTGGCTGCCGATCCGACCTCTACCTTAACCTGCAGTCACATCGGGCAGGTCCAGCCGCAGCACGTCTTGTTGGCAGGCAGCTGCTGAGCTGCTCAGCTTACCAGCAGCTCCTTCCGGTGGTCCCATACTGCTGTCCAGGTGGGATGCGCGTCACATTTAAAGACACAGCACACTTTAGGGATTCCTACTCTTCCTGGGCTGCAGACCTTAATAACTCGCTGGACACCACTCTCAAAAGCCCTTTCGTGGTGTCCAGTGCTGGTGTGCTGTTGAGGTTGTGCTGACTATCTGTCCTGGTTCTGACCAATTGGCTCTGTTCTGACTACCTTCTTTGTGGTTGACCCTGGCTTGTCTGAGGACCATTATGGTGCAGAACCTGTGGCTCTGGTAGACTATCCTCTCTGTGTATGACCCTTGGCCTGGCTGACTACCCGTTTTGGTACTGACTCGTGGCACTGTCTGGCTGCCTGCTCTGTGGATCTCTCTGAATAGTCCTATACCTATCTGGGTCTGACTGGCGGCTCTGGGTTGTTTTTGCTCTATCCATTTTCCAGCCTGTCTGACTATCCACCTTGGTGTACCTGGGGTTGTCTGCTGCGCACCCAGCATACCAGCGCTCCAGTGGATAATTTGTTGTGTATCCCGGTGGCTCTGGCAGACTTCACTGGTTTCCATTCTATACTGCCTGTACAGGTGCGGACCTGTGGCGCAGTCCCTACCTTTGTTACGTTATCGGTACAGGTGCGGACCTGTGTGCTATACCTGCCTAGTTATATTGCCTGTACAGGTGCGGACCTGTGGCTGCCTTGTTATTTATCGATACAGGTGTTGACCTGTGGCGCAGCATTCGACTTTGATACCTTGTCCGTACAGGTGCGAACCTGTAGTAGGGGTTCAGGTGCGGACCTGAGTCGGTACTCTCCAGTTTTCTTCTTGGCTCGGTTCGTTACTACCACAGAAGAACATTCCTTCCGGACGTGCTTACATTGTATGGTGTTCTTACTGTACCATTGCTCTGTACTTGTATATCTTAATAAAGATTGTGTTACTGTCAGTACTGGTCCAAGTCTCGTTTTTGAGTCTGTGACAGTATGGTAGTGGTAGTGGGGGATTGGCATGGTGTGATTGGTGGGACCTTGACAAACAGCATCCACCAGGGAGGAGAGGGATCATCATCATTTATTGCACATGCTGCAACAACCATTGCTGCAGTAAGTTTTTGAACTACTTTACTCCCAGATCCCTCCACTGCTCCACCTTTTCCCCTCCAGCTTGTGCATTTCCTGGACATTACTCAACTACTGTGTGTTTTTTTACTCTCTACAGTACACAACTGATGGATTGTGATGTCTTGTCTTGGCCCTCAAAAAAATTCTCAATGTTGTCTGGTGTCTATCAAGTCACCTCAGTCACAGAGCTCACATCAGGCTCCAAGTCAGCTGTCTGTCACTTAATATATTTAATTATTTATGTATTATTTTTTATTTTCTATTTTTTATTTTTATTTTATTTTTTTAGTTGTCCACCCTATCTTATCGCAATCATTTTAAAAATATATATATAAATATATATAAATATATAACTAAAAAATAAAAGCAAAATGAGCAAGTAATTTTGAACCCGGTTGCCTGTGTCTTGCCAGTCAGCCACACCAAATTTTGGTGCATTTGAGGTCAACCTCCCTCCTCCCTTCCTCTGTCAGAGAGTGCCCCCAGACTCCCTTAATAAAGAGAACAAATGTCCTACCTAAATGACTCCGTAAACTAAGCTTCATTTCCCCTTTATTTGCCTATATGTTCCTCTCACAAACAAAGAATGGCGCCAATATTTAAATCAGGAATAAATCAAAATCATCTCACCACTCCGCAGTATAGTCGGGTGCCAATTCACGATAGACATCCAGAACGTCTCCTTCTTGTAGGAATTCAAGCACTTGAACAAAAGATTGAATGGCACTCTTATGCAGAAGTAGAAAGTATAATAAAAGCAATTTATTTCAGGCTACATATTGGCAAACAGACATAGCGTATACACCCGCTTTCACATCTAACGAGTTTCGCACAACAAGGTGCTTACTCATAGATTAAATCTCACTTGATGCGGTCCCGGCTATCTAGTCTACAATGTAATGGTTTCAATTCAAAACATCCAATCAGTAGTTCGGAACCAATATTTTCACAGAACTCAATTAGATTAATTACCTCCTCCATACTACTATTGGTCACGAAATACTATACTATTAATGAAACAAGCTCTAAAGATCTGACTCTATTATATCATAGAGTTTAACTCTTTATATAACCATGCAGGCAAGACAGCCAACCGCACCAATAGAGATCACAAATGCAGATAAAAATATATTTATTATACACAATCTAAAAACATTTTAGAATAAAGTTGGTAATCAATAAAAAATGTATCTAGTAATTATGCTGTAAGAGCCTGACACCCTTGTATGTCTGCAGAAAATTAGAGAAAACTTTCATGTGGTGAGGAAAATGTTTTCTTTCCATTGACTTCAATGCAATGAGCTAGGTGAAAAAAGCGGGAAAATTACACTTTTTGTGGGAACATTTTTGCCAACTGAAAAGTGCTATTTTTCACCAGTTTTTGTTTGAGGAGAAAGTTTTCATCCATCCCTAGTCATAGCTCACATCAAAAAGCTCCTCCTTCTTGTCTCTGTCCTTCAATGAAAAGTTTTTTTTTTAATTGTCCCTGTCTTCCACAGTAACTGTATACAACTCACACACACACACTCAACCCCCCGGCGACTACAAATAACTAGCTCCCCACTTTTCCTCTACATGACTAGATAGTTCCACAATTATCTTTCTTCCAAGAACTACTGCAGTGGTATTTTTGTTTTTAATTCTGTAAAGAGTAGACTTGGGTTGGCTTCAGAAATCAGAATATTTGCAGCCTTCAGTGAAATAATAAAGTGCTCAACAATCACTGGTGAACCAGTGCAGCACAGCATCTCAGTATACAATTCACTCCCTTGCCCCTCTAGTTTTCTTAGATGAGTTGGAGCATGGCTGTTTATGTATGGTACATACTGTATGTCAAGCTGGACTCCTTGTCTAACTTACCTTAATTGTCATATTAGTCAGATGTAATGTTTAGCATTTACCAGTGTCATTGCGTCACTCTGTCTCAGACTGATTGGCTCCTTGTCAGTCACTCTAACACTTTTCTTGGGGCACTCTGCCAAGAATAAAATTGTAATATTTAATATTCATAAAAATAAAAAAATGTTTATATTTTCTTCAAACGGGGATATTAAACAAGTTTCTACTAAGTTGCTACAGGGGTGATAATTCTCTTCCAAGTGACTATGTGGGAAGTGGGGAGAGAGCCACTCGCATTTAATTGTGGTTGAATTGGCTTGTGGGAATCTTTATGACTATTCGGTCATCTTATCTACGATGGCCAATTATCAAGTATCTATTAACCATATATTGAAATCCTTATGTAGCCTAGATACAGTAGCTCCACTTCATTATTCAGTTCTCATTATTTCTTTCATTTGGTACGGTTTCGCAAGATACAGTTGATGATTGCTGTATTTAAGAATATTCAGCGCCACTTTGTAGTTACATTATTGAATTGCTATAACCCTGCCAAAGTATCTCTAGGGTTAACTTATAAAACATCTGCCGATAAATCTATGAGCTCTGAGATCAGACCTGTGTCTCAGATAACTTATCTTAGGCAATAATTTAGAGATTCTCCATGAATTGCAAGTAATATGTCGTCCCTAGTGCATTGTTTGATTGTTACCTTCTTTGTGCGGCCTCTACAGTGTTAATCCTGCAACAATTCTAGATAGTTTTATAAACTGAACATATTTATGGATAAAGCTATCTCAGATTGTCTTTGTCTAGGTGCATTCAAACCTGAGGCAATGCTTAAATTTAGCACAGACTTCATTAAAAAGCAATGAGAGAACGTGTATATTATCTCCCTTTCAGCTCGCTCAATTATGCTGATTTCATTCAATTCACTAAGATCCTCGCTGAGTCTTTTTTTGTATTTCAATTAACCCCATTATGGAGCATTACCCGCTATTCCCACTTATCCCCAGTATTTAGAGACTCAGTAAATGAGTAAATGTAAGACATTATTAAAAAGCTACAGGAGAATGTGTTTATTTTCTCCCTTTCAGTTCTCTCAACCGGTTTTGCCGTGAATGTTTTCAAGAGTGAAAAACGGGGGGGGTAAAGCTGACCAGGTCTTTTTAGTAGAATCAAATCTAGATATGAATACTCAAAATTCACCACTGAATATTCTGGATCAATTACTAGAATTGTCATCTAAGCATATGAAATTGTGGTGTAACAGCAAAACGTTACAGAAATATAAAGAGTTAAACCCAATACCAAAGGGCCTTAGAATGAACACATGTCAGTGTTCTCACCCTTCCCCCACTTCACTATTGCTTTTTTCACAGCAATACAAGCACACAACTCAGCTGATCAATAATGAGCAACCTTACTCCCCTGTCTCAGGCTTACTCAGCTGATATGTTACTACTGTCTGTCATTTTCAGTTACCATGGTTACCTGTCAATTAGCCAGCCCTTTCCTGCTGGGCTCTGTCTATTTAGCTGCTAAGGTTCAGTATATCTGACCTCCCTGTGTATTCCTGCTGTTGCTGCTATTGTTCCTGTGTATGACCCTGACCTGGCTGACTGATTCATCTGGTTCCTGATCCAGGCTTCCATTCCTGACACCGCTGCTTCCTGTGCTCCTGACTTGGCTCGTCTGGGAGCGGGGTTAGTACAGATGATAGGGAGAAGCCTATAAACCACATCAAAATTAAATCACAAATGGAACATAGCAGTGGCATAAATTGTATGCTTGCAAATGCCAGAAGTTTAACTGGTAAAATAGGGGAACTGGAGCTGGTAGCTGAAATTGAAAACTATGACTTGATAGGCATAACAGAAACATGGTGGGATGACACACATGATTGGTGAATCAATTTGGAGGGCTACATGTTATTTAGAAATGATAGGTCAAACAAAAGAGGTGGTGGGGTCTGTCTGTATGTCAAACCAGCATTATTGCCTCAATTGCGGGAAGATATATGTGATGACAGTAGTGAACATGTGGAATCCCTGTGGGTTGAAATAGTCAGTGGGGGTAAAACTGCCCAGAAAATATTAGTGGGTATTTGTTATAAACCACCAAACATTGGTGACCTTGAAGAATCAAAGCTATTAATGCAAATAGAAAAGGCTTCTCAAATAGGGATTTTAATTATCCAGAAATAGACTGGAAAAATGGAACAGCTAATTCTGCTAAAAGCAGCAAGTTCCTGAACTTGTTGAATGACAATTTTTTGTCTCAACTAGTGCAGACCTCAACCAGAGGGAATGCATGTGTGGATCTGGTAATGACAATGAAGAACTTATCTCCAACATCCAAGTTAGGGAGCACTTGGGGAATAGTGACCATAACATGGCATCGTTTGAGATTAATTCGAAAAAGCAATTTGGTATGGGTTCCACCAAAACACTGAATTTTAAAAAGGCCAACTTTAGCAGGTTTAATTCATCGCTTGGTCTCGTTGACTGGGATAAAATATTTTCAGGAAAAAACACAGAAGGTAAGTGGAATGCCTTCAAAATAACATTGCAAAAAGCACACTTAAATTTATCCCTGTTGGAAACAAATACAAAAGAAGCAAAGTAAAACCAGTGTGGCTAACCAGTAAAGTAATTCATGAAATAAATAACAAGAAAGCGGCATTTAAACATTACAAAGCTGAGGGATCAGCAGAGGCATTTGCAGAATACAAAAATGTCAACAAAACCTGTAAAAAGGCTATTAAATTATCTAGACTGGAGAATGAAAAAAATATTGCTAAGGAGAGCAAGAGCAACCCAAAAAAATTCTTTAAATATATTAATGGCAAAAAATTAAAGTCTGATAATGTTGGGTCCTTGTTATCTGAAACGGGTGAGATGGTCAAGGGGGACAGAGAGAAGGCAGATATTTTAAATAATTTCTTTTCTTCTGTTTTTACCAAGGAAGACCCAATGGACAAGAATCTGCAAACTACTTTTACAGAACAGTCACAGCAAGCATGGGACTGGCTAACACAAGAAAAAGTGTTAAAACAATTGAATGGTGTTAAAGTAGACAAAGCTCCAGGGCCAGATGGTATACACCCACGGGTACTTAAAGAGCTAAGCCAGACCCTGGCCAGACCGTTATATTTCATTTTCAGGGATTCTTTTATTTCAGGTATGGTGCCCATGGATTGGCGTAAAGCAGATGTGGTGCCCATATTTAAAAAGGGATCAAAGTCACAGGCAGGAAATTACAGACCTGTAAGCTTGACATCTGTGGTAGGGAAGCTGTTTGAGAGGTTGCTAAGGGAATATATTCAAGAATACTGCTGGAACAGGAATATCATTAGCAATAGCCAACATGGCTTTGTGAAAGACAGGTCTTGTCAAACTAACTTGATCGCATTTTATGAAAAAATGAGTACTAATATAGATGCGGGAGCGGCGGTTGATGTGATCTATTTAGACTTTGCCAAGGCATTTGATACGGCTCCACACAAGAGGTTACTGTACAAATTAAATGAAATAGGCCTAGGGGAAAATGTTTGTGTGTTGATTGGAAATTGGCTGAAAGATAGAATGCAAAGAGTGGTAGTAAATGGCAAGTTTTCCAGTTGGATAAACATGATAAGTGGAGTACCTCAGGGATCTGTCCTGGGTCCTCTTCTTTTTAATTTGTTTATTAATGACCTCCTAGAGGGCATACGGCACCATGTATCAGTGTTTGCCGATTACACAAAATTAAGTAAGGTAATAAAGTCTGAACTGGATGTGTCTTCATTACAAGAGGATTTGGACAAATTGAGTAACTGGGCAGGCAATTGGCAAATTAGATTCAATATAGACAAGTGTAAAGTTATGCATTTTGGGTATAATAATAAAAATGCAACATATAGTTTAAATGGTGTTTCTCTGGGGAAATCTACAAATGAAAAGGATTTGGGAGTTATGGTAGACAATAGACTTAGCAGTAGCATACAGTGCCGGCTGGCACCTGCAAAGGCCAATAAGATATTGGCATGTATTAAAAGGGGTATTGACTCAAGGGAAGAAGATATAATTATGCCTCTTTACAGGTCCATGGTAAGACCCCACCTAGAATTTGCTGTTCAATTCTGGGCGCCCTTTCTGAAAAAGGACATTATAGAACTAGAGAGAGTGCACAGGAGGGCTACAAAACTAGTAAGGGGAATGGAAAGTTTTAGTTATGAAGAAAGGCTAGAAAAGTTAAACTTGTACACACTAGAGAAACGGCGTCTTAGAGGGGATATGATAACACCATATAAATATGTTCAGGGCCCATACAAAGGGCTCTCCAAAGACCTGTTCTTTAACGGAACAGTACACAGGACAAGGGGCCACCCGTTTAGACTTGAGGAAAGGAGATTTAATCTACAACAGCGGAAGGGTTTCCTTACAGTAAGGACAATAAAGGTATGGAATTCACTGCCTGAGGAGGTGGTGCTATCGAATACATTAGATGCCTTTAAAAGGGGCCTGGATGCTTATTTAAAAGAGCATAACATAGAGGGCTATGTACGTTATTATTGGGATTAATATTTAGTTAGGGCTTGTTGATCTAAGGAGAAATCTGATTGCCATTTGGAATCAAGAAGGAATTTTTTTCCCCCCATTCAACGCAGAATTTGAAATTGCTATATTGAGGGGGTTTTTTGCCTTCTTTTGGATCATCGATGGTAAACAGGAATAGGAAAAGGGTTGAACTAGATGGACGCAAGTCTTTTTTCAACCTAAATTACTATGTTACAATGTTACTATCCACTTTGGCTTTGATCCGTGTCTTGTATTTTTGACTATGATTCCAGATTGTGCTTTGCATTTATTTTTGCTATTCATTTTATTATTTAATAAAAGGTATTTTATTTACCAGCATCTCCTGTTTCCATTTGGTTTTCTTGGTTCCCTGACAACACATTCCCATCTTTTGAATTAATTGTAGGTGATCACAAAGTTAGGTTGGAAACAGCATTAAATATTTGCTCACTGTAATAGGTCCAGATTTAAATTAACCATGAAATTATCATTCTGGACCTGACCAACCAAGAATGACAAAAGATCAAAAATCAGGGTAAAGTACTTTCCTCCTCAGAATCCTTGAATAAAGAATTAGATTAAATAAATGTATACTTAGATAGATTAAAAAGTGACATCACTGATAGAAAGAAAAGGAAATTTAATTGTGATAAAAAGGATCTAGATACAGGTAGAGTATACAGATGGCCACATACTGGAACAATTAATAGACACAGTACCCTCACTGAAACTGTAAGTGAGGATGAAAATTCTACAGATGAAGAACAGTCTGATTGTGATGTAACAGAGACACAAACAAAACAGGGAAATTAGAAACAACTATTTTTTTAACAAAGGCCAAACAACAACAAGACACAGGAGGACAAGAAGAGGGGGCAAGAAATCTAAGGGACATAGCAAAATGGGGTTATCGACAAAAAAGAGGGAGGATCATGTTCCCACCGAGGAGTAAATAAAATCAAAGCAAGACAAATTAAAAATAATCAATCTTTCAAAGAAAATATTAATACCAGACCAAGTAAAAGTATTATCTAAAGGTCTAAGTTTCTCCCCCGCAAACTCATTTAACAAATTTGAGGTAACCAAAGATGTTAATTTATTCTGGTGAGATTGCTCATTTGGTTAAGACACCAGCTGTAGAATCTATTCAAATCACAAGGTCACAGGTTCTAGTCCCGGCAGGGTCGACTCAGCCTTTCATCCTTCCGTGGTAGATAAAATGAGAACCATTAAATTGGGTAATATAGCTAACCCCCAGAACATACTTGAAAATGAGAGACATTCTCAATATATCCTTCCTGGTAAAATACTTGGATATTATTATTATTCCTATGTAGATCCTCTTAAAAAATACTATTCCAAAGAGATTGATCAAGAAATACCTCAAGCAGAGGATAAAACCACTGAATGTCTTACTCTGTTAACCTCATTATGGCAGGAATCCAACTCTTTACCCTCCACACAATCAGTAACAGAAGAGATCTTACAATCAGAACAAGAAAATATCCGTAGCCCCTCTTCAACACCTTTCAAAAAATCCTCTATATTCACTCCTCTGTCTAACATATGTCCTCAAGTGAAAATATATGGGGATTTAGTCATCAAGGAAATATTTGTCATTACCTTCAAACACCAGAAAACACAATCTAACGACATCAGAACAAAAAGCCCTGTCAGAAATAGAAAAATGGGTAGATATTGTTATAAAACCTTCAGACAAGGGTAGGAATGTAGTACTTTGGCCCAAGGGATTATACTTGAAAGACTATTATCACCAATTGAAAGATATAAACTGTTATAAACCAATCCTTGGCAATACCACTGATGATTTTAAATCATCATACAATGTCTTGATTACCAATGCATTCAAAGACAATCTCATATCACAAACTGAATGCCATTTTTTACAAGTCACGGATCCCAGAATGGCAACATTTTACATCCTACCCAAAACTCACAAAAATATAGAACCCCCCCCCCCCAGGCAAACCAATTATCTTAGGAATTGAGAACTTAACTGAAAGGCAAGCTAATTCCTAGCCTTCAAAATGAGACATCTTGTGACACAGCTCCAATCCTATATAAGATACACTATGGACATACTGAGAATGTCAAGATTTACCAGTGGAACCAACTACTTACCTCATTACGTGTGATGTAGAGACATTATATACATCTATTAATCATAAAACTAGTTGTCAAGCAGTAAAATATATGATGTCCAAGGATGGGAGATATACTACATATAAGACTGTTGTGGTTCATTTTGAACCACAATTTGTTTACATTCAATGACAAATATTACATTCAAACAAGAGGAAACGTGTTTTTACTGATAACAACATCCAATATACGGACCACATTGTATTGTGGTACAGATATATAGATGATCTATTTATCTTGTGGACTGACACCTCATAGAAATTTGAGGAATTTATCACAATCCTGAATAATAACAAATGGAATTTAAAACTCTCTTATCAACCAAGTTTAACAAAGGTGGACTTTCTGGACTTGACCATATCTAAAAATCAGGATAATATCTTAATTACAGATCTATATCACAAGAGTACAGCTACTAATTCCATTTTACATGGATCTAGTAATCACCTTCCATTGTTAAAAAATGAAATGCCGATAGGCGAGTTTCTCAGGATAAGCAGAAATTGCTCCAATCTGGAACTATTAAAACAAAGAACCATGGATTGAGCATATGATTATTTGAAAAAGGGTACTCCAAAAGTTTGATTAAAAAAGGATATAACAGGGCTTTACATTCACCCCCGATTCACTGTTAACACCTAACATACAATCGCAAATTCCTTAGTCCCCATGATTTATCATGGTCTGACATCCTTGATATTATGCAAAAACATTGGCACATACAACAGATGTGACCCTTGATAAATATTAACGGTGCCATATTCTCACCAGTAGGGATGGGTGAAAGTTGTCGCCGTATTCCCGTGAGAAATTTCACAAAAACCATGTTGTTATCCACTTTTTCGTGGGAAAATCAGCTTTAAAACTAGCGGTTAAAATTTTCGCATCTTTCTCCCATTGGCCAAAATCTTTCACCATTTTTTCAGTGACTAAAAAGTTTTCGCCCATTGATTCACATTGTTTTTGCACTATAAAAACGTGATTTTTTTCGCTCAATAGAAGCAGCTACAGAGCGAGATAGAAGTGCTGTGCTGTTCTCTTGTGATATTTAGCAAAAATTGAGGCAGGAGAGGCTCATAGTGACTCCTATCACTATGAGCAGCAAAAAGAGGAACTGGAAGGACCCTTATTAGGTGTCCACTGAGTCGGAGGAGGAGGAAGAAGTGACTAGCAGTACTCAACCAATGCTGCCCAGTCCCCCTAATTCACCCCAAAGGGATCTTGGGGAATTTAATAAGAAGGGAGGGAGAAAAGGGAATGGGAAGGAAGGGAAAAAAGGGAAGGAAGGGAGAAAAGGGAATGGGAAGGAAGGGAGAAAAGGATAGGGAGAGCAGGACAGGTCAGCTGCCTGTGCCTGCTGCAAGACGTGCTGCCCCTGATGCCAGTGCCACCATTTCTGATCCTGTAGCCACTAGTGCTGTACCTGTTGCCACAGCAACATTATCCGCTGCCACAGACAATGAAGGGGAAGGTGGAGGACAAGAAGAAAGAGGACATTCTTCTCCACCTTTCCCCTTCCCTCTGAAGTCATCATGGGTGTGGGACTATTTTTCTGTTGGGGCAGGCACAGTACAGTCATCAGCAACGGCACTGTGCACAATTTGTGACAAGTCAGTGAAAAGAGGAAAGGAGGGAACACACCTTGACACAAGCTCCCTCATATCACACATGAAACACAGACACCATGACATTTCCTCCAAACATATTAAAGCCAAACACCCACCACAGAGATCAAGCAATCTTGACTCTAAAGAGTCATTAAGGAGCAAACAAGAGGAGGAGTGTTAGATTTAAAAAGGACCAGATCAGTTGGAGCAGCTTACTCCTGAAAAAGCTCACGGCGAAACCGGTCGAGCGAGCTGAAAGGTTGAAAATATACACATTCTAACATAGCCTTTTAATAATGTCTAAGTTTACTTATTTACCGAGTCTCTAAATACTGGGGATAAGTGGGAATCAGGGGTAATGCTCCGTTAATGAAATACAAAAAGACTCAGCGAGGATCTTAGTGCATTGAGTGAGATCAGCACGATTGAGCGAGCTGAAAGGGAGATAATATACATGTTCTCTCGTTGCTTTTTAATGAAGTGCTAAACTGAAGTATTGCCTCAGATTTGAATGGACCTAGACAAAGACACGCTGATATAGTGTTCATTAATCCATAAATATGCTTAGTTTCTAAATAAAACAAAGATGGTAACAATCTAACAATGCACTAGGGAAGATATATTACTCACAATTTGTGGTGAATCTGTACATTATTGCCTAAGATATGTTATCTGAGAAACAGGATTATTCTCTCAAGCTCATAGATTTTTTGGCAGATGTTTTACAAGTTAACCCTAGAGATACTGTGGCAGGGTTATAGCAATTCAAAAACATAACAACAAAGTGGCGCTGAATACTCTTAAATATTGCAATCATCAACTGTATCTTGTAAAACTGTACTGATTGAAAGAAATAATGAGAATTGAATTCTCTGCATTCATAACAAAACTGTGAGCAATATGTCTAGAAACACACAGGCACATTAAACTGCTGAATTTGTGAGTTTCTGTAGGCTTTATCATAATTAACCCTAGAGCTACTGAGTATAATTTGACCAGAAAAATATGGGAATAGAGGGACAGCATTTTCACAATACATTAATATAGTGGTGCCAAACATTATAAAACAGTGAAGTGTTTGAGACAGTATCCTGTCCAACTGACTCAGGGTGGGATACTATAATTAACCGAAAACCACTGGTCTAGGAAGTTAATAATTTGCAAATCAACGAATGTATCTACTGTATCTAGGCTACATAAGGATTTCAATATATGGATAATAGATACTTGATAATTGGCCATTGCATATAATATGGCCATGAGCTGATTCCAACACAATTAAATGTGAGTGGTTCTCTCCCCACTGCCCACATATTCACTTGAAAGAGAATTATTACCTTAGTAGCAACTTAGTAAGAATCTGTTTTTAATATCCCCTGTTTGAAGAACATTTTTTATTTTTATGAATAATAAAGATTGAAATGTTATTCTTGGAAGAGGGCCATTAATGTTGGTTCTTCCTTTGGGGATCTTCTCTAGAGTTTTTTCTCTCAAATGTTATCTCTTCCGTAAGCACCACCTGAGGTTTAGCCCCTAACGTTAGTGTGGGCTCATTCTCTATAGTAGTGTCTACCTCCAGCAACACTCCTCTAACTCTTCCACAAACAGCTCACTTTATTTATTTGGCTAAAGTCATTAGGAATCACATTCTGCTGATTTCACAGTCCCAAACCCAAGCAAATATGTACTGTCTAGTATCTATCATGTCATGTAAATCACCATTCTTCTCACCCACACCCAGAAAACAAGTGTTAGGGTCTATCTCCAACAACACTCCTCTCTAATGCCTGTGCACAGAGGTCACTTTCTGTATTTGTCTAAAGTAGCTAGTAATCACAATCTGCTTCTTTCTCACTCCCAAGCACAGACTGCCAACCTGTGGGATTCTGAGACCCTTGTATACTAGCACCAAAGGAATACTCACAGATTTTGTGAGGAAATTTAGTTCTACCATTGACTTCAATGTGATGTATAGGGGAAAAAGCAGAAAATCTGCACTTTTCTCAGAAAATGTCCTGCTCATCAAAAAGTTATTTTCTTTGTCTGTTTGGCTTTTGAGATGGAAAGTTTTTCCCATACCTAATTGTATCCAGACACTTTACCCACTGTCTTAGGGGAGGGTTAGGAGGTTTTATGGTTATGGATATTGAGAAGATCAATCTAAATATATAGAATGGTATGAGTCATCTACGGAGTTGTGAATCATTTTGGATTGTTCAGCTGGTCACTCTTTATCCAGGGAGTTTAAATGAGGACATCAATGTTCAATGCCTAGTATGAATTGGCAATTAATTTTGTTTGCATTGATTTTTGTTAACAATCAAAGCTTCATGTTGTAGTCTTTTGCTCCGATTACACTTCTAGAGTAGATATTTTATTAGATGAATGTAGTCCTAATGAACTATGTGTATCTTATATACATATTTAGATAAGTTGATATTTATGTTGGTGTGAGATGGGACTGTCTTATGTATGCATGCATTTCTATATACATATACTGATGATCTCTGTTTTTTTACATAGCATATATTTGGTATTATTTTATTTTAAATATATAATTCTACTTTTTATCTTTCTTTCTAATTGTCTCAGCTGTAGTTGAAGATTAAGATTGGAATTCATCCAGCACCCACTGTAAGTCACAGTGCTTTTATACCCCAGCTGTTTTGATATGGAGGCTTGGTACTCAAGCTTAACTAAGAAACACTTTGGATCTGTAAGTGGAAGCCTCCTGGGAAAATAGATGAAGGCACAAGCTTTAGTGGCATGGCGGGTGGTCAATGATTCCTATGTGAAACAATGTATGATAGGAAGATTGCCTATCAACGTAATAGAATGATTTGGATTGGTCATTTCCATGTATCTATGTAATATATAAGGCAGCATTTATAAGAAACAAATGTTTGACCCCTGAAGAAGTGACAACACATTTTATGAATAAATGTATACTTATATCAAGCTGCCAGAGTATCATGGTGATTGTTAAGTAAGGAGAGATTGTTCATGGCCCAGAGTATTGACAGCCTGGGGCAAAACCAGTACTTGTCTTCAATCTTAGAGGCAGGATATAGATCTAGTTCAAACTTCAGTTACTTTTCAAGAACTGATGTGCATGGGCATCTGGAGGAGAACAAGGTAGGGGGCACTTGGGATGGGTGGACATACTATGGCTTTGCTTTTCCCCCCAGAAACATTTCTGCAGATGCTCCTACTGGTGGCACTGGTTAATGTCATAAAAAAAGAGGCAAAGGGATTCAGCTGAATGGGACAGTTTGTTGTTGTAGGATTCAGCTTACTAACAAACTTGTACTTTCAATTGCAATGTTGCAGTGGAAATTATTAGGAAAGCATATGAGCAATTGACAAAATTCATATGTAAAATTCATTGGCCGTAGAAAGATGTGGAAATGTTGCTTTATGTCAGTATGCAAATGGGACAGAAGAAAAGGAAAATTGTGTTGTGTCAGGGCTCCTCTTAACCCCTTGTGCCTAGGAACTTTTGTTTATATGATCCCAATATTCAGTGATTAGTCCAAGTAAGATAGAACCTTAGACAGTTTTGCACATATAGTACAGTAATGAATCCTTTATTTATAACACAAAACAAGTCAGGACAGGAATTAGCAAGGAGTGTCTTCAGTAATGTCAGTAGCCAAGCCAGTGTTCAAGGAAATCAAGCATATAGAAGTTTAAGAATTAATGGCAAGCCAGGGTTAAAAGTCATTAGCATAGATTCAGTCTATATAAAACAAAAGCCAAATGGTTACCAGGTAGTCCTGGAGAGGGTTCAGGAGCCAACAGGGAGGATGATACAAGCAATAGCCAGCAGGTTTAAACATTTGAAGAGTCAAATCCAGAAGTCAAGGTTCCCAAACAACACTACATCAAGTAATTTTAGTGTGCAGAGTAAATGGCATCATGACATCTAGACAAGTGAGTGCCAAATACAAAGATTGGCAGTTTTAATAGACCGGTTCCTAAACCGGCATTGATAAGGAGGAGTGGAAAGCATTTGTGTTCCAAATATCAAACTTCCGGTTGGAGATACGCTTGCTTCATTACCCTCCAGAAGACACGGCAAGGGACTCCTAACATCTTGTTCCACAAATCTTCCTGCCCATTTCTATTTCAAAGAACATTTGGCTACAACCAGTCCTCATTAAATCCAGCAATTCCAGTTCCCTCTATTTCTCTCTCTCTCTCACTCCCTCTCTCTCTCTCCCTTTCTCTCAAGCACAGACTGAAAATATGAGATAAACACTCCCTTGTATCCTGACAAGTTAACATGGCAGGAATACATGGGTGAAACTCTTCAAGTTGAATGAAATTACATTATTATCATTGATTTCATTGCAAAGGAATGAGTGGAAAAAAGTGGGAAAACAGTATTTTCACATGTTTTGTTTTTATGTTTGAAACTTTCACCTGTTCCTACATAGAAGGTTACCACTCTGGTAGCTATTAGGTTAGTGTTCCTTTTGGTTCTCCTCTAGTGATGGCTGAAGCAACAAACAAAATGGCCACAAAATATTGGTTTCTCAGAATGTGGTTTAAGTATTGTGAAAACCAGCTGGTTTTGGATGAATGTCCAACTTACAAAATTACCATTATCCCTAGCTTTATAGTAGTGCGCTATTATTGGTAATTTTGGTATTAGAACCTTCAGTGCCCCAAACATTCAGATGTTATTAGAAACCAGGAAGTGTCTGCAGGCTTGGCACATTCAGTGTAGTTGTCTAACATTGTCCCTCCAGAAAGAAGGTGAAGCATCTGCTTGTACAGCATTTACCTATAACTTTGTAATATGGGTTTCAATAGAAGTTCAGTGACATTGCATAAATAATGCAGATAATTGTGTTTTCCATGCAATGCTATCATTGCCATTTATACACAGAAAAGGGGATGGTGGGAGAAAAAAGAACTTACAGTGTGCCATAAAAAAGGTGACAGTGAACTAATCCTTGGTGTATAATTACACACTCAGATTGGTGCAAATCAGTACCCACCCTTGTACTAAATGAAAGCATCCATGAGTCAGACTGCAAAGGTACAATACCCTGTCTAGCATTGTAAGTTTAGTTGGATATATAATGTGTTGTACTTGTATGATTGATGAAATGGAATATTTTACTAATAGCGAAAGGGTTTTAAGGAAAGCATAGAAGAAATTTTAGTTTTGCTTTTATTTTCCTTTCTATGATTCTAGTATAAAATAAGATAAAATGTGTTTTAGAATTCTGTCAAAGTAACTGTAATATTGAGGAAGGAAATAACATGTTACTCTAGCAAAAGTCAGGATATATGTTATTTATTTTGTATACAAAGGATACAAGAGAATATAAGCTATCCAACTCTTTCAAAAAACATCAAAACATTTCTTAAATTCATGTAATTCAACTGAAAGCTGAACACCAGAACAACAAAAAAAATTGAACCAGTTATGATGCAAGTCTTAATAGACACATTTCCTTCAATGCAAAGCAAAATAAATTTTACAAATTCAAGAGAAACCTCAACTCAAATCTACAAAAATCTTACTATATCCCCTTGTCTTTATTATGCTCAGAGAATAGTACACTACCTGGCTTTTAACCAAATCCTTGTAATTCAATAATCTCCCTTCCAATTAAGAGAAAAAGTGCATATCAAAAATGATTTCATTTGAAAGATTTTGGACCTTTAGTCTTACTGTTGTTTTACTGGAGTGTTAAAGGGATAGTAATGTTTCATAATAAAAGCAACTCTAATTAATCATCATAGTATTTGGACTTTGGAGAGTGTTATTTCAATTCTGTCAGAGTTGTAGTTCAAGAGTAATTCAATGACAAAGTATCCCCATCCCTCCCCTTTTACTGATGTATCACTGTTCAGGCAGATCAGAAGGGAGGTGCCCAGGTTGACTGCAGAGTGGGACAATCTTCAATTAAGATAAGAGAAAAAATCTGAAAAACTTGTCAAGGGGGGCAGGGTTTTCATTGTTTTCATAGGAAGAAGATTGTCTCCTGCTGTTATCTATCTGGTCTATGGACTGCATTCCACATCTGCGGTATAAACCAGTGCAAATGGAGAAAACAGGAGGCAGGTTGTGTGCCTCTGAAAAATGTGAGTAATATTCTGATGATTTGTTCCACGGTGTTTTGGTGAAGGACCAATCTTCTGTGATCAATATACTACGCTTAGAGAGACTCCTTTGCGCCACTCTTCTCTTCTCTTTTCTTTTTTAGAGATGGCTTACACTAGGTAATAGGGGCGGGAGGGGGAAGCTTTGCTTGTGAATATCTCTCAAACCATAAAGGTTTGAGAGATAAGACTTATATTGTTCTTCATGTTTTTTTAATGCCTACAAAATAAAATAAAGATAAAACGAAGTATTACTATCCCTTTAAATGTGATAATGTTATCAGCAAAGGGGAAATAGGTGAATTTGTAGCAAATAGTAATAGTTCAAGTGTGAACATTAGATTGGAGAGAAATTACAAATTAATCAACGTTATAACATACTGTTAGAATGTACACTGGGACTTTGGAGAGTCAGTTTGTTTACTACTAACACACCTAAAAATTGGAAAAAGAAAGATCTGTAATATGGGCCATGATGCACTAAAGGTCTCTGCTGTGATGATATGATTTTATTGATATGTTCAAAGCAACTAGACATGTTGATGTAAGCACAACACCAAATGCACTAAAATTCAGTGATGCAAGGGGAGGGAAGGTGAAGGTTCCCATTAGCATATAGGATTGTTGAACTGCTGCTGACGTGAAAGGGATGCCCTCCCTTAAACATCACCAGAGTACAACAATCAGTGAGCATTCTCTCTGCTTCCCCAGTTGGTCAATAGAGGAATGGAGAGGATCCTTTCAGCAGCATGAACAGAATCACTCCTTTAACCCTTTGAGTGCCATAAGGATGTGCATTGCTCAAACCTGTGGCACTCAAATGGTTAAAAAAGTACACCAAGCAGTACACAATCATCCCCTCAGCTCTGTATCATATTTCATACATATTGTGCACTCCCAAGGGAACAAGACTGGGGTCAGCCTTGTTCCCTTGCCCACTCGTAGCCATAGGATCCCACGTATACTGTCTGACCCTGCCAGCCTCTCCAGTCCCCTACTGAGCAAGTTGGGAACAGAGAGAATGCTCTCAGACTTCAGGGTTGTCTACTGCTGGTGATGTGAGAGGGAAAGCTTCCTTTCCACATTGACAGTAGTTCACAACCCTCAATGATTCTGATTGATTCAGGGCTGTTACTGCAAAGGAAACTACAGGGAGATTTCAACTTCACCAGTGTCACGGTTCCCCAAAGATGTTCAGGAGTCAGTATAGTATAGTTAAATACAATTTATTATAATATAAGGAAGGTAGTACACAAGTAATACAACAGGAACAAGCAGAGGGTTACAAGCCAGCAAGCACTGCTATCAAGAATAGCAGGCTGCCAAGCTTGACTACACTGCTGGAGACTAGGCCAGAGCCACTGGTAGTCTCTGCAGGAACCAGGAGCAGGAACAGGAACACAGGATCTTGATCCAACGTAGCGAGAATACTGACTCATGTCTGCCGTCAGTATAGAGTAATTTCTGACTCACGCCTGCAGTCAGTATAGGGAAATGGATACCTGACTCACGCCTGCAGTCAGTATCAGAGCTCGTCTGCCAGATCCCCAGGTCCGCACTAGATTGGGTGTCTGCTAGGTACAAGGAACAAACATAAGAATAGTCAGACAGAGCTACAGGCCAGCATCAGAGAGGGTAGTCAGACAACACACGTCATACACAGTTCAGGTAGTCAGCCAGAGCCACAGGTCTGTGCCAGGTTGGGTGTCCACTATAGGGATAGACAAAAGAATAGTCAGACAGTGCCACAGGTCAGAACCAGGTTGGATGGAAGACAAGCCATGTCATACACAGAGCCCAATGTAATAGAACTGCTTTGAATAACAATGCAAGGGCAACTGAGTCAGGACTCAGACTGCCCTTTAAACCCCTCCTCAGGAAGTAGGTAGGAAGAGCAGGCTCAGAGGAAGGAAGTAGGCAGGAGGAGACTACAGGAAACATGGCATAAAACAGAGGCCTACTTCACTCTGAAGCCTAGCGCGTGCAGATGATGAGTGGAAAGATGCCAAGCGTCGCTGAAGCGGTGGTGCTAGAAACAATGTAAGCTATGACAACCAGACTCACACAGGCAAAGTTGAGACTGTGAACTCCGACATCAGAGGCTGCTATCGGAGTTTAGTGCATGTGGCAAAGTACCACATTAACATATAAACACACCACCTTGAATACTATAATGGCTCATTATCCTGCATCTCCACATGGAAATTACTCATTATTCTGCATTTCCATATGGAAATAGGCCATTGTGGATGTGGTGAGTGAAAATTGGTAAACATGTCAAAGACATTTAATTTAGGGGCTATGACATGATTTTCCTTGTAATGACTACAGGAATGAACAAAATATTATCAGGGTATTTCTCACTCATTTATATCTTGTGAGATTTAGTAAAACATTTGTTTTAGAGGCTATGAAATTATTTTACTTGTAATGACTACAGTATTCAGGCTGTGATGGATGGGAGGGACAGGGACTGAGGATACGACATTCTCATGGCTGCAATATCAAAATGTTTCTCTCTTTTTTTTTCAATCAAATTTATTAGATAAGACATTACAAAAATAAACATTGCGTAACAGGAACATATGCATGGCACAGTAAAAATTATATAGTATAATCCAATACATAAAGATGCTATATGCAGGAAAAACACAAAGATGATGCCCAATAGTGCCTGTTATCTTTACAGTGAAATTTGCATAAAAAGCTTAAAGGGTACTCACAAGTGTGATGGTTGTGGAGGGGCTTATGCCCAAACACAACAGACCGTGCTTACAGAGACTTTAACCTGTCTCTGTTCAGGTAACACCAGACAGAAATATAGAATCCACAGGCTGCTGCTGGTTTCTCAAAAAAAATCCTTTTATTTTGATTGTGTATAACACAAAAAAGTGTTTCTCTCTTTTTGGCCTATACTGAATCTGATAAACTAGTTAGCTGACTACAAAATGTTGTTTAGCTAGCCTTTGTTTTTATAATTTGTAATAGAATTTTAAATAAATATATTTTTATATTGTGTTATACACAATCAAAATAAAGGGCATTTTTTTGAGAAACCAGCAGCATCCTGTGGATTCTATGCTCCTGTTCAGTGTTACCTGAACAGAGACAGGTTAAACTCTCTGTAAGCATGGTCTGTTTTGTTTGGGCACAAGCCCCTCCACAATCATCACACTTGTGAGTACCCTTTAAGCTTTTTATGTCAATTTCACTGTAAAGATAACAGGCACTACTGGGTGCCCTCTTTGTGTTTTTCCTACATATCTAACACTACCTGAGAGTTGTCTTGAGGAGCGACCTGTCATATCTGCAAATCCACACTGTTGGGGGGACAGTGTAAATACCCACTAAGCGAGATTATCAGCAGTCACATATGTGTCGAGCTGATCACAATACATTGTGAGTACTTCTCCTAAACCGGTGATGGGTTGGTGTCATAGTTAATCTTTTGATGTTATTGCACCAGGCGCGCCTTCCTTCTTTTTGTCTTGCAGTATAAAGATGCTATAGAAGTCCATACTGAAATAAAGTATCAGCGGGAATATGTCATATTTCAGGCATATCCTGAACAACGTCAGCAACAAATTAGATGTATAAAAAGAAGGTATACCAGAGAAGCATCTTGAATAACCAGGTACCCTAATGTGACCCCCATCAAGAGCCAACAATGGCATGTGTGGCAATGGCGTGTGTGGCATACCATAGACCTCCAGGAGAGTCAGAAGGAAAGAAAGAAATGAAAAGGAAGAGAAAAAAAAATATATATATATATTATTAGTAAGGGGAAGAAGGGAGTCCCGAGGTTTGAATGGTCGCTGGTGAAAAATATCCAAGCAAGCAGAATGTGTCCTGGAGGGAACATTAATAAATCTAGGTAGAGGCAACACTGAGCGCTGAGGGCCCCGGTCCCTGATGCCACCAGTCCCAGGAGGCTGTAAATTCCTGGAGGGAATGAAAGGAAATGGCATGTAGTCTCTCCTATAAGTAAAATTGATGGACTCTAACAAGCCAATGGAACAAAGTCGGCACCTCTCTGGAGTACAAAAATTTAGGGATCAGCACCTTAGATAGATTGAGTAAAGAAGGAAGCTTGCGCCATATGGGAGAAGGTATACTAATCACCAAGTGGTGCTGATATGTAAAAAGACAGAGAACTGGGTCTCTAGTAATGTGGATGTGGAACTTCTCCCGTAGGTAGGCAAACATCCCAAAACACAATTATATCAGGGCATAACCACCAAATATGTGCCATTGAGCCGTCTATTGCATCACATCTCCAGCATCTGTTTGGTATATTAGGGAATACAAGGGATAACCTTCTGGCGTCATGTACCAGCCAGATAGTATTTTATAGTTTAGTTCTCTAGTGGCTGAATCCCATGCGTATTTGAAATTCAATGTAAAAATTTCGGACCAATGTTCTATCGCTATCGAAATGTCTAGATCATGCACCCAGGTCTGAACAAAAAAGGGTGTCAGAGGAGATGTAGCATCCTGAAGTAGGGTGTGACAGTATGATAGAGGTTGAAACTTCTGAATTGGCCTCGAAATCTGACGTTCAATGTTTGTCAGGGTTCTGTTCAATGGGCCTAGTGTCTTGAGTCCCTGCAGCCAGTGCTGGATTTGTAGCATGGCCCAACAAGGGGTATGATCACTTCCCACCTGTTCACGTAAATCCGCAAAAGGAAGCAAAATGCCATTGGGAGTCAGGAGGATTAAAGAGTCCATTTTTCTGCTCTTCCATACTGCGAAAGTTGGATCGGATATGCCTGGGGGAAAGTCTGGGTTACCAACCATAGATATGAGAGGGAAGGGAGAGGGGGGGAATTGCAGGGTTCAAATTATGCCAAGTTTGTACTAAGTGGTTCAAAATTATGTGGGACTTAGTTACTTTGAAGGTAGAGTCTTCTGATGCTCAGAGAAGTTTGGAGAGGAGAGATCCCACCAGTGTGAGCAGAAATCGTGGTGGTCTAATATTTGGAGTCATAGGGAAGGAAGTTAAATATCCGTGCTAGTGCTGCCACCTTATAATATCAGTGCATGTCCGGAAAGTTCAGGCCTCCTCTTGTGAGGTCCCTAGCTAAAATTGAGTAGCTAACCCTATGGGCCCAAATGAAGTGCAGGAAGATCTTGAGAAGGGCATTTAGAACATGTTTTGGTATGTGTATAGGAAGGGCATTGAAAACATATAATATTTTAGGAAGAATCATCATTTTGAGCAGATTTGCTCTGTTGAGCCAGGAAA
The DNA here is from genome assembly GCA_037306005.1 of Rhinophrynus dorsalis. Lineage (NCBI taxonomy): Eukaryota > Metazoa > Chordata > Amphibia > Anura > Rhinophrynidae > Rhinophrynus > Rhinophrynus dorsalis. The sequence continues at coordinate 234,342,715 of CM074718.1, read as the reverse complement.
GATATAACGTTTTCCATTTAGACATATCCTCTGAGATGGATTTAATCAAAAGAGACATGTTTATATCCACCAACATGGAGAGGACAAGGGATATGTGGATGCCCAGATAGATGATGGAAGAAGTTGCCCATATAAATGGGTACAACCGATGGAGAGTCTGACGTGTGGTGGAGTCCCTTGGGGGAGTTCAATTTGGGAGGCCCAATTAATAGCATCAATTGCAGGGATTTGGTTTGGTGTCAGTGTTCCAAAGCCGTCCCTGTGTACGCCACTATTTCCAATAAGAGCCCTCACATATACTCTTGATCATCTAAGTATGTGAGAATCAAGCCCAGAGGCCTGGTTTGCCTGCGGTTCATCAATTTGTGTTGAGTCCGCCATTAGGAAATGTAACTAGAGGCACGTCTCTATTGTTATACCAGACCCAAGCAGCTGGCTTTGAGTCTTACACTCCCAACGTAAACATTTTTGGGACCAGTTCTCCCAAGATCTAAGCCATCCTGCCCCCATAAAGACCATCTAATATCCTGCCCGACCCGGTATGAAATGGGTCCGCCAGCCCCCCATGCCAGCTGTGAAACTATGCGTTAGTCCAGATCACTACTCCAAATATGAAGCAGCCTGCCAAAATAATGAAGGTAAGAATAAATGCCACTGTAGTGGAGATGCTAATAGATCCAGCACTAACCAAACTATGGAAGACTGGTGACTCCATTCCACATCCATTGGTTGTGTTGACCTCCACTCAATCCCATCCCACCCCCTTCGTAAGCCAGATGACCCCAAGAAAAAAAAAGAAAAAAGTGGAGGAATAATAACAAGAAAATGTTATTGGCAAACTGACATATATAATGGGAGAAGTAGAAAATGAACTTAACATACCACATTATACATTCATACAATAACAATATGAGAACTCTGACTGGTTACCAGTGAAGAACCAGAGTTACTGTCCATGAGGATGTGGGGGAGCAAAGGCTCTGTAAACTAACACTGGAACATATCAGGTCACAGTTCAGGTCCAGGCCGATGCCTGAGCTGGAGTATCCTGTGCTGGCAGTTCTAACATCCTCTGCTTTTTCTTTTTCTCCATGGACTCCAATGACCAATCGGTTCTCTTCTGTGATCGGGAAGGTTGAAGCGGAATCGAGATACTCAGCGTAGAGCAAGATGCAGGAACTTGGGTAGAGTAGGTCAACATGGCAGTCTTCCCATTGAAGGTAGCATGTAGAGCAAAGGGAAATCCCCACCTGTAATGTATTTGTAGTGAGCGCAAATGGTAAGTGAGCAATTTCACAGAGCATCTCAGGAGCAGGGTATTCGGGGATAAGTCATTGAAAAACTGTATTTCTCTACCTGCGTGGAATATGCTCTCCATTTCATGGCTCTTACGCACAATCAATTCTTTCACCTCAATGTGATGGATACAGACCACCACATCACGGGGAGCGCCAGAGTTGTCCTTGGGCTTCAATGCTCTATGGATGTGCTCTATCAGAATCCTTTCAGAGGAGTTGGGTCCCATTATGGAGCGCAACAAGGTTTCTATGCTGGTGGCCAGCTCCTATTTCTGGATGTTCTCGGTCGGGTTCTTAATGCATATATTGTTTCTTCTACCTCTATTGTCGAGGTTGTCTACTCTCTGGGTTAATTGGTGGATAATGTCCGCGTGCTCTGCCACCGTTTGCTCCAGAGTGTTAACTTCTGTTCTGTAGCAGCCTTGTTTTCCTCTTCCAGGAAAGCCACTCGTTGGCCAAGGTGAACCACAGATTCTTTGAGAGCCTTTAGATCAGTCCTGAAGGACTGCTTGATGTCTTCAACATAGTCTTTGATGTCGTCCTTCATGACCAGACCCGTCAGGATAGTGGAGAGGTCAGCTTTAGTCACCAATAGTTCAGTCATCTTGTAAGTACACGGGTTTTGGAGAGTGGGCTGCTCGCAAAAGCCAGATCGCTCTTTGCTGTGTTTTCCTGAGCGGGTAGAGTTGGGTCTGGTGACATCTGCATCACAGAGGTCTGAAGCTGAGCTGTAGGCCCATGTTGAAGAAATCCCATTATCTTGTACTCAGTGCCTCTGGATTTATTCCTGTGACCTCTCATTCGGAAGCCCTCAGAATAGAGGCAGTGGGGATACACTGGGGATCAGTCAAAATAAGAGATTTGTGGTGTTCCAATCCACATAGGCTTGGAGCTGCTGTAGAATGAGACTGTCTCCATCAGCGATTAAGCCACGGCCCCACAAAATGTCGCACTTTTAATGCCTGCAGCATTAATTTTTCATGCGCCATTGTGTTGCTCGCCCAATAAAGGGAGATCTTTTCAAAGGATACCATCGCCAGTTACCTAGGAGTCTTTCTTCAGTCCTGCCCACACTGATCCACTGGTTCAGGTAGCATGCAAGTTGGGGAGTACTGTATGTATTTACATACAATATTTAACCAAGTTGTTAACCTTTCTGATGCTGGTTGTAGTCCTATAGCTCTAGCCCTTTGTTGATAAGGTAACATAGCTGGTTGCAGTGCTGCTGGTGGTTTAGTTACCAGTGACATGTGGGCCAATTGATAGAGGTACAGTATGCTTGCTACACTTAATTCTTCTGTCATTGCTTCCTTTCATATTGCCTTCCAGTGACATGTAAATTAATTAGTGGACAGGGATTGTGTATCTATAATGAGATATAAATTGTATATATATATAGACACAGTAAGTGGTTTAGTCAGTAATCCTCAAAATAGAATAATAGTTACTCTGCAGTTGCTTAAAGGGATAGTAATACTTAAAATGTAAAAAAAAATATGTTGTAGGGTTTATCCCCCTGAGTCAAACAAGAGTACTCCCACTGCTGAAAGGTGTTTCATTCAAAAGTTATTAATTTTCAAAGTTGAATTTTTTAGGTGCAATATCACAGTGGCCTGAAATTGTACAGTGGCGCTGTTGCTACACGATCCTATGGACAGCTCTGGTCCCAGGACCATAAATCTCCACAGGATGGTCCCATGAAAAGTAACACCATTAATCCTGTCCAGGGAGTCCTCAGCTTCCTGGTCATCTTCTGTCTTTCTTTCTTCTCTTCTGTCTTCTATTCTGACCTTCTGTTTTCTCTTCTAGCTTCTTTCTTCTCTTCTATCTTCTGTCTTCTTTATGTAAAAAACAAAAACAGACAAGTATAACTCCAATGCATAAACATCCAGCACACTAATCCATAGTTTAACTTCTTGAGTGCCACAGGGGTACGCAACGCTGGCAAATCAATGCATTGCATACCTCTCTGGGGCACAAAAGGGTTAAAGTATGCAGTAGTGTGACTAGTCTGCAATATAAAAATGCCCCCATGCATAGTACATTGTGTCCCAGTTAAGCAAAAGAAATAGTATTGCAATAATAAAAGGCCCCAAAGAATATACTTAGATTTAATAATTGTAATCGCTGTCCCTGCCGCTGTGTGCAGCCACCGAGGCAGCAGCGGAAACAGAATCATGCACCACAGTACCCCCCTTCTCATCTGCATGGGCCAATACCCGCCCCTCTCTAAGGAAGTTGGAATTGAGACTGATCGGTTGGGAGGTGCGTAAGCATATCCTAGCCAATGGCTGTGAGAGAATTGGAAGTAAGACTGCCTATATATAAGGGCAGTCTGAATTTCATTTCTCTCAGAGCGGAGCAGGCATCGACCCATGCAGATAAGTAGGTGGGACTGTGGTACATGATTGTGTCGTCACCACCTCCTCAGCAGCTAGACACAGTGACTGAGACAGCGATTACAATTATTAAATCTAAGTATATTTTTTGGGACCTTTTATTATGGCAATACTATTTCTTTGGCTTAACTTGGACATAATCAACTATGCATGGGGGCATTTTTATATTGCAGACCCGTCACACTACTGCATAGTTTAACCCTTTTGAACCCCAGAGAGGTTGCGTTGCGTATCCCTCTGGGACTCAAGGGGTTAAACTATGTATTAGTGTGCAGGATGTTTATGTATTGGAGTTATACTTGTCTGTTTATGTTTTTTACAGAAAGAAGACAGAAGAGAAGAAAGAATGAAGATAGAAGAAGACAGACAGTGGATGACAGGTAAGTGTAACACAGATTAGGTAACGATCAGTGCTTGACAGTAAGTGCCGTTATTTAGCAGCGTTTTGGGAACTTAACTCACAAAACGGATGTTTGGCCACAAGTTGTGTGCAAGACATTGATTCCCAATGGTTTGCCTATGTTTGTGGCAGCGAAACCTGTTTGTCTTTCAAACACTTAACCCTTACAATGACACAAACTTACCCAAACCCTTGTCAATCACTGCTTTGAATACCTCTCAAGCACTGAAGGGACTTTATCTCCATTGGCAACGCCTTGGCCCGTTTGCTAATATACATATAAAAAGTGATAAAAATGGAATTCCCAATATTAATAAAGTTTGATGTAAAAATACATTGAACCACTGTGTTTGATCCACCTAAATACTGCAGTATTAGTCTTTTTAGAGACATTTTTAAAGTGACTAGAGTATTAAAAGTACTATATATACAACTTTAAGATGTTTAACAATACCTCTCCCATCCTTTATATTGTTGGTATCAATCATTATGGGTAGAGCTTTAACCCCTTAAGGACCGGCGGTCATGGGACATTTCCGTCCCATAATAACCGCATAGGCGCACTTGGACTCGCCGGTACACTTGACCTGTCACGTGTATCGGCGCGTCATTATGGGGCTTGAAAGAGATCGCTCCGATCTTGGAGCGGTCTATTTCAGGCCCTATTTTTACTTACAGCGCTCCCGGTAGAGCGCTGTAAGTAAAAAGTACGTGACGTACCATGACCGTCATCGGTCCTTGAGTAGTTCAAGGACTGTGATGGTTCTGGTACGTCAAGGGTCCTTAAGGGGTTAAGCTGGCAGGGATTGTGCCCTCCTGACAATATTATGCTGTAACCACTGCTCAGCTGGATCGTCATGGACCAAGATAAGCTTTAACCTTGCTATGTTTGATGCAGATAGGGGAAGGAGTGCAGAGTAAGAGTGAAAGGGTTAATGTGAGATGCACAGAGGGACAGCATCAAAACTTTGTAGGGCATACCTAGGAAGTATTATGCTCTGTGTCCCTTGTCATAAGACTGTCCCTCCCCCTTTGTGTTTTACATAGTTTAGATGTTACAGAGTAAGATTTATAGCCTTAAGCATTTGATTGCCACAGACTTATGCAGTGCATTGGTTTGCAATGCGCTGCATAAAGTTGCAGCACACAAAGGGTTAAAGGTGTAAATCTTCATTTGTACATTACATAAAAAGGCAAAAGGGAAAGACAGTGTCAAGGGACATAGGGTAAAATATTTTGTGTGTGAGTGAAGTGTAACAGATTGGGCTAGCAGGAGGGAATGGCCATGCTGGGTGCTGTGAGTGGCAAAAGGGGGTATAAAATGCATGGCACCACAGAAAGAGTTAATACAGGTGAGTGGCCATGGATCTACACACACAAACACATGGCTGGCAGGGGGGAAGAGGCCATGCTGGGCACTGTGAGTGCCAGAATGGGGTACAGAATGCATCACTCCACAATGTATTGCACAGCCCCTCTGGTATTCATAGGATTAATAGGAGGTGAAGAAGCTGAAGATGCAGATGAATGGCATATGCAGTACTCCACATCTCAATAGGGACATTGGAATTCACACGTTGACACACATAGTAGAATAAGCTATTTGGTTTAAAGATGAGCTGTAGCCCACTCATTATAATGCTCTGTGATGTGCCAGCTCCTACAGGCTTCCATCAGAACATAGGATAATTTCCTTTGTATTGGTCTCCATAATTAGACACTGTGTTCATTCCTGTTTTGTGTAAAATACTCTGTTTTGATCAACACTGTGGACAGTATTTTGATCTTTAACCCTTTGAATGCCAGAGGGGTAGCTAATGCATTGCAAAGCAATGCACTGCGTACCCCTGTGGCACTCAAAGTGTTATGGTGACCTGCAGTGTATTGTAATGCAATGTGTTGTGATGTGCTGGTTCCCATTTCCCACATACATAATCAAGAAACAGTCTCTTATTTATGACTTAAGCATACATGAGTGGATTAGAAGTTTGCCTCTGTGGCCGGTAACTTGACTTCCGAAAGAAAGGAGTATAATTTAAAAGGGTGACTTAAAAATTGGATATTTTTAACCTTCCTCATGCTGCCCATGTTCACTGAACTCCCCCCCTGCATACATTGCAGTTCAAGCTGCTCTCAGAGCTGCATGTCCTCTAAACGCTGACACAGTAGAGTTACATATGCTGGGTACTTAACTAAACAGCACCAGGGACAAAGTCCTACAACCGGTGAGAGCTCTGAGCTTTTGTTGGACTGTGTTCCCAGTGCTGTTTAGTGTTGTGTGGGCAGCATATGCAACTCTACTGTGTCCGCTTTTGGCGGATATGCAGAGCTGAGAGCAGCCTGAGTGGGCTGAGGGCGAGATAGGTGGTAGAATGTGTAGTATATGGAGCAGGGCTGAAATGTAGTGGCAGGCATGTAGAAAGGCCTGTGAGTGCTGCTTTTGTGTTTTTGGATCCTGTGAGTGGGTGGGGCATGTGTGCTTTGGTCTAGAAACCAGTGTCAGCCATGTTTTTTTCCTCTGTTCAGCTGGATGGTGATGGCGTGGAAACTCCTTGCACAGATTTTCACAGGAGTAGGCATGCCCCATTGTACCTGCTGGTAAGGCAGTATGGAGGAGACATGAATATTTATTTATTTAGAAAATGTTTTACCAGGAAAAATACATTGAGAGTTATCTCATTTTCAAGTATGTCCTGGAGTGTTTACAGCAAAGAGTTGTGTATTTGCACAAAAACAGAGACATAATATATATATATATATATATATATATATATATATAGAGAGAGAGAGAGAGAGAGAGAGAGAGATATTCTAAAAATGTTATATACAGTTGCATATTGCTTTTAGATATAAAGAAGCAGTTGTATTTAAGGATTTTAGACTGGGAGACGATCTGATTTTCTCAGGTAGGTTATTCCAGACTTTCAGAGCTCTGAAGGAAAAGGCAGACCGACTGGCTTCTTTCTTGAAATGTGGTATACTTAGTGAGTTGTTAGCAATTGAATGGAGGTTATAGTTAGTATGGAGAGCTGGAGTGAGCCTACTGCTCAGGTAGTCTAGTAGTTTTCTAGAGAAGTGGTTATGAACCATGCAAGAGAGGTGAAGGGCATATCTAGATCCAAGTGTTAGCCAATTTAGTTCTTCATACATATTGCAATGATGGGTTTTGCAATTACGTTGAAGGATAAAGCGGCATCTCCTCCTTACTGCCACTCCTCGGTGTGTTTGTTCATCCAGGGGTGTGGCTGGCGATGGAGAATCTGTCACCCTGCCAGCCTTCTCATTTTATTAATACAGATATTTTGGGGGTTATTAGTGTTTATAAAAACATAAAACACATATACAGACTTTTTAATCTTTCAGTGCCAGAGAGGTATCCAGCACAATGTATTGGATATCTCTCTGCCACTCAATGAGTTATGAAAATTGCTTGAGCTATCAGATTGCAAACGATCCAGGACAGGCTTTTGGTTTTACCCTATGAGAACCAATCCCGCAGTTTGCCCACTGTCTGAAAAACATAGGTATTATTAAAAAATACACACCTCCTTTTGCAAAATATTGATAAAATTAACAATTATCACCCAAATCGGCTGCTAGTGAAAGGATTAACAATAAATCTGAGTATATCCACCTTTACTTTGTCTGCTGCCAGGGAGTTTGTCTATATAGGTGTATGTGTTGATTCTACAAACTGGGGTCTGTCTTTTAACCATTTGAGCCCCACAAATGTATACAATGAATTCTGTAGCAAAGCCTTTCATACTCCTCTAGCACACAAAGGGTTAAACTACACAGTTAAAGCCATGCCACTAATGCTAGTGGTATTACATTTTGATAAACTGCTTCCAGTCAGTTGCTAGTTCCTAGTCAGTAAACTGTAATCGGTCTACATCACTTAGGATGATTTCACTACTCACATGTGATGCTATTCAGTAAGTATATATATTAAAACTCAATTAGACTGATTTACTAAGCGGGACTGGAGAAATTATAAAGCAGGCAGCTGGACCATAGGGGACAAACAAAAAATCACAAAATTACCATTTATTTAAAAGGAGGCTTTTATCCCAGTGAGAGGTCTCCAATGCTTTTTCTCTACTACAAATATGCTTTGGGTTCTAAGGAGATGAATAGATGAATACATCATAAGTATTACAGTTGTTAGCTAACTGAAGGTAGGTCACTAATAAAAATTGCAAGTATATATATTCTAAAAGAGAACATGGCCACGTGACTACAAATCCTTCGGATGTGTCTGGCACATCTCGGGGCAGCAGCAAGGAGGAGATATGCTGATCTCCTCTTGATTGCCTGTTTGCAACATGAAATGGGGCGTGATTTTGACAGGAGGGGCTAAGGGGCCAAAGGCCCCATAGCCACACCTGTCAAAATGTCTGCGTGGATTTGGCCCACCCTTCCTTCTGCTAAAAAAAAACCATGGTTGACTGTCGTCGCTCAAACAAACCATACACTGCCTCAAAACTGACACAGAAAGCCAGCTCTGTGACTGATGTCCTGGAGTGCTACATCTGACTATTATGAAAACTTTCCTGCCCCTGGGGCAGCAGCAAGGAGATGATATGCTGAACTCCTCCTGACTGCCTGTTTGCAACATGAAAGGGGGCATGTCCCTCCTTTTCTGCTTCTATTACACCATATTTCCTGGTTCTTGACACACCCCGGGGAGGCAGCAAGGAGGAGATATGCTGATCTCCACCTGACTGCCTGTTTGCAACATGCAAGGGGGCATGATTTTCACATGAGTGGCCAGGGGGCCAAAGCCCCCCTGACCACTCATGTCAAAATGTCTGCATGGACTTGGCCCACCCTTAACTTCACTCTGTTAAAAAAAAAAAAAAACAACATGGCTGACTGTCGCCGCTCCAACAAACCATACACTGCCTCAGAACTGACAGAGAAAGTCAGCACTGAGCGGCCAATGTCCTGGAGTGCTACTCCTGACTATTATGAATCCTTGCCAGTCCCTCCTATTCACCCTCTATTCCACCCTATTCCCTTCTATTTTGCTTCTTTGTCTGCTGTATTCCCTCCCATTCACCTTATCTCCCTTGTATCTTGCATGTCTGACACTTTCCTCTCCGTCATATTAACCCTGTCTAATAACTTTGCCTCCCCTGCCCTTCTTCCCTCTGTTAACACATGTGGGGTGCAATCATGTTCTCCTCTCCTCACACTAACTCGCTCCATACTTGGCCTCCTATCACTCTGCTGCTCACACTGTACGATGTCCTTCACACTCAGAGTCCCTTACTCTATGCAGCTCCCACTCTCCATTGCAGTGTTAACCCTTTTAGTGCCGAGACACTCTCAAAGGCTTCATAACTCTTTTCCACTTCAAACCTTCATATTACAAAAAACAAAACAAAACAAAAAAAAAACACAATACAAAATCCAGTGGCCAACACCTTGCAAGATTTGCCATAAACCTCACCTCTGTTAAACAACAGTTACCCAATGCCAAGTAAATATACATCTTTCCAGTATACACAAATTCACTCCCAATACAACAGTAGTCCAGTTCTACAATTAAGTATACTCCTGGTCCGATAGTACTTATTTGGTAATGATGACTTTACACATACTTTTTTTATGCATTTTTATGACTTCTGCTGCTGGTAAGATGACTACACTCCCTGGATTGTGGCATTGAGTCCTAAGCAACCTCATCATCACAGTCAAATTTCTCCTGCCTGCCGGTTTATGTCAGGACATCATATGCTTTGCAGTCACATCTCAACAATCACAGTATCTCTTGATGTTCATTCACAAATACTGAGTTCATTCATAAATACTATCATGATACGTTCTGCCTATATAAGATCGTTACCTCACTGATGTTCCCTTGAATGGATGTTTACATTTTAAGTGTAACAACAATCAATATAATCTTGGGTAGCATTTATATCTCCAGGATTGATGTAAAGCGGACAGGCTTCACATTACTACTATACCACATGCAATCATTGGTTCCAGCTCCCCTAAGTCATGGAGACCCATACCAGCCCCTTGTCTTAGCATTTCTACTAACATCTGGATTTACTATCTGATTCAGACTTTTGTCTTTATACAGCTACACATGTGATGGCTTACACTTCGGTGTACAAGAAATCACGTGTGACATGTGCAGGAGACCTAATGTTTCTATGTCTACAATTGGCTCACTATGCTTCAGCACCTTTTGCATTTATTGACAGCTGATAATTGTCATTCGCTTTACATTACATGCATTTATATGGGGTCACATATTTTCCTGCAGTCAGCAAATTGACTGATGGAATAAAACATCAGTAGTATTTTTGTAGCCTTCCTGGCATCTGAAGACTAAGTTGCTTCCTAACACAGAAAGATCAAAGTGCAGCATGAAATGCAATGGGCATCTGCCTCTCAATGACCCATTACTGTGACATGCACCCTGCTGAAAGCAACTGTTCATATCATCAGTTGCCAAGCAAATACATCTTCATCATGTGCCCACCAATCTAAGTTATCTGAATACAGTAAATTATGCTACAGGGACTGAGGGTATCATTACATGGAATGTTATATTGCCTATGAGGAATAAATGAGGAGTGAAATATTTCTCCAATCTCTCCCTCATAGGTTTCTGTATTATGGAACATGTGGAATTTGTCCCCTGGCCCAGTACTTCATTCATCCATCTGTGTAGCCTCTAATACACTCACAAACTTAGACAAGTTCAGCACTGCTCACAAACCCATACACTATTTGGATAGACATACAAATCCCATCCAAATAAATCTGTGGGGACTGCAGGGTCATGCCCCCCTCTGACTCTGAACAGTGATAAGAGATCATCTAGTCAGGGGGCTCTATCTACAGAACTTCTCTTTAATTTAACAATTTATATATACTGGGACACTAAGTGGTGGGAAACTCCCTCTTTAACACTTTGAGGGCCAGATGGCTGAGCTTGTAGGCCCTTGAGTACAGGTTCATATATCTCCATTTCCTGCCTATACTAGCACTGGCAAAGCCATGCTTATTTTGCTAGTATAGTACATAAAGTTTTCAGATATGTCAGTTTGATAATAGCAATGCCTTATTTTTCATTTTACTTTCACGTAAATACTGTTTTTATCATAGTAAAACACTAAGCATTTGTCATATAAACACAATGGCTGGTTACTTATAATGGTGTCCTGAGGAATTGCATGAAAGCAGTCTAATCCAAATAGACGTTTACAAGGGAAAGAATAAAATGTTTAAAATAAATACATATTAATTCTGGTCTCTCTAATGCGCAAGAAAGGCCAAAGGAATACAAAGGTTTTTCACATAATAGACTCACAAACACAACTATATAAAACATCTTAGAACAAATAAATCTGAAGAAGGAATCAAAATCTCTCTCAATTACTGAAACTTCAATTGAAAGAAAATTATACCCAATAATAACTAAATTAACTTTAATTGTGTATACTTTTAACATAAATGAAAAATACATTTGGGAATAAGTGTCACGGTCTCTGCAAGGAAACACAGAACACGTACTTAAAGGCAACACCAACTTTAGTAAGGCAGCAACAAAAAACAGAAATATCGCGATATAACAGTATATCAATATACGCAGAACCGAGCAAGTGGCACGTACCAGAAATAGAAGACTGCTTCCATGTGATTCTCTTAATATATATATATATATCCCAGCAATGGGACTAGGAGTAGTCTGCAATGCCACAGGTCCGCACCTGGGAGAAGCCAGACAGAGATGAGAGTAACCAAGGCCACAGGTCCGCACCTGGGTGTCATGGTTTGTTTTGACTCTCAGACACAGAGTTAAGATAAAAACACAACTTTATTGAAAAGTTTAAAGAAAACCCTTGCGGGTTAGGCATACACTTATAACAACATAAGTTACTACATGGCAATAGTGAGTAGTGGTACAGAGAATGTGAGATAGGCTCTACCGGCCTTGCCAATACCGGGTAAGGCAAACTTGAACTGGCACAAGATGGAATAGGTTCTACCGGCCTTACCAATTTACCGGGCAAGGCAGCCTGCAGACTGCAGCAGATAGGAAGGAGGCTCTGCCGGCCTTGCCAATACCGGGTAAGGCAACCTTAGACTGGCACAAGATGGAATAGGTTCTACCGGCCTTACCAATATACCGGGCAAGGAAGCCAGGAGGCTGCAGTGGAGAAGAAGGAGACCATGAACGGCAGCAGGAACCACAGACAAACCGGATCAGCGATGGGAGCAGGAACCGAGGAAGCTGTCAGACAGGAACTCAGGCGATCACTGGAGAGCAATAGAGTAGAAACAGCCCAGGAAGCTCAGGAACACAACGCAGGTGCAGGCGGCATAGAGACACCACGAAAGGGCCACCAAAGGGTGCCCAAGCCCAGTTTAAATAGGCAATACTGGCCAGGCTGAAGGCAGACAGCCAATGGAGAGCCCATTCAGGTAACTGACAGGAAAAGGCAGCAATCACGGACACCGTGATACTGGGATAGCCAGATAAATGGGAAGGCACCAGGATAAAGTCTGCCAGAGCCAAAAGCCTGCACCAGATTTGTTATCTAACAGAACAAAAGGCCACAATAGAGGTAGTTAGATAAAGCCACAGGTCAGCGCTAGATTGGGTGGTCAGACGAGCCAGGGGACATGCACAGAGAGGGTTGTCAGCCAGAGCCACAGGTTTGCACCAGACAGGATGTCCACTGAAGCGTTGGTATGCTGGAAACACAGTGGACAGAGCCCCAGGTCAACACCAGAATGGGTAGTCAGACAAGCCAGAAGTCATACACAGAACAGATAGTCAGCCAGAGCCAGAAGTCACACACGGAATGGGTAGTCAGCCAGAGCCGTAAGTCTGCACCAGAATGATTGTCCGACAAAGCCAAGGGTCATACACGGAGCAGATAGTCAGAGAGAGCCACAGTTCAGCACCAGGTCGGTTAGTCAGACAAGCCAGATCATACACAGAACCCAAACTGTAGAACTGAACTGGACACCAATGAAAGGGCGACTGATCCTTGTGTCCAGGCAGTTCAAATAGTCGAGAGAGGAAGAGGAGGAGCAGCCAACAGGTGGCTGTCTCCTTAAATGGAGTGCACGTTCATACCTTTGGATGTGCGCCCAATAATGACGTCACCTGCCTGCTGGAAAGCCAGCAGCAGAGGCAGCTGGAGCCACACCAGGGAACAGCAGGTGGCTGCACTGCCAGACAAGGAAAGGAATCAAGCCTCAACGGAGGCAAAGCAACGTGGGGAGGACAATGCAGCTGGAGCCGCTGGAGAAAGATGCGGTCGGCTCGAGCAGCTGCTGCACAGGTACCCTGACAATAAGTGGCTTAACTTGTTTAACAAAAAGGCTTAACATTCTGTATTTTTTTTTCAAACATTGTGTAGTATATATTTTTTTTACCTTTTTGACTTGTGCTGTAGAGCAAAGTTGGTGGGGTATTTTTAAAGAATCATACGCTCCTAATGTGAATACCAGTGTATAATACATGAGATGCGCTAAGGAACATATGCCTGTGCTCAATTTGTCAGAAAAAAGGGTGCAAAGATTTCTCTATGCTAACTATGTACCTATGCACAGTCCATCATATATCTACAAAGAGCATACCTCCTGTTCATTATGCATGACGAGATATATTGCAGCTTCAGAAAGAGACTTCTCTGCGAGACACTGGCCGTAGGATAATTGCAGCCGTTTGGATGTAGGACCAGTCACCATCACATACTGGCTTGTTGAACCTTGTAAACCAGCATATTCCACACTGTAGATTGTTGTTCATACATAAAATTTGTGAAAGTCTGAGGCCCCTGGCTGGCTTGTGTGGGCTGTTAGGTGATGAGGAGGCTTTCCCTCCTTTCCTTTTCTTCTCCATTTTTTTCATTTTCCTCTCTCGCTTCCCCTCCTATAATATATCCACCATACCTCTCTTCTATTCTTTTTTCTTCCCCTCTGCCCCCCTCTTTTTGTTCTCTCCTTTTTTATCACAAGTCAAACTTTTTTCTGAAGTAGCTGCACGAGGTGCTGCACAATCCTTTTTATCTTACTATATGGAGTTTTTGTGATCTCTTTGTGCTTGCTTCTTTACTTTGGAATGTGTGTGTCTATCCCCCCCCTTTTTATTTTTTTGTAGGGTTTGGGGTTTATGATAAAACATGAGGACAAAATTTAGGTCTATTTTATTGCAACTAAGCTGACTGCATCCATACTTTATTGGTGGTTGAGAAATGGGGATTAATATGCATAGGATAGAAGGAAATATGGTAAGCATGTGACGAGGCACAATATTTCCCAAATGCCTGCTTGAATACCCTCTATCCCACATAAACTACTTGGCCCTAACATTTTCTTCTTTTTCACCTATTTTAACACATTTTTTGCCTATATTTCCTATAGGTTCTATATTTCCCACTGTAAAATGAATTCTTCTGAGGGCTGAATAATTTTTTATTGTTTTTTTTTTATTGTTGTCTCCCCGGAGGGGAGCCCTCCGCTGCCATGGGTGGTGTGAAGAATGATGCATATTGTGTCAAAAAAGGGGGGGGCTTAATGCAAGTGCTGGGGGAGGGCTTAAAAGAAGGCTGGGGGAAGGAGCTACACCGGGGGAAAAATGGAAGTGGGTAGAGTTTCAATAGAAACTCCCCACATCCGGAGGACTCAGCTTCTGCCCCGGAGACCCAGTAAAGAAGTGCCAAAACCGGAGTCTCCGAGGCAAATCCCAAGAGTTCCCAAGTATGGATATAAATTGTAAACCTTGTAATAAGTCTTTATCATAATTGTGCTGTGCTATCTTTAAATAAAATAATAATTAGGGTTTTAGTAGCATAGATTGGCCAATGTATGTTTAAGCCCACTCGCCACCCCAAGGCATCCCATAGAGAGTGAGTCCTAAACCTAACGTATACACAGAACATACTAAACTTCTAAAGTTTGATCTGAGGAAACATTGCAGCTTGCCTGTTAGCATTAAAAACAAATTAAAAACATCTGAAGCTGTCTGAGGAAACGTCTTAGCTTGCAAGAACTTTAAAAACATATCGGTGGAGCTATCATAGCCCCCATATCAGGACTCACCCATTGTCCAGCTGGAGCCAGCCACAGTGAGCAAGGGAGGCAGGACCCAAGTGACCAAACACTATCAATCCCCCCTTAAATAGTCCCAGTCTCCCTCTCCCACCGCAATATACCTGAACTCCCCTGGACAACATGTAATTAAAGGCAATGCCAAAGCTAGGCCAGCAAAACAAACAAAAAGGCCATATATATGCCCACAATTAACCCTTTATGTGCAGTAGTTATGTTTATTAAAACTAAAGAAAAATGCTAAATATGTGAATTACATAAAATAAGATATCATGGTGTAAGCAGCTAGAATAGGAAAAAAGGACAAAGTACAAAACAAAGATAGAAAACCCACAGTGCTAAACCACCAGGATTAATACATTTAATGTGAAGGATGTGAATGAATCTAGTGATTAAGGTATGGGATGCTGCAAGGAAAGAGATGGTTTGTCCCAAACCCCCAAACTTAAGAAAAACCTAGAAGAAACACAAAAGCAAAAATTAAACTGCGTTGAACAATACTGATAATATAAATTGTAAACCCCTTAATATGTGCTGTGCACATATTCAGGATGGTATCAAGTAATAAAAAAAAATAAAGTACAACCTATAATGTGGCAGATATATATTGTAGTGGTGGGGGGGACTGGCATGGTGTGATTTGTGTATGTATTTTTACCGTTGTCATTCTCTATCTTCCTTCTCATATTATTGACACATATTACTTATCGGTCATAGCAGTTGTCCCAAGTGGGGTAGATAGTGGCAACCCTTCTTCACATCCGTCCTCCACCTCCACATATGTGCTGCTGTTAATATATTTGTCCTGGCTTTGTTTGTCATGTGTGGTTTCTGCTACTACTATAACCTACTGGAGCTGGATGTTGATCTAATTCTACTGCCACTACTTGTAGGTGTCAAAGGTGCAGCACTTATAACAGCAGCACCAGAGGTACTCGTCATATCTAACACAACCTGTGTTGCTAGGTACACAAAACAGGTGTGCGTGGCTGAGTGAGACTTGGACTTCGAAGAAGCAATGATGCTGAGGATGACTGATAGGGTGACTGTGTGCTTTTTGACATCTATACTTGTCCAGGGTCAGACTTTCCAATGGCTTTCTCAAACAATTTATAGACAGGCACAGTGCTCCTTAAAAGTGGCAGAAGATACAGCCTTTGACTTTCTGCTAACCTTATAGCCCTGTCATCATCCTCACTCTCAGTTTCATCTGTATCTGAACAAGAGAAGGATGCTTGAGGGATATATTCTAGATCTGCATTATCAGTCATCATTAGGTCATCCTCAGCAGCATCAGCATCACCTGACAGTTCTTGCCCACTACTAGCCTTATATTCCTTTAAGCTTTTGGAGGTCTCAAACATTTTTTTTTTTACTTTTACTATAACAAAATTCACTACTACTTTGAGGACAGGTGTTTTGATGTCTTACTGTCTAATGCAGCAAGCGGTTCAGCTGCTACACCTTCCTCTATTATGCTGTTGCCAGCATCATCAACGCTTGAATATGACTTGTTGTCATCTTCAGTGTTCTTCTTATATGGTTCTACATTTCTACTGGCACTGGTGGTGCTGGACCCAGTTTTGCTGGGACCTTGACAAACAGCATCCTCCCTTGGAGTAAAGAGATCATCATCGATTGCACACACTGCAACAACCATTGCTGCAGTAGGTTTCTGGACTAATACTTTACTCTCACGTCCCTACACTGCATCACCCCTCCCGCTTCCCCTTGTGCATTTGCTGGACATTCTGTAACTACACTGTGTTTTTTTACTGTACAGTGCACAACACAACTGATGGAGCTGTATGATGCCTTGCCTAAGCCCAGTCAGCTGTCTGTCACTGTCACCTAAGATATTTTATTTTTTATTATTTTTTATTTTATTTATTTTATTTTTTTAAGTTGTCCACCCTGTTGTCTTATCACAATCTGTTAAAAAAAAAATATAGCCGAAAAAGAAAATCAACAATGTCTTTCCCCAGACTTCCCCACCCAGCACAGGGACAATAACAGCAAGATCAACAAGCAAATAGGTTGCCTGTGTCTTGCCTGTCAGTCACATGGAATTTTGGGTGACAACCTCCTTCCTTCCTTCTTATCCCCTAGAGTGTCCCCAGACTCCCCTAATACAGAGAGCAAATGTCCTACCTAAAGGACTTCCTAAACTAAGCTTCAATTCCCCTTTATTTGCCTATCTCCTCTAGCTAAAAAACATGCTGCTCTCTTCTCACAAACACAGAATGGCTGCTGTGAGAGCCTAACAGACTTTTATATGGCTGTAGAAAACTTGTGTGGTGTAGAAATATTCCTTCCCATTGATTTCAATTGATGGAAAAAAATAGAAAAAACTGCACTTTTCACAGGAAATTTTTCACCAAGAGGAAAGTACCATTATACGCCAATTTCAGTTTGAGGCGAACATTTTTGCTCATCCCTAGTCCAGGACAGTCCAAGTGCTAAGAGTGCTTTGTTTTGTATTAAACTCCAGAGGTTGTTGGTGAGTTTGGAAGCTGGCTCCTTAAGAGGACTACAGAGTACTCAGATGTGAGGTGGTCTTCTTCAGTGGATCCTTGTTGTTTTATATCCTAGATGTTTTATTTGAACTTAAATGACTAATCTAATGGACTTTATTTTTGTGCAGTGTGATGAATAATATCAGATATAATACCATAAGAAAATCAGATGGGGAAAAGAATTAAGTGCCTCAGAGAGAAATGTAATACTGGTTTAATGAAAGTGCTCTTGATATTGAATATCTTTGTTGAAAACATTCAATATAAAGATGAAAAAAATATTCAATTTAAACATAATCTAGGGACCCCCCCTCAGTTTTTAAAAATATATTTTTGTTATGTTGATGCAAGAGGTTGCAGAATTTGTTGATTTAACACTATTCAATGCATTATGTAGCTCTCCGACATCTAGCGTTCAAAGAGTTAAGGTATTATGTACTAAATGCAGTCTGGGGACTTGGGAAAGCAAAAAAAAACATGTTCAGTTTCTCCAATTTAAAATTTCCTATGATATCTGGGAAATATCTGTTCATTACTTTTTGATGTAGGACCTATAAAGAAGCATGGCCTTTAAAAAATCCTATAATATAAAAGGCCAGATGTATGTTTGTCCGATGCAGTCATGTGCAGTAGAGACTGCCAGTGCAGTCATGTGCAGTAGAGACTGCCTGAATGTACAGAATGCTGGCCCATGTACACAGGCTTTTACACTAGTTAATGAATATTAGCACTGTAAATACTGACAGTCCGAACATGAATTGAAAAATGATCACTAATCTCATAAATTTTGGGCAAATGGAAATGTCCATTCAATCAGTAACAATGGCAAAGCTGCAATTATATGTTGATATCTGTATTTCTGTAAGTAATTCTTAGTGCTGACACTAATTATGCTGTTGTATTTTTTTATTTTAATTATACAACTCTGTGGTAATTAGTATCATAACATTTATAACTCTGCTAATTGGATTTATATAAAGTATAATAATAAAACCATAAGAACACATTTTCTCTCCCACTTAATTGTTTTAGTCAAGCACAACAATATAGTACTTGACAAAACTGTTCAGTGCTGGAGAGGTTAACAACATCTGAAAAATTTCCATTTAAACATCTCCCTACATGACAGATTAAAGTACATGTTGTCCACCAAATGAAAGTGAATGAGCTGAGTAATCAGTGTAAGATTAAATAACCTTTTCTTAGAGACCAATTTTCTTTTAATTATCCCTATTTCCTTAAAATAGTACTGTGCATGAATGGAGAAGACATTACTGGACTATATATGTAGATGAACAACTGCATGCTTTTTATTCTCCTATACAACATTTTTATGAAAATAGTAATACTTAATAAAGTCAGTTTACATACAGATAATTTGAAACAGTGTCCTTCACAGGAAAAAAATATAATTTGGTGGTTTCAGAAATACAGTTATTTTGTAAGTTTAAAAACCATGCAAGTGTGAGTTTCATGTCCTCTTCAACCTCCGGAATTCTACATTTATTCAACACAATCGTTAATTTAGAAGAGCTCCCTGTCATAAAAGAGGTTAAAGATTTGTCCTTCAAACCATTTTCCAACATGGAAATAGAGTTGTGCTGTAAGCCAAAATGTTTTAAAAACTAAGGGCTCAATTCAATTCCCCTTCGATACCCCTCCCCTCCCCCAACTGTATTTTTTCAATCTCGATAAGCAATTCAATTACCTGTGCTATTAAAAAATACCAGAAAAAAAAGCCACCTCAGGTGATAAATGTATTGCCCATTTGACCCCATAGAAATATATCACAAAAGTTCTGAATTTGCTATTTAATTCAATGTGTTATCAGTAAGATGCGTTAAGGGACCCACCAAAATTTTTTGGGTGCAGAGTCCCTTAAAGCATTTTTAACCTGCTGAAGCAGGAATTGAAAGTGAAAAAAGCCTAGGAAAACTTCTTCAGTCACCAGTGGATGTATTGATATGGATACCTAAGCCCAATATCAATACATTCAAAGCACACCCAAAATATGCTAAGTATTAGTAGAATTAACCCTATGACTGTCAGTAGAGCATGCTTACCCCACTGGCACTCATAGAGTTAATCTTACTAAGTGTAAAAACAACCCTGAAAACAAACACATACCAGTAATTCTGGTGCCCAGCTGGATCTTCAGCACCCTGGTCAGCTACTGTCCTTCAGTCTTGTATCTTAATTCTTCTTTCTCTACATCTTCTGTCTTCTTCTGTTTTGTCTTCTTCTCTTCCATATCACAATCACACTCCTGTAAAAAAAAGAAAAAAAGGAATATTAAATGTGTGCCACAAAGATAACTTGAACATATTTGCATAGTTTAACCCCTTGAGTGCCGGAGGAGGCAGGTTCTGTCAGTCCTCCACTAGAAGCTGATTGGCTGGGAGGTGCGTAAGCGCACATCCCAGTCAACGGATGGAAGATATATAAAAAGGCAGTATCAAAATTCTCTCACACTGGAATGGACATTGACCTGTGAATTACCTAAGGGGGGGTCTCTGTCTTTAATTTTTCTTGCCACCACAGAAGAAGACAAAGACTACCTTTTTTTTTTTTTTTAAATAAGAAATAATATTTCGCTTGCATGCTAATATTTCTTTGCAAATTCTATGTTATTCAAAAACTATGGCAAGTTTGTCTGGTATTTTGGAGGTACACTGTATATCAGCAGGACCAGTCTAATGTGGATATGGACATTTTCTCTCTGCAATGGTACATAATAACTAAAACATGACTGATAGCACCACTAAGAGGCTAAAATTAGGGGTGGGTGAAAAGTGAAAACAATTTCCCCTATGACTTCTTGAAAAATGGACTAATTTTCTCTTTTTTTCACAAAAGTTTTCTCCTTTTCTACAATGCAAAATGTTTCTCCTTTTCACCTTTTCAGGCAAATTTCAACACATTTTTCTCCTATTCTAACATATTTTCTCTTATGTTTCCTATGGTGCAACATTTCCAAGCACAATATTACGTCTTATGAGGTCTGTAGTGGAGAAATAAGTAGCTGAAAGTCAAATTTGTGAGTCCTACAGCAACATATACCTTAAAAAATTTGTCAGCATGCCGAGTGCATTTGTCCTATGCCCTCAAGACAACACTAACTTCCTGTTTAAGTGACACTGGCACATATTCAGGATGATGTCAAGTATAACCTACAATATGGAAGATGTGTAAGGAAGTGGTGGTGGGGGACTGGCGTGGTGTGATTGGTGGGACCTTGATAAACTACATCCACCCCAGGAGGAGAGGGATCATCATCATTTATTGCACATTATGCAGCAACCATTGCTGCAGTCAGTTTTTGAACTACCACTTTTGCTCCCACATCCCTGCAATGTTCCACCTTTCCCCCTACCCCTTGTTTGTTTGTTAAACATTACTCAACTACTGTGTGTTTTTACTTTGTACATTTCACAACTGATGGAGTGTGATGTCTTGCCTTAGCCCTCTGCTGTCTATCAAGTCTGCCTCAGTCACAGAGCTCACATCAAGCTCCCAGTCAGCTGTCTGTCACCTAATATAATTATTTGTTTGATTATTTCTGTATTCATTTTTTATTTTTATTTTATTTTGTATTATTTATTTTTAAGTTGTCCACCCTCTCTTATCATAGTCAGTCCCAAAAAAAAAATATAATTAAAAAACAAAATTAACAACTTCTTTTCTCAGAAGTCCCTAGCACAGAGACAATAAAAGCAAGATCAGCAAACAAAGTGGACCCCAGCTGCTTGTGTCTTGCCAGTCAGTCACACCAAATTTTGGGGTATTTGAGGTCAACCTTCTTACTCCCTTCTTCTCCCCCCAGAGTGCCCCTAGATTCCACTAATACAGAGAACAAATGTCCTACCTAAAAGACTACCTAAACTAAGCTGCAATTCCTCTTTATTTGCCTATCTTCTCTAGTTCAAAAACTTGCTGCTTTCTACTCTCAAAAACACAGAATGGCATGCTGTGAGAGCCTTAAACCCTATTATATGGCTGTAAAAAAGTAGAGAAAACTGGGGAAAATTTTTTCTTCCCATTGATTTCAATACAATGAGTTAGGTGACAAAAAAGGAAAAAAGGCACTTTTCAATGGAAATTATTTGCCAACCAGGAAGTGCCATTTTTCTACAATTTTGGTTTGAGGCAAAAGTTTTCACCCATCCCTAGCTACTATGCCTCAAAACAATGCACTTTATTCTAGGTGCTTGTCACAATATTTGTTTGTAGATCTCCTTAGGTTGGAAGGGCATCACAGGTGTGGGCCCTTGATCTCCAAGTGCCTAGAGGAAATTAGCTGCAGCAGATTCAAAAGGCCCACATAGACCAAAATTTACATGTGTGTTTGTGCTGGTACTCTCATAAAGACAGGATTTGTCTGACATTTCTTTTAAGAACTGGACTGTCTTTTGGCAGGACTAGACAGATGTGGGTATGGAAATTTCCTCTCTGAAGTGGCACATATGAGTGAAATCCATGACTTGTACCAACATTCAGAGGTCAACATGCCTCAGAACAAAATACTCTATTTCGTTCTTCCTTGATGGGTGCTTGTCATAATATCTATTTGTTTGTCTCCCAAACTTGGAAGGGCATACCTGGCTCTCCTTGTGCCTAGAGAAAATAAAAATCAAAAGAAGTGCAAATAGATCTGAGAGCAAATATATGACCAAGAAAAGAAACCACACTTAGTGCTAGTTTCCTCCCAGCAACATTTCTTTATATCGAGACCCAAAGGTATTCTTAAGACCAGCAGACATATAGAAGCATATTCTCCAATGTCTCTAAGAAACTTGCCTCTTTCAGTCAAACCAAAACTTCATCAATGGGCGTCTTGAAAAAAGAGAAGCAAAACAAAAGGCCTAAAGGTCCTCTAAGGGTAAACCATTATGAATAATCACCCTAATGCCTTCCAAAGATGGACCCTGCTCACTGGATGAAGTAAATAAGAAATCCTTTGACCAGAAATGCTACCACTCACAACAATTTAAAGTGGACAGACCATCAGAGTCAATAACATAAAATCAGAAGATACATTATTATTATTATTATTAAAACACCTTACATGTGTTGTGAGAAGACATTTAATTTGTTCAAGGACATCAAATAAAACATTCTTAAAGCAATGTCAAAACAGTAAAACGGTTACATATTATGACATTTGGCACATTATCAAGATTCATAATCAGAGGACATAATGGACTCTGGGATCTCTTGATATTACAAGACACTGTAAAATCCCTTCTAACCAAAAGTCAAATTAGTTTTATGATTAGTGACCATAAGAAGTAAATTGGAAAACCCTTATCTACAGTTTAATAACTTGGCTGTATTTGTAAGAGATTTATAAGAACAAAGGGAGATAAGTAAAAGAATCTCCAGATGGGCATTGTACAATCTGAGAAAATGAACCCAGAGAACTTCAAAAGAGAGAAGCAATTCAATTGGAGATGTGTAAACATTCAAGAGAATCCAGGAGTGTTTGCTGGTTCAACAAAAGCCAAAGTCCACATTAAATAAAACACAATATACAATAATAGGAATTGATTAAATATATTGTAACAAAATCATGAATGATCTACATATGTAGCCTAAAGTATATGATTGATATATTGATGTGTATTATGTATCTTTGATTGACATAGATGCAAACTAGATCATATATAGATATTATTTTCATTTGGCTGGTTCTTCCTCCAGTACTGCCTTGGCAACCACGTGGATGCAGGTTTCAGCTCAGTGTCAGCTCTGTGCACTGTCCTCACACCTGTTTCTAAGAAGGTTGGGGAAGTGTCTTTGCTCCTGCTTATTGATTTTAAATAAACTGGTTTTAAATTCACCTGTACCTGTGTTGTGTTATTTATTTACCTAAGGTTACTGTGAGAGAAATCAACAGGGTAAAAGGAGGTTGTATCCTACCACTGTATGAAGTAGTATAATGGGTTGCTGTAGCTAAACTTTATTGGTATAGATTTGGCAAGTTTGGTTGACATTCAAATTGATTGATAAAACCAATATTTCTTCTTTAAATCAAGTAGTTTTTTTTAGCTCTATATGCTGGCTTCTGCTAAGAAGTTTGTTATCACTGTGTATTTATTTTAAGTTGATAACATTGTAGGAATAAAAAGGAATATGTTTGTCCATAGACTTATCAGGTAAATGAACT
The DNA here is from genome assembly GCA_037306005.1 of Rhinophrynus dorsalis. Classification (NCBI taxonomy): domain Eukaryota; kingdom Metazoa; phylum Chordata; class Amphibia; order Anura; family Rhinophrynidae; genus Rhinophrynus; species Rhinophrynus dorsalis. Next base: position 234,318,848 of record CM074718.1, on the reverse strand, counting down.
GGCTTTGTGATTTGAAGCTATTTATGGTGTAACAAATTTATTATAATTTTGTTTTGTTTTTATAGAGTGTTTCTTTAAAAATGTATTATATTTTTTAAACAAAGTCTCTTTATTGTACCTTTTGCCGTTCATAAGTTTTTATATCACCATCTATAACAAAGAACTACTGGGTCCCTGAAGGCTATATGTGTGTGTCTGAATATCATTAAGTTTTTTTTATATCTATATCTATATATCTATATATATATATATATATATATATATATATATATATATATATATATATATATCTTTAAATATCCAACACATCCATATACCAGATGCTCCTCTCAGCAATATACTGGATCAAATAATTTCATCACTACAAGGAATGGATACAAAGTAAATTTTCACCCCCCTCCTCATTCTAATAACATCAAAGAATGCATAATAATAATCATAAATACCTAATACTATATAAAAAAAAAAAAAAATGAATTGCCAAATGGTGCACCAGTATGGTCACAAATTTGATAATAATAAAACTATATTATATAAAAAATGGTAAAATATAAAAAAAATACATATGCCACATAAAACATAATTATGTTTCTATACAACACATAGGTTAACATCAACATACTAAGGGCTCGATTTAAAGGCAGCCGTTAGTAAAAAAAATCACCAACGGTGCGTTAAGTGTCGTGTAGTAATTCAAAGATCTGTCTAAAGAACAGCTAACAGCAGCTTCAGAATCCTTACGGCCGATACACTTACGTGCATTCAGACGCATTCAAAGGCTTGCGGTACTGGTAACTGCTGAAAAAAAGACACACCTAACGGCAAAAAGTTAAGACCCACTTTTCATAGCCGTTAGACACTTAACGGTCAAAACAAAACACCCGTTACATAGGAAAATGCACAAAATGCTTACCGCACAAGCATGTAAATGGAAAAATTAACCCGTGCAATGCCAAAACAACACAAAAACATGGACACACAACACAAATCACTCTCACACACAACAACAAGCAACACCACAGGGACAACGACACCCAATAAAACAACAACACAACATGGCATGGAACAATGGGGGTTATCACACAAAGCGGACACCTGCAAATATACGCTCACCTGTGCAACATCAACACGCGACCTGCACCCCGCAACTGCACACTCGCAAATGGCAGACACATACCAAGCACAACACACCACATCCTATAACACACACACACCTGCAAACACTTACCTGGACAAAAACAACTCTCCATTGGTCAGCACTCACCTCATCACCACACCTACACAACGCCCTATCAAGTACTTAAAGGGACAACTCAACACACTCACTTGTGGCTTGTTTTCCACTCAGGGAGGGAGAGAGAAAGCGATAGAGAGAGATAGAAAGAGATAGAGAGCGATAGAGAGAGCAAACAGTATGTTGGGTTACATATTGTTGCGAAGACTGCGGAGAAGGTGTGCAAGGGAGAGAGCTAGGGAACATCAGCAACCTCCAGGCATGCCTGATCAACAGCCTTCATCTGTTGCAAGTGAGGAGGCTCTGGCTCAACAGCCACACAGTAATCCATCCCCACCTGGAGGGCAGAGGATATATAGATGACCACCAAGGCCCAGGGTATACCGCCCAAGGGTCACCCTCTTTGGAATGACTGATGATGAGGTCATTGATTGCTACAGGTTGAGGCCTAACAGCATCATTGCCTTGTATGAGGTTATCAGTGATCAGGTGGATCCCATTTACATCCACAACCATTCCCTAACTGTCCTGCAGAAACTACTGTGTGCCATACACTTCATGGCAAGTGGGGCCTTCCAGTCCACTGAGGGTTACGCATCTGGCATGTCACAGGCCACATTCTCCAGGGTGCTGGCCCAGGTCCTGCCAGCCCTCAAAAGCCAGGCCAGTACCTATATACATTTTCCCACCACCGACATGGACTGGATACACATCAAGCAGGCCTTTTACGCCAGGGGAGGCATGCCCAGGGTCATGGGTGCTATAGATTGTACCCATGTCCTGATTAAGTCCCCAGCACGTGACGCACAGCTATTCATCAACAGGAAGAACTTCCACTCCATCAACGTGCAGATGGTGTGTGACAGCAACATGAGGATAATGAATGTCTGTGCAAAATATCCTGGCAGCTCACATGATGCATACATTCTCCAAAACTCCTCAGTCCACAGAGATTTTGAGAATGGAACCTTTACAGGGGGATGGCTTGTGGGTGGGTTCACAAAACAAAGTCACACCACATACACAGGCGTACACACCACGCTGCTCAGCATGCACCTGACCCACAGCTACTACGTCCACCACACAAAACATCATTCACACAACATGTGCTCCCTGTCTCACCATGTCACTCACATTACACAGGTGATGCTGGCTATGGATGCAAGTCCTGGCTACTGACCCCTGTGGCCAATCCCCAAACACATGCCCAGGAAAGGTACAACCAGGCTCATGCCAGAACGAGGAATGCTACTGAGCAGACATTTGGGCTCCTCAAGTCAAGATTCCGATGTCTGGACCACTCAGGGGGAGCACTGCAGTATGCACCTGCTAAGGTGTGTGACATCATTGTGTCATGCGCAATATTGCACAACATCGCAGTGGACACCAGGCTGCTGGATCACATCCCGGACCCCCCCATACATGAAGTGGCCATGGACATCGGCCATGTGGAGGAGACCTTGAGAGGGGCACAGATCAGAGACAGGCTCATCACGGAACACTTCACCTGTGAGTATAACACAGGCATGCAAACAATCCATGCAAGTCCCCCATCAGTCCTGTGACACTAACCACACTGCACATTTTGTTCTGTCTCACCCCACAGGAACAGTGACACAGCACTGCACTGGCAGTGGATGTGGCAAATTGTGTGTGTGGATTCAAAAACCATCCTCCATTCCACTCTCCACGTTGACATACAGACCCCCAGGATATCATGCACACCCCCAGGAGAAACAAGGTACAGCATATTACCCATGTTCATCACCTTACAGGGCTTGATTGACAGCAACTAACTGGATATGCCATGATCGTACCCTGAGCAACCATGCTAGCCCAGTAGCGAAAGAGTATTATCTAATGATATGAATTGGATAATACTCAGGCACATCAGGGGTTAAAGGGACATTGGACTCAATATGGGATCTGTACTGTGCTAGAGCTGAGAAGAGCAGCACAGGGGTGGATGTACAGTGGTATGGGCACACAATGTAGAGGTCATGAGACGTAGATCAGTTTACCAGGGACTCCATGCTGACCTGTGAGTGTGCAGACAAATGTGCCCCTGACATGAATACACACATCAACAAATATTTCCTAACAGTTCCATGAAACAAATGACATTGGGCTGCCACTGTCACTTTCACAGTGGCAGCACAATGTCATTACCTCCATGGAGTTCTCAGAACACTTGTTAATGTGTGTATACATGTCAGGGGCACATATCCATAGGGCTGGTGCACATGTACTTAGTTCCCCACAGAATTGGTTACAGATGAATACACAACACATTGTCAAGCAATGGTTTGTGTACTCACCTGTAACCGTGGCAATTGAGGGGATTAAAAAGACTAAATTGTTGTTGCTTGATGATCAGTTCAGATCTACTGCTCCAAATCCTGTCCTCTTGTCCCACAGGCATCCGTAACATGATCCATCCTTGAACTGAAGATCTTCCATGTCACTGGATTGATGTCTTGACAACACCTTCATGAAGATCACCCCTTGTTGTTTCTGGTGATGTTGTTGGTGATGCAATGTTTGACCTGAGGTTCACACAAACCTCTACTGGAACATTCTCATATAGACACAGAAAACACATTCTTGAGTGTTATAACCTGTACAGTTAGGATGTTCAGCTACAGAGTTGTCAAACCTTGTGGACAACACATGAGCAGGGCAGCAGTGTTACTGAAGTAGTACGATTTAGTTTCAAAGTATATTTAGTGTTCTCATACAGGTGTTAAATGCATATAGGCAATACACACAGAAAACACATGTACATTCTAATGTACTTTGAGACACAATAAAGATGAACAATCACCATTCTATCTGTGTCTGTATGAGGATATATTTGAGAACACATTTGTCAATACGTAACCACACCCAGGATAGAGTATCCCCCATACATGGAAAGGCATCACCCACATCACAGGAGTCCACCACTTGTTTGCCAGTGAGTGGACTCTGTGATGTATCCATGCAAACAGATAATGGTGGCAGTGATGCACCAATGTGTTGTGGGAGTGATACAGAGGTGATACAGGGGACATACTTCCACAATGAATACCTGTCCACAGTATCTGTATTGCTCAGTATAATCAATGTTCTGAGATTATGCTCCACTTTGACATATCTCAGTACATGGGCTATATCAACAAACAACCAGATTAAGTGGACATGTGTTATCACTGGTGAAGTCTGTTACACCCTTAGGGAAACAGCAACTCAACTTACTGGAGACCCCAATGCTCACCCTAGGATATCAATGTGTGTGCTACACATTGAAATCCTAGGTTACAAACATTGGCTTCCCCAGTAAGTCAGTTGCACAATGAGTGTGTGAATCCAAGACACTATTGATACATGTTCCATTTATCTGTCCTGCTTGTAATGTGCCCGCTAAGTCACAGAGCTGTTTGTCTGGTTATCCCATTAACCCACTGAGTGCAAGAGTGGTCCCCAATGCATTTCTTACCAATACGTTGCCTACCACTCTGGCACTCAAAGGGTTAAACACAAAATATGATGTAGACGAATGTTCAATGTTGTACCATTTGTTGTGCTAAGGGGTATGTTTTGTTGTTCAAATTCAACACACAACATCGCCATATAACACAGTGGTGTAATATGGCTCCAGGGATGTATTATAAGTTGAATTTGTACAACGGTGTGTGTGTGTGTGTGTGAACCCGTGTTGTAGCATCCCACAAACATTTCACCCGGGCAGAGGTTGTGTTCACGGCATTGTATGGCAATGCATTGGAGACAACCCCGTCACCCAATCCATAACTGAAGACACAACAGATCAGACTGGAATCCAAAAAAAGATTTCTTTATTGAGGGGAAAGTTAACAGGTTGGGCCTTTCATTTTTTCCTTTTTGGGTGGGGGGCCTTAGCCTTGGTGCCAGAGGTGGATGCCCTTGTTGATCTCCTGGTAACCCTCTGCCCCCTAGGTGTTGCTTCAGGGGTAACACTGGAGGGGGTGGTGGTTGCAGTAGACCCCTCGGTGGAACGCAAGTTCTCCCTCTCCATCCTCAGGTTCTCTCTGCGGTTGATCTCCCTCAACTTCACAAGGATCTGTGTCAACATGTCCATCAGACCAGTCCTGAGCTGGTGGAGTAGTGTGTTCCCCCTGGCCACCTCCGACTCCAGGGCTTGGATTCTGGTCTCCAATTGGGCAATGTTCCTCCTGGATTGCCCGCTGCTCCTGGTGATGTTGCTGTCAGTACTTCTGCTCGACCGGAGTAATCTTCTCTGAAGGGCCATACACTCCGCCTCCATCCCTGTGAGGTGTACGGTGCTGGAGGTGGATGTGGCCGGTGTCCCTGGTGCTGCTGTTTCCTCTGCTGGCGAGGGTGCTGTTTCCTCTGCTGGAGAGGGTGCTGTTTCCTCTGCTGCTGCTGAGGGTGCTGTTTCCTCTGCTGGCGAGGGTGCTGTTTCCTCTGCTGCCGATAGTGCTGTTTCCTCTGCTGCTGCTGAGGGTGCTGTTTCCTCTGCTGCTGCTGCTGAGGGTGCTGTTTCCTCTGCTGCTGCTGCTGAGGGTGCTGTGGCTGCTGTTGGAGTGGCTGGTGCAGATGATGGGCATATGCCCACCACATCAAGTGATCCTGAGCTGCCCAATGATGTGTGTGCTGGTGGAGGTGTGAAAATGTCCCTGGGTAGGGGAAGCTGGGGCTCACCAATCAGGCCCAGGTGTGGGTAGTCCAGTGGCCAAGGGTCATATGGTGGCCACTGATAGGTGCTGGGACCCCACCTCTGATCATACCTTGGGGCATGCTGTGGAGCCATCCAGGAGGGTGTGTTGTGTGAGGCATATGGCCCATATTGGGTGGTGGCCACTGTCCCTGGCAGCCATTGCCTCCCTGGTGGTGGTAGTGCTGCTGATGGAGGGTAGTAGCTGGTGGAGGTGGATGGATATGTCCACCTCTCCTCCTGTGGCATCCAGCCACTGTACTGGGGAGGTGCAGCTTGTGGTGGTGCAGCCTGTGGTGGTCCAGCTTGAAGGGGTGGTGCAGCCTGTGGTGGTCCAGCTTGAAGGGGTGCAGCCTGTGGTGGTGCAGTAGGTGGTGATGCAGCCTGTGTTGGAGGGGATGGTGATGGTGGGTAAGGTGACCACCGGCTGATCCCCTCCTCTGTGTACTCCTCACTGGGGGGTGACATTGCCTTCTCCACTGTCTCCCGTTGGGCTTGAGGGCCGTAAGCTGTGTGGAGAAATAAGATGTTGTGATTAGTGACCTTAGCCATATGTTTGTGGAGACAGTTATACTCTGATATGTGGTGAAGTAAAATATATTTGTTTGGGTTAATCCCCCTGGGTAAACAAGGGTACTCCCACTGCTGAAAGGTGTTGTGTGAGTTATTACGGGTGAAGGTTTCATTTTGAGGTGCAAGATCACAGTGGCCCGAAATAGTACAGTGGGGCTGTTGCAACACCCTCCCATGTAGATATCTGGTCCCTGTACCAGAGCTGTCCATATGATTGTGTAGTAACAGCACCACTGTACAATTTCAGGCCACTGGGATATTGCCCCTGACATATCCATGTCTGAGCTGTGATACCTTTTGAATCAACACACCTTTCAGCAGTAGGAATACCATTGTTTAACTGGGGGGGGATCCAACAACATATATTTATCTTCACAACTTGTAGGGATGGCTATCCCTCCAGGGGGATGGCAAAGGTTAAGTCCACCTTGATGTCAGATTGTAGACATTGTGAAAACAGATGCTGTTCGCTGTTAGTCCTATCCCTCCTACCCTCATGGTTGTTCAGATATTGCTCTATGTGACAGATGTAGATTTCAGTCATTTGTCCACACGAGGGCTTTTCAGCAGAGCCCAAATCGCCCCATTTAGAGAACAATACTTAACTGGCATGGTGTACAGAGTATGCATGGTTTGCAAGCACACTCTGTACACCATTCCAAAGAGGTATTTATCTCGATATGTTGCGACTTTGGCTCTTCTGAAGAGCCTCCATGTGGTCAAATGATAGATATCTCCAGCTGTCACATAGAGCAATATCTGTATAACCATGAGTGCTGGAGGGATGGGACTTAGATGGAGACACATCTTTTAACAATGGCAATGATATGACATCATGATGACATTAACCATTGCTATCCCATTACAGTCACACACAAGTAGAAATGGTCATATATGTATGTGGATATGTACCCTTCATATGGATACAGTAATATCCTTCCAAGATGTGAAGCCAGAGAGCAGTTCATTAGGTGTGATTGCCTTACTGGCTATATATGTGCACCCATCCAACAATACATTGGATTGATATGATGGATATGAACATACCTCGTATATCCCATCTATGTAGAGTGTGATATACTATGTATGTGTATTTGGATGGTAGCAATGTAGGTTGATTTGTGATGGGTGCACATATCTGGCCAGTGAGGCAATCACATCCAGTGAACTGATCTCTGTGTTCACATCGTGTTGGAACATATTTAGTAACATTTAAATCCTAAGGGCAACAATCCAGCCAGTAGTGAGCTATATCTTTGATTGAGGCCTGTTTTTCTCTGTGTATGAGCCCATCCATCCTTCTGTGTGAGGCAACCGTACTCAATCCTAGATATCCATCAGTCATGGCCTGTTGGTGACCATGGTACAATGTTTGCTATTTGTTTTCCATGTGTATCCCGCAAAGAGCGGCTGGTGTACCATCCATCCATGGCATCAGCACCCCTGTGGATCCATGTGGGAATCAGATATGGGATATGTCATTTCAAGTCAGAGTAAATGATTGCAGCCACAACACCAATGCCTACTTTTTCCAGTTTGAATTCTGTGGAATAGTTTTCGGCCTGTGTGTTGCACATACAAGCATTTATTCTGTGGGACACTGTGATGTGTGACCTGATGCCCCCTTTTTGTGATTCAGTAAGCGGTGATGTTGAATTGATGAAGTGAAGTGATCTCCTTTCCCCATTTCCAGTGTTTTCCATGGAGTCTGTACAATGGGACCTTATGAACTTGATTCTTGTTTTGGCAGATTCTCCATGGACTAACACTGGTATTGGTGAAGTGAGGGTGTGCAAGGGTTACTTTGTATCCACCATCTCTTTGTCACCGCTTAGTGAATGTCCCCTGCGTAGCATGTGATCGTTGGCCTATTGACTTGTTTGTGATCTGGTTAACCCTTTGAGTCCCAGAGGGGTTGCCAACGCATTGTTGATCGATGCATTGATGATCCCTCTAGCACTCAAGGGGTTAGGTGCTGACTTCCCTGTGGGGACATGGGTGACACTGTGTGTGAACAGTGATGATATTTAACAGACGACATTTTGAACATAACGGTTTGTGTATTGTGTGTGATGAGCACAGTGACAGGAGGGTTGAAGTAGAACTTTGACAGGTTTGTCCCAAGTTGGACCTTGCCATTTGTCCTGGTGTTGTGTCCTTTTCTAACCCTCAGGGTGCTGTGTTGGTGCAGTTGTATGGCTGAGTGATGGACATGTGATGAGGTGTGACTGTGTGTGCAGCTGGTGTTGGTTGCTGTAGTGTGTTGTTCTGTAGTGTTGCACTTACCGGTAGTGTGGAGGCTCCTCTCATCCCCAGTGTCAGTTCCTCCAACGACCCCCTCGATCAGGGTCGGGGACATGGTCTGCCGCACCATCTCCTCCCAGCCGCAGAAGGTGATAGGGACGGCTGGTCCAACTCCAGTGCCTCGGGCGTGCTTGGCGAGCTTGGTCATCTTGTTTTTGACGACCCTCCGGCAGTTGCCCCATCTCTTTTTGATGGAATCCACGTCCCGCCTGCATGGAGCCACCGCCTTGACCCAGCTGCATATCTGGTTCCAGGCTGCTTTCCTCCTCGCTGACAGGCCAGGGACCTTCGTCGTCGGGTGGAGAACACTCTGCCTCTCCAGGACAGCTTCCACAAGAGCCGTGTTCTCCTCCTCTGTGTATTTGGGGTCCCTGATCCTGGCCTTGTCACCTCCGGCATGGATGACTCATAGCCGGAGTGCCCTGCCTGGTCTGACCCTGACTGTGTGGGGTGCTCCCCAGCAACTACCCCTCATCCCACTGCAGGTTCTGTCCCTGTCCTGCGTGTGCCTGCTCTCGTTGGCCGGGTCCCCCTCCTCCCTGCGGATCTCCCTCTCCCACCCCTGCTCTGCTGAGGGATACCCTCCTGACCTTCCTCCTCCTCCACTACTCTCCCCCATCCCTCTCTCCTGTCCTCCTCTCCTTGCCATCATTCACCCACTCACACCCAGGCACTCTCACAGACCCTCACAGACACACTCGATCCACTCACTCTCTGTCACACACTTTCACTCACAGATTCACACTGTCAAAATAAAAAGTAAAATGTGTAAGGTGTTATAAAATAAAAGGGCTATGTGTATGTATGTGTATGTGTTTGTGTTTGTATGTGTGTATGTAATATGTGCAAAGGTGTGCTATGTGTTGTATTATGTGCAATGCTCTCCTCTCTCCAAACTCCAAAACTCCTCTACCTCCAATATATGCTCCTGTCTCCCTCTCTCTAATCACTATCCTCCGCTCCTGGGTCCTGATATCTGGCTCTGAAGAACTCGATAACAGACAGTGTGTGACGGATTTTTGGATATATATATAGGTGTATTTGAAGTTTTTTGATACATTGGGGCTTTGTGATTGGCTGTGTGTTTGAATTTGTTTTTGCATCGATCAGGGTTGCTAGACAATGGCAGCCGTTATGTTACATGTTGTTTTGAGCGATGTTATCATGTGATTTGGCCACCCGTTGTGCATTAACATGAGCGACAACGGGTTTTGTGTTACGTGTTTTGTGTGCCTACGCTCGATAGCTATTCTCGTAGAGTACCTATTGAATCTGCCGTAACTCCTGTATTATTTGCGAGCGATGTGCCTTTTTCACTTAGCGGCTGGTCTAATGGCTGCCTTTAAATCTAACCCTAAGAGAATCAGAATAAATTATTTACACAGAAAGACTTGGGACTAGATTATATTATCCGCGGTATTTTAAACAAAAGCAATGGTTGTTTTGACAGCACAGTTTGCTATTCTGTTAAGTGCGCTGTCAAACACCACTGCCATGCAAAAGTGTCCAACGGGCACTGGAAATCAAGTAAAACAAGCAGAATTTGCTATTCTATTGCATGCTTTACTACTTGTTAAGGACCTCACTTTTCATGGCAAAAAAACTGCACCCTGAAAAGGAGGTGCAGAGTACCTAAGATGCGGTGTTAGAAATGTGGTTAATCACATTTATAATAAAAGTACTGAGAAGCAAGTTTTCGTTTCAAAGACAAAAAAAGTCTTTGTTTCTTTGAAAAGTTTTGTTTCAAAGACAAAAAAATGTCTTTGTTTCTTTGAAAAGTTATGTTTCAAAGACAAAAAAAAGTCTGTTTCTTTGAAAAGTTTTGTTTCAAAGACAAAAAAAATGTCTTTGTTTCTTTGAAAAGTTTTGTTTCAAAGACAAAAAAATGTCTTTGTTTCTTTGAAAAGTTTTGTTTCAAAGACAAAAAAAGTCTTTGTTTCTTTGAAAAGTTTTGTTTCAAAGACAAAATCAAAGACAATTTTTAAGATCAGAATTTTTAACGAAAATGTACAAAGAGATTTTCTTACTGTCATTTTTAATTCTTTAGATGATCAGGAAATGCCCCAAAAAAGCAAAATACAGTGTGAAACCAAGTCTAGATGCCACACAACCCAATGTGTATCGCTATTGAAGGCTTCATCAGGGAATTAATTAGACTATTTAGTCCTTCTATCCCAGATTTGTATTTGAGCTTGTGCTGACCACTTTTTCTTCTGAATTAAGGCATCCAGCTTATGGTCTAGGGTATGCAAAAGTAAGGCCTGGGCTGCCAGGACTTCCTCCTGCTGCTCTTGGTGACTGAACAGTCTGCTAAGCACAGTGGGATCCATGTGGTTCTCTCTAACTGTCAGGATTGGAAAGACTAAATACAGAACCTCCTAATGTGTAGCTAGAGCGATATGAATAGTGAACATAGCTGGGATCAGAGCAACTGTTGGAAGTGCCTTTGCTGCAGCCATAACTGTAGTTAAAGGTGCTGATTTTGCAGCAAAATGACAGGATAGACATTTCCTTCAGCCGAGGTTCCCTGGGAGGTTCTGAGGGTCAGATCTTATGATGAGCGAGGATAGTTGGGGTCAAAGGGCTGCAAGTTGAACACCCATCATCATCCAGTAAAGGGAGTACCAGCAGGAGAGTCTCAATAGAGCCAGATAGTGCTAGAGAGGATGTCTGATATTTCAGCAGTTGAATGTAGTAGGGTCGGAACCAGGAGCAGGGTAGTTGATGTATCAGTGCTAAACTGGATGCAGGGTAGTTGAAAGTAGCAGGGTCGTACCAGGAACAGGGTAGTCAGACATAACCAGGTTATAACAGAAGATCCATGAAACAAGATACAAAGTTGAAAAGCAAACAGGAAGGTCAAAGGAGAAGCTGGATTAGGCACTAGAGAAAGCAAACAATCACAGAAGGCCAGAAATACAGACTGGAGGTACTGAATAGCAGCCAAACTATTCCACTTGGAGTGCCCCTGTGGCTCAGATTCCGTTATTGCCACAACAGAACCTCCGTTGCTCAGTCTCCATTTATGCCATAGCAGTATCCAAGGGCTTAGTCTCCATTTATTCTACGGCAGTCTCCGTTGCCTAGTATCCACTACTGCTACAGCAGCTCTATCGTGGCTTGGTCTCCGTTACTGCTAAGGCAGTGCTCTAGTTGCCTGGTCTCCGTTACTGCTACGGCAGTGTCCATGTCACTCAGCCTCTGTTACTGCTATGGCAGTGATCACGTGGCCTAGTCTCTGTTACTGTTCCGGCAGTGCTCAAGTTGCTCAGCCTCCATTACTGCTAAGGCAGTTTACCATTACCTGTTATACTTATTCTTGGACGTTACTTGTATTTAAGCTCTCTACCCTAGGTGAGCTTCTTAACGGGCCTTACCACACATGGGACTGTTTACACTCGCTGGCTGCTATTATCCCATGCAGTACCGATACACTGGGACTCTTTCAAGATCCACCTGACCTGTGTCAGAATAATGTGTTATGGACTATATACTTTTACTGGACCTTTGGGGCTTACCTATATATAAACCGAGGTGCCAGCTTATTAGATGGGACCTTGAGCTTCAGATTCTTAGAGGACAGCCATACTCTATCCCCAACTTGGAAGGAAACCGCTGGAAGCCTTCTGCGATTAGCATGACGCTGATGTCGCTGGAAAGACTGGCCCAGTGCCCTCTGAACTTGTGCCCATGTGGAACGGAGTTGCTCTATATGCTAATCCAGAGCTGGAATCTGCTCTGTCTGAAAGGAATCCGGGAGCAGACAGGGTTGGAACCCATAATTGATCAAAAATGGAGAGCTCCCGGAGGAAGAATTAACTGCACAGTTCCTGGTGAACTCCGCCCAAGGCAACAAGTCGGCCCAATTATCATGATGATCAGTCACAAAACAGCGCAGAAACTGTTCCAAACCTTGATTGGGCCTCTCAGCAGCCCCATTAGTCTGGGGATGATAAGCAGAATAGAATGATAGCTGTATGCCCATCTGTTCGTAAAATGCCTTCCAGAATCTGGACACAAACTGGCTCCCCCTGTCGGACACCAGTACCCTGGGTACTCCATGCAATCGAAACACTTCTCGAGCAAATACCATTGCCGAAGGAAGGCCACGGAGAGGTACGAAGTGAGCCATTTTAGAAAACCTGTCTACCACCATCAATATGAAGGAATACCCTCTAGACCTGGGCAATTCTCCCATAAAGTCGATAGAGACATGAGACCAAGGGCGTTCACCATTAGGCACCGGCTGAAGCAAGCCCACCGGGATATGTCTAGGGGTTTTGGCACGGGCGCAGGTGGCACAGGCATTCGTAAAATTGGCACAATCTGCTCTCATAGAAGGCCACCAGAATAACTGAGAAAGGGACCAAAACAATTGATCTCTACCAATATGTCCCGTAGCCTTAGAGGAGTGGTAGATTTCAAGTAATCGAGTACGGAATGGTTCAGCGACAAAACATTTGCTCACTGGAGTTTCATGAGGAGCAGAGGTTTGGGAAGCCAAAATCTCTTCCTGTAGTGGTGAAGTGATACTAGTACGTATGGTGGCCAGTATTCAATCAGGTTGAATGATAGGTGCTGGTGCTTCTTCTCTGTCAACCTCCACCTCAAATTGTCTAGACAGAGCATCAGCCCTAACATTTTTAGATCCCGGCAAATATGATACAATAAAATTGAATCGGGATAGAAACAATGCCCATCTGGCCTGGCGAGAAGACAATCTCTTGGCCTCAGAGAGATAAGTCAGATTCTTGTGATCAGTCAGAATCAAAACGGGATTTTTTTGTGCCTTCAAGTAAATGACGCCATTCTTTGAGAGCAAGGATAATTGCCAGTAATTCTCTATCACCAATTTCATAATGACTTTGTGCTCCGGTCAGTTTCTTAGAAAAGAACCCACAGGGTCTGAGTGTGCCGACTTTGACCTTTCGTTGAGACAGAACTGCCCCAAACCCAATATCTGAGGCATCAACCTCTAATGTAAAGGGAAGTAGCGGATTGGGGTGTGATAACACAGGAGCTTCAGCAAAGGCTACATTCAATTTCTCAAAGGCCTCCTCAGCAGCCACCGGCCAGAGAGATGGGTTAGCACCCTTATGTGTGAGGTCAGGCAGAGGTTTCACAATAGAGGAGAAGTTCTTAATAAACTTCCTATAATAATTGGCGAAGCCCAGGAATTGTTGGATGGCTTTAAGACTCTTAGGTTTAGGCCACTGTAAGACTGCTGTCAATTTTTCTTTATCCATGGCAATGCCGTCTTTGCCAATTATGAACCCCAGAAATGGTACACTGGTTTTGTGGAACTCGCATTTCTCCAGTTTACAGAATAATCTATTTTTGCGTAAGCGCAGCAACACTTCAGACACATCCTTAATGTGTTGTGACAAATCTTTGGAGTGGATAAGTATATTGTCAAGGTAAACTACAACACATGATTGTAACATATCTCTGAGAATGTCATTGATCAATTCTTGAAAGACTGCAGGCGCATTACATAGACCAAATGGCATGACTAGGTATTCATAATGCCCAGATCTCGTATTGAAGGCAGTTTTCCACTCATCACCGGCTCTGATACATATCAAATTATAAGCTGCCCGTAAGTCCAATTTGGTGAAAATCGAGGACCCCTTAAGTCTATCAAAAAGCTTGGTGATGAGTGGTATCGGGTAAGCATTCTTTGCCATTAGCTTATTCAGCCCACGGTAGTCTATGCATGGTCGCAGTTCTCCGCTTTTTTTCTTAACAAAAAAGAACCCGGCCTCAGCCGGAGAAGTAGATTTCCTTATGATCCCTCTACTAAGGGCATCAGCTATGTATTCCTCCATAGCTTGGTTTTCCTCACAAGACAATGGATATGTGACATCAGGTAGTGAAGGGGAGGTGCACAAGACCTTAACAGGATGGGTAACGCAATTATCCATACAGAACTGAGACCAAGCAGAAATCTCACATTTCTGCCAATCAAATTGTGGGTTGTGCAACTGTAACCAAGGAAAGCCCAAAATCACAGCATGGTGAGGAGAGTTAATTAACTGAAACTGCTGCTCCTCCTTGTGGAGAGCCCCAATAGTCAAGGACAAAAGCATTGTTTCAAAAGTAACCTGGGCGGATTCCAAAGGTCTGCCATCAATCGCTTCAATAGCAAGAGGGGTTTCTCTCTGGATGTGTGGTACCCCGTGCAACTCAGCAAAGGTATTGTCCATAAAATACCCAGCTGCACCAGAATCAACCAGGGCCAAAACCTCCGTTGTGCCCATGACAATATCACCTGTATGGTGGGTTTAAGTGTGCCCATCACTGGGGACGATTGGACACCACCTAGGGCCTGTCCCCCAATGTACCCTAGGTGTGTTCGTTTTCCGGACGTACCGGACAAGATCTCAACAGGTGACCATTTTTACCGCAATATAAACATAATCCCTGTATCTTGCGATACCTCCTCTGTTCCATGGTTAACCTAGTGAAACCCACCTGCATAGATTCACCTGGTTCCTGTATTGGTTCACTAGGTTTGGATGCCAAGGGAGGGTTGGGTGGGCAAAATATGCTACTGGACCCATTATTTTTAAGCCGTGCTCAACGCTCTGTGGCAGTTAATCTCTCACGTATTCTGGAGTCAATTAGAATAACGTATTCGATATAATCATCTAGGTCAGTGGGTAAATCTTTTGCTGCAATCTCGTCTTTAATCTGGTCACTCAAGCCTTGAGCAAAAGCTGCCAACAGGGCCTCGTTATTCCATCCTACCTCTGCTGCCAAGGTGCGGAATTCTATGGCATAATCGCCTACCGCGCACCTGCCCTGTGGTATCTCCATAACCCATTTAGCAGCAGAGGTAGTTCTACCAGGAGGCTCGAATACTCTCCGAAAGGATTGCACAAAATCACAGAAATTATTTGTGCAAGGTTTAGCGTTTTCCCATAGTGGGTTAGCCCAGGGCAATGCTCTACCGGTCAGCAGGGATATCATGAACCCAACCTTGCTGCGATCACTAGGAAATGCATGTGCCGTCAATTCCATAAATATTTCAAGTTGAGGGTCACCGTCATATCTCAGTGGCAAGGGTGCAGAAGCCGTTAACCCTTTAACTGCGATCCCTGAGGGCCTAGACTCATTCTCCGGTGTCTGAATTGGCGGGACCACCGGGCTAGCACCGGACTTATCAGCAAGTACCGTGCGTTCAAGAATAGTCTGGATAGCTACCGCTAGCTGATCCAAACGTTGCTCGTGCATATCCATCCTCCAATGGATATTCTGTGCGTTACCGTCACTCTTAGTGTCTGAGGTCATGGCCCTTTCGTACTGTCACGGTATTTGAAGACTCTCAGACTTAAGGTTTGGTAAAAACTTAACTTTATTGAAAAGTTAAGGCAATTCCCCGTAGGGTATCATACATATATAACAATACAACAATAAATGACAAGAGAATAGATTCTACCGGCCTTGCCAATAATACCGGGCAAGGCAACCCGAGTGACAGTTGCAATAGCGATAGGCTCTACCGGCCTTGCCTTTACTGGGTAAGGCAACCGTGAGATGACAGATACCGGTTCTACCGGCCTTACCAATACAGGGCAAGGCAGCCCAATGGAGTCCCGGATGTAGGCTCTACCGGCCCAGCCAATACTGGATAAGGCAAACTTAGGATGGCAGCAAGAACAGGTTCTACCGGGCTTACCAATACCAGGCAGGGCAGCCTGAGGAAATACTGATAGAAGGCTCTACCGACCCTGCCTATACCGGGTAAGGCAACCTTAAGATGTTAACGTATTTAGGTTCTACCGGCCTTACCAATACCGGACAGGGCAGCCCAAGAGAGGAGACCAAGCTGTCAGATGACAATGACAGTAGTATGGAGAGGAACAGTGGTCTCCTCAGCAGAAGTCTTTAGCCTGAGAATACCAGACAACTGTGTAAGGAATTGGACAGCAACCTGTCCTCAGTATATGAGTAGTCAAGGAGCAAACCAGCATCCGCACGCTGGGACCAACAGTTACTAGCGCCACCAGGTTTAATGGAGTAAACCAGCGTCCACACGCTGGGACCAACAGTAATGAGCGCAACCAGATCAATGGAGTAAACCAGCGTCCGCACGCTGGGACCAACAGAGTGAGCGCAACCAGATTAATGGAGTAAACCAGCATCCGCACGCTGGGACCAACAGAGTGAGCGCAACCAGATTAATGGAGTAAACCAGCGTCCGCACGCTGGGACCAACAGAGTGAGCGCACCAGGTTAATGGCGTAAACCAGCATCCGCACGCTGGGACCAACAGAGAGAGCGCACCAGGTAAATGGAGTAAACCAGCGTCCGCATGCTGGGACCAACAGAGAGAGCGCACCAGGTTAATGGAGTAAACTAGCGTCCGCACGCTGGGACCAACAGAGTGAGCGCAACCAGGTTAATGGAGTAAACCAGCGTACGCACGCTGGGACCAACAGAGTGAGCGCAACCAGATTAATGGAATAAACCAACGTCCGCACGCTGGGACCAACAGAGTGAGCGCACCAGGTTAATGGAGTAAACCAGCGTCCGCACACTGGGACCAACAGAGAGAGCGCACCAGGTTAATGGAGTAAACCAGCGTCCGCACACTGGGACCAACAGAGTGAGCGCAACCAGATAATGGAGTAAACCAGCGTCCGCACGCTGGGACCAACAGTATAGGTCGCCGGAGCGAGAAAGAACAATGTCGCCTAAGCAACAGCAGATAGAGCGAGAGTCCAGAGACCAAGCGGAGGATACACCGGAGCGAGCACAGCCGCACTGACAGATGACCGGAACTGCTGGAGCCACGGAAGAGACCGGAACCGGCTGGAGAGACCAGCAGGCAGGAGGAACTCAGGAACGATCAACTGGCGAGGTACTGGAACACAGGAACACAGGAACACCGGAGCAACGGAGTACTGGAACACAGGAACACTGGAACAACGGAGTACTGGAATACTGGAACACTGGTATATCAGGCCCAAAAGCCAGACAAGCAGGTCAGGTAAAGTGATGTCATAAACACCATGAAAGGGCAACCTGGGAGTGCCCAAACCGGGTTTAAATAGGCTGAGTGAGGAGGGCTGATAACAGACAGCCAATGAGGAGCTCCAGCAAGCGATAGACACAGGATAGCACGAATCACAGGCACCGTGATACTCAGGGATTTTCCCTGTCCACTCTGTCAGTCCTATCTCCGGTCTCTCTAGTATCTATCTAGGGCAGACTATTGTCAGTCAGTGTGCTCCCCTGTCACCAGGGCCATGTCACTTCTCAGTGTTCCGGTTGCCTGTTCACTCTTCCCCAACTTCTGGTGGGGATCCTGCCCTACAGTATCTACCCTCTGCTCGTGTGCCGCTTCCTTGGTGGTACTGTTGAAGTTCCATTCCTGGTTCCTGTCATCTGTACCTGCTTCTATATTATTACCTGTTTTGCTTATATCTGTACCCTGACCTGTGTCAGATTTGGGAAGTGCCTTGGTATTGTCCGGATCTGGACCTGTGAAGGCATCCTGTGTTCTTTATTATTCTTAATAAAGATAATTTTACCTTTTCAAATTGTCTGAGTGTTCTTAAAACCGTGACACCAAGATTTTAGTCCAGGAGGAGGATATGTCACTGAAACACCTTCTGAAGGACCTGAGTCTGCCCTGATGACCCATGGGCTTTGCCTCTCTCATTCTTATTCTTGGCATCTAAGGCTGTTGTCACCAGTCCCACTACCACATCTTAATGCCCACACACAGTAATCTGCACCACTTTCTCCTGAAAATTCACAGGAATCTGCCACTCATCTTGCAAACTTACAGCCAGAATCTAATCCTCTTCCTGTCCCCTCACACCCAGAACCTTTCCCTTCCCAAACTCACAGGATCCTCCACTATATCCTCCTACTACCCACTGACAAGAGGATATCTCTGGACTACTACATCCTCCTCCAATTGTATTATGTCTTCTTCCTCATCACTGCCTAATTCTATTCCCTCTCAGTGACAACCCATGCTTATCTAGTGAAAAAAGCTTTGGAGTACACTGAAAGACTCTGAGGAATCACAATATAAATTGCTTAGTGTACAAAGGTGGTACAACTTATGTCACCGCCATTGTCTGTGCAGATGGCTGGGGCTCCACTGATGGCAGTAGCAGTGTCACTACTGTAAACAATTTCTGCCTCTCCTTCCACCTTAGCAAGTGAGGGACCACCCACTCCTACTGATGCTGCTGTTGAACACCCCTGAGGATGATACTCCACTTCCTCCCCTCCAGGTCCTCTCACTCTATATGATGAGCAATTAAATTGAGCATGAGTTTGAAAAACCTGCATAAAAAAGCATTAAAACATATATATTATAAAAAAAATATTATTATAAAGAAAATAAGTATTATAAAAGCATAATAACAAAATAAAAAATAAATAACGTATTATAAGCACAAAATAAAAGTAATATAGAAAAAGCATGCAACTCACTCACATTCTGTACACTACAGTCTTCACTGACCCTCACTGCCCTTACAAACACACATTGACTGACCCTGACTACAATAACACTGACTCACACACTCTCTTCACAAATCTCAGCACTTTTGTCAGCAATTTATTTTTAATAATTACTCTCCTCTACCACTCCTTTCTACTAGCAAAACCCATGCTGAAATTCTGGAAATTCTTTGATTTTTTTATATAAAGCTTTATTAAATAAAGACATATGTAATACAGATAATTAGTGATGAGCGAGCATGCTCGGCCGAAACTCGGTTCGGCTCGAGCATCGCTCTGCTCGGCACATGGCGGTACTCGTACGAGTACCGCATGTGCTCGCCCGCCATGTTCGGGTCTCCTCCCCGCACGTTTCGCGGCTGCTGCGCAGCCAATAAACGTGCAGGGAGGCTCTGACATCAGTGTAATGCCAGCAGCCATGTTGGCTGCTGGCATTACACTGATTGGCTGGCCAGAACCCGTGATCGGGTGCTGTATAGCACCTGACCAGCGAGTTCGGCTCAGTCTTAGCCAGGGAGAGATGAGGATAGGAAGGGAAAGTCAGTGTAGGGAGAAGAAAAGTGTTGTTGAACAAAAAAAAGACCCAAAAGTCCTTTATAGGACTACTGTGTGTGGGGGCAGCAGTTTATTTTGTTTGGGGGGGCAGAGATTTAAAAAAAAAAAACCGTCACATATTCCGTTCACTGTGCCTAGCCGCAGATTAGCAGCACATTCTGCTTAGTGTGCAAAGTTGCAGATTAGCAGCACATTCTGTTTAGTGTGCAAAGTTGCAGATTAGCAGCACATTCTTTGTAGTGTGCAAAGTTGCAGATTAGCAGCACATTCTGTTTAGTGTGCAAAGTTGCAGATTAGCAGCACATTCTGTTCAGTGTGCAAAGTTGCAGATTAGCAGCACATTCTTTTTAGTGTGCAAAGTTTCAGATTAGCAGCACATTCTGTTTAGTGTGCAAATTTTCAGATTAGCAGAACATTCTGTTTAGTGTGCAAAGTGTTAAATATCAAAGTCACATATTCCATTCACTGTGCCGAGCCGCAGATAAGCAGCACATTCTGTTTAGTGTGCAAAGTTTCAGATTAGCAGAACATTCTGTTTAGTGTGCAAAGTGTAAAATATCAAAGTCACATATTCCATTCACTGTGTCTAGCCGCAGATAAGCAGCACATTCTGTTTAGTGTGAAAAGTTGCAGATTAGGAGAACATTCTGTTTACTGTGCAAAGTGTAAAATATCAAAGTCACATATTCCATTCACTGTGTCTAGCCGCAGATAAGCAGCACATTCTGTTTAGTGTGCAAAGTTGCAGATTAGGAGAACATTCTGTTTACTGTGCAAAGTGTAAAATATCAAAGTCACATATTCCATTCACTGTGCCGAGCCGCAGATAAGCAGCACATTCTGTTTAGTGTGCAAAGTTGCAGATTAGGAGAACATTCTTTTTACTGTGCAAAGTGTAAAATATCAAAGTCACATATTCCATTCACTGTGCCGAGCCGCAGATAAGCAGCACATTCTGTTTAGTGTGCAAAGTTGCAGATTAGGAGAACATTCTGTTTTTTGTAAGTGTAAAATATCAAAGTCACATATTCCATTCACTGTGTCTAGCCGCAGATAAGCAGCACATTCTGTTTAGTGTGCAAAGTTGCAGATTAGGAGAACATTCTGTTTACTGTGCAAAGTGTAAAATATCAAAGTCACATATTCCATTCACTGTGCCGAGCCGCAGATAAGCAGCACATTCTGTTTAGTGTGCAAAGTTGCAGATTAGGAGAACATTCTGTTTACTGTGCAAAGTGTAAAATATCAAAGTCACATATTCCATTCACTGTGCCGAGCCGCAGATAAGCAGCACATTCTGTTTAGTGTGCAAAGTTGCAGATTAGGAGAACATTCTGTTTACTGTGCAAAGTGTAAAATATCAAAGTCACATATTCCATTCACTGTGTCTAGCCGCAGATAAGCAGCACATTCTGTTTAGTGTGCAAAGTTGCAGATTAGGAGAACATTCTGTTTACTGTGCAAAGTGTAAAATATCAAAGTCACATATTCCATTCACTGTGTCTAGCCGCAGATAAGCAGCACATTCTGTTTAGTGTCCAAAGTTGCAGATTAGGAGAACATTCTGTTTACTGTGCAAAGTGTAAAATATCAAAGTCACATATTCCATTCACTGTTCCGAGCCGCAGATAAGCAGCACATTCTGTTTAGTGTGCAAAGTTGCAGATTAGGAGAACATTCTGTTTACTGTGCAAAGTGTAAAATATCAAAGTCACATATTCCATTCACTGTGCCGAGCCGCAGATAAGCAGCACATTCTGTTTAGTGTGCAAAGTTGCAGATTAGGAGAACATTCTGTTTACTGTGCAAAGTGTAAAATATCAAAGTCACATATTCCATTCACTGTGTCTAGCCGCAGATAAGCAGCACATTCTGTTTAGTGTGCAAAGTTGCAGATTAGGAGAACATTCTGTTTACTGTGCAACGTGTAAAATATCAAAGTCACATATTCCATTCACTGTGCCGAGCCGCAGATAAGCAGCACATTCTGTTTAGTGTGCAAAGTTGCAGATTAGGAGAACATTCTGTTTACTGTGCAAAGTGTAAAATATCAAAGTCACATATTCCATTCACTGTGTCTAGCCGCAGATAAGCAGCACATTCTGTTTAGTGTGCAAAGTTGCAGATTAGGAGAACATTCTGTTTACTGTGCAACGTGTAAAATATCAAAGTCACATATTCCATTCACTGTGCCGAGCCGCAGATAAGCAGCACATTCTGTTTAGTGTGCAAAGTTGCAGATTAGGAGAACATTCTGTTTACTGTGCAAAGTGTAAAATATCAAAGTCACATATTCCATTCACTGTGTCTAGCCGCAGATAAGCAGCACATTCTGTTTAGTGTGAAAAGTTGCAGATTAGGAGAACATTCTGTTTACTGTGCAAAGTGTAAAATATCAAAGTCACATATTCCATTCACTGTGCCGAGCCGCAGATAAGCAGCACATTCTGTTTAGTGTGAAAAGTTGCAGATTAGGAGAACATTCTGTTTACTGTGCAAAGTGTAAAATATCAAAGTCACATATTCCATTCACTGTGCCGAGCCGCAGATAAGCAGCACATTCTGTTTAGTGTGCAAAGTTGCAGATTTGCAGCACATATTCCGTGTAATATGAAGAAGGCGGGTAAAAAGGGACGGGGAAGTGGACGTGATCCTGATAGTTCAGGGCGCGGGTCAGGACGCGTAGAAACTGTGCCTGGTGCCAGAGCACAAGAAAGAAAGACATCCACCATACCTAGCTTCATGTCTCAGTTTACAGGGCGTCGCAGGACATCACTCTCGAGGTCAGACCACTGCGAACAGGTGGTCGGTTGGATTTCAGCTGATACTGCTTCCAGTCGGTTAAGCACCACCCTGTCTTCCACCAAGTCCACTATCAGTAGCCAAGAGTCTGGTCAACATAATCCTCACCCTGATCATCCTTCCTCCCACCATAGAGGGTCTGGTCAAAGAAGTGATCCCACACTGGGATATAGTGAGGAGCTCGTCTCATCACCAATCCTTAATTTGAACCTCTCTCCAAGCACGCTTGCAGAGGAACATGACATCTTGTGCCCTGATTCACAACCTCTAGAGGGTACCCAATCACAAGAAGATGACAGAGGTGGACAGCATTTAAGGTCAAAGGAAGTGGATGATGATGATGATGAGACACAGTTGCCATCAAATCAACCACTTTTACTGTCTCAAGACCTTGATGAGGAGGATGATATACAGTTGTCAATGACTGAGTATGTGGTGGGATCAAGACATGAGGAGGATGATCAGAGTGAGGAAGTGGAGGAGGACTTGGTGGACAATGAGGTGACTGACCCCACCTGGGAAGGTGGAGAGCAGAGCGATGACAGCAGTCCTGAGGGTGAGCCATCTGCAGCACCGCAACAGGCTGGAAGAGGCAGTGGTGTGGCTACAGAAAGAAGGCGGACCGCACCAAACCGGCCTGCAAATGTTCCACGGAGCACCTCCTTGCGTAAATCTCCCTTGCCAAGGGGTAGGTGTTCCGCGGTATGGCGTTTTTTTAAGGAAAGTGCGGACGACAAAAGAATTGTAGTTTGCAACCTGTGCCACACCAGAATGAGCCGAGGCATGAACACTAGAAACCTCACCACCGTAATAAGTGGGAGGAACGCCCGGATCGCCAATCTGTGTCTGCAGGCCACACCACTGCCTCCTCTTCCCCTGTTTTCGGTGCCGGCCAATCGCCTGTCGAAGGCGCAGGCCCGCATACCTCCCGCCCTGCACCTGTACCATCTGAAGCACCATCAGCGACCACATCCACTTCCCTGTCCCAGCGCAGCGTCCAAATGTCGTTACCCCAGGCATTTGAGCGTAAGCGAAAATACCCAGCCACCCACCCACAGGCCATAGCACTAACCTCACACCTTTCCAAATTACTGGCCATCGAAATGCTGCCATTTAGGCTTGTGGAGACTGAGTCCTTCCGCAGCCTGATGGCAGCAGCTGTCCCTCGGTACGCAGTCCCCAGCCGCCACTACTTTTCACGGTGTGCCGTCCCCGCCTTACACCACCATGTGTCCCGTAACATCACCCGTGCCCTGACCAACGCAGTTACTGGGAAGGTCCACTTAACGACTGACACATGGACAAGTGCTTGTGGCCAGGGACGCTACATTTCACTGACGGCACACTGGGTGAATGTCGTGGAGGCTGGGAGCGACTCGGACCCTGGGATGGCACAGGTGCTACCCACGCCGAGGATTGCGGGCCCTACCTCCATCAGGGTTTCCGCCAGCACCTACGTTATTGGCTCCTCCTCCTCCGTTTCCACCTCCGAATTCTCTGCGCGCAGCGCCACTCACCCATCAGCCGGTAGCTGGAAGCAGTGTAGCACTGCAGTGGGGAAGCGTCAACAGGCCGTGCTGAAGCTGATCTGCCTTGGGGACAAACAGCACACGGCCTCAGAGCTGTTGCAGGGGATTAGTCACCAGACCGAGCAGTGGCTCTCGCCACTCAACCTGCAACCAGGCATGGTTGTGTGTGATAATGGGCGTAACTTGGTGGCGGCTTTGGAGCTCGGCAAGCTCACACACGTACCATGCCTAGCGCATGTATTTAATTTAGTGGTTCAGCGATTTCTAAAAACCTACCCCAATTTGACCAAGGTGCGCCGCGTGTGTGCACATTTCCGTAAGTCATCTACAGCTTCAGCCGGCCTGTTGAAGCTGCAGCAGCGCTTACAATTGCCAGCTCACCGGCTGCTGTGTGACGTGAGCACGCGCTGGAACTCCACCTTCCACATGTTGGCCCGGCTTTGTGAGCAGCAGAGGGCAGTAGTGGAGTACCAGCTGTTACACGGTCGTCGCCTCTCCGTTCAACTTCCTGTAATCAGAAGTGAGGAGTGGGAATGGATGTCAGACCTCTGTGAGGTTTTACGCAATTTTGAGGAATCGACACAGATGGTGAGCGGCGATAACGCTATTATCAGTGTAACCATCCCACTTCTGTGTCTACTGAAATGCTCGCTGCTCACAATTAAAACCTACGCTTTGCATGTGGAAGAGGTGGAAATGGGGGAGGAAGAGCTTACACAAGGTGATAGCCAGAGCACCCTCACTTCGTCTTCTCAGCGACAATTGGAGGAGGCGGAGGAGGAGGAGGAGGAGGAGGAAGACACGGTTGCCTCCGCTACAGAGGGTAGCCATGGAACTTTAGTTCCATCTCTTCAGCGTGGGTGGGCAGAAGAGGAGGAAGAGGATGAGGAGATTGAGAGTCATCTTCCTGGTGAGGACAGCGAAATCTTGCCTGTTGGTACTCTGGCACACATGGCTGACTTTATGTTAGGCTGCCTTTCCCGTGACCCACGCGTTACACGCATTTTAGACAACACGGATTACTGGGTGTTCACCCTTCTGGACCCCCGCTACAAAGAGAATTTCTCATCTCTCATTCCTCCGGTGGAGAGGACAAGCAAAATGGTGCAATACCAGAAGGTTCTTGTTGAAAAATTGCTCCAAAATTTTCCATCTGACAACGCTGGCGGCAGAGTACGTGCTACCTTGGCCAACCGAGAAGGGGAGAAAAGGGGAGCACACAGCAGTTCCGACAAAGGCAGGGCAACACTCTCCAAGGCGTGGGACACCTTCATGACACCCCGCCAGCACCCTCACCCTGATGCGCAGCCTAGTGTCACAAGGAGGGAAAAGTTTTGGAAGATGGTGAAGGAGTACGTAGCAGACCGTGTCAGCGTCCTCAATGATCCCTCTGTGCCTTACAACTACTGGGTGTCCAAGCTGGACACGTGGTATGAACTGGCACTCTACGCCTTGGAGGTGCTGGCCTGCCCTGCCGCCAGCGTTCTGTCTGAGCGGGTATTTAGTGCTGCTGGTGGCATCATAACAGATAAGCATATCCGCCTTTCCACCGAAAATGCTGATAGGTTGACACTTATAAAAATGAACAAGGCCTGGATTTCCCTTGACTTCTCCACTCCACTGGAGGAAAGCCCCGGGGGAACATAAAGTCACTTTATATATGTTATTTACAATGATGGGAATACTCTGTATTCCCATTCACCCCTTCCACCCAAAAAATGGGTATATGGTTGACTCTCTTCCATATACCCGGTGATGTAATTTTTATATAGGGCCAGCTCACCAGCGGGCCCTTTGATATAATTTTTATATAGGGCCAGCTCACCAGCGGGCGCTGTTTGACAATTTTTGTATAGGTCAGCTCACCAGCGGGCCTTCTCATATAATGTTTTATTGGGTCAGCTCTCTAGCGGGCCCTCTCATATAATGTTTTATAGCGTCAGCTCACTAGCGGGCCTTCGCATATAATGTTTAGGATGGTCAGCTCCGCAGCAGACCCTCACCCATAATGTTTTAGATGGTCGGCTCAGCGCACGTTTCCCTCTTAATCATGGCCCCAGTTCAGAAAAATCGAGGAAATTTTTGGGAGAATTTGCCTCTGCGCACGTTTCCCTCTTAATCATGGCCCCAGTTCCGAAAAATCGATGAAATTTTTGGGAGAATTTGCCTCTGCGCACGTTTCCCTCTTAATCATGGCCCCAGTTCAGAAAAATCGAGGAAATTTTTTGCAGAATTTGCAGATGATATACAAGTAAATATACAGCAAATACTGTTTGGTAACAATTTTTCGCCTAAAGTCGTTTTTATCTTCCTTTTTGTGTGTTTTACGGTCAGTCTGTAAAAATGGCGTACTACGGGCGAAAGATCGTTCCCAGCAGCGATGTTGGAGTCCAAGATGCATCCAGACATCCTCCCTATGCTGTCCCTGAACCATTTCTGTGGTGTTTCCATCATTTTCTGCCCTTTTCCTATGGACCAGGCACCCTCCCCTCATCAGAGCAGGGGGTGCCTGGTGTAATGCTCGAGTCCTCCCATTGACTTCAATGGGGCTCGGGTGCTCGGCAGAGCACTCGAGCCTCCGGGGGCGCTCGGTCAGAGCACCCGAACACCCGAGCATTGGGGTGCTCGATCATCACTACAGATAATATAAGAAGCCAAAAATATACAATACCAGATAAAGTACTGAATTCACATAACATGAACCTCTTAATATCACGGATGAGAAGTTACATCATTAAGGATATCTCTGGGTGCTATAATAATGGTCAAGAGAGGCCTAATACCAATCATGATACAAGCAGTAGCCAATATAGAAAGTGGTAATTATAAGACTGCATCTCAAGAAAGGGAGATAAACAAGGAAAGTCAAAGAAAGAAAGTGAGGATCAAGCTAGAGAAGCAAAGAGAAGCTATGAAAAATAAGGAAAAAAAGAGTCTGCACACAGGAGGGGAGGAAAGAGGGGAAAAATTAAAGAGAGGAAACGTGGACAAGGAGGGTCCTGGACTCTGTCGTAACAAGGGGTGGGGGTAAATGTATTATCAGAATAACGTAAAATGGACACTTCCAGACAGTCAGCCTAGGCACCATTTGCTGGGAGATAAGCACAAAGTAGCTGACAATATAGGCTTACCAAAAGTAAAACAAAACTTAAATTTCACATAGTAAGGTATAAGTATCGCAGTCGGAAGCATTAGCATACAAATAACAAGCAGCAAAAAAGCTGAAGTAGAACATAAAACATGTATAGCTTAAGTAACTGAAGATCTCAGAGAGCACCAAAATTGCCACTGCTACGAGAACTGCAGTGCAACGTATAAACATGAAGGCAGATCAGTAGTACATATCCAGAAACAGAATACCTAGCAACCTGAGAGAAGGTGGGATACACTGCTAACACAAGGGAAAAAATTCTACTGGATATTATAGAAACTATAAATCAGTTTGCAAGATGTCAGTAAACATGAAATATAGAGTGGTCTCAGTAATGTGAGGGGAGGGAAAAAGGAAGGAGCAAAAGCAGTGACTAGCACTGCTTCAATAATCTACATATCCCAATATTGCCTTGAGAATAGCTAACAGCCTCTGTACCTGGGCCAGAGAACAGGCCCAATGTCTGGCATGGAAGCAGTGAAGCGGCCGGACCCAGATTGTAGCCACGAACATCTACAGTGAAAGGACATAACAGCAGCCAGAACAAACAAAAATTTCCCGCTCCCGTAAACACATCACTCCATAAGCATATAGAAAAAACACCATATATGACATAGATCAGTAGCTGTCCAGGGTCAACACCCCTGGGCCTTGGGGGGGGCACCTATGTTGCTCCAAGGGATGCAGCATACACAGTAGAGTGTACGACACCCTGCAAGGGGGTAACCAAGTCCTCTGATCTCCACCAAGGCATAGGTCAGGAACTCACATATAGAGTCTTAGCAGAGGAAGAGAAGAATGTAATACTTCTGAATCAGCGTCCATAGGTTTCCATGAACAGAAACTAATAACTGACAACAAATAAATCTGAAAGGTAAGATGAAATGAGGGAAGACCTCACAGGGATGCAACTCCGTAGGTAGAACAGGAATCCCTGGGTCCCATGGGGAAGCCTCCCATCCAGTCACTGTGTCTCCCAAGCCCTAGAGTAGAGGCACGTTCCTCTGGTTTACCCAGAATTTCACAAAATGAGAATCTCATAGCGGGCTTCAAAACTCCTCCCCAGGAACAGAGCTACGTAGATCGCTAATTGTCATGGTTCCCAAAGAAGTTCAAGAGTCAGTACGGTATAGTTAAATGCAATTTATTGACAACCGAAAGGTAATCAAAATATATACAATATATAGTAGGTAGGAGGAGACTACAGGAAGCAAACACATAAACAAACACATAAAACAGAGGCCTTCTGCATGCTTGAAGCCTCGCTCCTGTAGATGATGATGAAAACCAAGGTAAGCTGTAACAGTACCCCCCAAAAGGACCCCCATCCGTGGAGCCGGCCGGGGTTTGTCAGGGAATCGAGCATGAAACCTGCGTTCCAGCAAAGGAGCATGGGCATCACTGGCAGGTATCCAGGAATGCTCCTCAGGACCATAACCCTTACAAATAATAAAATATTGTAAGTGCCCTCTACTCACACGGGAGTCCAGAATGGTTTGGACCTCATATTCCTCGTGATCTGCAAATCTCACGGGAGGAGGATGTACAGGAACTGAAGTATACTGGTTGCAGACCAATGGCTTTAGCAGGGAGACATGAAAGACATTGTGAATGCGCATGTTGACAGGAAGTTCCAGTGCATAAGCCACCAGGTTAATTTTGCGCAACACCCGAAAGGGACCAAGAAATCGAGGGGCCACCTTGTTACACGGGACCTGGAGGTGCAAGTTACGGGAAGACAGCCATACTCTGTCTCCTATCTGAAAGGTAGGTGCCGGCAGTCGCCTTCGGTCAGCCTGCCCTTTTTTGTCGCTGCACGGAGTCTCGTAGGGTATGCTGTACCCGTACCCAAGAGGAATGGAGCACCCTTAAATTCTTGTCCAGAGCTGGAATTTCTTGTGCTTGGAAGGTATCAGGAAGAGCCGAGGGTTGGAACCCATAGTTAACCAAAAACAGGTGAACTCTTTGTGGAAGAGTTAACAGCACTATTCTGGGCAAACTCCTCCCAAGGTAACAGGGTACCCACTTATCATGATGGTCAGAGATATAGCAGCAAAGTAAGTGTTCCAAGGCTTGGTTCGACCTTTCTGCCGCACCATTGGACTGTGGATGATACGAGGAGGAGAATGCCAGATGAATACCCATTTGAGCACAAAAGCACCTCTAGAATCGAGACACAAATTCGCTTCCTCTATTGGATACAATCACCTTAGGAATACCATGGAGACGAAAGAACTCTCTGGAAAATACCACCACCAATTCCTGCATGGAAAGTTAACCCTTCAGTGGCACAAAGTGTGCCATCTTTGAAAACTTGTCCACAATCATTAAAATGACTGTATAACCCATAGAGCTCAGGAGTTCGACCATATAATCAATGGATAAATATGACCAGGGGCATTCCCCATTGGCCACTGGCTGAAGCAAACCCACTTGCAGGTGTCTAGGAGACTTATTTTGAGCACAAGTCGTACACGTGGCTGTGAAGGAGGTACAATTGCCCCTGAGACTAGGCCACCAGAATACTCATGACATGGACCATATCATTTGGTCACGACCAATGTGACCTGCCACCTTCAAGGCATGATATGTTTCCAACACTTAATGCGCAACTGAGCAGGAACAAAGCAACGGCCCTCTGGTTTCTCAGTAGGAGAGTAGTAGTAGCAAGGATGTGATCAGCCGGAATGATCTGATAGGGTGGAACCACGTCTCGGGATGAGCTACAAAACTGTCAGGATAAGGCGTCTGCCCTTACATTTTTAGAGCCAGGAAGACAGGAAACCACAAAATTGAAGTGAGACAGAAACAGTGCCCATCTGGCCTGCCTGGGAGACAACAGCTTGGCTTCAGAAAGGTAGATGAGATTCTTGTGGTCAGTTAGAATCAGGATAGGAGCTTTAGTGCCTTCAAGCAAATGCCTCCATTCTTTCAAGGCCAGGACAATGGCCAGCAATTCTCTGTCCCCAATCAGATAAAGCATCTCTGCTTTGGACAGTTTTCTCAAAAAGAACCCACACGGACATGATGCCTCACCAGGAGCTGAGACAACAGGGTGCCAACACTGACCTCCGAGGCATCCACCTCTAGGGAAAAGGGCAGAGAGGGATTGGGGTGTGCCAATATGGGCCCTGCAGCGAAGGCTGCTTTCAGGTTGTGAAAAGTTAAAATAGCTGATTGTGACCATTCAGAAGTGTTAGCCCCTTTACAAGTCATGTCCGTTAGGGGTGTAACCAAAGTGGAGAAATTCTTAATGAATTTTCGGTTGTAGTTTGTGAAACCCAGAAACCTTTGGATCGCTTTGAGTCCCTTAGGACGTGGCCAAGTCACAACAGCAGACAACTTTTGAGGGTTCATGGCGATCCCAGCAGCGGAAATGATATAGCCTAGAAACTAACCTTGGGTCTTGTGAAATTCACACTTCTCGAATTTGCAGAAAAACTTGTTCTCATGAAGTAGACTAAGGACTCTGGATACATCAGACTGATGAGTCTCCAATTTGGGAGAGTGAATAAGGATATTGTCTAAATAAACCACCACACAACTTTGAAGGAGTTCTCTTAGCACATCACTTATGAACTCCTGGAAGACAGGGGGAGCATTACACAATCCGAAGGGCATGATCAAATACTCATAGTGCCCACTCAGGATATTGAATGCTGTCTTCCATTCGTACCCTTCTTTAATTGGCACCAAGTTGTATGTGGCTCTGAAATCAAGTTTTGTGAATATTTTTGAGCCTTTAACCCAGTCAAAGAGTTCAGTGATCAGGGGAATAGGATAAGCATTCTTTACCAAAATCTTATTCAGACCATGAAAGTCAATACATGGACGCAACTCTCCATCCTTCTTCTTGACAAAAAAAAAATCCAGCACCAGCGGGGGGTGTTGATTTATGAATATGCCTCTGGCCAGATCATCAGACATGTATTCCTCCATTGCCTTATTCTCCTCCACAGACAAGGGGTAAGTACGGCCCCTAGGAGGGGTAGTAACAGGCAACAATTCCAATGCATAATCATACGGTCTATGTGGAGGAAGAACCTCGACTTGACTTTCACTGAAAACGCCATTAAATGACGTTTACTCCTTGGGAAGGAGTGGAGTCGAAGCTTAAGTGACTCTTACTGGACATGATAGAAAAGATTTTTTGCATTGTGGAGAGAGGATTCAAGTTCACAAGTGTGTCAATCTATCCTGGGGTTATGTCTCTGTACCCAAGGAAACCCCAGGACCATGGCATGATGTGGAGAATTAATTACCTAAAACTTCAGGGTTTCCATATGTAGGGCTCCCACTCTCATGGTTAGCAAGGCGGTCTCATGAGTGATGTGTGAAGGCTGTAATGGTCTGCCATCAATTGCCTCAACGGCCAGCGGGGAAACAAGAGGCAATGGAATATTCTTATTGTCTGCAAACTCCGCATTAATAAAGCAACCAGCTGTCCCAGTGTCCAGAAAAGCTGGAACTGAGGAGGATTTATTAGCCCAATAAATGCAAACCTTTAACACAGGCTTTTCGGAAAGATTCTCTGGAGACAATGAAATGCCCCCTATCATCTGTCTCCAACCAACTTTAGAATTCAAAATCTCTCAGGGCGAATAGGACATGACCGCAACAAATGACCGGCCTTCCCACAGTACAGACACAGGCCCTCCCTTCTCCTATAGGCCCTCTCCTCTCTTGAAAGCAAAGTGACACCCACCAGCCTAGGTTCCTCACTCTCAGAGACCAGATCAGGAGGCATGGAAGAAGAGGGAGGATAGGGTGGGTCAGGATCATGAGGAGACAGCTCCCTTTGAGGCCTCAGCAGGCTCTCAGTGGCCGAGGGTCTCCCCCTGACTATGGCATGCACCTGCCTAGGTTTGTTACCGTCAAAACCCAGTCCCGGAGACATGGGAGGTGAGGGTGGATAGGGTGGGTATCACAGTGCCTGTGATTCTCTGTCACTCTTGCTTGTGGTTCGCTCTGATTTGCTGAGTCAGTTTGGCCCGTCCCTGGTGACCTTCTTATGCCTGGCCCAGACATCTGTCCGATGCCCTTTCGTGGTGTTTCTGAGCCAGTAGTGCTGTTGCTGTGTTCCGGATTCTCGTGTACCGACTTGGCTTGTCCTGACTACGCTCCAGTGTTCCTGATTGTGTTTGACCCGGCTTGCCTGCGAACCACCTCCGTTTCCTGACCCGGCTTGGCTGACGTTCCTGCTCGTGTATGACCTGGCTTGTATGACTACCTCCTTCGTGCTACGACCCGGCCCGGCTGACTTCCTGCTCCATGATCGACTTCCAGCCTGTTCCAGTGACCTCAGTTCCCGTTGTCGCCGCCGCAACATTTTTCACCTGCTGTTGCCAGCTGCTGTGTGATCACTCTAGCCTTGTGTTGCCTCCGATCAGTGCAGTGTTCCGTTTGTCTTGCAGAGCTCTGCATTCCTCCATGAGCCTCACTACACTTGCAGAGCTTCAATACCTTACCGAGCCTTGTGTTTAAACGTGCATATTAACCCTTGCAGTGCTGATTTACTCTCGCTACCTTGGTTCCCAGTATAGAGCCTCACTCGCTGTGCTACGTCTGCTGAGTTGGCCGCTTACCGACGGCGACTCTATCTATCCTACTGCAGAGTAGTCACGTATGTTGGTCCGGTAGGGCGTCATTGGCTCTCACTTTTACGTTAGTTACTGGGCGATATCTACTGTGGCCTTTGGGCTCGTGTGGCAGCAAAGGGAAGGCTCAAGCTCTGGCAGGTTCTCGTTGTATATGCCCGTGGGGGCTATTGGCTCTATCACCGCTATTGCTGGTCTCCAGTTAACGCCTGTGGAGGCTATCACCAGCTCTTGCATTGCAGGTCGGTTTCCGTTACGCCCGTGGGGGCTATCCATTCTCTGTGCGGAGATATTGTATGTCAATTATTCTGTGTATTGACTCTCTGTGTTATATCAGTTATCACTGTGTGTTTATTCTTGCTGCCTATAGAGGGCGTTCGTTTGCATTATTTGCTATTGAAATAAAATTGTGTTTTATTTTACCAACTGGTCTGAGTGTCCTAAAAACTGTTACAGTGGGCCAGCATAAAAAGCAGGATCTCTCTTTGAGGACCTCCGCAGGTACTCCTTAAACGAGGGTCATTCTCTGATTCTGGAATCTACCAGGATACAATCAGTAAGTCCAAATCGTTAGGTAGATCATGGGCCGTGATCTCATCCTTCATAGTATCATTGAGCCCTTGAAAGAAAACGGCCATCAGGGCCTCATTATTCCAGTAATCTTCGGGCTGCATGGGTGCGGAACTCAATCGCATAGTCGGCCACTGTGCGGTTACCCTGACGCAGGTTCATAAGATTGGATGCCAAGGCCACGAAGCCTGGCCTATCAAATGCTTGTCAAAATGATTTCACAAATTCAGAGAAATTGTGAACAAAGGGTTTGTTCATCTCCCATAGTGGATTGGCCCATGCCAGTGCCCAACTTTACTGCGCTCATTAGGAAAAGCATCTGATACCAACTCGAAATATATACGCAGCTGATTAAGAAAGCCATGGCAACCATCTGGATCCCCAGCATACCGCTGTGGGAGCTGAGCGGAACCTCTCAACCTCTTGACCATGCCTGCGTCAGGAGAGTTTGTAACTACTGGTGCCCGGGAGAGTTCGGGAGGGGCTACCAGTTGAGTACATATTTGTTCAAGGTTAGCAGTGTGCTGCGAAACTGTCTGCATGGCCAAATACAACTGATTGAGTCGTTGACTCAGTGTCTCCATCCTTTCCAGGATGCTTTGAAAAACTGCATTACTATCACCATCTGAACTCATGGTCCTTGCCTACTGTCACTGTTCCCAGAGAAGTTCAAGAGTCAGTACGGTACAATTAAATGCAATTTATTGACAACTGAAAGGTAAGCAAAATATATACAATATATACAGCAGGAACAAGCAGATGGTTACAGGCCAGCGAGTACTGCTATCAGGAATAGTAGGCTGCCGAGCCTGACCAATCTGCTGGAGACTAGGCCTAAGCCACTGGTAGTCACTGCTGGAGCCAGGAGCAGGAACAGGAACACAGGATCTTGATCCGACGTAGTAGGCGTACCAACTCAAGCCTGCAGTCAGTAGGGAGCGATATCTGACTCACGCCTGCAGTCAGAATGGAGCGAACTCTGACTCACACCTGCAGTCAGAATGGAAAATAGATAGCTGACTCGCCTGCAGTCAGTATCAGAGCTGGTCTACCAGAGCCACAGGTCCGCACAAGGTTGGATGTCTGCTAGGTACAAGGAACAAATGTAAGAGTAGTCAGACAGAGCCACAAGTCAGCACCAGAGGGGGTAGTCAGACAAGCCAGGTCATACACAGTTCAGGTAGTCAGCCAGAGCCACAGGTCTGCACCAGTTTGGGTGTCCACTATAGGGATAAGCAAAAGAATAGTCAGGCAGAGCCACAGGTCAGCACCAGGTTGGATGGAGGACAAGCCAGGTCATACACAGAGCTCAAGGTAATAGAACTGCTATGAACAACAACACAAGGGCAACTGAGTCAGGACTCAGTATGCCTATTAAACCCCTCCACAGGAAGTAGGTAGCAGGAGATGCTCAGAGGGAGGAAGTAGGTAGAAGTAAGTAGGTAGGAGGAGACTACAGGAAGCAAACACATAAAACAGAGGCCTGCTGCACGCTTGAAGCCTCGCGCCAGTAGATGACGCTGAAACCAAGGTAAGCTGTAACACTAATACTAAATATACACCTCCGCTCTCAGTTGACAAGGTCATCGGGGCAATCCACAAGGCAGTCCAAAAAGAGACAGACTGGCATAATTCCACATCTATAGGTGCCGGCACTGTACCATGCCATCTAGATCTGATTCCAGAGACAGCAAACCTTGACCCAGTTGTTCTTAATCGGTGCGCATTCCAGAGACCTCCTCACGCACAACAGCTCTAACCTCCACTCGTGGGGCATTGAGGAGGGAGAGCAAGTAACGGAGAGCAGAGAAACAAATCCGGATCATGCCCTGGTAATTTGAGGTCCACTGTATCTTCCTTCAGAGGCATAGAGCAACTGGCACATAAGTCATTGTTCCTAGTACCCATCCTGTGTTGCCTTATCAAGGTAAAGTATGCCCTATGAAGAATTTTCAATTGGATAAGTTGATGTCAGGCATGCAAGGAAGCCACTTTAGATACATTTTAATGACATCCACTTATAACTGGACTAGCTTAGGCACATTTCCCTGGAAGTGCATGTGGTATCAACACTAGACAACACCAGTGTCAAGTCTTTTCTACTTTTTACTCATACGATCTTAAAATTCTGATCCATCTCATACCAGAATCATAGTCTTTTTGGGCAGTCTTGCCATATGAACAAAAACTTTGGGGACTCTGTGCCAGAAAACAGTCCCACTAAGGTCAAAGAGAAAAAAATAT
This sequence comes from Rhinophrynus dorsalis, assembly GCA_037306005.1. Lineage (NCBI taxonomy): Eukaryota > Metazoa > Chordata > Amphibia > Anura > Rhinophrynidae > Rhinophrynus > Rhinophrynus dorsalis. Next base: position 234,283,105 of record CM074718.1, on the reverse strand, counting down.
AATCGTAACCTCTTTTCTTCTGCTTGTTTTATACACTTGAATTTCAGAGAAGCTTTGCGGCCCCTGTGGGGAGAGTGACAAACAACACCACAGGCATCTACCCACTAAGCGAGATTTTTAGTCCACTGTGCAATATTGGCTTGTACGTATGTATCTGGTTCTCTACCTGTTTAGAAGTAAACTACTGTGATGTAAGCAAGGCAACGTCTTATCTATATTAGGACTCTTAAATGTCATGTGCTTGGAGAGACCAACAATTTGTGTAAAGTGAAGAAAAGGTATAGTGTAAGCCTTAACCCTTTCAGTGCCAGGGAGGTACGGAACGTATTGCTTTGCAATGCGTTCTGTACCTCTCTGGCACTCAAAGGGTTAAGAAAACCTAGACACTATAGTGTAACATATGCACTATATCAAATGCATATGAGTTTCTGACCAGCATACTTACAACTGTCAGGATGCTAGATTCACACTGCAATGAGAGGCACTGTCTCTGTAAGCTAACAAGAAAAGCCACAGTGGAGACCACAACACAGTCTAGTACAGGGCTTAAAATTTGAAGTCCTTTGCTACTAGCCAGACCTGAAAAGTTACTCGCCACTGCAAGCCAAAACATATCCACCAGGACTGAATTTCTACTCGCCAGGGCTAAATTTTCACTCGCCATTGGCTAGTGGCGAGTGGAAATTTTGAGCCCTGGTCTAGTATATAAGACAGCCTAAGCATACAGTATTATGGAATCATGGCTGACAGGAGCCCACCCCCTCTTTTATATGACCACCAATGCAACATATGGTGCTTGGAAAGTAGCTGCTCAATATACATAGAAACACCAGATTTGTAAATGGAGTGAATAAGCTAAGGCTTATTTATTCAAGCATAGTAAAATGGAATCTGGTGGGTCCCAAAAAATGCATGAAGATGGCTGAAGGGGGACAAACCCCTCCCAAATTCTTATTTCTGAATGGACATGACTGGATACAAGGTAGGTGTCCAGCTTAGACCTCTCTAAAGTAAAAAAAAGACTGAGAAGAGAATATTCACATCCTGATTCCTGATGTGTGTAGGACAGGAAAAGCACTGGGGATGGTGGGGGGTCCTTTTAAACTTTTTGTTGTCTTACCAAAGAAGAAAATACTTTATTTGAGTTGCCAGAAGACCCTGAAGGAAGTACATACTTATTTATAATTTTTCATATGGTTTCTTAGATAGTCAAGGCATTAGTTCACAAGAATAAGCTTTATCCTTAACATTGTTGTCAAAAAGTGGCAGTGTATTGCATTTTTGCCTATCGTAGATTATTTCATGGTCATTTTCCAAAAAAGGCACTTAAAACATTAAAATTTAAGTTAGGAATACAAGCTGGAATCTAACTGTTTTTTAACTTGTGCAGTAAAATACAGAAAATGTTATTTTTACTAGCAATGCTAATTAATGATGTGGGAGGTGAAAATACAAAAAGTGTGAATGTTGACTTTATTTTAGTGAGAAAAAATGTAATAGATTTTGTCTCTGAACCTTGCAAGGTTATTGGATAAATTATGTAACCCTATGTTTTCTCAATATGTCACAAATGAAACCTTTCTAAATTCTAGAGAATAAGCACATCTCTGTGCTGCATATCATTGCGTGGGCTGAGTATATAAAAGTGGACATGTATCACTCTTTAAACAAGTGAAGTACCATGGTGTTTGAAGAAAACAATAGACCATTTTAATTGTTGCAGTTACATCATTTGACATACCATAGCTAAAATATTTTATAACAGAATGTGAAATCCATTATATTGTATAATATGTAAACTAGTCTAAACTATACAAAAAGTTCATGCATAAAATTTGAAATCATTCATTTTTATAGGCAACCTTGCTTTCAACTATGAAATGGACCATAAAAATGTCAAGTGATTCCATACTTTTCATTCTAATGATGTACAGTCCCATGGTTGAATAGCAGATACTTTGTAAATGCAGAGTTTGGTATTAATAACTTTTTTATTTCATGTTTTCAAATGTGTGTGTGTATATATATATAGTATATATATATATATATATATATATATATATATATATATATATATATATATACATATAATAAATTATTGGATGCATGTTCTGATTTAACCACAATTTTGATTATTCTATTATTTGATCAATCCATGTTGGCTATTACCAGCATCAAATGCATTAGGGATAGACTGTTTTGACATAGATCAATACTATGAGTAGTTTACTACCTCTTATGTCTCATTCTGCTTGATGTTTGGTGGTTAACCAATTTTTGAACCATCACATCATGCTGTGATTGTAGATATTATAAACTACATCCCTGGTGACTTATCTAGATCATGGTATGTTGTCAAGAAGAGTGACGTATAGATACTTTGGAGTTGGTGACCCCGTTAGCGGATTCCACTCTCCAGGAGCACTGTGAGCTCTGTTCCATCTGGTAGTGGTGTTCTCCGTTACTGTGGGCCCGCAGCATGCCAAATAAGCTTCCTCATGTGAATTCTCTATAGGGACTTCACTTTATCGATTTAGAATAAGAGTTATATCTTTCTATCATTTATACATTACAGTGTGTGGAACTTACATGTTAATTTTGTTGAATTTTTTACCTTGATATGATCCCTAAACGGGAGGAATGTGTGGATGAAATTATGTCTGACTGGGGACCATGGTATGAGGATGAGACTGGTCATATGTTATTCCACGTGAATCTACAAAAGAATGGAATGCAGTACCTTGTGCATACGAATGATCTGATTAACTACCAATAGGATGTGACATGCAATTATCTGGCCAAGGAAGGAGGATACCAACTCCACCGGGTGGTGGATCAGTACTACTCCTGAGGAGTGATTTGACAGAGTCCTGTTATAGGTCTCCGCGGTGTCTGCAGAAGGGCAGCACGTGTAGAGCCAGGGACTTTTGACAGCATGCTTAACTCCAACTATGTATGCACATGAATTGACTGATGGATATACGATCTAATTTACACATCCGGTTTCGATACGTTTGAGGCTGATATTAAGTCTCCACAATGTCTGCCTCAGCGGCAGTATGCATAAGAGCCATGGCCTCCTGTAGGATGTAACATGCCCGTCTCTCCCGCTCCACAGTCAGGTTTTCGTGAGGTAACTTTGTAACAACTGCAGACTGCTGTGTATTAGCTGATACAAAATACATCCTATACCAGTTAAGCATTCAGTGTTTCAATTACACGGCGACATAGATCATATGAGGTAATGAAGGTCATGCTGATGTGTTTACCCACGCTTTCTGGGAATCTGAGGATCACTATACATATGTGTCATTTATTTATGTCCCGTCTATTTGTTTAATGTTTTTCATTTTGTTGATAACACATTATCCATCTGTGGGTCACAACTCCCAAGATGCTCAGCTGGGTCAACAGATGTTCGTCACCCATTCGTGACGTCATTAGGGATCGCAGAGGAGCACCTTTGGTGGTTTTTTTGCACATTGTCACTGTATATAAAGTCACATAGTTGTATTATTGGTTGTCTTGATAAAGGCCCTCCAGGGGGCTGAAATTTTGACAGAATAAAGCATTATTTTTTGGCACAAGTCCTGTGTGTGCACTGGTTTCATGGTTCACACCATTTCATTGTATATATATATATTTATATATAAAGAGAAAGCCTCATTACATAATTTATGTCTCCTCAGGAGACACACACGCCCAGGGGTGGCTGTAAGGAGGGGATATAGAAATCTCCTCCATAATGACAATGCTGGAGATACAGGGGGGGCATGATGTAGACAGGAATGTGCAGGGTTTGTCCTCCCTCAACTTCCTGCTCAACCAGAAAAGAAATATGGCCGACACACACATACATATACACACACACTATACTGTGACACATACACACACACTGTCACTGACTCTGACTCCAAGTGGCCTCATCTGAAGGGAAGCTGCAACACCAGAGGAACATAATGGCACTCAAAGGGTTAAGGTAGGCCCTCATTGCTCATTTATTTCATGAGTGTCAACATTTCCCATGCAACACAGAGGACAGACAGTCATAAGCTACATACTTAATCTACTGACTGCCACAGGGTTGTCTGTCAACATTTACCCCTCAGGACAAACCAGCAGTATACGGGGAAATGTCCTCAAAACTCTCCCACTGTAAACTTCAATTTCCCCCCTGCTTCTCCTCCTTCCCCAGCCTATTTCTACCACTTTTTCACTTGTATGTTAAGCCTCACCCCTACTCACAATTAGTCACCACCCCCTTTTAACACAAATTGCCTCATTGATCTCTCCCCACCAGCACCACATGACTCAGTTCCAGGGATTTCACAAGACAAAGTTGCCAGGTATGAATACACTGCCATTTATCTCTGACATGACACACCAGTGTATACTGCCTCTCTATACCTTAACCCTTTGAGTGCCAGAGGGGTGCACAACACATTGCAAAGAAATGCATTGCAAACCCCTCTGGCACTCACAGTGTTAACATGCTGGCATAACATTCCTTTTATTTTCTGCAACTTCTTTATACATTAACAGCACTCTATTTAACCCTTTGAGTGCCAGAGAGGTAACTAATGCATTGTAGCATTGGATGCCTTTCCAGCACTCAAAGGGTTAACTCTGACATGACACACCACTATACACTGCATGAAACTCTGTGGCTTACCATGCTGGTATTAGTCTATCTATCTCTCACATAATCTTTTATTTTCTGCTTTCAACTTCTACATGCCAAATACACACAGCGCCATAATACTGCAATTCTGCCCCAAAATAAAGGAAATAACAAATGCCATTGATTTCACTGTTTCAGGACCACAATGGTGATGGCTGCGCGTTGTGAAGCAATGTCCTCTGTTCCTTACAGGGCTACATTTGGCTTCTAACTCTCTGAATACTGCAAATATTCAGTCCAATACAACATTGTTACCTACACAGCACTGTAAAGCTCCTACACTAATCCCAGGGTAGCTCACAGCCCACACTTCTACACTCAGAACCTACAGATCCGGGGGACCAGCGAGAGCCAGAACCACCATACACGGGGGGCAGCTATCACTGTGTCAGTGTCCCCTCTGTGTGTGTCTGGTGCATGTGTGTGTGTGTGTGTGTGTGTGCATGTCTATTGCACATCTGTGTGTGCATGTCTGTTGTGCACATGTGTGTCTGTGCATGTCTGTTGATTGTGTGTGTGTACATGTATGTGTACATGTGTGTATCTCCTGTGTGAATGTAAGTATGCATATCTTTTGCATGTTTCTGACTCTCACTGTGTGTATGTGTATGCCTGTGTGTTGCATATGTCTGTGTTTATCAGTGTGTCCACATTTCAGACACGTACACCCAATGGTTATAACATGATGGGCAAAGCCGTTCCACGTTGCTAGGATATATATATTCCAAATTTTACCTTTTTGTATATAATCTTTTATTTAATTTGTATAAAGCCTATTGTCTTAAGAGAGACAAATGTTTTATAAGAAATGATGGATTACATTTTAATGTTCTTTATTCAAATTAGTTTAATTAAAACAATTCCTTAAGTACCCCAGTGGTTTGCAAAGCATCAAAGTGAAAAGTTCTTCACTCTTCCAGCATTAATTGATGGAGCTTGCGAAGTGAAGCTGTATATAAAGTATTGCAATGCACATCTCAGAGTCTGCTTTGAAAGCAGTGACAGCTTTTTACTTATATTCAAATTAGCCAGGCTATCATCACATGTTAGCACCCCACATGCTTTGCACATCAATCAGAGACTCAGAGTACTGTCGCCTCTCCTTTCCTTGTTTTTATTTAGCGAGGGTGCTATTCACTATTGCTGCCTTGAGACTCCCTTTTGTGTATCAGGAGTGTGGCTTAACAGATATAGTACATGTGAAAAATGTGGTCAGCTGGTTAGTTAACTGGATGTGAAGCCAAAAAACTGACTGCAAATTGTGAAAATATGGTTCAATTCCCAGTGTTGACAGCAAATTTTGTCCTTAGGCTAGTTACTATCTCCCAGTGCCTCACGTTCAAAAACTTAACCCCTTCGTGACAATGGACGTACATGTACGTCCTCTGTGGGTGTCACTTAGTGACAGAGGATGTACATGTACGTCCAGGAAATCCGGATCCCCGCGCGGCTGCACGCCGTTCGGGGACTCCGGATTCTGTTTAAAAAAAAAAAAAAAAAAAGTTAGACGGGCGTTAAGTGACGGCCGCGTCTGCACGCGGCCGTCACTAAGGGGTTAAACTGTAACTTTGCTATTTCTGTGACAGTTCCCACCACAGTACTGGGGATCAAGCTCAGTATGTGGGGTTCTATGACTGTCAGTGGAGTGGAACAAGGCTAGGGTTTCACAAAGTGTGCTTCAATTGTTCCCATGGTTTGACCAAACCATATCCAAAGTGCCAAAGTTTCTGTCCTTCTTTTGGAAAACATCTGAAAGGGACTGAAATGTAATGTGTTATTGAATTTTGGAGTGCCACCTAGGGGTGGGTGAAAAGTGATAAAAATATCCTGCATGACTTTTCGTGAAAAACGGATGATTTTTCTCTTTTTTTGAGAATTCTTCTCCTTTTATCCAATGCAAAATTATCCTCCTTTTCACCTATTCCAGCACATTTTTTTCCTATTCTAAGGTATTTTTCTCCTATGCCAACACATTTTTTCCTATTCCAACACATTTTTATCCTATGTTTAATATGGTGCAACATTTCCCAGCACAATATTACTTCTTCTGGGGGCTGTAGTATAGAAATAAGTAGCTGGAAGTCAAAGCTGTGAGTCCTACAGAAACATATCCCTTGAAAAATGCATTAGCATGCAGAGTACATTTGTCCTTTGTCCACAACACTTACTTTCTGCTTAAGTGACTCTGGTACATATTCATGATGATGTCAAGTGATAAAAAAATAAAGTACAACCTACAATGTGGCAGATGTTTATGGTAGTGGTGGTGGGGGACTGGCATAGTGTGATTGGTGGGACTTTGAAAAACTGCATCCACCCCAGGAGGAGATGGATCGTCATCATTTATTGCACATGCTGCAGCAACGATTGCTGTAGTCAGTTTTTGCACTAACACCTTACTCCCACATCCCTGCACTGCTCCACCTTTCCCCCTCCCTCTTCTGCATTTGCTAGACATTACTCAAACACTGTGTGTGTTTTTACTCTCTACAACATACAAATGATGGAATGTGATGTCTTGCCTTGGCCCTCAACAAAATTTGCAATGTCATCTGCTGTCTATCAAGTCTGCCTCAGTCACAGAGCTCCCAGTTGGCTGTCTAATATATTCATTTGTTTAATTATTTATGGGGGTTTTTTGTTTTGTTTTTTTTACATTTTTTTAAGTTGTCCACCCTATCTTATCACAGTCAGTCCAAAAAAATATAACTAAAAAAAACAAAATTAACAACTTCTTTCCTCAGAAGTCCCCAGCACAGAGACAATAAAAGCAAGATCAGCAAGCAAATTGGACCCCAGCTGTCTGTGTCTTGCTAGTCAGTCACACCAAATTTTGGGGTATTTTGGACAACTTCCTTCCTCCCTTCTTCTCCCCATTGTGCCCCCAGACTCCCCTACTGCAGAGAACAAATGTCCTACCTAAATGACTCTTTAAACTAAGCTTCAATTCCCCTTTATTTGCCCATCTTCTTTAGCTCAAAAACATGCTGCTCTCTCCTCTCACAAACACAGAATGGCTACTGTGAGAGCCTGACACCCATTTATATGTCTGTAGAAAACTTTTGTGTGGAGGAGAAAAAATGTTCTACTCATTGATTTCAATGCAATGAGCTAGACAAAAAAGCAGGAAAACAGCATTTTTTTCCAATCAGAAAGTTCCATTTTTCGCTGATTTCAATTTGAAATGAAAATTTTCACCCATCCCTAGTGCCAACATTATTACTTTGCTTTACAAACGTACAGATCATAATGATTTCTAGTAATTAGATAAAATATATTAGAAGTTATAGAAAGCTAAGTTTTGCCCATCACTTTTCACTAACTTTTATACAAAACTGTTAGAGAATGCAGTTACTCACTCAATGAAGTTGGGCTGTTTGTTCCAGAAATGCGTCACAACCTGATTGCCTGAGATGGGAATCTCTCCTTTTTATTGGCTACTGTACACCTTCTAGTGGACCTCACACTTCAAAGGAAAAAAACAAGAACAGAGGTATAAATAGTGCCATAAAATTAACACAAGGCAACTTTCAAACAAAAATTCGTATCCTACTCACAATCATTGGCTAACTAGTGGGGTTACTCTGGAAGGGTGAAAGGTCCAGCAGTGTTCCTGCCAAAACCACTTGGTTGTCCCTTAGCAAAATCCTTAAAAATGTCTCCTTTTTACCTACACCAAAAAAGTTAGTGTTATGTTTTTCAATGACTACAAACTTCCCGCCTGTTTACTACATGTACTTCACATTTTTACACCAAAAATGTGACATTACCATGAAGTAGAACAGAAAACTAAGCAGCTAGAGAGATAGCGATGTTGACAGATTTTCATTACATCTAGCAAAATAAGGCTAACAGAAGCTCATAATGTTGCTTAACACTGTGATCACCCATATTAGAAATAAAGCAGGAGCAGGAAGAACTGTGATGAATTCAGTGAGTCAGAGGAAGAGGAAATAGCCACACCCAGCACTGAAGGGTCTGAGACCTGATTCCTCAGACCCAGTCCCCCAATACTGTCCCCTGGGATCTGGAAAATACTGTCATCATCAACAAAGCAGGCACAGGAAGAAGTGGGTAGCAGTGTGAGCAGGAAAGGACAGGTCCCTGTGCCTGCTGCTACTGCTGCCAGTGTGCCTTCTGATACTCAGGAGGAGAGGATATGATGCCAAGTGCGACAGTAGCGGACCCTAAGTCAAATACCAATAGTTCAAAGATCAAATACCAATAGTTCAGTCAAGCAGAGAAGGGGCACAAAATGGAGACAAAGTCAATAAACAAGCCAGGACTTGGAGTAAAAAAACCAGGAGAATTGCAAGATAAATGAAAGCTGTAACTCAATAATCAGGCAGAGAGGCAGGGAACATGCAACATCTTTGAATGCTCAGTATCCGATCAGGATGGACCCTTGAACGGTAGGAGAGACACCAGGCTAGAAGAGTGATGGCTACCAAAGTGTGACACACATGATCTCAGCTCAAACAGACTCAAATTGCATAGAGGCAGGGATCCACAGTTCCTTAATAACCTGAAAACACACACCCACTCCCTCTAACATGATGAGAAGAAGAGATACAAAGGTGGCCAAGACAAGTAGAGGTGAATGAGGCCTGTATTTGACTGACACATAAAATAGCTATCACAACAGGTAGATCAGGAGTGAGCAATTTGAGGTCCTTCAGTTCCTATCATCTCCCATAAGCCAATGGCTGGTAGAGGAAGATGGGAGTTGTAGTCTGGCTACAGCTGGAGGGATTCACATTTGCATCCATGATTTAAATGCTTTTGCGTGTTCTTTCACAATCAAAAGTCATAAGGTAATAGATCTGCTTAAAAGTCCATTTTTCCAGTGTTTAGAATCCATTTAAATACTACTGACATATGTAATAAATGATAAATATATAATCATTTTTGCCATCTGAGCTATGGTTTTGATGAAAACATAATTTTCTGTTTTACATGAGTTTGATAACTTATGATAGAGAATTTTGCTCTTCCTCCTTTGCTATTGCACATCATATTTTATCATCATCCTTCTATTCCTTTTCCAGCTGGTTGCAATACCTGGACAATGGCCAGTTTGTAATAACCTTGTCCCAAAGGATGAAAGATAAGAGCTCTGTTCCAGCAATCCAATAATAACAGTAGGGGTTTAAAACCCACATTTAAAAGCATTTTCTTTCTTGTAGATCCATTTAAAATAAATGACAACTATAAAATTATCATAAAAGCAAATAGCATACCTATGTATCATGAATAGACTGATTTCTATTTGTATGTTGTGATTAGCTTTTAACAATAAATGACCAGCTGAAAAATTGTGAATTCTAATCTGCAGTGTTTCCTTTCAGACACACAAAATAGCACATAAAGAAAATGTTCCTGTTTTTGTAGCACATAATACTTCTGAAAATAAATTATATTTACTGTTGTTGTGACAAATCATGCATGCAGGCAAAAGAGTGTATAAAAACAAATAACTGTATAGCTTAACTTTATATTTCTAAAATCATAACAGTGCAAAAAGTTCAGTTAAGAAGATATGATGTACAGTTAAGTAGATATTCATACTTGGTATCGTATATTAAAGGGATAGTAATGTTTCATAATAAAAACAGCTCTAATTAATCATCATAGTTTTTGGACTTTGGAGAGTGTTATTTCAATTCTGTCAGAGTTGTAGTTCCAGAGTAATTCAATGACAAAGTGTCCCCCTCCCGCCCCTTTTACTGATGTAACACTATTCAGCCTGAGAAGAAGGGAGGTGCCCAGGTAGACTGCAGAGAAGGACAATCTTCAATTAAGATAAGGGAAAAACCTGAAAAGCTTGTAAAGGGGGGCAGGGATTTCATTGTTCTCATAGGAAGAAGATTGTCCCCTTCTGTTATCTGTCCAGTCTATGGACTGTATTCCACATCTGAGAAGAGATGGCTTACACTAGGTAAAAGGGGCGGGAGGGGGAAACTTTGCTTGTGAATATCTCATAAACCATAAAAGTTTGAGAAATAAGACTTATATCATTCTTCATGTTTTTTTAATGCCTACAAAATAAAATAAAGTTAAAACGAAGTATTACTATCCCTTTAATGTATGCTTATTGGGGTATTGGTGAAGTTTGATATTCTAATTGTTTTTCAGTGATGTTTCATATGATAATTAAGTATTTTCTGTCACATTGCATATGTTAATGAAGGTTTTCATTGAGGATCCATATGCTAATGAAGCACTGTGCAGCAGCAGGAGGCATTCACTTTTCCCAGTAATAAAAGTGTGAATATTTCCTAAACAATACATCTGCTGGACTTTTGGTTATAATAACACACAGGCAGTTTTGAATGAAATTTTCAGATATGTAAAAAAAATTCAAGGTGGTCCACTTCAAGTGGTACCTTGTTGTGTAGCTGCATCAGGATAAAGTTAATGCTGTAATAGGGTTCATAGTGATTAAATACAATGCAACAAAAAAGCAGGCTAACATCATAGGTTGCAGTTTATATTTCAAGACCAAGATATACCAATCGGTGAAGAAAGATTAATTGTTTATTAAACCTTATCTTCAAAAAACAATGGTTTAAATAATCTATAACTGCTAAACATACTTTACCGTATTCAGGATTAGTTGATTTCTAAAGTTGTTTTATATATATCATCATCAGCCATTATCGATCAGCTGCAGGATGAAGACCTCCTCAGCAAGCCTCCAACAACTTTGGTCCTGTGCCTTGTGTTGTCACTGCGTATCAAAAAATTGGGAAGTTTCATTGACCCATATTGTCTTTGGTCTTCTTCTTGGGCATTTAGTATTAAGTGGAATCCATTCTAAAATTAATTTTGTCCATCTACCACCAGGTCTTCTTGCTATGTAGCCTGCACATTTCCATTTCAGGTGCTTCACTCTTTTCATGTCATAGAGATTTATTCCCTAACCCTTGATGAATCTAGGTTATTGGGTCTCAAACTGTAACCCCAGTATTGGGGATTGGTGAATTTTTTCACCTCAAAAGCAAAACAGGTGAAAAACGGCACTTCCCATCTAGAGTGACATTTTCCACTTTTTTCCACCCCAATCCTCCATTGCACTGGTAGCCATAAAACTACATTTACTGACCCTGTTTTGTTCCACCACAGCTATAAAACAGAACACACTTGCCACCTAGCCATGTCCCACTGCACTGATAATCACAGAACCACATACTGACCCCCCAGCCTTGTCCAAATGGTAGATGTTGAAAAACTTATTGACCCCTAGCCCTCCAGCTTCTGCTAGACTACAACTCTCATCACTCCCCACCAGCCATCAGCTGTCAGGGAATGATGGGAGTTGTAGTCTGGAAATAGCTGGAAATTCTTTCATCGTTCCCCATCGCAGTCTTTTCCAGTGGTAGTACTGAACTATACACTGACCTCCCAGCCTTGTCCACTGCACTGGGTGCAATAGAATAACACACACTGAGTCTGCATGTCTGTTGGAATTCTTGGAAATAGGTGGAAAGTTCTTCCTGTAAAGTTTTTGGCAATTACAAAATGGCAGAAATGTTATTTATTTTCTATGGACAGGAAATACAGAAAATTGCTAGCTTTCCTGTCAAATTCGTGCTGGAAATTTTTTTGACTTTTCACCCATCTCTATTTCAAACAAGCCCTGACAAAAATTGTATGCATTACTGGCCTAGTGCCAGCAGTGCTAGATGGTGGTAGTAAACAGCCACCAGAAACACTGGGGGAGATTCACTAAGCAGTGAAAAAGCTGATAAAGTGATGACTTCTTGGGGGAGATTCACTAAGCGGTGATAAAGAGGTGACAAAGTGGAGATGACTTCTTGGGGGAGATTCACTAAGCGGTGATAAAGAGGTGACAAAGTGGAGATGACTACTCCTGGTTATCATTTCTCCAATTCCTATATTATTCGATGGAGCCTATTCTCTAAGATTTATTCAGCTTTTGAGAGCTTAGTGCATAGGCTCCATAGAATAACATAGGAATTGGAGAAGTGATATCACTGGAGAAGTAAAAAAATTGGACAAGTCATCTCCACTTTATCCCCTTTTTATCACTGCTTAGTGAATCTCACCCTCCATTTTATCACCTCTCCAGTTCCTATGGTATTCTATGGAGCCTATTCACTAAGATCTCCAAAGTCAAAGAAATCTTAGTGCATTGGCTCCATAGAATATCATAGGAATTAGAGAAGTGATAAACTGGAGAAGTCATCTCCACTTTATCGCCTCTTTATCATCGCTCAGTGAATCTCCCCCATTATGCACTACTGGTAACATTCTGGCATTTGTTACAGCTGTAATTCCTGCTGCTGAGTCATCTAAACAGCAGGAGGATTAGGGTGCAGTATGATATTGGGATAATCAGTCCTGATATGAGACAGGCGATGGTACAGTAATGCTTCCACTTGACACTAGCACTAGAGTAACACCATCATCACTACAACAAGCCCCCACACTACTTCAGGTGCATCTAGAGAGAAGAAGTGTGTCAAATATGCTTCTCTTCCTGCATCTCCTTTAAAATAATTGTTGTGTTGGAATATTTATTTTTTCTTTGAGAGCAAGAAGATATGCCATATCATCAGCAACTTTCACAGTATGCTCAAGGAAACATTGCAAAATAGGGAAAGGACAAGTAGAACCATCCTCAAAGAAATCAAGTACTGCTGTCAGTATGGCCTTTGTCCTCTCTGCTAGGGACACATCATGCCAAGAAGACATAATAAAAATAATGAATTCATCCTGCCTCTAGCTTAGTGTATTCAGAAGGATGGAATGTCTGGTGATGCTCCTTGATAAACTCCATTTGATTGCTTTACACCGCATTGCCATTTGTGGACAGTGCACTGCAAAGTGTGTAATGAGTGGACATGAACCACCAAATCTTCACATCTACAGAATTGCTATCAGTTGGTGAGGGAGGTAACAGAGGCAAAGGTGGTATGTCAGTGGAGGATAAAGAGGACCCTGAGGGTGCTGGAGTGGGCACAATGGGTATATTTTCCCACACCCAGATTCTAGCACAAGAAGATGATGATGACACAGTTGTTATGCTCACCATCAAACTTTCTCTTGTTTGCCTCTGGGATTTTCTCCTCCATTTTTTGTGCCCTTTGGGAGGGACAAGGGGGTATAGTGACAATGTCCCTCGATTTCTTTTTTGTAACTGATGACTGCATTGTGCCTGCCCCAAAGGAAACATATTTCCACACCCATGATTTCATTGAGGGCAGAGGTAGAGAATAATGTCCTTTTTCTTCATCTCTCAGCATCAGCACTACAGCTAGGACCAGGAGTATCCATGGCACTCTGGCTGAAATTTGGTGGATCATAATATATTCTATACTTGAATATGAATCAAGTGAATCTTCAAGCTGGAAATAGTTTATTTGGAACATGCAAGTCTAGACATTTTTTCTTCACCACCTGGTACAGCATAATATGAGCAGTATGTAAATATTAAGAAAGGGTCTTTATTTAATTTTTGATGGATTATCACCTGTGCAGATCCTTTTATTGTAGTGCTCTTCTGTGCATATCCACACTCATCTCTAAATACACCTTGCACCTCAATTACTGTATAACCCGCTCTCAAGCCAAAGCTTACCGCTACATCAACTGAATTCTACTACCCATCATTTAGTGCTGATTCCTATATGGATTTTACTCGGATAAATCAGCTCTCCTTCTTAAAGGGGAACATTCACATCATATAAACTTGTGCCTATTGTCTTTATTTCGTAGAACTAGGTTAGCGTTGTTTTTTTTTTAAGCGTTACTAACCTAGTACTAAAGATATACAGAGTTAAAATATTTCACTTCTGCATTGCGCAGCACCCTCTGTGTGTGTGTGGCACCAAGCAGCAGGACTTCCCACCTCCTTCCCAGCTGCCCCAGGGAGCGCGTTCACTCTTCCCTTTGAGGTGGCATATATGTGAGCTATCGTTACAAGCAGCTCCATTTACCATGCTACTGAGGTTGCAAGATCAGCTGTTGAACTGTCACGTCTCTCCATCCACCCGTTCTATGACTGTGCTCTGTACTGCCGCTCCATCTACAGACTTTTCTGGCTGGTCTGATGTCAGGTGGCAATGCATCTAGCAGTGATCCGCATTGCCAGACACACCGCTTCCCCTATTCCGGGTTGCGGCTATTTCATACCGATCTCTCTGCCCATTCAGATGCATTTGTATAGCATCCTGTATTCTGCTAGTCCTGGTGTCCAATCTGTTTACTAATTCCTGTGTATGACCAGGCCTCTGTCTGACCTAGATTCAGCCTGCTCCTTTGTACTTCTGCCTGATATATTATCACTGATTCCTGTGTATGACCTGTCTTCCAGTACTGACCCTGCTCCTGCCTACTCCGGTGTTGACTGTCCTGTGTATGAACTGGCTTGTTTTGGACTATCCATCTGTACCAGCTTACTCTGCGTTCCAGTGTATCCTGCTACTTCCTCTTGTACTGGTCCGAGTGATTACATAGTTGCTGTTGGGGTTTGTTTTCTCATGGAGGTAGGGGTAGTACAGGTTGCCTATTGGGGGTCATTCGGGGTCTCCTTTGGCTCAACTGGGGGGGGACCAATCTAGCTTTGGCTAGCAACTTGACATGGCTAGGCCACAGCATGATTCCCAGTAAGTAACCACCGACCCCAAGCTGCGCTTCTCAGCATCGCCCTCTAGCATCTAGCTCCCACATCGCTTGTTGGAGGAGTCTGATCTTCTTCCTCCATACTCACTCTTCCAGTCTGCTGCTTACCATTTCCAGTAGTGACTTGAGGTAGCTTAGTTTATTACAGGAGCAACAAAGGAAAGGACAGATTTTAGCAATGTTATGCAGGAGAAAGAGACAGGATTTAGCGATGGAGTTAATTTGAGGAGAGAATGAAAGAGACGTGTCAATTATCACCCCTAGACACTGTGCTTCTGATACTGGATTTATGGTAGTGCCGTTTACAGTCACCTGGAAGGGCACTACTGAACAAGGCCTAGGTGGGAGAATTTGCTCAATTTTAGACATGTTGAGCTTGAGGTGCCTATGAGCCATCCAGTCTGAAATAGCCGAGAGACAATCTGTAACATTAGCTTGAATATCAGAACTCAGTTGAGGTGCAGATACATAAATCTGGGTGTCATCTGCATAGAGGTGATATTTGAGACCAAATTAGTTAATAAGATCATTATTTAGCATTCTACAGACATGTTGTCCCTGAGGTTCATATTATTTTTTACCACAGCAAATGTAGTTTGGTTTGAATCAGGGGTTGTTGCTAGGTTCCAAAAACATCTGGGGCTAGAGTCAATGGCAAAATTCAACAGTGAAACTAATGGAGTCAATAGACCCCCTCATTCTATTCTTTTTTACATGTTTACCCCCAAACCTAAGGTGTAAGAAGATGAATAATGGTATGGAATCTCTCCCTACTGCATGTTCTCTGTTTCAGACCTGCTGCAGGGATGGGGACCCCTGGAGCTTTAAAACCCAATGTTGTTATGTTATGTTAATGCTAAGTATGTGCAAAACTCACCAGACCTCAGCACATACAAATGCATCATTTTGGTAGTAACCAATAACCTGTTCAGTTAACATGTAACATATTTCATTGCCCATGCCATAAAAAGTGGTGGGGTGCTCTGGGGAGGTGGTAAGAGTCATTATTTGCTGGGGTAGGGGGATACTAAGGACAGGAATGGGGGTTCCATTTATTAAAACATTTATTAATACATTCTTGTTGCTTGTGTCAGAGAACTCTCCACCCTCTCTCTCTTTCATATGGAGGATTAGTTTCTGTCTCATATCCCCATTACAGCACCTCTATGCTACCAATGCCATCTAGTGTTCATTTGTAGTATAAAATCCACAGGCCTCTCTAGTCTAACAGGTGAACTGTATATGAATATTTGCTGACAAGTTGCAATATGGTGCGTGTTTGAGTTTTCTTCATCTTGCGGGGCAACACTTTCAAACTTGTTCTGAGGACACAGACTCCCAGTGCAAGACTGAAAGTGGTGCTCCAACTGGTGAAAATGTCAGCATGCACTTGCATATCACTTGGATTTTCTCATATATGTCCCCTGTTCCTTGTAATAGTTTAGCAACACCAAGGTCTCTATTCTGGGCTGCATGCTGACATAATTGGGATTTCCGTCACTTTAGCCCCCCCTAGCAATGCCCCTGGTCTGAATATGTAATACTGAGTTCTCTGTCATGTTACATACAAATTTCTTGTTTTTTTATTTTTTTTTTATTAACTGTCTCCCCAATACCAGTCAACCACCACCAAAATAAATTCCCTATTCAACTGATTCTTTGCCCAGAATCCACCCACCAACACATGCACCCTCCTCAGAGCACTTTTATACCATGTCTTATGGTTTTTTTTTTTATTCTATTTAGGGTTTATTTTTTATAAACTTCCCCCCCAATCCTAGTAAACAACCCCCCCCAAAAAAAAATTCCCTGTTCAACTGATTCATTCCCCACACTCCACCAACAGAGGCACCCTCATGCCCCTTGTATACTATGCCTTTGGGAAATAAAATATTTGCTGTGTTGAGTGTAACTTCAGTGTTCCCATTGATTTCAATGGAATGAGCTAGGTGAAAAAAAAGCAGAAAAATGGCACTTTTCATGGAAAATTATTCACCTATTTCAGTTTGAGCCGAAAATTCTCTCTCATCCCTAATATTCTTGAGCTAAATCCATCCTTACACAAAAAACATGAAATAATCATAAATTAAATAGGTGAGGGCTTTAACAATATATATGTGCTGTAAAAATGAACTAATTGTATTCACAAAATAAAAGTCTCTCAAAAAGCCTCTATCTATAACGTCAGAGCAAAGAACTATTGTGGTAATCAAACAGGCGGGCGCTGTATACCCTATAAATAATAGTGGGAATATAATTAAACTAGTTGAAGAGCCCGTTACATGGGCCACAGTGCCACTGCCACCCAGTCGAGGGGCAGTCACACGCAGTAGAGACTGCCTGTGCCGCGGTTGATCCAAGGAGCGTCCAGCTCTGTATCAGCCGCGGCACGGGCAGTCTCTGCTGTGCATGACTGCAGCACGTGCAGCAGTGTCTACTGTGCATGACGCGGCGTTACACACATTTTAGCGAATTATTATATAGGATGTATTGTATAATAAATAATGAAGTCAAACACTTAATAATATGACCTCTAACACAAATAATCAAATACAATAGCAAACATATCTATATATACCAGTATAAATTCAATAAAAATTATATAATGTAAATAAAAATTGTATAAAAATCAGTGCAATTCAATATGAATAAGGACCATGAATGATAACTATACTTTTACTTACAAGAGTGCCCAGCTTGATAGCAAACCAAACCTTATTTTTAGTGATTGTGTGTCCGATTCAAACATAAAAAAGAAACAAAAAAAATCACATAGCATAATCTGTATACAAGTGTTAATATAACACATTTTAAAAGTCCATGTATTGAAATACAATGACTCTTCTACAAAGGCTTAGTCTTCTATCCTATCAATCGGATACAATCTGGCACTATGATCGTGAATTAAACAAACGATCTCTTGAAAATGCCACTCACTTCTATAATGTTGTGCTTGAATGACATATAGTCAAACAAGCTTCTAGCATATGAGGGATTTTCAAGGGTTACCCACACTCAGCCTCAAAACAAAATATTTCAACGATGGAAATCCAAAGCTAATAGCGAATCATCACAGGAATCTCAATTAGACGTAACAGATATTGCAGTACTCACAGTTTAGATTCTGCCTGGGAAGTCGGGGGAACTCTCCCAGGACTTAGAAAGCGTATGAGGGTTTTTTCAAAAAACGCCCTCACTCGGCCATCTCCCAGTTCTTGGCAGTAAGTAAAATTAATATAGTTATCAATTATTATTATTATAGTTAGAGGTCATATTATTAAGTGTTTGACTTCACTATTTTTATTACAATACATTTAATTATATTCCCACTATTATTTATAGGGAGAGTTTATATTGATATATATATATATTGATACATATATTTGCTATTGTATTTGATTATTTGTGTTAGAGGTCATATTATTAAGTCTTTGACTTCACTATTTTTATTACAATACATTTAATTATATTCCCACTATTATTTATAGGGAGAGTTTATATTGATATATATATATTTGCTATTGTATTTGATTATTTGTGTTAGAGGTGATATTATTAAGTGTTTGACTTCATTACTTTTATTACAATACATTTAATTATATTCCCACTATTATTTATAGGGTATACAGCGCTCGCCTATTTGATTACCACAATATTAAATAATCATACTCTCTGTGAATATTAAGTTCTAATATATTACAGAAATATAAGAAACTCATCAACATAATTATCATAGTTATAGCTCTAATATACCACTAATATATTATAGTCACCCATTCATCCCCATCAGTCAAAGTCCCACATGAATTGTTTTCCTGCCCTCCATAAAATTGCCCAAAATTAAGGTACACTGCAGGCATACGTTACTTTGCTGAAAACTGCTACCCTGTTTTTCCTGTTTTTGTGCAATACTGTGAAGTATGTCAATTCCCAGTTTAAAAATGTTGATACTATTCAATTCATTACACATTCTCAATGAAATCCAGATGACCTGCTTGAAGTCACCATTACTCCTTCTCATTGAATGTCAAGTAGAAATTTCACTTCTGATAGTGTTCATTAGATGGGAAATAATTTCAGGTTAAGAAGTTGCAGGAGTGACATTTTGGCTTCCTTGTGCAGGTATCAGCAACCAGCTGCTTCAGAAAAAAGACATTTTACAGGAATTCTAAAAACATTTTATTAGCAATTTTCTTCAGCAACTTACCACACAGAAGTAGTAAATCAATAATTTATAAAATTCATAAAATGTTGTGACTGCCTCTCTCTCTCCCAAACCATCTCTTTCTCTCTCTCTCTGTCTCATATTTCTGAACAATGATGAGATGGACATCTCCCTTGCACTCAAAGGGTTAACAGCCTTCCATGTTAAGTTATTGCCTCTGTTCCTATCTCACCAATCACAGATTTGTTACACATGTACCAACATAAAAGCTTGCAGATATATCTTCCATGATATTTATCAATACATCTGGGTTTGCTTATTGATACTTTGGGTGTCAGAGAGATGTCCAATGCATTGCAGAGAAATATACTGGACACCCTTCTGGCATTCAAAGAGTTAAATGTTTCCCTGACAACTTGATGCAGTGGAGGCTGCAACCATATTGATGGTACCTGTAAATTTCCTCCCTGTGATCACTGAGTCAAACCAGGGGCCGTATTTCTAGTTACAGACTGATTACTTTTTAGAATGGGACTGTAGGATTTGCTATTTGTCTGTCTGTACCTTTATAAATAAGCTGATGGCATAAAAAAACAACAAAAAAACAACTTTTTAGATTAATGTTTGTCAGAAATTCTTGCTCACTTCACCAGACCACAAGTTCTCTGGCTTGTAATCCAAACCATTTGCAAACAAACTGGTCATTCAACTAGGAAAAAGCCTGCCATAGTATTTATCAGGCATTTAGGGATGGTATCCTGTTTACATTACAGTCCCTTTTACCTCACAAGTGTCTAAATAGAGTGGATACATCCTAAAGCACATTATAGTCCTGCCCAAACAGCAACCCAGCCACAAAGTGCTAGGTAGTTATCATCTAAACAAGTGAAACAGCCAACTCCAGATGTACATTTCATCCTTTTTGGGCCTCCTCAGAGAGGTGCAGCTGATCTCTCTAGTAGGGGTGGGTGAAAGGTCTCTTTGTGTTCCCACGAGAAAATCAGTGAAAACCACTTTGTTGTATACTTTCTTTGGAGGAAAATTCACTTTAAAACAAGTGATTCAAATTTGCCGATATTGGCCAAAATTCTTTGCCAGTTTTTCTATGGCTAGAAAGTTTCCACCGACTGATTTATGTCTTTTTTGCCTTTTTTCTATAAAAACGTGATGTATTCCAGGAAGTGGAACACAATAGAAACAGCTCCAGAGCGAGGTAGAATAAATAAATAAAATAATAGGAGGAGGAACCGGAAGGACCCTTATGTGTCCACTGAGTCTGAGGAGGAAGTGAACTATTGCTTGGTTTGTAAGGATGACTTTAATAATGTCCTGGACCATGTCCTTGACCGAATGGGGGTTTTTGTGGAGTCTGGCTCTCGTGTGCTACTGGCGTTTTAATGGTTGGGTGGGAGACATGGGCATTGTTGACACTTGACACACCCTTCCCCCAACAGTCCGTGGCTACTCCTGTCACTGGTCCATGCATCATACCCTGTCCTGTCTTGATGATGCCTTCATTTTTGACTGCCTGTGAGAGTGTCCTGTAGTGCAAGTATCATTCTAGAGTGGCATCTGACCACTCACCAGTGTTTCTTGCCTTGGATTCTGGAACTGATTTTGGCAATCACACCTGGTTGTTGTGACCTACCTGGCTGAATATAGATGCTGTCACTGTCACCTTCATGCTAAAGAACTCACGCAGTACTTTGATATCAAAGCAGGATCTGCAAGTGAATAAGTGGTGTGGGAGGCTGCTAAGTCATGTACTCAGGGTCCCCTGATTTCTCTCGCATCCACTTTCACTAAGGGCTGCACCATGGAGGCCCGACGGTTGTAGGGCAAGGCTCAGGAGACAGAACTGACATATTTCACCAACGGGGAGGACACCATTGTTTTCCATCTTTCCCTCCCAATGAGGTCCTAGGTGTAGGGCTATTTTTCTCTTGGGGCAGGTACAATGCCGTCATCAGTGAAAATGGGAAAGGCGGGAGCGCACCTTGGCACAACCACCATCATAACACATTTGAATCATAAACAACATGACATTTATGTGAAGCATGTTAAAGCCAAATCCCCATCAAGGAAATCAGGCACAGCTGTTGCTTTAACCCTGATTCTCCCCAAAGGCAACATGAGTTGAGGCAAAAAGAGAAGGAGGAAGAGAGAAACCCAAACAGAGTCTGAAAGTTCAATGGGGAGTGAAATACCTGGCATGCCATCACCTTCTCATGCTAGGGTCTGGAAGACATAGCTACATCTTGTGGCAATCCACATTTTCAGTGTTACCTCCCCCACCAGCTAATAGCCATTCTGTAGAAGTGTAACGGTTTTATAGGACACTCAGACCAGCAGGTTAGAATAAAACACAGTTTTATTAAAACAAAACAAGAAAGACCGCCCTCTATAGGCAATACAGAGTAATAGAAAGATAGTGGCTTACAGATGCCTTCTCAGGCCCAATATACAGATGTAATAAATATACATATACTGTCACAGGTCAGGCATAGAAACATAAGGGTACTCAATGGTTAAAGTACATGTAAATCAATCAGTCTCTGTTGTGGTGTTTGACACGCCCAAGGTGGTAATGGAGCAGCAAGTGGTGCTAGATGAAACAACACTGTCAGTCTATTGAACAGAGATTGCTGCTTAGGCTGAACAGGAACTGAGGTCAGAACACTGCAGAGTTGAGCTAGAGCCAATAGCCCCCACGGGCGTAGCAACGGAGATAACCTCACTGCTAGAGCTTGAGCCAATAGCCCCCATGGGCGTAGAAATGGAGATAAACTACACTACAAGAGCTTGAGCCAATAGCCCCCACGGGCGTAGTAACGGAGACAAACTATACTGCAAGAGCATGAGCCAATAGCCCCACCAGGCGTGTAACGGAGAGCAAACACTGTAAGCTAGAGCCAATAGCGCCTCCCGCGGGTGCGGTAACAGAGACCGACTACACTGCAAGATAGACAGGATGAGCCACCGCCTATACAAGGCTCTGAAACATAACCGGCTCAGCAAGTGTAGCAGAAGATCTGGGCAGTGGCTCTGCAAGTGTTAATGGAGGCTCAGTGAATGAAGACAGCAGCTCTGCAAGTGTACTTGAGGCTCAGTGAATGGAGACAATGGCTCTGCAAGTGTTAACGGAGGCTCAGGGAATGGAGATACAGCACTGCAAGTGTAAATGGAGGCTCAGGGAATGGAGATAACAGCTATGCAAGTACAAACGGAGGCTCAGTGAACAGAGGCACGGCTCTGCAAGTGTTAATGGAGGCTATGACACAATCAGCCCTGCCACAAGCACAGCGGAAGTCAGAATGTCGCCTCGGCGACACCAATCAGCAGCAGCAGGAATGGAGGCAGGGTCAGCAGCAAGCCAGTACAGGTCACGGAGCAGGAAGTCAGCCAGGCCGGGTCAGATCATGGAGCAGGGTTTTCAGACAAGCCAGATCAAGTCACAAGCAGGAACATCAGCCAGGTCGGGTCAGATCACGGAGCAGGATTCTCAGACAAGACAGATCAGGTCACAAGCAGGAACGTCAGCCAAGCCGGGTCAGATCACGGAGCAGGAAACCAGGAGCGTCGTCAAAACAGGCCAAATCGGTACACAGGAAGCAGGAACACTGGAACACAGCAACAGCAACACTGGCTCAGGAACACCAGGAAAGGGCACCTGACAGGTGCCAAAGGCCAGGTATAAAAAGGCCACAATGGACGGGTCAAACAGGCTCAGCCAATGGGAGCTCCCACAACCGAGAGTGACAGTTAAGGATCACCTGCACCGTGATAAGAAGTCAGGATGTGGCAGTTCATGTCCACTCATTGCACACTGTGTGCTGCACTGACAACACAATGGCAATGTGGTGGAGGATAATTGCAACCAGGACAACAAGCAGCATTTGAGGAGATTACATCCTGCCGCATATGCTAAGTTGGTGGCAGGGATCATTATGAAGACTGCAAGTTTTCAGGTGTCCTTAGCAGGGAGTGGACAAAGGGCATTGTGACAGCAGCAGTATGTGTTTTGGGTGTGTGTGGGGGGGTATTTCAAATTGAGGGCCAAAGCATCAAGGTGTTTGCTTTCAGTTGTGCCAGTGTTTGATGTGAGTGCATATGTATCCATTGTTCTCTGTTCTTCCCCTATTTCCTACACACACTATGCACATTGAAGTTGCTGTTGAGAGGCACAGTTCCTTCCTGCTCTGAAGGGAAACATTTCTGTTCCAACAACACACCCATGATTTTGGAGGAAGGGAAGGAAGAGAAGAAGTATTGGCCAACTTCTTTTCTCCACATATACCTGAGGGGGCTAATTGTGGTGCTGCTACTGCCTCAGGCACATCAATGGATCTAGTGGCTAGTGGAACCGTGATCATCATCACCCATATCACTGTTATTGTTGATCCAAATCCCTTGGAGCTGCCCAATTTTCCTGCTGCTTAAATCACTCAGCAGCAGCTTCAGCAGCTAGAACAGCAGTCACTAATGGCACAATGAGACAGTTGCATTTGTTAATGGCCAGTGGCACTAGGCCTGTAGGGCATATATTTTTCTTTCTCAGTACTTTTGACGCTAACAAGTCTGAGTGCCAAGAATTATAACTGATTCCTCAGGGCTTATGAAGCTAACCATCCTCCTGAATGCCAAGAAATTATAACCAATTTTGTAGGGCTTGTGATGTTAACAAGTCTGAGTACAAAAAAATGATTACTGATTCCTCAGGGCTTGTGACGCTAACAAGCCTGAGTGCAAAAAATTATAACTGATTCCTCAGGGCTTGTGATGCTAGTAAGACACATCAATGTTTCTGCAAGGACTGGGCCTAACAAGACTAAGTCCTACAAATTAATATTTCCTATGGGCTTGGGCCTAAGTCTAAATCCTACACATATATGTTTCCTCAGGGTGTGCTTGGGCCTAACACAAGTCTAAGTCCTACAACAAATCAATGTTTCCTTAGGGCTTGTGCCAAACAAGTATAGGTCCTACAAATCAATGTTTCCTCAGGGCTTGGGCATTGGGCCTAACACAAGTCTAATTTCCTACAGCTAATCAATGTTTCCTCAGGGCTTATGTCATTACTAATAAGTCCAAGTCCTACAAATCAATGTTTCTTCAGGGTTTGGGCCTCTAACAAGTCTAAGTCCTTCAAATCATCCTCTACAAAATACTCTATCCCATCTAGTATCAGTCTGCCCCAGTCACAGCTTATGTCAGGGGGTCCCTGCCTCTGTCATGTTACTTACCAACTTACCAACTTCTTCTTTTATTTATTTATTTTTTATTAACTGCTTCCCAATCCCAATCAACAACCCCACCAAACAAATTCCCCATTTAACTGATTCTTTCCCCAGACTCCACCAACACAGGTATTTTCCTCAGACGCCTTTTATACTATTTCTAATTTATTTATTTATTTTAATGTCCCCCCAATACAAGTCAATAGTGATGAGCGAGCATGCTCGGCCGAAGCTCGGTTCGGCTCGAGCATCGCTCTGCTCGGCACATGGCGGTACTCGTACGAGTACCTCATGTGCTCGCCCGTCATGTTCGGGTCTCCTCCCCGCACGTTTCGCGGCTGCTGCGCAGCCAATAAACGTGCAGGGAGGCTCTGACATCAGTGTAATGCCAGCAGCCATGTTGGCTGCTGGCATTACACTGATTGGCTGGCCAGAACCCGTGATCGGGTGCTGTATAGCACCTGACCAGCGAGTTTGGCTCAGTCTTAGCCAGGGAGAGATGAGGATAGGAAGGGAAAGTCAGTGTAGGGAGAAGAAAAGCGATTTTGAAAAAAAAAAAGACCCAAAAGTCCTTTTTAGGACTATTGTGTGTGGGGGCAGCAGTTTATTTTGTTTGCGGGGGCAGAGATTTAAAAAAAAAAAACGTCACATATTCTGTTCACTGTGCCTAGCAGCAGATTAGCAGCACATTCTGTTTAGTGTGCAAAGTTGCAGATTAGCAGCACATTCTGGTTAGTGTGCAAAGTTGCAGATTAGCAGCACATTCTTTTTAGTGTGCAAAGTTTCAGATTAGCAGCACATTCTGTTTAGTGTGCAAAGTTGCAGATTAGCAGCACATTCTGTTCAGTGTGCAAAGTTGCAGATTAGCAGCACATTCTGTTTAGTGTGCAAAGTTTCAGATTAGCAGAACATTCTGTTTAGTGTGCAAAGTGTAAAATATCAAAGTCACATATTCCATTCACTGTGTCTAACCGCAGATAAGAAGCACATTCTGTTTAGTGTGCAAAGTTGCATATTAGGAGAACATTCTGTTTACTGTGCAAAGTGTAAAATATCAAAGTCACATATTCCATTCACTGTGTCTAACCGCAGATAAGAAGCACATTCTGTTTAGTGTGCAAAGTTGCATATTAGGAGAACATTCTGTTTACTGTGCAAAGTGTAAAATATCAAAGTCACATATTCCATTCACTGTGTCTAACCGCAGATAAGAAGCACATTCTGTTTAGTGTGCAAAGTTTCAGATTAGCAGAACATTCTGTTTAGTGTGCAAAGTGTAAAATATCAAAGTCACATATTCCATTCACTGTGTCTAACCGCAGATAAGAAGCACATTCTGTTTAGTGTGCAAAGTTGCATATTAGGAGAACATTCTGTTTAGTGTGCAAAGTGTAAAATATCAAAGTCACATATTCCATTCACTGTGCCTAGCCGCAGATAAGAAGCACATTCTGTTTAGTGTGCAAAGTTGCAGATTTGCAGCACATATTCCGTGTAATATGAAGAAGGCGGGTAAAAAGGGACGGGGAAGTGGACGTCATCCTGATAGTTCAGGGCGCGGGTCAGGACGCGTAGAAACTGTGCCTGGTGCCAGAGCACAAGAAAGAAAGACATCCACCATACCTAGCTTCATGTCTCAGTTTACAGGGCGTCGCAGGACATCACTCTCGAGGTCAGACCACTGCGAACAGGTGGTCGGTTGGATTTCAGCTGATACTGCTTCCAGTCGGTTAAGCACCACCCTGTCTTCCACCAAGTCCACTCTCAGTAGCCAAGAGTCTGGTCAACATAATCCTCACCCTGATCATCCTTCCTCCCACCATAGAGGGTCTGGTCAAAGAAGTGATCCCACACTGGGATATAGTGAGGAGCTCGTCTCATCACCAATCCTTAATTTGAACCTCTCTCCAAGCACGCTTGCAGAGGAACATGACATCTTGTGCCCTGATTCACAACCTCTAGAGGGTACCCAATCACAAGAAGATGACAGAGGGGAACGGCATTTAAGGTCAAAGGAAGTGGATGATGATGATGATGAGACACAGTTGCCATTAAATCAACCACTATTACTGTCTCAAGACCTTGATGAGGAGGATGATATACAGTTGTCAATGACTGAGTATGTGGTGGGATCAAGACATGAGGAGGATGATCAGAGTGAGGAAGTGGAGGAGGACTTGGTGGACGATGAGGTGACTGACCCCACCTGGGAAGGTGGAGAGCCAAGCGATGACAGCAGTCCTGAGGGTGAGCAATCTGCAGCACCGCAACAGGCTGGAAGAGGCAGTGGTGTGGCTACAGAAAGAAGGCGGACCGCACCAAACCGGCCCACAAATGTTCCACGGAGCACCCCCTTGTGTAAATCTCCCTTGCCAAGGGGTAGGTGTTCCGCGGTATGGCGTTTTTTTAAGGAAAGTGCGGACGACAAAAGAATTGTAGTTTGCAACCTGTGCCACACCAGAATGAGCCGAGGCATGAACACTAGAAACCTCACCACCACCAGCATGATCCGACACATGGCATCCAAGCACCGTAATAAGTGGGAGGAACGCCCGGATCGCCAATCTGTGTCTGCAGGCCACACCACTGCCTCCTCTTCCCCTGTTTTCGGTGCCGGCCAATCGCCTGTCGAAGGCGCAGGCCCGCATACCTCCCGCCCTGCACCTGTACCATCTGAAGCACCATCAGCGACCACATCCACTTCCCTGTCCCAGCGCAGCGTCCAAATGTCGTTACCCCAGGCATTTGAGCGCAAGCGAAAATACCCAGCCACCCACCGGCCATAGCACTAACCTCACACCTTTCCAAATTACTGGCCATCGAAATGCTGCCATTTAGGCTTGTGGAGACTGAGTCCTTCCGCAGCCTGATGGCAGCAGCTGTCCCTCGGTACGCAGTCCCCAGCCGCCACTACTTTTCCCGGTGTGCCGTCCCCGCCTTACACCACCATGTGTCCCGTAACATCACCCGTGCCCTGACCAACGCAGTTACTGGGAAGGTCCACTTAACGACTGACACATGGACAAGTGCTTGTGGCCAGGGACGCTACATTTCCCTGACGGCACACTGGGTGAATGTCGTGGAGGCTGGGAGCGACTCGGACCCTGGGATGGCACAGGTGCTACCCACGCCGAGGATTGCGGGCCCTACCTCCATCAGGGTTTCCGCCAGCACCTACGTTATTGGCTCCTCCTCCTCCGTTTCCACCTCCGAATTCTCTGCGCGCAGCGCCACTCACCCATCAGCCGGTAGCTGGAAGCAGTGTAGCACTGCAGTGGGGAAGCGTCAACAGGCCGTGCTGAAGCTGATCTGCCTGGGGGACAAACAGCACACGGCCTCAGAGCTGTTGCAGGGGATTAGTCACCAGACCGAGCAGTGGCTCTCGCCACTCAACCTGCAACCAGGCATGGTTGTGTGTGATAATGGGCGTAACTTGGTGGCGGCTTTGGAGCTCGGCAAGCTCACACACGTACCATGCCTAGCGCATGTATTTAATTTAGTGGTTCAGCGATTTCTAAAAACCTACCCCAATTTGCATGATCTCTTGACCAAGGTGCGCCGCGTGTGTGCACATTTCCGTAAGTCATCTACAGCTTCAGCCGGCCTGTTGAAGCTGCAGCAGCGCTTACAATTGCCAGCTCACCGGCTGCTGTGTGACGTGAGCACGCGCTGGAACTCCACCTTCCACATGTTGGCCCGGCTTTGTGAGCAGCAGAGGGCAGTAGTGGAGTACCAGCTGTTACACGGTCGTCGCCTGTCCGTTCAACTTCCTGTAATCAGAAGTGAGGAGTGGGAATGGATGTCAGACCTCTGTGAGGTTTTACGCAATTTTGAGGAATCGACACAGATGGTGAGCGGCGATAACGCTATTATCAGTGTAACCATCCCACTTCTGTGTCTACTGAAACGCTCGCTGCTCACAATTAAAACCGACGCTTTGCATGTGGAAGAGGTGGAAATGGGGGAGGAAGAGCTTACACAAGGTGATAGCCAGAGCACCCTCACTTCGTCTTCTCAGCGACAATTGGAGGAGGCGGAGGAGGAGGAGGAGGAGGAAGACACGGTTGCCTCCGCTACAGAGGGTAGCCATGGAACTTTAGTTCCATCTCTTCAGCGTGGGTGGGCAGAAGAGGAGGAAGAGGATGAGGAGATTGAGAGTCATCCTCCTGGTGAGGACAGCGAAATCTTGCCTGTTGGTACTCTGGCACACATGGCTGACTTTATGTTAGGCTGCCTTTCCCGTGACCCACGCGTTACACGCATTTTAGACAACACGGATTACTGGGTGTTCACCCTTCTGGACCCCCGCTACAAAGAGAATTTCTCATCTCTCATTCCTCCGGTGGAGAGGACAAGCAAAATGGTGCAATACCAGAAGGTTCTTGTTGAAAAATTGCTCCAAAATTTTCCATCTGACAACGCTGGCGGCAGAGTACGTGCTACCTTGGCCAACCGAGAAGGGGAGAAAAGGGGAGCACACAGCAGTTCCGACAAAGGCAGGGCAACACTCTCCAAGGCGTGGGACACCTTCATGACACCCCGCCAGCACCCTCACCCTGATGCGCAGCCTAGTGTCACAAGGAGGGAAAAGTTTTGGAAGATGGTGAAGGAGTACGTAGCAGACCGTGTCAGCGTCCTCAATGATCCCTCTGTGCCTTACAACTACTGGGTGTCCAAGCTGGACACGTGGTATGAACTGGCACTCTACGCCTTGGAGGTGCTGGCCTGCCCTGCCGCCAGCGTTCTGTCTGAGCGGGTATTTAGTGCTGCTGGTGGCATCATAACAGATAAGCGTATCCGCCTTTCCACCGAAAATGCTGATAGGTTGACACTTATAAAAATGAACAAGGCCTGGATTTCCCCTGACTTCTCCACTCCACTGGAGGAAAGCCCCGGGGGAACATAAAGTCACTTTATATATGTTGTTTACAATGATGGGAATACTCTGTATTCCCATTCACCCCTTCCACCCAAAAAACGGGTATATGGTTGACTCTCTTCCATATGCCCAGTGATATAATTTTTATATAGGGCCAGCTCACCAGCGGGCCCTGTGATATAATTTTTATATAGGGCTAGCTCACCAGCGGTCCCTGTGATATAATTTTTATATAGGGCCAGCTCACCAGCGGGCGCAGTTTGACAATTTTTGTATAGGTCAGCTCACCAGCAGGCCTTCTCATATAATGTTTTATTGGGTCAGCTCTCTAGCGGGCCCTCTCATATAATGTTTTATAGCGTCAGCTCACTAGCGGGCCTTCGCATATAATGTTTAGGATGGTCAGCTCCGCAGCAGACCCTCACCCATAATGTTTTAGATGGTCGGCTCAGCGCACGTTTCCCTCTTAATCATGGCCCCAGTTCAGAAAAATCGAGGAAATTTTTGGGAGAATTTGCCTCTGCGCACGTTTCCCTCTTAATCATGGCCTCAGTTCAGAAAAATCGAGGAAATTTTTGGGAGAATTTGCCTCTGCGCACGTTTCCCTCTTAATCATGGCCCCAGTTCCGAAAAATCTAGGAAATTTTTGGGAGAATTTGCCTCTGCGCACGTTTCCCTCTTAATCATGGCCTCAGTTCAGAAAAATCGAGGAAATTTTTGGGAGAATTTGCCTCTGCGCACGTTTCCCTCTTAATCATGGCCCCAGTTCCGAAAAATCTATGAAATTTTTTGCAGAATTTGCAGATGATATACAAGTAAATATACAGCAAATACTGTTTGGTAACAATTTTTCGCCTAAAGTCGTTTTTATCTTCCTTTTTGTGTGTTTTACGGTCAGTCTGTAAAAATGGCGTACTACGGGCGAAACATCGTTCCCAGCAGCGATGTTGGAGTCCAAGATGCATCCAGACATCCTCCCTATGCTGTCCCTGAACCATTTCTGTGGTGTTTCCATCATTTTCTGCCGTTTTCCTATGGACCAGGCACCCTCCCCTCATCAGAGCAGGGGGTGCCTGGTGTAATGCTCGAGTCCTCCCATTGACTTCAATGGGGCTCGGGTGCTCGGCCGAGCACTCGAGCCTCCGGGGGCGCTCGGTCAGAGCACCCGAACACCCGAGCATTGGGGTGCTCGATCATCACTACAAGTCAACATCCCCCCTTAAAAAAATTGCCTGTTCATTTGGTTATGTACCCAGACTCCACCAGTACAGATACCCTCAGACCCCATTAATAATAAGCCTGTGGGAAATAAAATAAAATGTGCCATCTGTTGTGTGTATTGTGTTGTATTGTATAAATTCAGTGTTCCCACTGATTTCAATGCAATGAGCAAGACTAAAAAAAGAGAAAAAACTGAGGAAATGTTTTACCATATTGTAAAGCTTAGAACTGCACTGTCTTATGTTCTATAGAAATCCAAAAGGTATTAATATATCCCTCTGCTAATTAAGGAAATATTGTACCCTTTTTTATTTTATTTTCCTTTAATAATGGAAAAACCTATTTCAGGTGCTACCCCAACATCTTAATCAATGATCAACATTAAGGGAGGAGAAAAAGGATTCCTTCTATATACAGACTCAGGGGACAGCCATGGGAACGGCTTGTGCACCAACCTATGCTAATATATTTTTGGACTGGTGGGAGGCTGAACAAGTGTTTACCCCTGGTAACATCAAATATACCAAACATATCACGTTATGGCTAAGATATATCAATGATATCTTTTTACTTTGGGAAACATCAATAGATTTATTAGAAGACTTTATTTCTGTTTTAAATAACAATAAATTGAATTTAAGATTTACTCATCAATCAAGTAATGATGCATTACCCTTTTTGGGTATCACGATATTTAAAGACCAAACTGGAACCTTGGCCGCTGATCTATATCGTAAAGAAACGGTAACAAACAGTATTCTGGAGACTTCAAGTGCCCATCCCCCCTCAACTATAAAAGCACTACCCATAGGGGAATTTTTAAGAATGCGCCGTAATTGCTCTAAAGATGAAGATTTTGAAATAAGAGCAAAATAATTATTTATTTGATTATATGATCGTGGTTATAGTAATCATCTGGTACATAAAGCACATGAACCACTCATGATCTGCTCCTCACTCCAAAAACTAAGATATCAGAAGAGCCCAAAGTATGTTTTATTAGTACTTAAACACGAGAAAGTAATCAAATAAATACTATCATGAACCACACTGGAATATAAAAGATTCCCTAGTGTCCAGTCATTATCTACAACATGGCCCGAAGAGGGAAATAATTGAAGGATCCTATTCATGTGGTACCTGTCAACTATGTCCACATATGAAGTGGACAACTGAAATCATAGATTTGTTAGTTCACATAAAATATCAAAATTCATAAACTGTAATACAACAGGTGTCATATACTGTATAGAATGGTCATGTCCTCAGTTATACGTGGGACTGACAAAAAGATCCCTAAAGGAACATGTTCTTGAACACATTGGCAAGAGAATAAGAGCAAAAGAATTATTTATTCGATGATATGATCGTTGTTATAGTAAACGTCTGGTACAT
Organism: Rhinophrynus dorsalis; assembly: GCA_037306005.1. Lineage (NCBI taxonomy): Eukaryota > Metazoa > Chordata > Amphibia > Anura > Rhinophrynidae > Rhinophrynus > Rhinophrynus dorsalis. The sequence goes on along the minus strand of CM074718.1, from coordinate 234,250,880 downwards.
AAAGCATATAAATGGGCCAAAGGAACCCCTCATGATCTGCTCCTCACTCCCAAAACTAAGATATCAGAAGAGCCCAAAATATGTTTTATTAGTACTTATACACGAGAAAGTAATCAAATAAATACTATCATGAACCGACATTGGCACATATCATTAGAAGATCCTGATTTGAAGTCCATCTTGGGAGCTAGAGTATCCATAGGATATAGGAGGAATAGGAATATAAAAGATTCCCTAGTGTCCAGTCATTATCTACATGACCCGAAGAGGGATATAATTGAAGGATCCTATTCATGTGGTCCCTGTCAACTATGTCCACATATGAAGCGGACAACTGAAATCATAGATAGATTTGGTAGTTCACATAAAATATAAAAATTCATTAACTGTAATACAACAGGTGTTATATACTGTATAGAATGTTCATGTCCTCAGTTATACGTGGGAATGACAAAAAGATCCCTAAAGGAACATGTTCTTGAACACATTGGCAAGATCAGGAGAGCCCCAATTGATATTATAAAAGAAAAACAGAGTACTACTGGAGCCCATGTATTAACATCAGTATCTAGATACTTTAATGAGAAACATCACAGCGATGTAACCAATTTGAAATGTTGGGGTATTGAACGTGTTCAATTGGGAATTAGAGGAGGAGACATAGAGCAGGCCCTACTTAAACGTGAGTATGGATGGATATTTCTACTAGACTGTGTTGAGCCCAAGGGTATGAATGAATATATTAGTTTTAATATGTTCCTCTAAAGTCAACTTTAATTAAAGGCATGTAATAAAAATTGTCTCATATATAGTATCTGAGTTTAATTCAACCTACACTGATATATAAATAATAATACAAACATTTTATCACAGCTATGATTGGTGTTGTGTAACAGAAATTTAGAAACTGGTACAAATAATTATTGTGATTTAAACTAGTTACTAATTAGAGACAATCCGACACCCTTTAGGACCTGGGAGAACAACTGTATACCTGAGAGGTATATTCTACCAGTATAAATACCTTAAATCTGGCCCCCCTTGCCACACCTCTGATGCAGGCTTGTTAAGAAGCCGAAACATGTTAGGTGAAGGCTGGAGTTTTTCCCTATTTCTTTTTTAAGGGAAATCTCCAATTTGAGTGTCCGGTATGTGGGGAGCCTCTGACCGTATGAATTTTAGATCAGAGGAATGAACAGAATTTTTCCCCCACCAGAAAAATAAGACAATTTTTAGAATTCAGATTTCTGGGTGGTTTTATTCCAGGGAATTAGGGAATTCAGGTGTATTATCGTTCCTTTGAATAAGAGCATTTTACGTACTAAACGTTAAAACCACAAGGTAGAATTCAGAACACAATGCATTCCAAGCTGATGATCCGCAAATTGCTACACCGTAAGTAGTCCGACAATAGCAAGTTGCATAAAACAGCATGTTTAATTAAAGAATCTTTCTTATGTACAAGTACGGGCTGACCGAGGTTAGAAATTTAAAGAGGATCATAATAGCTAGTTGGAATCACCGATGTGCAAGAGATTTGTGTTTTACCTCAAAAACATACTGTATTGTGGAGGATTTACACAGTGGCTACATTTATGCCTAGCGTGATTCTTGTCTTTACATTTATAAAAGTAAGCATTGCAATGTGGTGGTGTACCACCGCAGACAGGGTATGAATACTAAAATAGTAAGGTGATTCACAGTTTTGTTTCCCCTACACCATTTAGGAGCAAGTTTAGAGGCAAAAAGAGCAAGTGCCTGACAGAAAGTACAGACACGTTTTGCCGTATAAGGCCTAGATTTAAAGGCAGCCGTTAAACCATCAGCTAAGTAAAAAAGGCACGTCGGCCGCAAAGAACACATGGTTTACGGCAGATTCAAAGGTAAGCGTTCAAGAATAGCTATCGGGCGTAGGCACTACAAAAACACGTTAAACAAAAACCAGCGTCGCACCTGATTTTGCATCACCGTGCATCCCAAACACCCGTTAAAACACAACTTAACTCAAAATGTTACATTACGGCTGCCGTTGTCTAGCAACCCTGATAGATGCACAAACAAAATTCAAACCTACAGCCAATCCCAAGGCCCCAAAGTATCAAAAATGTTCAAATACACCTATATATACCTCAAAATAACGGTTACACCCTGTCTGTGTTTCGAGTTTCAGCAAGCTAGAGCACAGGACCCAGGAGTGGAGGATAGCATTTAGAGAGAGAGAGAGAGAGATAGAGAGAGAAGCATACAGAGGAGTAAGGTAGAAGGATTTTGGAGAGGAGAGAGTTACATTTAAATAGACACATAGCACACTTTTGCACATAGCACATACATCCATACAAACATATACACATACATACACATAGTCTTTTTTTTTTTCATCACACCTTACACATTTTAAACTTTATTTTTACAGTGTGAATCCGTGAGTGAAAGTGTGTGACAGAGAGTGAGTGGGATCGAGTGTGTCTGTGAGGGCGTGTGAGAGTGCCTGGGTGTGAGTGGGTGAATGATGGCCAGGAGAGGAGGACAGGAGAGAGGGATGGGGAGACTAGTGGAGGAGGAGGAGGAAGGTCAGGAGGGGATCCCTCAGCAGAGCAGGGGTGGGAGAGGGAGATACGCAGGGCGGAGGGGGACCAGGCCCACAAGAACAGGCACACTAAGAAGAAGAGGGACAGATCCTGCAGTGGGACGAGGGGTAGTGCCTGGGGACCACCACACACAGGCAGGGGCAGAGCAGGCAGGACACTCCGGGTCTGACTCCTCGCATGCCGGAGCTGAGGGGGACAGGGTCAGGGATCCCCGATATACCGAGGAAGAAAACACGGCCCTCGTGGAGGCTGTGCTGGAGAGGGAGAGTGTCCTCTTCCCGGGGGACAGACTCCCTGGCCTGTCTGCGAGGAGGAGAGCTGCCTGGAGTCAAATCTGCAGCAGAGTTAATGCGGTGGCCACCTGCAGACGGGATGTTGACTCAATAAAGAAGAGTTGGGGCGACTGCAAAAGGCAGGTGAAGAGGAAGATGGGGGATGCCGCCCTGCATGCCCGAGCCACCGGAGGTGGGCCACCTGTCCCCATCACCTTCAGCGCATGGGAGGAGAGGCTGCGGCAGACACTGTCGTCTACCCTCATTGAGGGGGTCCCTGGAGGATCAGACACTGGGGAGGAGAGGAGCCTCCACACCACCGGTAAGTGCATCACCCCAAAACCACACACCACCCCAAACCACACACCCATCACAAACAAGCACTCACATCCCAACATCTGCCCTTCATTCAACCACACAATTGCACCAACACAGCACCCTGAGGGTTTAAACAGGAATCAAGACAAGGACAAATGTCAATGTTCAACAAGGCCAAAACATGTCCAACTCCCTGGTTAACCCTCATGTTGCTGTGCTCATCACACACAATACACACAAACCATGCTCAGTAAAGTGTTGTATGTCAAACATCACAATTGTTGTCACACAGTGTTACCCATATTCACACAGGGAATCCAGCACATAACCCCATGAGTGCGAGAGGGATCATCAATGCATCGATCAACAATGCTTTGGCAACCCCTCTGGTACTCAAAGGGTTAACCAGACAACAAACACATGTCGATAGGTTAACAATTACATGACACATAGGGGACATTCACTAAGCGGTGAAAAAGAGCTGATGTAGAGAATTTGACACTTGCATACCCTCACTTTACCAATTACAATGTTAGTCTATGGAGAACATCCAATAACAGGATTCAAGCTGCACAGGCCCCATTGTGTGGACTCCATAGAAAACATTGCAGATGGGGAAATGAGGTCAGCGGAGAAGTCAGCATCATAATCAGTTCATCAGGTCCACTTAACCGCTTACTGAATCACCAACAGGATGTATCAGGTCACAAATCACAGTGCCACAGAGAATAAATGCTTGTATGTGCAACACACAGGCCAAAAACAATCACACATAAGTAAAGGTGAAAAAGTTGGCCTTGGTGTTGTGTATGCAATCATTTACTCTAACTTCAATTTACATAGCTCACATTTGATTCACATATAGATCCTCAGGAGTGCTGATGCCATGGATGGATGGTACACCAGACACTATTTGCAGGATACATATGGGAACCAAATATGAACCATTGAGGTTTGGTCAATAACAGGCCAGGGATTATGGAACATTCATCTACATCATATGTAGTGTTTAACCCTTTGATATCCAGAGTGGTAGGCAACGCATTGCAAAGAAATGCGTTGGGTACCACTCTGGCACTCAGAGGGTTAAGGGGATAACCAAACAAACGGCTTAGCGGTGAGATAACAAGCAGGACAGATAAATGGGTCATGTATCCATATTGTCTTGGATTCACACACTCATTGTGCAACAGACTGACTGGGGAAGCCAATGTTTTCAACCTAGGATTTCAATGTGTAGCACACACATTGATATCCTGGGGTGAGCATTGGGGCCTCCAGTAAGTTGACTTGTTGTTTTTTCTAAGGGTGTAACAGACTTCCCCAGTGAAAACACTTGTCCACTTGGTCATGTACTGTGATATGTCCCAGTGGAGCAATATCACTGAACATTGATTATACTGAGCAACACATTAACTGTGGACAGGAATTCACTGTGGAAGTATGTCCCCTTTATCACCTCTTTATCACTCCCACAACACATTAGTGTATCACTGCCACCATCTGTTAGCGTGAATACATCACTGAGTCCACTCACTTGCAAACAAGTGGTGGAGTCCTGTGATATGGGTGATGCCTTTCCATGTATGGGGATACTCTACCCTGGGTGTGGTAACGCATTGACAACTGTGTTCTCAAATATATCCTCCTACAGACACAGATAGAATGGTGATGGTTCATCTTTATTGTGTCTCAAAGTACATTAGGATGTACATGTGTTTTCTGTGTATTGCCTATATGCATTGAACACCTGTATGAGAACACTAAATGTACTTTGAAACAAAAAAATAGTACTTTAGTAACACTGCTGCCCAGCTCATGTGTTGTCCACAAGGTTTGACAACTCTGTAGCTGAGCATCCTAACTGTACAGGTTATAAAACTCAGGAATTAGTGTTTTCTGTGTCTATATGAAAATGATCCAGTAGAGGTTTGTGTGAACCTCAGGTCAAACTTTGCATCACCAACAACATCAACATAAACAGCAAGGGGTGATCTCCATGAAGGTGATGTCAAGACATCAATCCAGTCACATAGAAGAACTTCAGTTCAAGGATGGATCATGTTACGGATGCCTGTGGAAGAAGAGGACAGGATTTGGAGCAGTTGACTTGAACTGATCATCAAGCAACAACAATTTAGTCTTTTTGATCCCCTCAATTTTCACAGTTACAGGTGAGTACACAAACCATTGCTTGACAATGTGTTGTGTACTCATCTGTAACCAATTATGTGGAGAACTAAGGACATGTGCCCCAGCCCTATGGATATGTGCCCCTGACATGGATACACACATCAACAAGTGTTCTGAGAGCTCCATGGAAGTAATGAATTTGGGCTGCCACTGTTAATGTGACAGTGGCAGCCCAATGTCATTTGTTCCATGGAACTGTTAGGACACATTTGTTGATGTGTGTATTCATGTCGGGGGCACATATGTCTGCACACTCACAGGTCAGCATGGTGTCCCTGGTAATCTTATCTACGTCTCATGACCTCTACATTGTGTGCCCATACCACTGTACATCCACCCCTGTGCTGCTCTTCTCAGCTGTAGCACAGTACAGGTCCCATATTGAGTCCAATGGCCCTTTAACCCCTGATGTGACGGAGTATTATCCAATGCATAGCATTGGATAACACTCTTTCGCTACAAGGCTAGCATGGTTGCTCTGGCTATGCTCATGGCAAATCAAGTTAGCTGCTGTCAATCAAGCCCTGTAAGGCGATGAACATGGGTTATGTGTTGTACCTTGTTTCTCCTGAGGGTGTGCGTGATATCCTTGGGGTCTGTATGTCAACGTGGAGAGTGGAATGGAGGATGGTTTTTGAGTCCACACACACAATTTGCCACGTCCGCTGCCAGTGCAGTGCTGTGTCACTGTTCCTGTGGGGTGAGACAGAATAAAATGTGCAGTGTGGTTAGTGTCACAGGACTGATGGGGGACTTGCATGGATTGTTTGCATGCCTGTGTTATACTCACATGTAAAGTGTTCCGTGATGAGCCTGTCTCTGATCTGTGTCCCTCTCAGGGTCTCCTCAACGTGTCCGATGTCCATGGGCACTTCCTGTATGGGGGGGGCCTGGATGTGCTCCAGCAGCCTGGTGTCCACTGCGATGTTGTGCAGTATTGCGCACGCCACAATGATGTCGCACACCTTTCCAGGTGCATACTGCAGTGCTCCCCCCGAGTGGTCCAGACATCGGAATCTTGACTTGAGGAGGCCAAAGGTCCGCTCAATGGCATTCCTCGTTCTGCCATGAGCCTGGTTGTAGCTTTCCTGGGCATGTGTTCGAGGATTGGCCAGTGGGGTCAGTAGCCAGGACTTGCATCCATAGCCAGCATCACCTGTGTAATGTGAGTGACATGGTGAGACAGGGAGCACATGTTGTGTGAATGATGTTTTGTGTGGTAGACGTAGTAGCTGTGGGTCAGGAGCATGCTAAGCAGCGTTGTGTGTACGCCTGTGTATGTGATGTGATTTTGTATTGTGAACTCACCCAAAAGCCATCCCCCTGTAAAAGTTCCATTCTCGAAATCTCTGTGGACTGAGGAGTTTTGGAGAATGTATGAATCATGTGAGCTGCCAGGATACTTTGCACAGACATTCATTATCCTCATATGGCTGTCACACACCATCTGCACGTTGATGGAGTGAAAGTTCTTCCTGTTGATGAATATCTGTGCGTCACGTGCTGGGGCCTTAATTCGGACATGGGTGCAATCTATAGCACCCATGACCCTGGGCATGCCTCCCCTGGCGTAAAAGGCCTGCTTGACTTGTATCCAGTCCATGTCGGTGGTGGGGAAATGTATATAGGTACTGGCCTTGCTTTTGAGGGCTGGCAGGACCTGGGCCAGCACCCTGGAGAATGTGGCCTGTGACATGCCAGATGCGTAACCCTCTGTGGACTGGAAGGCCCCGCTTGCCATGAAGTGCATGGCACAGAGTAGTTTCTGCAGGCCAGTTAGGGCATGGTTGTGGATGTAGATGGGATCCACCTGCTCCTTGATGACCTCATACAAGGCAATGATGCTGTCAGGCCTCAACCTGTAGCGATCAATTACCTCATCATCGGTCATTCCAAAGAGGGTGACCCTTGGGCGGTATACCCTGGGCCTTGGTGGTCGTCTATACATCCTGTGCCCTCCAGGTGGGGATGGGCTCCTGTGTGGCTGCTGAGCCAGAGCCTCCTCACTTGCAACAGGTGGTGGCTGTTGATCAGGCATGCTTGGAGGTTGCTGATGTTCCCCAGCTCTCTCCCTTGCACGCCTTCTCCGCAGCCTTCGCAACAATATGTAACCCAACATACTGTTTGCTCTCTCTATCTGTCTCTGTCTATCTATCTCTCTCTCTCTCTCTCTCTCTCTCTCTCTCTCTCTCTCTCCCTCCCTGAGTGGAAAACAAGCCACAAGTGAGTGTGTTGAGTTGTCCCTTTAAGTACTTGCTAGGGCGTTGTGTGGGTGTGGTGATGAGGTGAGTGCTGACCAATGGTGAGTTGTTTTTGTCCAGGTAAGTGTTTGCAGGTGTGTGTGTGTTATAAGATGTGGTGTGTTGTGCTTGTTCTGTGTGTGCCATTTGCGGACATGCAGTTGTGGGGTGCAGGTGGCGTGTTGATGTTGCCCAGGTGAGCTTGTATTTGCAGGTGTCCGCTTTGTGTGATGACCCCCATTGTTCCGTGCCATGTTGTGTTGTTGTTTTTTTGTGTGTCGTTGTCCCTGTGGTGTTGGTTGTTGTTGTGTGTATAGTGATTTGTGTTGTGTGTGCATGTTTTTGTGTTGTTTTGGCATTGCACGGGTTAATTTTCCCATTTACATGGTTGTGCGGTAAGCCTTTTGTGTATTTTCCTATGTAACGGGTGTTTTGTTTTGGCCGTTAAGTGTCTAACAGCTAAAAAAAGTGGGTCTTAACTTTTAGCCGTTAGGTGTGTCTTTTGTTCAGCCGTTATCAGTACCGCAAGCCTTTGAATAGCTCTGGGGTATGTTTTTCCATGCGTCTGAATGCACGTAAGTGTATCGGCCGTAAGGATTCTACAACTGCCGTTAGCTGTTCTTTAGACGGATCTTTGAATTGCAACATGTCACTTAACGCACCCGTTAGTGATTTTTTTTGCTAACGGCTGCCTTTAAATCTAGCCCTAAGTGTATATACGTTGTCAAGTTTTTGACGGGGTTTTTCACCCAATGCCCACTACTTGCTCTATAATCATTTCTTAAGATTTATCCATCCAGAACCTGAGTATTTTTTAACTATTTCATCACTATAGTTATTTTGGGTTTTTAAGAATTACCAATAAAATGTGTTTTAGAATGTATATTCAGTGTGCACCAAATACAACATTCTCCTCCCTTAATGTTGACATTTTTTACCAGACAGGAAGTGTCATTATTCACCTATTTTAGTTTGAGGCAAAAATGTTTACCCATTCCTACATTTATTTGCCCCCTCAGCCTTGTGCACCAGTTTTGATAGACCTAAAATCACTATCCCCCAGCTTTGTCCCACAGGCCATAGATCCACAATTGCTACCCCCAAATCTTTCCCATGTTAGCCATGGAACCACAAAAACTGACCGCCCCCAATGCACTGGAAGCCACTAAACCAAATATAACTAAACCTACAGCATTATCCCACTGCACTGGTAGTCATAGAACCACATATAAACAATCCAACCATGTCCCACTGCATTGATATAATTGGAACCACAAATACTGAGTCAAACCAACAAAAGAGAAAAGGCAGAGATACAAGGGATATTTGGAGAGTTTCTATATAGTCAAAATTTCAGTGAAAAAAAGGCAAATTGCCAGTTTTCAGAGACGATTCCCACAAGAAAAAGTGGAATTTTCCCATTCATAATAACAGTTTGACTATACCATAGTTGGTATATACTCATGAGTAGGGGTGGGTGAAAGTTCTCTTCATGTTCCCACAAGAAATTCCTCGAAAACCACATTGTTGCCTGCTTTTTCATGGGGAAATCCGCTTTAAAACAAGGCAGCTGCCCTGCTGCCACCATTGCTATACCTGCGGCCACACTTGCTGCCCCTGCTTCCACTAGTGCTGTGCCTGCTGTCAAACATGCTGCCCCTGCTACTGCTGCCATCACTGCTGTGCCTTCAGACAGACCTGCTGCAAACAGTGCTTTGCCTGCTGCTAATGCTGAACCTGCTGCCACCAGTGCTGAACCTACTGCTACTGTGTCTTGTAATACTCAGGAGGAGGAGGTGATACCAAGTGTCACAGTAGGGGACTCTAAGTCTTACTTACTTGCCATCCCCAAGTAGTACCGCTAGTGCTACTACTACTACTAAGGTCCAGCAGCTTGTTAGCTTTAAGAGTGAAGGAGGGGGTAATCAATATCCTCATATTAATAGTGACTGTTTGAGGAAGACTCTGGGGTTGAACTTGATGTGGCTGGTGTTAGTAGTAGTAACTAATGATGAAGCAGCTGGTAGGACTAGTGTTAGGGGAGTGGGAGTGGAAGAATTTGAGAGCATCCAGATTAGCGGTCAAGGGAGCCCACACTATTCCTCTGGCCCAGGGAGTCCCATTCCCTTCACTACAGTGTCCAAGTAGAACATGATCCTGAAGAGACAAGAACTGGTGTTGGGGGATAGCAGGCACAGAAATAATAATACCACCACTACCATCAGGAGCACAGATCAGCTGCCTGAGCCTGATGCTACTGCTACCAGTCTATCATCTTCACATCACCAAGAAATGGCAAGTGTGACATTAGGGGACCCTCTGTCACATTGCTCGTCATCTCCTCCAAGCAGCAGTGAGATGTCTGTAATAGAGCAGCAGCATGTAGGGACTAGTGGTGGTGGTGATGATGATGGTGAAGAAGCTGGAGTGGAAGAGACATTGATGGCCTTTTTAGCAGAAACAGAGAAGGAGTGGGAGACAGGAATGGGGATGGGCATCACCACCACCACCAGCAGTGAGCTTTTGGAATTTGCAACTGCTCTAATTCCTGTTGCTGAGTTGCAAGGACAGCTGGATGCTGAGGAGCAAGCTAGTGTTCCACAGACCACTGTGGACACAGTGAAAATGGGGTCACCAAATGATGTGGGACTAAGACAGGTTCCACCTGCCAGCGGCAGCAATACTCCTGGTTCTACCTGCAGTGATGATTCTGAGGATGTAGCAGCTAAAGCAGCAACATCATCTACTGCAACAGACAGTGAAGGGGCATGTGGAGGACAAGAAGGAGGCCATTCTTCTCCACCATTCCCTTCTCACTCTCCCCTTAAGTTATGGGTGTGGGACTATTTTTTTCTTGGGGCAGACACAGTACAATCATCACCGACAGCAGTGTGCACAATTTGTGATAAGTCAGTGAGAAAAGGAAAGAAGGAAACACACCTTAGCACAACCGTCCTGATAACACACTTGAAAAACAGACACTATGACATTTATGTTAAACATGTTAAAGCCAAACACTCACCACAGAAATAAAACACCATTGTTGCTGTACCCCCTGACTCTCCATAAAAGCAACAAGAGGCAAGGTGGAGATCAAAGAGGAGGAAGAAGAGGGAAAACCAGACAGAAACTGGAAGTTCCATGATGAGTTAAACAAGTAGATAACCATCACCATCACCTTCTTCCTCTAGGGTAACTACATCTTCTGCCAATCCACCTCATTCATCGTTTTCTCCCCCACCAAATGATAGCCATTCTGTAGTTGTTAGCATGTGGCAGTTCATCTCCACCCATTGCATACTGTGTGGTGCACTGACCACACATGCCTGTGTGGTAGAGGAGAATCGCAAACAGGACATCAAGTGGCATCTGAGGAGATTCCATCCTGCAGAATATGCTAAGATGGTGACAGGGAGGGTTCATCATTACTATTAAACTGTCAGCAAGTTGACATAGGTCCTTAGCGGGATCTGGACAAAGGATATAGTGACAGCGGCAGCATTTGGGTTCTGGTATCATGGTGTTTTGATACAGTTTTGCCCCCAGATGTTATTTACCACACACACGGTGCACATTGCAATTGCTAATGGGAGGTACAGTTCCTGATCTCAAGGGAAAAATGTATATTCTAATAACACACCCATGAATTTGAAGGAGGGCAGGTGGTGAAGAATTATTGGCCAACTTCTTCTTTTCTCAACATATACTGGGGGCTACTTATTGTGCTGCTACTGTCTCAGGCACATCACTGAAGATAGCTGTGGAAGGTGGAACCTTCATCATCCATCACCCATGTTACTGCTATTGATCCCATTCCCTTTCAGCTGCCTAACCATCATGTTGCTTAAACAACTCAGCAGCAGCAGCAGAAGCAAGAACAGCAGTTGCAAATTCCACAGTTATGGACTCAGGAGGTCATTTGCCAATGGCCAGTGGTCACTGGCCAACATGACCTGCTGGCACTGGGCCAATAGGGGATTTTTAACAAACATAGTCTTACAAAAAAATACAAGTTTGGGAGGGTTTGTTTCCAACAAGCCTATGTCCTTCAAATCAATGTTTCCTTAGGACTTGTGCGAAACAAGTATAAGTCCTACAAATCAATGTTTCTTCAGGGCTTGGGCCTCTAACAACAAATCTAACAAATCATCCTCTGCAATTTACGCTATCAAGTCAAGTATCAGTCCACCCCAATGGCAACTTATGTAAGGGGGTCCCTGTCTCCCTCTATGACTTTACATACAAATTTCTTATTTTTTTTTATTAAATGTACCAGTCAATAACCCCCCCAAAAACAAATTAATTCCCCAGACTCCAACAACCAACACAGAAACACTTCTCAGACCCATTTTATATAATTTCTTATGGGGGGTTTATTTGTATTTAGGATTCATTTTTTATTAACTTTCCCCAATCGAAGTAAACAACCCCCCCAAAAAAAGTTCTCTGTTTAACTAATTCTTTCTCCACACCCCAACAACACAGGCACCGTGTGACTTGAGCAGCACCTGAGAGGCCACACATGCCTTGATCAAATTACTACATTTTGTTTTCTCTCGTTGTGCGTTCATCACATTCTATGTGTTTGTAGTCTCTCTAAGTAGAAGGGCACCCCAGGCTTGGGACCTTGCTTCCAGGTGCCTAGAGTGATTTAGCTGCACCCCAACAATGAGGTCCTTGTAGATCAAAACATACATCTGTGGTGGTGCTGTTTCTCTTGTGCAGAGAGGATTTGCCTAACATTCTTGGGCTGGACTGCCTGTGGGTGGGACTAGGCTGATATGAATATGTAAATTATTTATCTGCCATGGCACATGTGAGAGAAAAATGTATCTTGAGCAGCACCTGTGAGGTCACATATGCCTTGAACAAATTACTACATTTCGTTCTTTCTCGGTGTATGTTTGTCACATTCTTTGTGTTTGTAGTCTTCCTAAGTGGAAGGGTATTCCAGGCATGGGCCCCTGCTTCCATTTGCCTAGAGGGAATCAGCTGCACCCCACTGATGAGGTCCATATAGACTGAAACATACATCTGGGGTTGTGTTGTTTCTCACATGCAGAGAGTTTGCCTGACATTTTGGGGCTGGACTGCCTGTGGGTGGGACCAGGCTGATATGAATATGCACATTTTTTCTCTTCCATGGCACATGGGAGAGAAAAATGTGACTTGAGCGGCACCTGAGAGGCCACATATGCCTTGAGCAAATTACTACAATTTGTTCTTTCTCTGTGTATGTTCGTCGCATTCTTTGTGTTTGTAGTCTCCCTAAGTGGAAGGGCATCCCAGGTATGGGCCCTTGCTTCCATGTGCCTAGAGGGAATCAGCTGCACCCCACTGATGAGGTCCATATAGACAGAAACAGATGTCTGTGGTTGTGCTGTTTCTCTTATGCAGAAAGGATTTGCCTGACATTTTGGGGCTGGACTGCCTGTGGGTGGGACAGACTGATATGAATATGGAAATTTTCTCTCTGTAATGGCACATGAGCGTGAAAAATGTGACTTGAGCAGCACCTGAGAGGCCACACACGAGTTAAGCAAATTTCTACATTTTGTTCTTTCTTGGTGTGTGTTCGTCACATTCTTTGTGTTTGTAGTCTCCCTAAGTGGAAGGGCATCCCAGGCATGGGACCTTGCTTCCAGGTGCCTAGAGGGCATCAGCTACACCCCACTGATGAGGTCCATGTAGACCGAAATGTACGTCTGCGGTTGTGCTGTTTCTCTCGTGCAGAGAGGATTTGCCTGATATTTCGGGGCTGGACTGCCTGTGGGTGGAACCCTGCTGATATGAATATGGAAATTTTTTCTCTGCCATGGTACATGGGAGAGAAAATATGTGACTTGAGCAGCACCTGAGAGGCCACATATACCTTGAGCAAATTACTGCATTTTGTTCTTTCTCTGTGTATGTTTGTCACATTCTTTGTGTTTGTCGTCTCCCTAAGTAGATGTGCATCACAGGAATGGGCCCCTGCTTCCATGTGCCTAGAGAGAATCAGCTGCACCCTATTGATGAGGTCCATATAGACCAAAACGGACATCTGGGGTTGTGCTGTTTCTCTTATGCAGAAAGGATTTGCCTGACGTTTTGGGGCTGGACTGATATGAATATGGAAGTTTTCTCTCTGCAATGGCACATGGGAGTGAAAAACGTGACTTGGGCAGACCTGAGAGGCCACACATGCTTTGAGCAAATTACTACATTTTGTTCTTTCTCGGTGTGTGTTTGTCATAATCTTTGTGTTTGTAAACTCCATAAGTGGAAGGGCATCCCAGGCATGGGCCCTTGCTTCCATGTGCCTAGAGGGAATCAGCTGCACCTCACTGACGTGGTCCATATAGACCGAAATGGACATCTGGGTTTGTGCTGTTTCTCTCGTGCAGAGAGGATTTGACTGACATTTTGGGGCTGGGCTGCCTGTGGGTGGGACCAGAATGATATGAATATGGAAAATTCCTCTCTGCAATGGCACATGGGAGGCCACACATGCCTTGAGCAAATTACTACATTTTGTTCTTTCTCTGTGTGCATTCATCACATTCTTTGTGTTTGTAGTCTCCCTTTTATTCTATGCCTTTGAGAAATAAAATAATACTTGTTATGTGTTGTGTGTAAATTCAATGTTCCCATTGATTTCAATGGAATGAGCTAGGCAAAAAAAGCAGAAAAACGGCACTTTTCGTTCGAAATTGTTCACCAATCCGGAAGTGCCATTATACATTAATTTCAGTTTGAGGCGAATATTTTCGCCCATCCCTACTCATGAATTCCCTGGAAATTAAAGATGCACTCCTGCATGTTGGCAATTTAGGGGCAGTTTAGGATACTATGGTTGTATTATTTAACTAAATCCACATCACTAATGTAATGATTATATGTAAGCAATATGCAGCAGTATATCCAGTTAATTTTGTATCAGGCAAAGAAGGCATAAATTAATCAGAAAAAGTGCCTGAGAATGGCCTGGGTCACAGAAAGAGACTTATGTTGGTATTTAGAAATTAGGCTAAAGCCAGGAAATAAGCCAGGAGTAAGAATCTGTGTAGCCACTGCCAGACCAAATAGGTATGGCTGAAAGATCTCACAAAAATACTGAGGTAATATCACAGTCTCCCTTAGAGGCTAAGTTTTTCTGTGCTCCCAACCTCTGTATGGCCGCCGGCAGGCATGGCCTCCGCCTACTTCCTCATTGCTGACATCAGGTAACAGGCACTAGCACAGACGCCTATTTATGGGCCTATTCTGGGTGACCTAATTGTGTCCCGCCTCCTTCTGCTCCTTTATAAATCTTCTTGGGCCTGGGAGTCATTGCCCTTACATGGTGTTCTTGTTAGTTACTCTTGTGCTCTGCTGTGACCCGTACTTATCTGAGAATCCGCTCCGTGTATAACCCCGGCTTGTCTGACTACCCACATCGGTTCTGACCTGTGACTCTGGCTGACTTACTCACTCCGTGAAGTCCCCGGTTTCTCTGTCCTCCGGCTCCGGCTTCTATCTCACTCCGTGTATCCCTGGCTTGTCTGACCTGTGGCTCTGGCTGACTACTCACTCCGTACACTCCTAGACTGCCTGACCATTAGCCTCTGTGTCCTGCGGCTCTGTCCAACTCTCGCTCCCTGTTGCCTTAAGTCTCCGGTACCTCGCAGTAGTGCAGTGCGCAGCACGGTGTGCAGCTCCATGTAGGAGCTTGGGCCCTATCATCCGGTGGTCTGGGGTTGTGTGGGATATTATTATCGATATATCTCATATATTATTATTACTGTATATTCTAATAAAGGTGGTTATATTTTATTACTATGTCTGTCCTTCATTGCCTGAATATCGTGACAGGAAATTTGGTTGAGCCAGGTTAGAGCAAATTTCTTATATTGCAGTACTCAAAAGGACATTGTGTTGCCTGCCATTATTGATGAATAAAATCCCATCTGGTGTGATTAAAGCCATCTCATATCTATAGAACTCAAATATGCTGTTCACAAAAACCGTAAGTTATTTGAATGACCTCTTTGAGCAGCCATTTATTGTTGTCTGCTATTTAAAGATAATTGCATTCATTACACTTAGTCCTGCTATACATAGAAAACAAAATTATATTATCTATAATTTTTAGATTTCCACTTCACTTATAATCTTATAGAAAAGAGATTTATGTTGGTTGTAATAACCATTCTTGTGGTGTTAGTGAACAATGTACATAACTGTATAATAATTCAACAGTATTTTTCTTTTAAAGATGCAGCCCTGGATCACAATTTTAATAAGTTATTATCAAGAGAAATATTTATATGAAAAGTTCAACACAATATGTTCCCATGGGACAAGGACTGAAATTGGTGTTTCTTACTACCCACGCTAATGGGAAATCCATTAAAGCTTCAGTGCACAAACACCTGATGTAAAAGCTGTAAAAATATTTTACTGAATATACAATAGGTTCATGTAAAGAAAGTAAAATAAATGCAAATGACCTTGTAAATAGCATTGCCAATTAAAAACTATCTTTAATGGTTTGAATCTGTAGCAACCTGTCTAATCTATCTTACTGTAATTTTCATACTTTTTAAAATGATTTATGTAATTAAAATAGATTGTTAAATAATTAATATTAATATATAAATTAACTATAATCAATTAACTTTAATTATTTCTGTGTTTTACAGTGTTTTCCATAGTATTAAAGTACATTATATGATTCAATACAATGCATGTCTTGATGTCTAAATATATTTATTTTGATAAATCATTTCATGGATTCTCTGTTAAACTTTCCTTTTACCTTATTCATTCCAGGCTATCTGGAGACAACATTAAAAGTTAAGGGTTAGTCCAACAATCTCAACCTGCTGTAATATACACCGTGGGTTGAACAATTTCCTGTCCCGCTCTAAACAGTCAACAGATGTTTTTCTGTTCTGGGTGGAAGTGCAGCCTTATATAGTTTAGTGCATCTGCAGCTGATTTTCACAGCTCTACATACAACTAGATAACATGGATTGTGAGCCCAGTTGTGTAAGCCAATTCTTCTCAAGTGGTTAGAAAAATAGCATTGCTAATCTTCCTACAAGGGAACACCATGTTGACCCAGGGAGAACACATCTTGGCTAACTAACCTTAATGGTGCTAAAATAGGACTGTTTCTAACATTAGATTATGTGGGCAAGGTTTTCTTCTATATAGATGATATACTGACTATTATACAACCTCATATAACATTTCCAGTCTTTTATCTGTTTATTTAGAAAGTTTATTTTTACCAGGAATAATATATATTCTCTCATTTACAAGATTGAATGCTCCTGGGTTAATAATTATTAATCTAAGGCACTAAATATTACCCTTTTTAAAAACCTAAAAAAGAAATAAAGAACAATTTTAATCATGAATGATTAACTGGTTATTTTTTAATACTTTGTAAGTAAAATTTCAAATGATTATGCAGTCTTGAAGAGGCTTAATCACTTTGGGTGGTATTGAAGGGGATTGTTTGTATGTTTAAAATAATTTCTTGATCTGACAAAGAACTTTCTTAGTTTGGCAGAGTAAATACTATAAAGAAGGTAATTCTATTGAACATTATATACTTTTCCAGAATCTCTTAATATAAATATATAACACAAACATAAATAAACAAAATCATGGAGTTTCCTACATCATGTACATGGCTTACTGAGGACAAGGTCCAAAAGAGTCCAAAAAGGGTTATGGTGAATAAGGCACCTGGACCTGACGGTATACACCCAAGGGTACTTAAGGAACTTAGTTCAGTAATAGCAAGACCATGATTAACTTTCATCAGGCATAGTGCCCTGTGATTAAAGGAAAGCTGATGTAGTTCCATTATTTAAAAAAGAGAGCAAGATCCAAGCCAGGAAATTATAGATATGTGAGCTAGACTTCCATAGTGGGTAAGATACTAGAAGGGTTACTAACTGACAGTATTCAGAACTATGTGAAGACAAACAATATTATTAGTAGGAATCAGCATGGTTTCATGAAGAACAGATCAGACTAATTTACTTGCAATTTCTGAAAGAGTAAGTAGCAATTTGGACAAGGGAATTGCTGTTGATGTAGTATACTTGGATTTTGCAAAAGCCTTTGATACAGTGCCTCACAACAGGTTACTGCATAAATTAAAAGGCTTTATTTGGGCGGTGTTATCTATACATGGATTGAGAACTGGTTAAATGATAGATGGCAGAGAGTTGTAAATGGAATATTTTTAAACTGGTCTAAAGTTGTAAGTGGGGTGCCACAGGGTTCAATCTTGGGCTCAATGCTTTTTAATTTGTTTAATGGTTCAGAGAGGTAAACGGTTTCTGCCCTTGGTGATGTTCCAACAAAGCTGCATCAGCTATAGCCTGGTGTCCTTGGGTATCAAAAAAGCTCTAAAAGCCAAATCAATGGCATGATTGTCATTCATGATAGGAGGCTGTCTTGGGGGATAACCAAGCTGTGGCTGGACCACAAACAACTGACATAATAAAGGTTGTATGAGCTTTATGTGAGTGAATATATCTGGCTCTCTGGAAAAATTAAGAAATCAATGATTCAAAAGGCCACTACGATCCATAGTGTTGGCATCCAAACTGTCATGTGAAGGTAGTTTAGTAGCAGTACCAGTTACAGGTAAGGGGAAAAAAGTGGAAGAAGCCCCTGGCATATGCAATGGAGGGGGAAGTGTAGCTTCAGTTTGCTTTTATATATATATATATATATATGCAACAGACCACATAGTCTATCAGAGACCCTGCTGTTGGGCAGCCTTTGGAACCTCAATAGGATCCATAATCTGTATGCCTTGTTCAAAATCTATTACAATGTCTGACTATGGCTACCTCAGACTTAAAATTGTCACTGAAAGCTACAAGACACATGGGTATGGTATGCAGTACTTGAGAATGTTGACAGACACTGTGCAGTCTTGCTGTGATCTACCCAGGTAAAGATGCCAACCTCAAGGTTGTAAAGCAAAGACCAGTTGGACAGGACTATGCTCAAAATGACTGGGCAGGGTCTGTTGAAATGGTCTTGAGTGGAGTTCTACAGCCCATTGTCAGGCAGTGACAGACAGGACTAGCAAGCACACTGAGTGCTCAAAAGTACAGAGGTCCACAATGCCCAAGTGAAAACAGTAACTAAGAAGGAGGGGCAAATATATATGAAATGCAAGAGTGCAGCACACCAGAGCCAGTAACTAGAAAAGCAAGCAGAGCAAGCAGGGTCGAGCAGTCAAGGACTGGAAAAAGGATGGTTCAGCACCCACAACTGCAATAAAGGAGACCAGATGATTACAAGAGCTGGACTGAATGCTAGATAGATCAGGCCACAGATATAATAACTTGTAATATCTTGACTGGACTATGACAATTACTTGGAGTTCTGTCTGCTTCTCTGGACATACACACTCAATTCTGCTCTGGAAGTACCTCTGCCTCTGATTGCCTTGCTGGACACACCCTGAGGTGTTTTAATCAAGCAGCCTCACTAGCACTACTGTGTGCATTCAAAGTGTTTACATCAACAATTGTTCTGGAGCTTGGTTTCTAGTTTTCATTGATGGACGTAGTCTTGTTCCTGACTTTGCTTGTTTGCAGCTTTTCCTAATCTCTGCTATTCTCTGACCAAGATTCTGCCTTCTGACATGGATCCTGTGCTTTTGGTTTCCTGGGTGCCTAAGTTGGTGGTCACTGACTTTACAGTTCTTGCACCTTTACTCAGCCGAATTAACTGCTACTTGTGTCACTAGATTCCCTGCTGTGTATACTGATGAACATGCATGGCCATCCTAGTCAATGTCTTGATCAACCAGTCCTAGCTATTTTGCCTTGCAGCTGACAACTTTAGCCATGAATTTTAGCCACAGTAAGATTACACTTGCTGTCAACATCACTCCTGAGCTATGTGCCCAAGCTGTGCTTTCTAGCAGCTTTCTACAGTAGCATTGGGTATTGCTCTGTCTGCCAGCCCATGGCTCTCTATCAGTACATCACCACTACCAACAAGTAAGTGCCTAGATTTCACCATGTCCCATGGGTCCGTCTCCTGTACTGTTAATTCAGCATGACCCTGCCTAAATTTCCCTCTCTGCTTAACATTAGCTGCCTGTCTGCAACTTTTGTAATACTCATGCATCCCATTTACTCATTTGATAACACAGTAAAAAACATGATCGTTGTTCATTCAATTGAATCTAGAACTTAATGAGAATTTTAGTCACTCCTGTTTATTTCTGGTTCCCTGAAAGTCAAATATGAGAGGCACTTCTTTGAATTGACATGAAAATTTATCAGTGGCAGAGTTGTTCAACCCTGCTGGAAAATCATGTCCAGACTTTGTGCTCTCTGTGCAGCTGACCTACAAAATTGCATTATCAAAATTAAAGCTAATTTGACATCTAACTCTCTTTTTGACATTTTACCAGACGCTAATAAAAAAGGAGCTCTATTTCATGCGTAATAGATAATTTGCAAATGAGAATTAAAAAGTACACATAATTAAATGTTATTAAGTCGTGCCTAAGCTTTACAAACTAAGATGCAGCATCCTTGTACAAGTTCTAAGAGCTGGATTATTTATATGAGCAAAACAACGCTGTCATTTTTTAAAAGTTTAACTGTTGGATGGTGGGGAATATAGCACTCCCTCACTGATAAAAATATAGATGATGCTGACCAAAAGAAACAACTATGATCCATATGTATTAAACAAAGTTTAAATATAAATATATACATTCCCCATATATGACTTTCTAATGTCTTGAGTGCTAGAGAGGTCTCCAGCGCATTGCTTTCTAACATTCAAGGAGATAAAATAGGCATGGGTGAAAAGTCCCATTTTGTTCCTGCAGGAATTTCCATGAAAAATGCATGATTTTTGCTTTTTCTGTGGGATTTCCTGACTATTGGGGAACCTATAGATTTTCCGCCATTTCACCAATGCCACAGATGTTCTCAAGAGAATGGTTCTGTTTTCTAAGGTGGTGAGAAAATCCACCTCCCATAATATACAAGTCCAGAAATTCCCACCAGCATGTTGTTAAATAGGAAAGAATAAGAGAAGAAGCAGAGTGATAATGAGAGAGAGAAAAAAAAACAAAAATGTAATGCTCTGTTTTTATAGGCTTGCTTGAACAAGTTCGAACAGAAGAATGAGCAGGCTAATGTGTTTATTTCCACCACAGGATCAGGTAATAGCTGCAGTGATACATGATTAGGACAGTGAGGTGTGGTTCCACGTACCACTATTCCTCCTGGTCATAGAACTAGTACTGCTGTGGCTGCTGCAGAAGGACTTGCCCCAGCTATTGCAGGTGCACATGGAAAAGAAGAAGCCCATTCTTCAAACCTCTACTAAAATCATGGATGTACTATGCTTCTCTTGTAGCAGGTAGAGTACAATTGTGAGCAATTGCACTGTGTTCAGGGTGGTGCACAAGTCATGATTTTCACTCCCATGTGCCATTAAAGATAGAAAATTTCCACGTTCATATCAGCCCGGTCCCAACTTCAGACATCTCAGGATTGAAATGTCAGGGAAATCCTCTCTGCTCAGAAATGATTTACCTTCCTATTTGGACCTGGACTGCTTGTGGACATGGAAAAACACTGAGAGGCCACCATGCCTTAGAACAACTTTATTTATTTTTTGTTCTTGGTGGGTGCTTGTCACAAAGTTGGCATGGTATCACCGGAGTGGGCACTTTCTCTCCATGGGCCTAGAGGGTAACAACAGTGATGATGCCTACATAGAAAAATACTTCCGTGGTTGTGTTGATTCTCTCGTGTAGAGATAATTTGCCTGTCATGAAATGTGTTTCTCTGCAATGGCGAATAGGAGTGGAAAAATGTGACTTGTTGCACCATTCAGAGGCCACACTTTATTCTGTTCATTCTCCATGGGGCTTGACATAATATTTATTTATATGCCAGGTATGGGCCCTTGCTTTCCATGTGCCTTGAGGAAATCAGTTGCACCACACTGACAATCCTCACATAGGCAAAAAAGTACATCAGTGTGCTTAGTTTTTTCTTCTGGGATTCATTTCCCTAACATTTCCCAGATGAACAGGGAAAATTTCTCTCTGCAAAGAGCTAGTCAAAGATGCTCAACTAGGAACAAGCCTATCCTCAAATTGAGTGTCTTTCACAGAGAGGAAATATCCTAAAGCACATCATGCTGATCCTACCAAAAGGCAGTCCAGGCACAAAATGCCAGGTAATTTGTTGCTGAACAAGAGAATCAGTTAACATCAGCCATCCATTGTGGCCTTGTGGGCCTCATCTGTGAGGTACAGCTCTTCTCTCTGGTCACTGTGAGCAAGGGGCTCACGTCTGGATTACCCTGTTACCCTTAGGGTGACTAGTCTCAAAGGTAATTGCATATGCAAAGAGCTAGTCAGTGATGCTTAACTAGGAACAAGCCTACCCTCAATTTGATGAGGCTCTATAAGATAAGTATCCTACCCAGGGTGCAATCTCTTTTAGCTAGTGCCTTTCACAGAGAGGAAATATCCTAAAGCACATCATGCTGATCCTACCAAAAGGCATTCCAGCCATGAAGTGCCAGGCAATTCCTCTCTGTGTGACTAATCACCCTAAGGGTAACAGGGTAATCCAGACGTGGACCCCTTGCTCACAGTGACTAGACAGATCAGCTGCACAACACTGATAAGGCTAAAGTGTATGTCTGGGTTTTGGTGCTTCTCTTACCAAGAGAGGACTTGCTTGGCACTTTGTGGTTGTACTACATTTTACAGGATCAGTATGATGTGCTTTAGGATATTTCATCTCTGTGAAAGGCACTAAAGAGCTAAAAGAGATTGTATCCTGGATAGGATGCTTATCCAACAGAGCATCATCTCTTTGTGGGCAGGCTTGTTCCTAGTTGAGTGTTTTTGCTCTTGTTCTTCATGGACTTAGAGGGAATCAGCTGCACCACACAGGAGAGGCCCATGCAGACTAAATTGTATGTGTGGTTGTATAGCTTTTCTCTACCGTTGAGAGAATTTGCATGACATTTTGGAGATGAACTACCTGTGGGAGGGATCATTTGGACATAGAGAGGAAAACTCCATCTATACAATGGCACATGGGAGCAAAAATGTAACTTGTAGTACCACTGAGTGGCCACCTTGCCTTAGAGAAAAACACTTTATTTTATTAGTTCTTTGTGGATGCTCATCACAGTCTTTCTCTGCATGTCTTCCTACATTTAAGGGTATGCTAGGCATGGGCCCTTGCTCTCCATGGCCTAGAAAGAATAAGCTGCACCACTCTGATGAGGTCCACATAAGCTGGCATGTAAACCTGTGGTTGTGCTGATTTCCTTGTGTATAGATGATTTGCCTGATATTTCTGAGGCGGACTCCCTGCAGGTGAGATTGGTATGGACATGGAAATTATCTCTGTGCAAAGGCACATGGGAGCAAAAAACATGACTTGTAGCACCATGGAGAGGCCACCATGCCTTAGATCAAAACACATTATTTTGTTTGTTCTCAGTGGGGCTTCATCTCAATCGTTCTTTGTATGTCTCCTTAAGCCAGAAGGGTATCCCAAGCATGGGCCCTTCATCCCCGTGTGCCTAGAGGGTATCAGCTACATTGCACAGATGAGTCCTGCTTAGGGCTTAGGGCTTAGGGCTTAGGGCTTAGGGCTTAGGGCTTAGGGCTTAGGGCTTAGGGCTTAGGGCTATTGTGCTGATTCTCTCATGCTTAGAGAATTTGAAAAATGTTTTGGAGCTCTACTGCTTGTATGGGGGACCAGTTAGAAATGGGGCTGTAATGATCTTGAATTAGAACAAAACATGTTATTTTGTTAATTCTCAGAGGTTGCTCATCACATTCTTTACTTTATGTTTTGAAAAATATTGGCATATTCTTGTTAATGTTGTTGTTCATATAAATCCTTTGCTGACATCTTTTTCATTATAATTTCTACTGTTTTGGCCCTATTTTTCTCTTTCTCTTTACATAGTAACATAGTAATTTAGATTGAAAAAAGACTCGTGTTCATCTAGTTCAACCCTTTTCCTATTCCTGTTTACCATTGTTGATCCAAAAGAAGGCAAAAAAAAACATCAATACTGCAATTTCAAATTCTGCCTTGATCTATGGATCAACAAACACTAACTAAATATTAATCCAAATACTAACATATAAAGCCCTCTCTGTTCTGCTTTTTTTTAAAAGTATCCAGGCCCTTTTTAAAGGCATCTAATGTATTTGATAGCACTACCTCCTCAGGCAGTGAATTCTATACCTTTATTGTTTATTGTACCATAAAGAATCCCTTCCGCTATTGTAGATGAAATCTTCATTCCTCAAGTGTAAGCGGGTGGCCCCTTGTCCTTTGTACTGTTCTGTTAATGAATAGGTCTTTGGAGAGCCCTTTGTATAGGTCCTGAACATATTTATATTGTGTTATCATATCCCCTCTAAGATGCCGTTTCTCTGGTGTGTACAAGTTTAACTTTTCTAGCCTTTCTTCATAACTAAAACTTTCCATTCCCCTTACTAATTTTGTAACCCTCCTCTGCACTTTCTCTACTTCCATAATATCCTTTTTCAGAAAGGGCGCCCAGAATTGAACAGAATATACTAGGTGGGGTCTTACTATGGACCTGTAAAGAAGCATAAAAATATATTCATCCTTTGAGTCAATACCCCTTTTAATACATTTCTTATTGGCCTTTTCAGCTGTCATCTGGCACTGCACGCTACTGCTGAGTCTGTTGTCTACCATTTCTCCCAAATCCTTTTCATTAGTAGATTTCCTCAGAGAAACACCATTTAATCTATATGTTGCACTTTTATTATTATAACCAAAATGCATAACTTTACACTTGTCAATATTGTCTCATTTGCCATTTGCCTGCCCAGTTACCCGATTTGTCCAAATTCTCTGGTAATGAAGACACATCCAGTTCAGACTTTCTTACCCTACTTAATTTTGTGTCATCGGCAAACACTGATACATGGCTCCCTATGCCCTCTGTGAGATCATTAATAAACAAATTAAAAAGAAGAGGACCTAGGACAGATCCCTGAGGTACTCCACTTATCACGTTTATCCAGTTGGAGAACTTCCCATTTATTTCCACTCTTTGCATTCTATCTTTCAGCCAATTTCCAATCCACGCACAAACATTTGCCCCTAAGCCTATTTCATTAAATTTGTACAGTAACCTCTTGTGTGGAACAGTATCAAATGCCTTGGTAAAGTCTAAATAGATCACATCAACCGCCGCTCCCAAATCTATATTTTTACACACTTTCTCATAAACTGCAATCGAGTTAGTTTGACAAGACCTGTCTTTCATAATGCCATGTTGGCTCCTGCTAATGATACTCCTGTTCAAGATGAATTCTTGAATATATCCCCTTAGCAACACTTCACATCCTCCACAATGCAACCCTCCACTCAAACTGTAAGCATATCTTTTTTCTTTGACCGAATCTGATTCCTCAGACAGGTGCTGCTAATTATCATGCCTTGTCACAAACTGATCAAGCTTGGCAGAAATTCAGAAATGTTATGTTTAATGTGAGGAGCCAACAAATAATATATTACTTATTGATTTTAATTAATACTACGGGAGGATCCTGCTTAAAGCATGATAATGTTTACTTTATTAGCTGGTGCATGATTCATCACCCATGTTCCTCAGTTTTTTCTGCAGTAAATATATCAGTTGAAGAATTTTTCTAATTCTTGCCCATATATGACATAACAAGTATGATTAATTGCTTTATTCTGCACATACACATGCTCTACAACGCACAATGTGGAATTCCATCTGGTAAGGACCTTCATTTTCAAATGGGGTATGTTGTTATGCTCTTTAATGGAATATAATGCATTGTGAGCTCTGAGCAGTGTCTAAAATGCACACAATTTTTGTGGGTGATATGCACTAGGAATCTAGTCACAACTAAACTGAGGATGTGGTCAAAGAAGGGTACATGCACCATATCACCTATTCTCAAGACAGCTATTAATTGAAGCCATTATCATTTAATTTTTTCTTTTTAGTTTTATACCTGTGTATTATATATTTTTATTATCTATCTTCTGGAGAGTAGGTGTGGGCAAAGAGTAAGACAAATTTGCATGCGTGACTGTTGGAGAAAAACTGATGATTTTTCGTGAAAGTTTTCTTTTTTTCTCCAATGCAAAATTTTCCACCTTTTCACCTATTCCAGCAAATATGTTGCCTATTCCAACACATTTTTCTCATATTCTAACAAATTTTTATCCTATATTTAATATGGTCCAACATTTCCCAGCACAATATTATGTCTTCTGATGGCTGTAGTGGAGAAATAAGTAGCTGGAAGTCAAAGCTGTGAGTCCTACAGCAACATATACCTTGAAAAATGTGTTAGCATGCAGGGTGTATTTGTCATTTGCCCACAAAACTTATTTCCTGCTTAAATGACACTGGCATATATTCACAATGATATCAAGTGATTAAAAAAATAAAGTACAACCTACAATGTGGCAGATGTTTGGTAGTGGTGGGGTGGGACTGGAATGTTGTGATTGGTGGGACCTTGACAAACTGCATCCACCCCGGGAGGAGAGGGATCATCATCATTTATTGCACATGCTGCAGCAACCATTGCTGCAGTCAGTTTTTGTATTAACACTTTACTCCCACATCCCTGCACTGTTCCACCTTTCCCCTCCCGCTAGACATTACACAACTACTGTATGTGTTTTTATTCTCTACAGTACACAACTGATAGAGTGTGATGTCTTGCCTTGGCCCTTAACAAAATTCTCAGTGTTGTCTGCTATCTGTCAAAACTGCCTCAGTCACAGAGCTCACAACAGGCTCTGAGTCAGTTGTCTAATATATTTATTTGTTTAATTATTTATGTATTTTTTTTACATTTTCCACGCTATCTTATCACAGTTAGTCCTATATATATATATATATATATATATATATATATATATATATATATAAATAAACAAAATCATCAGCTTCTTTCCCCAGACTTCCACAGCACAGATACAATAAAAGCAAAATCAGCAAGCAATTTGGACCCCTGCTGCCTGTGTCTTGCCAGTCAGTCACACCAAATTATGGGGTATTTTGGGTCAACCTCCCCCAGAGTGCCCTCAGACTCCCCTAACAGAGAGAACAAATGTCCTACCTAAATGACTCCCTAAATTAAGCTTCAATTCCCCTTTATTTGACAATCTTCTGTAGCTCAAAAATGTTCTGTTCTCTCCTCTCACAAACACAGAATGGCATGCTATAAGAGACTGACACCCATGTATGTGGCTGTAGAAAACTAGTGAAAATTTTCATGTGGTGGGGAAAACATTTTCTACCCATTGATTTCAATGCAGTGAGCTAGGTGAATAAAGTGAGAAAATGGCACTTTTCGCGGGAAGTTTTACGCCAAGCGGAAGGTGCCGGAAACTGCCATTCTTTGCCAATTTTAGTTTGAGGTGTACATTTTTGCCCATCCCTACTGGAGAGTACCAATTCCACATCAGAATATTGTGGAGTTTTATTTTGACACAAAAACACGCCAAAATACCTGAGTGGAGATGGGTCAATAGCTCTATATGCTGTTTTAGCCAGATTATATTCTGACCATCATACTTTCATCAACTTTATTGGACTTATTTAAAACTGATTTACACTATTGGACACCCTCTGTTTTTTGTTTTTCCATATTTTTTATTGATCTGGCCATTTGGAGAGAGTGAGTTATTCAAGGTGCAGCCCCATTCTGAATGTTTAAAGGTCAACTGATCAAGGAATAGACATATTCCCTATTAAGCCTTCTCACTAGGAGGTGCCTCCTATTTGCCTCTCTCTCCTTGTTTTCTATACCATTCAAAAATAACTGTGGCTTTGGATATGCCAGCAGGGTACAACACAGGACATTGGTTCTTTAAAACCTCTGTTTTCTACAAAAGAATAATTGAGTGTCTGTATGCTAAATATTCTTTAAGTCAGTTAGTGACAGAGGATCAGCCAGCTTTGCAAGGAAATTGGAACACATGCCTGTCTCTTCTCAGTCACACAAGATTGTGGGTTATTTGGGGTAAATCTCCTTTTCCCTTAACTCTCCCCCGGAGTCACCTAACACAGAATCTTAGCCAGCTCAGGAAAGAGGTTGGATTACCTGCTTGTCTCTTAGTCAGGCAATATTTTGGGGTATTGAGGGTAAATCTTTTTTCTCCCTTCAACATCCCCAGATTCCCCTAACATAGAGAACAGCCAGCTCAGGAAGGAACTGGGATCCCCTGCCTGTATCGGTGAAAAATTATTTTAGGGTAGTTTGGGTAAATCACCTTGCTTCCTTTCTTCACACTGTTCCAGAGTCCCCAAACTCCCCTAACATAGAGAACAAAGCTTCTGCCCACAAGACTCTCCAAACTCCAACATCACTGTATTTGTCAGTTTTAATGTGCCACACAATTGTGCTCTCTGTTTCTCTCTCTCTCTCTCTCTCTCTCTCTCTCGTTTATATTCTTCCACAGAAACTGATTCCTCCTCAGAGAAATGTTGCTGTCAGCTGATTCATGTCATAGTTGTTATGGTAAGATCCATCAGCCATGCTCCTCTGTTTTCTCTGCAGTGAGTTTATACGTGGAAGTATCTCACTAATTCCTGCACCAACATGACTAACCAGCATGGTGGTCTCCGCATATGGTTTCAGAAGCCCATATAAATCACACATTAGGTACCATTAACTAGGTGTCAACGTTGCCCTCTCTAAAACTTTCCAGTTATGAAGTATACTCACAAATGGCCTAATTCTGTTCATACAAATGCTCATATACTATGTGGAATTCAACCTATTGTGGACCTCCACTGTCAGCTGGTGAAGGGGCAAGGCTCCCCACACACAAAGAATTAAGGCCCATATTTCTAAAATCAAACTGGAATTATAGTAAAGTAAACCAACTGCCCCTACTACTGCTACCACCATTGCTGTGCCTGCTGTCAGACATGCTGCCCCTGTTGCCACTAGTGCTGTGTCTGCTGCCACTAGTGCTGTGCCTGCTCCTATTGTGTCTTGTAATACTCTGGGGGGGGGGGTGAAGATGATGTCAAGTGACCCTAAGTCATACTTGCCATCCCTAAGCAGTCCCACCAGTGCTACTACTACTACTAAGAAGGTCCAGCAGCTTGTTAATGTTAGCAGTGAAGGAGGAGGTAATCAATATCCTCATATTACTAGCGACTGTGGGGAGGAAGAATCTGGGGCTGAACTTGATGTGGTTGGTGTTAGAAGTATTAACAGTAATGGTGAAGCAGCCGGTGGGACTAGCGTTAGGAGAGTGATATGGAAGCATTTGCGAGTGTCCACACTACCAATCAAGGGAGCCCATATCATTCCTCTGGCCCTTGGAGTCCCCTTCCCTTCACAATAGTGTTCAGGTGGAACATGATCCTGAAGAATTTACAAAACAAGTTCCGGCGCTACCATCATTTATTTTAAGATCTGATAGCAGAGGTCTTGTTCACAGCGGCAACCATTTAAGAAAGGAACAACCCCGTATCCATATAGCGCCACCATTCGTGTGTGTAATATTTATGATCCTGAAGAAGCCAGAAGTGGTGGTGGATAGCTGATGCAGCAATAATACCACCACCAGCAGGAGCACAGATCAGCTTCCTTTGCCTGCTGCTACTTCTGCAAATCTGCCTTCTTCACTTCACCAAGAAATGGAAAGCGTGACATTAGGGGACCCTCTGACACATTGCTTGTCATCGTCACCTCCTCCAAGCAGCAGCAGCAGCAAGTGGGGACTAGTGGTGGTGGTGATGATGATGGTGGAGAAGCTGGGGTAGAAGAGACATTGATGGCCTTTATAGCCCAAACTGAGAAGGAACGGGAGACAGAGATAAGGATGGGCATTACCAACACCACCAGCAGTGAGCTTTTGGAATTTGCTGAATTTGCAGCTGCTTTAATTACTGCTGCTGCTGAATTGCAAGGGCAGCAGGATGCTGAGAAGAAGGCTAGTGTGCCACAGACCACCGTGGACACAGTGGAAATGGGGTTAACAAGTGATGCGGCACTAGGACAGGTTCCACTTGCCAAAGCAGCAATACTCCTGGTCCTAGTTGCAGTGCTGATTTTTAGGCAGTAGCAGCAACAGCACAACATTATCCTCTGCCCCATACAGTGAAGGGAAATGTGGATGACAAGAAAAAAGAGGCAATCCTTCTGCACCTGTTTCATATCCCTACCTCCTGAAGTTATGGGTGTGGGACTATTTTTCTCTTGGGGCACACACAGTGCAGTCATCACCAACAGCACTGTGCACAATTTAAGACAAATCAGTGAGAAGGGGAAAGGAGGGAACACACCTTACCAAAACTGCCCTGATAACACACATGAAACTCAGACACCATGACATTAATGTCAAACATGGTAAAGCCAAACACCCACCATAGAAACAAGCACCGCTGTTGCTGTATCCCCTGACTCTCCAGGAAGGCAACAAGAGGCAAGGAGGAAATCAAATAGGAGGAAGAACAGAGAAACCCAGGCAGAGACTGGAAGTTCCATAAAGAGTGAAACAACTAGCTTGCCATCACCTTCTTCCACTAGGATAACTACATCTTATGCCAATCCACCTTTTTCATCATTACCTCCCCTGCCAATTGATAGCCACTTTGTAGATGTTAGGATGTGGCAGTGCATGTCCACCCATTACACACTGTGTGGTGCACTGACCACACATGGCAGTGCGATGGAGGAGAATAGCAAACAGGGCATCAGGCTGTATCTGTGGAGATTTCATCCCGCAGAACATGCTAAGATGGTGGCAGGGAGGGTTCATCATTACTATTAAACAGTCAGCAAGTTGTCATGTGTCCTTAGAGAGGTATAGACAAGGGGTATAGTGACAGCGGCTGGACGTGGTTTCTGGTGTGATGGTGTTTGGATACAGTTTGCCCAGGTGTCATTTACCACACACTGTGCACATTGCATCTGCTGACGAGAGGCATAGTTCCTTCTCTCAAGGGAAAAAATCTATTCTAATAACAACACACCTATGGTTTTGGAGAAGAGACATTTGTAGAAGAATTATTGTCCAACTTCTTATTTTCTCCACATATGCTAGAAGCTACTTATTTTGCTGCTACTGCCTCTGATGCATTACTGAAGCTAGTCGTAGCAAGGGTAACCGTCATTAACCATCACCCATGTTACTGTTGTTATTGATCCCAATCCCTTTCAGCTGCCTAATCATCCTGCTGCTTAAACAACTCAGCAGCAGCAGCAGCAAGAACAGCAGTTGCAAATTCATCATCTAGATCAGGGCATTTGACAATGGACAGTGCCAATGGCCAACAGGATAGGACCTGCTGGAAATAGGTCAGTAGGGCATCTTTTTCTCAGGACTTGTGCTTTATATAATACAAAGAAAAAACAAAAAAAACAAAAAAAAACCTCCTAGTGCTACAAAAAAATAAACATTTTTGGGGGGTTGTTTCTCCAAATCAATTTTCCTTCAGGGCTTGGGCCTCTAACAATAAATCTAATAAAAAGTCTTCTACAAGTATCAGTCCACCCAATGGCAGCTTATGTCAGGGGTTCCTGTCTCTATCACTTTACATAGAGATTTCTTATTTTATTTATTTTTTATTAATTGTCCCCCCAATACCAGTCCAGAACCCCCCAAAACAAATTCCCTGTTCAACTGATGCATTCCCCAGTCTCCACCCACCAACGCAGGCACACTTCTCTGACCCCTTTTATTCCATGTTTTACATATTTTTTTATTTGTATTTAGGAATTTTTTTTTAACTACCCCCAATCCCAGTACACAACCCCCCCCCCCAAAAAAACATTCCCTGTTCAGCTGATTCTTTCTCCACACCCCACCAACACAGGCACCCTCATGCCCCTTTTATATCATGCCTTTTGAAAATAAAATAATATTTGCTATGTGTTGTGTGTAAATCCAATGTCCCCATTGATTTCACTGGAATGAGCTAGGCACAAAGAGCTGCAAAACAGCACTTTAGACAGAAAATTATTTGCCAAGCGGTAAGTGCCATTATTTGCCGATTTCACTTTGAGACAAAAATTTCCCCCATCCCTAATAACCACCACTTTGATGTTTATGATGGCAATGTTAAACCATTCATCAACAAATGAGTTTCTGCTGTCTCTATGTTGTTTGTTTCTCTAAGGACTGGGTGGTTGGTGATAAAAATAATGAACATTCCCAGCAGATACAGAATGGACAATCTGCAGGTGCTCCCAGAGTCCCTACATTTCATTGTTTTTCACCACATTGAAACATGTGGTCGGTACACCACAAAGGGTACAGTGCGTAGAGACTAAATGTCCTCTTTTATGCAGACTTGCTATCAGCTTGTGTTAGTGGTAATAATAGCAATGGTGTACTGTTGAGGATGAAGAGGAAGAGGACCCTGAGTTTGCCAGATCATGCAGTGAAACAACACTGATTTTCTCCTGTACTCAGACCCTAGCAGAATATAATGACCGTGACAAGTGTTTTATTGTCACTGTACAACTATCTGACTGGTCGGGGGGATGGGTCACTAGAATTTCTATGGGCTTTTCTCCTCTGATGTTGTTTCTTACTTTGGCAAGGGAGAAAGGCAGAACTAAATTTATTTTTTTTGTGGGGGAGGGTTTCATATGCTTAACGTAATAAAATCAGGATGTTTATGTTGCATATGGTTAATGAATTCAGATGTGCTAAGGTGTGTCCCCATTTGCACTACTATGCACTACCTGTGCATAGTTCAGATGCTTTGTGCCTACCCAAAGGCAAAATAATCCCACACCCATGAGATTAATGGGAGAAGAGGTGGAGAAGATGACCCTGCAATGAATGGGCCAAGTTCTTCTGTTGTTGCTTCCTCAGGAACAGCACTAGTGCTAGGACAAGGAGTAATGGGAAGTGGAACCACGACTACCTGTCCTAATCTCCTATCACAGCTGCTGTGACATATGTACTTTTGTATCTGACAGCTCAGTAGCAGGAATTTTAGTAGCAGCAAATGCCATAATTTCACTGCTGAGGATGTTGTTGATGGTCATTCACAACTTTACCTCTCTCTTCCATTCTAAAGCACTTTCAGCCAAGAAAGTGCTAATATTCTTCTCTACACTTTCAACACCACTCTCTTGCTGCTCTCTAGTTTATGATGATAAATGTGACAGAAGATCTGCTGGTGTCACGCTTGTCATAATCTTGGATGGCACTCTGACAGCAGAATCAGGCACAAGCAGGGAGAACTAAATTCATAGCCTTTATTTATAGTGTCCATAATTTCTATTTTCTCTGCTTGTGGCTTGTAATACATCATGTTATCCATCATGAAAGCAACATCTGGTATTCTTCTAGTGTTATACTATAATACCCATAATTCTCAACCAGTTGAGGATGATCAGAGTTGTATTCTTCATATGGAGAGTAACTGGTTCCTTCTTATTCTACATCTGAACCCTTATTCACTTTGCACATATGTCCCACTGCTGCTCCCTTGGCAGTGCTGAAGAGGAAATGGGACATTGCAATGTTTTGAAAAGCATCTGAGAATGTCCTCAGACAACTGAAAGTGGAGCCAGCCAAAGATGTCAAAATGCTGGAGTGGAATCAAAGAAATCAAGATGCCAGACTTTAGTGACAAGAATATTGTGGTTCTTCTTTATATGATTATTAAAATAAGACATTTATTTTCTTTCAATGTAACTATCTAGCCTGCTGGAAAAATTAAATGTTTATTGTACGATTTTCTTTTCTGCAAGCACACACACAAACATAAAGCTCTACCACTGACCAGTAAATTTATGTTCTGTATTCCCATAATGTTCAGACTAGATAAGGTGTCAAAGTGAATGCTTACATTATTAAAATACTTGTATAGGATCAGGTTAGAATTAAATTGAAAATGTAACGCTCCATGGGTGGGATCATGAGATATGAAGTGTAATTAATTAACTGTAACATACATTACGTGTTTGCTTTTCAACCCATGCAAAAATTCCATTTGATCTGGCAAGTTAATTAGGTAAACTGCTGAGAATGATTTTAATATAATATGGGGGATGTACAGAATCATTTTAAATAAATTGGTCTTGAGTTTAATGCAAATATAAATATAAAACATGAACTAAAACTGATTAAAATGCTAGTAAGCATGAAATGAGCTTTACTTTGTTAAAATGTTTCAAGGAGAACATTGTAGTATTCCTGGCTGAAAGTGATTTAGAGTGGAAGGAATCACCATCAATCTTAGCAGGGAGATTATGTGTTGTAAGTGCAATTCCTGCTGCTGAGTTGTCTGAGACATAACGACATCTGTCACAGCAGAAGGATGGGCAGCTTATTGTGTCAGTGTGTGCACCTTGGCCACTATGGAAAGGAGTAGTACAAACAGTGAGTACAAACAGTGATATGGTAGTGGGACAGGTAGATGTTACTTCCCATTACTCCTGGTCCTATCATTAGTGATTTTTCTTATGCCGCAGCACCTGTCTCTGTCATTGATGGAGATGACTCCGCCCCCCCAACTAAAATTATTGGTGCAGTGCTATTTTTCATTTGGACCAGGCAAAGCACAATTTTTAGCAACTGCATTGTACACACTGTGCAGGAAGGTAGCGAAAAGGGGAAAGGAGGGTATGTAATTTAACCACCATGATATACTGCATGTAAAGCATGTGAAACCCTGTCCCATAAAAAGTAAATTGAGTGCTGCTGTAAGTGTGTCCCTAGTATGTTCCCTTGGGGAGGAATTAAAATCCTCCACCAGCCTGGAAAGTTGTCGATGACAATAAAACATGCATCATTGTCATCTACAGTCATCATGAGGGAAAATATCACTGTTGCACCCCTGGCACCCTCAGGGTCCTCTTTATCCTCTCTGGCAGTATCATCATTACCACACCATGTGACAGTATGACTGCAGAAGTGAAGATCTGGCAGTCCTTTTCCAACCATTGCACCTTGTATGCACCTTGTACAATCCATTGACAACACATGGCAATGTGGTAGAGCACAACAGAATGCAGGGACTCAAGGAGCAGAATATGCCAAACTGATGTCTGAGGTTTCTTTTTTTTTATTGAGATCTGTGCATATGTGCCATTTATGATTCTTCCCAGCCCTTCCCCTCTTTAGCAATATTTCCACAAATTGTGCACATTTCAGTTGCTAATTATAACTGCAAAGTTTGTTCCTACTCTCAAGTGAAATAACAATATTTCAATACACTCACGATTTTAGAGTGTTTGTAGAAGGCAAAGTATGAGTCACAACTTCTTCTAACTAGATACACCTGAATTGGTGGTTTGTTGTGACACTGCTGAAACCTCAGCATCACTAGGGCTAGCAGGAAGTGAAACCATCATCACACCACCACAATCACCATCACCTGTCTCATGTCACTGCTGATGATCCTGGTCCCATGTTGTATCATAATCCTAATTCTCAGCAACAGAAATGTCACTGGTGAGGGGGAGGTGCCACTGTGCAGCATAATATTTCTGGCGGTCACGTACAACTGCCATCATACACTGCTGACACTAGGCCAGTAGAGCATACAATTTTTTTCAGGGATTGGTTTTTTCAAGCCTGAAGCCTGCAAAGAATATATTTTAAGGCTTGCCTTGTTGCAAGCCTGTCATAACTTTTTTCAAGCCTAGTGTTGCTGTATTATTTCGATGGATTGTCTTTCTGTAAGAATTATTGATGCTGCTTGATAGCTGGGTCCTAATTAGGGATGGGCAAACTTTTCACCTCAAACTAAAAATCGGCAAAAAACGGAACTTTGCTCTTGGCGAAAAATTTCCTGCGAAAATGAGAACATTGAAGTTACACACAACACATAGCAAATATTTCCCAAAGGCATAGGATAAAAGTGGCATAAGGATGCATTTGTTCGTGGGGTGCGGAGAAAGAATCAGTTGAACAGGGGATGATTTTTTGGGGGGTTTACTGGGATTGGGGGCAGGTAATAAAAAATAAATCCTGAATACAATAAAAATATCCCATAAGTCATGGAATAAAAGGGGTCTGAGGAGGACGCATGTGTTGGTGAATTAATTAATCAGTTGAACAGGGAATTTGTTTTGGGGGTTATTGACTGGCATTGGGGAACAGTTAATAAAAAAAAATCAATAAAGTAAAATAAGAAATTTGTTTGTAAACTGATAGAGACAGGGACCCCCTGACGTAAGCTGTCACTATGGTAGACTGATACTTTGTGTGAGTGAGTATTTTGTAGAGGATGATTTGTATGATTTGTTGTTAGAAGCCCAAGCCCTGAGGAAACATTGATATGTAGGACTTAAGCTTGTTATAAACAAACCCCCAAAAACTGTTTATTTATTTTTGTAGGATTATTATTATTATTATTATTATTTTCAAAGCACAAGTCCTGAGAAAAAAAAATGCTCTACTGGCCTAGTGCCAGCAGGTCATGTTGGCCAGTGGCCACTGGTCATTGTCAAATGTCTTCCTCCTGAGTTTTAGTTCATAATTGCAGGATTTGCAACTGCTGTTCTTGCTGCTGCTGCTGAGATGTTTAAGCAGTAGGATGATTAGGCAGCTGAAAGGGAATGGGATCAACAATGGCAGTAGCATAGGTGATGGTTAATGAAGGTTCCCTTTGCTACGACTAGCTTCAGTGATGCATCTGAGGCTTTAGCAGCACAATAAGTACCTAGTCTTTGTGGGAAAAGAAGAAGCTGGTCAATAATTTTTCTCCACCTGCCCCTCCTCCAAAATCATGGGTGTGTTATTAGAATAAACTTTTTTTACCTTGAGAGCAGGAACTGTGGCTCTCATCAGCAACTGCAATGTGCACAGTGTGTATGTTAAATAACATCTGGGGGCACAACTGTATCCAAACACCATGACACCAGAACCCAAGTACTGCCGCTGTCACTATACCCCCTGTCCAGACCCTGCTAAAGACACATGGCAACTTTCTGATAGTTTAATAGGAATGATGAACCCTTCCTGCCAGCATCCTAGCATATTCTGCAGGATGGAATCGCTTCAGATGCCCCTTGATGGATGACATTGGAGGGGGGCGCTGCAATGGACCCACTGATCCTCCGCGGCCAGAGAAGATCCAACCACGTGTATAATAAAATCGATGTATTTATCTTCATTTAAAATCATCATCAGACAATATTTTGTGTAAACACATAGAGATGCAACATACAACACATACGGTCTATGTTATTACCTGTAAGGAATGTGATAAACAGTATGTGGGGTGGACTATAAGGCCCCTTAAGGAAAGGATATGGGGACATCTGTTGAGTATAAAAAATGGGGATTTACAAAAACCAGTGGCTCATCATTTCTTGGATTGTGTGGGTGTTGAATTGACGGCATTCAGCTTTCAGGGGGTAGAAAGAGTCACCCTCAAGGAAAGAGGGGGCGACATAGCAGTTCTGCTAAACAGAGCTGAGGTTAAATGGATCATTAATTTAAACACTAGGAAAACTTTTGGTTTGAACTCAAGACATGATGTGTCACTGTTTATACATAATACTTGATTTTTTATACATTTATTATTTATATATAAATTTCCCTAGGAGCAATTGCATTCAGTTTACCTTTAAGAGTAAGGACTAAAATAAGTGTTAGTTATAGTGGAAAGAAATTCATTGGGTATGTTAGCACATTATGTATATCTTTATTAAGATAGAGAGACTGACCATTTGGTGGAGCATTTTTGGGGAGGGAGTCAGAAGGATTATCTGTAGTTATTTGGGATAATCCCAAAACATATATATATTTTTTTCTGGCGGTTCCTTTTTTTCGCAATTATGGGTTATCCCTTCTTGTTTCCTGCCTCTGATGCTCCATCATGGGGTTGAGTATAAGATTTTGAAGTGTGAAGCAGTGTGATCTAGGAGGGTATTTTCCTTTAAAGAATGTATTTTATGTTTTGGCTGCTCTATGTTTTGACGGTTAATAGTGAAGGAAAAGAATGATGTCAATACTGGGTTCTGGTGGCTGAATCAATGTTATTGAGAATGTTTTCCTTTTTGAATGAGATAATGGGTTAATTTGATTTATCCATTGGGACACCAGAGGGCTAACTGATGCTGCTGGGTGGATACTTTCATTTGGAGGTTCTGTGAATGGAGTATTTTGAATTTTTTTTGTGTTAGTGATTGATTAATTAATTTGAGTAATGTTTTTTTGTGTATAAATTACATCAGGATGTATTTACGGACTAGCCTATGATTAAGTAACACGTTTACGAAATCGGTTAGGCGGTTCGTGTCTGATGTTTGCTGTGTTGCATTTCTGTGTCTACGTGAAATCTTTATTGTCTGATGATGATTTTAAATGAAGATAAAGGAGGTGACAAGCGATGCGACAGAGGGTCCCCTAATGTCACACTTGTCATTTCTTTTCGACCTGAAGAAGGCAGACTGGCAGCACTAGCAGCAGGCACAGGCAGCTGATCTGTGCTCCTGCTGGTGGTGGTGGTATTAATTCTGAGCCTGCTCTCCTCCCCTAACACCAGTTCTGGCCTCTTCAGGATAATGTTCCACTTGGACACTGTAGTGAGGGGAAGGGGTGGAGTATTCACGGAGCCAGAGGAATGGTGTGGCCTTCCTTGACCGCTAGTCTGGGCGCTCTCAAATGCTTCATTTACCACTTCCCTAACACTAGTCCATCCGGCTGCTTCACCATCACTGTTACTACTACTAACACCACACACAAGTTCAGCCCCAGAGTCTTCCTCCTCACAATCACTAGTAATATGAGGATATTGATTACCCCTCCTTCATTCCTAACACTAACAAACTGCTGAACCTTCTTAGTAGTAGTAGTACGAGCACTGGAAGGACTGCTTGGGGATAGCAACTGTGACTTGCACTGGTTTTAACTGGGGCAGCAATGGTGGCAGCAGAGGCAGCACGTCTAGCAGCAGGCACAGGCAGCTAACATGTTCTGCTTTCACTAGTACTACCCTTTTCTCCCTCCTTTCCCATTCACTTTTCTCCCTCCCTTCCCATTCCCTTTTCTCCCTTCCTTTCCATGATTTAGGGGGACTGGACAGCATTGGTTCAGTAGTGCTCACTTCCTCCTCAGACTCAGTGGACACATAAGGGTCCTTCTAGTTCCTCCTTTTATTTGTTTTAAACTTGCTCATAGTAATAGTAGTCACTATGAGCCTCTCCTGCCTCAATTTTGCTGTAAATACAAAGCAGAACAGTACAGAGCATCTCACTCTCTATTTGCTTATATTGTGTTTCACTTCCACGAATATGTCACGTTTTTATTATCTATATATATAAAAGAAGACTTCTGTGTGCCTGCCAAACACACCCAGGGGCGGCAATAAGGTGGAGTTACTGCTTCCATTGGGTGATTCAATGGGGGAGTGATTTTCATAGGGCTTGCAGTAGCCTAAGGCCACTGCTAGTCCTATGAAAATCATGCAGGAATTCGGCCCGCCCCCACCATCCAAGTGAGGAAAAAAACAACATGGCTGCCATTCGCTCCTGCACCATAGACACACACTCAGCACCAAACACACACTAGCTCCACATACCCACACAAGCCCCCCACACACAAAAAACAAACCAAAAAAATCATCTACACAGGCCCCATACCCTTGTAAGTACTGGGTTAATCGTATCTGCCCACCCACACGTGATCCTGCCAGTCCCTGCTCCTGCCGCAGCACTCATAAGGCACAAGAGTACGGAGCATACCTCTATCTTCACTCCCTCTGATGGTGTGTGTGCGCACCTCAGAGCACCTTATATCCATGGTTCGGCAACAATATATTTACTATATTTCAGAAGGGACTCCATAGGACTCCACAAGCAGTAACAGCAGAGCACGCATGCTTGATTGCACTATATCTCCCATAATCCTCACACATGTTGAGTGCGCGCAATGAAAAAGGCGATTTTTAAGTTCATTATCTTCTTTACTTCATGCATGTCACGCCATCTGTGGGATTA
The DNA here is from genome assembly GCA_037306005.1 of Rhinophrynus dorsalis. Taxonomy (NCBI): domain Eukaryota; kingdom Metazoa; phylum Chordata; class Amphibia; order Anura; family Rhinophrynidae; genus Rhinophrynus; species Rhinophrynus dorsalis. The sequence goes on along the minus strand of CM074718.1, from coordinate 234,211,288 downwards.
CACTGCACACCAAACACAGTCTCATCCCACACATGACATGACAAGCATGAAGTAATGAAGATAATGAACTGTCCTAAAATCGCCATTTTCATTGCGCGCACTCAACATTTGAGGATTATGGGAAATGTAGTGCAATCAAGCATGCGTGCTCTGCTGTTACTGCTTATGGAGTTCCTGCTCAAATACCCTGCAGTGTACACTTCCACATCATGGCCAAACAACAAAGGGCAGCACCGGGGGAACACTTACACAATCGGTCTCACCAAATGTAAGATTATGATGTGCACGCTTGTATAATTCCCCGGTGCTGCTCTTTGTTGTGTGTCAATGCTGATAGCCTATAGAGGATGCTTCCCCCGATAGTGACGCTGTTTCTGACCTTCTTTCGGTTCCAGCCACAACGGATCCCCATTTGCAATGTAGTCGACTGAGATCAAGCATCGGCCTTCCAGCTGTTCTTACAATGTGCTGCTTAGGACTGAAAAGAAACACACAATCCCCTAAGGATAACATACAGTGTTACCCTGAGAAGATTGTGTGTTTCTTTTCACTCATAACCAGCACATTCCAAGAACAGCTGTCTGGAGACAATGGGGGACACACGCAACTCCAGGACAGAAACGACCAGCGATCTGGGGACATTACGAGCCTCAGGTACTGTGGAGTAAGGTTTATGCACATTACTTTATACTATGGCTCTCACCACTCTTCCTTTCACAGTGAATATCAATACAGCTTCAATGGGACATCAGTTCAGTTCGCTGGACTCACACCTAGGATTCAACTGATCTTCCACTGAAGTTGTATTGATATTCACTGTCAAAGGAACAGTGGCGAGAGTCTTACTAGAACGTCATGCATAAACCTTACGTATTTAGGACTATATATCTCATGTATCGGAGCACTCCGCGGCCTCTCTCTCAGCTGTGTCCTTTTGTCCCTCCCAGCTTTACTGCTTTCATTCATACTGCAATGCTCTGTAAATAAAAAAAAATAATAATAAAACTGCTCTGTGTAAGCTAGGACTGTAAAAAACCTACACCATATATTAGCTTCACATATTATTATATCTGAGTGCTGCTCCACACTGGGGATGATGGGAGTTGTAGTCAGCTGTCATTCTGCACACAGAAAAGGGGAGACACAGACCCCATATCTGAGCACTGCACCAGCCTCTATCTCTCCCCTTCTCTGCATCCAGAATGAGCACCTACTACAACTCCCATCATCCCCACTCTGGCGCACCGCTCACATATAATATCATATGATAGCAGCGCAGTGCTATTTATAGACGCCACATGGTGTGTCTTCTTTCCCAATGGAAGCAGTAACTCCACCTTATTGCCGCCCCTGGGTGTGTTTGGCAGGCACACAGAAGTCTTCTTTTATATATATATATAGAAATAATACAATTAAAAACATGAAAGGTGACAGAGATAGGGACCCTGATGTGAGCTGTGACTGAGACAGACTGATACTAGATGAGTGACAAGTCAGTGAGAAGAGGAAAGGAGGGAAGACACCTTGGCACAAGCACCCTGATATCACACATGAAACACAGACACCATGACATTTATGTCCAACATGTTAAAGCTGAACACCCACCACAGAAATCAAGCACAGCTGATGCTGTACCCCCTGAGTCTCCAGAAAGGCAACAAAAGGAGAGGCAAAGATTAAAGAGTAGTAAGAATAAAGAACCCAGGCAGAGACTGGTAGTTCCATGCCGAGTGAAACAACTAGCATCACCTTCTAGGGTAACTACATCTTCTACCAATCCACCTCGTTCATCGTTACCTCCCCCGCCAAATGATAGCCACTCTGTTGATGTAGGATGTGGCAGTTCATCTCTATCCATTGCACACTTTGTGGTGCACTGACCACACATGGTAGTGTGGTGGAGAAGAATCATAAGCAGGGCATCAAGCGGCATCTACGGACATTCCATCCCACAGTATATGCTAAGATGGTGGCAGAGAGGGTGCATCATTATTAGAAAATATTTTTTTCCCTTGAGAGCAGGAACTGTGGCTCTCATCAGCAAAAGCAAATGCTTAATCTTTCTCAGTTTATAAACTGTTTGAGAAAACAACTGGTAAGTCTGACTCTGGATAAGCAAAGATTCCAAAAAAATATTCCGTCATCGTGTCAGTAATCATCAGCATCATTGCCACTTCCAAGTCCAAGTTCCACTCACAGACACACACTAATACCTGTAGTGTTTAATAACCAGCAACAGCACAGGTTGTCACAATTTTTTATGTGACAGTTAAATGATAATGAATAAAATACATAAGAAATAAGGACTTAAGGCTGGTAATATTAATATACTAACAATCAAATTTCCCTATATAACTAAATTGTGAAGGAAATGGTAGAGGGAAATACAATTTAAATAGGTGAGCTAACTGGAATTGACCCCAGAAATGTAATGTGAAAGGTTTGGGCTTTAACCACTATGCTACAGCTCCAGGTATGCAAAATATATAAAAAAGTTACTTGAGGACAATAAAGGCCGTCTGCTCGGTAACAGGAAGCCAGCAAAATGGTGCTGAGCGTCTGAGGTACTAGCGCATGCGCAGAAAGAGTGGTAACGGCAATGCCTTTATCCAAGATGGCCGCCGCAACTAGAAACGATGGGAAGAAATGGTAATAATGGAACTACGTGTTCAGGCAATGCACGAAGAGGTAAAGGTAGATGGGGAAAAGCAAAAATCTGTGTTGGGGAAGTTAGAAAGTACTATATATATAATAATAATAATAGGAGCACTACTCATTATTCAAAAATGGGTACATCCATGTATATCATACATAGAGTACCATAGTCCTAGTATATTCAAAATTAAATAAAAAAGAAAAGAAAACAAAGAAAGGACCTAAAAAAATTAGACCATTTAAAGATTCATCAAATATTTATTAATAAATGACATACTAAAATATCAAATCAAAACACAAGGGTGAGGAAAACGGGCCACTAGTGTACCAGATAGCCTAGTCGTAATAACCGCCCACAAAGGATACACCCTAATGTACATACACCCCCCTCCTTCAATAAAACCAAACAAAACCTACTGGCACCAGTATAAATCACAAAAATGTAATCATAAAAATATGAAATCCAATGGTGATGGTGCACATAATATCATCCGTCTTATCGTCAGAGTCCAAACTAGCCTCAATACACGATATTCTAACCACATCCACATATAGATAGCAAACCTGTGGAATGTGTATCTCCGATGACTATTACAGTCCAAATTTAAAGCAGTCATTCAAATTGAACAGGAATGAAGATGAATAACCACACCAGGTTAGTATCCACACATAGACAATGATATCTGTGAGGTTAATAGCTTGAAAACATATAACTTATAGCAGTCCAGACAGCAGTCAGAGATATACGTAAATGGACTGATAAATGTATATCCAAACAATCATATCAAACGATGGTGATGAAACTTCATGGAAAGTACCGCCACTTCAAAACAGCATAAGAATTAACAATAATAAAGATGGTATATACTCTTCAGCTACTGGGATAGGCTATATAATAATCAACCAGAGAACATAAACCTTCAGCAACCGAGTCTAGCTTTGATACATTCATAACTGGCCCTTTAACTGTGATTATAATCGGCAAATACCTGTTCCGTAGATACAGTTGTCCCACGCTACTCACAGGCTGCACATTCGTTTTTCTCTCCGTTCTGTCTATAGCCTTTCTATCCTCAGTGCCATCTGTTCTCCAATTCTGAACAGCTTTTCTATCATGCTCCGTGTTTCCACAACCACCAGTTTTTCTTTTTCCACTCTTAATGACTACTGTTCTTTATACTCATTTCCTTCACAGATAAATCTTTCACAGATCTCCTGGTGTCTGTATCCAAACTTGCCAACGCGTTTTGTCCGCATTCACGTGGACTTTCTCAAGGCACACACCTGTTATTCATCCTGTTTCCATTTTTATCAGTTATCTCAACCGGAAGTAAAACCGAAGTTGTCTGAGCAACTTCAAACACATTCATAGGGTTCAAGTGTACACATCTGGAGATCTGGGTCATATGGCAAACTCAATCATCAAATGTCCCTTGTCATCATACAGCATTTACAAAATCTTAATTTACATACAGTAATTTTACTTAAAGACTACTATTTTTACAAAGTCACACGTTATCAATTGATAGCCTCCGTCATCTGCCACCCCGGGGACGATCCTGACCTACACATACCTGCACCTCCAAATGATGTGCATGCATGTTGCTCATATTGCCCCCTGGTGGTGTTTACACATATTTTTCCACATCACACTCTTTATTGTTTTCCCCTTAAAGGGACCGCATTTTGCAATGAGTTTTAAATAATATAATTTAAATTGCTCAATTTGAAATCCAAATGTGAACGATGCTAGGACCCCAATCCATACGAAGCATCATCCACAATTTAAACCAAATCAAGCAAAAAATACGATCACACTCACAAAAACATATTGTATTGAATCTCTTCATTCAGACCCAATGGATATAACGCACCCAAGGTATATATCCATTTGGTCTCACATCTCAAAAGTTTAAGATCTAAATCACCTCCCCTTTTATTATTTCGTACTTGAACCATGCCAACTACTTTTAATACATCAGCTTTACCATCATGATATTCCAAAAAGTGTCTCGCAATTGGACTCTCCATTTTGGCATTTTCAATATCACATTTATGTTCTAAAATCCTTTTTCTTAATTCCCTAATTGTCTTGCCTACATAAATTTTAGGACATGGACAAATCAATTGATATATCACACTTGTAGTTCTGCAGTTGATCATGGCCTAAATTTCATACCTCCTAGTATTGTCAAAATTCAAGAACACCTCTGTTTTTTGAACATAATTACATGCTTTACAACAACCACATTTAAATGATCCCTTTAAATTTGTCTTATTTAACCAAGATATTTCTTTTTGTTGTGATTAATAATGACTTTTGACCAAACCACCTCTTAAATTTGGGGCTCTTTTTTGGGGGGGCTATCCCCTACTATGTTCTTAATCACTGTGTTCTGTGTCAAAATATTCCAATGCTTTATCAAAACAGATCTCAATGTATACCAATGTGATCCATAATCCGTAATAAAACGCACTCTGTTATCTATATCACCTACATTGGCTTGTTTTCCAAATAACATCTGATCCCTGTCTTGTAACAAAGCTTTTATATAACTTCGTTTAAGGGCTCTCTGTGAATATCCCCTCTCTAAAAACCTCTCTGTAAGTTCCTTTGCTTGAAATTTATAAGTATCTACATCACTACAGTTCCTTCTCAGTCGCAGGTATTGTCCATAGGGAATACCTTTGATCTGAGAGGGAAGGTGGTGACTTCCTGCGTGCAACAACGTGTTGCATGCGGTGGGTTTTCTATATGTTTTTGTTTTTAACAAACCATGTTCTTAATAAATTTTCAAGTCTAAGAAGTCTATTTCCGATAAATCACTAAAACAAGTCAACCTAATATTTAAATCGTTTTAGTTCAGTTCCACTACAATTTTAGTACCATCCCATATCATGAAAATGTCGTCAATATATCTTATCCAGAGGGCGACGTGTTCCTCAAACTCGCTCGTGCCTACCACCATGGACTGCTCCCACCAGCCCAGGTGGAGACACGCGTAGGTCGGAGCACACGTCGCCCCCATTGCCACTCCACGGCACTGTCTGTAGTACTTCTTTCCAAAAAGAAAATGATTATTATTAAGAGCAAAGTCAAGAAGATCTATTATAAATTCATTTTGATGTGAAAAATCTTTCCTACGATATTCCAAAAATTCTTGGCAAGCCTTAATACCAATTTGATGCGGAATGCATGTGTATAATGACTCTACATTGAGTGTTACAAGATATGATTCATCCTGAATGGGCAAGTCGAATAAACGTCTTATTACATCTCCAGTGTCCTTTACATATGATGGCAACATGAATACAAATGGTTTTAAGCATGTGTCAATATATCTACTAACATACTCAGATACACTGCCAATACCAGATATAACTGGATGACCAGGGGGATTCAACATTGCTTTATGGATCTTTGGCAGAATATACAACGTCGGCACAACAGGACATTCTACATACATATATCTATATTCTTATTTATTAATTAAATGTTCTTCCAAAGCCCAGTCCAATTTATTTTTCAATTTGTTTTGTATCTCCAACGTTGGATCACCTGCCAAGGATTCATAACAAAGATTTATCTTGCAGTTGTCTATAAATTTCTTTAACATACATTTCTTCACTTAAAATAACCACATCTCCCCCTTTATCACTAGGTTTAATTATAACCTCCGGGTGATTCTGAAAATCTCGTAAGGCCGACCGTTCCTCTTTAGATAAATTGTCCCTATATGGGTATCATGGTGCCCGTGATTGCTCGCCCTTGCTGTCAGTCAGATGTGTGTGTTCCCCATTGGCTGCCTGTTTAATGCCCGCCTTGCACTGCCTATTTAAACCAGCCTGAGACACCCTTTGGTTGCCCTTTCGTGGTTTCGCTGTACCTGCAGTCACCTGTATGGTGTTTCCTTGGGCCTGTGATCTTCTGCAAGTGTCAGCGTTTCTCCACTGTCAGGACTGCTGCTGCATGGTTCCTGTCCTCGTTCCAGATCCGGTTGTCCATAGTTCCTGATTCTGCTCTGCTCTGGTCCTGACGTTGTTCCTGATTCCGTTCCTGACCCGGTTGGCCATCCTGCCGTTCCTGCGATTGTCCTGGAGGGCAACCTGTTCCTGTGCTGTGTCCTGATTCTCTGCTTCTGGCTGCCTGTCGCTTGGGCGAAATTTTCATCTTGTGGTTTACTCCACATACCGGTTGCTGATCCCCGTACATAGAACCGGTTGGGCGTTCCATTTGCTCCAGTACGTGGTACTGGTGTACTCCATATACCCGGTTGCTGATCCCAGTGCATAGCACTGGTTGGGCATTCTATTTGCTCCAGTACGCGGTACTGGTTTACTCCATATAGCCGGTTGCTATCCCAGTGCATAGAACCGGTTGGGCGTTCCATTTGCTCCAGTATGCGGTACTGGTTTACTCCATATAGCCGGTTGCTGATCCCAGTGCATAGTACCGGTTGGGCGTTCCATTTGCTCCAGTACATGATACTGGTTTACTCCATATATCCGGTTGCTGATCCCAGGACATAGAACCGGTTGGGCGTTCCATTTGCTCCAGTGTGCGGTACTGGTTTGCTCCTTAGATCCGGTTGCTGATTCTGTTACATAGAACCGGTTGGGTGTACCATTTGCTCCAGTATGCAGTACTGGTTTACTTCATTATCCGGTTGCTGATCCCAGTGCATAGAACTGGTTGGGCATTCCATTTGCTCCAGTACGCGGTACTGGTTTACTCCATATAGCTGGTTGCTGATTTCGTTACATAGAACCACTTGGGCAATCCATTTGCTCCAGTACATGGTACTGGTTTACTCCACATATCCGGTTGTTGATCCCAGTGTATAGAACCGGTTGGGCGTTCCATCTGCTCCAGTATGTGGTACTGATTTACTCCATTTACCGGTTGTTGATCCTGCGGCATAGAACCGGTTGGGCATTCCATGTTATTCTGTATGCTGTACTGTTTACTCCATCTTGCCGGTTGCTGATTCCATTACATAGAACCGGTTGGGCATCCCACTTTCTCCAGTACATGTTACTGGTTTACTCCAATTACTGGTTGCTGATCCCGTTACTAGAACCGGTTGGGTGTTCCGTTTTGCTCCAGTACATGTTACTGGTTTACTCTAATTACCGGTTGCTGATCCCGTTACAAGAACCGGTTGGGCGTTCCATTTTGCTCCAGTACATGTTACTGGTTTACTCCAATTACCGGTTGTAGACGCTGTTGCATAGAACCGGTTGTGCTATTCCACTGTCTTCATATCCCTGCAGGCTGCCTTGCCCGGTTATTGGCAAGGCCGGTAGAGCCTCATTTCAGTCTGTTGTACCAACTTACTGGCTGCCTTGCCCGGTATAGTGGCAGGGCTGGTAGAGCCTATTTTCATTCAGTTTACCATCTCACAGGCCGCCTTGCCCGCTATATTGGCAGGGCCGGTACAGCCTATTTACATTCTGTTGTACCATCTTACTGGCTGCCTTGCCCGGTATATTAGCAGGGCCGGTAGAGCCTATTTACATTCTGTTGTACCATCTTACTGGCTGCCTTGTCCGGTATACTGGCAGGGCCGGTAGAGCCTATACAGCCGTATCTTACTATTACTGTTTGCACCCAGATTGCATAATTGATACATGTGTATGTACTGACCCATGGGGGTTCCCATTAATCTTTTCAATAAAGTTTGATTTTTATCTTACTCTGTGTCTGAGATTCATAACAAACAGTGACAATGGGCCATTAAGATCCAACCCTTGTAAATCTTTCTGAACTGCTTCAGTAAATGCTTGTATATATGGATTTAAACTTAGGGGAGGCATGGTTTTCGATTTCAGTTTTAATCTAGTAAATTCTCTCTCCATTTCTAATTCATCTGTTCCCGTTTTCAAATCCCCTTCTTTTTTAAAATCCCCCAGAATATCCAGTATTTCCTGGTCTTGAAATGAATTTTGTTCTCGATCCTGATACAATTTTCTAAGAAGTATTTTCCTTGAAAATAGATTCAAGTCCTTCACTATTTTAAATTCATCCCCTTCTTTGACAGGAGAGAAAGAAAGACCTTTTTTGAGTAAAGAAATATGTGTCTCAGTTAGTTCAATTTTTGTAAGATTAATAATGATTTTATCATCTATTTTTGTCACATGTTCTACTTCTTCAATCAAACTTTGAATAGATTGATTTTTCATTTCTTCATCATCCTGTCTCTCACATTCTATTTGTTTTTGCCTTTGTTTTTTCCTCCGCCCCCTCCTCTTCCCTCACCTCCACCGTGCTCCTCCAAAAAACATCCAGAGGAGCATGAGGGGGAAGGGGAGGGGCCCGTAGTTATTCCCCCCACCTGAGTCATCCGTTGTATTTCACTTCTTGTTTTAACTCCTATTGATGAAGCATTATCTGAACTTGATTCATAACTCCCACTTCTACTATCTGAGGAATCTCAATTAGATCTACTGAATCTTTCTGTAATTACGAAATATGTTAAAGACCTTTTTATTAATAAAGTCCTGTGTCTCCCTTGCGTATTTTTTCTTTTTCCGTTAGCTAATTTCCTTCTGAACTTTTTCAATATCAGATCGTAAGATTTCATTAGCATTTTTAAATTCTTCTAAATCTTTAAGTCTTTCTAATTCTCGAGAACTCTTATCAATCTCCTCTTTAATTTCCAATAATTGACGATTATTTTCCTCAATGATAATTCCAATTAACTCTAATGAACATTTTGTCAATATATCTTGCCATTTCTGGATAAAGACCTCAGACTTCAGATATTTCCCCGGTAACATTCGGATTCTCAGTCCCCTTGGTACTATCCCTCCCTGACATATGCTTCAAGGCTGGATATGTCCCATTTAAGTCTTAATTGTTTTATCAATACATTCTTATGACTTTTACATTTTTTAAAAAGATCTAATTTAGATGAATCCTGTCCTATATTCAAACCATGATCAAATACAGAATTAATGTCCATGTCCCATCTATCATTCAAATGGAATGCCATCTTGACCCAGATCTCCAAATACAGTGAATCCCTCCAAAGCAAGCAAATACAACCCAACTATCTCAAATGGAACACATGCGGTCCGTTTCCATCCTCCCGATAGAAATATACTATTCTCATACATTTGAGACTGAGGTGCTCAAACTATCTTATCAAAAGAAAATTAGGACACTAAAGCCTTCTAGATAGAAACATAGAAGATTGACGGCAGAAAAAGACCACCTGGTCCATCTAGTCTGCCCTTTAGTATTCCTTTATTGTTATCTTAGGATAGATACATGTTTATCCCAGGCATGTTTAAACTGTGTTACTGTGGATTTTTCAACCACCTCTGCTGGAAGTTTGTTCCAAGTTTCTACTACTCTTTCAGTGAAATAATATTTTCTAATGTTTTTCTTGATTTTTCCTCCAACTAGCCTCAGATTGTGCCCCCTTGTTCTTGTATTCAGATTCTTATTAATCACACTTCCCTCCTGAACCTTGTTCAGTCCTTTAACATACTTAAAGGTTTCAATCATGTCCCCCCTTTCTCTTCTTTCCTCTAGACTATACATATTTAGATCTCTGAGTCGTTCTTGATAAGTTCTATGCTTTAGACCTTCCACCATTTTTGTAGCTCTTCTTTGAACCCGCTCAATTTTAGTTATATCCTTTTGCAGATGAGGCCTCCAGAACTGTACACAGTATTCCAGATGTGGTCTCACTAGAGCTCTATACAGAGGGATCACAATCTCCCTCTTCCTGCTTGTTATACCTCTAGCTATGCAGCCAAGCATACGATTTGCTTTCCCCACCGCCTGGTTGCATTGGTTACTCATCTTGAGGCTGTCAGAGATGACCACCCCCAAATCCTTCTCTTCTGAAGTCTTTGCTACCACAGAACTGCCAATACGATAGTCAGATTGAGGGTTTCTTGTCCCCAAGTGCATTATTTTACATTTGGAAACATTGAACTGAAGTTTCCATTGTTTTGACCACTTATCTAATAGTGCCAAATCATTCTCCATATTACAGACACCTCCTGGAACATCAACCCTATTACACACTTTTGTGTCATCAGCAAACAAGCAAACTTTCCCTGCCAAGCCTTCCCTTATGTCACTTACAAACATGTTGAACAGAACAGGGCCCAGAACAGATCCTTGTGGCACTCCACTTGTAACCAGTCTCTGCTCAGAATACACTCCATTAACAACAACCCTCTGGTTTCTGTCCTTCAGCCAACTGCAGATCCACTGAACTATCCAGGGGTTAAGTCCAATTCTTGATAATTTATCTATCAGCTCTTTATGGGGAACTGTATCGAAAGCTTTACTGAAATCCAGGTAGGCGATATCCACAGCACCACCTTCATCCAGCACTTTAGTTACATAGTCAAAGAAATCAATGAGATTAGTCTGACAGGATCGGCCCTCAGTGAAGCCATGCTGGTTTGGGTCCATCAGGTTGTTTTTTGTTAGATGGTCAATTATCTTCTTCTTTAGAAGAGTCTCCATCATTTTTACCACTACAGATGTCAGGCTGACTGGCCTGTAGTTACTAGCTTCTTCTTTACTACCCTTCTTGTGAATGGGTACAACATTGGCCATTCTCCAATCATCAGGAACTTCTCCCGTAAGAAGGGACTGGTTATACAGATTAGTCAGGGGGCCAACTATGACAGATCGGAGTTCTTTAAGAACTCTAGGGTGGATTCCATCCGGACCCATCGCTTTATTTGACTTTAGCCGGACAAGTTCCTCTAGAACATCGGCCTCTGAAAACACTGGGGCTAAAATTATACAACTAGAGGCAATGCTGTGTTCAGCCATTTTCTGATTATGAGGGCCACCGTCTGAAAAAACTGAGCAGAAGTAGTTATTCAGATGGTCAGCGACCGCCTTTTCCTCTTCTATATACTGATTTTTTCCGTTGTTAATTTTTGTAATCCCGCAGTTTTTCTTCTTCCTGTCACTGATATATCTGAAGAAGGTTTTATTCCCCTTCTTAACAGATTTGGCCATTTCTTCCTCTTTTGAGGCTTTAGCAGCATTTATCATCTGTTTAGTCTTCTTCTTTATAGTTTTATATCCTTCTCTGTCCGCTTCACTTCCAGTCTCTTTATATCTCTTATAGGCAGACTTTTTATCTTTCACTATAGCTCTTACCTCTCTAGTAAACCATAGTGGATTTCTCTTTCTTTTCCTCTTGCTAATTTGTCTAACATGTAATCTTGTTGCCTTTAAGAGGACTTCTTTGAGTGTCTTCCACTGAGTACTCACTCTCGGTGTTTTATCCCACCCTTTTAATTCTTTCTTTACATATTCTCCCATATCCTCAAACTTCGTCTTCCTAAAGTCCAATACTTTGGTTGCAGAATGGGATTTCTCGTAGTCAGTCTGGATTCCGAACCACAAACATTGGTGGTCACTGGAACCTAGATTTTCTCCCACCTTCACCTCAGATACCAGGTCTCCATTTGTGAATACTAAGTCTAGGATATTGTCCCCTCTAGTTGGCGCCTTCACCAGCTGTTTTAGGGACATCCCCGTCAGGGCTTCTACGATGCTCCTACTTCTACATGTGGACGCACAAGGGATATTCCAATCAACATCAGGCATGTTGAAGTCTCCCATAACTACTATATCTCCCTTTACTGCCATTTGGGTAATCTCGTCCACTAGCATGTTGTCTTGCTCTTCAGATTGCCCCGGAGGCCTGTAGACTGCACCTATTCTTGTAACTGATCCCTTTTTATTCTGCAGACAGATCCAGAGAGTCTCCAACTCTTTACATGAATTCTGGATCGCTGTGGATTTTATGCTATCTTTAACATAAATGGCTACCCCACCCCCTCTTCTCTCAGCCCTATCTTTCCTATACAACGTGTATCCCGGAATGGCTATTTCCCAGTCATTACAGTCCCTGAACCATGTCTCTGTTATTACAATCAAGTCCAAGTCATCTCTACAAACTATTGATATTAGTTCGCTGAGCTTGTTGCCTAAGCTGCGAGCATTAGTACACATTACACGAAGAACATTACATTTATCACCAACAACAACTCTATCTACCGCACCATCATCTACCTCACCAACATCTGTATGTAAAGCACCAGCAACTTCCTGTGCACCAACATCTGTATCTATCACACTAACAAACTCAGAACCCTGGTTCACCAAAACTGTTCGGGGACAGAAATCAATCTTCTCAATGAAATTCCTGCCCCCTCCATCTAGTTTAAATGCCTCTCCAAGAAACACCTGAACTCTTCTCTAAGTACCTCAGTTCCTCTGTGTGACGGGTGCAGACCATCTCTCTTGAACATTTCTTTACAACTCCACCTTCTAACACTGTGACTGACGAATCCAAAACCTTCTTCTTTACACCACTGTCTTAGCCAACCATTGAACTCCAGGATACGAAGTCTCTTACTATTTTCAGAGCGGACTGGCAAAATCTCTGAAAAAGTGATAGAGTCTGTCATTCTGCTCAGCTCCAGGCTGAGACTTTGAAATTCCATTTTCACCTCTTCAACACTTTTCTGGGACAAATCGTTTGTACCGAGATGAATGATCAGATCAACTTCAGTCTCCTTTGTTGCAGCCTTGACAATATTTGAGATGCGTCTTTTATCCCTGCTTGCAGTAGCACCAGGAAGACATCTCACCTCCTTCAGTCCATCCTCATTCTGCCCTAAAGCAACACCTCTAACAATCGAGTCACCAACAAGGAGATGCTTTCTCTTCTTTTTAAGTCCATTTTCTGCTCCTGACTGCTTGTTACAATTCTCTCCTTTGGGACTCACAACATCCCGTACCTGAGTATCTGTGCTTTTATCTTCTGAAATCTCACTTTCCAATTCAGACAGGACACCAAAGGGATTACACACCGAAATACCAACAGTGTTGTGCTTCTGCTCCACAACTCTCAACCTCCCGGAACCAACTGTCTTCCACACAGCCCTTCTCTTCATGGGCCGTTGGGGCTGCGGTGGTGGATTACATGGTTGCTTGACTTCACACTCTAGCTGGGAAAGATTCACTTCTTTTGATTGCAGATAACACACCAAAGACTGCAGCCTGGAAATTTCACCATACAATGTGGACAGATGCAAACATACTGGACAACACCCCAAACTCCAGAGAGTACTGCGGAACACAACAGCCAGACAAGTGTTACACTGCACTAAACCAGACATCTTAGAATTAAAGCAGTTACTCACCAAACTGACAAAACCAATGCCTTCACCAAACTCCTGCCGTTTTCAAACTACTGCAGTTTTTGAAACTACACACTTCTGTCTGTCTGCTGCACTTGTGTCTGGCTGCAAACTACTTACAGAGTAAACTCACAGAGTTGAAACCTCCTATAAATACACCTACTGCAGTTGATACGCTAACGAAGCGAGCCAAGCCTTTTCTTATGCTAATCTAATGAAACCAGTTACCAGCTACACCCAAATAGACACCTATGCACACTATGCAGAAACCAAAACAAGCCAAATACAAACTTAAGCACTAATGATCCAAATTAACCAAAGTAAATAAACACACAATTCAAACTAAATACTAAATGCAACACAATTCCAAGTACTACAACATAAGCAGTATTAAAGAATGATAGTAAGATTTTTTTTTTTTTTTTTTTTTTTAAGTTTTTTTGTCTACAATAGAAAAGAAGAGAGAAGTAAGAGTGAAGTAATAGTAATAGCCTGAGCTTACCTCAAGCTTGACTTAAGTACTGCAGTTTTTGAAACTACACACTTCTGTCTGTCTGCTGCACTTGTGTCTGGCTGCAAACTACTTACAGAGTAAACTCACAGAGTTGAAACCTCCTATAAATACACCTACTGCAGTTGATACGCTAACGAAGCGAGCCAAGCCTTTTCTTATGCTAATCTAATGAAACCAGTTACCAGCTACACCCAAATAGACACCTATGCACACTATGCAGAAACCAAAACAAGCCAAATACAAACTTAAGCACTAATGATCCAAATTAACCAAAGTAAATAAACACACAATTCAAACTAAATACTAAATGCAACACAATTCCAAGTACTACAACATAAGCAGTATTAAAGAATGATAGTAAGATTTTTTATTTATTTATTTTTTTTTTTTTAAGTTTTTTTGTCTACAATAGAAAAGAAGAGAGAAGTAAGAGTGAAGTAATAGTAATAGCCTGAGCTTACCTCAAGCTTGACTTAAGTACTGCAGTTTTTGAAACTACACACTTCTGTCTGTCTGCTGCACTTGTGTCTGGCTGCAAACTACTTACAGAGTAAACTCACAGAGTTGAAACCTCCTATAAATACACCTACTGCAGTTGATACGCTAACGAAGCGAGCCAAGCCTTTTCTTATGCTAATCTAATGAAACCAGTTACCAGCTACACCCAAATAGACACCTATGCACACTATGCAGAAACCAAAACAAGCCAAATACAAACTTAAGCACTAATGATCCAAATTAACCAAAGTAAATAAACACACAATTCAAACTAAATACTAAATGCAACACAATTCCAAGTACTACAGCATAAGCAGTATTAAAGAATGATAGTAAGATTTTTTATTTTTTATTTTTTTTTTTTTAAGTTTTTTTGTCTACAATAGAAAAGAAGAGAGAAGTAAGAGTGAAGTAATAGTAATAGCCTGAGCTTACCTCAAGCTTGACTTAAGTACTGCAGTTTTTGAAACTACACACTTCTGTCTGTCTGCTGCACTTGTGTCTGGCTGCAAACTACTTACAGAGATCAACTATATATAATAATAATAATAGGAGCACTACTCATTATTCAAAAATGGGCACATTCATGTATATCATACATAGGGTGTCATAGCCCTAGTATATTCAAAATTAAATAAAAAGAAAAGAAATCAAAGAAAGGACCTAAAATTGGCACTCAACCCAATTCAAAAATTAGACCAATTAAAGATTCATCAAATATTTATTAATAAATGACATACTAAAATATCAAATCAAAACACAAGGGTGAGGAAAACTGGCCACTAGTGTACCTGATAGCTTAGTCGTAATAACTGCCCTCAAAGGATACACTCTAATGTACATACACCCCCTTACTGGCACCAGTATAAATTACAAAAATGTAATAATAAAAATATGAAATCCAATGGTGATGGTGCACATAATATCATCAGTCTTATCGTCAGAATCCAAACTAGCCTCAATACACGATATTCTAACCACATCCACATATAGATATGAGGAATTGGTATACATCGAGATCTGTTTTCATAAAGCATTGGAATATTTTGACACAGAACACAGCGATTAAGATCATAGTAGGGGATAGCCCGGCTATGGTAGCAAAAAGAGCCCCAAATTTAAAATGGTTTGGTCAAAAGTTATTATGAATCACAACAAAAAGAAATATCTTGCTTAAATAAGAAAAATTTAAAGGGATCATTTAAATGTGGTTGTTGTAAAACATGTAATTATGTTAAAAATACAGAGGTGTTCTCGAATTTTGACAATACTAGGAGGTATGAAATTAAGGCCATGATCAACTGCAGAACTAAAAGTGTGATATATCAATTGATTTGTCCATGTCCTAAAATTTATGTAGGCAAGACAATTAGGGAATTAAGAAAAAGGATTTTAGAACATAAATGTGATATTGAAAATGCCAAAATGGAGAGTCCAATTGCGAGACACTTTTTGGAATAACATGATGGTAAAGCTGATGTATTAAAAGTAGTTGGCATGGTTCAAGTACGAAATAATAAAAGGGGAGGTGATTTAGATCTTAAACTTTTGAGATGTGAGACCAAATGGATATATACCTTGGGGTCTGAATGAAGAGATTCAATACAATATGTTTTTATGAGTGTGATCGTATTTTTTGCTTGATTTTGTGGAAGATGCTCTCTGGTTGATTATTATATAGCCTATCCCAGTAGCTGAAGAGTATATACCATCTTTATTATTGTTAACTCTTATGCTGTTTTGAAGTGGCGGTACTTTCCATGAAGTTTTATCACCATCGTTTGATATGATTGTTTGGATATACATTTATCACTCCATTTACGTATATCTCTGACTACTGTCTGGACTGCTATAAGTTATATGTATTCAAGCCATTAACCTCACAGATCAATTTGAATGACTGCTTTAAATTTGGACTGTAATAGTCATCGGAGATACACATTCCACAGGTTTGCTATCTATATGTGGATGTGGTTAGAATATCGTGTATTGAGGCTAGTTTGGACTCTGACGATAAGACGGATGATATTATGTGCACCATCACCATTGGATTTCATATTTTTATGATTACATTTTTGTAATTTATACTGGCGCAAGTAGGTTTTGTTTGGTTTTATTGAAGGAGGGGGGTGTATGTACATTAGAGTGTATCCTTTGTCGGCGGTTATTACGACTAGGCTATCTGGTACACTAGTGGCCCGTTTTCCTCACCCTTGTGTTTTGAGTTGATATTTTAGTATGTCATCTATTAATAAATATTTGATGAATCTTTAATTGGTCTAATTTTTGAATTGGGTTGAGTGCCAATTTTAGGCCCTTTCTTTGTTTTCTTTTCTTTTTTATTGAAGTTAGAAAGAACTAATGCTTTTATGCCCGGTGTATTGGCAAGACAGCCAGTAAATCTAATACAATAGGCTCTAACGGCCTTGCCAGTACCGGGTAAGGCAACCTGCAGATGGAATATGTACCAGGTTCTACCGGCCTTACCAATACCGGGCAAGACAGCCCAAAGGAGCTCGCGTAGACTCTACCGGTCTTGCCAATACACCGTGCAAGACAGCCAGATATACTAAACAATAGGCTCTACCGGCCTTGCCAATACCGGGTAAGGCAACCTGCAAATGGAATATGTACCAGGTTCTACCGCCCTTACCAATACCGGGCAAGGCAGCCCAAAGGAACTCACTCTAGGAACGCCCAACTGAGACTACGTTTTTAATGCTCTTGGAGCAAACCAGCGTCCACATGCTGGAACCAACAGTGATTCATATAGCTGCAAGACTTTGGAGCAAACCAGCGTCCGCACGCTAGAACCCACAGTAATGTGTATAGCCGCAAGGCTTTGGAGCAAACCAGCGTCCGCACGCTGGAACCAACAGTAATGTGTATAGCCGCAAGGCTTAGGAGCAAACCAGCATCCGCACGCTAGAACCCACAGTAATGTGTATAGCCACAAGGCTTTGGAACAAACCAGCGTCCGCACGCTGGAACCAACAGTAATGTGTATAGCCGCAAGGCTTAGGAGCAAACCAGCATCCGCACGCTGGAACCAACAGCAATGTGTATAGCCGCAACCAGCGTCTGCACGCTGGAACCAACAGTAATGTGTATAGCCGCAAGGCTTAGGAGCAAACCAGCGTCCGCACGCTGGAACCAACAGTAATGTGTATAGCTGCAAGGCTTAGGAGCAAACCAGCGTCCGCACGCTGGAACCAACAGTAATGTGTATAGCCGCAAGGCTTTGGAGCAAACCAGCGTCCGCACGCTGGAACCAACAGTAATGTATATAGCTGCAAGGCTTTGGAGCAAACCAGCGGCCGCACGCTGGAACCAACAGTAATGTGTATAGCCGCAAGGCTTAGGAGCAAACCAGCGTCCACACGCTGGAACCAACAGTAATGTGTATAGCCGCAAGGCTTTGGAGCAAACCAGCGTCCGCACGCTGGAACCAACAGTTGATCATGAAACTACAAGGCTGGAACAAACACGCGTCCACACGCTGGGCTAAGAATGTTGCCAAAGCGATCAGGCATCAGGGATACATCTGGCTGGACAAGAGACGACAGGAACTCGCAGGAAACCAAGCAATCAGGAAAACTCAGTGAAGGTGATCAGCAGGAAACATCAACCTCTCAGGACTAGGCCGGAACCACTCTGGAACAACTCTGCAGACAGGAGACTCAGGAACAAGATGTATTCTGGAACTCAGGAACACAGCTACAGGTACTAACGAATACTGGAACATGGTCAAGGCTAAAGTGGTCAGAGACACCACGAAAGGGCAACCATAGGGTGCCCAGACCAGGTTTAAATAGACAGTCTGAGGCGGGATAAAGGCAGACAACCAATAGGAGCCCCCTAATGGTGACTGACAAGGAAGTGCAACAATCACGGGCACCGTGATACCTAGCCCCAGCATTTCAATATCAGCATTCTATCTATTCTGGGTCCTAGCCCCAGCATTACTGTATCAGTACACTATCTATTTCTGGGTCCTAGCCCCAACCTTACTATGATGGTATACTTTCTATCTCTGGGTCCTAGCCCCAGCATCGGTGCTATTTCACGTATCCTAGCCTTAGACGTGCAGGTGCAGTCTACTATTTCTTCTAGTAGCTATTGCTCCCTGCTTAGCTCTATCTCTGCTGGAGTGTATATTTATTTGTCATGCTTTATTAGTGTACAATAAAGGTGTTGTTTTTAACTACTGTACCGTCCCCTGACTCCTCCTTGAGTTCCGTGACAACACCCCACCTATATACTTACCATCTCCTCCCTATTGTATTATTATTCTTTATTAATATAGCGCCAACTAATTCTGCAGCGCTTTACAATTAGGAATAGACATACAGAGGTATTAAATAGTACAATCAACTGTGGAGAACAGAAGGATCAGAGGGCCCTGCTCCTGAGCGCTTACAGTCTAGAGGAAGGTAGGTTTGACACAGAAGGAGTAAGTGCTATTGGTTGTAAGTGCCTCCTGCCACATGAACTGCCAGTCAGTGGGTGGGAATGAGAAGTGCTGTTGAGCATGGTCCATGCAAGGGGTGATTCTTGGTAAAAGTTTATGGATGTAGTTGATAGGCTTCCCTGAAGAGGTGAGTTTTCAGGGAGAGTCTGAAGATTTGAAGGCTGGGTGAGAGTCTGATTGGGTGGGGGAGGGAGTCCCAGAGTTGAGGTGCAGCACGGGAGAAGTCCTGAGGGTGGGAGTGGGAGTATGTGATAAGAGCTGTGGAGAGCAGAAGGTTGTGTGCAGAGCGAAGATGGCCAGAGGGAGTGTATTTGGTAATGAGAGATAAAATATAGGGTGGTGCGGTGTTAGCGAGGGCTCTATAAGTTAGCACCGGAATTTTGAATTTATTTCTGTATGCTAATGGGAGCCAGTGTAGGGATTGACAGAGTGGTTTGGTGTCAGAGAAGAGATGAGTGAGGTAGATTAGTCTTGCAGCAGAGTTCATTATGGACTGTAGTGGGGTTAGTCGGGTGAGAGGAAGGCCAATTAGTAATGAGTTACAGTAATCAAGATGGGACATGATGAGTGTTTGGATTAGAATTTTGGTAGTGTCTTGTGTGAGAAAGGGTCGGATTATAGAGATGTTGCGGAGGTGGAGGTGGCATGATTTGGAGATTGACTGGATGTGAGGAATGAAGGATAGGGCAGAGTCAAATGTGACCCCCACGCAACGAGCTGTAGGGGTTGGTGTGATGGTAGCATTGTTAATGGAGAGGGTAATATCTGGGTTGGACTGGTTGTGGAGGGTGGGAAGATAATTAGTTCAGTTTTGCCAAGTTTAAGTTTGAGTTGACGGGAGGACATTCAGGAAGACAGAGCAGACAGACAGTCAGATAATCGGGACAGGAGTGAAGGGGTGAGGTCAGGGAAGGAAAGATATATTTGTGTATCATCAGCATAAAGATGATGGTGAAACCCAAAGGAGTTTATTTGTTTTCCAAGGGATGCAGTGTAGATTGAGAAGAGCAAGGCTCTCAGGACTGATCCTGGAGGCACTCCAACAGACAGAGGGAGGGGTGGAGAAGTGGAGCCGGAGGAGGAAACACTGAAGAAGCGGTTGCAGAGATAAGATGAAAACCAGGAGAGTGCAGTATCACAGAGACCTAGGCAGTGGAGGGCTTGGAGGAGGAGTGTGTGATCTACTGTGTCAAAGGCGGCTGATAGGTCCAAGAGAATAAGTATGGAGCAGTGGCCTTTTGACTTGGCAGAAAGCAAGTCATTGGCCACTTTGGTGAGGGCAGTCTCAGTGGAGTGATGAGGGCAGAATCCAGATTGCAAGGGATCTAGCAGGGAATGGGAGCAGAGGAATTTAGTGAGATGGTTATATGCGAAACGCTCAAGGAGCTTGGAGGCGAATGGGAGTAGAGAAATTGACCGGTAATTTGACAGTGAGTTTGGGTCCAGGGAGGGTTTCTTTAGGATGGGTGTGATGAATGCATGTTTGAAAGAGGATGGGAAGGTGATGGTTGACAGAGAGAGGTTGAATAAGTGAGTAAGGAATGGAGTTAGTAGAGGGGAAAGTTCTTGAGTGAGTTGAGACGGGATGGGGTCGAGAGGGCATGTGGTTATGTTTGAGCAAGTGAGGAGAAGGGAAACTTCACCCTCGGTGACAGGTGAGAAAGAGCTTAGTGTGTATACGGGAGAGGTGACAGGGCTGGACAGGGTGGGTGTGGGTGGTAATGATAGAATGTCATGTCTGATAGATTTGATCTTGTCCTTGAAGTAGGTGGCAAGATCTTGTGCAGAGACGTTCATGCAACGTGTTTGTGTTGGTGGTTGTAGAAGAGATTTGAAGGTTGAAAAGAGGCATTTTGGGTTAGTGGAAACATTAGAAATTAGAGAGAAAAAGTATCAGTATTATGCTACTTTTAACCCACACCCTTACATCCTGCTACTAACTTTGTGCCTTCCCACTCTGGATTCATAAATGTGGGGAGTGCGGGGGATGACATACACACATCCCTCCCACTACCCTTATGCTCTCCTTACATGTGCCCTCTCCTCTCCCTTTCCCTTGCCTCCCTCTTTACATCTGACTCATCTCTAGGCTGATCATACATGTATACAATATATGCTTTGTGGGCGATCATCACCAATGTTTATAAGACATGTTTACTTGACAATGTTTGGTACTAGGTATTTACCGCACTGTTTTATATGTTTATAACTTACTTTGGAATGCTCTTTTCTCCCATCTCCCCACTCCAAGTTCTTACCACGATAATTTCCCAAGTGCTACATGATATACTCATCATACCCATATTAATGTGTCCTGCTATGATCTACTACATTTCACTGTACAACCTTTATTTTCCTATATTTTTTATATCTATTACTCCTGCCCAAACATAGGGTTCCTTTAATATTATCTACTTACTTTTTTACAAACAACTTGATCATATTATATATTCTCACACCCTTACATATCCAAGCATGTTCTTCTCCATAGTTACCACATGATCTGACACTCCAGACCATTCTACCCTTTGGGTTTTCTGCCCTTCCATAAGACTTCACTGCACTCTCTTATGGATATCCATCTCCTTGGCAGAACATGTGTACTCTTCTGAGGCCCTAGGGCATCTACTGGATCATCTAGAATACTCTCCCATAGCTACGATTCTATATGTTTACCTTTATCTCACTCCCCCCCCTCCTCTCCCCGACTTCCGACACCCCTCTCCTCTCTCTTTCCCTCTCCCCCTCTTTCCCTACCTCTCCTTTCTCTTTCCCTCTTCCCCTCTTTCTCCACCTCCCCTCTTTATATATATATTTTGTTCTTCCTCCTCCCCTCCACTTCAGCTTACCTCATTATGCTTGAACACAAATTACCTTTTAGTCTAGCGCCCCTCCTCGCTGTACACAGCTATTCTGTTTGATCCAACTCACCATATGCATCAACATGCATATTTGTTTTAATAATTTTTGTGTTATTCTTCAGAATTTTAACTGATCTTACCATTGTTTAACTCAGTTAAAGACTTTTTCCACATAATGTTTATGCTATTTATTTAAGCTGTAATCGGTAATATGTTTATGATTATTTACACCCATTTGTAACTATGTGTTTACTGACGCAACACTCTATTCCTTTGAAATGCAATTACTTTTGCCAATAAAGTTTAAAATTAAAAAAAAAAGAGAACTAATTAAGCTGATAACCGCTGCGGGAGTAAAATATGAAAGGGAAGAATACAATAAAGGCCTGGTCAGTGTGTATGTACATGTAACTTTCAGAGCTCAATACCAGAATCAAAGCATGGTTATTAAGTGGATTAAACAATCTACAAGGCATAAGAAAAAAGAGCCTGAAGGAAGAATTAGAGAAGGAAACAACTGAAAAGGTTGGATAAGTAAAATAATTAACAAAGTGAACTATAAGGGGAAGATATTATAATATATAATATAGTGCAGGATACATAACACTATAAATATCAATATAAAGAAATTTATAAGGGACAAATTAAGTATGGACAGTAAAATGGCAATACAGTGATTCATAGAGTACTTATCCTTGCTCTGAGCAGCAAAGAAAGAGGAAATGGATTTACTGGTTACCTGTCTTATACACCTTGTATGGACTTGATTGGTTACCTGTCTTAGGGATAGAATTACTATTGTTATATCATTTGTTTTTTTTGTTTGTTTCTTTTTCTCTTAAACGTTTAAGCTTTGCTGCTGAGAAGTAAAGAATAGAGATAAATGCATAATAGGAACCTCCGTGTCTTGTTGGAAAATCCCTTTATTTTAAGCAGAAAAAGCAGACTACCACATGGTTTTTGCTGACTTTTTCACTGGAACACAATGGGATCGTTCACCAACCCCCAGTATCCACCCAATATAATTCTATGATATCAACCAGCTTGATACTGGCAGTTTGATTTGGAAGACCTACCTCAACCTTGCTCATTGGTGAATGAATAAGGGCCAAAAATGAAGAGTATGCAAATTACTAATGTGCATGTAAATCATCTGATTTCCTTTCACATTATGCTATTTGATATATTTTAGGTTATGTGTTAGTCCACTGCGCAGACTGGCAAAAAGACTCATAAAAAGCAGCTTCATTGAGGTAATAAACAGGAACATTACACATTTACAAAATACACAGTCTTATGATACAGTATCTTAACCCTTTGAGTGCCAGAGGGGTAAACAATGCATTGCAAAGCAATGTGTTGCATACCTCTATGGCACTCAAAGGGTTAAAGGGTTAGTAATGTCCAAAAAAAAGTTGTTTTGCATTTAGAAGAGCTTAAAAAGCTGAGCTAATTGCAAAAAAATGTATCTCGCAAACCGCTATGGTTTGAGAGATACATGCATTTAAAGTTTGATGTCTCCTACTGACAGCTGTAAAGCTGTCAGCAAGAGATCCGTGTCGACCGACACAAAGGCGCTTGAGCAGTGCCGCAATCTCGTTAGTTACAATGAATCCCTTCATTGGAATGGTCTAAAACGTGTTCTTGCAAACCAGGCACATGTTTTAGACCATGTTTACGCACATCCCAGATAATCAGTTTAAAGAACAACCACTCAAATATGATTGGCAGGGATGTACATAAGCACATTCCAGCCAATGGCTGTGAGGGAATTTGAACAGGGGCTGCCCATATATAAAGGCAATCAAATTCCCTCAGTGTGGAATGGGCATCAGCCTTTGAAGCACAGGACTGGGGACTGTACCATGCATCACTGTCATCCTCCACCACCTCCGTGGCCGCACACAGTGTCAGAGACATGAAAACATTGAGCTAAGTATTGTATTATGGCATACCAATTTCTGGGTATATTATACCCATTTCTGGGTATATTATTTTGAACAAGATGGATATATTTGAATAAATAGAGGCATACTCATATTTCCATACGGACAGTAATACATGTTTTAACCCTTTTGAGCCCCAGAGAGGCATGCTACGCATTGCTTTGCAATGTGTTGCGTAACCCTCTGGCACTCAAGGGGTTAAACTATGTATTATTGTGCTGGATATTCCTGCATTGTATTAATGCTTTTATTTTTATTTACAGCAAGAAGACTGAAGAGAAGACTAAATAAAAGACTGAAGGAGAATAAAGAAGAGAAGAACAGAAGATGACGCTGAGGAGTTCTCTGGACCAGAGATTTTCAACCTGTGCCCTCAGTGGCCACTAACAGGCCAGGACATAGGAATTTCCCTGCTAGAACACAAGTGTGTTAATCAGAGGCTCAGTTGTATTGATTATCTCACCTGTGCTCTTAAAAGGAAATTCTCAAATCCTGGTCTGTTAGTAGCCACTGAGGGCACGGGTTGAGAACCATTGCTCTGGACATCAGGATTAATGGTAAGTGTTACTTTTATTGGGATGTTGCTTAGTAACTTAGGCCTAGATTTAAAGGCAGCCGTTAAACCATCCGCTAAGTAAAAAAGGCACGTCGGCCGCAAAGAACACATGGTTTACGGCAGATTCAAAGGTAAGCGTTCAAGAATAGCTATCGGGCGTAGGCACTACAAAAACACGTTAAACAAAAACCAGCGTCGCACCTGATTTTGCATCACCGTGCGTCCCAAGCACCCGTTAAAACACAACTTAACTCAAAATGTTACATTACGGCTGCCGTTGTCTAGCAACCCTGATAGATGCACAAACAAAATTCAAACCTACAGCCAATCCCAAGGCCCCAAAGTATCAAAAATGTTCAAATACACCTATATATACCTCAAAATAACGGTTACACCCTGTCTGTGTTTCGGGTTTCAACAAGCTAGAGCACAGGACCCAGGAGTGGAGGATAGCATTTAGAGAGAGAGAGAGAGATAGTGAGAGAAGCATACAGAGGAGTAAGGTAGAAGGATTTTGGAGAGGAGAGAGTTACATTTAAATAGACACATAGCACACTTTTGCACATAGCACATACATCCATACAAACACATACACATACATACACATAGTCTTTTTTTTTCATCACACCTTACACATTTTAAACTTTATTTTCACAGTGTGAATCCGTGAGTGAAAGTGT
The DNA here is from genome assembly GCA_037306005.1 of Rhinophrynus dorsalis. Classification (NCBI taxonomy): domain Eukaryota; kingdom Metazoa; phylum Chordata; class Amphibia; order Anura; family Rhinophrynidae; genus Rhinophrynus; species Rhinophrynus dorsalis. The sequence continues at coordinate 234,185,911 of CM074718.1, read as the reverse complement.
GTGACAGAGAGTGAGTGGGATCGAGTGTGTCTGTGAGGGCGTGTGAGAGTGCCTGGGTGTGACTGGGTGAATGATGGCCAGGAGAGGAGGACAGGAGAGAGGGATGGGGAGACTAGTGGAGGAGGAGGAGGAGGAAGGTCAGGAGGGGATCCCTCAGCAGAGCAGGGGTGGGAGAGGGAGATACGCAGGGCGGAGGGGGACCAGGCCCACAAGAACAGGCACACGAAGAAGAACAGGGACAGATCCTGCAGTGGGACGAGGGGTAGTGCCTGGGGACCACCACACACAGGCAGGGGCAGAGCAGGCAGGACACTCCGGGTCTGACTCCTCGCATGCCGGAGCTGAGGGGGACAGGGTCAGGGATCCCCGATATACCGAGGAAGAAAACACGGCCCTCGTGGAGGCTGTGCTGGAGAGGGAGAGTGTCCTCTTCCCGGGGGACAGACTCCCTGGCCTGTCTGCGAGGAGGAGAGCTGCCTGGAGTCAAATCTGCAGCAGAGTTAATGCGGTGGCCACCTGCAGACGGGATGTGGACTCAATCAAGAAGAGATGGGGCGACTGCAAAAGGCAGGTGAAGAGGAAGATGGGGGATGCCGCCCTGCACGCCCGAGCCACCGGAGGTGGGCCACCTGTCCCCATCACCTTCAGCGCATGGGAGGAGAGGCTGCGGCAGACACTGTCGTCTACCCTCATTGAGGGGGTCCCTGGAGGATCAGACACTGGGGAGGAGAGGAGCCTCCACACCACCGGTAAGTGCATCACCCCAAAACCACACACCACCCCAAACCACACACCCATCACAAACAAGCACTCACATCCCAACATCTGCCCTTCATTCAACCACACAATTGCACCAACACAGCACCCTGAGGGTTTAAACAGGAATCAAGACAAGGACAAATGTCAATGTTCAACAAGGCCAAAACCTGTCCAACTCCCTGGTTAACCCTCATGTTGCTGTGCTGATCACACACAATACACACAAACCATGCTCAGTAAAGTGTTGTATGTCAAACATCACAATTGTTGTCACACAGTGTTACCCATGTTCACACAGGGAATCCAGCACATAACCCCATGAGTGCGAGAGGGATCATCAATGCATCGATCAACAATGCTTTGGCAACCCCTCTGGTACTCAAAGGGTTAACCAGACAACAAACATATGTCGATAGGTTAACAATTACATGACACATAGGGGACATTCACTAAGCGGTGAAAAAGAGCTGATGTAGAGAATTTGACACTTACATACCCTCACTTTACCAATTACAATGTTAGTCTATGGAGAACATCCAATAAGCTGCACAGGCCCCATTGTGTGGACTCCATAGAAAACATTGCAGATGGGGAAATGAGGTCAGCGGAGAAGTCAGCATCATAATCAGTTCATCAGGTCCACTTAACCGCTTACTGAATCACCAACAGGATGGATCAGGTCACAAATCACAGTGCCACTGAGAATAAATGCTTGTATGTGCAACACACACGCCAAAAACAATCACACATAACTAAAGGTGAAAAAGTTGGCCTTGGTGTTGTGTATGCAATCATTTACGCTAACTTCAATTTACATAGCTCACATTTGATTCACATATATATCCTCAGGAGTGCTGATGCCATGGATGGATGGTACACCACACACTATTTGCAGGATACATATGGGAACCAAATATGAACCATTGAGGTTTGGTCAATAACAGGCCAGTGATTATGGATATCTATGATCGGGTCTGGCTGCCTCACACAGAAGGATGGATGGGCTGATCCAGGAAAAAAAAGGCCTCAATCAATGATATCCTTCAATACTGGCTTGATTGTTGCCCCTCAGGATTCAACTTGAACAGACCTCATGGACAGAATCCTGTAATGTACATCAATCCCTCATTGCCACGGTGGTATCCCATGCATCACAATGCAATGCATAGGATACCATCATGACAACCAGAGAGGGACATGTCTAATCTGACAAAATCCAGCACTGTACGGGAAGAACTGATAACATAGGGATGAATACTACTTGAATCACACTGCAGATCTATTCAAAAAAGGTATGTACAGAAAGAAAAACAACCAGATTTGTATGTGGATATGTCCCTTTCAAATGGGTACAAATAGGTCCCAACAAGATGTAAACCCAGAGTTCGGTTCAGTACGTGTGATTGTCCAACTGCCCATATATGTGCACCCTCAACAAAATAACTCATATTGATATCATCATCAGAGTACATATACCCAGTATATGACACCTACTTGGATGGGTATCACTTGTATCTATGAAAGTTCATTTGTGATGGCTGTACATATATAGGCAGTTAGACAATCACATGTTCTGAACAGATCTCTGGGTTCATATCTATCAAGGATATGTTTGTACCCGTATGAAAGGTACATATACACACATATCAGACCATATTCCTCACTGTGTACCTTGGCATGGCAATGGTTAATTTCACTTGATGTAACCTTGCAGGCATCATAAAGAGATGTTTAGAAAGATGTTACTGTATGTGACAGCTGGAGATGTCAGTCATATGACCACACGGAGGCTCTTCAGCAGACCCAAAATTGAACCAATTGGAGATGGATCCATCATTGACATGGTCCACAGAGCGTGCTTACAAACCAGGAACATTTAGTAGACAATGGCAAAGATGTAGTTATCTCCAAATGGGTCAATGTGGAGTCTGCTGAAGAGCCTCCGTGTGGTCAAATGACTGACATCTCCAGCTGTCACATACAGCAACATCTTTCTAAACATCTCTCTATGATGCCTGCAATGTTACATCAAGGTGAAATTAACCATTGCTATCCCGTTAAAGAGATAGTAATACCTAAAATGTGAAAGGAAAAATACATGTCATAGGATTGATCCACCGGGTAATGCAAGGGTATTCCCACTACTGAAAGGTGTTTCATCACAAGAGTATAACAGCTCAAAGTTGAATATTCCATGGACAATATCAGTGTGGCCTGAAAATGTACTATGCCAATGTTGCCAGACCATCCTCTGGCTAGCTTTGGTCCAGGGAGCAGATATCCACAAAGGATGATGTGGCAACAGCTCAAATGTACAATTTCAGGCCACTGGGATGTGGCACCAAAGGAATTCAACTCTGAGCTGCAATACATGTAGAATACAACACCCATCACCAGTAGGAGTACCGTTGTTTCACACAGGGGGATACACCATACAACATATATGTTCCTTTACACATTTCAAGTATTAATATCAATTTGACACCATCATGGCTAAGTTTACTGATCACACAATCTCAATCCTCCACACAGGTTATGTGTCTCCAGCACATCAGGAGCCCATGGAGGAGGCCACCTCACCACCCAGTGAGGAGTATTTGGAGGAGGGGACCAGCCAGTGGGCACCGTACCCAACGACATCCACACCTCTTGGCCAGCTGGATGCACCAACCCTGCCTGCATCAACTCTGCCTGCACCAACTCTGCCTGCATCAACTCTGCCTGCACCAACTCTGCCTGCATCAACTCTGCCTGCACCAACTCTGCCTGCATCAACTCTGCCTGCACCAACTCTGCCTGCATCAACTCTGCCTGCACCAACTCTGCCTGCATCAACTCTGCCTGCACCAACTCTGCCTGCATCAACTCTGCCTGCACCAACTCTGCCTGCACCAACTCTGCCTGCACCGACTTATTACAGTGACTGGATGCCCCCCACCACCTCCAGGAGCTATTATCCCCTAGCAGCAGCACCATCACCACCAGGGAGGCAATGGCTGCCCGGTGATGTGGCCACCACCCAATATGGGCCATACCCACAGATTGACCTACCCTCCTGGATGGCTCCCCAGCATGGCCCAAGGTATGATCCTAGGTGGGGGCCAAGCACATACCAGTGGCCAAGGTTTGACCCTTGGCCGCTCGACTACCAACACCTGGGCCTGCTTGGGGAGCCCCAACAGCCTATGCGAAGGGACGTGTTTACCCCACCACCTCCACCAGCACAGACATCGGTGGGCAGCAGTGGGTCAATTGATGTGGTGGGCACATACCCATCTGCAGCACAACCAGCACCAGCAGAGGAGGACACAGCACCAGCAGAGGAGGACACAGCACCAGCAGAGGGATCCACTGCCCCCACCACCCCCTCTAATGTGACCCCCGAAGCCACACCTAGGGGGCAAAGGGTGACCAGGAGATCATCCAGGTTATCCACTTCTGCCACACAGTCTAAGCCCCCCCCCCCTAAGAAAAAAAAATAAAATGCCCAACATGTTAAATTTCCCCTGAATAAAGGAACATTGTGCTTTTGAATCCTGTCTGATCTGCTTTGAATTTGGTCATAGATTTGGGTGGCAGAGTTGTCTCCAATACATTGCCAAACAATTCAGTGAATACAACTCCTGCGTAGGTAAGATGTTTGTGGGATGTTACAACATGGGTTCACACACACATCGTTGTACAAAATCAACTGTAAAAACATCCCTGTTGCCATATTACACAACTGTGTTATATGGCAATGTTGTGTGTTGATTTTGCATAACAAAACATTCCCCTTAGCCCAACATTTGGTACAACATTGAACATTCATCTACATCATATGTTGTGTTTAACCCTTTGATAGCCAGAGTGGTAGGCAACGCATTGCAAAGAAATGCGTTGGGTACCACTCTGGCACTCAGAGGGTTAAGGGGATAACCAAACAAACAGCTTAGCGGTGAGATAACAAGCAGGACAGATAAATGGGACATGTATCCATATTGTCTTGGATTCACACACTCATTGTGCAACAGACTGACTGGGGAAGCCAATGTTTTCAACCTAGGATTTCAATGTGTAGCACACACATTGATATCCTGGGGTGAGCATTGGGGCCTCCAGTAAGTTGACTTGTTGTTTTTTCTAAGGGTGTAGCAGACTTCCCCAGTGAAAACACTTGTCCACTTGGTCATGTACTGTGATATGTCCCAGTGGAGCAATATCACTGAACATTGATTATACTGAGCAACACATTAACTGTGGACAGGAATTCACTGTGGAAGTATGTCCCCTTTATCACCTCTTTATCACTCCCACAACACATTAGTGTATCACTGCCACCATCTGTTAGCGTGAATACATCTCTGAGTCCACTCACTTGCAAACAAGTGGTGGAGTCCTGTGATATGGGTGATGCCTTTCCATGTATGGGGATACTCTACCCTGGGTGTGGTAACGCATTGACAATAGTGATGAGCGAGCACCCCAATGCTCGGGTGTTCGGGTGCTCTGACCGAGCGCCCCCGGAGGCTCGAGTGCTCGGCCGAGCACCCGAGCCCCATTGAAGTCAATGGGAGGACTCGAGCACTACACCAGGCACCCCCTGCTCTGATGAGGGGAGGGTGCCTGGTCCATAGGAAAAGGGCAGAAAATGATGGAAACACCACAGAAATGGTTCAGGGACAGCATAGGGAGGATGTCTGGATGCATCTTGGACTCCAACATCGCTGCTGGGAACGATGTTTCGCCCGTAGTACGCCATTTTTACAGACTGACCGTAAAACACACAAAAAGGCAGATAAAAACGACTTTAGGCGAAAAATTGTTACCAAACAGTATTTGCTGTATATTTACTTGTATATCATCTGCAAATTCTCCAAAAAATTTCCTCGATTTTTCTGAACTGAGGCCATGATTAAGAGGGAAACGTGCGCAGAGGCAAATTCTCCCAAAAATTTCCTTGATTTTTCTGAACTGAGGCCATGATTAAGAGGGAAACGTGCGCAAAGGCAAATTCTCCCAAAAATTTCCTCGATTTTTCTGAACTGGGGCCATGATTAAGAGGGAAACGTGCGCTGAGCCGACCATCCAAAACATTATGGGTGAGGGTCTGCTGCGGAGCTGACCATCCTAAACATTATATGCGAAGGCCCGCTAGTGAGCTGACGCTATAAAACATTATAAGAGAGGGCCCGCTAGAGAGCTGACCCAATAAAACATTATATGAGAAGGCCCGCTGGTGAGCTGACCTATACAAAAATTGTCAAACAGGGCCCGCTGGTGAGCTGGCCCTATATAAAAATTATATCACAGGGCCCGCTGGTGAGCTGGCCCTATATAAAAATTATATCACCGGGTATATGGAAGAGAGTCAACCATATACCCGTTTTTTGGGTGGAAGGGGTGAATGGGAATACAGAGTATTCCCATCATTGTAAATAACATATATAAAGTCACTTTATGTTCCTCCGGGGCTTTCCTCCAGTGGAGTGGAGAAGTCAGGGGAAATCCAGGCCTTGTTCATTTTTATAAGTGTCAACCTATCAGCATTTTCGGTGGAAAGGCGGATACGCTTATCTGTTATGATGCCACCAGCAGCACTAAATACCCGCTCAGACAGAACGCTGGCGGCAGGGCAGGCCAGCACCTCCAAGGCGTAGAGTGCCAGTTCATACCACGTGTCCAGCTTGGACACCCAGTAGTTGTAAGGCACAGAGGGATCATTGAGGACGCTGACACGGTCTGCTACATACTCCTTCACCATCTTCCAAAACTTTTCCCTCCTTGTGACACTAGGCTGCGCATCAGGGTGAGGGTGCTGGCGGGGTGTCATGAAGGTGTCCCACGCCTTGGAGAGTGTTGCCCTGCCTTTGTCGGAACTGCTGTGTGCTCCCCTTTTCTCCCCTTCTCGGTTGGCCAAGGTAGCACGTACTCTGCCGCCAGCGTTGTCAGATGGAAAATTTTGGAGCAATTTTTCAACAAGAACCTTCTGGTATTGCACCATTTTGCTTGTCCTCTCCACCGGAGGAATGAGAGATGAGAAATTCTCTTTGTAGCGGGGGTCCAGAAGGGTGAACACCCAGTAATCCGTGTTGTCTAAAATGCGTATAACGCATGGGTCACGGGAAAGGCAGCCTAACATAAAGTCAGCCATGTGTGCAAGAGTACCAACAGGCAAGATTTCGCTGTCCTCACCAGGAGGATGACTCTCAATCTCCTCATCCTCTTCCTCCTCTTCTGCCCACCCACGCTGAAGAGATGGAACTAAAGTTCCATGGCTACCCTCTGTAGCAGAGGCAACCGTGTCTTCCTCCTCCTCCTCCTCCTCCAATTGTCGCTGAGTAGACGAAGTGAGGGTGCTCTGGCTATCACCTTGTGTAAGCTCTTCCTCCCGCATTTCCACCTCTTCCACATGCAAAGCGTCGGTTTTAATTGTGAGCAGCGAGCGTTTCAGTAGACACAGAAGTGGGATGGTTACACTGATAATAGCGTTATCGCCGCTCACCATCTGTGTCGATTCCTCAAAATTGCGTAAAACCTCACAGAGGTCTGACATCCATTCCCACTCCTCACTTCTGATTAGAGGAAGTTGAACGGAGAGGCGACGACCGTGTAACAGCTGGTACTCCACTACTGCCCTCTGCTGCTCACAAAGCCGGGCCAACATGTGGAAGGTGGAGTTCCAGCGCGTGCTCATGTCACACAGCAGCCGGTGAGCTGGCAATTGTAAGCACTGCTGCAGCTTCAACAGGCCGGCTGAAGCTGTAGATGACTTACGGAAATGTGCACACACGCGGCGCACCTTGGTCAAGAGATCATGCAAATTGGGGTAGGTTTTTAGAAATCGCTGAACCACTAAATTAAATACATGCGCTAGGCATGGTACGTGTGTGAGCTTGCCGAGCTCCAAAGCCGCCACCAAGTTACGCCCATTATCACACACAACCATGCCTGGTTGCAGGTTGAGTGGCGAGAGCCACTGCTCGGTCTGGTGACTAATCCCCTGCAACAGCTCTGAGGCCGTGTGTTGTTTGTCCCCAAGGCAGATCAGCTTCAGCACGGCCTGTTGACGCTTCCCCACTGCAGTGCTACACTGCTTCCAGCTACCGGCTGATGGGTGAGTGGCGCTGCGCGCAGAGAATTCGGAGGTGGAAACGGAGGAGGAGGAGCCAATAATGTAGGTGCTGGCGGAAACCCTGATGGAGGTAGGGCCCGCAATCCTCGGCGTGGGTAGCACCTGTGCCATCCCAGGGTCCGAGTCGCTCCCAGCCTCCACGACATTCACCCAGTGTGCCGTCAGGGAAATGTAGCGTCCCTGGTCACAAGCACTTGTCCATGTGTCAGTCGTTAAGTGGACCTTCCCAGTAACTGCGTTGGTCAGGGCACGGGTGATGTTACGGGACACATGGTGGTGTAAGGCGGGGACGGCACACCGGGAAAAGTAGTGGCGGCTGGGGACTGCGTACCGAGGGACAGCTGCTGCCATCAGGCTGCGGAAGGACTCAGTCTCCACAAGCCTAAACGGCAGCATTTCGATGGCCAGTAATTTGGAAAGGTGTGAGGTTAGTGCTATGGCCTGTGGGTGGGTGGCTGGGTATTTTCGCTTGCGCTCAAATGCCTGGGGTAATGACATTTGGACGCTGTGCTGGGACAGGGAAGTGGATGTGGTCGCTGATGGTGCTTCAGATGGTACAGGTGCAGGGCGGGAGGTATGCGGGCCTGCGCCTTCGACAGGCGATTGGCCGGCACCGAAAACAAGGGAAGAGGAGGCAGTGGTGTGGCCTGCAGACACAGATGGGCGATCCAGGCGTTCCTCCCACTTATTACGGTGCTTGGATGCCATGTGTCGGATCATGCTGGTGGTGGTGAGGTTTCTAGTGTTCATGCCTCGGCTCATTCTGGTGTGGCACAGGTTGCAAACTACAATTCTTTTGTCGTCCGCACTTTCCTTAAAAAAACACCATACCGCGGAACACCTACCCCTTGGCAAGGGAGATTTACGCAAGGGGGTGCTCCGTGGAACATTTGCGGGCCGGTTTGGTGCGGTCCGCCTTCTTTCTGTAGCCACACCACTGCCTCTTCCAGCCTGTTGCGGTGCTGCAGATGGCTCACCCTCAGGACTGCTGTCATCGCTCGGCTCTACACCTTCCCAGGTGGGGTCAGTCACCTCATCGTCCACCAAGTCCTCCTCCACTTCCTCACTCTGATCATCCTCCTCATGTCTTGATCCCACCACATACTCAGTCATTGACAACTGTATATCATCCTCCTCATCAAGGTCTTGAGACAGTAATAGTGGTTGATTTAATGGCAACTGTGTCTCATCATCATCATCATCATCCACTTCCTTTGACCTTAAATGCCGTTCACCTCTGTCATCTTCTTGTGATTGGGTACCCTCTAGAGGTTGTGAATCAGGGCAGAAGATGTCATGTTCCTCTGCAAGCGTGCTTGGAGAGAGGTTCAAATTAAGGATTGGTGATGAGACGAGCTCCTCACTATATCCCAGTGTGGGATCACTTCTTTGACCAGATCCTCTATGGTGGGAGGAAGGATGATCAGAGTGAGGATTATGTTGACCAGACTCTTGGCTACTGAGAGTGGACTTGGTGGAAGACAGGGTGGTGCTTAACCGACTGGAAGCAGTATCAGCTGACATCCAACCGACCACCTGCTCGCAGTGGTCGGACCTCGAGAGTGATGTCCTGCGACGCCCTGTAAAATGAGACATGAAGCTAGGTATGGTGGATGTCTTTCTGTCTTGTGCTCTGGCACCAGGCGCAGTTTCTACGCGTCCTGACCCGCGCCCTGAACTATCAGGATCACATCCACTTCCCTGTCCCTTTTTACCCGCCTTCTTCATATTACACGGAATATGTGCTGCAAATCTGCAACTTTGCACAGTACACAGAATTTGCTTCTTAACTGCGGCTACGCACAGTGAATGGAATATGTGACTTTGATATTTTACAGTTTGAACACTTAACAGAATGTTTTCCTATTCTGAAACTGTGCACAGTAAACAGAATTTGCTTCTTAACTGCGGCTACGCACAGTGAATGGAATATGTGACTTTGATATTTTACAGTTTGAACACTTAACAGAATGTTTTCCTATTCTGAAACTGTGCACAGTAAACAGAATTTGCTTCTTAACTGCGGCTACGCACAGTGAATGGAATATGTGACTTTGATATTTTACAGTTTGAACACTTAACAGAATGTTTTCCTATTCTGAAACTGTGCACAGTAAACAGAATTTGCTTCTTAACTGCGGCTACGCACAGTGAATGGAATATGTGACTTTGATATTTTACAGTTTGAACACTTAACAGAATGTTTTCCTATTCTGAAACTGTGCACAGTAAACAGAATTTGCTTCTTAACTGCGGCTACGCACAGTGAATGGAATATGTGACTTTGATATTTTACAGTTTGAACACTTAACAGAATGTTTTCCTATTCTGAAACTTTGCACAGTACACAGAATTTGCTTCTTAACTGCGGCTACGCACAGTGAATGGAATATGTGACTTTGATATTTTACAGTTTGAACACTTAACAGAATGTTTTCCTATTCTGAAACTGTGCACAGTAAACAGAATTTGCTTCTTAACTGCGGCTACGCACAGTGAATGGAATATGTGACTTTGATATTTTACAGTTTGAACACTTAACAGAATGTTTTCCTGTTCTGAAACTGTGCACAGTAAACAGAATTTGCTTCTTAACTGCGGCTACGCACAGTGAATGGAATATGTGACTTTGATATTTTACAGTTTGAACACTTAACAGAATGTTTTCCTATTCTGAAACTGTGCACAGTAAACAGAATTTGCTTCTTAACTGCGGCTACGCACAGTGAATGGAATATGTGACTTTGATATTTTACAGTTTGAACACTTAACAGAATGTTTTCCTATTCTGAAACTTTGCACAGTACACAGAATTTGCTTCTTAACTGCGGCTACGCACAGTGAATGGAATATGTGACTTTGATATTTTACAGTTTGAACACTTAACAGAATGTTTTCCTATTCTGAAACTTTGCACAGTACACAGAATTTGCTTCTTAACTGCGGCTACGCACAGTGAATGGAATATGTGACTGATATTTTACAGTTTGAACACTTAACAGAATGTTTTCCTATTCTTAAACTGTGCACAGTAAACAGAATTTGCTTCTTAACTGCGGCTACGCACAGTGAATGGAATATGTGACTTTGATATTTTACAGTTTGAACACTTAACAGAATGTTTTCCTATTCTGAAACTTTGCACAGTACACAGAATTTGCTTCTTAACTGCGGCTACGCACAGTGAATGGAATATGTGACTTTGATATTTTACAGTTTGAACACTTAACAGAATGTTTTCCTATTCTGAAACTGTGCACAGTAAACAGAATTTGCTTCTTAACTGCGGCTACGCACAGTGAATGGAATATGTGACTTTGATATTTTACAGTTTGAACACTTAACAGAATGTTTTCCTATTCTGAAACTTTGCACAGTAAACAGAATGTGCTGCTAATCTGCAACTTTGCACACTAAACAGAATGTGCTCTAATCTGCAACTTTGCACACTAAAAAGAATGTGCTGCTAATCTGCAACTTTGCACACTAAACAGAATGTGCTCTAATCTGCAACTTTGCACACTAAAAAGAATGTGCTGCTAATCTGCAACTTTGCACACTGAACAGAATGTGCTCTAATCTGCAACTTTGCACACTAAACAGAATGTGCTGCTAATCTGCGGCTAGGCACAGTGAACAGAATATATGAAGATTTTTTTTTTTTTTTCTCTGCCCCCCCACACAAAATAAACTGCTGCCCCCACACACAGTAGTCCTAAAAAGGACTTTTGGTTCTTTTTTTTTTTCACAATTGCTTTTCTTCTCCCTACACTGACTTTCCCTTCCTATCCTCATCTCTCCCTGGCTAAGACTGAGCCGAACTCGCTGGTCAGGTGCTATACAGCACCCGACCACGGGTTCTGGCCAGCCAATCAGTGTAATGCCAGCAGCCAACATGGCTGCTGGCATTACACTGATGTCAGAGCCTCCCTGCACGTTTATTGGCTGCGTAGCAGCCGCGAAACGTGCGGGGAGGAGACCCGAACATGGCGGGCGAGCACATGCGGTACTCGTACGAGTACCGCCATGTGCCGAGCAGAGCGATGCTCGAGCCGAATCGAGCTTCGGCCGAGCATGCTCGCTCAACACTAATTGACAACTGTGTTCTCAAATATATCCTCCTACAGACACAGATAGAATGGTGATGGTTCATCTTTATTGTGTCTCAAAGTACATTAGGATGTACATGTGTTTTCTGTGTATTGCCTATATGCATTGAACACCTGTATGAGAACACTAAATGTACTTTGAAACAAAAAAATAGTACTTTAGTAACACTGCTGCCCAGCTCATGTGTTGTCCACAAGGTTTGACAACTCTATAGCTGAGCATCCTAACTGTACAGGTTATAAAACTCAGGAATTAGTGTTGTCTGTGTCTATATGAAAATGATCCAGTAGAGGTTTGTGTGAACCTCAGGTCAAACTTTGCATCACCAAGAACATCAACATAAACAGCAAGGGGTGATCTCCATGAAGGTGATGTCAAGACATCAATCCAGTCACATAGAAGAACTTCAGTTCAAGGATGGATCATGTTACGGATGCCTGTGGAAGAAGAGGACAGGATTTGGAGCAGTTGACCTGAACTGATCATCAAGCAACAACAATTTAGTCTTTTTGATCCCCTCAATTTTCACAGTTACAGGTGAGTACACAAACCATTGCTTGACAATGTGTTGTGTACTCATCTGTAACCAATTATGTGGAGAACTAAGGACATGTGCCCCAGCCCTATGGATATGTGCCCCTGACATGGATACACACATCAACAAGTGTTCTGAGAGCTCCATGGAAGTAATGAATTTGGGCTGCCACTGTTAATGTGACAGTGGCAGCCCAATGTCATTTGTTCCATGGAACTGTTAGGACACATATGTTGATGCGTGTATTCATGTCAGGGGCACATATGTCTGCACACTCACAGGTCAGCATGGTGTCCCTGGTAATCTGATCTACGTCTCATGACCTCTACATTGTGTGCCCATACCACTGTACATCCACCCCTGTGCTGCTCTTCTCAGCTGTAGCACAGTACAGGTCCCATATTGAGTCCAATGGCCCTTTAACCCCTGATGTGACGGAGTATTATCCAATGCATAGCATTGGATAACACTCTTTCGCTACAAGGCTAGCATGGTTGCTCTGGCTATGCTCATGGCAAATCAAGTTAGCTGCTGTCAATCAAGCCCTGTAAGACGATGAACATGGGTTATGTGTTGTACCTTGTTTCTCCTGAGGGTGTGCGTGATATCCTTGGGGTCTGTATGTCAACGTGGAGAGTGGACTGGAGGATGGTTTTTGAGTCCACACACACAATTTGCCACGTCCGCTGCCAGTGCAGTGCTGTGTCACTGTTCCTGTGGGGTGAGACAGAACAAAATGTGCAGTGTGGTTAGTGTCACAGGACTGATGGGGGACTTGCATGGATTGTTTGCATGCCTGTGTTATACTCACATGTAAAGTGTTCCGTGATGAGCCTGTCTCTGATCTGTGTCCCTCTCAGGGTCTCCTCAACGTGTCCGATGTCCATGGGCACTTCCTGTATGGGGGGGGCCTGGATGTGCTCCAGCAGCCTGGTATCCACTGTGATGTTGTGCAGTATTGCGCACGCCACAATGATGTCGCACACCTTTCCAGGTGCATACTGCAGTGCTCCCCCCGAGTGGTCCAGACATCGGAATCTTGACTTGAGGAGGCCAAAGGTCCGCTCAATGGCATTCCTCGTTCTGCCATGAGCCTGGTTGTAGCTTTCCTGGGCATGTGTTCGGGGATTGGCCAGAGGGGTCAGTAGCCAGGACTTGCATCCATAGCCAGCATCACCTGTGTAATGTGAGTGACATGGTGAGACAGGGAGCACATGTTGTGTGAATGATGTTTTGTGTGGTAGACGTAGTAGCTGTGGGTCAGGAGCATGCTAAGCAGCGTTGTGTGTACGCCTGTGTATGTGATGTGATTTTGTATTGTGAACTCACCCAAAAGCCATCCCCCTGTAAAAGTTCCATTCTCGAAATCTCTGTGGACTGAGGAGTTTTGGAGAATGTATGAATCATGTGAGCTGCCAGGATACTTTGCACAGACATTCATTATCCTCATATGGCTGTCACAAACCATCTGCACATTGATGGAGTGAAAGTTCTTCCTGTTGATGAATATCTGTGCGTCACGTGCTGTGGCCTTAATTCGGACATGGGTGCAATCTATAGCACCCATGACCCTGGGCATGCCTCCCCTGGCGTAAAAGGCCTGCTTGACTTGTATCTAGTCCATGTCGGTGGTGGGGAAATGTATATAGGTACTGGCCTTGCTTTTGAGGGCTGGCAGGACCTGGGCCAACACCCTGGAGAATGTGGCCTGTGACATGCCAGATGCGTAACCCTCTGTGGACTGGAAGGCCCCGCTTGCCATGAAGTGCATGGCATAGAGTAGTTTCTGCATGCCAGTTAGGGCATGGTTGTGGATGTAGATGGGATCCACCTGCTCCTTGATGACCTCATACAAGGCAATGATGCTGTCAGGCCTCAACCTGTAGCGATCAATTACCTCATCATCGGTCATTCCAAAGAGGGTGACCCTTGGGCGGTATACCCTGGGCCTTGGTGGTCGTCTATACATCCTGTGCCCTCCAGGTGGGGATGGGCTCCTGTGTGGCTGCTGAGCCAGAGCCTCCTCACTTGCAACAGGTGGTGGCTGTTGATCAGGCATGCTTGGAGGTTGCTGATGTTCCCCAGCTCTCTCCCTTGCACGCCTTCTCCGCAGCCTTCGCAACAATATGTAACCCAACATACTGTTTGCTCTCTCTATCTGTCTCTATCTGTCTCTATCTATCTATCTATCTATCTCTCTCTCTCTCTCTCTCTCTCTCCCTCCCTGAGTGGAAAACAAGCCACAAGTGAGTGTGTTGAGTTGTCCCTTTAAGTACTTGCTAGGGCGTTGTGTGGGTGTGGTGATGAGGTGAGTGCTGACCAATGGTGAGTTGTTTTTGTCCAGGTAAGTGTTTGCAGGTGTGTGTGTGTGATAAGATATGGTGTGTTGTGCTTGTTCTGTGTGTGCCATTTGCGGACGTGCAGTTGTGGGGTGCAGGTGGCGTGTTGATGTTGCCCAGGTGAGCTTGTATTTGCAGGTGTCCGCTTTGTGTGATGACCCCCATTGTTCCGTGCCATGTTGTGTTGTTGTTTTTTTGTGTGTCGTTGTCCCTGTGGTGTTGGTTGTTGGTGTGTGTGTAGTGATTTGTGTTGTGTGTACATGTTTTTGTGTTGTTTTGGCATTGCACGGGTTAATTTTCCCATTTACATGGTTGTGCGGTAAGCCTTTTGTGTATTTTCCTATGTAACGGGTGTTTTGTTTTGGCCGTTAAGTGTCTAGCGGCTAAGAAAAGTGGGTCTTAACTTTTAGCCGTTAGGTGTGTCTTTTTTTCAGCCGTTATCAGTACCGCAAGCCTTTGAATAGCTCTGGGGTATGTTTTTACATGCGTCTGAATGCACGTAAGTGTATCGGCCGTAAGGATTCTACAACTGCCGTTAGCTGGTCTTTAGACGGATCTTTGAATTGCAACATGTCACTTAACGCACCCGTTAGTGATTTTTTTTGCTAACGGCTGCCTTTAAATCTACCCCTTAGTCGGGTTAACCCTATTAATGCATTAGGTTAATTCTACTAACTTTTAACACATTTTAGGAACTTTGGATGTATTGATATGAGGCTTAGGGCCTTATATCAACACATCCACTGTGGTTTTTTTTTAACTTTTTTATTCCTTTCAATTTCTGAATTGACTATTTTAAGATCTGATAAGGGACCCTAGTCCCCAAAAAACTGGGTCTTATATTTCCTGCAATAAATTGAGTCCGTTAGCTGATCCTCATGGCTAATGCAGACATTTGAATTGATAATTACAGTGTTTTCATTATTTGCTATGGCTGAAAACACCTCTTAACTATATCACCCAATGGCTTTTTTTTTGCTAGTATTTTTTCACAGCACAGGCATTTGAATAGCTTACTGTGCTTGAAAAAATGCCATCGGCAGAAAAAACAGCCATCACCAACATTTGCATCAAGCCCTTAATGTATTCTTCTCTTGAAACATCAGATGCGCCTATAAGTTATTTTCATACTTATAGTAAATCTAGACAACATGATCATTGTGTCAGTAGACTGTTAATACGGTCTTCCTCATTCTTTGTTATTTAATCCAGGTCTCATTGGCTGCTTTTTAAACCTGTACACTGAGAGATTTGTGGAAGTGCATGGGTGATTTAAAGGGATAGTATTACTTCAAAATTACTATCCCTCATATTGTAGCCCTTAATAAACTGAGTTAAATGACACCAGTGGCATCTCTCAAACCTTTATGGTTTAAGAGATAGCCGCCTTCAAAGTTTCCTCTCCCCTGCTGTCAGTGTTCTGCTGCCAGCAGGAGAATCCGGTCCCGGGACAGGCGGAGGCTCTTAAACAGAGCCAATATCTCATTATGGAAGGAAAAATGATTCATTGAAATAGTCTTCTAAGTGTGCTTGGTTCCAAGCACACATAGAAGACTGTTTCAATGAATCATTTTTCCTTCCATAACGAGATATCGGCTCTGCTGAAGACCCTTCGCTTGATTCAGAGACTGGATTCCCCTGCTGGCAGCAGAACGCTGACAGCAGGGGAGAGGAAACTTTGAAAGTGGCTATCTCTTACACCATAAAGGTTTGAGAGATGCTGCTGGTGTCATTTAACTCAGTTTATTAAGGGCTACGATATGAGGGATAGTAATGTTGACGTAATACTATCCCTTTAAAGTTTTCCTTTTCTGTATGCCTTTTCTTTTTATGCTATGTACTAGCAAGGAGACTGGCAGAGTAAAAGTGATACCTTTATTGCCTAACTTAGTAGCTTTAGCGTACAAGCTTTCACGAAAATATCTCTTCAACAGGCATGATGTCTGACAAAGAGACCTAAGTTATCTTGAAAACTTGCACTCTAAAGCTACTCACTTAACCAATAAGGGTATAATTTTATCATTTAACCAATAAAGTTATCATTCTACCAGTCTCCTGCTTTTCCACAGTACCATTTTTAACCTATATGTATTAAGAAGGTGCACTATTTTCAATGCATATTCCAAATTAAGGGCTCGATCCAAATGTTGGAGTAAAAAAATGTTGGTAGGGCAAAATGGATGTTGACCTGCAAAATAAAATGTGTTGGTCGGTATTCAAATGTCCTACTGACATTAAGCACAACGGACGTTAGGACACAAAACTGGTGTTGTGTCCAAACATCTGCTTTGTGCGTTAAGTTCCCAAAACGCCGCTAAATAATGCCAGTTTTGGGAACTTAACGGTAAAAAAGTTAACTATCAGTGCGTGACATACCGTTAAGCACCGACCGTTAAAAAATACGTGTTAAACTTACCTGTCGTCCACTGTCTGTCTCCTTCTGTCTCCATTCTTTCTTCTATCTTCTCTTGTATCTTCTGTCTTGTTTCTGTAAAACAAAAACAAAAGTTAAAAGCATACATTATTTAACCCCTTGAGTGCCAGAGGGGTACGCAACGCATTGTAAAGCAATGCATTGCATACCTCTCTGGGGCCCAAAGGGTTAAAGTATGTAGTAGTGTGCCACTTCTTAAAATACAAAAGCTCCCATAATGAAAATAATAATAATAATACATGTTGTTAAGATATCAAAATTAAATTATATTTCCATAAGTCTAATAAAATTATACTTATATGTCGCTGTCTTTGCCTCTGTGTCAGGCCACTGAGGCAGCGTCAGAAACAGAATACTGAGCAACACCCCCCCCCCCTTCTTCTCCACGGGCCAATGCCCGCTCCGGTCTGAGGGAATTAGAATTGAGGCTGCCCTTATATATGGGCAGCCTTACTTCTAATTCTCTCACAGCCATTGGATGGGATATGCTTACTCATCTCCCAGCCAATCAGTTCAAAGCACAGCCGCTCAAAGCTGATTGGCTGGGAGGTGCGTAAGCATATCCAGGCCAATGGCTGTGAGAGAATTAGAAGTAAGGCTGCCCATATATAAGGGCATCCTCAATTCTAATTCCCTCAGACCGGAGCAGGCATCGGACCGTGGAAAAGAAGGGGGGGGTGTTGAGCAGTATTCTATCTCCGCCGCCTCAGCGGCCTCACACAGAGGCGGAGACAGCGACACATATGATAAGTTTAATTTTATTATACTTATGGAAATACCATTGGATTTTGATATCTTAACAACATGTATTATTATTATTATTTTTATTATGGGAGCATTTGTATTTTAAGAAGTGGCCCGCTACTACATACTTTAACCTTTTGGGTCCCAGAGAGGTATGCAATGCATTGCTTTGCAAACATTGCATACCCCTCTGTCACTCAAGGGGTTAAGGTATGTATTATTTTAACTTTAACTTTTGTTTTTGTTTTACAGAAAGAAGACAGAAGATACAAGAGGACAGAATATAGGAAAGAAGATAACCAGGAAACTGAGGACCCCGCTGGACATCAGGATTAATGGTAAGTGTTACTTGTAATGTGATGTTTTCTAACTTAGTCGGGTTAACCCTATGAATGCCAGCAAGTTAATTATACCCCACTGGCACTCATAGGGTTAATTCTCCTAACTTCTGACACATTTTTTATACTTTGAGTGTATTGATATGGGGCTTAGAGCCCCATATCAATAGATCCACTGAGGACTTAATGTTTTTTAACTTCAAGTTTCTGTGTCGGCTGTTTAAACAGGCGATAAGGGACTCAAGTTAAAAAAAAAAATAGGTGTTAACTTTTGTGCGATAACTTGAGTCCCTTATCACCTGTTCTTGGCTAAGTCAGACATTTGAATTGCTATTTACGGTGTTTTCATCATTTTAAATGGATGAAAACACCTCTTAACTCTAACACACTACGGCTCTTTTTTGTTGCCGGTATTTTTTCACAGCACAGACATTTGAATAGCTTACTGTGCTGAAAAAATACCATCGACAGAAAAAAACAGCCATCTCCAACATTTGGATCAGGCCCTAAGAGTGCAGGGCATGCTCTTATCGAAGTCTTAACTATAGCAGAGTGTACATGGCGGTATGCACCAAACCATTCATACATACTAGCACATATCCAGAAATGCAGGTGCATGAGTAATAAGCTAGTGTCCAAGTGCAAACAAAGGCCTACTTCTGTGGATTTGTACCTTCCTCCTAGTATGTTTTCACCACCTGTTTCTCTAAGTCTTTCCATAACTTACATGTTAAAGGGATAGTAACAATTAATATGTAGAAAATTATTTATTGCAGGATTTATCCTCCTGAGTTAAACAAGGCTACTCCCACTGATGAGAGCTGTTTTATTCAAAAGTTACTGCTGCTCAAACTTGATTTATTTTTGTGCAGTATCTCAATGGCCTGAAAAGCGACAATGGCAATGTTGCTTTACCATGTCTTCCACAAAGGTCGAGTGATCGACTTTTGTGGAAGACATGTTAGTTATTTTTTAGTCTGGAGCACCACATTTGGAATAGAAGCGAGTGTAGCGACAACTTGGAATTGTTTGTACTGTTGCTTTACCAGCCTATGGTCAGCTCTGGTCAGTTGACCATAAACCTGCATAAGACTGTGTAAGAACAGCACCACTGTAACATTTCAGGTCATTGAGATATTGCACCTAATAAAATCAAGTTTTGACCTGAAATAACGTTTGAATAAAATACCTCTCAGCAATGGGAGTAACATAGTTTTATTCAGGAGAATAAAACTATATATATATATATATATATACATATATATATATATATATATATTTATATATATATTTGTTTTTCATATTAAGTGTTACTATGCCTTTAATTTCCTATACTATACTTTGTATACTCGTTTCCCTTCACGCATCTTCTGCTATTTTTGGCCTCACCTTGGCCTAGTTTTGTACCCAAGGGACTCTAGTTCAAAACCCACAAAAAGTGAAAAAAACTTGCTACTTTATTCCACGTTTTATTCCAGATGTTTGATATTTCACTGTTTATAATGGAATTTGTTTGTTACTACTGGTTTCTAAAATAGTTATTATTATTATTAGCTGCTTAATAAATATTAAAGGCCAGTGTGTGAGTTTGGAATGACTATTCATAGAAAGAAAAGGAGATAAAAATAAAAAAGATAACACAGGTAATGTAAACACAGAGACAGGATTTGAAACAAAAATATATATAAATGAATTATAGAAATAAATTGGAGACAATGATAAAAGAGAGAAAAACATTAAGAACTAAGAAGTGATGATGATTTGCAACAAAGATTCTTGAAATTCAAAGCTACTTCTCCTCAGGGAAATGTGGTTCCTAACTCATCATTTACTTTATATATAATACAAACTATTTGAAAAACAATCCAGATATTTTCTGATACATTCTTTTGGTAATGCGCTTAGATTAATACATGGTAGCATTGGAATATATTCTGTTTACAATCATATTTGACCATTTGGATTCTAGAGCTATCTTCAGCTAACTTCAACATTAATTAGCTCAAGACATCTTTATATTCCAAGGGAATTAACAGTTTCAAATCATTCTAATTTCTTGTAGGGCAAAAAAAAAGAAATGACTCCAAAAGCAATCAAAGTGTACATGTTAAGTTTTTATTGCTAAGTGCTCCCCAATACAACAAACAGCATCAGTAGTGTACACTTAAAGGGTTATGAAAAGATCTCTTTAGAAAAAGAAAAAAAAAAAGGCACATACAGCAAAATAAATATCTACATCCGGGTGATATACAGGAAAATATATTGATCATTCCTTTAGTAGTTTGTTGGGAAATATAAACACAATTATCTGTTTGTGGGTCGGGGGTTGTCTGAATAATCTATAATAATAATTAAAAAAACATATTTTGTTTACCTTCAAAAGCCTTGCAGTAAGTTAGCAGCAATTCTTTAGAAGTACAAAAGTCAATACATTATTAGGGTTAGCTTACAAGAAATGACAAAGAAATTCTTACATGGAATGTCCCATGTGTTATCAGTGATGAGATTTTTTTCTTTAATCAAAACATAATACAATATGTTAATATTTTTTAATTTTGTGTTTCATATTTTATGTTGAACTAGTTTTTATTCTCTTAAAGTAAACTCAACTACCTAAATGTCTATATAATAATACACATGTGTGCATTTGTTTCTTTGGGGGTTATTGATGACAATTTTTCCTTTTGAAAAATTGGAAGTCAAGTAAGGCAACTACATTAGATTTGTGAAGAAACATTGTCAAATATTGGTATGTATTTAGTTCCATAATGTATTTTGTCTACAGTACTTTTCTTAGCTTATAACCCATGCATCAAAAAGGTTCATATGCATTAAGGATATCTAACTACTATGTAAAATATATTTAAAATGCTATAATAGTAGATATTCGATACATAAAGTCTAAAAGGAAAATCAACCTTTAATAAATATCTTCTGTTTTATATTCTATGTACAAGTACTTTACAGCTACGTGAGAGAGTAAAACTGGCTTAAGGGTGAAAATATGATTCTTGCTAATTCACTAGTACATTATTGCAGTCAGATGCATTGTGGTTGTGAAAATGAGGTGACTCGTTAAAATAAATATCTCTCTCTCTCCCCTCTTTGATCAGCATTCAGAAAAAAGAAGTCCATTTAAAGTTTCAAAATACTTATTAAGTTCTTGCTTTTGTGATGGATAAAGACAGGATCAGCTTTCAGAAACAACACCACATTAGAAACATCACCTCATTTCAGTCTTTTGGTAATCAAATCATATTAGTGAATCAATTGATGCTACACTATTTAATTTCCTTTACATAAAAGGATAAGTCAATATAAAAAGTACTGCAATTTATATTACTATTATTGCATTTGTCTCATATCTTAGTACAACTGGTATATTTGTCATTGGAACATATTTTTCATGTAAATAGATCCTGACTCATGTATTTAGTAAATTAGTACAGTATCTAATTTTAACTACTTTTTGCCAATGAAAGTGCCTTTCTTTAGATATATTTGCTTCCTAATATATATATATGTATATATATACATATATATATATATATATATATATATATATATATTTTTTTTTTATTATTATTTTTTTTTTTAACAAAAACTATTGCTAATTTCTTGGAGGGAGGATTTTTATTCAAAGTATTAACCTATACTTTTTTAAAGTAGCAGTTAAGTAGGTTTTCTTTTTTTAAAATGGTGGTACAGAGTTAAAGTATAGACTTTAATATGAATTTTTGGAACTAGTTATCGCCCATTTAAAAAAAAAAATCTACTTAATCTCAATCTATTTTTTTTTTTTTAACTTAAATGCTTTCATCTGCCTAATAAACACGTGGTTCTTTACATACTTGCTGTGACAAACACTTGTGTCTGTATTTTATTATTGGTTTATTAACCCTAAAAGGACCAAAGGAGTGTACAACGCATTGCTTCATTATGTATTGTGTACCCCTCTGGTCCTTAAGGAGATCTTGGGGGAGATTCACTAAGGCATGATAAAGCAGAGCTAACTTCTCCAGTGGTATGATTTCTCCAATTCCTATGTTATTCTATGAAGTCATTTGACTTAGATTTCTAGAATTTTGGAGATCTTAGAGCATAGGCTCCATATGAACTAGAGAAGTGATATCACTAGAGTAGTCATCTCTGCTTCATCATCTCTTTATCATATAGAGCATAACCCCCAATGTGTGTCATCTAGAACAACTGAAACCATGTTGCAGTCTTAGGAGATGCTGAATTATGAATAAGGTGCTTTGAGTCTCAATTCATGGAATGTAAATAAGGCAGTTTGTATTGACCTTCTCCTATTAGCACCCAGAAAGGAAAATGGTAAACAATAAGATGACCAAACAAATAATACTGATTTTGTAACACATAACAATTAAACAACAGCTGCATTTTTCATCAGATCTCTTAGTCACATTTAAATCTTATTTGTATTCAAAATGTGCATTTCAATCACTTTATAAAGGTGTAAACGTTTGAGACCTACAGTATATATTTTTATATGGAACAAAAAAATCAGCTGATGTGCAAATCTGATTCTCTGTGCATCTGTCTATGAACTAAGCAATGATTAAAACACTCCGAGAATCAGTTTTATGTAACTGAATCTTTGGTGCTTTTCTTCAATAGTTTCAAGATAACCAGAATGAAAAGAAAACATGGAGAATGAAACAGTCAAGTGAACCAGCACTTTGTATATTCATTATATACAGATGAAGTGAGTTAAAATCTGCAGAAAGTTCATCTTTTTAAAAGCATAATGCAACAGGCTGTCCTCAATTTTTTACATAGTTTTTCAATATTTAGCTTCATCGTTCTGTTGTAGATGACATCAAAGAACGTCTTCTGTCAGAGGACTTATCATTTTTCCTGAAGGTTCTAGCTGAAGAAATAGCACCTGTTGAACTGGTGTTAACTGGATCCCTATGTGGTAGTGCTACAATTGCAGAAGGTTTATGTGAATGGGCATTACTGCTTGGTGTTGATGGTGTATGTGGCAGTGCAGCAAGTCTGAAAGCTGTGCTTGCTGCTTGATGGCGAGCATCAGAAGCTTTTGGCTTACTTTCTGGTGCAGAGGAAATGTTAGGCTCTTCATAATGTTCTATAGAAGAAACAATACTCAAAACACTCTTTTCCTCAGGGATAGCTTCTACATTATCTGGCTCTAACGGGGTTGGCATAACGATGACCTTGGACAAAACACTGGGATTAAAAATGAGTTCATCTTCAGTTTCAGCAGCTTCAGTGAGAAAAGGAGGTTGTTGTGTGCCGCGCTTGCTGCAAGATTCACAGCAAAGTTTGTTGTAGCCTGGTATAGAACAATATCGTGCGAGGACCTCCATTTGACAAAAGATAGACTTGTCTCCAAGGCATGGCTCTTCTGAAAAACAAAAGCAATATAAATGAGGGTGGTTTACTTATATTTAAAAAGCAGGTAATACATCTGCTGCCGCATTAACCTTTTTAATAATTAGTCATGACAATAAAAGGTTTAAAGAATGAAAGAATATACACTTTAATATTGTTAAAGAATCAATGTACACAGCAGGTGGAAGTATCTGTCTACTTAGTGCAAGTTTTTTTATATGAAGTGACAATTTAGTAGAAAATATAACATACATTAGGCTACAGCTACAAAGCAGTGATTCATCACATGTGCTTAGTACTGACCCTTTGGAGTGAAACATTACTTTATATTAGTGGTAATATTTATAGTACACTTTGTTCCCCTTCCCCATAGGGATGGGGAAGGGGAACAAAAATGTACATAGTGGCCCTAGAAAATCCACTTCAAAACAAACACATTTTATACATGCTATTCTATATAACTTCATGCTAAATGTTCTATAAATGGTCCTGGTAGAATTGGGGCCTGAGGTGTTACCTTTCTAGCTGGTAGGGTTATCCTGGCCACTAGAGGGAGAACTACCCATTGCGGGCTGTTACAAAACACGTCTTTCAAATGCCAAGAAGTGCATCATTCCTCTGTATGCGTGCCCATAAATAAAGTATTAGTGAAAGAGATATAGAAGCAGTTCTAGATTATTAAAAAGGTTTTTAATTTTTGAATGGTATACCTTTCTGCTGATTTAGAATTTTATCTTTTATTTATGGATTTTAGTTATGTTTTAATCACTTTTATTCATATTTATTATTAAATGTACAATAGTTCTATTCATAAAATATGATCATTAATCCACTGAAATTGAATGCTGGAATTTTCTCTAATATGTTGCTCTGCAATGCATTTGAGATGCATCCAAGGGGTCAGTACAGAATTGTACATATTTGGACATTTTAATAAGAAATATCTTTAGTTCTTTTACATGCACAAATTGTATTTAATATTCTTAAATACACATATTGTAATGTGTAGTAAGTGTTCATAAGTGTAACAACTAATGATGTTTTACACTGAATTACCTTGTCATACAAATCCCTTGGATTGTAGGGTTTTCTACTATTATATGGTGTTTTGGTTATGAACTGCCAGTTAATGTTTCTGTGTGCATGCAGCAGCCTTCAGCTACAAGAAAGTGGAGCTTCCACTCATGACTTATGTGTGAACACTGGGCTAACTTTTCTTTAGTGGTTAAAACTATACAGTTATGAATTCAGGGGATAAAACTTGAAGTGTTTCTGATCTCTCTCTACAAATTATTCACTTAGATGCTAAAGATGTCTTTGGAACTTTGTTTTCCAATACAATGGAGACATTGCTTGCATATAAGAGGTTAATAATTGTAGGCAGTGCCCAAAGGGGCTAGGTGTTTATTTCATTCCTTTTGTTTTGTTCCCCTTCAACCTTAAGGGTTTTATCTATTTCTGCTGCACAATGTTTCCAACAGGCAGATTTATCCTTTCTTGAGTTGCCAAATCATCCTTTTAAAGGGATAGTAATACTTAAAATGTAAAAAAAAATATGTTGTAGGCTTCATCCCCCTGAGTAAAACTCCCACTGCTGAAAGGTGTTTCATTCAAAAGTTATTAATTTTCACAGTTGAATTTTTTTAGGTGCAATATCACAGTGGCCTGAAATTGTACAGTGGCGCTGTTGCTACACCATCCTATGGACAGCTCTGGTCCATAGGATGGACCAGTTGATAGGCTTCCCTGAAGAGGTGAGTTTTCAGGTAGCGTCTGAAGATTTGAAGGCTGGGTGAGAGTCTGATTGGGTGGGGGAGGGAATTCCAGAGCTGGGGTGCAATACGGGAGAGGTTCTGTCAGTGGGAGTGGGAGGATGTAATAAGAGCTGTGGAGAGCAGAAGGTTGTGTGCAGACTGAAGATGGCGGGTGGGAGTGTATTTGGAAATGAGAGATGAAATATAAGAGGGTGTGGTGTTAGTGAGGGCTCTGTACGTTAGCACCAGAATTTTGAATTTAATTCTGTATCCTAATGGGAGCATATACACAAAAATATACATATTATTGTATGTGTCATTACACACAGATGAGAGCAGAGAGACAAGCCTTGTGTGTGACTGAGTGAGTTTATATTGAGTATCTTGTTAGTGCTCGTACATTCAAACAGCCTTCATTTTAAACAGAAGAGTGAATGTAACTGCTCTGAGAAGAGAGTGACTGAACTTCAATCAGTCAGACACTGGGCCCATTTCTCTCCTCTCCTCTGTGTTTAATGAGAGCAAACAGTTTAACCTTTCAGTGGTTGAGGTATGCAACACATTGCATATTGAAATAGGCAAAAAATGGTACTTTCCGCTTGGTAAAAATATTATTGTGATTTTCCACTTTTTCCTGCTTTTCTCGCCTAGCTCATTGTGCATTGAAATCAATGGGAAGAAAAAATGTCCTCCACAATGAAAGATTTCTATAGCCATATAAAAGGGTGTCAGTCTCTCACAACATGCCATTCTGTGTTTGTGAGAGGAGAGAGCAGCACATTTTTTTGAGCTAGATAAGATAGGGGAATTGAATTTTAGTTTAGGGAATCTATTAGGTAGAACATTTGTTCTCTCTTAAGAGAGTCAATGTGGCACTCTGGGGAGTAGAAGGGAGGAAGGAGGTTGACCCTAACTACCCCTAAATACCCCAAAGACACAAGACACAGGCAGCTGGGGACCTATTTGGTTGATGATCTTGCTGTTACTGTTTCTGTGCTGTGTGGGGAAGTCTGTGAAGAAAGAAGTTGTTTTTTTTCAGTTATAATTTTTTTTATTAGACAGACTGTGACAGTGATAAAACAGGGAGGACAACTTAAAAAAAATACAAAAAAAGAAAAAAGAATAAAAAAATAAAAAACATACAGAACTAAATATATTAGGTGACAGTGATAGACAGCTGACTGGGCTTAGGCAAGAGATCATACTCCATCAGTTGTGTGTAGAGCAAAAACACCATAGTTAAGTAATGTCCAGGAAATGCACAAGGGGCAGGGGGAGAGGGAAGGGTGGTGCATTGCAGGGATGAGAGAGTAAAGTAGTAGTTCAAAAACTGACTGCAGCAATGGTTGCTGCAGTGTGTTCAATCAATGATCCCTCTCCTACAAGGGAGGATGCAATTTGTCAAGGTCCCAGCAAAACTTCCAGCACTACCAGTCCCAGTAGAAATAAAGAACCATATAAGAAGAACACTGAAGATGACAACAAGTCACATTCAAGTGTTGATGATGTTGGCAACCACCTGCTGCATCAGATAGTGAGACAAACAAGCACCAAAACACTTGTCCTCAAAGTAGTAGTGAACTTTGTTACAGTAAAAATAAATTGTTTGAGACCTCTAAAAGCTTAGATGCATATAAGGATAGTAGTGGGAAAGATCTGAGTTAGGAGTGAGGATCATGACATGGCTATAAGGAAAGTCAAAGGCTGAATCTTCCACCACTTTTAAGGAGCACTGTGCCTGTTTATAAACTGTTTGAGAAAGCAATTGCAAAATCTGACCCTGGACCAGCACAGATGTCAAAAAGCACATATTCACCGTATCAGTCATAATCAACATCATCACCTCTTCAAAGTCCAAGTCCCACTCAGCCGCACACACCTGTTTTGAGTACCCAGCAGCAGCAACAACAACAGCAACACAGGTTATTATTAACAGCCACAATGTTAGATATGAAGAGTGCCTCTGCTGCTGCTGTAAGTGCTGCACCTTTGACACCTAGTACTAATGGCAGTAGAATTGCATCAACATCTAGTCCCAGTAGTAGTAGTAGCAGTGGCACCTCAGGGACCCCTCAGTCCATGAAGTCCACACAATGGAGATACTTCACTTGGGATCCTCAAGCTAAGCATGTTGCTATCTGTCATCTGTGCAAAAAGCACATGAGCAGAGAGAAAGCAGGCTCACACCTAGGCACCACCTCTATGAGATGCCACCTGAAGCACAACCAAAGGTGCTTTTAGCAGGCCAAAGGTGCTGCAACTAGCAACAGCAGAAACAAAGGAGTAGTGTCAGAGAGTGTACTACTGCCAGTGCCAACAGTTAGTTCAGTTCAAATAACACCTATGGCTGCTGCTGCAGAGGAGTATGATGCCTCTGGCTTTGCTGTAGGAGATGGCAAAGGTCATAGACTGCCCACACACGCTGCCTCTACTGTCACCACCTCCTTTAGTCATCATGCTTTAAAGCAATAAAGTGTCAGGCTTCTTCTGCCATGTCCTGCCAACCCACACTGACTGAGTTCCTGGGAAGAAGTCAAAAACACACAAAATCAATCCCAAAGTACTATTGTGAAATGGCAAGGTTGCCAAGATGTTGGCAATGGACATGATGCTGTATTCTTTTGTAGAAAACTGAGGTTTTAGAGAACTGATGTCATGTGTAGCTCCATGCTGGAATATCCTAAGCCACAGTTATTTTTTCAGGACAGCTGTGCCAGAATTGTACAACCAGATGGTTAGTGTAGTGGGCAAAGGGCTGAAAAGTGTGTATGGCAAGAAAATCCACCTGACAACAGATATGTGGACAAGTGGGTAGAGTACAGACTATATGACTGTGACTACTCACTGGGTTTCCCTCCCAGCACCAACAGTGGCAACACTAGCTTACAGCAACCGGGGAAAGCCAGTAATCCTGCTTCTTGTTGTGGCAGTGTGATTAAAAGGCAGCAGCAGGATAGCCCATACCATCGTCATGCCACCTTGTGCAAGCTGTGTTTTGAGAGACAGTCCCACAAAGCTCTAGATGTTCTAAGTAAGCTAGGGCAGGTGATAGAGGAATGGCTTGTATTCCCTGCTCCTTAAAATCTGGCTTTGTGTCTGCTGATAACGGCTCCAACATAATAGCTGCTTTGAGAATAGGTGGTATGGTGCATGTTCACTGCTTTGCCCATGTGCTAAATACAGTTGTGACCAGATTCCTGGCAGAATCCGAAACCCTCAAAGAAATGCGTACTATTATTGCCTGCAAAATCTGTGCCCATTTTAGTGATTCCTACAGTGCACACAACGAACTATATACCATACAAGAGATTAACAACCTGCCACATCACTAGCTGAAAATGGAGGTCCCTACCAGGTGGAATTCCACAATGTACATTTTAGAGCATTTTTACGAGCAAATAAGGCCATTAGTGAGTACACCATGCAAAAGTGGAAGGCTTTGGAGGGAGCGTCTTTGTCACCTGGCCAATGGCAAGTAATGTGTGATGTATGTGAGCTACTGAAACCCTTTGAGGAGGCAACCATGCTGGTGAGTTGCATTGGGGCAGGAATTAGTGAAATTCTACCACTGCTATTTTTATTCCAGGAAAAAATGAGGAGAATGGCTAAGGATTCTAAACATAATGACAACACAGACATGCACCAGCTGATAAAGGATATGCTTTGAACGAGATCCTCACATAGTGTCCATCAAAAGCAATGAGGAATACATTCTTGCCACATTGCTGAACCCCCGCTTCAAACACAAAATTTCTGAATATCTGCCAAAATGCCATCAGCAGTTTGTCACATCAAGGATCAGATTCAGCAGCAACTTTCTGAGGCATTGGACACATGCTTATTGATTGAATGGAGGATTGTGTTATGGAGGATGAGATGGAGGAAGTGAGGGCACAACAAACATCTAGAAAGTATAGTGAAAAGGAAGGCAGCAAAGCATTTCAACCAGCGGAAGCAGTTACATCATCAACCAGAATATTCCATTTGGAACACAGGGCAATTCATGGGTCTCAGTAGGGGTGGCAAAAACCTAACATTGGTAGTGGTGGTGGTAGTGGTGGTGTTGGTGGAGAGACATCTCTTTTGGACTTGCCCCCTGAGTATGGGTTGGTAACTGACACACAGGAACACAGTGTAGCTCCTAGAAGTGGTCCCATTGCATGTGTGATGGTTTCTGCATTCTTTCAGGATAGTTACATTCTAGCAGAAACAATGACCCCATGGACTACTGGCAAACAAAGCAATGTGTGTGGCCAGCATTGACACGTACTGCAGTGGAATCCCTCAGTTGTCCTCCAGCAAATGTTGACTCTGAGAGGGTTTTCGGTGCGGCTGGTTATATTGTCAATGACCGCAGGGCATGGCTATCAAGCAGTAGTGTTGGGAGACTAACATTCTTAAAACTGTATGTTTAGATAGTATGGATATAGCAGGGTCAACTGTTGGTGGTGTAGACTAGTGATGAGCGAGCACCCCAATGCTCGGGTGTTCGGGTGCTCTGACCGAGCGCCCCCGGAGGCTCGAGTGCTCGGCCGAGCACCCGAGCCCCATTGAAGTCAATGGGAGGACTCGAGCATTAAACCAGGCACCCCCTGCTCTGATGAGGGGAGGGTGCCTGGTCCATAGGAAAAGGGAAGAAAATGATGGAAACACCACAGAAATGGTTCAGGGACAGCATAGGGAGGATGTCTGGATGCATCTTGGACTCCAACATTGCTGCTGGGAACGATCTTTCGCCCGTAGTACGCCATTTTTACAGACTGACCGTAAAACACACAAAAAGGAAAATAAAAACGACTTTAGGCGAAAAATTGTTACCAAACAATATTTGCTGTATATTTACTTGTATATCATCTGCAAATTCTCCCAAAAATTTCCTCGATTTTTCTGAACTGAGGCCATGATTAAGAGGGAAACGTGCGCAGAGGCAAATTCTCCCAAAAATGTCCTCGATTTTTCTGAACTGAGGCCATGATTAAGAGGGAAACGTGCGCAGAGGCAAATTCTCCCAAAAATTTCCTTGATTTTTCTGAACTGAGGCCATGATTAAGAGGGAAACGTGCGCAAAGGCAAATTCTCCCAAAAATTTCCTCGATTTTATTGAACTGAGGCCATGATTAAGAGGGAAACGTGCGCAAAGTCAAATTCTCCCAAAAATTTCCTCGATTTTATTGAACTGAGGCCATGATTAAGAGGGAAACGTGCGCAAAGGCAAATTCTCCCAAAAATTTCCTCGATTTTATTGAACTGAGGCCATGATTAAGAGGGAAACGTGTGCAAAGGCAAATTCTCCCAAAAATTTACTCGATTTTATTGAACTGAGGCCATGATTAAGAGGGAAACGTGCGCAAAGGCAAATTCTCCAAAAAATTTCCTCGATTTTATTGAACTGAGGCCATGATTAAGAGGGAAACGTGCGCAAAGGCAAATTCTCCCAAAAATTTCCTTGATTTTATTGAACTGAGGCCATGATTAAGAGGGAAACGTGCGCTGAGCCGACCATCCAAAACATTATGGGTGAGGGTCTGCTGCGGAGCTGACCATCCTAAACATTATATGCGAAGGCCCGCTAGTGAGCTGACGCTATAAAACATTATATGAGAGGGCCCGCTAGAGAGCTGACCCAATAAAACATTATATGAGAAGGCCCGCTGGTGAGCTGACCTATATAAAAATTGTCAAACAGGGCCCGCTGGTGAGCTGGCCCTATATAAAAATTATATCACAGGGCCCGCTGGTGAGCTGGCCCTATATAAAAATTATAGCACAGGGCATATGGAAGAGGAGGAGGAGGATGAGAAGATTAAGAGTCAACCATATACCCGTTTTTTGGGTGGAAGGGGTGAATGGGAATACAGAGTATTCCCATCATTGTAAATAACATATATAAAGTGAGTTTATGTTCCCCCAGGGCTTTCCTCCAGTGGAGTGGAGAAGTCAGGGGAAATCCAGGCCTTGTTCATTTTTATAAGTGTCAACCTATCAGCATTGTCGGTGGAAAGGCGGATACGCTTATCTGTTATGATGCCACCAGCAGCACTAAATACACGCTCAGACAGAACGCTGGCGGCAGGGCAGGCCAGCACCTCCAAGGCGTAGAGTGCCAGTTCATACCACGTGTCCAGCTTGGACACCCAGTAGTTGTAAGGCACAGAGGGATCATTGAGGACGCTGACACGGTCTGCTACGTACTCCTTCACCATCTTCCAAAACTTTTCCCTCCTTGTGACACTAGGCTGCGCATCAGGGTGAGGGTGCTGGTGGGGTGTCATGAAGGTGTCCCACGCCTTGGAGAGTGTTGCCCTGCCTTTGTCGGAACTGCTGTGTGCTCCCCTTTTCTCCCCTTCTCGGTTGGCCAAGGTAGCACGTACTCTGCCGCCAGCGTTGTCAGATGGAAAATTTTGGAGCAATTTTTCAACAAGAACCTTCTGGTATTGCACCATTTTGCTTGTCCTCTCCACCGGAGGAATGAGAGATGAGAAATTCTCTTTGTAGCGGGGGTCCAGAAGGGTGAACACCCAGTAATCCGTGTTGTCTAAAATGCGTATAACGCGTGGGTCACGGGAAAGGCAGCCTAACATAAAGTCAGCCATGTGTGCCAGAGTACCAACAGGCAAGATTTCGCTGTCCTCACCAGGAGGATGACTCTCAATCTCCTCATCCTCTTCCTCCTCTTCTGCCCACCCACGCTGAAGAGATGGAACTAAAGTTCCATGGCTACCCTCTGTAGCGGAGGCAACCGTGTCTTCCTCCTCCTCCTCCGCCTCCTCCAATTGTCGCTGAGAAGACGAAGTGAGGGTGCTCTGGCTATCACCTTGTGTAAGCTCTTCCTCCCGCATTTCCACCTCTTCCACATGCAAAGCGTCAGTTTTAATTGTGAGCAGCGAGCGTTTCAGTAGACACAGAAGTGGGATGGTTACACTGATAATAGCGTTATCACCGCTCACCATCTGTGTCGATTCCTCAAAATTGCGTAAAACCTCACAGAGGTCTGACATCCATTCCCACTCCTCACTTCTGATTACAGGAAGTTGAACGGAGAGGCGACGACCGTGTAACAGCTGGTACTCCACTACTGCCCTCTGCTGCTCACAAAGCCGGGCCAACATGTGGAAGGTGGAGTTCCAGCGCGTGCTCACGTCACACAGCAGCCGGTGAGCTGGCAATTGTAAGCGCTGCTGCAGCTTCAACAGGCCGGCCGAAGCTGTAGATGACTTACGGAAATGTGCACACACGCGGCGCACCTTGGTCAAGAGATCATGCACATTGGGGTAGGTTTTTAGAAATTGCTGAACCACTAAATTAAATACAAGCGCTAGGCATGGTACGTGTGTGAGGTTGCCGAGCTCCAAAGCCGCCACCAAGTTACGCCCATTATCACACACAACCATGCCTGGTTGCAGGTTGAGTGGCGAGAGCCACTGCTCGGTCTGGTGACTAATCCCCTGCAACAGCTCTGAGGCCGTGTGCTGTTTGTCCCCAAGGCAGATCAGCTTCAGCACGGCCTGTTGACGCTTCCCCACTGCAGTGCTACACTGCTTCCAGCTACTGGCTGATGGGGGAGTGGCGCTGCGTGTAGAGAATTCGGAGGTGGAAACGGAGGAGGAGGAGCCAATAACGTAGGTGCTGGCGGAAACCCTGATGGAGGTAGGGCCCGCAATCCTCGTCGTGGGTAGCACCCGTGCCATCCCAGGGTCCGAGTCGCTCCCAGCCTCCACGACATTCACCCAGTGTGCCGTCAGGGAAATGTAGCGTCCCTGGCCACAAGCACTTGTCCATGTGTCAGTCGTTAAGTGGACCTTCCCAGTAACTGCGTTGGTCAGGGCACGGGTGATGTTACGGGACACATGGTGGTGTAATGCGGGGATGGCACACCGGGAAAAGTAGTGGCGGCTGGGGACCGCGTACCGAGGGACAGCTGCTGCCATCAGGCTGCGGAAGGACTCAGTGTCCACAAGCCTAAATGGCAGCATTTCGATGGCCAGTAATTTGGAAAGGTGTGAGGTTAGTGCTATGGCCTGTGGTTGGGTGGCTGGGTATTTTCGCTTGCGCTCAAATGCCTGGGGTAACGATATTTGGACGCTGTGCTGGGACAGGGAAGTGGATGTGGTCGCTGATGGTGCTTCAGATGGTACAGGTGCAGGGCGGGAGGTATGTGGGCCTGCGCCTTCGACAGGCGATTGGCCGGCACCGAAAACAGGGGAAGAGGAGGCAGTGGTGTGGCCTGCAGACACAGATGGGCGATCCAGGCGTTCCTCCCACTTATTACGGTGCTTGGATGCCATGTGTCGGATCATGCTGGTGGTGGTGAGGTTTCTAGTGTTCATGCCTCGGCTCATTCTGGTGTGACATAGGTTGCAAACTACAATTCTTTTGTCGTCCGCACTTTCCTTAAAAAAACGCCATACCGCGGAACACCTACCCCTTGGCAAGGTAGATTTACGCAAGGGGGTGCTCTGTGGAACATTTGCGGGCCGGTTTGGTGCGGTCCGCCTTCTTTCTGTAGCCACACCACTGCCTCTTCCAGCCTGTTGCGGTGCTGCAGATGGCTCACCCTCAGGACTGCTGTCATCGCTCGGCTCTACACCTTCCCAGGTGGGGTCAGTCACCTCATCGTCCACCAAGTCCTCCTCCACTTCCTCACTCTGATCATCCTCCTCATGTCTTGATCCCACCACATACTCAGTCATTGACAACTGTATAACATCCTCCTCAACAAGGTCTTGAGACAGTAATAGTGGTTGATTTAATGGCAACTGTGTCTCATCATCATCATCATCATCCACTACTTCCTTTGACCTTAAATGCCGTTCACATCTGTCATCTTCTTGTGATTGGGTACCCTCTAGAGGTTGTGAATCAGGGCATAAGATGTCATGTTCCTCTGCAAGCGTGCTTGGAGAGAGGGTCAAATGAAGGATTGGTGATGAGACGAGCTCCTCACTATATCCCAGTGTGGGATCACTTCTTTGACCAGACCGTCTATGGTGGGAGGAAGGATGATCAGAGTGAGGATTATGTTGACCAGACTCTTGGCTACTGAGAGTGAACTTGGTGGAAGACAGGGTGGTGCTTAACCGACTGGAAGCAGTATCAGCTGACATCCAACCGACCACCTGTTCGCAGTGGTCGGACCTCGAGAGTGATGTCCTGCGACGCCCTGTAAACTGAGACATGAAGCTAGGTATGGTGGATGTCTTTCTTTCTTGTGCTCTGGCACCAGGCACAGTTTCTACGCGTCCTGACCCGCGCCCTGAACTATCAGGATCACGTCCACTTCCCCGTCCCTTTTTACCCGCCTTCTTCATCTTACACGGAATATGTGACTTTGATATTTTACTTGAAGACTTAACAGTATTTCTTCCTATTCTGCAACTGTGCAGAGTACACAGAATAGGCTGCTAAACTGCGATGACGCACACTGAATGGAATATGTGACTTTGATATTTTACTTTGAAGACTTAACAGTATTTCTTTCTATTCTGCAACTGTGCAGAGTACACAGAATAGGCTGCTAAACTGCGGCGAAGCACACTGAATGGAATATGTGACTTTGATATTTGAGTTAGAAGACTTAACAGTATTTCTTCCTATTCTTCAACTGTGCAGAGTACACAGAATGTGCTGCTAAACTGCGGTGACGCACACTGAATGGAATATGTGACTTTGATATTTTACTTTGAAGACTTAACAGTATTTCTTCCTATTCTGCAACTGTGCAGAGTACACAGAATAGGCTGCTAAACTGCGGCGAAGCACACTGAATGGAATATGTGACTTTGATATTTTACTTTGAAGACTTAACAGTATTTCTTCCTATTCTGCAACTGTGCAGAGTACACAGAATAGGCTGCTAAACTGCGGCGAAGCACACTGAATGGAATATGTGACTTTGATATTTGAGTTTGAAGACTTAACAGTATTTCTTCCTATTCTGCAACTGTGCAGAGTACACAGAATAGGCTGCTAAACTGCGGCGAAGCACACTGAATGGAATATGTGACTTTGATATTTGAGTTAGAAGACTTAACAGTATTTCTTCCTATTCTGCAACTGTGCAGAGTACACAGAATGTGCTGCTAAACTGCGGTGACGCACACTGAATGGAATATGTGACTTTGATATTTTACTTTGAAGACTTAACAGTATTTCTTCCTATTCTGCAACTGTGCAGAGTACACAGAATAGGCTGCTAAACTGCGGCGAAGCACACTGAATGGAATATGTGACTTTGATATTTTACTTTGAAGACTTAACAGTATTTCTTCCTATTCTGCAACTTTGCAGAGTACACAGAATAGGCTGCTAAACTGCGGCGAAGCACACTGAATGGAATATGTGACTTTGATATTTGAGTTTGAAGACTTAACAGTATTTCTTCCTTTTCTGCAACTGTGCAGAGTACACAGAATAGGCTGCTAAACTGCGGCGAAGCACACTGAATGAAATATGTGACTTTGATATTTTACTTTGAAGACTTAACAGTATTTCTTCCTATTCTGCAACTGTGCAGAGTACACAGAATAGGCTGCTAAACTGCGGCGAAGCACACTGAATGGAATATGTGACTTTGATATTTGAGTTTGAAGACTTAACAGTATTTCTTCCTATTCTGCAACTGTGCAGAGTACACAGAATAGGCTGCTAAACTGCGGCGAAGCACACTGAATGGAATATGTGACTTTGATATTTTACTTTGAAGACTTAACAGTATTTCTTCCTATTCTGCAACTGTGCAGAGTACACAGAATAGGCTGCTAAACTGCGGCGAAGCACACTGAATGGAATATGTGACTTTGATATTTGAGTTTGAAGACTTAACAGTATTTCTTCCTATTCTGCAACTGTGCAGAGTACACAGAATAGGCTGCTAAACTGCGGCGAAGCACACTGAATGGAATATGTGACTTTGATATTTGAGTTTGAAGACTTAACAGTATTTCTTCCTATTCTGCAACTGTGCAGAGTACACAGAATAGGCTGCTAAACTGCGGCGAAGCACACTGAATGGAATATGTGACTTTGATATTTTACTTTGAAGACTTAACAGTATTTCTTCCTATTCTGCAACTGTGCAGAGTACACAGAATAGGCTGCTAAACTGCGGCGAAGCACACTGAATGGAATATGTGACTTTGAAATTTGAGTTTGAAGACTTAACAGTATTTCTTCCTATTCTGCAACTGTGCAGAGTACACAGAATAGGCTGCTAAACTGCGGCGAAGCACACTGAATGGAATATGTGACTTTGATATTTTACTTTGAAGACTTAACAGTATTTCTTCCTATTCTGCAACTGTGCAGAGTACACAGAATAGGCTCCTAAACTGCGATGACGCACACTGAATGGAATATGTGACTTTGATATTTTACTTTGAAGACTTAACAGTATTTCTTCCTATTCTGCAACTGTGCAGAGTACACAGAATAGGCTGCTAAACTGCGGCGAAGCACACTGAATGGAATATGTGACTTTGAAATTTGAGTTTGAAGACTTAACAGTATTTCTTCCTATTCTGCAACTGTGCAGAGTACACAGAATAGGCTGCTTAACTGCGGCGAAGCACACTGAATGGAATATGTGACTTTGATATTTTACTTTGAAGACTTAACAGTATTTCTTCCTATTCTGCAACTGTGCAGAGTACACAGAATAGGCTGCTAAACTGCGGTGACGCACACTGAATGGAATATGTGACTTTGATATTTGAGTTAGAAGACTTAACAGTATTTCTTCCTATTCTGCAACTCTGCACAGTACACAGAATGTGCTGCTAAACTGCGGCGACGCACACTGAATGGAATATGTGACTTTGATATTTTAGTTTGAAGACTTAACAGAATGTGCTCTAATCTGCAACTTTGCACACTAAACAGAATGTGCTCTAATCTGCAACTTTGCACACTAAACAGAATGTGCTCTAATCTGCAACTTTGCACACTAAACAGAATGTGCTCTAATCTGCAACTTTGCACACTAAACAGAATATATGAAAATTTTTTTTTTTTGTTTTTTTCCCCCCACACAAAATAACCTGCTGCCCCCACACACAGTAGTCCTAAAAAGGACTTTTGGTTCTTTTTTTTTCACAAATTCGCTTATTTTCTGCCTACACTGACTTTACCTTCCTATCCTCATCTCTCCCTGGCTAAGACTGAGCCGAACTCGCTGGTCAGGTGCTATACAGCACCCGACCACGGGTTCTGGCCAGCCAATCAGTGTAATGCCAGCAGCCAACATGGCTGCTGGCATTACACTGATGTCAGAGCCTCCCTGCACGTTTATTGGCTGCGCAGCAGCCGCAAAACGTGCGGGGAGGAGACCCGAACATGGCGGGCGAGCACATGCAGTACTCGTACGAGTACCGCCATGTGCCGAGCAGAGCGATGCTCGAGCCGATCCGAGCATCGGCCGAGCATGCTCGCTCAACACTAGTGTAGACCAAAGGTCAAATTTGGATTTAGAAAGGGGATATACCTTAGACTTTTTTTAGGAATTACCACAGAGTTATCTAGTGTTTCCCACTCTTCTGTGACTATTTGATCAAGTTCTTCATGGTCAGGGAACATGACAGAAGATTTATTTTTACGTTTATAAAGAGTCTTAGTAAAGGACTTAGAGGCTTGGGTATCAGAAACCTTCAAAACATCCAGTATAGCTTTAATTTTGGAGTTCATTGATTGTGAATCTAAAGCATCAAATTTTGAGGCTTCTTCAAAAGATGAGGAGTGCTCAAACCAGTCACTGACTAATTCATCTTCATTATCAGAAGAATCTGAGGGTGAAAAAGATAATTTTTTGGGATCTAGGTCTTTTGAGGGGTGTACAAGGTGCTTCAGTTACCCATTTGTCCAAAATCCTCTCTAATTTAGCAAGTGATCCAGGTAAGGATTTGACCCACTCTGGTTAAAGCAAAGGGGGAGCATCAATAGACGTAGAAGCTCTGTTAGCCTCTAAGTCTGTACATTTACCACACAGAGACAAATTGTTTGTAACATTGGCATTTCATTATTTACATGCAGAAATATGACTCTTTTTCTGTCTGCCATATCTATAAATAAAAGAAGACTTTGTGCCTGGCAAAACACACCCAGGGGCATCAGTAAAAAGGATTACTGCTCCCATTGGCTGCGACTCACTCCTACACCACAGACACACACACATGCCCCCCCACAAACACTGGCAGACACACACACACACACATATACACACACACGAGCACACTGAGCAGCTGAGGATGATGGGTACTATGTTCAAGCTACAGCTGGTAGGCCATGGTCCAATCTGTATTATGCAGCTTCTTCATTCCATGTCTATGAGCCTGCACAGCTCTGCCAGTTACTACAAGTGAGCTTATTTCTAAACAATCAGCAGGCAGGATGCTGGCTTGCTGGGAAAGTGGAAACAATGGCAGTGAGGTGATCAGGCAGTGCAGAGCAGGGCTTCAGCTGAGCTGGTAAGTGGCAGAGACATGGGTGTGACTATATTTATATATTGCACAAAGAGAGAGAATGAGAGCAGATAGTTTGTCAGGCTGTCTGTAAGTAGAGGTGCCAGTTCCTGCAGTCATCTCCATGCTGTACATAGCTCACTATGTAGCATGTATGACAAACTATTTATATATGGTCTGGCATTGTATAGTATACAGTCTGTGTATAAGGACTGGCATTATACAGTATAGGAGGGACAGTCCCTGTCTGAGACCCAAATCCCTCTGCTCCTCTATTTAGGAGATCACACTGTGTGGTGTATATACATACAAGTGTATCAGTTTGCTCCACATCAGTAAAACCCACAGTAATGTGGGTATAAACTTCTGTATATATCTGTTAAATTAGTCTGTGTAAAAAAATACTTTCATCTGCTTCTAAATCATTCACTTACAGAAAGAGTAACTTAACCATTTCAATGTCAGAGGAGATGCAATGCATTGCTTACCCCCTGGCACTCAAAGGGTTAAAAATTCTCTAAAATACACCACCAGCCATGCCCCCAGTAACACCACCTAAAACACAAGTGT
Organism: Rhinophrynus dorsalis; assembly: GCA_037306005.1. Classification (NCBI taxonomy): domain Eukaryota; kingdom Metazoa; phylum Chordata; class Amphibia; order Anura; family Rhinophrynidae; genus Rhinophrynus; species Rhinophrynus dorsalis. The sequence goes on along the minus strand of CM074718.1, from coordinate 234,146,384 downwards.
CCCTCTTTGGCCATTTGAAATGTTCGGAGGTATGTTACTTACGCTGCTCACACTGTATGTATGTATGTATGTTCTGATTTGCATCTGTGTGACACTCTTTGTGTATGTCCATGCATGTGTGTGTATGTATGTGTGTTGCATGCTTCTCTATCACTGTGTGTCCCCCTGTATATGTGTGTGTTTGCACATGTGTCTGTGTATCACTGTGTGTAACTATCTGACACGTACACCCTACGCTATATTTCACTATGATAACATTTATTAACCCTTTGAGTGCCAGAGGGGGAAGCAACGCATTGCAAAGCAATGTGTTGCGTACCCATCTGGCACTCATATGGTTAAAAAAAACATTCCCTGCATAACATGACGGGCAACTCCGTCCCAGACTGCTAGTTGGTAATAAAGAAGTGAATCATTTAAATCTCAATGTTAGCAGTAATCCCTGATTGAGAAAATGCAACTCCTAGAATAAATCACAGTGAATCAGGCAGTGTCTTAAAGGGACATAATCTAGACACTTGTAGTCCAACAACATAACATGTAGTGTGTCACTGAAGAAGACCAATGCTATAATAATAAAGGACAAACTGAATTCCTCAACAAACCCCTCAATACATAAACAGACCCTGGCCCCAAAGGAGCTGGCAGTGAAGGGGTTAAACGTTAATAATAATTCTCCTCCAGAGTCGGCTAAGCGAATGGCCAAAAACTCTAAATTACAACAAATAAATGAGTGCCCTGCTCCTACTGAGCAATATAATCTGACATGCTAGTTGTCTTTAAGGTTGTCACTCTTTACATTGTAGAAAAAGCTGCTAGCAGGAGAATCTCCAGAGCTGCTTATGAGATGACCGTCGCTCTGTGAGCTAACTTGCATGCATGTACCCTCTGACATGTGCACACTGAAGCCCAATTTTTAACTGAGGAGAAGTAAACCAGCAATGCAACAGAATGCATAGTGCTCTGTGTGGAAAACACAAAGCACCATGCTCTGAGGTAAATTTAGTTGCAATTATGAAAATAATTGCCATACATTGTATTAATAAGTTAACTTAAAGTGGAATGAATATATATATATATATATATATTTTTTTTTTTTTTCTTCTTCTTCTTTCTTTCCCTTTTTTTCTTTTCTATAATTATAACCAAATGATGAAAGAAAAATATCACCTACTAGCTACAAAGCTTCTATGACGCTACAGAAAGATGGATTAAGAATGTAATCAGTTCTTCTGCGCAGATCATGGTTCCTGAGGGCCCAAACAAAGGATTTTCAAAGATGTGTCAGCTAGTGTGATCCAAGGACGATGACTAGATTTTGTTTTTGTGGAGAACCACATTGACAAAAATTCTACCTGCAGGACATTTCCTCAGCTTAACAGTAACGTTCCTTAATTGACAATAGGATACATAACGGTCTAAGACTGGGGAATTAATTCCCTGCATGAAAAAGCTAGAAACACATGAATAGGGACATAATAGAGAGTCCTCACTGAGACATAATCAATGGGATTACTTTTTTCTGTAAGTTTACTCAGCATTCAAGGGGTGAAGATGTTCATTTCAATCAATGAGAATTTGGGGACTATTTATTTGTCCCCTGTGGTGCACTTGGTTCCTTTAAAGGGATAGTAATACTTAAAATGTAAAAAAAATATGTTGTAGGGTTTATCCCCCTGAGTAAAACAAGAGTAATCCCACTGCTGAAAGGTGTTTCATTCAAAAGTTATTAATTTTCAACATTGAATTTTTTAGGTGCAACATCACAATGGCCTGAAATTGTACAGTGGCGCTGTTGCTACACCATCCTATGGAGATTTATGGTCCCGGGACCAGAGCTGTCCATAGGATCGTGTAGCAACAGTGCCACTGTACAATTTCAGGCCACTGTGATATTGCACCTAAAAAATTCAACTTTGAGCTGTAATAACTTTTGAATGAAACACCTTTCAGCAGTGGGAGTACCCTTGTTTTACTCAGGGGGATAAACCCTACAACATATTTTTTTTACATGTTAAGTATTACTATCCCTTAAAATTTACTCCAGTTTTCTTTAGAAAATAAGGCCCAGGTGCACATTCCCCACAATAGTGTAACAGCAGAAGAAATGGGCAGCACCAGTGGGACTTTTCAATACGTTTAATATGATATCACAACTGGCAAAAAGTACAAAAAGTCTTGAGAGACCTGTACTTTTTGTCAGTTGTGATATCATATTAAACATAAGGAAAAGTCCCACTGGTGCTGCTCATTTCTTTTACTGTTATATATATGTATATATATACTTTGCATGATATTCATTGATGATTATTTTTGCACAACACTTGTCACTTTGAGAAAAAACAGCATATTCACAATTTCAGATATAGTTGTCTCTTGCTTCATTTTCAACAGAAGGAATGCAGCACATATACGGTATATCACTTTTCTTACTGATGAAACTAGATATATGGATGGGAGTAACATCTATTGTAGGGAACACGATATCTACATTTGAGTCAAGACTATGGTAAGTCCACACTATCTCATACCCTATTGTGTATTTTAACCACGTGCAAGTGGATGTAAAACCAAAAGTGGCATAAAACTTAAGAATTCACATGTAGAGAAGGAGCTGCAAAATAAAATATTTATTTAGAACTGGACTGACTTTAGAATAAAATCATAGATTATACATAGATTTCACAGAAAAACATAGGAATTGGAGAAGTGATAAACTGGAGAATTCACCTCCACTTTATCACTAGGGGTGGTTGAAATCTCTCGCCATGTTCCCGCTGGAAATTCCGCGAAAACCACTAGAGATTAACATTTTTGCATTTTTCGCCCATTGGCCAACATTTTTTGCCATTTTTTCAATGGCTAGAAAGTTTCTGCCCATTGATTTATGTGGTTTTAGCAATTTCACTAAAAAAAGTAACATATTTGTAGAAATCAAACACAATAGAAGCAGCAACAGAGAGATGTAGACATGTTGTGCTATTCTGCTGTGATGTTTTTCCAAAATTGAGGCAGGAGAGGCTCATAGTGACTGCTATCACTATGAGCAGGTTTAAAAATAATGAATGGAGGAGCTGGAAGGACCCTTATGTGTCCACTGAGTCTGAGGAGGAAGTGAGCACTACTGAACCAATGCTGTCCAGTCCCCCTAAATCACCCCAAGGGATCTTGTGAAATTTAATGGGAAGGGAGGGAGAAAAGGGAAAGGATGGAGGAATTGGAAGGAAGGGAGAAAAGGGAAGGGATGGAGAAAAGGGAATGGGAAGGGAGGCAGAAAAGGGTAGTACTAGTGAGAGCAGGACAGGTCAGCTGCCTGTGCCTGCTGCTGGTCGTGCTGCCCCTGCTGACACTAGTGCTGTGCCTGCTGTCAGACGTGCTGCCCCTGTTGCAACCAGTGCTGTACCTGCTGTCAGTGCTGAACCTGCTGCCAGCAATATTGTGCCTGCTGTCTGATGTGCTGCCCTTGTTGCCAGTGCCACCAGTGCTGTGTCTCCTGCCAGTGTTGAAACTGCTAGCACCAGTGCTGAAGCTGCTAGTTTGTCTTGTAATACTCAGGAGGGGGGAGCAGAAGATGATGCACAGTGGGCATCATCAGTGGCTCAGTGGTTAGCACTGTTGCCTTGCAGCGCTGGGGTCCTGGGTTCAAATCCCACCAAGGACAACATCTGCAATGAGTTTGTATGTTCTCACTGTGTTTGCGTGGGTTTCCTCCGGGTACTCCGGTTTCCTCCCACACTCCAAAAAAAACATACTGATAGGTGAATTTAGATTGTGAGCCCCAATGGGGACAGGAACCAATATGAATGTAAAGCGCTGCGGAATCTGTGTGCGCTATATAAATAAAGGATTATTATTATTATTATTAAGTGTGACAGCAAGGGACCCAAAGTCACACTTGCCATCCCACCAGTGCTAGTACTACTACTAAGAAGGTCCAGCAGCTTGTTAGCGTTAGAAGTGAAGGAAGGGGAAATCAATATCCTCATATTACTAGTGACCGTGAGGAGGATGACTTTGGGGATGAATTTGATGTGTGTGGTGTTAGTAGTAGTAGTAACAGGGATGTGAAGCAGTCGGTGGGACTAGTGTTAAGGGAGTGGTAGGGGAAGCATTTAAGAGCTTCCAGACTAGCGGTCAAGGGAGTCCACACCATTCCTCTCACTCTGGGAGTCCCTTTCCATTCACTTCAGTGTCCAAGTTGAAAATGATCCTTAAGAGGCCAGAACTGGTGTTGGGGAGAGCAGGCTTAGAATTAATACCACCATCACCAGAAGGAGTCTGGTTAGTTGTCTGTTAGTGTTGCCAGTCTGCCTTCTTCATGTCAAAAAGAAATGACAAGTGTGACATTAGGGGACCCTCTGTCACATCGCTCATCACTTCCTCAAAGCAGCAGTGAGATGTCTGTGATAGAGCAGGAGCACATAGGGACTAGTGGTGATGGTGATGATGGTAGGGAAGCTGGGGTAGAAGAGACATTGATGGCCTTATTCACAGAAATTGAGAAGGAATGGGAGACAGGGATGAGGATGGGCATCACCACCACCACCACTAGCAATAAGGTTTTGGAATTTGTGGAATTTGCAACTGCTCTAATTCCTGCTGCTACTGAGATGAAAGGGCAGCAGGATGCTGAGGAGAAGGCTAGTGTGCCACAGACCACTGTGGACACAGTGAGTATGAGGTCAAAAGTGCTGCGGGACTAGGACAGGTTCCACTCCTAGTCCTAGTTGCAGTGCTGGTTTTGAGGCAGTAGCAGCAACATCATCCGCTGCCAGCACAAACAGTGAAGGGGAATGTGGAGGACAAGAACAAAGAGGCCATTCTTCTCCACCTTCCCCTCTCCCCTGAAGTCATGGGTGTGGAATTATTTTTCACTTGGGGCAGGCACAGTGCAGTCATCGCCAATGGCACTGTGCACAATTTGTGACAAGTCAGTGAGAAGGGGAAGGAGAGAACACACCTTGGCACAACCTCTCTGATATCACACCTGAAACACAGACACCATGAGATTTATATCAAACATGTTAACCCCTTACCACCAGAGGATGTACATGCATGTCCCAAGAGGACATCCCAGGTGGACAGAGGATGTATATGTACATCCTGGAAGTCATTTTATGTAATGTAAAAAAAGATTGGCGGGTGTTAAGTGCTGGCCGCGTGCACTCACGGCCAGTCACTAAGGGGTTAAAGCCAAACACCTATAACAGAAATCTAGCACCGCTGTTACTGTACCCCCTGACTCTCCAGAAAGGCAACAAGAGGTGAGGCAGAGATCAAAAAGCGGGAAGAATAAAGAAACCCACACAGACACTGGAAGTTCCATGACGAGCGAAACAACTAGCTTGCCATCACCATCACCTTCTTCTTCTAGGGTACCTACATCTTCTGTCAGTCCACCTCATTCATTGTTACCTCCCCTGCCAAATGATAGCCACACTGTTGATGTTAGGATATGTCAGTTCGTCTCTACCCATTGCACACTGTGTGGTGCACTGACCACACATGCCAATGTGGTGTAAGAGAATCAATGCCAGGTCATCAAGCAGCATCTGAGGAGATTCCATTCCGCAGAAAATGCTAAAATGCTGGCAGCAAGGGTTCATCTTTACTATTAAACTGTCAGCAAGTTGTCATATGTCCTTAGCGGGGTTATGGACAAGGGTTATGGTGAGAGCGACAGTACTTGGTTTCGGGTTATATAGTTTATGGATACAGTTGTGTCCCCAGATGTTATTTACCACACCACTCTGTGCAGTTTGCAGTTGCTGATGAGAGCCACAGTTCCTGTTCTCAAGGGAAAAATGTATATTCTAATAAAAATTATTAGATTTTGGAGGAGGGGCAGGTGGAGAAGAATTATTGTCCAACTTCTTCTTTTCTCCATATAGACTGGGGGCTACTTATTGTGCTGCTCCTGTCTTAGTTGCATCACTGGAGATAGTTGTGGCAAGTGGAACCTTTATTATTCATCGCCCATGTTACTGCTATTGTTGATCCCATTCCCCTTGAGCTGCCTAATCATCCTGCTGCTTAAACATCTCATCAGCAGCGGTAAGAACAGCAGTTGCAAATTCCACAATTATGAACTCAGGAGGAGGACATTTAACAATAGCCAGTGACCACTGGCCAACATGACCTGCTGGCACTAGGCCAGTAGGGCATTTTTTTCCTCAGGGCTGGTTCTTTAAAAAAATAAAAATAAAAAACATAACCCTACAAAAAAAAATAAAAAATATTTTGGGGGGTTTGATTCTAACAAGCCTAAGTCCTACAAATCAATGTTGCCTCAGGGCTTGGGCCTCTAACAACAAATCTAACAAATCATCCTCTACAAAATACTCTATTAAGTTAAGTGGCAGCTTATGTCAGGGGGTTCCTGTCTATCGCTTTACATACAAATTTCTTATTTTGTTGATTTATTTTTTCATTAACTGTCCCCCCAGTGCCAGTCAAGAAACCCCCACAAAACAAATTCCCTGTTCAACTGATTCATTCCCAGACTCCACCCACCAACACAGACACACTCCTCAGATCCCATTTATATCATGTTTTATGGGGGTTTTTTAAATGTTAATTAGGATTTACCTTTTTTATTAACTGCCCTTCAATCCCAGTAAACAACCCACCCAAAACATCCCCTGTTCAACTGATTCTTTCCCCACACCCCACCAACACAGGCATCCTCATGCCCCTTTTACAAGATGCCTTTGGGAAATAAAATAATATTTGCTATGTGTTGTGTGTAACTTCAATGTTCCCATTGATTTCAATGGAATGAGCTAGGTGAAAAAAGCATAAAATCAACACTTTTCGTGGGAAATTTTTTGCCAAGCGGAAAGTGCCATTTTTCGCCGATTTCAGTTTGAGGCGAAAAGTTTTGTCCAACCCTATTTATCACCTCTTTATCACCACTTAGTGAATTTCCCCCCTATGCTGCAGTCATCTCTACAATCTATAAGTTTAAACATCTCAAAACATCACTAATCTATCTAAATATATAAAAGGACAGGGCTGTTTTAGAAGATCTGGCTAGTTTCTGGATTGGTGTCAGACACACCCGGGGTGGGGCTTCTGTCACTGAGCAGCAAATGGGATACAATGTAAGTTATCTCTTTGTAGTAGTGCAGGCACAGTGGCCACTAGGCCTTGTTTTCTAGTGTGCAAATAATCACAGAACATGCACACACACCACCTATTTGCCCTTATTGCTTAGCTCCTGAAGCACATAAAGCAATGGAGGGGAAGTGGGGGAGGGATTTCCATGACTTTATGCACATGCAGGTGGCATGTCAGCTCAAATGTGTTCACACACTGCTGATTAGAACACAGCTCTCCTCCCATTCACTGTCTCTTCACTGCATAAGTATTCTATTAAAATTTGACCATCTAGCAGAATCTGCTCCTATACATGATTGGGTTAGCAGTTTATGGGAGGTATGTAATCGAGTAAATGTATTTGCTGCTAATAAGGCTGATTAACTGTGACAGTGTGTGTGTTATCTGTATGTGCACAACAGAGTATGTCTGTGAGAATGTTTGAGTTGCTTGCAGTATATCAGTGAGAGTGTGTATATCTCAATGAGTATGGCTGTGTGCTATTACAAATAAGAAACATAAAGAGAAGTGCATGAATAATAATAATCATAATATGGCTTCAGGTAGCAGCATGAGCAAATTTGGTGTTTATGACTGACGGAATACTCCATTAAGTGGGAATTATAGTGCATACTGTATAGATTGTGCACCTGCACATATATTCCTCTGCAGTCCAGTGATTAGTTATGAACACTACAGAAGGTCACATGTGCAACCTCTCAATAGATATAGCATATCCAATACAACAAGGGGGAACCTCCATAACAGAGAGTTCTGATAAACACATACACCATCTCTAGACTCTGATTAAGTAAGAACTGCACCCCATAAGTGAGCATCTTGCCCTGTATGAACAGCCAGTCTGTAGCCCTCCAACTATTAGACTACAGTTCATATCATCCTCAGCTTCATGTTCACAGTCTGAGGATAATGTCGATTGTAATCCAGCACCTACTAAAGGCCCACCAATTTCCTGTACAATATATAAAAAAATTACAGGGGAAGGTTTCCTATTCCTTTTTTCACTTAACCTTGATTCTTCCTTCTGTCATCCTCATCTTAATAAATATAAAAGGAACAATTTTGGAGCCAAAAAACTGCACCACGAGGACAAATACAAACTCCAAGTGATTTCAGTTGGTCTTTTATACCACTGAATGTTAGATGTCTCCAGTGCATTGTAATAAAATAATATATACATATATATATATATATATATACCTCTCTGGCATTGGAGTAGTTGAAAGCTATATTTAAACCAATTTAAAGTTTGGTAATCTTTATTTCTTCCCTCTGGCGCAGTTGACAGCCAGACAGACACATGCAAACACACAAAAAAACACACAAATATACATGCATCCATAAGTTGCTGTGTATCTGTACGTTTGTTTGTGTATATGTATAGACACATCTTATTGCACAGCAATTATCTATCTATCTATCTATCTATCTATCTATCTATCTATCTATCTATCTATCTATCTATCAGTCTATCAGTCTATCTGTCAGTCTAAATAGACAGGCAGACAGATTTCGTAGGATTATCTCACAAATAAAGTTTTAATGCGAATTCATTTTTTGAATCCTCATTCTAGAACCTATGGTACATTATAGAAAACTAGTGTTCATCTTTTGCCATCTAGTGTTCACTTAAAAAATAGGTATTTTTTTAAAGTATTTGATTAATCTTTATGTATAGATTTTGCATTATATGGCTCCTTAAGAACTGCAGCATTTCAGTGAATTTCCAATGCATTATTAGAACAAGCTATAAACTGACATTTTATATGATTAAGATTTATAGAATTTAAAGAGGACAGATAAAAACAGTATAGAGAAGAGTACAGAACTAGCACTACAGGGAGATGTGGTCTGATTATGGACAAATGGTATCATTAAAGGGTTAGTAATGTCTAACATTACCAAACCCTAATATAGTAGGTATTGAAATAATAATAAACAAGTTCGATCTCTCAACCCCTTATGGTTTGAGAGATATAAGTGCTTAAAGTTTCCCCCTTTTGTTGACGAGCTGTAAAGCTGTCAGCTGTGGATTTGAGTTGTGTGACTCAGGAGGACTCAGGTGGCTCTTCAGCAGAGATGAATGAGCAATATCTAAAAATAGATACTTCACTGGAGCAGTCTACAAAGTGTGCTTGGTTTGCAAGCACACTCTGAAGACCTTTCCACTGAAGTATTTGTTTTTTGATATTGCTCATTCAGCTCTGCTGAAGAGTCGCCAGCTGGTCTGGGACCAGGATCTCATGACATGAGCTAGATGCTGACGTCTGGAAAATGGGAAGGGGCAACTTTAAGCTCTTATATCTCTCAAACCATAAAGGTTAGAGAGATCGAACTTGTCCCATTAAGTTTATTATTTCAATACCTACAATATTAGGGTTTGGTAATGTTAAACATTACTAACCCTTTAATGGAACAGTAAACCCGTTTTATGAAAAAAATAAATAAATAAATACAAAGGTGTGTGTGTTTGTGTGTGTTACAAGCTTTACCTGCTGAGATAACTAAGGGTCTACTACTTGTACTGCAGTGTAGTGTATGCTAGTGCTTTTATACATAAATTGTAATAATAGATCCTGAGTGAAGTATCTACATACTACAGACTTCAGAGATTGTGAGGTCCCTGAGAGGCTACTGCTACTACTACTACTACTACTACTACTACTACTACTAGGGATAAATGTTGCTGAATTTGTACTACTACCTGGTGTCACAGATGCTGCACTTCCAACAGCAGCAGAGGCACTGAAAGCTAAGGCTGTAGATGCAGATTACCTGTATTATAACTGGTTACTCAACACTATTAGTGGGTGTGACGGTGATGATGCTAATGATGACTAACAGGATTTCTGTATAGTTTTTGCCATTTTTGCTTGTACAGGGTCAGACTTTCCAATTATTTTCTCAAACAGTTTACAGACAGGCAAAGTGATCCTTTTCAGTGGTAGAAGATTGAGCCTTTGCCTTTCTGCCAATGTTCTTGCCATGTCATCATCTTTCTTACTCTCAAGTTCATCTGTATCTGAAGAAAAAGAAGAATTCAAGGGATATATTCTAGATCTACACCATCATCAGTCATTAGTCATCATCAGCATTGCCCACCTCTTCTTCCCCACTACTTTTATATTCTTCTAGGCTTTTAGAGGTCTCAAACTATTTCTTTTTACTTTTCCCCTTTGATGGATTCACAACTTCTGCTACTACTTTCAGGACAGGTGTTTTTATGCATGTTTGTCTCACTGTCATCTTCTTGCACTATACCTTCAACACTGGAATGTGACTCATTGTCATCTTCAGTGCTTTTAGATGATTTATTAATAGTACAGGTACTATTGGTGATAGAACTTTTGGTGGAACTTTGACAAACTACATCTTCCTAGATGCCATTATTTATTGTATACGCTGCAGCAACGTGGCTGCAGTCAGTTTGTAGACCATTTAACTCACACATCCCTGCCCTACTCCTATCCTTTCACCCTACCCTTTGTGTGTTTGCTGGACATTACGCAACTACTGTGTGTGTTTTTACTGTAAAGTACACGGTAGAACTTATTGTGTGTAATGTCTTGCCTTTAACCCCAACAAAATACTCTATCTCATCAAGTATCAATCTGCATCAGTCACAGATCACATCAATGTCACTGTCTCTGCCACCTATCAATTTTAGTTGTATTTATTTATTTATTTATTTATTTATTTTATTTAACAGTCTCCCCATCGCTATCATTGTAAAAAAAAATCTCCTTGTTCAATTGCTTCTTTCCCCAGGTTCCCCTAGGACAGAGATAACAGCCAGATCAGGAAGAAGCTTGGATCACAGTTGCCTGTATCTTCAAAAGCCAGTCACACAGAATTTTGGGTATTTGGTGTAAATCTCCTTTGCTCCCTTCTCACACATCCAGGCTCCCCTGATGGAGATAACAGTCACATCAAAAAGGAACTTGGATCACATCTGCCAGTGTCTACTCAATCACACAATATTTTGGGGTATATGGGGTAAAACACATTTGACCCTTCTCACACTCTTAGACTCTCGTAGGACAGAGAGGTTTACTTTTGAAATGGTGCACTTAAAATGTGCGTTGTAAAGTGTCACATTTGTTTAGGCGTGTCATTCCGAATGACGCATTTAGTATGTCTGTCTTAGAGTGTCACAAATTGTACATGTCGTGTCATTACGAATGGCGCATTCACCATGTTGCATGTTAAAGAGCCACATAAGGACACATTGAGGATGCAATAAGGGTGCGATAAGGACGCATTAAGGACGCAATATGGGTGCAATATGGATATGGATGCAATATGGGTACATTAAGGAGGCGATATGGGTGCATTAAGGACGCAATATGGGAGCAATATGGATGCAATATGGGTGCAATATGGGTGCATTAAGGACGCAATATGGGTGTAATATCGGTGCAATATGGATGCAATATGGGTACAAAGCCAACCCTAAACACACTAAAATCCAACCCAAAACACACTAAAACCAACCCCAAACCAACCCTAAACACACCAAAACCAACCGTAAACACACTAAAACCAACACAAAACCAAGCCTAAACACACCAAAACCAACCGTAAACACACTAAAACCAACCCAAAACCAAGCCTAAACACACCAAAACCAACCCTAAACAAACTAAAACCAACCAAAAACCTACCCAAAACACCCATATTGCAGGCATATTGCACCCACATTGTGTCCATATTGCATCCTTAATGCACCATAATGGTCATTAATGTACCCTTAAGTTGTGTCTTTATTGCACCCATATTGCATTCTTAATGCACCCATATTGCACCAATATTGCGTCCTTAATACATCATTATTGCACCCTTAAGTTGTGTCCTTATTGCACCAATATTGCATTCTTAATGCACCCATATTGCACCAATATTGCATCCTTAATACATCATTATTGCACCCTTAAAGGGATAGTAATACTTCATTTTAACTTTATTTTATTTTGTAGGCATTAAAAAAACATGAAGAATGATATAAGTCTTATCCCTCAAACCTTTATGGTTTATGAGATATTCACAAGCAAAATTTCCCCTCCCTGTCCCTTTTTCCTAGTGTAAGCCATCTCTTCTCAGATGTGAATCTGGTTGTATGACCAGACAGATAACAGAAGGGGACAATTTTCTTTGTATGAAAACAATGAAAGCCCTTCCCCCCTTGACAAGTTTTTCAGCTTTTTCCCTTATCTTAATTGAAGATTGTCCCTCTCTGCAGTCTACCTGGGCACCTCCCTTCTGATCTGGTTGAACGGGGGGGGGATACTTTGTTTGTGAATATCTCTTAAACCATAAAGGTTTGAGAGATAAGACTTATATCATTCTTCGTGTTTTTTTTAATGCCTACAAAATAAAATAAAGTTAAAACGAAGTATTACTATCCCTTTAAGTTGTGTCCTTATTGCACCCATATTGCGTCCTTAATGGACACATAATTGACCCATATTGCACCCTTAAGTTGTGTCCTTATTGCACCCATATTGCATACTTAATGCACCCATATTGCGTCCTTAATAAGTCCTTATTGCACTCATATTGCGTCCTTAATGCATCCTTAATCCTTAATGCACTCATATTGCGTCCATATTGCACCCATATTGTGTCCATATTGAACCCATATTGCACTCATATTGCATCCTTAATGCACCCATATTGCATCCTTAATGCACCCATATTGCACCAATATTGCGTCCTTAATACATCATTATTGCACCCTTAAGTTGTGTCCTTATTGCACCCATATTGCATTCTTAATGCACCCATATTGCACCAATATTGCGTCCTTAATACATCATTATTGCACCCTTAAGTTGTGTCCTTATTGCACCCATATTGCGTCCTTAATGGACACATAATTGACCCATATTGCACCCTTAAGTTGCGTCCTTATTGCACCCATATTGTGTACTTAATGCACCCATATTGCGTCCTTAATAAGTCCTTATTGCACTCATATTGTGTCCTTAATGCATCCTTAATCCTTAATGCACTCATATGGCGTCCATATTGAACCCATATTGCACTCATATTGCGTCCTTAATGCACCCATATTGCGTCCTTAATGCACCCATATTGCATCCATATTGCACCCATATTGCATCCTTAATGCACTCAGATTGCACCCATATTGCATCATTATTGTGTCCTTAATGCACCCATATTGCGTCCTTATTGCATCCTTAATGCACCCATATTGTACCCATATTGCATCCTTAATGCATCCTTAATGCGTCATTATTGCACCCTTAAGTTGCGTCCTTATTGAGCACTTAAGGCCTGCTGCGACATGTTAACGCACGATATGGTGAATGCACCATTCGGAATGATGCAACAAGTAGAATTTGCGACACTTCGGAATGACGCAGCCAAAGACATGCAACACTTTAAGATGCGACCACAGCAAGAGAATTGAGTTATATGACTCGAGGAAGCTCTGCAGCAGAGCCTAAATCGCGGTACTTAAAAATAATTAATCCATTGGAACTGTCTACAAAGTGTGCCTGGTTTGCAAGCACACTTTGTAGACCTTTCCAATGAATGAATTCTTTTCAAGTACCGTGATTTCGGCTCTGCTGCAGAGCCTCCTACTGGTCCCTGGACCGGGATCTCCTTCTGCCTTCAAACCTTAGTGTTTGTTGCAAATAGTTTATTTTTTCAATATCTACCTAAATCTAAATATTTTTTGGGGGGTATTACTGACCCTTTAAGCTGCATTACATTATGCAAATTTGCAATTGTCAAACTAGTCACTGCAACACTGTAAAACTGACAAAGTCATTGAGAAAGCAATGTTTGTGCATTTGTACTATATTCACCGGGATATGATGGTGAAGGCATCTTAATGCATGTGTTGAGTTAGAGCAAGTACACCACAATATTGCCATCTTGGCCCCAATCAAACGACAGTGCATCTCACCCTACGTGGTGCTATTTCAAACACTTTCTATGGACAGCTGCAGCATATCACTCTACTGCTCAATCAGAGTGCAGCATAAGAAAAAATTCCATTTAGAAACCAGCTGATTTTGTTTGATTTTAAAACAAATAAAATTTGATCTGAAATACCTTTTGAACAAGGCATCTTCCAGCAGTGTGAGGACCCTCGTTTTACACAACAGGAAAAGTCCTAAATATATGTTTTTTCATTACAATAGTTACCTGCCCTTTATGAATAGTAAAGATATCTCGTGCCATAACTTTTTTGTGAAGTGTAATGACTAAATATTCAAAGTATATCATTAAAATTTATCCATAGATATAAATTGATCTTAATTTAGTTAACAGAAAGACTTTTCTAGAGAGGTGCCATCAAACAGTTGTATGTTATTAAAACAGCATGGTAGAATTGCCATAATGGAAGTTGGAATACAAGTTCTATATTAAATGCTGTAATGCTTGTACATTTTAACTGTATTATATGATTCTGGATTCAAGGTCATATTGCCTATCTCTACAAACTCTGAAAATATATACATTTTTTAGCAGGATCTTTTAAAGAAGGGTCTTTAAAAATTATAAGTTTCTCATGTTGATTATCTGAGTGAACTGATCTTTTTGTCCGACATACAGCAAAATCTAATGAACAGATTAGCATCAAATTTTTTACAGACATCATTAAAGCTTTTGTTTAAACAAATAAAATATGGGAACCTCAAGATTAGTTTGTTTAATAACATCATAATTGAGATATAATTTGCACAAATGGGGGGTGGGTATCTGGAAGAAACGTTAACTCCAAATTTGCAACCCTTTGTTCATTTGAGTGAAACCCTTAATGTTGGAGTCAACTTTGTTTTTTTTTTCTTTGCATTTCTCTTTTATAGACTACTGTTAGTTTCAGGTCACAATATAATAATGAAAATGTACATTTATGAGACACTTGAAACTACTGACATTTATTGTTTATTATCAGGTGTGAACTAATTGCAGATGAATAAGGATCATGATATACAGGCAAGAACAGATAGGATTAGCAAAAAAATATATAAATAGGTCTATTTCTAGATAATTTTTGCAGATGTACCCTTTCTCAGATGAAGAGACCACTTCCTGGGTGATGCCCTCTAAGGTTGATACTGCAGTGGCACAAATCTCAGGCAGAACAGCCATTCTGTTAGAGGATGGGACCACACTAATGGATCCTATGGACAAGAGCGCTGATTACAAAAGCAATTTGTCACTATTGGCCAGAACTTAAAATCCACTATGACTATGGCATGTGTTTTCAGAATTCTGAGAATATGGGTAAGTGAACAAGAAGGAACGATTTGTCAGTCTCCAGATGAAGATTGCTGAGAGAGGTAGCTTCTATTAAAGAAGCAGTTAGTTGTTCCTTTGATGATTCCCTAGATTCTATAAAACTTCTGTCTAGATCCTCAGCCTTATCAGTTACTGCATGGACACAGCTTTTGTAGGACACAAGAAGGCAGCTTTAGTCATCCTTGTTCATAGCTCCATTCAGGAAATGGTTACATCAGAATGGTCTCATGGTAACAAGAGGGCTGCTATTTCCAGAGAATTTTTGAAGATGTACCCTTTCTCAGATGAAGAGACCACTTCCTGGGTGATGATATCTAAGGTTGATACAGCAGTGGCACAAATTTAAAGCAGAACAGCCATTCTGTTAGAGGATGGGACCACACTAATGGATCCTATGGATAAGAAAGCTGATTACAAAAGCAATTTGTCACTGTTGGCCAGAACTTAAAATCCACCATGACTATGGCATGCATTTTTCAGAATTCTGGGAATATGAGTAAGTGAACAAGAAGAAACAATTTGTTAGTGTCCAGATGAAGATTGCTGAGAGAGGTAGCTTCTATTAAAGAAGCATTTAGTTGTTCCTGTGACGAATCCCTAGATTCTATTAAACGTCTGTCAAGATCCTCAGCCTTATCAGTTACTGCAAGAAGATCACTATGGATGAAGTCCTCGGAAGCTGAAGTCTCCTCAGAAAATAGGTTCCTGCCTTTTATAGGAACCATATTATTGGATACCAGCTAGAAGGCATAATTAGAAAATCTTTGGGGTGGTGCTTTTCTCATACAGGAATGAAAAAAATAGGGGTTCTCCTCAGAAGTCATCAAACTACAGGAGACAGCCTTTTCATGAGGCCAAGCGATACAGACTGGGAAGGGGCTATGAGCAGAAAAGGAAAATGCAGACTCACGGAGTCAGAGATGGAAACCAGAAGGCTCTTTTCTCCAATAACATCCAATGAAATAAGGCAATCCCTATCTCTGACTCCAGTGGAGGGGGCAGGCTGAAGTCCTTTCTAAAGGTCTGGCAGACAACCCAACCAGAGAAATGAGTTCAATTTTGGAGATGGGGTACTCCTTAAAATTTGATTCTGTCCCTACAAGCAGAATTTTCAAAACATCCCAGATTTCAAACAGGAATCTGACAGTAAAAGTTTGGTCTGAGATCCAGGAGATTTTCAAGAATAGAAAAGGTACCAGAAGAACAGAAGGATTGTGGGATCTACTCCTTTTTTCAGTCAAGAAACCCTAGGGGTATTTGAGGTTAATCTTGGATCTCAAGTGGTGGAATAAATTCATCAGAAGATTCAGGATGGAGACAGTTGCTTCTACAATCAAATCAGTTCCTCCCAAGGCATTCTTGATAACCATAATCTTCAGGACGCATATCACCATATTCTAGTAAGACCAAATAACAGGAAGTTCTTGAACTTCTGCATCTTTGGGAAACAATTCAAGTACCTGGTCCTGCCTTTTGGCCTGGCATCCGCACCAAGAGTTTCCCCAAAGCACTGGCAGTGGCCCTGGCCTTCCAGAGACAGAAAGGCATAAGAATAATTCCCTATCTGGAACATATCCTGATAGAGGAAGAATAGGCCTGCAAAACCCTGATGAGTACAAGGATATGCATAGATATCTTATCCAGCCTGAGTTGGATAATCAACAGGTGCAAGAGTCTTCCTGGGAATACAGTTTGATACTGTATAGGGAACTGCAGCTCTGTCAGAAGACAGAAGGAACAGGCTGATTCAAAGAATATCAGGGTTTCTGCAAAACAGAATTCAGACACCATTAAAGTTTTCAAAGCTTCTAGAAAATATGTCTCCAGCCATACAAATTGTGCCGTGGGCCAGATCTCATCTTCAAAGAACCCAGGAGAATTTTTCTGCAGTTTTGGAAGAAGGATGCCTTGGATTTCCACAAAGATACCAGTCCTGACCTCAAACAGAAGGGAGTTAGCAGTGGTTAAAAGAGTACCACCTTGAGGGGCAAACAGATGTCATCAAAACTGGATGGGGAGGTATATGACAACAAAAAATGGTTCTAAGGCATTGGAACAGTCAGGAATCAAAACTTCACATCAACCTGTGTGTATTAAAGGCAGTGTGGTACTGTTTGAATCATCTAATGGCAGATATAACAGGCATAGCAGTACTGAAAGGTAGTACAATATTACAACAGTAAGATATTAATTGGGGAGACTGACTCCACCTCTCAACAACTTAGAGAGGAATATTATGGCTTTGTCAGCAGCACACATCTCTGGGATAGCAAACACCCAAACAGACTTCCTCAGCACAATGTGAGATCCAGGGGAATGGTCCCTGAAGAAGTGTTTCTGGCCATAAAAGACCGATTCAGAGAGCAAACAATAGAGCTTATTGCCTCAGAAGACAACACAGTGTCATCTGTTCCTGTTCAGATGAAAGAACAACAGATCCATGGGACAGGACACACAAAGAGTCAAATAGGGCTTTCATCTGGTATATGTTTTTTCACCTTTCACTCTACTACTAGAAGTGGTGAGAAAAATCAAACAAGACAAGGAAAGTTTAATATTAGTGACTCCAGGTTGGCACCTGAAGACTTGGTGTGCAGACCTAGTGAGGATTTCTGTCCAGTCTCCCATGAGGTTGCCAGACATAGAAAATCTGCTGTCTCAAGGTCCTATTCTTCACACCAATCTGATGGCATGGAAGCTGAATGGAGCTCTTTAGAGATAAATGGTGTTTGAAAAGCTGTGGCTGATACCTTCACTCAGTGAAGGAAGGCATGCTTTTCAAGGATATATTACCGAACATGGGCCATATTTTAAGTGGGGTCAAAAAAAGAATCTCTACAGACACAATTTATCTGAAGGAAAAATATTAGATTTCCTACAAGATGGATTTCAGAAAGGTATAATGCTGGCATCCATAAGGGTTCAGCTTTTAGTATTATCTGCTGTTCTAGCAACAGATTATGCAGAAAAGTACGTAATCAAGAGATATATCAAGGCAATTTAAGAATCAAGCCAACTGTCAGAGAAATTATACCTGCTTGGAACCTGAGTTTAATCCTTCAGCACCTTTCAGCACATAAAGACTTT
Source organism: Rhinophrynus dorsalis (assembly GCA_037306005.1). Taxonomy (NCBI): domain Eukaryota; kingdom Metazoa; phylum Chordata; class Amphibia; order Anura; family Rhinophrynidae; genus Rhinophrynus; species Rhinophrynus dorsalis. Next base: position 234,127,898 of record CM074718.1, on the reverse strand, counting down.
GAGCCTCTGCAATTAATTTCTATAAAGAATCTCACTTTGAAAACTATTTTTTTACTGAAATTATGTCTGCAAGAAGGATTAGTGAACTACAAGCGGTCCTATGCATTTCCCCTTATATGATTTTCCATCAAGACAAGGTCTTTCTAAGAACAAGATTTTTTTTAGAGCTAAGGTTGTCTCTGAATTTCATCTTAGCCAAGAGATAATATTACCTTCCTTTTGTTCTAATCACTACTCCTACTACCAATAAGGAAAAGGAACTTCATAATCTGGACTTAGTCAGATGTCTATCTACTTATTTAGACAGAACTAAAGATTTCAGGAGATCAGTATTCCTTTTTGTATATTACTTTGGTAAATACAAAGGGACAGCAGCATCAAAAGCTTCACTAGCAAGGTAGATAAGAGACTGCATTAGTATGTCATACAGAGCAGCAGGAAATTATCCACCTTTGGGCATTAAGGCTCATTTGACCAGGGCAATATCTACATCATGGCCTCACAAGGCTGTGGCCACTCCAGAGGAGATTTGTAAAGTGGCAACATGGACATCCTTATCGATATTCATAAAGCATTACAGTCTGGATGTTCAAGTTTCAACTGATGTGAAGTTTGGGGGAAAAATTCTTCAGGCTGTGATTCCTGATTAAGGATAGGGTTTCTCCCTCCCTTAAGTATGGTACTGCTGTGGTAATTCCCATTGTTTTGCCATGGATAGGACACAAAAGAGAAGGTGAAATGTACTCACCAATATTTGTTTTTTTCCCTGTGTCCTTCCACTGCACTCCCTCCCTCTGTAATAGCAACATATTTCTTTACTAAGGGATAAGAGTATGTTTTTGATTATGTATCCTAATGTAAGAATGACTACTAACTATTACCTCTTTTCAGCTCGGGCAACAGTATAACTAATAGTATACCCATTCTTCTGCCATGGAAGGATACAGGGGGAAATAAATATTTGTGAGTACATTTCACCTTATTGCATTCTCTTTCTGAATATTCTGTGTACTTTCTTTTTTACATACTTTTTACATTGTATAACTAAACCTGTCTTATGTTCCCTGACAGAAAGCTATCTGTACACAGATCAAGATAGCTCAGTGGCAAGGCCTTGAAAGAGGCTAAATCACATTGGGATATTTTTCAGTGTGTTATTCTTTACTTGTTTTAGGGTTCATGACAGTTTCTAAAGAGCAATAAATAGTTACAATATGGCTTCTAGTATAACTAAATTCTTACTGCAACTTTTTACAGTCCATTTTAATGAAACCTTCATCAATCTATAAATAAAAAAGAAAAGGATAACACTCTTAATAACATTCCACAACTCAGTCCTGCAAAAAAAAAAATGTATAAAATATTGAGAATTGTTTTATTTATTGTTTTATTAAACTAATTATTTATTATTTGGGGGGAAATATATAAAAAGATATATAGTTGTATAGTTGTCCTCCTCAAAATAATTAATAAATACACATTTTCATAAAATAAAAAGATACATATTCTGAGCACTGAAAGAATAATTATTCTCAACGTATCATATCCCTGCTTATACTGAAGTAAAAAGTGTCCAGGGAATCTAGCTAAGAACAGTTAGTACATTTTTTTGACCTTGTAAAATGAAGTGAATATGTGTTAGAAGCAGTGATTTGTCTGACATACATACCGCTGCAAGGAGTCAGTTTGCAGTCTCTTACAGACTCAGGTTTCTCTCCATCGCAGTGATCACCGGCACGACAAATAACTTGTCTCACTTCAATGCCCTCACCGCAAGTCACTGAGCACTATACAGAAAGAAAAGTTCACATAGTACTGAGAATATAAAACATTATATATAATTGTTACAATACATGTCTACTGTTTCTCAATAAATATAATAAAAAGTGCATTTAATTTACCAAAATAGCAATATTGCAGAAGTATCTATATATATAAAAGAAGACTTTGTGCCTGGCAAAACACACCCAGGGGCGGCAGTAAAAAGGATTACTGCTGCCATTGGGTGATTCTGTGGGAGTGTGATTTTTGGCCTGCCCCCACTATCCAGCCCGCCCACCACTATCTAAGGCTGAAAAAAAAAATGGCTGCCACACACTCCTACACCACAGACACATGCACATGCCCTCCCACACACACACTAGCAGACACATACACACACGCACGCTGAGGATGATGGGAACAATGTTCAAGCTACAGCTGGAAGGCCATGGTCCAATCTGTATTATGCAGCTTCTTCATTCCCTGTCTTTGAGCCTACACAGCTCTGCTAATTACTACAAGTGAGCTGATTTCTAAACAATCAGCAGGAGGATACTGGCTTGCTGAGAAAGTGGAAACAACGGCAGAGAGGTGATCAGGCAGTGCAGAGCAAGGCTTCAGCTGAGCTGGTAAATGGCAGAGACATGGATGTGACTGTATTTATATATTGCACAAAGAGAGAGAAAGAGAGCAGGTTGTTTGTCAGTCTGTCTGTAAGTAGAGGTGCCAGTTCCTGCAATCATCTCCATGCTGTACATAGCTCACTGTATAGCATGTATGACAAACTATTTATATATGGTCTGGCATTGTATAGTATACAGTCTGTGTATAAGGACTGGCACTATACAGTATAGGAGGGACAGTCCCTGTTTGACACCCAAATCCCTCTGCTCCTCTATTTAGGAGATCACACGGTGTGGTGTATATACAGTAGGCTGACCAGACCTCACCTTTAACCGGGGACACATAGGAAATAAGCATATTTCAGGAGTGCACCAAAATCAAAGCAGCCCTGCAGTATGCATTTTTCATATGTGTCACTGGTTAAAGGTGAGGTCTGGTCAGCCTAATGTACAAGTGTATCAGATTGCTCCACATCAGTAAAACCCACGGTAATGTGGGTATAAACTTCTGTATATATCTGTTAAATTAGTCTGTGTAAAAAAATACTTTCATCTTCTTCTAAATCATTCACTTACAGAAAGAGTAACTTAACCATTTCAGTGCCAGAGGAGATGCAATGCATTGCTTACCCCCTGGCACTCAAAGGGTTAAAAATTCTCTACAATGGTCTGGCACTGTATAGCAGTGGTTCTCAATCTGTGCCCTCAGTGGCTATTAACAGGCCAGGATTTTAGAATTTCCTTTTAAGAGCACAGGTGAGTTAATCAATATGACTGAGCCTCTGATCAACACACTTGTGTTCTAGCAGTGAAATTCCTAAGTCCTGGCCTGTTAGTGGCCACTGAGGGCATGGGCTGAGAACCTCTGCTGTATAGTATACAGTCTGCATGTGTCTGTGTATAAGGACTGGCACTATACAGTATAGGAGGGACAGTCCCTGTTTGACACCCAAATCCCTCTGCTCCTCTATTTAGGAGATCACATTGTGTGGTGTATATACCAGTGTATCAGATTGCTCCACATCAATAAAACCCACAGTAATGTGGGAATAAACTTCTGTATATATCTGTTATAGTCTGTGTAAAAAAAATACTTTCATCTTCTTCTAAATCATTCACTTACAGAAAGAGTAACTTAACCATTTCAATGCCAGAGGGGATGCAATGCATTGCTTACCCCCTGGCACTCAAAGGGTTAAAAATTCTCTAAAATACACCACCAGCCACGCCCCCAGTAACACCACCGAAAACACAAGTGTCCCTCTTTGGCCATATGAAATGTTGGGAGGTATGTTACTTACACTGCTCACACTGTATGTATTTATGTTCTGATTTGCAGCTGTGTGTCACTGTTTGTGTTGTCAGTGCATGTGTGTGTATATGTGTGTGTTGCATGTGTCTCTGTCTATCACTGTGTGTACCTTTCTGACACGTACACCCTACGCTATAATTCACTATCATAACATTTATTTTAAAAAAAAGAAACATTTCCTGCATAACATGACGGGCAACGCCGTCCCAAACTGCTAGTATGTATATAAAACAAGAAGATCTGTAGCAGTAGTATGTATCAGGGATGAAGTGATCATAGTGGGTTTGCTGATATAGTTCATGGAGGTCCAATATAGCAGAGATAAACAACGGAAAACAAAGGAACAAGATTGAGTGTCAGACAGCTTATGATTGGATCTATGACTACCAGGATTTGCTTATTGTTACCTTGTAACTGCTTTCTAATAAATGTTACATTTTTTGTCTAATTATATAGCCTTAACTATAATATATATATGACAGTTTGTGGAAAGATGGAACAAATCTCTAACAGATTAACAGCACCATAGAGAACAAATGTTTATTTCAATTTACTTAAACTGGGCTTTTAACCCCTTGGGGATTAAGCACTAATGTGTGATAAAAGGATGATAACTCTGAGACGACCTCCAAAGTTGGAGAAATCTTAGTGCATAGGCTCCATAAAATAACAATTGAGCCGGAGAAGGGATGTCACTGGAAAAATTATGTCCACATTATCACCTCTTTATCACGCCTTAGTGCATAACCCCGCTGCCTCCAATGCACTGCAAAATACTCTCCGGCACTCAAGGAGTGAAAAATAACATAAAAGTTTCCTTGTACTATTTTGTACTGAGCAGTAGCCATCAGAAGCCATCATGAGCAGTAGAGTCTGCCTGAATGCACAGAATGCTGGGAGCACAGAATGCTGGGAGTTCTCTGCTGGGAACATTCTGTGCTCTTGGGCAGTCTCTACAGTGCATGACTGCGTCGGCAGCAGGACGCAGAGCAGGACCGGCCTCTTAACCCTTTGAGTGTCAGAGGGGTATGCAACTCATTGCGTACCCCTCTGATACTCAAAGGGTTACATCACTCGGACCTTGGCCCGTGTACACAGACTTTTACACTAGTCTTTTATACTGAAAAAGGTGCTGAAACTGACTTTATGTTGAGCCTGCCTAATACTAATTTACTAAGCAATTGGCTTCTCTATTTCATTGACATTGGAGAAGTGTAAGCATTTTGGAATGTAATCTCTCTTTTTTAGTGCTATGCACTAAGGATGTGTGAAAGATTTAGCCTCAAAAGAGAAACAGGAGAAAAATGGTACTTTTCACAGAGCAGAACATTTTTCACAAAAAGTGCAGTTTTTCCGCTTTTTCGCCTAACTCATTGCATTGAAATCAATGGGAAAACTGAATTTCTCCCCACCACAATGCAAATTTCCCTTCTTCTCCTGCAGTCATTGTTTAAAAAGGACGAAGGGAGAAAGGACGTTGACTCCAAATACTCATTAATTTGGTAAAAGTGACTGGCAAGACACAGGCAGCCATGAACCATGCTCCTTCCTGATCTGGCTGTTATTATGTTTGTTATGGGGGAGTCTGGGGTGTGAGAAGGGAACAAAGGAGGTTTACCCCAAATACTCCAACATTTTGGAAAGACACAGGCAGCTGTAGTCCAAGTTCCTTCCTCATTGTGCATTATCTCTGTGTTAGGTGTGTCTGGGTGGTAAGTGAGAAGGCAGCACAAGGAGGTTTATCCCAAATACCCTAAGATTCTGTGTGGCTGACTTGGAAGAAACAGACAGCTGTGATCCAAGTTACTTAATATTTTAGCTGTTATTATCTCTGTTAGACATGTCTTGGGGTATAAGAAGGGTGCAAAGGAAGATTACCTCAAATACCCAAACATTCTGTGTGACTGACTGGAAGGATACAGGCAGCTGTGGTATAAGTTCCGTCCTGAACTAGCTATTATTTTGGAGCAGTCTGGGGGTATGAGAAGAGAGCAATGGAGGTTTACCCCAAATACCCCAACATTCTATGTGACTAATTGAAAAGACACAGGCAGCTGTTGTCCAAGTTCCTTGCTGATCTTGCTGTTATTACCTCTGTGTTAGATGTGCCTGGGGTGTGAGAAGGGAGCAAAGGTTGTTTACCCCAAATACCCTAGAAAACTCCTCAATGAAATCCCACCTGAAACACAACCACAGGTCTGACAGGGAGACATACAATCAACAGGTCAGAGGTGCCACAACTAGAAATGGTACAAGTACTCCTAAATGTACCTGGGGCTCTGGGGTACATAATAGAAGTCCTGTTGATGTATCAAAGAGTGTGCCAAGATTTTCTGCTCCTGCTGCAGAGGACTATGACCCTGAGTTTGTCTTTGACGATGACAAGAGTCATAGAGCGCCCACACAAACCGCTATCACTACTTTTTCCACAAGATAGCTTTAAAGCAATAAACAGTTCATCCACTATGTACTGCCATCCTACACTAACTAAATTATTGGAAAGAATTCAAAACCTGCACTAAAATAATGCAAAGGTACACCTGTAAAATAGTAAACTTGCCAAAATGTTAACTGTTGACATGCTACCCTTTTCTTTTGTTGAAAATAGAAGCTTTATAGAACTGATGTTATGTGTTGCACTGTGCTGGAATATCCCAAGCCACTGTTATTTTTCAAGGATGCTTGTGCAAATGTTACTTAAGCAGGAAGTTAGTGTTGTGGTCAAAGGACAAAAGGCACTCAGCCTGCTAATATTTTTTTCAAGGCATATTTTGCTTTAGGACTCACAACTTTTACTTTCGGTTATTTATTGCTCCATTTCAGCCCTCAGAAGAAGAGTTATTGCAGTGGGAATTGTCATAGAAAACAGGCAAAAATGGCAGCTCTCATGGGCAATTTATTGACAGTGGAGAAAATGTTATGCATTTTCTATGGGCAGGAATTTTTGTGAAAAATGCAGGAAATAGTTTTTTTTTTATAAAAATTCATGTCAGAAATGTCTCTGACTTTTTTCTCATTCCTACTATACACTGAACTAACAATGAGCAAAGAGGTTTCCCTGAGCATGCTATAGGAAAAGTGTTCAGGGCTTGCTTACTAGGAGTGGGTGAAAGGTCCCGTGTTCCTGTGAAAAAAAATCTGTGAAAAACCACATGGTTGTCTGCTTTTTTCACAGAGAGAGAGGGTAGCTGTTGTGTTATGAGTTGTTTTGCAAAATGGAGGCAGGAGAAGCTCATAGTGACTGCTATCATTATGAGCAAGTGGAATAATAATAAAAGGAGGAGCTGGAAGGACCGTTATGCGTCCAGTGAGTCTGAAAAGGAGTAAGTAACCACTACCAATAAGAAAGGGTCTAGATGCCCTGATTCCCCAGGTCCAATGATTGCCAGCCTCCCTACATCACCCCTAGGTACCTTGAGTAAATTTATGTCAGGGGCAGAGGAAGAAGAGAGTGTGAGCAGGATAGATCAGCTGCTGTGCCTGCTGCCAATGCTGCGCCTGCTAGGGTGTCTTATGATTCTCAGGAGTAGATGAAGGAGGAGGAGATAATGCCAAGTGTGATAGCAGGGGACCCTAAATCACACTTGCCATCCCCAAGCAGACCTCCACCGCTCCTACTACTAAGAAGGTCAAGCAGATACAGAATCAGAGTGTTAGGAGTGAGGGAGAGGGTGAACATACTACTAGTGAGGAGGAAGACTCAGGGACTGAAATGTATGTGGTTGGTGTAGTTAGTAGTGGTAATAGTGATGGTATCACAGTGCCCATGCTCCCCTTGTCTTGTTTCCTGTCAGTCTACACTGTGATTGCTCCCATTGGCTGTCCTGTGTTGTCCCGCCCAGTATAGCCTTTATATACTGGGCTCTGGGACCCATCCCGTCCCCTTTCATGGTGTTCCTGTACCAGTGCTTGTTTCTGCTCAGTGATTCCCAGTGTACCGACTTGGCCTGCCTGACTACTCTGCATTTGTCTCCTGCTCCTGTGTACCGACCCAGCTTGACCGACGTTCCTGCTCCTGTGTACCGACCCGGCTTGGCTAACGTTCCTGCTCCTGTGTACCGACCCGGTTTGGCTGACATTCCTGCTCCGTGATTCGACCCGGCTTGGCTGACGTTCCTGCTCCGTGATTCGACCCGGCTTGGTTGGCATTCCTGCTCTGGTGGTCCTGTGTCGTCCTGGCGACATTCTGATCCTCCAGCTATCCAGTCTCCACTACTGTTCCTGCAGAGTACAAGTGTCAGTTCCGTTACTGCTACGGCAGTGTGTCATTGGCCTAGTCTCCGTTACTGCTTCTGCAGAGTGCAAGTGTCAGTTCCGTTACGGCTACGGCAATGTGCCATTGGTCTAGTCTCCGTTACTGCTCCTGCAGAGTGCAAGTGTCTGCCTCCGTTACTGCTACGGCAGTTTGCCTTTGGCCTATTCTCCGTTATCACTTCTGCAGAGTGCAAGTGTCAGTTCCGTTACTGCTACGGCAGTGTGCCATTGGTCTAGTTTCCGTTACTGCTCCTGCAGAGTGCAAGTGTCTGCCTCCGTTACTGCTATGGCAGTGTGCCTTTGGCCTAGTCTCCGGTATCGCTCCTGCAGAGTGCAAGTGTCAGTCCCTTTACTGCGACAGCAGTGTGACATTGGCCTAGTCTCCATTTCTGCTCCTGCAGAGTGCAAGTGTCTGCCTCCGTTACTGCTACGGCTGTGTGCCATTGGCCTAGTCTCCGTTACTGCTCCTGCAGAGTGCAAGTGTCTGCCTCCGTTACTGCTACAGCAGTGTGCCATTGGTCTGGTCTCCATTACTGCTCCTGCAGAGGACTAGTGTCTGTCTCCGTTACTGCTACGGCAATCTCCTACATTAAGTCCTGATATTATTCTGGCAGTTCACGTTTGTTCTGCTAACCTGTCTTTGGGCGTTCCGCATACCTAAGCTCTCTTTATGGTGAGAGCCCTATCACAGAACTCTGCACACATGGGACTGTTCACACTCTTTGAAGATCATTAACCCATTCAGTGCCTTACTCCTGGGAATCCAACATATTCTGCATGACCTGTGTCAATATAGACTGCTAAGGACTTTATGGTTATACCGGACCTGTGTAGGTATATGTATATGTAACCTGTCGTGTGTCTGTATTATTCTGCTTGTATACTACAGGACCTGTGCGGGTTATTATATTATTGTAATTTCAATAAAACTGTGTTTTATCCTAAACCACTGTGTCTGTGTGTCGAACAAACCGTTACAGTACGAAAGGGCCATGACCTCAGACAGTAAAGGTGAGGGAAATACACAGAACATCCACTGGAGGATGGATGTACATGAGCAGCATTTGGGATCTCATAGAGGAGGTGCCTAGGTGTGTGTCTGCTTTCCCCCTGCTCACATGCATTTTGCACAGACAACAGATAGCAACATGCTTAGCTTGAGGATCCTGAATGAAGTATCTCCATACTGTGGACTTCATGGACTGAAAGGTTGCTGAGGCACTGCTGCAACTTCTACTGGGGCTAGATGTTGATGCAATTCTACTGCCACTACTACTAGATGTCAATGGTGCAGCACTTACAGCAGCAGCAGCAGAGGCACTCGTCATATCTAACATTGTGGCTGTTAATAATAACCTGTGTTGCTGTTGTTGTTGCTACTGCTGGGTACTCAAAACAGGCGTATGTGGCTGAGTGGGACTTGGACTTTGAAGAGGCAATGATGCTTATGATGACTGATAGGGTAAATGTGTGCTTTTTGACATCTGTGTTTGTGCAGGGAAATTTGTGTCTATGATACCGCCAGGTCAGAGGAAAGGAGTATCAAAGAATTGCGAGCGGAAAGATATTTATGTATCAGCGTCACGAAAGGCTGTGGAGAACCCTGAGAATCCCAGAGTAACTCCACCAATAGAGGTACCATAGGTGGGATGAAAAGGAAATCGGGTGGTCTCATAGCCAGTTGATGTTATCGAGGTGACGTGGGATTCGATACTAATATTGAGAATTACTCGAGGATTCTATGTGCCTGTGTAATCAGTGTATCCTGTAAGTGTTTCTGATGCGGGGTTTTTTTTGTGGGAATAAACATACACCACTTATAGATTTTTCTTTTTGTCTTTGCGCCCTTTTTTGCATGATACAGAAATTTCAATGGTGTGACGGAGGATCAGACAGGTGTGGCAGCAGGAGAGAAGAGTGATCTAATAAGGTGTATGGACTACAAGAGACTGAGCTGAGAGACTGTGGTTCGATCCATTTCCATTTCATTTGTCATTTTTCATCCACATATGTATGAGTGAAAATTGAATTATTATAGTTTTTCATCTTGTTAAGAGAAATTATTTGATATATGGTTATACTGAGTGTGGGGGATACTGTAACATCTGGGGCGCTGTAGTGGTGTGTTTGCAGACTGCACGGTTAAGAGTTAGTGGTAAAGTCAGCGCACACACCACTAGATATTTGTTATTGTGTTTGTGCAGGGTCAGACTTTCCATTGGCTTTCTCAAACAGTTTATAAACAGGCACAGTGCTCCTTAAAAGTGGTGGAAGATTCAGCCTTTGACTTTCTGCTAACCTTATAGCCATGTCATCATCCTCACTCTCAACTTCATCTCTATCTGAAAAAGAGAAGGATGCTGGAGGAATCTATTCTAGATTTGCATCATCATCATAAGTCATCATAGGTCATCCTCAGCAGCATCAGCATCACCTGATAGTTCTTGCCCACTACTACCCTTATATTCCTCTAAACGTTTAAGATCTCAAACAATTTATTTTTACTTTTACTGTAACAAAGTTCGCTACTACTTTGAGGACAGATGTTTTGGTGCTTGTTTGTCTCATTATCTGATGCACCAGGCAGTTCAGCTGCTACACCTTCCTCTATTATGCTATTGCCAGCATCATCAGCACTTGAATGCCACTTGTTCATCGTCAGTGTTCTTCTTATAAGTTTCTTTATTTCTACTGGCACTGGTGGTGCTGGACTTTTTGCTGGGACCCTAACAAACTGCATCCTCCCTTGTTGGAGAGGGATCATCATCATTGATTGCACATGCTGCAGTAACCATTGTTGCAGTCAGTTTTTGAACTACTACTTTACTTTCACATCCCTGCAATGCTCCACCCTTCCCCTCCCTCTGCCCCTTGGGCATTTGCTGGACATTACACAACTATTGTGTTTTTACTCTACACAACACAAATGATGGAGTATGATCTCTTGCCAAAGCCCAGTCATTTGTCTGTCACTGTCACTTAATATTTTTAGTTCTTTATTCTTTTTTTTATTTTTTTTATTTTTTTTTTTTGTATTTTTTTTTAAGTTGTTCACCCTGTCTTATCACTGTCACAGTCTGTCCCAAAAAAATTATAACGGAAAAAAAAAATCAGCAACTTCTTTCTCCAGACTTTGCCACCCAGCACAGAGACAATAACAGCAATATCAGCATCCAAATAGGTCCCCAGCTGCCTGTGTCTTGCCAGTCAGTCACATGGAATTTTGGGGTATTTTGGGTCAACCTCCTTCTACCCTTCTCCCCAGAGTGCCTCACTGACTCTCCTAATAGAAAGAACAAATGTCCTACCTAAAAGATTCTCTAAACTATACTTCAATTCCCGTTTCTTCTCTAGCTAAAACAATGTGCTGCTCTCTCCTCTCACAAACACAGAATGGCATGCTGTGGGAACCTGACACCCTTTTAAATGGCTATAGAAAACGTTCGTGTGGTGGAGAAAAATGTTTCTTCCCATTGATTTCAATGCACAATGAGGTAGGCGAAAAAGAGGAAAAAGCGGAAATTTGCACTTTTATCTAGTAATTTTTTGCCACACAGAAAGTGCCATTTTTCTACTATTTCAATTTGAGGTGAAAATTTTTGCCCATCCCTACTCTTAAACTAGCATTGTTTCATAAGTGTGACAGTTATCTTGATTCTTTTGATGTCCTCATCAGGATTTCTCCAGACATCCTGTAGGTATTATCACAGTGGGAGCAGACCTTCAACCTGCCTGAGGGGTTTGACTACTACATCTGCCAGCGGGGAAGATTAGGGGGGCCATTTTCCAAAACTATCCAGCAAAAGAATTATGGCCTACCCCTTGCTCCAATATTCCCTCAAGGGTCATCTTCAGAGTACTAATGCAGTTTTTCCATTGCCTGGTGGGTCAACAAGTTAAATTTATAACAGACAATATCTCAGAGTACATCAGAAACCAAGGTGGAACAAGAAGTGGCACAAATCTTGGAATGGTAGGCCTCAATTCATCTTTCCTTTCTCTCCACAGGTTATATCCAGAAAAATGTGCAGGCAGATTTTCTGAGCTGTCCAAGACTTGAATCTGGTTTCTGGGACTTGAGTTGGATGATTTTGGAGAAGATAACCCACGGGTGGGGTCTCTATAGATGTGATGGCAGATCCACAAAACATGAAGTTGAAGAGATTCTTCTCAAGAACCTTCTGCCCAGAAACAGTGGGATTGAATGCTTTGTGCCAGTCCTTGAAAGAGAAGCTTGTGTATGTTTTCCCCTTTTTATAGGCAAAAGTTTCTGAAAAAGATCCAGAAGGACAAGGTGGAGGCAATTGTGGTTATCCCACATAACCGCAGTGACCTTGGTTTCCTGTTACTGTTTCAGCTGAAGTTGAAAGATCCTTGGATTTTGACTCTTGAGAAGGATCTCCTCCAGAAGAGACCCATCCTGCATCCTACTCCTCAATCTCTCCACCTAGCAGCATGGAGATTGAGCTGAAAAAAACAGGGCTTATCAGAGTTTACTCTTGACTAACTTCTTAAAACCAGAAAAGCTTCCACCTCCAATGCCTATTACAGGATTTGGATGGTTTCCTATCAGTGGGAATCAGCCACTGGATCTCTTCCAACAAGCCTTCACTGGCTCAAGTCCTCTAGTTCCTCACAACTGGCTTTAAGAAAGGTCCTAGCTCATTCTTTGAGGGGCCAGGTCTCTGTTTTATCTGCCCTCATGGGGACCAGGTAGTCACCCTGTCCCATGGTTTATAGATTTTTTTAAGGCCATGTCCGGAAAAGACTATTGTGTCTGTTTGTGATTTCCCAGTGGTACTGTGTGCCCTCAGGGGTCCCTCATTTCAGCTTATTACCTCTATCTCTTTGGGTATGCTCTCTATGAATACTGCCTTCTTGGTAGCCATGACTGAAGCTCGAAGAGTTTCTGAGCTTCAGGTCCTGTCCTTTGATAGCCCCTACATGATATTTTTTATGGACAGGATTGTCCTAAGGCCAATAAATGAATTTTTGCTGAAGATTGTTTCTTGGTTTAACCTTGATCCTGTTAGATGCCTAAAAATGTATCTTGATAAAACCAGTACCATGAGAAGAACCTCAAGAGGTTTGGTAATCCTTTCAGGTTTTAGAGGTCCATCAAATCTACCATCAGCAGATGGATAGTTTCCTGTACCAAGAAAGTATATGAATCTAATGGAATTCCTATCCCATAAGGGCTTAACCCTTTGAGTGCCAGTGGGGTATGGAACATATTGCTTTGCAATGCGTTCTATACCCCTCTGGCACTCAAAGGATTAAAGCTCAATCATCCACAACTGTGTCTATGTCATGGGCAGCTCAGGCAGTAGTCTCTTTAGATGACTTATGTAAGGCAGCAGCATGGTCTTCTATTTTTCATTTTGTGAAGCATTACACTTTTTGTGTCCAGACACAAATCCCTCCTCTTTTGCTCAGGGGGTTCTTCAGGCAGCCTCAAAACTCTAATAAAGTATTTTTTTCTTGCAGTCCATTTGTTCTCCCTCCTCCTTTTGCATTGTGGTAACTGCTGGTGTATGCATTCCATTTGTGAAGGCTGAGGATCTAATTATATTAACTTGTCATTATTTTCCTGTTCTAGTTAGGAGAAGCCAGCTTTCACCAGTTTCCCTCCTTGGTACTATTTTGCTTATATCTCCAAGGTAAAACATGACAGATAATGTAGGAGGTGGGGAGAATTTATTTCTTGGAGAAAGCTTCCTGCAAATCACATGGAAAGGAAAATAGTGGTAAGCTAATAAAATTTTGCTTTATATTTTTTAAAGGAGCAGTAAACTTTTTTCTATGAAAACACATATTTTACAGAGCATTTCCTGCTGAATAAAACAAGGGTACTCCCATTGCTGTCAGATGTTTTATTAAAAATTATAGCAGTTTAAATAATCAGGAAGTGAATTTACTGTGTTTACTTCCTGATAGTTCTAACTGACAGGAAGTGACAGGCAGTTTCTATCACATTCTATGGAGAACTGTATGTCTCTGACTTCCTCTCCATTAGAATCTAACAGGAAATTTAATTAGAATTTGACCACTAGAGGGCACTGCTAATGTAAAAAAAAAACCATGAGTTTAAACTGTAATAACTCTGGAAATATAAATCTCTCGGCAGTAGGAGTACCCTTATTTTACTCAATAGGAAAATCCCTACAATATATATTTTTTCATAAAAAAAGTTTACTGCTCCTTTAAACAATTTTACAATACAGAAATGTAACTATAGTAATCTAATGGTTGAATATAGGTTCCCTTAAAGTTTAATTTAAACACCAGTTTCAAGCCTTAAGAATGTAAAAACCTTGCATTACAATGAGATTTTTATGTGGCATAAGTTCAACTAGAATAATTAGTTACTTAATTACTTTAACCCTTTTGATCCTAAAGGGGCATGTGATGCAGTGTGTTGGTAACTGCTCGAGCAATCATGGAGTTAACTTGAGTCTCCAAATAAGGATGTCCAAAAGGCAACAAAGAGGCCTTGAGAGACTGAGCTACTTCCAGTAAGCTAGAGAATAAAAAGTGATGTATGAGCAAATATCTGTATGCTTATTTTTCATTAACCCACTGGGCCATATTTTGAAAAGTAAAGTGGATGAATTCTGGACAAACCATTTGCACTATAAGGGACAACTAAAAATGTTCATAGATTTAAATGGGGATTTTAACCCCTTGAATGCTATTGAGGTCTAGAACATAATGTGATTTTTTTTTAGTTCTCCCTATAGTGCAAATGGTCTGCCACAGAATTCTTCCACTTTTCTTTCGGACATACGGACTATTGATTACTAGCCATGTCACCGATACAATGCTATTGTGCATTCATAAATTCACACTTTTGATTTTAATATTTCTCTTACAAGACATTACAAAATATATGTTAACTTGCCTACCTCTGACCATGCACCTGTTTTCCATTGTGCTGGGCAAGGTATTCTGTTACAAGGCCTCCTACTTTCAGGGCGATCTCCATTACAGTACTTACTGTGTACTGAACGATTGGTGCCATCATGAAGAGGCTGAATGCATCGTACTACCCGAATTTGATAGCCTGAACCTCCACAGCTTTTTGTGCAGTGTTCCCATGAATCTGCTATCCAGCTAAAACAAAAATAATACATTTAATAATTTAAGCATCTATCTAAATATCAAAGTTTACAGTTTTCCCCAAAAAACAACCATAAAATAAACCATGGTTTACTAATTTTACAATTCTTTAGTCTCACAATATTGTATCCTAAAATGCTCTTTCTCCATGAGGACAAAATTATTATAACAGACTCATAATTCATCCTGTATTTAATGATACTACTTCTGCTTTTTACACTATTTTTCTAAGTAAAGCATTTACAAATGTAATTACTGTAATTACTCAAGGAACATTTTCAACCATCACAGCTAAAAAGAAGTTTACTGTGAAGCAACCCCTATAAATATGCATCTTAGCATCCTAATGGCAGCCTGCATGAATGAAATAGACATCTTAGAAAAGTTACAATTGTTAATTTCAGTATGCAATGACAAACCCCTTAACGCTGAGAGACATGCCAGTACTACCCTCTCATTTCCTTCCTTTAAGAACGGATGACAGTCTTGGCATGTCACTGGTAAAATTATATCAGTGCACCTCAGGGCATTCTGTGATCATGCAAGGGAGTCTGTAACTGACTTCTCCATGAGTGGAGCAGTCAGTTTCAGCCTTTCTCCTGTTTCTTGATACATGTGATCGCTATTACAGCAAACACATGTGCCAGTGATGCCACAGGACAAAGGCAATGTAAAGTATTTCTTTCAAAATGGAACTTACAGGGTTATACTGTATATTAGTAGGCAAATCAGGACGGTCTGATAAAGACTAACTTATTTGGTAGCAGGAATGCTATACAGTTCTCATGTCACTATGTCACAATGAGGCAAAGGTTGAACTTGATGGACTTGTGTCTTTATTCAACCAAATTTACTATGTTAGTATGTTACATTGACTTTGTCAGTATTCTCCGCCTATCTTCCTCATAAGGATCAAGCTCACAAGCTCCCATTGCCTCAAATGGCAAAATATTAGGCATTTTTAGGTTCCGAGAGAAGCTCTAGGGTGCGGGACTTAAAAGAAAAAAATTGCATTACAGTTTCACCTGTTGTTTGTGAAACTTGCTTAATACTTTAGAGCAAGCCAAAGAATTTTATTTAGACAGACTAATTCACAAACAAATATGTTAACCTCTTAGTGACCGGCTGTGTGCACACTCGGCCGACACCTAACGTCCACCGAACATTTTTTTATTTTTTTAAAAAGAATCCGGAGTCCCTGAACGGCGTGCAGCCGCAAGGGGACCCGGATTTCCGGGACGTACATGTACGTCCTCTGTCCACAAGTGACATCTGCTCGGGATGTACATGTACGTCCTCGGGCGGTAAGGGGTTAAAGTTTAAACAAACATTAAGGTGAGTTTTAGTTCTGTGAAGCAATGTAATACACTTATATACACACCACATAGTCTGATCTCCTATAAGAGGGACATGAAGTTGGGAAAGAGGGACATAGCATTTTCTCCTAAAAGGCCAGTACCTCCTAAAAAAGGAACAATTGCGAGGCATGAACAAATGTTCATACTTTTTATCCAGTCCCTGTTGAAAAATAACCAAATGAACACAAACGATCACAGAAAAACCAATAAAATATATTTTTTCCAGTTTTTGAATTTTTTTAATTATTATCAAATTAAATGTTGGGTTATCAATATAAATGTGGCATAAAAAGAAAGCCCTACATATCCTTAAAAAAGATATATAATTTGTGTGAGTGGACTAAATGAATTAGAGGAAAAATAAGGCTGAATAAAGACATACTAAGGCCAAAATTGCTGGTATAAAAAAGCACTTGTCACTAAGGGGTTTAAATCAATTTTATGAAAAAAACAGCAAAAGTTCTTCTTTAAGACATGAACTAGTAAGAAATTAATGTCATGTTAGTCAAATTGAAACAAAGCATATGACATTTTTTGGTTGATGTTTTTTCACCAACACAATTATCTGACTGTAAAATGATTTGAGAACTTACACTGGCTGGGTGCATTCTTGAAGATTGCACATTCTGCGAATAGGCTTAGGCTTCTTATTTGCTTCACAGAAGCTGCGATTGACCATTTTGTTATCACTTTTCCTTCTGCATCCATATTTAGTGTACTGAAAACCTAAAAGTATAAAAATCAAGAACAAAAAATTTAAAATGTAAACTAAAAATGGTTGTGTGCACTGCTTGCATTGACAAAGTTGTTACAGGAAACTTAGTTTTCATCATATGGTTTATTTAAAAATCTGGACATAGTTAACATAGGCCAATTATGATAAAAACACTCAAAATCAGAATTCATTAGTTTCTATTGAAAACAGTATATGTATTCAACAAAATTATATCCCTGTTTAACCTTTAACCCTGTTTAACTAGAAAATGTCCTCTTTTCTTTGGCCATACTTTAAGAATATACCTCAAGTAGGGCTTGAAATTTGAAGAATATGCCCCAGGACTATCCCTCATAACAAGATTTTTAGAATTTGCCTGGGCCAGAGTAAGCAAAATATGAACAGAAATTTGCTTCAATATGGAAATCTCTGTTTAACTTTGTTCCCATACTCCCATTGGCTGGGATGTGGGATTACACAGGGAACAGAACATACCCTGCAGTTACCTCACCTTCCAGCCAATCAGCATCTAGCTGGAGGGGTCACAAATGCATGTTTATTTATCCCTCCAGCTATTCAATTATTGGCTAGCTGGAGGGTGATGAAACGCGCGTCCATGACTCCTCCAGGGAGATGATGATTGCCTGGGAGGTGAGGTTACTGCATAGCATGTGCCCTGTGTAACCCTACATGCCAGCCTCTGGTAGCATAGGAACCAATCTGAACAGAAATTGGCCAGATAAAATCAAATTTCTGTTCATATTTCCCTCACTCTGGCTTAGGCAATAGCCCAAGCAGGAACAGCTATGGGGGTATATTTTTCTTGGCTTCGTAATGGAGGTGGCAGTGGAGATGGAAGAAAACAGGGGGATCTTATTTCCGCTATGTATCTTTTTATTGATTAGACTTAAAGATGAATTAAAGAAGAAGTAAAGAAGAATTACAAAAGAATAAAGAGGACAAAGAGGAATTGAAGAAGAAGTAAAAAAGAGGAAAAAGGAAGACCAAGGTGAAGAAGACACAGCTGGAACTCCAAATTTGTGGTTAGTGTCTATTCTTACATCTGTGGGTAATGGGCCATGGGATAGTGTTAGGACTTAGATTTTATTTAACTTTATGGTTAATGTTAGGTGTAGTGTAGGGTTGGGGGGCACTTATAGGGTTAGCATTTAGGATGGTGGGGGGAGGAAGACTATGTTACTAGCTCCTGGCTGATGTTTGACACTATGTCAAACATCGACTATTGGGTAGTTTCCTGTGATGTTCCAATTATTGAAGCTATTTAGCATACATTGTGGGACCAAAAAAACTGCAATGAGCATTAGACCACAAGACAAATTTTGATGACCAACGATCTTTGTGGTGGATGTTGTTCAAGCAATTGAATTCCAATGTGTGTAGCAGTCGAAACTCATTTTGGCCATAACTGATTTAGCAGCTCTAATTGAATCAAGTTCATGATGTCAGAAGGGTTTTAAAGGGAATAAACAAACATGTTTTCAGTTTCAATTAAAATTTTATAACTGAACTGATTTTTTTATTAAAGGGATAGTAATGTTTCACATAAAAATCAGCTCAGATGAATCTTCATAGTATATGGTCCGTGGAGAGAGTTATTTCAATAGTGTCAGAGTTGTAGTTCAAGAGTAATTGAATGATAAATTATGTCCCTCATGCCCCTTTTACTGATATAACACTGCTTACCTCAGAGCAGTAAGACTGTCCAGATGGATCACACAGAGGGACAATCTTCAGTGAGCATAAGGAAAAGCCTGAAAAACCTGTCACGGGGGGCAGGGTTTTCCTTATGCTCACAGTAAGAAGATTGTCCCTTGCTGTGACCTGTCCGGTCAAGAGACCAGATTCAACATCTGAGGGGAAGCGGCTTACCCTAGGTAAAATTGGCAGGAGGGGGATACTTTATCAATCAATTACTCTTGAACTACAACTCTGACAATATTGAAATAACACTCTCCATGGCCCAAATACTATGAAGATTCATCAAAGCTGCTTATTTTTGTGAAACATTACTATTCATTTAACAATGATAATATATGTTCGCAACAAGAAAAAAAAACATTTATGAATAAATGCTTACCTCCACCACATGGTTTTGAGCATTGAGACCAGCTTTTTAACGCCCACTCAAAAGTGTCTAGTTCCTCTTGCAGTACATTATTGTTATTTATTTCAGGCACAGAATCCTCATGAATGATGTATTTATAAGTTAAGCTGGACTTGGTGTCATTCTCATGAGGAATAACCTTTATAAATGACAAAATAGAGCTATTGTATATTGTAATGATATTTTTAAATACACTGAGCATGGGAATATGAAAACTTTCAATTACAAACATAACCATCCCTACCCCTAAATATATCTGTGTTATAATGATACCTATTTTTAAGAATGTAAGTGCTGCATTTTTCCATGAGAATTCAACAGGATCAGTCTGCTAATGAGATCCAAGAAGGAGCTTATTACATTTACAGTTTTTCATACTCATATTAACTCATATATAAAAAATGTTAATGTATAAACATAATACATTTGAAGACTTTTTCCAGATGGTGTTTTAATTTTACATGTGGATTTATTTGTCTCGATTTATTACTTCTTTTGCAAGTACAAAACAAACAAAAAGAATAATATGCCTAACTACTGGCATAGAAATCAGCTGCATTCTCTTTTAATAATGAGAGTGCTCAATGCAATTACATTCTGGCCTTTCTACTGAAGAGGCAAATTAACACTTTCAAACTTTTTTCCAACATGCGCAAATGGAATAGATGAGTACCACCAATGAACAACTATTGCTTGTTACTATATCCTTTTTGAGACCCACTCATCAACTGAATACTCTTTCCAATTATGTGTTACCAACCAGACATTTACGTCTTGCCATCCACACTTTCATTAGTGTATGGTTTTTAATTTGTCCCCCTCTAAAATCAAGATTAGATTTTATGATTTGCCAATGATTTATTTTATATAGACTTTTTTTTCAACTTCGCAAACAATTTAATTACGGATGGGTTACTGTATCTTTTGTCAAGCCAAGTAAAGTGTGTTCTGGCATATATTTCAAAGCATAGAGCAGCAATTATTAATTATGTTTGGTTTAGTGGTAGAATAACTACAGGTTTATATCAGTGAATTTAGGTTTCTGCATACCAGAGTTTGGAGGTTACCATAAATTTGATGTTTACTGAACTCTTACTTGTGCTTGAGGACAAGAAAAGAAGTGAGGAACACACTCAGTATATGCAAATAGTTCACTGCAAAAAAAAAATACTTAAAGCGATAGTAATACTTTGTTTTAACTTTATTTTATTTTGTAGGCATTAAAAAAACACGAAGAATGATATAAGTCTTATCTCTCAAACCAGAGATACCAGAGTACTACAAAAGAACACTGAAGATGACAAGTCGCAATCTAGAGTTGATGATAGCATAACGGAGGAAGAAATAGTAGCCAAGCCAACTGCTGTATCTGAAAGTGAGACAAACAAGCACCAAAACACCTGTCCATAAAGTAGTAACGTAGTGGAATATGTGAGCAGTGAGCAAGAAACAACCGATGATGCAGAGTATGACATAATGATGCCTGATAATGATGATTATGTAGATCTAGAATATGTCCATGAAGCATCCTCCTCTTCTTCAGATATTGAGTTGATAGTGAGAGAGATACTGACATGGCCAAAAAGTTAGCTGAAAGGCAAAAGCACAATCTTCCACCACTGAAAAGGAGCAGTGTGCCTGTCTATAAACATTTTGCATTGGAAACTCTGACCCTGTAGAAGCAAAATTGTCTAAAAACGCAATTATCACTGCTTCCAAGTCCAAGCCCCACTCAGCCATACAGACTTGTGTTGAGTAACCAGCAGCAAGAACAACAGCAACACAGGATATTAACATCAACAACCTTAGTTACGATGAGTGCTTCTGCTACTGCTTGAAGTGCCACACCTTTGAACTTAGTATTAGTAGCAGTAGAATTGCATGAACATCTAGCGCAATTAGTAGTAGCAGCCCCTGAGAAACCCTACAGTCCATGAAGTTCACAGTATGGAGATACTTCATTCATGATCCAAAAGCTAAGCATGTTGATATCTGTTGTCTGCACAAAAGCATGTGAGCAGGGGGAAAGCAGGCTCACACCTAGGCACTGCCTCTATTAGATCCCACCTGAAGAACAACCACAAGTCTGACTGGGAGACACAATATCAGCAGTCAGAGATGCCACAACTAAGAGCAGCTGAAGCACTCCAATAAGTTCCATGAACTCTGGGGAAGATAAGAGAAGTATTAATGTTATTGATGTGTCAGAGAGTGTGCCAATGCCAACAGTTAGTTTATTCCAAATAACACCTATGGCTCCTGCTGCAGAGGAGTATGACACTCGATCTCCTGTAGGAGATGACAAGAGTCATAGAGTGCCAATACATATCATCACCATGCCCACCACCTCCACAAGTGCTGGCGTTAAAGCAATAAAGGTACACAGATTTTATACTATGTACTGCCATCCCACACTTACTAAGTTCTTAGAAAGAAGTAAAAACCTGCACAAACATAATGTAAAAGTAAGCCTATGGAATAGTAAATTTGCCAAAATGGTGGTGGCTGACATGCTGCCCTTTTCTTTTGTTGAAAACAGAGGTTTTAACCCTTTGGGTGCCAGAGTGGTATGCAACGCATTGCAAAGCAATGTGTTGCGTACCCCTCTGGCACTCAAAGGGTTAAATAACTGATATCATGTGTTGCACCTTTCTGGAATATCCCAAGCTGCAGATTTTTTTCAAGGCTGTTGTGCCAATGTTACATAAGCAGCAGGTTAGTGTTGTAGGCAAAGGACAAATGCACTTAGCCTGCTAAGAGTCCTTTCAATGCATATGTTGTTGTAGGATTAACAACTTTGACTTTCAGCTCTTTACTTCTATATTTCAGACCTCAGAAGAAGTAATATTGTGGTAGGAAATGTTGCAGTCATAGCAAACATAGGCAAAAAATGTACTGGCAGTGACGAAAAAAGGAGAAAACTTTCAAGAAAAAAATCAACAATTGTTCGATTTTTTTCTTGAAAGTTTTCAGGAAATTTTTCTGAATTTTTACCCACCCCTTATGATGATCTAGTTATTAATGATTATGTTGATTCAGAATACATCCCCTCATCCCCACCATCCTCCTCTTCTGATTGAGATGTGAAAGCAATGATGATATGGCCAAAAAATTAGCTGAAAGGAAAAGGTTCATTTTTCCACCACTGAAAATTATATACTATTTGATAGTAAGGATGAACAAAAAGTCAAATTTTGTTCCTGCTGGAAATTCCACCCATTGAAAAGTCTTTTTTTCCTGCTTTTCCACTAAGTCTTGCAATGTTCTCATGAGAAGTTTGATGATTTCATCCTATGCTTTCTTGCCATCATAGAATAAAAAGCCTGAACATCCATTTTGCTGAACAGTGTTTAGCTTTCCACAGAGCCATAAAGGTGAATTTAAAGAGAAAGTAAAAAAGAGAAAAAAATATGAGCAGGCTTGAATAACACTGCAAACATTAAAACATTTTGACATATGTCACAGTGTAGGAGCAGCAGTAGCAGCAACATAAAAGTCACTTTAAGCACAGTCAACATAATCCTCATCCTTCTCCTCTCACTTGTATAAAATCATGGTTGTTGGAATATGTTTCCTTGAGGAGGGGAAGGGACTGAGCACTTCTCACCAACTGCAATAAACACAGTTTGTAAAAACAAGGACTGGAATCACAGAAGTGGTAGGTCAGCATGCATAAGGCTCATTCAAATTACCAACGTCAGCCTCAAAGTGCTGCTGGTTATGTTAAACCATTACCCAATAAAACCATGTGTTGTCACTCACTGATGCACTTGCCCATTCCACAGCATATAAAAGCCAGTCACTTGATGGCGAGTGGGTGACTGAATTACTCTACACTTAATAAAAATAGTGTACCCATCCCAAGCTATCACCTTGGCATATTCAGAAGGTTGAGCTGTCTGAATATTCTCCCTTATGCTCAGCAGTCTATTGCTCTCTTTAACATTGACATGTGTGGTCATATCACATCTTGCAGGAAGCTGATGTTCAGTATTGAACAGTCCCTGCTCCAAAAGAACTGTAATCCAATAATGATACTTTCAGGGCACAGAAACGTGGAGAGGGATGGGGCTGTTGCCTTTCACTACCTGCAGTGCCTTCTTGTGATGTTGCTGCTGTATTTCCTGGTGCTGCTGCCTCACTAATACTACTGCTAGTACTAGGAAGTGGCACAACTTCTTCCACCACTGGGTGGAAATCCATTATCATAATCCTCACCACTACTTCCAAAACCAATATTCACACCCATGGTGAGCAAGGTGGAGGCATCAGCAGTCTGATGAGGATCATGCTGCTTTAACAATATCTGCTATGATATATGATAATCATCATTGGTACCTAAAGACAATTCAGCAGCTGGCACGGGGGGAGGGGGTGATACCCAGTCCCTCAAGATGTCCCCTACAGTCTTTATTTGTCAGCTCCAGTAATAATTGCATGCTATCCCCACTATCAATAAAATACTGTGGAGTGTCATCACAACCAAAACCAATCCCTCCCTGGTGGTGAGTCCACTCTCATTCTACCAAACATCAAGGCAACTGCATTGCACTCACGCTGGTTCTGCTGGGGAGACTCAGAGTGGGAGTGGGACAAGTGGGTGATCTGGTAGTCAGGATAGGGACACATTGGCCCTATCTTTCTTTAATATATTACACACTTCACTGTTATGATTCTGCTGCTGGCAGTGATGACAGCACTACTGGACTGGGCAGGCTTTGTGTAGTTTTCTGGGCCTGAACACTCACTGTTGCTGCAGCTTATTTTGAAAGAATCCTCCACTACCAGTCTCTTCCTCCTCTCTTTGTGGTGACAAGTGTGACATAGGAGCCTCTGGTGTCACACTTATCAACATCACAGACAGCAGTTACAGACACATGTGTTATTACTGCACACAGACACATCCAAATTAATGTGGATCTGCTAGGCTTAGTGAACACCCACTACAGCTGCAGCTTGTTGATTTCTCCACATCAACATCTGTCCAACTCATCTTAGTCATACTACAAAAAACAAGCTGCAACAGTACTCAAGCTTAGTTTTTTGCTCTCACTCTCCCTCTGTCTGTGTCTACTACTAACCTACAACCACAAAGCACAATGACAAATTCCAGGCTTTTCTATTATAGCAGCTGTAATTCTCGCTGCAATAAAAACCATATGTGGAAAAGAACAAAGTTCCCATGGGAAAATCATTGGTGTTAGCGAAAAGGCATAAATTCTATATATTTTCTACAAGCAGGAATTCCTGCAGAAAAAATAGCAAACTGAATTTTCCATCCATCTCTATCATAAACATCAAAATATAAATTGAGACTACAGATAATAATAATAAATTAGCTTATCTAGTCTGCCCATTCACCCAGTTTTACATAATTTTCAGAATATATATATTTATCCCAGACATTCCTAAAGGATCACTAGAGATTTAGTATATAAAAAAATTATATAGAAAAAACATCTTGATACCAGAGGCGAGAAGCACCAAAAGTCGATAGTGGGCCAGGTTGGTGATCTTATGTCTATTTGTGTCAATAGTATACGGACAGTATGCAATAAAATGTCTTCACCATCATATCACTTTGAATTTGACACAACTATGCCTCTGGCAGGTTTTTGATTTTTCATGCAATGATAGCAGCATTTGCTGTCAGTGTTCTCTGTCCCAACAATACCAAACTGAGGTTGGCAATGTTGAGTTTGAGATCTCCCTGTATCTTTCCCCTTCCCTTAAATATAGCTATGGAACAAAAATAATAATTACCTTTCTCTTTTATTTATTCAGCACCAAGATAGATTGTTATGTCCCTCTCCCACACAGGTTCCATCCTGTACAAATGTATTTCTCTTCCATTCCCTAAAGTTTCCACTTGATAAGAGACTGACTGGGTTGAGCTCACTTAAGTAATTGGCAGCATTAAAGTTGTGTTAGAATGGGTTAACATGGAAGTGAAATCAGTGTTTTCAAAGCAAAGTGCATATAATGATTAAGAGTTTATCTGTTAAATGTGGAGTTAGCCATCCTAACAAACTGCCTTTACACTCTTATATGCAGTATACTGTTTATGTGAGCGGATGTGAGGGATGCTACTTGGCAAAGTCACATCCACTCACATAACCAGACACACAGCTCAAGGCCAGCAGGGGTTAGTACCTCTGGCCAGGCACAGTATGACTGCTGACATGATAAGATGTGAGTAGATGTGACTTTCCCAAGCAGTAAAGTGTATATCTGCTCACATCCACTCGCTTCACAAGACACACTACACAAGGCCAGTGGTGTTAAGACTCCATGAGGTCCCAGCCTGGGCTACCTGTTACTCATCACTGTTGTAATGTATTGTAGTACCATTAGTGTAAAATAAAAAGTAATGTCCAGCCAGGCTGGTTGCTCCCATTATTATGCCTATAGTTTGAGAATTACTTACAAACAGTAAACATGGTGATCATAACACAACAGCAGTTATTTATGCAAAATCCATTACATTTATTCAACATTTCTGCAGCAGGATCACTTTCATTGACATACTTTTTTATCCTTTATGAACGCCATGCCTAGACACAAGTGTCAAATAGATGGTAAGAGTTTAAAAATAAGTACAGCTGTAAAGCATGAGTGAGAGTATGGTTATGAGAGAGTCGCATTGTGCTGAATTGATACAAACTAGTAGTGTATAAGTGTGGATGAGTGTGATGAGGTGCCTCTTTATTGTTTACTATGCAAGTGGGTAACAGTGACTTCATTACAGTGAGGCAATTTACTATCTGGGCTGAGGCATTTTGTTGGATTTCTTACTGATATTGAAGGGAACAGTAGTATGGAGACTGCAGATATTGTACAGAAGTCCAGGTTTATGCATTCTTTCACATGGCGAAACTCTATGGCAAATCAACTGTAAAAGAACATTCACATGGAATTAAAGAAGGTTTGAAACCCCTGAAGCGTTATACAACCTCTGGTGGATGTTAGAGGGTGACAGCAGAGATACTTGACAAAGTTACATTTGCTCACTTCTGTGCAAGGCCAGGAGTGACAGGCACTGCTTGTCATGTGTGATGTGATAAGAGCAGATGCAACATCACAAAGCAACACTGCTCACATCAAGAGTATGCTGTATATTAGTTTTAATGATGCTTATTGCAAAGAGTGTGTTATGATGATTAACTCGACATTTAACAGATTTTTATCTTATTCATTATGTGCACTTTGCTTTATATACTTTGATGCTCCTTTCTAGCAAAATGTTGTCAGTTGTTTTAGTGAGATCCAACCAGTCAGTCTCTTAATCAGTGGATACTATAGTGGATGGGAGGGAAATACATTTTCACGGGATAGAATCTGTTTGTGAGAGAGTCTATCTTCAGGCTTCATAGATATGAGAGAGAGGTAGAGAGAGAGAGGTAATTCTTCTCTTCGTTCCATCACTATAGTAGTAATCATTTGAGAGCCAAAGAGTTGTCCATTGCATTACTCTGAAATGTGTGGCTTACCCCAGTAGAGCTTGAAGGGTTGTGTGAGGGCTGTTGCTGTTTTTGGTGCTGAATTCTCTTTGCATCTTCTCTGCTCTCCCTAATCTCCTCATTAACATCTTTCTGACAGAATGATATGGTAATGATCACAGTCTCTCTCCCTCTACCAGTTGTATCCCTAAATCTTAGTCCATATAGCAATGCATGTCTCTGTCACCAAGGCAATGTGTTCACTAGTGTTGAGCGAGCGTGCTCGGCCGATGCTCGGATCGGCTCGAGCATCGCTCTGCTCGGCACATGGCGGTACTCGTCGAGTACCGCCATGTGCTCGCCCGCCATGTTCGGGTGGCGGGGATCTGTGCCGGAAGAGGCACAGATCCGAAGACGCTCCGCTGGACCACCAGGGACTGGAGGTACGGGGGCATTGCGGAGATGAAGGGGGCATTGCGGAGATGAAGGGGGACATTGTGGAAGAGGGGCATAGACTCTATGCCCCTCTTCCACAATGTCCCCCTTCATCTCCGCTATGCCCGTCTTCCACAATGTCCCCCTTCATCTCCTCTATGGCATAGGAGATGAAGGGGGACATTGTGGAAGAGGGGCATAGCGGAGATGATGGTGCACATTGTGGAAGAGGGGGATAGCGGAGATGAAGGGGGACATTGTGGAAGACGGGCATAGCGGAGATGAAGGGGGCATAGCGGAGATGAAGGGGGACATTGCGGAGATGAAGGGGGCATTTGGAGATGAAGGGGGCATAGCGGAGATGAAGGGGGGCATTGACCAGGCACCCTCCCCTCATCAGAGCAGGGGGTGCCTGGTGAAATGCTCGTGTCGCCCCATGCTTTTCAATGGGGCTCGGGTGCTCGGCCGAGCACTCGAGCCTCAGGGGGTGCTCGGTCAGAGCACCCGAGCACCCGAGCATCGGGGTGCTCGCTCAACACTAGTGTTCACCACACATTGACCTACACACATCTCCATAGCATTGACCCTTGATGCATTTCCTTCCAGGTGGTACTATTGCTAATAGTCTAATATGAAAAATCAATACTACTTCTTTGAATTTCCTCACTATGGGCTGGATTACATTAGAAGTGGTGAATGTTATCACTGGTTTTATTTCACATATACTGTGAACATCAGTCATTAAGTTATCGTCTGTAATGGAATCCAGCGCTATGTTTGCCATTATCACTTCCTTCAGGAAGCAATTACATGATTCTATTCCCTTTCCATAAAGTAATCACTCTCTAATTTTAGATCAGGCCAACTTATTCTGGCATTCCACCTTTTCTGAAAAATGTTTCCCATTTGGGCATTATTAAATACCTAACGTATTAGAAGGTTTCTATTATCACCCCTTCCCGATTTTCATGCAGGTTATACCTATATGAGTACTCGTTATCATGAGCAAACAAGAGAGTCAAAATTCCCGCTAGGGTACAGAGAAAAAAACCTATATAATCAAGTTATCTGTACACTTACATGTCTAGGAGTGAAATTAAAGCATAACTCTAGGAATGAAATGAAAACATTATAAGCTTAAGATTCTTATTCCTGAGCTTCATGTTGTGCAGTGCTTAAAGGTGGCCATAGTATCATGCGGAGCGCCTCTGTATGCAGCACACAGGGGCACTCCAGCTGCCTCCGTGTGCTTAAAGGATATGACTTTCACTCCTTTATTAAACGCACCCATTGACTAGGCGACATGACAATCTTGTGCTGTCATGCACTGTGAGATTGTCACGTAGTGCTGAAACAATTAAATGGTCACACGCTCTTCTGCATTCAACCTTTCAAAAGTGAACCGCATCAGATAGTGAAACAAACAAGCACCAAAACACTACTGCTGCCAGTCTACCTTCTTCAGGCCAAAAATAAATGACAAGTGTGACATTAGGAGACTCTTTATCACATTGCTCATCACCTCCTCCAAGCAGCAGTGAGATGTCTGTAACAGAGCAGCAGCAGCAGCACATAGGGACTAGTGGTGGTGATGATGATAATGGTGGAGAAGCTGGGGTAGAAGAGACATTGATGGCCTTTTCAGCAGAAAATGAGAAGGAATGGGAGACAGGGATGAGGATGGCATCACCACCACCACTAGCAGCGAGCGTATAGAATTTGCGGAATTTGAAACTGTTCTAATTCCTTCTGCTGCTGAGTTGCAAGGGCAGCAGGATGCTGAGGAGCAAGCTAGTATGCCAAAGACCACCATGGACACAGTGAGAATGGGGTCAACAAGTGATGCGGGACTAGGAAAGGTTCCACTTGCCAGCAGTAGCAATACTCCTGGTCCTATTTGCAGTGCTGAATCCGAGGCAGTATGAGCAATAGCAGCAACATCATCCACTGCTAGCACAGTGAAGGGGAATGTGGAGGAGAAGAAGAATCAGTGTTTGCCGATGACACAAAATTAAGTAGGGTAATAAAGTCTGAACTGGATGTGTCTTTATTGCAAGAGGATTTGGAAAAATTGAGTAACTGGGCAGGCAAATGGCAAATGAGATTCAATATAGACAAGTATAAAGTTATGCATTTTGGTTATAATAATAAAAAATGCAACATATAGTTTAAATGGTGTTTCTCTGGGGAAATCTACTAATGAGAAGGAGTTGCGAGTAATGGTAGACAATAGACTTAGAAGCAGCGTGCAGTACCAGCTGGCAGCTGAAAAGGTCAATAAGAAATTGGCATGTATTAAAAGGAGTATTGACTCAAAGGATGAAGATATTATTATTATGCCTCTGTACAGGTCCATGGTAAGACCCCACCTAGAATATGCTGTTCAATTTCGGGGCCCCTTTCTAAAAAAGGACATTATGAAACTAGAGAAAGTGCAGAGAAGGGCTAAAAAACTAGTAAGGGGAATGGAAAGTTTTAGTTGTGAAGAAAGGCTAGAAAAGTTAAACTTGTACACACTAGAGAAATGGCGTCTTAGAGGGGATATGATAACACTATAAGTATGTTCAGGGCCCATACAAAGGACTCTCCAAAGACCTGTTCATTAACAGAACAGTACAAAGGACAAGGGGTCACCCGCTTAGACTTGAGGAATGTAGATTTCATCTACAACAATGGAAGGGATTCTTTATGGTACAATAAACAATAAAGGTATGGCATTCACTGCCTAGGGGGCTGGTGCTATGGAATACATTAGATGCCTTTAAAAAGGGCCTGGATACTTTTTAAAAAAATCAGAACATAGAGGGATTTGTATGTTAGTATTTGGATTCATATTTAGTTAGTGCTTGTTGATCCATGGATAAATCTGATTGCCATTTGGAATCAAGAAGAATCCCCCCCATTCAAGGCAGAATTTGACATTGCTTTATTGAGGGGGTTCTTTTTGCCTTCTTCTGGATCAACAATGGTAAACAGGAATAGCAAAAGGGTTGAACTAGATGGACGCAAGTCTTTTTTCCACCTAAATTACTATGTTACTATGTAAGAAAGAGGCCATTCTTCTCCACCTGTTCCCTATCCCCTAAAGTCATGGGTGTGAAACTATTTTTCTCTTGGGGCAGGCATAGTGCAGTCATCACCAATGGCACTGTGCACAATTTGTGACAAGTCAATGATAAGGGGAAAGGAGGAAATGTGCCTTAGCACAACCACCCTGATATCACACATGAAGAACAGACATTTATGTCAAACATGTTAAAGACGAACACCCACCACAGAAATCAAGCACTGCTGTTACTGTACCCCCTGACTCTCCAGAAAGGCAACAAGAGGCGAGTAGGAGCTGAAAGAGGAAGAAGAATAGAGAAACCTAGGCAGATACTGGAAGTTCCATGATGAATGAAACAACTAGCTCACCATCACCTTCTTCCTCTAGGGTAACAACTACATCTTCTGCCAATCCACCTCATTCATCATTACCTGCCTTGCCAAATGATATCCACTCTGTTGATGTTAAGATGTGGCAGTTTGTCTCAACCTATTGCATAATGTGTGGAGCACTGACCACACATGCCAGTGAGGTGGAGAAGAATCGAAAGCAGGGCATCAAGTGGCATCTGAGGAGATTCCATCCTGCAGAATATGCTACTATGTTGGCAGGGAGGGTTCATCATTACTATTAAACTGTCAGCAAGTTACCATGTGTCCTTAGCGGGTTTTGGACAAGAGGTATAGTGACAGCGGCAGTATTTGGGCTCTGGTGTCATGGTGTTTGGATACAGTTGTGCCCCCAGATGTTATTTACCACACACACTGTGAACATTGCAGTTGCTGAGCCACAGTTTTTGCTCTCAAGGGAAAAATGTATATTCTAATAACAACACACCCATGATTTTGGAGGAGGGGCAGGGGAAGAAGAAAAATTATTGGCCAACTTCTTGTTTTCTACACATATACTGGGGCTACCTTTTGTGCTGCTACTGCCTCAGATGCATCACTGGAGCTAGTTGTGGCAACTGGAACCTTCATCATCCATCAACCATGTTACTGCTGTTCTTGATCCCATTTGCTTTTAACTGCCTAATCATCCTGCTGCTTAAACCATTCAGCAGCAGCAAGAACAGCAGTCGCAAATTCCGTATCTACATCAGGGCATTTGACAATGGCCAGTGGCCACTGGGCAACAGGACATCACCTGCTGGCACTAGGCCAGCATGGCATTTTTTTCTCAGGGCTTGTGTTTCCTATGGGCTTGGGCATCTAACAACAAATCTAACAAATTAAGCTCCACAAAATACTCTATCAAGTCAAGTATCAGTCAACCCCAGTGGCAGCTCATGTCAGGGGGTTCCTGTCTCTATCACTTTATATACAAATTTCTTATTTTATTTTATTTTTTTTTCTTGACTGTCCCCCAATAACAGTCAAGTAACAAATTCTCTGTTCAACTGATTCATTCCCCAAACTCTACCCAACAACACAGGCACCCTCCTCAAACCCCTTTTATACTTATGGGGTTTTTTTATTTGTATTTAGGGTTTATTTTTTATTAACTGTCCCCCAATCTCAGTAAACAACTCCCCAAAAAACATTCCCTTTTCAACTGATTAGTTCCCCACAGCCCACCAACATAGGCAACCCCATGCCCCTTTTATACTATGCCTTCGTGAAATAAAAAATATATTTGCTATGGTCGCCGCTTGTTTGTTCCTTGGTGCTCTGATCCCCATTGGCTGGAGATCTGAGCGGCAAGATTAAACTGTATTTTGTATTCCCTCCAAATCTCCCAGTCCCCAGTTTCAAACTGTAGGTGCCCTTCTGATTGGTCGCCGCTTGTTCATCTCTTATTGCTCTGATTCTCATTGGCTGAAAATCACCACAGCAAGATGAAACTGTATTTTGTTTACATTTCTAATTCTTGTCCTATATATGTTCCCTGTGTTGCCAAATAAAGTTATTGTATCCCTGTCATCCTGGTGTGGTTTAATCCAGGAATGGTCTAAAGAGTCCCCTTTGACTCCCTTTCACTGGATCCCTGCTACTACCGCCTGGCTTGGACCACGGACACCCTCTTAGTAGCCTTGTTGTTGCCGGGTTACCCTCAGCCAGGGTTCACTCGCATCACCTGGTTCCTGTTTACATCTACAATGATTCCATGGAAGCTGTATAGTAAACTATGCCTATGTTTGGTCCCTGAGAAATGTTGCCCTATAGTGTATCATTCTTGCATGTATTCATGCATGAAATGTATGTATTTGTTATAATTTCTTTTCTATGAGTGTTCTTTATAAGAATGGTCACATAAAAACAAATAAAATTACATACCAGCACTACAATTGCATCATGCAAAGGTCCATCTGTGTGAACTGTTTCAATGTCATCTTCTATTATGTATTCCCATTCCACACCAAGATCTATGAAGGATCGTGACTTGGCTTCTTCTCCTTTTCCATTTAGTATATAATGTCCTGTGGCTTGGTTTTTTATAGCTAACAAAAGAAAAATATATTAAATCTGCTACATACCTCCTAATCTGTTTCACTAATATCAAAAGTAGGTGAAATTTTGGGGCAATCCACGGGCTATACATGGAGGAAATACACATTATTTTGAATTGAATTATACCATTTAAAGAAACAGTACATTTTTTTAATGAAAAATATATATCGTAAGGTTTTTTTTGTTGTTGAATAAACCAAGGATGTATATTTTCAGAGTTATTACAGTTTAAACATTTGTTTATTTTTCATTAACAGTGCCATCTAGTGGTCAGATTCCAATTAGTTATTCTGTTGCATTCCCTAGGAGAGGTGAGTCACTGATAAAGAGTTATCCATAGATTGTGACCGAAACTCCTGAGTCAGTCTGTCAGAACTTTTAGGAAGTAATCACAGTGCAATTCACTTTCTGATATTTTGAATTTCTATTCCACTTGCAGAAATGGGAGTAGCCTTGTTTACTCGGAAGGAAAAGCCCTATAACACGTACATTTTCATTGTGAGTGCTAGAGAGGTCTTCAAAGAATTCTGAAGCATTCAAAGGGTTAAAATCTTCATTTAAATAAATGGGATGTTTGTAAAAAAAATAAATAAAATAAAATAAATTAAAAAAAAACCTCACAGTGTTAAGGCACCATTATATACATGTTTAACCCATTGAATTCAAGAGGGGTACGGAATGCATTGCTTTGCAATGCGTTCCGTACCCCTCTAGCACTCAAAGGGATAAAAAGTGCCTTTGTGCACAAAGTATGAAGTGCAGCAAGGAATAAGGGGACCCGCCACAAAGTTCTAAATTAAAAGCAATGCAAACAAAACACAAACCTGCACTATTCCATACAGACTGCAGGTTCACATTTAAGAAATCTATATTGAGTAGCACGTTTGTCTTCTGTTTGCAAACTAATTTTGGGTAACAAGTCCACAACCTTTCCTTTTAAATATGTGGATAACTCTCAATGACTAGTAACACGGTTATCAGTCCTGTGATTTTTTTTATTTCCTGTATTGCTGAGTAAGATCTCAGGGCTTTATGTTGGAAGATATTTTAGAGCATACCACTTGCATTATAAAGGACACATACATGTTCACAAACATGGCAAACAGAAGACAAACGTGCTACTCGATATAGATTTCTTAAATGTGAACCTGCAGTCTGTATGGAATAGTGCAGACTTGTGTTTTGTTTGCATTGCTTTTAATTTGGAACTTTGTGGA
Organism: Rhinophrynus dorsalis; assembly: GCA_037306005.1. Taxonomy (NCBI): domain Eukaryota; kingdom Metazoa; phylum Chordata; class Amphibia; order Anura; family Rhinophrynidae; genus Rhinophrynus; species Rhinophrynus dorsalis. The sequence continues at coordinate 234,094,041 of CM074718.1, read as the reverse complement.
GGGTCTCCTTATTTCTTGCTGCACTTCATACATTGTGCACAAAGGCACTTTTTATACATGTATATAATGGTGTCTTAGCACTGTGAGGTTTTTATTTATTAATTTATTATTATTATTATTTTTTACAAACATCTCATTAATTTAAATGGGGATTTTAACCCCTTTGAATGCTTCATAATTCTTTGAAGACCTCTCTAGCATTCAAAGAATTAAAGTACCATTAAACTTTTTTTAATGAAAATGTACACGTTATAGGGCTTTTCCTTCTGAGTAAACAAGGCTACTCCCATCTCTGCAAGTGGGATAGCAATTCAAAATATCAGAAAGTGAACTGCAATGTGATTACTTCCTAAACGTTCTGACAGGCTGACTCAGGAGTTTCAGTCACAATCTATGGAAAACTCTTTATCAGTGACTGCAACAGAATAACTTGGAATCTGACCACTATATTTATTTATTTAGAAAATGTTTTACCAGGAAGAATACTATATGGCACTGTTAAAAAATAAACAAATGTTTAAACTGTAATAACTCCCTATAAATAAAAAAGCTCAGAAAAATAACTTTGTTTTAAAGTAATACCATTTTATTTGGATTCTCTGCCTACTTGTGATGGTCACTTACCCCTGTCTGCAGGCTACTTCATGTAAATAAGCTGCATTACATATAGTGTCATGCTACAAGAGAAAGTGGCACCACCAAAAAGGGGTTTGGATAAAAATATTAAAGGGATAGTAATAATTATTACTAATCCCTATATTAAAGACATATTAAAAATAAATATATTGCCCCCAGTTTCATCTCTCAAACCTTTATGGTTTAAAAGATAATCGCTCCTAGTTGCCCCCCCCCTCCCCCGAAGTCAGCGTTGTAGCGTTAATAAAAAAAAAAAATCTTTCACTAAAACGGTCTTCTACGTGTGCTTGCAAACCAAGCACACGTAGAAGACCATTTCAGTGAAATAATTATTTTTTATTAACGAGATCTTGACTGTGCTGCAGAGCCTCCTGACAGTCATACGACAGGCTTCCCTGCAGTCAGCTACAGGGAAGGGGGAGGGAGAGGACAACCATAAAGGTTTGAGAGATGACACTGGGGGCTATATATTTATTTTTAATATGTATTTAATATAGGGATTAGTAATAATTAAGTATTACTATACCTTTAAATGCCAATATGTTTAAAACTAAAACTTGTCTAAAGTATAAGTAACTTTCTTTGAGTTTTCGAAAGCTTTATTTCAAATTTAAACAAGTATACAAGTCATATAAGAATTAGCATGATAAAAGGAGTATACAGTATGCAATACATATTTCAGATCTAATAAAAACAGAAAAAAACAGTTCTAGAAGGGATATGCTATTAGGATACAACAGATTGTTGTATATTCAGGGATACCAAGACCCTTGTGAATGAGTTATAGGAGAAAGTTGTATACCGTAAAATCTCGGGTATAATACGCACAATTTTACCCCTCTTGACCTTATGTCAAGTGGGGGGTGCGTATTATATCCGAGAGTTTTTTTTCCAGACTTTAAAAAAAAAAAAAAAAAAGTTAGCGCTTTCTGCTCCCTCTCTCTCCCTGCGCGATCCGGTGATAAAGAAAGACTTACTTTTTGAATCTGTAATTCAATATTTGTATGGTGTACCAGTATCTGCAAAAAGATCCCTCTCTCCCATCTTCCCTGCGGGCGGCACGCTTGCATCTGCCGCCCGCTTCCTTCAAATCGGCTTTCAGGACCTTGAGATCCTCACAGGGCAATACCATGAAAACCGATTGAAGGAAGCGGGCGGCAGATGCAAGCGTGCCGCCCGCAGGGAAGATGGGAGAGAGGGATCTTTTTGCAGATACTGGTACACCATACAAATATTGAATTACAGATTCAAAAAGTAAGTCTTTCTTTATCACCGGATCGCGCAGGGAGAGAGAGGGAGCTGGAAGCTCTAACTGTTTTTTTTTTTTAGGAAGGGGAAAGCAAGGGTGCGTATTATACATAGGCACTCTTGTTTTCCCTTAAATCTTGGGCATAATAAACACCTGCGTATTATACACAGGTGCGTATTATACCTGAGATTTTACGGTAAGTAACTTTTAACATATATTAAAAAAAATATGCAAAAGTTATTGGGTGATAGGAGGCCTTAAAATACAAGCAAACTCTGCAGTTCTGTAGAAAATAAGCTGCACTGTAGGGGGGCAAATGTAGATTCTCATAATAACCGTTGATGTACATGGAGATTTTAACCCTTTGCATCTCACAGAAGACATTTCTGGCATTCAAGGAGTTAAAGCCCACATCTAAATCTCATATAGTACAGTTGGCTTGCTCCAGAATTGCACTTATGTACATGAGGTCCAGGGTTCCTTAATGTATTTATAGTTTTATTTATAAATTATTCTGCAGGCTTCCAAAAATGTCTTGATTTAAAGGTGCAGTAAACTTTTTTTTAATGAAAACCTATGTATTATAGAGTTTTTCCTGCCAAGTAAAACAAGGGCACTCCCATTGTGGCCAGTTGTTTTATTAAAAAGTTATAACAGTTCAAATAATCAGAAAATTAATTTACTGTGCATTTACTTCCTGAAAGAGCTAACTGACAGCTTGACTGCAGTTTCTGTCTCATTCTATGGAGAACTATTTGTCACTGACTTTCCTCTCCATTAGAATATAATAGAAAAACTAACTGGGATTTGACCACTAGAGAGCACTGCTATTGTAAAAAAAAAACATGGGTTTAAACCGTAATAACTCTGGAAATATGCATCTCTCGGCAGTGGGGGTGCTTTTATTTTACTCAACAGGAAAACCCTACAATATATATTTTTTCATAAAAAAGTTTCTGATCCTTTAAGCATAGTACTTTACATAAGGTGTTATATTGTTATATTGTTACTTTATCTGCAATTATTTTGTTCAATTTGTTGCTCTTAATTAGGTATGCATTTACCATAGCAATGTACGCAGTGTTGCATAGGAATAAAGAATACTACATAACTAAAGAAATTTTGCAAAGCAGCAAGAGGCATAAGCAATATGAATGGGAAAATCATCAAAAGCAAAATATTTTGTCTGTAATATACTGTAAATTGGACAGTACTGTACCAGTAATGCATCTGGAAAATTAATCAATACATTTTATACTTGCCATATACAGGATACTTTGATGCCTGAAGTCTGCAATATCTTTAGGGGCCAACAATATATCCTTTTGTATGGTTGATGTAATAATTTAGGTGCTTGACTTGTGGACCTCAAAATCCCAAGAACCAACAATGCCAATCTGCTTTATTTATTCCTGTTTACTTTCAGAAATGAGGCTAATCTCCAGCTGAGAAACACTTACCAAGAATATGAGGAGAAGCCTCGTCTTCTTGGACAAACACATGTCTGGCACCAGGAGGGATGTCAAACATCTTTAGGTACCCTAAGCATGTGTTGTTATCATGGAGAAAGTTGGGAAGAAAAGAATAAAATAATAGCTAAAGTTAGTATAGCAATAAGTAATAGACAAGCAGCAAGCTTTGAAATTGTAAAGTATGATTAGTACAATGGTTTATGACAAGTTAAATCTGGTGTCTTGCTTTTCCTACAGAAAAAATAACTTGTGATAAACTTGATGGAGTTTATTTTCCATGGGCATTTGGAAAATAACAGCACATCACAAAATATTCATTTTTATCATGCCTGCCAATAATGTATTTAATAAATAGCAGGTTAAAGAAAATAACAGCTTAGCATATAGTCATTTTTCTTTTGGTTTCCATTGCCAATAATATCTATATGATTGTAGCTGATTGAGGTACATGTCAGGCATGTGAACCATGAATATTTTTTTCTGCTTGCAAAGAACCATTCTTAGAGTGTCAATCTTTGGCATGTACAACCATCACAGATCATCTACAATCTGTGATGCCACTTACCCACAACATTTTTAGACTGTCTTGACTCAGACAGGGAGACATTTCGAGCTCCCTTAGGTAATGTAAATGCTCCTCTTGTTTTCCCTTAAATAGAATATCATTAATTAGTGTACTGGCAATGGCAAACCAGTCTCCACTTTTTCATTGACTAATATTATTTGCATATTCTTTCATTTACTGTTAAAAATTAGGGAAAATATTGGTCGATATGAATAATACAAGTAGGAAAGAATTTAATTGTCTATCCTCACAATTTAACTCATCATTTGAGAGATGACTTTTTACTTTATTAGCTACCATTATTTGTTAAAAGCATTTCCATTTTCAATGTAATAATTTGTTCAATTAACCCTTTCAGAGCCAGAGAGGCACGGAACGCATTGCTTTGCAATGTGTTCCGTACCAATCTGGTACTGAATGGGTTAAGCTGGATGAAGTTCAATGAACAACAGATTATTCTGTATTTAAAATAGTCGCTTTAAAGCTAAATATATCTTTTTTTTAGAATGTTAAACAAAAGCAAATTGTGCCACAAAATAGCTATCAGATACCTATGTTCCATTCCTCCAGAAAAAAAGCTGCCGACCAGCTATTTGCTGCATCAGCAGATATTTTCTGATGATCAGTTCTGGATTTAGTGATGGCGTTAATATGAGGAGAGAATGAGAGAGAGAAAAAAAAAGCTGCCGAGCAGCTATTTCCTGCATCAGCAGATATTTTCTAATGATCAGTTCTGCAATTACATTCCGAGCAAAGGTCAGAATCTGTCTGACATTTTGGCAAAACAATATTCCTGCCTGATTTCCAGCTTCTCTGTTGTCTGATCTTGGCAAACTTGTTGCATGGGCAACATTAACATGTTTAATAACTAAATGAAGTCTATATAAAAATATCATGAGATCAGGCATGGATAGTGTTCAAAAATAATATGAGGTCTAGTTAACCCATATTATTTTTCAATCATTAAAATAGAAAAAGAAGGAATATGGCCAGGAGCCCACATATGAATCTGAAAAATACCCCTGCACCCCTTTTATCCCTAATGGAAGTATGTGTGTGTGGGGGGGTTATACGTATGCACCTTAATGTCAGGGGCCAGTGGTGTCATTCACACCCTGGTCCTAACATCACTTTAACTGAAGAAATAAAAAACTGGGGAAAAAAGTCTCTGTCACTAACATTGCAGCTAATAAACTAAAAATAGATGACTCCAAACTTGTTATTGGCTGATGCACAGGAAACCAGAGAAAAATAAGCAGGGATTGAACTGCATACAAACAAATCTCTGTTTGAAATTATTCTCATGCTGTGATTGGCTGGCAAGTGGTCTTGCTAAATGGCTAATGGAAGGGGTCATGTCTTGCTCATGCATGACTCCTTCTTCTGGTCTGAATGGCTGGAAGGGGTGGTTTACTCTAGGTCGCATACAGTGCTCTGTATAACCCAAACTCCATGTCTATCAGATAGTGGGAATATGGGAATACATGTAAGCAAGGACTGGCTCGCATGGAAGGCAATCCTTGTTTATTTTTCTCCAGTGTCATGAGCATTGACCCAGGTGGAGGTGTCTGTGGTGGTTGCAGCCTCTTTCCAATCTTTGAAGGCAGCATTGAAAAGACTATTCTGTTAGAATGTGATGGTGGTTATGGACATTTTCAATTGCTTTTTTTCATTTTAGCTGAGTATATATGTCAGATTGCAAAACTGGGATACAGAGCAGCTTGGAATGGGTTAGTAAAAGTATTTAAAAAATCAACATTTCCTGACTATTTTGCTGGTCAAAAATCCAGTCTGATGAAATGTAATCTAGGCCTATGTATGAAATAGTGTCAGCCCATTCGGTAAATCATAATGTAAGTGGCAAAAAAAACAAATACATTTCATATGGAAAACTATTAATTATTCCATGTCCATTGTTTTGAAACAGTGTTCAACAGTTGTATATTATATATATATATATATATATATATATATATATATATATATATGGAAATAAGTATCACAAACTTAAAGTTGTCTGCCTGAATGACAAGTATGGCATCCCCATTAGCCACAGAGCATGTCAACCTTGCTGCAAGGAAGTTACATCATCCCTAACAAGCACTCTTTATTGTCTTTATGGCTGACACTGTTCTGATGTCACCTATGTGAGCCTGCACTAGAGAAAATCATTGGCAAATGTATGGGGTTGAAATAATGATAGCGTGTTAGCTCTGCAATTGTTGAATGTTATAAATTAACCTTATCTTTTCAGTTGTAATTAACTTTACGAGGGAGATAATCCATGAGAATATTTAGATTTTTGTTAGCCTTTTCCTACAAAGCTGCCAGAGTAAAACAAAAAACTGTTTTAAAAAAGCTCAATAGAATTGATTAAGAAGGACATAAAAATACACATTGTAACCATGAGCTGTAGGTGAGGCTCAAAATAAATGTTTTGGGGTAACAAATATTCTATGTAAATTAAAAATGTCCAGGAAGTTGGTTAAAATCATCCATCTGCCCTCCACCCACTAAAATGGGTTGAGGGAATTACATCAAATTAATGAGGTTTTAACACCCCCAATTACCGTATAGAAAAGGTAAATTATGACCAAGATATGGATCCCATTACTGAGACTAAAGAACCATGCTTACAAAAATTAATTTATGAATTTAGGGGGTATAATGACCACAATGACTCGTCCTTTTCTCCCTGAGAAGGGAGGATTAATTAAACATGTCATCCCTACATAGCCCCCTTTCCTTGGATCAGGACATAGGATAAAATTAGGTTCAATTACTGTTCCTTACCCTCCCCCCAAAATCCATGATGTGTGTGCACTGGAGTGCATCTACCAAGGCCTCCTATTTTATAGGGTTTTTAACCACATAAAATGTAAGAATTAACCATTTAATTGAGCAGCAACATATAGTAAAACAATTTTTGCCAATGTTAGACCTTCCAGTTATTTCCAGAACACAACTTGCATCATTCCCTGCCAGGGGAATGGTGGGACTTGTAGTCTGGCAGCATCTGGAAGCCCTCTTTCTGCCTACCCCCATCATTAAAAGGAACTAGAAACGAATCAGAAGCTGAGATAATCTTGGCTGTGACTGGCTCTTATCCTATATAATAATTCGCTAAAATGTGTGGAACGCCGCAGTCATGCACAGTAGAGAATGCTGCGCGTGCTGCAGTCATGTGCAGTAGAGACTGCCACGTCTGATACAGAACGGAGCGCCCCGCTCTGTATCAGCCGCAGCATGGGCAGTCTCTACTGCACATGACTGCCCTGCGACCGGCTGCCAGTGGCACTGTGGCCCGTGTAACGGGCTCTTGAACTAGTGTTGTGAGCTATTGGGGTCCTGGGACCCTGGAGGTTATTTATCTCATCCCTACACAAAGATTAGTAGAATAATGTGTGTGTGGAGGGAGGGAGGAGAATCCATGGCTGCTTCCGTCCCCAGACCTGTGGTTGGAATTGACACCTCGCTGATAGCAATCTAATTAATACCAACTCTAGGACCAAAATTGGAGTTTTATAATTATTCTCAGGACAAACAGATTGCTTAATAGTTGTCAGTTACAAGGAATAAAGGGCATCTAACACTCTCACCATTTGTTCATCCATAGTGACATAGTTGATAAGGATGAAAAAAGACATGTGTTCATCAAGTTCAGCCCATGTCATATCATCCTTGTTGAATAAATGAATATGTTTATAGTGCCACAAGTGTACGCAGCACTTTACAATTTAAGGCTTTAGATAATACAGGGTTACTAGTGCTATGTAGAGTGAAAGTGGATGTGAGGTCCCTGCCAGAAAGCTTAATGGGAGACATACAGAGTCCATAAGGGTCATGTGATGAATACAGTGCTAGAGGCCTTGTGATGATAGGGGACACAATTAAAGTAAATCATTTAAGAGCATTCATTGTACAGTGTCAGTGCCTTCTAGCATGTCGAAGTTTTATTCAGGAGGTGTAGTTTCAAGCGTGACTTGAAGACCATAAGTGAGGTGCAGTGGCTCAGGGTGGGAGGTAGAGCATTCCATAGATATGGAGCAATGAGATAAAAAGGTTTGATACGTGAGAGGGCTGTATAAGCAAAAGGAGCTGAGAGAAGACTGTCATTGGCGGAACGTAAGTGGCAGGATGGGGTACAGAGGGAGATAAGAATGTAAATGTAAGAAGGGGTAGAAGAGAGAAGGGTCTTGAATGAGAGAAGTAAGATTTTGTAAGATATCCAGAGTTTGATAGGCAGCTATTGGAGAGATTTGAGGAGGAGCGGGGCAGGGACAAACCTAGGTGACAAAAGAGTAATTCATGCTGCAGCATTCTGTATGGATTGAAGTGGATGGAGATGGGAGGAAATAATGCCAGACAAAAGAAGGTTGCAGTAGTCCATGCGGGGGAGGATGAGTGCTTGTGGAGGAACAGAGGAAGGGATGGATTTTAGCAATGTTATGCAAGAGAAAGTGACAGGATTTAGCAATGGCATTAATATGCAGAGAAAATGAAAGAGACATGTCAATTATTACCCCTAGACACAGTGCTTCTGATACTGGATTAATGGTAGTGCCATTTTCAGTCACCTGGAAGGGTGCTACTGGGCCAGACCTAGGTGGAATTATGAGTAGCTTCGTTCTAAACATAATGAGTTTGAGGTGCCTCTGAGCCACCCAATCTAAGATAGCCGAGAGGCAATCTGTGACTTTAGTTTGAACATCAGAAGTCAGTCGAGGTGCAGATAAAAAAATCTGGGTGTCATCTGCATAGAGGTGATATTTGAGACCAAAGGAGTTAATAAGATCACCAACTGTTATTCTGTAAAGAGAGAACAAAAGAGGTACTAGAACAGAACATTGAGGAAAACCAACTGAGAGGTGGATGGGAGAGGATGAAGAGGTGACAGAGGAGACACTGACGGATCGGTTAGTTAGATAAGAGAATAGCCAGTCCAGCGCTAAGTTATGGATTCCTAAGGAGTGAAGAATGTGTAGGAGGAGAGCATGATCAACAGTGTCAAATGCCACTGAGAGATTAAGCAGGATAAGTATTGAATAGTGACCTTGTGATTTGGCAATATGAAGATCATTGACCACTCTTGTGAGAGCAGTTTCAGTGGAGTGAGCAGTGTGAAATCCAGATTGTAAAGGGTCGAGCAGGTCGTGCATGTTAAGAAAGTCAAGCAGGCTGGATTAGGCTAGCTTACAGGCAAAAAGCAGGAGAGAAATGGGTAAATAGCTAGAGGGTGTGTTACTGTCAGAGGAGTTGTTCTTGAGGATGGGTGTTACTAAAGCATGTTTGAAATCATCAGGAAAGGTTGCAGTGGCAAAGGAGGAGTTAAAAATCTGTAACAGGGTAGGGATTAGCATGGGAGAGAGGGATTGGACAAGGTGAGAGGGAGCATATAATGGAGGGAGAGGAGGATAGCAGGTTAGTCTATTCCTCCTCCCTGACTAGTGAAAAAGAGTCCAGAGTGCCAGGAGAGGAATGAGGGAGGATAGGAGGGGATATATAAAGTAGGATATTATCCAGGATGAAGTCTACCTTGGCTTTGAAGAAGTCAAAAAGTCTTGTGGTGGATGGAGTCAAAGGTAGAGAAAGGACATCAGGGGTTGAATTTATGAGTGTTAATTAGTTGTGAGAAGTAATGATTTTTTAGTTAGGGACAGAGAAGAGTTAAAGCAAAAAAAGGAAGAACCTGTAGTAGAGAAAGTCTGCCAGAGAACCAGGCTTTCTCCAGAGTCGTTCAGCTGTTAGTATCAGGATTAATGGGAATAGATGAAAGTCCAGTAGCCAGGGAGGACTGGAGAGCAGTGTTGTTGTTGTTGATTTTGAGGAAGATAAAAAAAACCTTGAAGCCGTTTCCAATTAAGCCCGAGTTGGTAAATAAAATCCTTCCTGACAACAAAAAAGCAGTCTAATTTTTCACTGGATCAACATCCCCAACATTCTATCTGCTCAGATCCTCCAGTCCTTTTATCAGTTATTTGCACACTGGCATTTTTCAAATGCAAAAATTTCTTTTTTAGGAACTCTTGCCCAAAACTGTACTCCATATTCTAGATGAGGCCTTGCCAAGGACTTAAATAAATTAGAATTATATGACTGTATCCTATTCAGTGCTTACGTGACACTGCACACTGTTGTCTATTGTCTCATAGAACTTCTACAATTTTTTTTCTTTTGAGGATTCCCCAAGTAGTTTTCTATTTAGTGTATATGTAACATTTTGTTTCTGCAACCCAAATGCATAACCTTTTATTTACCTATATTAACCCCTTAAGGACCATTGCCGTGCCAGGACCGTCACGGCGGTCCGGCACTTAAGGACCAATGATGGTCCTGGCACGGCATGGAGTTCAGGGGTCCCGGCGTGGCTGCACGCCGCTCCAGAAGCCCTGATCTGGAAGCAATGAAAAAAAAAATGCCCCGTGGTCCGCAAGTGCCGGCCGCGTGTGCGTGCGCCGGTCCTTAAGGGGTTAAACCTTGTTTGCCCCCCATTCCTTCGGTTTATCCAAATTTTTTGAAAGAGGCAAAAAACATCCTAGTTTGTATGTATTTCTTTACACAGCTTATGGCAGAATGGAAGGAACATGTGCTAATTCCAGTGTAAAAAAGACTAGGGAATAGGTTTGCATATAATTTTGTTGAATTGTACATGAAAAATTAAGATTAGCGAACAGCTGTGCATAATTTTTTTTGTGGGCATGGTCAGGATTAACGATTCTGCGTGAGTGGAATAGCAAATACGTCTAATGCAGGAAGTACTATTGCAAACTATTTTAGACTTCTTTGTAGTGTTGTTGTGAAAGCTAATTTTTTATGTGCAATTCAAGAAGCGTTCGGTATACGGATTCCTGGATTAGAGCATGCCCAATATCTATCTGCTCAGGAAAAATTCCTTCAGCACATGTGCACATTTCTTGCATTCTGCCATTAGTGACTGAGACACTTATTTGAATACCCACTTCTACCTAAGCAATAAACAAACTAAAAAGCATTGGCCCAGGACTGAACCCTGCGGTACTCTACTTATAACTTGAGACATTCTTGAAAAGGTTCCATTTACACCTCTCTGCCATCTATCATTTAATCAATTCCCTATCTATGCATGTACAGATATAACCTGCCAAACTGAAGCATTTTAATTTATGCAGTAACCTACTGTGAGGCACAGTATCAGAGATTTTGAAAAATTCAAGGTGCTTATCTGTCCTCTCTCTACTCAAAAGACCAGTGCATCAGAAAAGAGCAGCGTTCAGGATATATTCTACAAAACAACTTGCAAAATAGTTAATAGGTTAAACATTGTTTTGGGTTTTTTAGCCTTGAAAAAAGGATGAGTGGAAACAAAATATAAACAACCCCTTACCCCTCAACAGCACAAACACTGTGTAATCTTTTCAGTTATTTACAGTAAAATGTAGAATTTTCTTTATATCTCCCATTGATATACAATACATGTATTGTTGTGACTATCTGAATATGTTGGGGACTCCTCTAATACACAAGTGGTTGAAACCTATAATCTTGAGGATACTTGTAATTGAAATCACTGGTTTAGACACATGCAAATCCAAGTTCAGTGAGTTTTTATTTTATACATATCGCCCAATATTTTTTAAAGATTATATTTAGTGACTTTACTATATTTTGCCTTGTTCAAATCAGATTAATTTAAAACAGTTTTAAAAATATGTAGTTAAAATCAATAGTCAATGAAAAAATGTAAAAAATTAAGGATTTTTACTGTAATTTATTATAGGATACTTGCATATTTCATTTTCCAGCAACTTGATTTCTTTTTGGCACCTCTTGCTTAATTGTTTGCCTGTTGGAAGAGGTTGATTAGACTATTATCTACTGTATTGCCAGTACTAATGTAAAGCAATTTACATGGGTATTTTTTATGTTCAAATGTGGACGTGTATCTATTTCCTGCAGTCAGTATACTAGTACACGCATTATTGTTGTTCTTCTTCCAAATCATCCTAAATAGTCGACAACAAAGTTGGAGAGATGTACTAAACAGTGCATAAATTCTTCACTTCTCCAATCTTAGAAACCCTCCAGTGTCAACATAATTCCTAAAAACCTCCTTTGGACTTGAAGGTAAATCCTATATAATAATTCGCTAAGTTGTGTGTAACGCCTGACATGCGCAGTAGACACTGCTGCGCGTGCGGCAGTCATGCGCAGTACAGACTGCCCGCGCCGCGGCTGATACAGAGCTGGGCGCTCCGAAGGAGCGTCCAGCTCTGTATCAGCAGTGGCGCAGGCAGTCTCTGCTGCGCGTGACTGCCCCGTGACCGGCTGCCAGAGGTACTGTGGCCCGTGTAACGGGCTGTTCAGCTAGTATGATAATAAATCAATAGCAGCAATGCTAACAAATTACCAATGAATATTCATGAGAACCTGCCTATTAGAATACTTGATTCTTAATTTGTTTAACAGAGGGACTTACTTACGTGCAGTAGCCTATGTCATAGAAAAAAAATAAGTGAACAAATTCTGTTAATTTATTTTCAAAATACCTGGTCCTGATCTATGTTTAAAACAAAAGTTGTTCCCTTACCTTTAGATGTCTTTCGCCAAATATTTGTTCACCTGATCAAGTTGGGAAACTTTTCCCCCCTTATTGTTTTCCCCCAAAGCAGTATCTCCCTCAGGCCCACTGCTTTTCTTTCACCTCATCAGCTCTCCTCCTTCCTCTCTTTTCCTTTTTTTGGTTTTTTCATAGAACCTTTATCTTAGAAACAGTGACTATAGTGTTTTTAGATTTAAAGAGCACTCATCCCATGCCAAAGATTCACCATTGGAAGGAGAAAAAAAATATAGTGAAAACATGTATCTGACTGTGCTCTATGCTCCTCTCACGGCACTTCTATTCTAAAATGGTTCTGGGCATATACCCTTTGCTGGAACAATGACACCACATGGTTAAAAACTGCATTTCATGGATAAAGTGATACTCTTTTTTTTTTCTTTCTGTGTACTATCCACCTTTAAGAATTTCTTTCAAGATTCTGTTTCCTCTTTGCACATCACCAGTATAGCATCACTTTTTTTAAAATAAAGCTGCTTTTAATCAAAAGATGTCGCTCTTCCAACAAAGGATATCATCTAGGAACCTTTTCACAAAAGATGTGTTTTGAAGCGGGCAGGTCACATAGAAGGATACATGTTTTACCTATATTCTATTTCTGTTTCTGATTTTGCAGCTCTGGAGGGGGTTGAATACTATTTAAATCTGAAAATACTATAGTCACTGTTGTCTTGATAAAGGTTCAGTGAAAGAATGGAAACATCAATTTTCCACATCCAGTTTTATGCAACAATTCACATTCTATTTTTAAATATACTGTATATACTATAAATTTTAGTCTAATGTTTATCACAGACTCATTGTTCTCTCTAAAGCTAAGTTGCCTGGATTAACCCCAAATACTAGATGGGGAGAGAAACAAGGTATGGTAAACTCATCACTGGGAACAAATAGGGGATTTTTGTAACCACTCTGGAGCTGCCAAATATTGTTTTCTATCTTGTGCCACTACAGCAGAGAAATTTCAATAGCATTTCAGTCTGGTCCCACCAACAGTCAGTCCAACTCCCAAATTATATTGCAGATCTACTCTGCACTAAACAAAAACAATCACTCAGCTTCTGAATGCATACCATGTCATAGAGCAAACACACATTTGATGAGTTTAAAACTTTTCTTCTATCTCTCTCTCTCTGAGCATTTTGCAGATAATCCAGACCTGAATTCATAAATCTCTGCACCTGTCTGATGAGGCCAATCCTAGACTAAAATGTATGTCTGGGGCTTGCTTGTATTAGTCACACAGAGGAGTTTTACATAGCATATAGGTACTGCACAGTCTGTGAGCAGAAATGGACTGATGTCCTCCTGAGCACACCTTTTTTTTTTTTTTTTTTACCCTTCAAATTGAAGTAACAACCAGACACACAGATATATATATAGTCAATGTTTTGTTCAACAGACCTTTATCAAGGCAAAGCTTCCAAACAGAGACTGCATGCATGGACATACTGTAAAGAACAGTTTAGTAATTCATATCTCCAACAAGCTGAATGCTTTTGGTCAGACATATACTTTCATCAGGCCTTGTGTGCAGTGTCTATTTGAAAGTTTTGACTAAGTACCATATATATATATATATATATATATATATATATATATATATATATATATACATATATAGTACTGTGTACAGGTTTTAGGCAGGTGTGAAAAACTGCTGTAAAGTATGAATGTTTTCAAAAATAGACATGCTAATAGTTTATATTTATCAATTAACAATATGAGAGTTTACCTGTTCCTCACCCAGTTTTATTTCTCCTACACAGCTGTTTCTATTTCAGTTAATTATTATGTTTCAAACTACATATTAAATTGATGATCATTAGCACCTGTTTGGTATCATTTTTAATCATACACTACAGGAAGGTCAGTTATGAGGACCAAAAACGTTCAGTATTATTGAGATGCAAATAAACTAATAATTCCCTTTTTCATCATTTTTTGCTACAGGGTGCTTTCCCTGCTAGGAATCCAGATAAATATTTTATATATATCTATGTAATACATGAGTAGGCAGTCACGTGATGGAGAATTCTTCAGCAATGATTTCCACACCCCAGAGTAGTAGTAAGGAGGAGGAGATTTGCCCAACACCCAGCTTCCCCATTACAGTTGCTGGAATTGACATTTATCTGATCAGATTAGCATGCTGCCTTGGAGCCATATTTAATTCCACCCTTTCCTTCTCCCCTCACATTAACTCCGTGGCTAGAATATGTCATTTATTTCTCCTCAACACTGCTAAAATCCACCCATTACTCCCCCAAAAAATACCAAAACCCCTGTATATACCCTCATTCTGTCCCGCTTAGACTATTGCAAATGCAATGTCATACTAACTGGCCTACCGGCTTTCAATCTTCCCCCTATGCAATCTTTCTTAAGCTCAGCTGCACGAATCACCAAAATGTACCCAAAAACAGAACCTACTCACATAATTCTTAGACACACCCTCTGCCCTCTCCCGTCTCAAACCTTTTTCACTTTCCGCTCCCTACCCATGGAACTCCATACCTCCCTCCCAACATCTAGAACAATCCCCTTCTGTCTTTAAGTCTACCCTGAAATTTATCTTCTGGAGCACTACTACCATGCACTACCATTTGGAAAACTCAGCACTTGTAATCACAGCACATGACACCCTCATACCCTGTTGTCTGTCTGATATTACCCATTTAGACTGTAAGATCCTTGGAGTAGGGACCTCTCTCCTATTGTTTATATGACTGTGAGACATATTTTATCCCCTTTTGTTTATTGTAACATACTTCTTATGTAAGGAACTGCGTGTAATATGTGGCACCATATAAATAAAGATATACATAAAAACATACATACATACAGGGGGCTGAAGGGGTTCTACAAGGTGTTTCACCTACCAAGGAGTTTCACGTCTGTCTCCCATTCACATACTACTGTGTACATGCCCGTCCTCCCAATCAACACCTTCTCCACTATGTATTGTCCCTCCCTTTATGCACTCATTATGTTTATCACCTCTTTCTACTGTGTACCCTCTGCCTGACATGCTCACCTCCCCTCCCCTTCACCTTATCACCTCCATTCCCATTTTCCTCTGTCCACACCTTCCATCCCATTCACCACCTTCTCTTACCTTTTGGCCTCCATCCATTTGTGCTTCGACTCACCTTCCCATCCATTTGATGCTTAGCCTTCCCATCCCATCCATTCAATGCTTTGACTGCCCCTTCCATCCATTCTAAGTTCTGACTGCGCCTCCCATACATTCGATACTTCAACTTTTTCTCCATTCATTCAATGCTCTGACTCACCCTCCCATTCATTCTATGCTCTGACTCACCCTCCCATACATTCAATGCTTTGACTGCCCCACCCATCCATCTGATACTTCAACTTCCCCTCCCATCCTTTCTAGGCTTCTACTCACCCTCCCATCCATTCAATGCTTATGTTTTATTTTGGTTAACGCATGGGCAATGCTGTGCCAAATCTGCTAATATATATATATATATATATATATATATATATATATATATATATATATATAAATATATATATATATATATATATATATATATATATATATATATATAAATAAATATATATAAATATATATATATATATATATATATATATATATAAATAAATATATATAAATATATATATATATATATATATATATATATATATATATATAAATATATATATATATATATATATATATATATATATATATATATATATATATATATATATCATCACTTTCAGCCATTGTTCCATTGCAGGATGAAGGCCTCTATCACGGTGCCCGTGATTGCTGCATTTCCTTGTCTGTCACCAGTAGGGGGCTTCTATTGGCTGTCTGCATTTAGCCCTCCTCATATTGCCTATTTAAACCTGGATTGGGCACCCTTTGAGTGCCCTTTCGTGTTGTTTCTGACCTTTTTGGTATCACTATGTCTAGTGATGGTTGGGCCTCTGTTCCTGTGTTCCTGAGTTCCTGATTACAACTGTTCCAGTGTCTCCTGCATGCTGAGTTGTTCCAGTCCTGGTTCCGGCCTAGTACTCTGGGGTTGCAGTTCCTGCTGACCTTCTTCTCTGCTGTTTCCTGACCTGATTGATCGCTGCTGGTTCCTGTCATCTCCTCGCCTGCCTCCTGTGATCCTGGAGACCTTCTGCTTGGTCTCGTCGGCGACATTGCTTGTTAGTCCCAGCGTGCGGACGCTGGTTTGCTCCAAAGCCTTGCGGCTACACGATTCAGTTGTTAGTCCAGTGTGTGGACACTGGTTTGCTCCTAAGCCTATCGGCTACACTATTCAGTGGTAGGTCCCAGCGTGCGGACGCTGGTTTGCTCCAAAGCCTTGCGGCTACACGATTCAGTTGTGGTCCAGTGTGCGGACACTGGTTTGCTCCAAAGCCTATCGGCTACACTACTCAGTGGTTGGTCCCAGCGTGCGGACGCTGGTTTGCTCCAAAGTCTTGCGGCTATACGATTCACTTGTTACTCCAGTGTGCGGACACTGGTTTGCTCCACAGCCTATCGGCTATACGATTCAGTAGCTGGTCCCAGCGTGCGGACGCTGGTTTGCTCCTAAGCCTTGCGGCTATACGATTCCTCTGTTGGTCTCAGTGTGCGGACACTGGGTTGCTTACGATCCTGTCACTCTGACATTATCATCCGCCAGCTATTGATACCTCTGGGCTGCCTTGCCCGGTATTGGTAAGGCCAGTAGAACCTTTTGCCACATTCCATCTGAGGTTGCCTTACCCGGTATTGGCAGGGCTGGTAGAGCCTACACTGTGTACTTATTGGGGCTGCCTTGCCCGGTATTTAGGTAAGGCCAGTAGAACCTTGACGCTATTCCATCTGCAGGTTGCCTTACCTGGTATTGGCAAGGCCGGTAGAGCCTATTATTCCATTATCTCAGACTGTCCTGCCCGGTATATTGACAGGACCGGTAGAGTCTGCATACTGTCTTTGCTATTTACTCATGATATATATATGTATGTGATTGCCATTCTAGTGATCATTTTAATTATTTCAATAAAATTGAGTTTTTACCTAAAACTTGTGTCTGAGAGTCATAACAAACCGTGACAGCCTCCTAAACAAGTTTCCAACAACTTCTATCTTGTGCTTTTTGTTGCAACTGTGTACTGACAAATTTGATAATTTCATCTACCCATCTTGTCTTTGGTCTTCTTCTTCTTGGGCATTTAGTATTTGGTCCATCTACCATCAGGTCTTCTTGCTATGGATCCTGCCAATTTCCATTTTGGGACCTTTACTTTTTCAATTATATCATAGACTTCTGTTTTCTAACTATATCATGCACATGTTTTTTGGTCTCATTTGTGTTATGTTTTAAATTCGCCACTTCATTCTTTTCTGTGAAACCTTAAGTTATTTATGGCTTTGGAATTCAGTGTCCATGTTTCACAACCATATATAAGGACTGGGAGGACAAATTAGTCAAAAACCTTTTGCTTGAGGGAGAGAGGTAAATTTGTTTTAAAGACAGTACTATTAAATTTTCCAAATGCATGCAATACCAATTTTATTAGTCGCTCAATTTCAACCATGGTATTTCCTTCTGTTGACATTTCCTGTCCAAGGTAAATATACGACTTCTTATAGGTTTTTTTTTACATACACTGTGATTTTCCTTTGTATGGTAAATTTGTTATACATGACTTGCTTTTTGTTAATCCAAATTTTTGCTTTCCTGTTGTAGCACTTCAATGCAATCTTGCAGTTCTTCAGGACTACTGGCAATAAGTATGATATTGTCTGCAAAATGTAAGTGATGTAGGTAGTCTCCTCTTATGTCCCAATTTAGTTAGCAGAAAATGTCTTCTAAACAAGCAGAAAATAGTTTTGGAGAGATTGCCTCTTGTTGAATACCTTTTTCTATGTTGATCTTGTCTTTATCATTGTTCACCTGTATAGATGCAATTGTCTGTTTGATGAACTCCACATTGCACTTGCGCATTTCTTCTTTTATGTGCTTCCTTATGGTCTTGCACATTTCTACGTATTGTACCCTGTTTCTAACATTACCATTTTGCTTCATTTCTCATTTCTTTTTCATCAAGGCAATTGTTTCTTTTGATATTTGGGTTTGTTTTGTTTCACATTAGAGGCAGTGTCTACAATAGTCTCAAAAACGTATTCATTGTGGATTGAAATGTCTGTGTCTGAAAGGTCTTGCAGCAGATTGAAGTGATTAGACAGTGCTAACTCAAAATGTTTATGATGTTTTTCAATAGCTGGCAGTCAGTTTTGATTTTTGCTCTCAATAGAGATTGCCACTTCCAACATTAAAACAATTTAAGATTGAGCAGTCAGTGAATATAATTTTATTATTTATAAGTATGAAGTGACTTTCAGTTGTATTACTTACCATTAGGGCTTTTCTATGTCCATTTGCATGGTAGAATGAATTCATAGTAACATAGTTGATGAGGTTGAAAAAAAAAGACATGCTTCCCACAAGTCCAGCTCATATCCAGAAGAAGGAAAAAACATTGACACCATTTCCAATTAAGCCCCAAGGGGTTAAAAAATTTCCTTCTCAACCTCAAATGGCAGTCAGATAATTTGCTACATCAACATCCTATCTGCTTTGAAGCCAACTGTCATAATCCTCAATATTGTTCTGTGCTAGATAGGTATCCATTATTTTTTAAAGCACAGCATCCAGAGCCAAAGAATTCAATAACTTTACTGCCCTTACTGTAAAAAAACCCTGCCTTTGTTTTAGTCAAACATACCTTTTTCATAGTCTTTTATTGTTCTACACTCAGCTCTTTTAGTAAATAGCTCCTTGCAGAGTTATTTCACCCCTTAAAAGTCTCTTATCTAACATAAACAAACCCAGTTTGACTAGTATCTCTTTATAACTCAGATCCAACTAGTTATCTATCCATGCACATATATTACCCCCCAAACTGAAGCCTTTCAAAATTATTCAGTAACCTGTTGTGAGGCACTGTATCAAAGGCTTTTGCAAAATCCAAGTATATTACATCAACATCAATAACGTTTTCCTAATTACTACTTACCCTTTAATTAAATGGAAGTAAATTAGTTTGACATGATCTATTCTTCATGCTGGCTCCTACTAATTATATTGTTGGTCTTCACATAGTTTTGAATACTGTCAGTTAGTAACCTTTCTAATATCTTACCAACTATGGAAGTCAATCTCACAAGTATATTATTTCCTGATTTGGATCTTGCCCCCTTTTTGAACAATGGTACTACATCAGATTTTTTCCAATAACAGGGCACTATGCCTGATGAAAGCGAATGAATAAATATTAAGTATAATGGTATTGCTATTACTGAACTAAGTTCCTCAAGTACGCCATCAAGTTCAGGTGCTTTATTCACCACAACCTTTTCCAATCTCTTTTGGACTTTGCCCTCAGTAAGCCATGTACATGATGGAGGAAACTCTGTGCTATACAAATGATGTAAAAATTTGTTCTTCTGTAAATTTGGTCAGTTGGTCGCATCCATTGTCTTTTTTTTTTTCAAGTACCATGTAGTACAACAGATTTGTCACCATTTTGGACCTTAACAATTGTTTCATTGAAATCTAAATTTGTAGTGGTAATTGTCCTGTTTGTCATCACTGTGGCTACTTGTAGGGGAACACACTTGAATGATTTGAAGAACATAGTGACTGTTTAGTTTGATAGCACAGGAAGCACTTCTTTCAGAAAACTTTCTACTTTTACTACTGAATCTGTAAGTTTTTTGTTAATCAAGAATATGATTCCTCCACATCTTCTATCATTGTTTCCTCTATAGTATAGCCAGTGTCCATCTTTTAATTTGACTAAACCTTCATCTTTTTTACGAGTCTCATATATATATATATATATATATATATATATACACACAGTACTGTGAAAAAGCTTTAGGCAGGTGTGAAAAAATGCTGTAATAATGCTTTTCAAAAATAGACAGGTTAATAGTTTATTTTTATCAATTAAGTAAATGCATAGTGAGTGAACAGAATAAAATTTAAAAAAAATTAAATCAAATCAATATTTGGTGTGACAACCCTTAGCCTTCAAAACAACATCAATTCTTCTAGGCACACTTGTACACAGTTTTTAAGGAACTCCACAGGTAGGTTGTTATAACCTAACCACGAACCACAGTTCTACTGTGCATTTAGGCAGCTTCAGTTGCATCTTTCTCTTTATGTAAGTCCAGACAGACTCAATGATTTTGAGATCAGGGCTTTGTGGGGGCCATACCATCACTTCCAGGACTCCTTGTTCTCCAGAGCACCTGCTTCCATTTTTCTGCACCCCAGTTGCTGTGATTTGGTGCATAGTTGAGTCACTTGGCCTTGTTTCCACGTCGGTGGTATGGCCACAAGTCTTCCATGAAGAGCACTTCTGACCAGACTAGCCCAGGACAGTAGATGGGTGTACCAGGGTCCCACTGTGTTCTGCCAATTCTGAGCTGATAGCACTGCTGGACATCTTCCGATTGCGAAGGAAAGTAAGCATGATGTGTCTTTCATCTGCTGCACTAAGTTTCCTTGGCAGACCACTGCATCTATGGTTCTCAACATTGTCTGTTTATTTGTGCTTCTTCAAAAGACCTTGGACAGTACATCTGGAAACCCCTGTCTGCCTTGACATTTCTGTATGGTAGAGAACTTGCTGATGCAGTGTAACTACCTTGTGTCTTGTTGCTGTGCTCAGTTTTGTCATGGTGTAGGACTTTTTAAATTAAATTGTCTTCAGCAACCTCACCTTGTTAGCGGAGTTTGGCTGTTCCTCACCCAGGTTTATTCCTCCAATACAGTTGTTTCTGTTTCAGTTAATGACTGTGTTTCAACCTACATATTAAATTGATTATCATTCGCACCTGTTTGTTATAATTGTTTAATCATAACCTGACTATATGTCTACAAAATCCCTGGCTTTGTGGAAGTGTACCTAAAACAACTGATGCTGTTTTGAAGGCAAAGGGTGGTCACACCAAATATTGATTTAATTTGGATTTTTCTTCTGTTCACTCACTTTGCATTTTGTTAATTGATACAAATAAACTATTAACATGTCTATTTCTGAAAGCATTCTTAGTTTACAGCATTTTTTCAGACCTGCCTCTATATATATATCTATAGATATATATATATTTGCATTTTGGTAATTCACGTATCTTACTGTAAGTTAGTTTCAATTTAAAATCTGATAAAATCAATTAGCCCATATAATGGGACTACTGAAGCCTAGTGTTTGTAGTGAACTGTTGAAGGTCTACCGAACTGGCTAGCCATCGTAAAGCATAATTCCCTTTTAAGAATATCTTATTCTTAGATGTATAGTTGACATGTAGGACTAAAAATGAAACAATAAACTATGATTTAGTAGTGTTAAAATGCGTTAGCTGTGCCGATGCTGTTTGATTTTTTTTAATACATACAAAATATTTTTTTACAATGGGTACATTTAAATAAAAGGCTTTTTGGACCTGCATATTGATGTCAAAACTTTTCCAGTTTTCTGCTCACTTCAAATTCTGATTAAATAGACTGCCCGTGATGCTTAATAGTTTAGTGACTAATTTGAAAGTCAGGAAAATGTGTTATACTTCAGTATTGGCAGTGTTTTGACATCAAAAAATGAGAATTAAGAAATGTAAGGAAAAAATGAATTGCGACATCTTTAACTATAATTTTGTGTCCTTTCATTTAAAACAGGTTGAGAAGTATATTGTGTTCTAGGGATTAGGAAGGAACTGAATAAAAGATACTAGATTGTTTGAATGTAAAAGCTTATATTTCAATGAGAGATTATCTGTGGTACTTAAGGAACAACTGTGTTGTTTCAGTTTACTAATGTAAATGAACACTAGGATGGGATGTTACAAAAATGTGCCCATATACAATTTAACTAAAGCTGTGTCGGTCTCTGTGTCTTAGTATATTTTTGTATGTAACTTCTCTAGAGCGCAACGTCTAACATAATAAGCCCTCAATGCCAACTGTATAGCAGGCATAGGGATAAGGAAGATATATGTACCTATTTCCACTGTTTGTATGTAGATTGTGCTTCAGAGCAAATGAACATGAACAGAACCATCCACACACTCAAATGAGGCCTACCCTTTCGTGCATATGCAAAAA
This sequence comes from Rhinophrynus dorsalis, assembly GCA_037306005.1. Lineage (NCBI taxonomy): Eukaryota > Metazoa > Chordata > Amphibia > Anura > Rhinophrynidae > Rhinophrynus > Rhinophrynus dorsalis. Next base: position 234,071,378 of record CM074718.1, on the reverse strand, counting down.
AGTAACCATTTTGTTATGTAAAAAGCTTTGTAAATAAATGCTCACTTGAAACAAGATGATTCTGAGCACAAAAAAGTTATTTACACTTATTTTTATGGGTAAACAGTACATTCCCATTTTATGCAAATGTCCAATTTTCTTTGTTGCTCTTTTTGAATTTGCAGATTTTTGAAGGCTGTATCACTAGATATTTGTTTTATATTATTTATATTATTTGTTTAATACAGACTCTATAAATGTAGTAATTTAGAATCGTCCAACAATTCCTTCAGAAAATGATGAGGAATATTCTGGCAAAGCACCTCAGAACCTGCAATTAACATTCCCCTGGACTCAGTAGAACATTAGAAGATATTAGAATATTTGCCTCACTTAAGGATGTGCTCATTGATTGAAAAGTCTAGCCTAGATCAGAACCCTGTTTATCCCTCGATTCAATTAGGTCTGAAGGCTAAAAAAACCCAGCCAACTGCATTTCTTCAAGCACAGTAAGTTATACAATTACCTGTGCTAAGAAAAAATGCTGGCAAAAATACCTATGTCAGGCTATAAATTTAGTGGCATTTTCATTAACTGAAAATAAAAAACACTGCAAGATGCAATTCAATTAGATGTGTCAGCAGTAAGATCCGTTAAGACACCCACTTTATTGGGGGAAATTCTGCGTCCAATTATTTTGGGAGCAGATTCTTTTATTAGATCTAAAAAGTGACGATGCATGAATTGAAAAAAAAAAAGTGAAAAAAGCCTAAGTTCCCAGTGAATGTATTGATATGGGGCCCTAATGCCATATCAAAACATCCAAAGTACTGAATAAATGTGTCCAATGTTAGTAGAATTACCCCTATGAGTGCCAGTGGGGTATACTTACCTCACTGGCACTCACAGGGTTAATCCTACTAAATTACAAGGCAACAGTTCCTGAAAAGAATCACTTACCAATAACCCTGATGTCCACAGAGGTCTTCAGCACCCTGGTCAGCTACTGTCCATCTTCATCTTCTATTGCCTCTCTTCCTCCTTCTTTCTTCTTTCTTTCCATTCCGTCATTCCTATGAAAAAAAGAAAAAAGTCATATTTAAATGATGTGTGCCCAAACATAACCCTGACATCTGTGCATACTTAATCCCTTGAGTGCCAAAGGGGTACATAATGTGTTGCATACCTCTCTGACACCCAAAGGGTTGAAAAATGCACAGATGTCAGGGTTATATAAATAGAGAATGCCAACTTAATCAATGAATTGCCCCATAAATCCGGTTAAAGTCAAAATATGTGTTCCCAGAGTAAATTAACTGAAGTGGCCAAAAAATATTAAAATCCATATGTCCCCATTGTTTTTTCAGCTACTGTCAGCTGCGATGGAGGTGGCAAAAAAAGGGGCAAATGAGCAGACCCTCCCTTACTACATGATGGGCTGATGCCCATTCCACTGTGAGCAGGAGATTGATGGAACCTTTTGAAGCTGATTAGCTGGGAGGTGCGTAAGCACACATCCCAGCAAATGACTGTGACTCCTTTTGAACAAATATAAAGGCAGTCTGTGTTCAAAATTCCCTCACAGTGGAATGGGCATCAACCCATCAAGTACTAAGGAGGGGTCTGCTTATTTGTCCTTTCTCCATCGCCATCACCTCCACTGACAGCGGCGAAGAAAACAATGGGAACATATGGATTTTAATATTTTTTGCCCACTTCAGTTATCTTTTTTGGGGGGCACATATTTTGATTTTAACCAGATTTATGGGGCAATTCATTGATTATGTTGGCATTCTCTATCTATGTAACCCTGACATCTGTGCATTGTGTAAGCATCTGGGTGCCGGAGAGGTACACAACGCATTGCACTCTGGCACCCAAAGGGTTAAACTATGCACAAATGTCAGGGTTATGTTGGGCAAACATCGTTTAATATTACTTTTTTCTTTTTTCACAGGAATGACAGAACAGAGATAAAGAAGAAAGATAGAAGATGAAGATTGTAAAAAAGAAGAAGGAAGATAGAAGAAGAAGACGGACAGTGGATGACAGGTAAGTGTAACACAGATGAGCTAACACTCGGTACTTAAAAGTATCTCAGGCACCGATTGTTAGCTTTTTCCCTTTGAAGTTCCCATTATTCACACTACTTAGCCTGGGTTTTGGGAACTTATCTCACAAAAAGGATGTTTATCCAAGAGTCCTTTTCCTGTTGCCTAACGTCCGTTGTGCTTTCAGCTGGTAGGACAATTGAATACTGACTTAGATATTTTATTCTGTGGGTCAGTAGACAATTTAGCTTTACTGGCTGTTTTATCACACAAAATTGAATTTAGGCCTTAAAGCAAAGATTCCAAACATTTATATAAGTCAAGTTTATGCTCAGGATAACCTTGCTCATATGTATACACCGTTTTATGGCACACATACCTTTACTCTGGATTTAAAGACACCATAAAAGTCAATGGTTCTGTCTTATATTATATTTTCCTTAGCAAGTGTAATTCCTAATTTACTTAGGAAGAGCTTTAGTAGCAAGCTTTTTATTATTTCTTCCTTGACAAAGTTAACAAGTTTCAGAAAAAGTGAAATAACATTTATAAATATATATATATATATATATATATATATATATATATATATATATATATATACTCCTCTTGCATACATTTTCAGGAATTTTATTTCAATCCATGTTTTTTCCTAGACCAGTTTCACCAATAACACAATGACAGTCCATATGAATTACGCATAAAGTTACTTAAAAGTTATGATCATACCAGTTTTTTTGGGTGTCCTTGTAAATGTTCCCTTCACAGTTCGACAGTGGGAATTATCCCCACCACAAACACCACACTTATCTTCTATTTTATTGGAACCAATTTCCTTGTCACAGCCAACTTTCTGAAATATAGAGATTATAAGAAATAGTTCAGTGATAGCAAAAAAATTTAAAAAGAAGAATGGCTGAATAAATAATTTAATGAGCAAGCTTCCAAACTTAGTTTAAATCCCACATAGCCATTATAGGAGTAGAAATGTATAACAGATGCCATAAAACTTGCTGGTAAAATATCATCTTTTCTGATATATTAAATCAATTTATTTCAGAATAATTGAAAACAAAAATTATGTTAGATCAAAGAGGTTTCTAGAGTTCAAAGTAATAATCCTTACCCCAAAAAATCCCCTAGTAAAACACGAGATCTCAAAGCAGAATTCACATACAATGCAAACTTTATGATATAATTATGAATACTAAACCACCAAAATCCAGCAAAAGATTAACTTTATTAATAACAACATTTAAGTATCTTCATATTAACATGGTTACATAATTGCTGACTTAGAAAAAAAGACGTGTTCATCAGGTTCAGCCTTTACCATATAATCCTTGTTGAACCATAGGAAGGCAAAAAATCCTATTGAAGCCATTTCCACTATTAAGCCCCAAGTGGGTAAAAAAAAAATCTTCCTGATAATAATGCCACATCCTTACTATTCTTACTGTAAAAAAGTTCCTGCCTTTGCTTTATTTGAAAATATATTTCATGGCGTTTTAATGTATAACCTCTAGTTTTTTTTCTCAGCTCTTTTAGTATCCAGTTCCTTTAGGGAATGCATACATTACCAGAGATAACAGTATATTAAATTCGGAGCAACAACTGATTTTTTTTAAACAAATGGAAAGATGTAATTTATTTTTTATGGTGCAACATTGTTGTACTTCTCTACAGTTGCAAAACTAAGCATCTGTTTTCATGTTTTAAGTAATGAAATTCTATTGTGCCTGTGAGAAAGTGATGCTTGCTGTCATACATGTAGTTAGTCTTTATGTTCCATGGAAACAATACTGCACAATTTTGTAATGGGATACCACTAGTATTTTGTTACAAATATACAATAACTGAGGCCATACCTGTGTGCTGTTCCGGATGTTGTTGGAGAATAGCTATCCCTTATTCATTTTGTATTTTTGCCTGTATTGTATTTAAAATGTAACATTTCAATCTACCAATTTTATTCCTAATTTTAATCAATGAGCACCATTTTTCTGAGTTTTTTAGAATATGATATGCCTGTATATTTTATTCAGTTGCTTTTTTATGATTGATTTGTAAAATGCAAAAAAGGCATTTGAATTAAGAACAAAATATATTGTATTTCATCAATATTATTTTAATTTACACTTTCTATACCACCAATCCAGATGCAGGAGATGACAGTAGGACGATGTGAGCACAAGCCAATACTACTGGCTGCCATCCATGTGGGTTGGCTATTCACTGGAGGCTGCAATGAGCATCTAAACGTCCACCAACTCTCATGTGAAAAGTGTGCAAGTAACCTCTTAGGATGCTGTGCAATCCTCCCTTTCTGTATCTTTACTGTGTTCAGGCATGAAATCAGTAAAGTTGCATCTGTCTGGACTCCTTTTGTTCACACAAGGTGATAATCACCAATATGAAAGGCACCATGGCCCAGCATAGGACCATTCATAATGGGCAACATACCCAAAGAAGCTTTTCTGCATTGGTGTCTCCCTTTTAAAATGGGTCTTAACCTTTTTAATAACTATTATTACCGGAAAAGGTATGTACAGTAGACATTGCTTTAAGGAAACGTTTGTAATACATATTCTTTTGTAACTTCTTTTATAACTAGATATAACATAGGTACCTCAATTATGAGACCAAAATGTACATAAGTAGTTTGCTGTTGTGATTGGGCAGACAGAATGTTTATTTTCATTTTGGGGCTACATTGTCCTTTTGGGTAGAGTAAGACTGATATGCAAATAGATATTTTGTATTGTATTGGCGTGGAGATTAATTAACTTATGATTAGTTATCCAGGACAGAAATATAGACAATGAAGATACTCTTGACATATAGACATGGAATGTATTTACCTCTTATGAATCTATATAGACTTCCTCTGTAAATATCTTTATAGAACAAGGTACTAATTATGTCTTTGTTATCTGTATACAATCCATTTTTAATATATCTTTTACAATTCTGATTATATCCTTTATGGCGCATTACTGTTATATAATCATTTACTTCACATCTTGTAGTAAGATCCTGCAATACAGCTTTAAACCACAAGATGTCATTGTTCCAGCAAAGAATTCATGCTAGGAACCTTTTTTACAATAGAGATGTTATGAGGGAGGAACATCACAGAGCTGGAGACACATTTTAGCAAGATTGTAATTTTGCTTCCAGTCATGGGTCTGTGGCATGGGATGAGTACTATTTAAATTTGAAAACACTATAGTTACTGTTGTCGTGATAAAGATATCGTGAAGTAACCAAAACGATGATTTCACGTCAGTGTGTACAATAACTCATATTGCACTCTGCACAGCTCTATATATGTGTGTTATTCTAAAATGTTTTAAATCTAAGAATCATTTTTGAGATTGTAACTTATTACTAAAGACAAAAAATGCTCCCTAAATACAATTTATAGTATATTCTATAAATAGCATGTAAAAATTAATAAAATACATTTTATACTTAAAGTAAGCTTTGTTCTAAATTCTAGGATTCTGCATCTTACATTCATTCAATATTTATGAAAAATCCTATATAATAATTTGCTAAAACGTGTGTAACGACGCAAGTCATGCGCAGTAGAGACTGCCCGCGCAGCTCTGTATCAGCCTCGGCGCAGGCAGTCTCTTCTGCTCATGACTGCCCCGCGACTGGCTGCCAGTGGCACTGTGGCCTGTGTAACGTGCTCTTCAACTAATAGCATCTAAAATAATAAACAGTAGAATACTGTATAACTTACAACACATTCTCCTCTCACGCATATGCTGTGTGGGTCCTTGTAGGAACAACGGGTCCCATCATGAGCTAACTGCTTCATGGATACAATGCTTCCAGTTTCTTTAGACTTACAATAGAGCTGACATCTTTTATTGGCTAAATTGTAATAAAAAATACAAATAAAACATAGATTGATTAAAAGCCCCTTAGTACATGAGCACCTTAATTCAGTTATGTCTGTGAATATGTTTTTTTTATTAAATTATCCATACATTCTAAGAATGGTTTGCAGTGTTCAATGCTATTGTTAGCCATGGGTGGATGTGGATAAGTAAAATGAGAAAAATGTATTAAATCTGAAATACAAAACACTTGAAACCTCCTTAAGCATACAATAATAAATGCTTGCAGAGTATAAAGAGACAAATCTATGTGCTTAATAAAATGGTCTGTTTAAAGGGATAGTAATACTTAAAATGTAAAGAAAAATATGTTGTAGGGTTGATCCTCCTGAGTAAAACAAGGCTACTCCCACTGCTGAGAGTTTTTTTTATTCAAAAGTTATTGCAGCTTAAACGTGACATTTTTTAGGTGCAGTATCCAAGTGGTCTGATATGTTACAGTAGTGCTGTTGCTACACCATCCTATGGAGATCTATGGTTAATTGACCAGAGCTGTCTATAGGATAGCAACAGCACCACTGTCCAATTTCAGGCCACTGTGATACTGCACCTAAAAAATTCAAGTTTAAGCTGCAATAACTTTTGAATAAAAACCTCTCAGCAGTGGGAGTAACTAAGATCTTCACAGAGAAGAAATCTTGGAGCATAGGCTCCACAGAATAACATAGGAACTGGAGAAGTGATAAACTGGAGAAGTCATCTCTACTTTATCACCCCTTTAGGACCGCTTAGTTAATCTCTCCCAAGTTCTTCTTAGTAGCCTCAGTATAAATCATTTTTGAGAAGAAACAAATTAAATATTAAATTATCTCGCATCAGAGTATTCATATAAAACTGTATTACAGGTTCCTAAGAATATGTTTTTCTAACATTTTCATTACCATATTACATTGCAGTTGATACCTTTATAAAGGGTTTTATTTACAAATTTCTATACATACCTCTTTCACAGGGACAACACAAATAAAGAGACTTTGGTTATGTCTCCAGTGGTTAAAGGTAAAATCATGGATTTTGATGGCTTTCACATGGGTTACTACCTCCTTGAATGATTGAATCATAGTTCAACATGCTGCATTTTTATTGCATTCCCTCAATGTTGCAATAAAGTTGAAGTAATAAGGTCTGCATGAGGGCCTATTGCTCCACCTGAAAACATTTCACTCAATCGATTGGGGAGGTTGTGATGCTCATCATAACATTTAATAAATAACTGACCCACATGGGAGTCATATCAGACACAGCTCTCCTGAGTCCCAATTGGTAGTGGAGAGGTGAGTTAGAGAACATAGGTAATAGAACTGTTGCAGAGGGCTGCAACAGTTGTGTTACCCATGTGAAAGAGGCCATAGATATAAATATGTATCACCTGTAATACATTATATACACATAAAGACTTTTTGATCCTTTATATCTTAATTGTAACTAAACATTTATTTGAATGTCTGCAAAGCTAAGACAAATTCAACTCAGGATGGTTGGTATACACTTATTTATACTGTATACCTTGTATGTTGTCCCAAATGTGCTGAGAATCTGAATAAAAATGTCCTGTAAGAAATTTGCTGTACTGTTTTAGAAGATATCCTTGCTACAGTTTTTTATCAAAAAGTCCAAATGTATATTTTTAATGTCTGAAATTAATTTTTCTCTACTTTTATAAGGAAAAAAGTTTTTGTATGATTCTAAATCTAAAGTTTTAACTTAACTAGTTTGAGTAAGATATTTGTTTGAAGTACTAGGGACAAATTGATGATTAGTCTATATAAATACAAAAATTACATGGAAAATGAAAAAAAAAATACATAAGTACTTACTGCGTCCTTCACTACCACTGATCTATTAGGATAACTAATTCTTGTTCTTGAAAAATTAGCAACCACAGCAACCACATTACACATTATTTAATCATGCTGGAACCACAGAAAGCAGTGGAGGATAGACAGAATTTTTCTTACCTATCAATTGTTTTTCTTCGGGTCTCTGTAGGTAGCCAACACTAATGAGCAAGAGCACCACATCCTCAGACAGAGTTGGAAAAAAAGAGAGAGCACATAAAAGAATCTCCCACTACCGCTATTTCATAGTGATTGGATAGTGATGAGCAAAACACAAAAATCTGAATCCAAAAATACTTTACTTGCACAAATAAAAGGGTGGGAAGGCTGCAAGCTACTTACTTGCCACCTCAAGGAAAAAGAAATGACAAGTATGAAGAATTCTGTCTCCTTCATGGTCTCCTAGGTAGCACACACAGATGAGAGACAAGAAAGCTGAACAGACTGGGAGTGAACTACAAAACTGCTTGTAATAATCTGTGACCAAAAGCAGCCTCCTCAGAAGCCTGAAGGTCTAGACAATAATGTTTAATATAATTATGGACCCTTTGCTAGGTTGGGGCTGTACAGATTGGTCCTTCCAAAGGCTCCACTTTTTCTGCCCACTATGTGACTATGGCTTTTGTAGAATGGGCCTTTATGACTACCCAAGTATTCATCTCTGATGCTTCCATTATAGTAGAGCATACCCATTTAGCAATAGTAACATCTGAAATATTGGATGCAACAAAGAATTTTACAAATAAAGTAGAAGACTTGAGAAAGTCACTGGTCTTTTGAAAGAAAAAGTTTTTGCAGATTTTCTTCTTGCTCTATGAGGATCTGAAAACAAATTTCTTTACTCCTATGGAAAGTAGAAGAGACATTGGTCTCTATTCTATCAGCCCGGTAAAACATGCATTACTTCCAAAATGGTACATTTATGGATTTATTTTTACATTGAGATTTATCTTGTTTTTAAGTATGTCCTACAGTGTTTACAGCAAGGAGTTGCATATTTGTACAAATAGAGAAACATTATATATATATATTTATACACACATAGACATACTAAAATGTATATACAGTTACATATTGTTTATAGATATAAAGAAGCAGTTATTTTTAAGGATTTTAGACTTGGAGAAGATCTGATTTCTTTGGGCAGGTTATTCCAGGCTTTTGGAGCTCTGAAGGAGAAGGCAGATAGACTGGCTTCTTCTTGTAGTATAGTATACTCAATGAGTTGTTAGCAGTGAGGTGGAAGTTATTAGCATGGCGAGCTGGAATGAGCATACTGCTCAGGTAGTCTTGTAGCTTTCTAGAGAAGTAGTTATAAACCAGGCAAGAGAAATGTCATGCTCCTTCTACCTCTCTGGGTTTTCCTTGACTATATTACCAGTTATTTTCATTTGCTCTTGGTTCTCTTTCCCCACCATGTTTCTATGACCCTTTATCTAGCGCTGGCGCATTGTACCTGCTCGCATTCTAAGATTTCCTGCTGTGACCTGTATCCAGTCCTGTTCGAGTGCTCCCAGAGTTCCTGACCCGGCTATTCTTGACTTCACTGATATCTGATTTGGCTTCCCGTTTGGTGATTATTGGTATTGATCCTTGGTTCCACTTTTGTGATTAGTCTTCTGCCTGCTCCTTGACTGCTTTGTTGTTCTTCTGGTTCTTTGACTCTGGCTTGCTAGCCTCCCCTACATCTCACCCTTGGTACCATCTTGCCCACTAGTTACCGACCTGGCTTGTCAACCATTCTCTGCCCATGCCCTTTTATCCTGCTTTCAGTCGAGTTTGACATTCCATTCTGGTACTCCGACCTTCCAACTCCCAGTCGAGACCTAGTTGAGACTAACTATTCATATATTTCTGTGTCCAACTCTTGTTTGTAAGTTCTAGTTCCCTTGACTACCGTTGGGTCTACCGCTTGGACCCCTAGTGTCTGACCTTCTGTTGCTGTGCTTGATTCATGTGTTTTGTGACAGAGGCAAATTTAATAGCTGGTAGGTTTGACTCTCTGTTCCAGTCTCAGTGAGTAGCTGCCTGTATCCAGAGGGGTCATCCTGCTCTAAGGCTTTGTGGATTGCACCTTTAATCTGGCCTTGCCCGCAGCAAGGAATCTCTGGAGCAGCCTATGCTAGCCAGCTAAGCACCCCATCCAGCACCCCCCATCTCCTGGCTCACTGAGGCCTACCCAGCAATATAGTTATTTCTAGCAGCTTACAAGGGCACTTCCTGATCTTAGTGCTACAAGAGGTGATGGGTATGTCTAGATTCAAGTGTTAGCCAATTTAGTTCTTCATACATATCATAATGATAGGTTGTGTAATTACATAGGAGGATAAAGCGGCATAATGAATTATACAGTGTGTCAAGTTTAGCAAGATGGATTTTTTGGCGAGGGAGCATATACTACGTCCCCATAGTCTAAGACTGGCATTAACATCTGTTGTACAATACATTTTCTTACCAAAAGACTTAAACAATATTTGTTTCTAAACAGATAACCTACTTAGGAATAAAGTTTGAATGTTAATTCATCAAAATGAAGACCAAAAGTGAAGCTGGGGTAAAGCCACATACCAAGATATTTGTAGGACTCCTCCGGTGCTAAGTTATGATTAGACTCTGTTACAATGGATGGATTGGTATTGCAGAGATTACGTAGTTTGTGCTTTGCACCAAATAATATTGTGACTATTTTGTTGGTGTTTAAGAACAGTTTGTTCTTTGCTATCCATCTTTCAGTTTCAGAGAAATCATGCTGTAATAACGCTTCTAGTTCAGATACGTTTGAATTTTTAGCATAGATTATGGTGTCATCTGCATACATGTACATCAGAATTCTGTTCCTTGTTTACTATCCTCCACACCAAGTGTTGGTTGCATGACCTCATGTTGTGGCCAAATGCCCATCATGGCTTTCTGTCCCTGTAACTCAGTCAAACTAGCATGATAAGTGGGAACATTAAATGAAACTAGCTAACAATCAATGTTTGACATTGTCAAACATTAATCATGAGTTAGTTTCACATCACACTACCCCACCCTCCCAAACACTAACCCTAAAAGCACCCCCACTCCCAACTACACTTAACAATGCCATCAACCCCCCTCCCCAGTCCTAGCACTAATCTATGCCAAATACACCATCCTCACAATTTCACATCTATCAAACCTACCTTGATGTTGGAGGTCCAGCTATGTCCTCTACTACCTCATCTTTCTGTATCAACTCACTAAATGAAATTAACATTAAAAATAAGCCTAATAATAGGAGCATGGGTACTAATTTAAATGGGGACTGGTCATATAAAAAACTCTTCATTTTTTGCTCACACTGTCTCTGGCAATGGACTGAGCAGGACAAGTTGGTTGAGCTTATGTTTAAGAGGCAGCTGAAATAGTAGTGTCAGGGTATAAGGCTTATTTCTAATGTCTGTTTTACTCAGCGAGATACCAACTTGAACTGAGGCATAATATGTGCCAGGATATGCAGTGACAATTGAAACCCATTCTAACATGATAGAATGAACTGCTGAAGTGGTTTCATGCAGACTATGGCTCAAGGTATTACGTTTATAATTGCAGTCATCATCCTTAAGATGGGTAAGCTTTCCCCCACTACCATGATTTCGGTGAAAACTCATGGTACCGATAAAAGACTGAATGGTAGAGCTACAAACTAAAGATGATGGATAAAAGGACGACAATCCTTAATTGCCACTTGTAGACATTTCTGACATTGTACACAAATGGGATTGGATCTCTAGTCAACATTACATATCCTAATATTGATTGTCACACTGATACCTATGTTGATTTCCATGTACTAGTGAATTTACTTCAATTGAATGTTTTGGTACTGGGAAAATTGTAGCATGTGTTCCTTTCTTGTGGAGAGCTGCTTTCTAACTATATATCAGGCCTGGCATTAGAACTGCATTTTTTATTACTATCTTGCAATGCTTTCTTAGGAGACTTACTGACTTTACAGGTAAAAGGTCTATTAGCTGGTATCTTTCTTATGGGTGAAGTTGTAACCCAAAAGGGTGAAAAATCCATGCTAAACGTTCTATCCCAAGGAAAGAATATCTTCTCTACTGACAAAGAATTAGAAAGAGTATCAAGCTATTTACCAAATAAGAAACATCCTTCAAAGGGAAAAGTGCAGATTTTACTGTTTTAAGAGCCAACTGATGTAATCATAAAGCCCTGTACCCACTGTGGACAAAGCTATATATCTTGCTGCCATCCTGATTCCTAACATTTTCCACTGACACATCACAAATAAGGTTGAACACCAAACAAAGCATAGCAATTGATTTTAATAGGTCCTCCCTGGCCACCTTATCAATTATGTCCTCTTACAGTTGAAGCAACCAAAGGAACATGGCATGAGAGATGTACATACTATATATGTTTGCTTTGAAACAAGGCACAGCCATCTTGTAGCTTCAGCTTAGGGCTGTCTCAATTTTCTTATATATTAGTTCATGGAAACCTGATCCACCCTTCTACTTGAATAGGGGTTTTCTTAGATAGATGTGTTACATTGGCATCCACTTTAGGAACTCTGTCCCAATATAGCATGTTTTCAGCATCAAATTGAGAAAGGGACAGCCTCTACTATGGGTTGACCCATTCTTGCTTGATAAAAGCAGAGTCCACTTCATGAACTGGAAACACCTTATGTTTCTTCTTATAACCTAAGTAAAGCTTCACTCGCAATGGTGATAAACAAGGAAACTATAGATGCCATCTCATTTGGCATACTAACCATAAAAGAAGGACTCTGGGACACATTAAGAAGACAAGAAGAACACAACTTCTGACAACCTTCTTCCAGACCTGTTTTGCACAAATGGCAGTGAGGGACTTCCATATTTCCCATCTGTAAAGACAAAGCAAAAGAAAATATAGAGTTGCAGAAAAGAAAAAGAAAAGAAGAGAAAGAGTGACCTAGCAGATAGACCTGCATAATTTACAGTTAGCAGAGAAGAAACTTGCTGGAGTCTTCTTAGTACTGGAAAGCTCCTGTCCAAGAGAAGTGTCTAGAAAAGAAGGAACATCTATAGAAAAATTACCAAAAAATTATCCACATAAATAAAGAATAACCCCCAAAAAAGGAACAGAGCCTCTAGTGGGAAGCCCACTCCCATTGTAATGAAATGGTGCATGACTCTTCAGTCCTAGAAACGTATATGCATTCCACAGAACGGAAGCACATAAACCTCAGTGGAACAATAAATTCCAGTTAGCAAGAAACTGCCTAAGCCAAGAACCAGGAAAAAGGGGATGCAGCCATGTGCTGCTCAGAACAGAGATATTAAGTGGGGTCCTCACCACAGTGGGATGGCCAGAGGGAATGGAGCCCTCCCCAGCACTGCCAAAGCCTAGGGGATGTGGAGGGAACCAGAGAGATACCCAGTGGGTTTCTTATTTAAAATAACAAAATGTGAAATGAGAAAGCATTTCCACCAAGCAGGAAAGGAATAAACTAAGGGATGGTGGAGGTAGGAGGTCCTTTTATACTCTTCCTTTTTTCATGTCATAAATGGGAAGATGGGGCTCTCTCTCATCAGTGTGTGCCTAGGAGATCCTGAAGGAAAAGAACAATGTGGAGCATAAAATGATTAAAAGTGAATTACACCACTACTTGCTTAACCTCCATATAATACATTTATGTTTTAAACATATCCTGAAAACTTGTATTTGTTGTACTCTTTAAGTAAGCAATAATAATAACACTCATAACACTGCATTGTAATACTATTTAATCACTACAGTGAAAAAAATAAGAGCAATTATACTATATCTGATCATTTGAATCCTTATCACATTATATTTAAATGCATCTATTTTTAAAATTGATTAATTACTCTTATTTTTGGAAATGTATTTCTTTCTCAAACAATAATGCCAATAACTCACCATCAGGATGTTCATACGGAAGCCAATGATGTTTTACATTCTGGTACTCAAACTGGGAGTTCCGATGCTGACATTGCTGTGCTCTGAAGTCTTCAAAATGCTTAGGACATTCCTCAGTGTTACATAGCTGGTATTCATAATTTATACCAGGACAATCGTGGCCACCATTAATTGGCCTAATAAATAATAATATTAACATTAAAACAGGTTAAAAATTAAAACCAAGCACTTGATAAAAAAACACTAATTAATTCACTAATACGACTTGATAAAGCTATTCTCATGTAGAAACACATTATGACTGATGTGCTGTGAGACATACTCTACCTTCCACTGAAGATGTTTTGGGTGTGGTTTTCCGAAGTTAAAGGGATAGTAATAATTAAAATGTAAAAATAAATATGCTGTTGGGTAGATTGCCCTGAGTAAAACAAGGGTAACCCACTGCTTAAAGGTGTTTTATTCAAAAGTTATTATAGCTCAAACCTTATTTTTTTTAGATTCAGTATCACAGTGGCCTGAAATCGTACAGTGGTGCTGTTTTTACACCATCCTATGGAAAGCTCTGGTCAGCTTTTGGTGTAGAAACAGTGCTACCTGTACAGTTTCAGGCCACTGTGATACTGCACCTAAAAAAATTGTGTTTAAGCAGTAATAACTTTAGAATAAAACACCTGTCAGCAGTGGGTTACCCTTGTTTTACTCAGGGGGATACAGCTTACAACATATATTTTTTATATTTTAAATATTATTATCCTTTTAAAACTGACCATTTGTCAAAGCTTACACTACTGGGACTATATATTTTTGTTATATGTTGGGAGCATGCCAAAGATTGTATCTCACATGCTTTATGTAGACATCACAAAGAAAGTGAATAAATCAAATAATCTGACTTGTCAAGTCAGATTCTAATAAAAAGAAATAATTCTATTTCCAAGAATCATGCTAGTATGAAAAAGTACCATAACAAATTAAAGTACACATTAATGTCAATTATAGCGAAGTATCTGGAAAAAAAGTACAGCGAGCCAGTTTTCAATTATGGTTACACTGCTTTTTTAGGAATTTCTCATATTCTATTTGGACTGCATTATATGTAAATCCATTTAATAAAACTTTGATAAAAAAACATAAGTAGACACATACATAAATGACTATTCAGTTAAATGTTTTTTAAATTCACTCTGAAGGTCAAATAGTTCCATACATTAAAAACAGATGTAATATGAAAAGTATAACAGAGGTTATCAGTTGTGATACTCAAAACACTCTAACAGTGCATTTTATAGAGATGTTCTGTCACATGCCTCACATTAATTTTGAAAACCCCAACATAAACCAGCACTCCCTATGCATCCCAGGCAAAACATTGCCTTTTTCTATTGCAAGGTAAAATAAAACTTTAGTTTGAAAGAGCAGAATTAAACCTTCATATCTACAACTAGTTGAGGATCCAGTTACACTGGCCATAGTGCCACTGCCAGTTGGTCGCGGGGCAGTAGAGACTGCCTGCACCGCGGCTGACAGAGAGCTGGACGCTCCTTCGGAGCGTCCAGCTCTGTATCAGTAGCGGTACGGGCAGTCTCTACTGCGCATGACTGCAGCACGCGCAGCAGTCTCTACTGTGCATGATTTTGTCGTTAACACACGTTTTAGCAAATTATTATATAGGATATTTTATTAATTCTATGTTTAAATATATTATTATTGCAACCTTTTTGTTTTGTTTTAATTATGTTATTTCCACGTTTAAGTTATATATTTTTTCTATGACAAAATGTAATTAACCACCCTCTGGTGGAGCCAGGGAATTACTTGACCTCTAGCCTATGGCTAACACGGGATCTGAAGCAACCTGACATATTTTTGTTTCCCTGTTTAAATGAAAGGTTGATCCCATGATATTGTCATTGTTTTTATTTGTGCAGTCTCAGCATATACACAGCACTGTGCAAGCATCAACTAGAAGAAAAAAGGAGAGTAATGTTGCTATTATCTGGTTTATGATGTTTAAGAGTGCTTAGCCTGTAAGTACATTTATTTTAAGTTGGGGAAGTGTTTAGTAAAGCACCACTTTTAGATTTCCCTTTTATTCTGCACCTTTTTTCCAGATATATGTTTGGTGTGATAGAGCAGTGGTTCTCAACCCGTGCCCTCAGTGGCTACTAACAGGCCAGGATTTGAGAATTTCCTTTTAACAGCACAGGTGAGTTAATCAATATGACTGAGCCTCTGATCAACACACTTGTGTTCTAGCAGGGAAATTCCTAAGTCCTGGCCTGATAGTGGCCACTGAGGGTACAGATTGAGAACCTCTGTGATAGAGGATTATACAGTTATAGTTGCAGACTAATAGATCTGATAGTGAGGAGCTATCATCTTCTATGAATTTTAGAACATTTTGATTATGGATTGGCTATTTCTTTTGTAGGGATGGGCAAACATTTCTCCTGAAAACAAAATCTGAAAATAATGGCTGTTTTTCCTCTTTTTTCACCTAGCTCATTGCATTGAAATCAATTGAAACAATGAATTTACAGACAACACATAGCACATTATATTTTTCCCACAGGCATAGTATAATAGGGGTCTGAGGGTGTCTGTGTTGGAGAAGTATGGGGAAAGAATCAGTTGAACAGGGAATTTGTTTGAGGGGGTTTGAAAATTTAGAATAAATTACATAAAAAAGACATGGTATAAAATGGGCCTGAGGAGAATGCCTGTGTTGGTGGAATCTGGAGAAAGAATCAGTTAACCAGGAAAAAAATATTTGCAGGACTTAGACTTATGCTAGGCCCATGCTCTAAGGAAACATTGATTTGTAGGGTCTTGTTAGGCCCAAGTCTTGAGGAAACATTGATGTGTAGGACTTTGGCTTGTTAACATCACAAGCCATGAGGAATCAGTTATATTTTTTTCACTCAGGCTTGTTAGCATCACAAGCGCTGAGGTATTAGTTTTCATTTTTGTACTCAGGCTTGTTAGTGTCACAAGCCCTGAAGAATCTGTTATAATTTTTGCAATCAGGCTTGTTAACGTAACATTCCCTGAGAAAAAAATATATGCAATACTGGCCTGGTGTCAGAAGGTCATGTTATGGTGGCCACTGGCCATTGTCAAGTGTCACAGTATCATTGCGGCATTTGCGACTGCTGTTCTTGCTGCTGTTGCTCAGTTGTTTAAGCAGCAGGACCATTAGGCAGCTCCAAGGGAATGGGATCAACAACAGCAGTCTTATGGCTGTCAGCTGGTAATGGAGGTAACAATGAACGATGTGTATTGCTAGACAATATAGTTACATTTTTCCGTGCCCAGTCCCTAGCATCAGAATGTAATGGTGAGCCAAGTGTTTTGTTCATCATAGAACTTTCAGGTTCTGGCTGGGTTTTTCTATTCTTTCTCCACTTTGATTAACACCTTACCTTTTGTTGCCTTTGGGGAGATTCGGGGGTACAGCAACAGCAGTCCCCGATTTCATTGATGGGGGTGGCTTTAACTCACTTCACAGGTTGTCTGTGTTTCATATGTGTTATGAGGGCAGTTGTGCCAAGGTACGATCCCTCCTTTCCCCTTTTCACTGACATCACAGATTGTGCACAGTCGCTGATGACTGCACTGTGCCTGCCCCAAGAGACAAAAATCTCCACACCCAAGACCTCAGGGGGAGAGGAAAGGTGGAGAACAATGGCCTCTTTCTTCTTCTCCTCCACAATTCCCTTCACTGGCTGGGACAGAGGATGATGCTATTGCTGCTGTTGCTGCCTGTCACAGACACCAGAGTAAATGAAACACACAACACAGGTACAATTGAATTTAACCAGTTTATTAAAATAAGTAAGACCAGGCACTTCCCCAACCTAGTTGGAAAAGGCCTGAAGACAGTGTCTAGTCCACTACCCAGAGATTAACACTGAACTGTAGCCAGTTGTCTGTAGCCTATAGTATATATGGGAGCAGATCCAAGCTTAGTTCTGTCACAGAGTATATGGAAACCTGGAACGCCAGGAACCCGGACTACTGGAGCGACAGATAAACTCCCAGACACGAGACAGGGAGACAGGCATCTCGTAAGCAGTGACTCTACCATGGAGTGGTAGGAGAAGGTAGGCACAGAGCGGAGGCAAGAGATTGGAGGGTAGCCAATCATGACACTGGTAAGTATGTGAAGGTCGCACAGTATATAAGCCACAGAGCAAAGTGTACACAACAGGATCAGGAGGCAACTGATACAGTGCACAGAATGGAGGCAATGGAGGGAGAGCCAACCATCAACTCTACCACAGAGGTAGCAGTAGTTCTACCCCAATGGAGCACGCCCACAACTAGCCAGAACAGGTGGTAGTCAGACAGGAGCGAAAGGCAGCATGGAGCATAAGTCAGACAAGCCACAGTCAAGAGCTAAATCGGGTAGTCAGCCACAGCCAAGGTCAAAACAGAGCAGGTAGTTGGACAAGCCAGGGTCATACACAGATTGGGTGGTCAGACAAAGCCACTAGTTCTCTAGCCAGAGTGGAAAGTCAGAAAAGCCAAGGATCGATCAGTAGAGAACACGGCAGACAAGAAAGGGTCAAACAAGAGAAACACTGAAGCAACGCACAGGTACCCCATGAAAGGGCAACAAGTCCTAGCCTCAATGAGGTTTATAAAGCAGTAGAAGGAGGCAGGACCCAATTAGACCCATAAGAATAGGCCCATAAACAGGCGTCTGTGCCAGTTCCTGTAACATGACTCTAGCAATGAGGAAGTGGCCGGAGGCCATGCCGGCTTGCGGTCATACAAAGGTAAGAGCACAGGATCACTTAGGTCTCAAAGGGAGACTGTGATACTGCCTCAGAATCAGCACTTAAACTAGAACCAGGAGCAGTACTGCTGAAGGCAAGTGAAACTTGTCGTAGTTCTGCATCACTACAACTGGACCACATTCCCACTATGTCTATAGTGGCCTGTGGCACACTAGCCTGCTCCTCGTCATCCTGCTGCCCTTGCAACTCAGCAGCATGAATTACAGCAGCAGCAAATTCCACAATGTCATCATTGCTACTAATGGTTGTGATGCCCTTCCCCATTTGTATCTCTGTCTCTCATTCCTTCTCACTTTGGGCTACAAAGACCATTAATTAGCACCCCAGATGCTCCAGGATCACCCTCATCATCACCACCACCAGTCCCTCCTTGCTGCTGCTGCTCTATGAGAGTCTCACTAGTTGGCGATGATGACAGATGTGACAAAGGGTTCCCTACTGTCACACTTACCATCTCTAGAGGTGAAGAAAACAGACTGGCAGCAAGAGGCACAAGCAGCTGATCTATGCTGATGGTGGTATTACTGCTGCTTGCCAGTTCTGCTTTCCTCAATATCAAGTCCCAGAGACACAATCCTGGGGAAAGGGTAATCATTGGATCATTGGGATGTTGTGGGCTCCCTTCACCTCTAGTCTGGTTGGTCGGCTTAATTTCCTCTTCCACCTCAAGAGGAAGATCAACAACAATCATGCTAGTCCAGTCAACTTCAGAATAATCATCTTCACTAGTGATGAGCGAGCATGCTCTGCCGAAGCTCGGTTCGGCTCGAGCATCGCTCTGCTCGGCACATGGCGGTACTCGTACGAGTACCGCATGTGCTCACCCGCCATGTTCGGGTCTCCTCCCCGCACGTTTCGCGGCTGCTGCGCAGCCAATAAACGTGCGGGGAGGCTCTGACATCAGTGTAATGCCAGCAGCCATGTTGGCTGCTGGCATTACACTGATTGGCTGGCCAGAAATCGTGATCGGGTGCTGTATAGCACCCGACGCGCGAGTTCGGCTCATTCTTAGCCAGGGAGAGATGCGATCAGGCAGGGAAAGTCAGTGTAGGGAGAACAAATTTGTTGGAACTCTTTCAAGACCCAAAAGTCCTTTTTAGGACTGTTGTGTGTGGGGGCAGCATTTTTATTTTGTTTGGGGGGGCACAATTTCTTTTTTTTTGTGGGGGGGTATTTATAAGGTGACATTGTACTAGGTGCACAGGGACAAATATTTCACAGTGCAGTGACAAGGTGACATATTCTGTTAGGTGCACAGGGCCAATTATTTTACAACGTAGCGACAAAAAGGGCCATTTTAAACGTGTGCCTAGCCATAGATTATTGTCACATTCTGTTTAGTGTGCAAATTCACAAATTAACGTCACATATTCCGTTCACTGTGCCTAGCCGCAGATTAGCGTCACATTCTGTTTCGTGTGCCTAGCCGCAGATTAGCGTCACATTCTGTTTCGTGTGCCTAGCCGCAGATTAGCGTCACATATTGTTTAGTGTGCAAATTCACAAATTAACGTCACATATTCCGTTCACTGTGCCTAGCCGCAGATTAGCGTCACATTCTGTTTTGTGTGCCTAGCCGCAGATTAGCGTCACATTCTGTTTCGTGTGCCTAGCCGCAGATTAGCGTCACATATTGTTTAGTGTGCAAATTCACAAATTAACGTCACATATTCCGTTCACTGTGCCTAGCCGCAGATTAGCGTCACATTCTGTTTCGTGTGCCTAGCCGCAGATTAGCGCCACATTCTGTTTCGTGTGCCTAGCCGCAGATTAGCGTCACATATTGTTTAGTGTGCAAATTCACAAATTAACGTCACATATTCCGTTCACTGTGCCTAGCCGCAGATTAGCGTCACATTCTGTTTCGTGTGCCTAGCCGCAGATTAGCGTCACATTCTGTTTCGTGTGCCTAGCCGCAGATTACCGGCATATATTCCGTTTAATATGAAGAAGGCGGGTAAAAAGGGACGGGGAAGTGGACGTGATCCTGATAGTTCAGGGCGCGGGTCAGGACGCGTAGAAACTGTGCCTGGTGCCAGAGCACAAGACAGAAAGACATCCACCATACCTAGCTTCATGTCTCAGTTTACAGGGCGTCGCAGGACATCACTCTCGAGGTCAGACCACTGCGAACAGGTGGTCGGTTGGATTTCAGCTGATACTGCTTCCAGTCGGTTAAGCACCACCCTGTCTTCCACCAAGTCCACTCTCACTAGCCAAGAGTCTGGTCAACATAATCCTCACCCTGATCATCCTTCCTCCCACCATAGAGGGTCTGGCCAAAGAAGTGATCCCACACTGGGATATAGTGAGGAGCTCGTCTCATCACCAATCCTTGATTTGAACCTCTCTCGAAGCACGCTTGCAGAGGAACATGAGCTCTTGTGCCCTGGTTCACAACCTCTAGAGGGTACCCAATCACAAGAAGGGGAACGGCATTTAAGGTCAAAGGAAGTGGATGATGATGATGAGACACAGTTGCCATCAAATCAACCACAATTACTGTCTCAAGACCTTGATGAGGAGGATGATACACAGTTGTCAATGACCGAGGATGTGGTGGGATCAAGAAATGAGGAGGATGATACACAGTTGTCAATGACTGAGGATGTGGTGGGATCAAGAAATGAGGAGGATGATCAGAGTGAGGAAGTGGAGGAGGACTTGGTGGACGATGAGGTCACTGACCCCACCTGGGAAGGTGGAGAGCCGAGCGATGACAGCAGTCCTGAGGGTGAGCCATCTGCAGCACCGCAACAGGCTGGAAGAGGCAGTGGTGTGGCTAAAGAAAGAAGGCGGACCGCACCAAACCGGCCCGCAAATGTTCCACGGAGCACCCCCTTGCGTAAATCTCCCTTGCCAAGGGCTAGGTGTTCCGCGGTATGGCGTTTTTTTAAGGAAAGTGCGGACGACAAAAAAATTGTAGTTTGCAACCTGTGCCACACCAGAATGAGCCGAGGCATGAACACTAGAAACCTCACCACCACCAGCATGATCCGACACATGGCATCCAAGCACCGTAATAAGTGGGAGGAACGCCCGGATTGCCAATCTGTGTCTGCAGGCCACACCACTGCCTCCTCTTCCCCTGTTTTCGGTGCCGGCCAATCGCCTGTCGAAGGCGCAGGCCCGCATACCTCCCGCCCTGCACCTGTACCATCTAAAGCACCATCAGCGACCACATCCACTTCCCTGTCCCAACGCAGCGTCCAAATGTCCTTACCCCAGGGATTTGAGCGCAAGCGAAAATACCCAGCCACCCACCCACAGGCCATAGCACTAACCTCACACCTTTCCAAATTACTGGCCATCAAAATGCTGCCATTTAGGCTTGTGGACACTGAGTCCTTCCGCAGCCTGATGGCAGCAGCTGTCCCTCGGTACGCAGTCCCCAGCCACCACTACTTTTCCCGGTGTGCCGTCCCCGCCTTACACCACCATGTGTCCCTTAACATAACCCGTGCCCTGACCAACGCAGTTACTGGGAAGGTCCACTTAACGACTGACACATGGACAAGTGCTTGTGGCCAGGGACGCTACATTTCCCTGACGGCACACTGGGTGAATGTCGTGAAGGCTGGGAGCGACTCGGACCCTGGGATGGCACAGGTGCTACCCACGCCGAGGATTGCGGGCCCTACCTCCATCAGGGTTTCCGCCAGCACCTACGTTATTGGCTCCTCCTCCTCCTCCTCCGTTTCCACCTCCGAATTCTCTGCGCGCAGCGCCACTCACCCATCAGCCGGTAGCTGGAAGCAGTGTAGCACTGCAGTGGGGAAGCGTCAACAGGCCGTGCTGAAGCTGATCTGCCTTGGGGACAAACAGCACACGGCCTCAGAGCTGTTGCAGGGGATTAGTCACCAGACCGAGCAGTGGCTCTCGCCACTCAACCTGCAACCAGGCATGGTTGTGTGTGATAATGGGCGTAACTTGGTGGCGGCTTTGGAGCTCGGCAAGCTCACACACGTACCATGCCTAGCGCATGTATTTAATTTAGTGGTTCAGCGATTTCTAAAAACCTACCCCAATTTGCATGATCTCTTGACCAAGGTGCGCCGCGTGTGTGCACATTTCCGTAAGTCATCTACAGCTTCAGCCGGCCTGTTGAAGCTGCAGCAGCGCTTACAATTGCCAGCTCACCGGCTGCTGTGTGACGTGAGCACGCGCTGGAACTCCACCTTCCACATGTTGGCCCGGCTTTGTGAGCAGCAGAGGGCAGTAGTGGAGTACCAGCTGTTACACGGTCGTCGCCTCTCCGTTCAACTTCCTCTAATCAGAAGTGAGGAGTGGGAATGGATGTCAGACCTCTGTGAGGTTTTACGCAATTTTGAGGAATCGACACAGATGGTGAGCGGCGATAACGCTATTATCAGTGTAACCATCCCACTTCTGTGTCTACTGAAACGCTCGCTGCTCACAATTAAAACCGACGCTTTGCATGTGGAAGAGGTGGAAATGGGGGAGGAAGAGCTTACACAAGGTGATAGCCAGAGCACCCCCACTTCGTCTTCTCAGCGACAATTGGAGGAGGCGGAGGAGGAGGAGGAAGACACGGTTGCCTCCGCTACAGAGGGTAGCCATGGAACTTTATTTCCATCTCTTCAGCGTGGGTGGGCAGAAGAGGAGGAAGAGGATGAGGAGATTGAGAGTCATCCTCCTGGTGAGGACAGCGAAATCTTGCCTGTTGGTACTCTGGCACACATGGCTGACTTTATGTTAGGCTGCCTTTCCCGTGACCCACGCGTTATACGCATTTTAGACAACACGGATTACTGGGTGTTCACCCTTCTGGACCCCCGCTACAAAGAGAATTTCTCATCTCTCATTCCTCCGGTGGAGAGGACAAGCAAAATGGTGCAATACCAGAAGGTTCTTGTCGAAAATTGCTCCAAAATTTTCCATCTGACAACGCTGGCGGCAGAGTACGTGCTACCTTGGCCAACCGAGAAGGGGAGAAAAGGGGAGCACACAGCAGTTCCGACAAAGGCAGGGCAACACTCTCCAAGGCGTGGGACACCTTCATGACACCCCGCCAGCACCCTCACCCTGATGCGCAGCCTAGTGTCACAAGGAGGGAAAAGTTTTGGAAGATGGTGAAGGAGTACGTAGCAGACCGTGTCAGCGTCCTCAATGATCCCTCTGTGCCTTACAACTACTGGGTGTCCAAGCTGGACACGTGGTATGAACTGGCACTCTACGCCTTGGAGGTGCTGGCCTGCCCTGCCGCCAGCGTTCTGTCTGAGCGGGTATTTAGTGCTGCTGGTGGCATCATAACAGATAAGCGTATCCGCCTTTCCACCGAAAATGCTGATAGGTTGACACTTATAAAAATGAACAAGGCCTGGATTTCCCCTGACTTCTCCACTCCACTGGAGGAAAGCCCCGGGTGAACATAAAGTCACTTTAGATATGTTATTTACAATGATGGGAATACTCTGTATTCCCATTCACCCCTTCCACCCAAAAAACGGGTATATGGTTGACTCTTAATATTCTCATCCTCCTCCTCCTCTTCCATATACCCTGTGATATAATTTTTATATAGGGCCAGCTCACCAGCGGGCCCTGTGATATAATTTTTATATAGGGCCAGCTCACCAGCGGGCCCTGTTTGACAATTTTTGTATAGGTCAGCTCACCAGCGGGCCTTCTCATATAATGTTTTATTGGGTCAGCTCTCTAGCGAGCCCTCTCATATAATGTTTTATAGCGTCAGCTCACTAGCGGGCCTTCGCATATAATGTTTAGGATGGTCAGCTCCGCAGCAGACCCTCACCCATAATGTTTTAGATGGTCGGCTCAGCAGCAGACCCTCATTCCTAATGTTTTAGATGGTCAGCTTAGCGGCATGCCCTCGCCCCTAATGTTTTAGAGGGTCACCAGCAGGCCATTAATCCTAATTTTTCAAGGGTGTGTATGATGCCCTCCTTTATGTGTAATAAAGGGTGTATTGGAGTGACATTTCAGTCTAATTTTTGGCAGCCCTTTCACTTAGTGCATAGGCTTTATGAGTGTTGGACCACTACCTGAACTATTGTACCACAATGTGAATGAGGCCCTCCATTTTGTGATATACAGGTTGTATCGGAGTGCCTCAGGTCCTCCCATTGAATTAAATAGGGCTGGGGTGTTCGACAGAGCAGAAGGTAGTTCTTGGCTTCATCCACTAAGTCACTTTTACTCAATGGATCAGACCCCACTGTTCTGACTATAAATTTTGGACTTAACAAGGGCAAACGGACATGTTGTAAAACCTGTGGTAGCTGCGGCCTCCGTTCCTGAATGCTGTACCTTACCCGGGCCATAACCACGTTGAACACCTGCTTTACGCTGCGCACGTTTCCCTCTTAATCATGGCCCCAGTTCCGAAAAATCGATGAAATTTTTTGCAGAATTTGCAGATGATATACAAGTAAATATACAGCAAATACTGTTTGGTAACAATTTTTCGCCTAAAGTCGTTTTTATCTTCCTTTTTGTGTGTTTTACGGTCAGTCTGTAGAAATGGCGTACTACGGGCGAAACATCGTTCCCAGCAGCGACGTTGGAGTCCAAGATGCATCCAGACATCCTCCCTATGCTGTCCCTGAACCATTTCTGTGGTGTTTCCATAATTTTCTGACCTTTTCCTATGAACCAGGCACCCTCCCCTCATCAGAGCAGGGGGTTCCTGGTGTAATGCTCGAGTCCTCCCATTGACTTCAATGGGGCTTGGGTGCTCGGCCGAGCACTCGAGCCTCCGGGGGCGCTCGGCCAGAGCACCCGAACACCCGAGCATCGGGGTGCTCGATCATCACTAATCTTCACCAATCACCCCCTCCCTCACTTTCAACACTCTGAGTCTCTAGCTGCTGCTTCATAGTAGATGTAGTGCGACTGCTCGGTAATGGCAAGTGTGACTTAGGGTCCCCTGCTGTCCCATTTGCATCATCTACTCCTCCCCCCTCCTGAGTATTACAACAAGGCACACTGGTATCAGTAGCAGCAGGCACATGCAGCTGACCTGTACTGCTCACACTGCTACCCATGTCTTGCCTCTACCTGCGATACTATTTTCCCCAGATCCCAAGAGATGGTGCTGGGAGATTGGGCATCAGTGGGTCTGGGGAATCAGAGCTTCCATACCTTTCAATGTTGGTGGTGGTTACTTCCACCTCCTCCTCATTCTCACAGGAAGCATCACTGTCCTTCTCACAGGAAGCATCACTGTCCTTCCAGCTACTCCTCTTTTTGTCATCCAAGTGCTCACAATGATAGCACACACTATGAGTCTCTGCTGCCTTAATTTTTACAATTTAGCCCTGTAAAACAGCCTAGCACCCTCTCTAGCTACTTATGTTGCAGTTCCTGGAAACATAACATTTTTGGCATGAAAATTCGTGTAAGTACGTGTAAGTAAAGGGGCCATTGAAAAAAATAGTGAAAACATTTTGGCAATAGGTGAAAACAACAAAGATTTTAAGGGCTTTGTTTAAGGCACATTTTCCTGAGAAAAAGCAGACAACCCATGATTTTAATTTTTTTTTTTTTTGCAGGAACACAATGGAACCTTTCACCCACCCCTATTCATTTGCTCATTCCCATTGATTTGCACTCCATCTTCTTCAGTGTGAATGGTGAGTGAACACTCTGAAATTCAAGGTAGAATTTTGACATTTCTCATAAATGTCATTATTTGGAAACAGGACAGTGTTGTTGTTTTTAGGACTGCTTTATCCTTTATTCACACTCTGGTTGAACATTTATATATATTTTATATATTTATATACATTTTTTTTTAATTTTGCTATTAGTAGGGATGGCGAAAAGTCAGAAAAATTTCCTGTGGTGATTTTTGCACAAAAACAGCAATTCCCATCTTTTTCCAAAAAAAAATTCCCACCCATAGAAAACATAAAATTTCCACATTTTCATAACTGCCTATAAATTTCCCAAGATAACTTTGACATTTTTCATATTTGTTTTCTGTTTCCCACCCCAAAATTACTTCTTAGGGCTGAAGTGGAGAAATAAATAGCTTAAGTAAAAGTAAAAGTGCACACAACACTAACTTCCAGCTTAAGTGAAACTGACACAACCATCCTTGGCTTGGGATATTTCAGCTGGGTGCTAAACATTACAACAAAAGAAAAAAGCAACCTATCAATCAGAAACATTATGGCAAGGTTACTATTCCACATACATACTTTTGCATTGTTTTTGTGCTGGTTTTTTGACTTCTTTATAAGCACTTAATACATGTGGGATGGCAGTACATAGTGGAAGATCTGGGTAACTTTATTGCTTTAATGACATCACTTGTGGAGGTGGTAGGGATGGTGACAGTATGTATGGGCAGCATATATCCTCAATTCAATTGAGCCCGGTAAAACAACTGTAGGGCAATATTGGCTAATGGCCCATTATCAAAAAATGCTAACAGAGCAATTCAATTGCCCTGCCAGCTGAAACTACAATTAACTTTGAGCCAGGGAAACTGTGTGTTTTTAATTCCCCAAACTCACTCTAAATAGCATGAGTAATGGGAACATCAAAGGAAAAGACACTGTCAAACACTGATCATGAGCTCAACACACAGTCAAACTCCCAAACACTAACCCTACACTATCCCCAACAGTAAAGTGCAACTACCCCTAATACTAGACTAACACTCACAGCTGTATAGCACTTACCTGTTATCTACTGTCCATCTACTTCTGTCATCTGTGGTCTTCTCTTCTTCATTTATCTATTCTGTCCTCTTCTCTTCCTTGTTTCAAATATAGTCCTGTAGATAGAAAAAAACATGAAACATTACAATTTGGGCAAAACATAACTTGGAAATATGTACACATTGTTTAACCCTTTGACTGCCAGAAGGGTACGCAACTCATTGCAGAGCAATGCATTGCATACCTCTCTGGCAGTCAAAGGGTTAAAGTAATGCAATTATTCCAAGGCGACACACTATATTCCCCCAACTGAAAAACATTGTCCCAATACATTTCTCTATAAAATAAATTTTTGCTCTCAAGAGAAAGATTAAGGGTAATGCGCAAATATTGTTATTTTGAAAAAAAAACAACAACAAGTTGATGGCTCTGCTGCTGTCACTGGGGGTGGTGGCAGGAAGTGAGAGCGATAAAATACCCACCTTAGTAACTTTTGGGCCAATGCCTGAGCCAGTGTGTGGGAAATTTGAACAGAGACTGGCTTTTAGATTGGCCATACAAAAGTCAGTCTATGTTCAAATTTCCCTCACACTGGCTCAGGCATTGGCCAAAAAAGTACCAAGGCGGGGATTCTGTCTCTCTCTCTTCCCGACACCACCTCTGATGACAGCAGTGGAGACAACAACTTGTTTTTTTCAAAGCAAACAATATTTGCGCATTAGCCGTCTTCTTTCTATTGAGAGCGAAAATTAATTTTAAAGTGAAATGCATTGGAAAATGTTTTTCGATTGGGGGGATATAGTGTGTCACATTGGAATATGTGCATTACTTTAATCCTCTGACTGCCAGAGAGGTATGCAACACATTGTTCTGCAATACATTGAGTACCACTCTGGCAGCCTAAAGGTTAAACGATGCGCATATATCCAAGTTATGTTTTTGGCCAAAATGTAATGTGTCATGTTTTTTTTTCTATTTACAGGACAATATTTGGAAGAGAAAGAAAGCAGAAGGACAAGAAGAAGATAGAAGGATAGAAGACAGAAGATAGAGAGAATGATGAAGAAGGAAGGTAGAAAACTTAAGAAGATGGACAGTTGCTGACCAGGGTGCTGAAGACTCCACTGGACATCAGGATTACTGGTAAGTGTTTGTTGTCATGGGCTGTTTTTAACTTAGTTGAATTAACCTTGTGAGTGCCAGTGGTGCAAGCATAACCCCACTGGCACTCATAGGGTTAATTCTTTTAGCATTTTGGGATTGCTTTGTATAGATATGGGGCTGGTATGAAGCTTTTTTCAGTTTTAATTCCTGTGTTGACACTTTTGAGATGCCTTAAGGGACTCTGCACTCAGAAAAGCTGGGTGCAGATTTGCAACTGTTAAAATGGGTCCCTTAGGGTATCTTAAGGTTAGAATTGAATGGCATATTTCAACATTTTGTCATGTGTGTTAATGGGCGCAGTCACAAAATTAGTGCACAAGGTACTTTTCCCCGTGATACTTATTCATAGCACAGGTAATTGAATTTCTTACCATGCCTGAAGAAATGCCATCAGGTTTTTTTTTTGGTGTTGGAGGGAACTGAATTGAGGCCTGTAACTCATATTGTCATGTTCAAAAACAAACACAGAGTCATACTGCTCTGCAGCAGGAACAGAAAATCTTGGCACACACTCTGACACATCAACAGCACTTCTATTATAAACCCCAGAGCCACAGTAACTCTTAGGAGTACTTCTGCTGTCTGATCTGTTGATGGTATATCTCCCAGTCAAACCTGTGGTTTTGCTTAATGTGGGATCTCGTTGAGAAGGTGCCTAGGTGTGAGCCTGCTTTCCCCCCTGTACATATGCTTCTTACACAGAAAATGGAAACAACATTTTAGATTGTGCGTGAAGTATCTCCATACTGTGGACAACTCAAAGAGCTGTCCCACTCACTCACCAATAGCTAGGGAAGTAGTTTCTCTTCTCTCACATCCTCTCTCTCAGGCCTCAAATCTCTTCCTCCTCTCAGTATCATAAGGTGGAGGTGTTTCTCCTCTCCTCTGATTCTCTCTCCCCTTCCCCATTTATTTGAATACCCTCCTTTGTGTCTGTGTCTCCCCATCCCCCTTTGCTGTGTACCGAGAGGAGAGTATGTGTGGTTAGTAAAATCTCCTGTAGAGGACTGACCAAGGCATTTGTTTGCCATGTGATACAAAGTTAAATAATGTGAATCCCATCCCCTCTGTTTTAAGCATCCACCTATTCTCCCCACTGCCTCCACATGTATTTCAATATCCTCTCCCATGTGGCTCTCTCCCACAATGCTACAGTGTTGTGCACCAGGAGCACACTTGTATGACTTTGTTCCTCATTACATTCAGCTACTTCCTGTCTCACCAATGTTGGTGATCTTACTAATGCATAGTCACTCATACTCTCCTCCTGGTATGCAGCAAAGTGGGGTTTGGGGGACACAGACACAGAGGAAGATATTAAGATAAATGAGGGGGAGGGTAAAGAGAGGGAGATGAGAGGAGAAATACCACCACCCTCTGGTGTTAAGGGAAAGAAGGATAGATCTCTGGCCAGGAAGTGAAGAAGGTGGAGAAGAGGAACTAGTCCCTGGCTGTCACTGAGAGATTGGGACAGATCACTGGTTTGTCCATTAAGGAGGGAACATAGACCTCCTTAGACAAGAGCTGAGGGAGGGGAACCTAACAGGGATGGTAGTGAGTAGCAGAGTGAAGAAACACTTCCCTGGACTGTCACAGAGTCAGGAAGGGGGAGTGGAGAGAAATCTCCCAAGGATGCACATACCTGGCACCACCTTGAGCCTCAACACTTGTGAAGCATGAAGAGTGGTGTTTATTCAATGTGGACAGAATGAAGGAGGAATGAAATATGTGATTATCCCTAAGGATGTATTCTTTTTGCCACTTCATCTTTTCCTCCCTCCCTTTTGCCACTGAGAAGTCAGCCACTATACTGTGGTACTGTGGCTACCACTGGGACAAGGCAGTAATGTCAGGCATTGTAGTTTGTTTCTGTTCCTCAACCCTGCCTTTTGTTGCTTGGGAAGAGCGATAGATATGAAAGATGTATGACAGATTTAATAGTAATTAAACTGCAAGTATTTGTTTTTCAAATTATGCATGGTAATAATGTTTACTTATTATTTAAACTACCAATCAAGGTAACTACAGATTGGTTGGAGAGTGGTAGTTTTCCTAGAACTGATACCACTGGTTTTTTTTTAATTTCATTGATATTTAATCATAGTGTTGAAATATACATTTTATACATTAATTTGTGACATATATTTGTTCATGTACAGGCATTTATTGTTATAAAGTAATGAATGGGTTCTCCACATATCAAATGTTTTTCAGTTCATTACAGGAAGCCAAAAACACAGTTACAATAGCCTTTGTATCTCAAATCACTCAAGAAGATAATTTTTAGACCCTTTGATTAGGAAGGTTTTATTGAAAAACCTATGGAGTCTATTTTGCTTGAGACTTCTCTTTCCTATTAAAGAAAATCTATAGGATTACATTTACTTACTATACATATTTAATTTCTGAATAACATTGATAGTATGAAATGCAGGACAAAATACAGTAAATGTTAAATGAAATAGTATTGTTTCTGAAATCGATATTTTGCCAGAAAAAACATAAGATAGTACTACTAAACTCATTGAGTATTTTCAGACATGCCAGTTTCCTATTAGGATGTTCTCTGCATTGAGAAGAGATTTGACTGCACCAACTGTAACTTTAAGGAGCACATGCTTGAAATATAAGCATACAAGATAATCTTCACAAAAATGTTGAAACTGTACTCATACTAGTATACTATAACACAAATAAACTGCTTGCTATCCAAGTAACTCCTTATAGGAAAAATATAATTTCAGAGCTAGTTTAAGTAGTTCCTATCCAGCAGATCCTGTCAAATTACAGCACTGAAGCCAATACATCAGCACTAGAATACACAAAGCAGCTTTATTTGCAGTTGTCCACCTATATATAATACCTCCAATAATATCTTTACCCAGTCTCATGTTAAAATATTTGGTGAACCCTCCAATTTAGCATTATCCCACCAGACACTAACAAATAATAGAATCAATACATTTTGGGGGGTTAGGAGATAGAATAGGCTTTCTTTTGGTACAACTATGTAAATATTTAGCTCCTATCTCTCTATATATACATATATGTAGTGTTATAAAATTCTGAGTTCCACGTTTTAGTGTTTCGGAAGTTAAAAGGTTACATTTAGAATAAGCAATTCTAATAAGGTCAGCTCATATACCACTGAAATGTAAGGGTGAGCAAATAGAAAAAGTTCCTGCATGACTTTTTTGTGAAAAACGGATGCGTTTACATTTTTTCCGCAAAAGTTTTCTCCTTTTTGCCAATGCCAACAATTTTTTTTGCCTATGTTTCTTATGCTGCAATATTTCCCACCACAATATTTCTTCTTCTTCTGAGGGTTGCAGTGGAGAAATTAGTAGCTGAAAGTCAAAGTTGTGAATCTTACAGAAACATTGAAAAATGTGTTAGCATTCAGAGTGCCTTTGTCCTTTGCCCACAACATTAACTTCCTGCTTAAGTGACACTGGCACATATTCATGATGATGTCAAGAAACTAAAAAAAAAGACAACCTACAATGTGGCAGATGTGTATGGTAGTCATGGTGGGGGGCTGGCTTGGTGTGATTGATGTGTGCTTGTATTTATATATGGATTCCTATTACATTTTTTACCAGTATCATGTTAGTGTCAAATGTAAGCTATCCATCTTCTCTGATTACTGATACCATACTTATTGGTCATAGCAGTGGTTCCAAGTGTGATAGATGGTAGCAACCCTTTACATGCCTCCTCCTCCTATCTGTGCTGCTGTTGAGACATTTGCCCTGGGTTCCTCTGTCATGTGTAGTTTCTGCTACCTGATTCTCAGATGATATGAGATGTTGGCTCATTTTAAAGAATGTTAGTCTCCCATTTCTGCTTGATAGTCACGTCCTATCGGTGAAAAATGGCAATTCCTGCTTGGCGAATAATTTCCCATGAAAAGTGCAGATTTTCTGCATTTATTCACCTAGCTCATTCCTTTGAAATGGGAACATTGAATTTCTTCACAACACATAGCAAATATTTTGTTATTTCCCAAAGGCATAGTTTAAAAGGGGCATGAGGGCGCCTGTGTTGGTGGGGTGCGGAGAAAGAATCAGTTGAACAGGGAATGTTTTTTGGGGGGCTGCTTACTGGGATTGGGGGACAGTTAATACAAAATAAATCCTAAATACAAATAAAATACCCCATAAGACATTGTATAAATGGGGTCTGAGGAGAGTGCCTGTGTTGGTGGGTGGAGTCTGGAGAATGAATCAGTTGAACAGGGAATTCGTTTTTTTGGGGGGTTGCTTGAAATGCTGATTTGTATAACTTAAGCCTGTTTGGCACAAGCCCTAAGGAAACATTGATTTGTAGGACTTGTTAGAAACAAACCCCCAAAAACTGTTTATTTTTTATTGTAGGACTATGATTTTTTTTTTTAAAGCACAAGCCCTGAGGAAAAAAAAATCCCTACTGGCCTAGAGCCAGCAGGTGATGTCCTGTTGGCCAGTGGCCACTGGCCATTGTCTAATGCCCTGATGTAGATGCAGAATTTGCGACTGCTGTTCTTGCTGCTGCTGCTGCTGAGTTGTTTAAGCAGCAGGATGATTAGGCAGCTGAAAGGGAATGGGATCAACAACAGCAGTAACATGATTGATGGATGATGAAGGTTCCACTTGCCATGACTAGCTCCAGTGATGCACCTGAGACAGTAGCAGCACCATAACTAGCCCCACCAGGGTTCTGGGGCAGAAAAGAGATGTAGTGATGTTATTGATGTGTCAGAGAGTTTGCCACTATCATCAGTTAGTTCATTCCAAATAACACCCATGGCTTTTGGAGTCTGATGACTCTGGGTTTGCTGTAGTAGATGGCAAGAGTCATAGACTGCCCACATATGCTGCCTCCACCTCTACTACCTGCTCTAACCATGATGTTAAAGCTATAAAGTTACAGGGTTCTTCTGCCATGTCCTGCCAAGCCACACTACTGATTTCCTGGCAAGGAGTTGAAAACTTCAAATAACAAACCCAAAGTATGACTGTGGAATAGCAAGGTTGCCAAGATGTTGGCAGTGGACATGCTATGGTATTCTTTTGTAGAAAACCAAAGTTTCAGAGAACTGATGTCATGTATAGCTCATTGCTGGCATATCCCAAGCCACTGTTGTTTTTCTAGGATGGCTGTGCCTGTGACTGCTCACTGAATTTCCCTCCCACCACCACCAATGGGCAAAACTAAATTACAACATAAGGTGGCAGCCAGTAATCATGCATACCATCGGCACACCACCTTGTGGATGCAGAGCTCTGAGAAACAGTCACACAAAGCCGTAGATGTTTTAACTAACTAGAGCAACTGCTAAACTAATGTCTTGTACCACACTCCTAAAAAGCTGGTTTTGTGTCTGTTGATAGTGGCTCCAACAAAATTGCTGCCTTGAGATTAGGTAATATGGTACATGTGCATTGCTTTGTCTCTGTGCTTAATTTAGTTGTGATCAAATTCCTTGCAAAATCCAAAACCCTCAGACAGATATTTCGCCCTCAAAATCTGAGCCCATTTTAGACACTCCTACAGTGCATGCAAATCTCTATATTCCATACATGAGAGTAACAACCTCCCCCATCACCAGCTGAAAATTGAAGTCCCTACCAGGTGGAATTCTATTCTGTACATTCTAGAGTGATTGTATTAGCAGAATAAGGCCATTAACGAGTACACTTTGCAAAACTGTAAGGCTTTAGAGGGAGCCTCTTTGTCACCTGAACAACAACCTCACATAGTGTCCATTAAAAGCAAAGAGGAGAAAATTATTGCCACTTTTTTTTTTACAACAAGGATTCATGATGATCAGCAGCAACTCTTTGAGGAATCAGATTCTGGTGGTGGTGGTGGTGGCACTGGGGGCAGCACATCTCTTTGGGACTTGCTCCCTGAGTATGGGTTGGTAACTGACATACAGGAACACCGTGTAAGTCCTAGGAGTTCTCCCACTGGATGTGAGATGGTTTCTGCATACTTACAAGATAGCTACATTATAGGCAGCAACAATGACCCCATGTACTACTGGAAAACAAAACAGTATGTGTGATCAGTGCTGGTGGAAACCCCTAGTTGACCTCCAGAAAGCGTTGTGTCTGAACAAGTTTTCAGTGCAGCTGGTTACAATGTGATTGACAATAGGACGTGACTATCAAGCAGCAATGTTGGGAGACTATCATTCTTAAAAGTGAACCAACATCTAATACCATCTGAGTATCACATAGCAGAACCCACTCATGCCAGACAAAGCCAGGGCAAATGTATTAAAAGCAGCACAGATGAGAAGGAGGAGGAGGGATGCGAAGGATTGCTACCGTCTACTATACTTGGGACACAAACATGATGATGGTAATAACTGCTGTATGAATATGATATATATCTTTCACTCTCTCCCCTCTCTCTCTCTCTCTCTCTATATATTATATATATATATATATATATATATATATATATATATATATATATATATATATATACACACTTCTGAAGTAGTAGAAACTGCACACATAGGATCTTGCTCGTTGCAAAAAAAGGTTACATTTATTGAATAATTGTTTCAGCCGTTTAAGCTAAAATATATACCCAAATTCTGTGTGACTCACCCAGAGCTATCACGGTGCCCGTGATTCGTGCTGCTCTGTGTCTGTCACTTGCTGAGTATCCGTGATTGGCTGTCATTAGCCCTCCTCACACAGCCTTTTTAAACCCAGGTTGAGCACTTCCAGGTTGCCCTTTCGTGGTGTTTCTGACTCCACTCTGCCTGACCTGCTTGTCAGATCTCTGGGCCTGTTTCCAGTGTTCCTGTATGCTACGTTCTGGTGTTCCAGTGTTCCAGTGTTCCAGTACATTAATGTTCCGGTGCTCCAGCGTTCCAGTGTTCCTGTATGCTACATTCCGGTGTTCCAGTGTTCCTGTACGTTAATGTTCCGGTGCTCCAGCGTTCCAGTGTTCCTGTATGCTAACGTTCCGGTGTTCCAGTGTTCCAGCGTTCCTGTGTGCCTGTATTCCGGGGTTCCTGTGCTCCAGCACTGAGCGGGTTAACCTGTACGAGTTCCTGAGTCTCGCGCTCCAGCTGTCGCTTTGGCGACATTGTTCTCCTCGCTATTGCTTACACATTGTTGGTTCCAGCATGCGGATGCTGGTTTGCTCCACTAAACGTGATTGCGATATACATTGTTGGTTCCAGCGTGCGGACGCTGGTTTGCTCCACTAACCTGGTTGCAATACACATTGATGGTTCCAGCGTGCGGACGCTGGTTTACTCCACTAAACCTGGTTGCGATACACATTGCTGGTCCCAGCGTGCGGACACTGGTTTACTCCACTAGACTGGTTGCGAGATACTTTGTTGGATCCAGCGTACGGACGCTGGTTTGCTCCATTAAACCTGGTTGCGATATACCTTGTTGGTCCCAGCGTGCGGACGCTGGTTTACTCCACTAGACTGGTTGCGAGATACTTTGTTGGCTCCAGCGTACGGACGCTGGTTTGCTCCACTAAACCTGGTGGCGATATACATTGTTGGTCCCAGCGTGCGGACGCTGGTTTACTCCACTAGAATGGTTGCGAGATACTTGTTGGCTCCAGCGTGTGGACGCTGGTTTGCTCCACTTAACCTGGTTGTGATATACATTGTTGGTTCCAGCGTGCGGATGCTGGTTTGCTCCACTAAACCTGATTGTGATATACATTGTTGGTTCCAGTGTACGGTCGCTGGTTTGCTCCATTAAACCTGGTGGCGCTATTTACCATTAGTCCCAACGTGCGGACGTTGGTTTGATCCTGAACATCCAGTACTGTGGTCAGTCGCTGTCCACTTCCTTGCAGTTGTCTGATTATCCCTGGCAATAGACTTCTGCTGATTTAGACCTCTATACTTTTGGTCACTGCTGTCTTAGTCACCTGACAGCTGGTCTACTTGCTCAGGCTGCCCTGCCCGGTATTGGTGAGGCCGGTAGAACCTTGACGATACCATTCTGTAGGTTGTCTCACCCGGTATTGGCAGGGCCGGTAGAGCCTACTACAGTACTCCTTTGGGCTGCCCTGCCCGGTATTGGTAAGGCCGGTAGAACCTTGTAATTCACCATCTTTAAGGTTGCCTTACCCGGTATTGGCAGGGCCGGTAGAGCCTACATTCAGCATTCCATTGGGCTGCCTTGCCCGGTATTGGTAAGGCCAGTAGAACCGGTATACGTCATCTCACGGTTGCCTTACCCGGTATAGGCAAGGCCGGTAGAGCCTGTCATTAAAACTGTCACTTGGGTTGCCTTGCCCGGTATTTAGGCAAGGCCGGTAGAACCTATTGTATGTTCTATTACTGTTGTATTGTTATGTATGTTTACCCTACGGGGACTGCCTTTAACTTTTAATAAAGTTAAATTATTTTACCAAACCTTAAGTCTGAGAGTCTTCAAAAACCGTGACAAGAGCACAGAGGCAGAGGTTATCCCAGTTTCTTCCCAAACTGGTTGTTATCGCCTAGAGGAGTCTTGGGTGTGTTTTACCCCAAATTTTGTATAACCGAGCAGACACAAGCAGTTGTGATCCAAGTTCCTCCCTGATCTGGCTGTTATCTCTGTGTCAGAGGATAATTACCCAAATATCCCCAAATTCTGTGTGACTGACTGGGAACATACAGGCAGAAGTGATCTAAGTTTCTTCCTGCTATGGCTGATATCTCTGTCCTAGGGGAGTCTGGAGATGTGAGATAGTAGCAAAGGAGGTTTACCCCATATACCCCAACATTTTGTGTGACCGAGTAGACACAGGCCAATGTGATCTAAGTTCAGTCCTGATCTTGGAGTTATCTCTGTGCTAGGGAAGTCTGGGGAAAGAAGAATTTGAACAGGGAGTGTACTTTTTGTTTTTTGTGGACAATGATAGGGGTGGGGGGACAATTAAAAAATACAATTGATAGGTGACAGACACAGGGACTCTGACATGATCTGTGACTGAGGTAGACTGACACTAGATGAGATAGAGTATTTTGTAGAGGGCATGATGTCATAGACAATCAGTTCTATTATGTACTTTACAGTAAAAATACACACACAGTAGTTGAGTAATGTCCAGCAAACGCACAAGGGGTAGAGAGAGAGAGTGAAAGGATTATGAACAGGGATGTGTGAGCAGCTGGTACAATAAATAATGGTAATCCCTCTCCTCCCAAGGAGAATGCAGTTTCTCAAATCCTACCAAAGTTCCACCACCACCACCACCAGTATTATTAGTGAACAATCCAAAAAACATTTATGGCAACAAGTCACATTCCAGTACTGATGGCATAGTTCAATAAGGTATAGCAGGTCAACCAACTGCTGCATTTGGCAGTGAGACAAACAAGACCAAATCAGTTTTCCTGAAAGTAGTAGGAAATGTAAAAATTGTTTTCCACCCATTCCTGCTCTTAGCTCAAATATTTTAAAAACAATGAAAATTAAGCTGAGCTTCCCTAAACCAGTTATAGAGGTTTTTAAGCTAAACAAAGTGTGGATGGGGAGAGCGTTCTTAGAGCTACTCAAACAATCAGTTGTTTTGATGCAATGGTTGATGGTAAGTTATTAAACATTAATAAAGATGAAAAGTACACTACAAATAAAATGACACATTTTTGTTTTACAAGCATTAAATTCCTATTAAATAGTAGTGGTAGACAAAACAAGCATTAGATACATTGTTTATTACTGTAGTTCTGTAGCATAGACTTACATTGGATTGTTGCATTGACGTGTTCTGAAACGAACTCCTATACCACATGTCCTTGAACAAGAGCCAAATTTTGTCCATGCTCCCCAGTTGCCATCTTGCTTCACTTGGTTAGTTGTCTTCCACATGCAGTGACCTTTGTAGCACCACTAAACACAATAAAACACAGTTGCAACCAATATTTAATACAGAGGTTACACAACCTGTCAGAAGTTCAATAGTATGGCAATATATGAAAAAAATAGTAAATAAGCTTAAACCTTTCTTTCACTACTTTGAAATCAGATTTTTACTATATTAAACGTTGATTCATTAAACATATTGGAATATGTCTGAGATCACCAGGCTTAAACCAGTTTGCTTTCCTAGCAATAATATGACTTTAAACTACAATGCTGAGGATTTCTCAATATAAGTAAGGTTTGCAGTTGCACATCAATTGACTAGCAAATCATATTACAAGGATGTAAACCTACTCTTAAGTTTTGAAAAAAACGGTGGAGTTTATTTACTAATACGTGAAGAATGGATAATAAACAAGAACGTACAGTAATATGCTTGCTTGTTTGCTGTCTTCATATAATTTGGTAAACAAGTATTTTTATGTGCTCATTTAATAATAAGGAAGTACAGACATAAAACATTAAAGATAATAAATCCACCCACACTTGTCATTTTGTAAACAGGGAAAATAAATCAAGATTTAAGTGAAATTAAGTAACAAAAAGGGATTGTTATAGGCATACACAAGTTTTTTAAACATATATGGGGTTATGCACTGAGGTGTGATAAAGACATGATAACGTGGAGATGACATCTCCAGTATTCTAAACTCTACAAGTTCTATTTTATTCTATGGAGCCAGTGCACTAAGATCTCTAAACTCATGCATCTGACTGGCAACAGAGGACTTAACGAACACTAACATAACTAATAAAGCATTCTGCCACACCCACTATCCTAACCTGACATACACTTAATATCTTCATTGTCATATTTATAAATTTCTATATCTCACCATTGGGAGAGGAATGCATTGCTGTAATTAATATGGGGTCAGAAAAACTCTTAATCAATCAATGAATTGCCTCAGGAAGAGGACCACTATTTAATTATCTAATTGGAAGAGGAATTAATTGGCATTAATTAATATGGCATCAAAAACTTAATGTTAATCACTTAATTGCCAAACAAGGAGTCAGAAAATCCCTTCCTCCGCACTCCGAAGTGAAAAAGACAGTCAAAAATATTTAATATAGGGTAAAAAGACATCAAATTCATTTAGAAGTGCCCCATCCAAACTCTTCTCTATGAGAAGGGAGGCTAAAATGTGATAGAATGTGTTCATGCACATGCGAAAAGGCGTCCCTCACTCTCTTGCCTATGACCTAGACATGTCTTACTTTATTTGATGCCATTACATATATATATATATTTACCAAAGTAAATATCTAATAATAGATGTGGGATAAAGAAGGGTCCCACAATGTATATAGTGACAAAATCAAGAGTACTGCCATAAACAACCAAAACACAGCTACAATGGACATGGGAATAAAAAATACAGTCAATTTATTTTTATAAAAATGTGGCACACATGTAAGAAAGAAAAAAGGTATCAGGAGTAAGAGTTGTCTTACACTTTTCTGACTGCTGCAGTCTTTAATAATAGACCACTGGAGCCAAGTCATTTCCATCTGTTATTTAAACATCTGCTGAAGGGTGGTGCACACCTTAGAGCTTGAAGGCAAAACACAGACTGGCTCACTTGAAAAATCTTGACTTTTTCAATGCCAGAGGATTGGGGAGTTATTTATTTATTATCAGCATTTTGATATTGTAGGTATTATTCCAGTAGATAATTGCCTAGTTACATATGGAAAACTCTATATGGTTTTTCCAGAAAAAAAATCAGCTTTCTCGTGATGCATCATGTGAAGTAAATTTTGCCTTGTGCAACAAGCTATGATATCATAGCTATGAAATAAATGAAATATATATATATACTATTTATTAAACATTTATGTTGGTTATAAAATGTTCAATTATTTTTCAAAATCCTGAATGCTAAGTAAAAAATACAAAATGGAAAAAGTTTTACCTAAATGAATGGTCTAACAGAAGGGCAAAAAGGTACTTTCTACTTTATTAACTTAACCCGTTGAGTGTCAGAGGGGTACACAACGCATTACTCTGCAATGTGTTGTGTATGCCTCTGACACTCAGAGG
The DNA here is from genome assembly GCA_037306005.1 of Rhinophrynus dorsalis. Taxonomy (NCBI): domain Eukaryota; kingdom Metazoa; phylum Chordata; class Amphibia; order Anura; family Rhinophrynidae; genus Rhinophrynus; species Rhinophrynus dorsalis. Next base: position 234,031,126 of record CM074718.1, on the reverse strand, counting down.
GTTAAAATGTATATTCAATTGGTTGTTATTAGAGAGCCATGACCAGTAGTCCCTTATCAAGAGACTTCTAATTCTTTGGTGGTGGTGGTGGTGGTATTGCATTGACAACTATGGCTTCCTCTGTCATCTCCTGAAGCCCATGCTGTGCTTGTAACACCTAAAGTCATGGGTGTTGGAATATGTTTCCTTGGGGTTTGGGAGGAACTGTCCAGTTCATGCTCATGTTTGATTAACGTCTTGAAGATCTGAGTGTTTTACAACACATTGCAAAGCAATGATCAGTGTACACCCATTAAGGGATTATCTTATGTCAAAAGTTAACTCTGACATCACTCCGATCTTTAAAACCTACCCATTAGTCAATGTCAATTTAAACTTTTTTTTTTAGCATTCAAGTGTTAATATAATAAAGTTTCATATATTTTGTATCTGGTTAACCTTGAAACAAATGAAAGGGCCAGATGGGAAGGGAGTTTGGCTGTTTCTCCCTTAGAGCATTTATAAAACTGGATTTGAGACATTTGTTTGAGTTTAGCATGGATCACATATATATATTTAAGACTATGAGTGCCAGAGGTCTGAGCAATGCAAACTTCACAGTGCACTGATTGCCCCTCTTCCATTCAAATAGTTAAGAGTATTTGACCCCATGTTCATTTTAGGATGTTGTTCTGTTTAACTCCATGAATGCTACAAATTATTTCAATTTGTTCGCTACACCAGAAATTTATTAATGGGCAAAATTACACTATTCTTTATGAAGCCCATGGAGGTTAGAGATGTCCCCTGGAGACATCTCTAGAATCCAAGGGGTTAAATCAGAAAATTGTGGGGGGGGCAGAGTGACCATTGAAGAAGATGGCCGCTTGATCCTCGTGCTCCGCATTTCCTTAGCCATTACAGCTTATAACAATGCCATAACCACAGTTTTTTTTGGATCCCACTCATTGGGAAGGTTCTCAGAACCTTTCATCCATGTCCTCCATGAAGAAACGGATGAAAAATCGACGGTCTTCCCAAAAAATTACTGAGTACTTACCTGTGCATCACACAAAGGCAGCTGAGCTGCTGCACCTGATATTCCTCCACTCTTTAGTGCGGTATCCACTGCCCCTGTTTTGAGATCTGATACATTTTCAGTATCTGCCGGTGCAGATATGCAGGCCCCCGTTACCAAAGAGGACTTGGAGGCCTTCCCTACTAGGATGATATGCGGGCCATGATCTCGGAGATCAAATCAGCCATTTGGGATGATCTTTCCAAAAAGATTTTTTACAATTAGGCCAACATGTTCATACAATGGAGCAGGATGGTGAAGCTCTGTACCAGCAACAGCGTGACTTGGAGCAACTTGTTGCGCAGCAGGAAGATACGATCTTTATGCTCACCACCACGTTGGATGATTTGGACAATTGGGGACTCAAATGTAACCTCTGTATTCGGGGAATCCCGGAGTCAGTCCCTAACAAAGATTTGCCTGCTGCTTGGTCCACTATCTTTACTAACGTTATGGGAATTCCTGCGAACTCTGTTATTTTGCTGGAATGCGCCCATAGGGCCCTTCGACCCCGAGGCTCTCCTACTGATCCTCCGAGAGATGTGGTGTGTTGCTTCCTGAGATTTATCGATAAGGAGAAGGTTCTTCATCCCAGTAGGGAGATGGAGGTGGTGCGTCACAATTCTTTCAAGACCTCTCTCCCCACACCTTACAATTGAGGAGGTTTTTGAAACCGATAATGGAGTATCTATGGTCCAGGCAAATTAAATACAAATGGGGCTTAATTACTGTTCTAGGGACATTGTATATTTCTGATGCCATTGGAGGGAGGTCTAGTTGTTACTTGTGGTTGTGCTTTTGTCTTATGTTTTGATAACTCCATAGCCACAAGTTTAGATTGGGGTGCTTGTTGCCCTAATAGGCTACTTGTTCTTGCAATGGGCTCTGTTTGGGGATTGTTCTTTTCCAATGTTTTCCTTATTGCTTATTGCCCTTCTTCTCTAAATGCTATTTTCCAGGTATTAGGACCTGCAGTATAATTTTTTTTCCTATTGCACTTGTACTTAATGTTGGCCTGGATCCTTTAAGATGTAGACAACTTAAAGCTACGGGCATCACAAGCGATACCTTTTTTGAATATGGAGAAGGGTCCCCATAAATCTATTAGTCTAATTTTTTCCTGTTTCGTGGAATTCTGTCATTTATCTATATGCTGGGAGAGGGTGGGTTGGGGATACTGCAAGGTGCTGTCCTCTTTCCTTTTTCTGTACTTTGGTGCATCTATTCTTGCACCACTCAAACTGCTCTCTGTTCTCCCAATTCTCTCTCCTCTGTCTTTCTTTCTTATGCTTTTTCTCTTCTTCTTCCTCTTTAGTAGGGCTTTATTTCCTTTTTTTTTCTTAGATTTTCTTGGTGCTTATTCCCCAATTATAGCCCCATTCTCTCCTCTCCTTATTCTTTTCTGTTTCTTCTGTACTCCTTCTGATATCTGGGCATCTCCCCCATGCCTTAGGGTATGGTGGACTATATGCCTATGCACTATCTTTTTGACATTTGTTATTTGCTGATGGTTTATATGGCCTATTGTACACGACTGTTACTATACATGGATGATTTATATTAGCGGTTACTGTGGTTTTATATTTACTCCACAACGGCTTTGGTATCCTATGCGGATTTCATTTGTAGAATGTCCAGTTCTTCTTTTTTTGTTACTTAACCTTTGTTAGCCTACTGTTGTGCTTTCAAGTATTATGTATTGGCTGCCTTGGCAGTCTCAAAAGCATGTGGGTATCTACCTCTTTTGAGCAGGATTTCCCTTACTATTCTTTCTTTGACCCTTTTCTCTTCCCTTTCTTATTTTTCCTTTCTATGCCTCCCTTGTGTCATCTCTACCTTTCTACTACTTCTCACCTTCTCTCTTTACTTGTCTGGTGGGTGGGCTCGGCTCCCATGGGGGGCGGGGAGATTGTTTTGAGGCTTTGTTGCATAGGCGGTCTTTCTCTTTGTTCTGACGGCTACTCCTCAATCTAGACTTGAGTCCTTACTATTAATGCAGGTGGTCTTAATATACCTGAGAAGAGATCCAGGGTTCTTTGTGAACTAAACTCCCTACAAGCTGACATTGTATTGCTTCAGGAGACCCACTTCCAGAGAGACAGACCCCCCTTCTTTTTCTAGTAAACACTTTCCTACTGGTTGGCATTCCTATCAGGATAACTCTAAGACCAGAGGGGTCTCTATACAGTTCAGAAAAGATCTCCCTTGGGTTCTTCATGAAGTTCAAGCAGACCCGTCTTGACGCTATTTTTTTTATTGAGGGCCTCTTATATAACTGTCCCTATACTGTTGCCTCTTTTTATACTCCTAATAGGCGTCCAATTTGCTTTCTTCTTTCAATTTAAAGTGGGTTGTCTCATATTAGGAGGTGACTTTAATATTTTAACAGACCCCTCTCTCGATTATTCTACAGGCACTTCCTCTATGACCCCACAGGTTCTTCTCCTGCAGACTAACCTTTTGCATGACTATCACCTTCTTGATGCCTGGTGGTTACTCTTCCCTACCACTAAAATTATACCTTCTTTTCACACAGGCATGATAAATATACCAGACCGGACTATCTCTTTTTAAAACAGTAATCTGCTCACCTATTACAGTCAGCTGCAATTGAACCGATCACATGGTCAGATCATGGCCCTACTTGGATGGACATGTCGGTCGACGCGTCTCATTGTTCCTCACGCTCCTGGTCTCTCAATGAGCTTCTCTGAAATGATAAAGATGTTTGCTCCCAAGTCTCACAACACCTGATGGAATATTTTGAGTTCAATAAAGATTCCGCTACAGCTCCCTTGGTGTGGGAGGCTCAAAAGGCGATGGTGAGAGAAGAACTTATTAAACTGGGTGCTCGGCGGAAGAAACAACAACTGTGTCATATTTACTCTCTTTGCATACTATTCGACATCTGGATAAGGAACATAAGCAAATGTTGGATGCTTCCAAACTAGCTGCCCTTTTGTTGGCTAGACGGGATCTTGCTCAATTGTATTCCTCTCTTCACCTGCATTCCTACCAGTGGCATGCTTATGGTCAATATTTACAAGGTAACAAGTGTGGCAAATTGCTGGCGTGAATTGTTTGCATTAAACAAAATAGTAGATACATTGCTGGGATTTGGAACTCCCAAGGGGAGATGCAAGCCACCTTCCCTGGTATTGCTACTGCCTTTCGCGATTTTTATACTTCTCTTTATAATTTGAATGGGGATTCTGGTAATGGGCCTACTAGCTCTTCTATTAGGACTTCCTGCTCCAGCCCAATGTCAAACGGCTTCCAGCGGAGGTATTGGACTCCTTGGAACAGCTGTTTCCGCTTGATGAGCTTTTCATGGCTCTTAAGTCTACCCCTTCAGGCAAGAGTCGGGGTCCCAACGGCTTCCCGGTCCTATACTACAAAAAAATTTGCCCCCTTCTTGCCCCTTTTTATTACATGCATTTAATGACATTCATGGCAGTGCTTTCTTTCCTACAAATTCCCTCACTGCACACATTACTCTTATTCCAAAACCAGGTAAAGACCCAGACGAATGTTCCAGTTATCATCCTATCTCCCTTCTTAACTGTGATATTAAACTGTACACTAAGATGTTTGTCAACCGCTTGAAGCCATGTTTGTCTTCTTATAGTCATACAAACCAAGCAGGTTTTGTGCCGCTCCGCGAAACAGAGGACAACACTATCAAAGCAATCACTTCAATTCACACTGCTCTACTTCACAAGATCCCTTCTCTCTTGGTTTCCATTGATTGATGGAGAAGGTCTTCAATAGGGTTGACTGGACTTATCTTGAGGACCTTCTCTGCTATCTAGGATTGAGGACTGGTGGTTTACACAGTATTATTGTATGTTCAGGCATGTGCTCGTCTCACTATTAACGGTTATCTTTCTGATATCTTCGAAACAACTAATGGTACCCGCCAGGGTTGTCCCTTGTCACCTATCTTATTCGTCCTCTCTATTGAACCTTTGCTGAACATGATATGCTGTTGTCCAGATATTGCTGACTTACCTTTGGTTGATGGGGAATCAAAAATCTTCTGCTTTGCTGATGATATCCTTCTCACCGTCTCTTCCCCTGCTTCCTCTCTTACTCCCCTCCTTCAAATTCTACATTCCTATAGTGCTATGTCTCGGTTCAAAGTAAACTACTAGAAGTCGGAGATACTTAACATTAACATTCCTCCTGTTATGGCTGAATCTCTGAAAGCTTCCTTAACCTTCCGTTGGTCAGGGTCTTCAATCTCTTATTTGGGAATACACCTCACTGCGTTCCTCCAGTCCCTAGTGGATGTTAACCTCTCTCATTTGTGGGATTCTTTAGAACCTGAACTGTTGCGTTGGAATGCACTGTATGTATCTTGGATGGGATGAGCTAGTTTGATGAAGATGCTTATCCTACTTAAGCTGCTCTATCTTTTTAATGCCATTCCCCTGTCATTCTCAAGAACCTGGTTGGACAAATTCAAGTCGCTTCTCTTTTCCTTCATTTGTGCTTATAAGAAGCTTTAATTAGCCTCCATCTTGTTAGTGTTGCCCAGAACGTTTGGTGGTCTGGCCATTCCTGACATCACTAAATATTATTATGCTGCAAATCTCTCTATTATTTTGGCCTTTTTTTATGTGACACCCAGAAGGAATGTATTAGTGCTCTCCTGGCTCATTTCCCCTCTTTGGATCCTTATAATGCTCTGTGGTTATGCCCCGGGTCCTATTACCCTTTTACTAAATCTCACCCTGTTATGTTGATATTTTGTCGGGTCTGTAAATTGGTTAATTCTTCTCACCTTCGCACCTTTTCCTCCCCTCTCATGTCGGTCTATGGTCATCCATCTTTTCCCCCTGGGGCGGTGGGTGGACTGTTCCGGTTATGGAAAGAGGAGCAGGGTTCTATCTTGCGCTATTTGCTCTCAAAGGTCTTCTCCCTTTTGATACTCTGTGCTTCCCTTGGTCTGCCCCTGTTTCATCACTGGCATTATCTTCATCTCTCATTTTCTCACAAAATCTTTTCCGATTGCCTCTGCCTTGCGGCCTCTTACGACCTTTGAATCCTCTGTGATATCCAGGTCTTACTCTTCCAAGTCCTTATATAATGTGTATGCTTTACTGATTAAACCTTCTTCCCTAATTAAGCCCTCCTTTGTGGTCCATTGGGAAAGAGACCTGTCTGTTGACTGGTCCCTACTTCAGTGGTACTCCTTATTTAGACGTCTCGCCAATGTCACAGTCTCTGCTACTCGGGAAGCGGTTTACAAACTGCTGACTAGGTGGTATTACACTCTTAAGACTTTGGCTGGAATTTTTCCAATGACCTCTGCTTTATGTTGGAGATGTGCTGAGAGTTCTTTATTCCACATCTGTTGGGAATGTCATTTGATCGCACCATTCTGGAACCAACTAATCAAAGTGTTGCGTGACATTTTTCATAAAACCTTCCCACTTGACCCACTTCTACTTCTCTTATATTCTTCCCTCTTCTGTCTACCTCGTCAAACTTCAGCGTGCTTTGCTTGATCATCTGCTGAACGCTACTAAACTTCTCATACCCTCGCACTGGAAATCACCTCAAGCCCCTTCTCTTGATATGTGGTTCTCGAGGATTGATGCAAGAGCTACCACAGAGAGGCTCCATGCTTTGTCTATTGGTACCCTGGTTAGGTACAACGTTATTTGGCTTCCTTGGCTTTCTTTCCATGCTGGTCAGGATAGACTATGATGCTCTCCGTGGTAGGTTATTTTTCTTTTTCGAGTATCGTATGCTTTCCCTGTCCTTCTCCCCCTTCCCTTGTGGGTCTGTCCTGTTGTTGGGTCTCGGACTGTGTGGATTGGGGTGCTTCCCTCAGGCTCCATTTTGGAGGATGTATTGTCTTCCCTCTGACCCTCTTCTTCCCTCTTCATGGGGGCGCTGTGGCCAATTGCTTGACTTCTTTCTCTTTTCTTCTCTTCTTCTACTTCCCTCCATCTCTTCCTTTTATTCTCTCTCTGTGTGTTTCTTCTTCCCTCTCTCTCTCTTTTCCCTCTTTGATATCTCTTTCTTTTTACCTTTAGCTCTTATGCTTTTATATCATGCCCTGCTGCCTCTCTGGGGTTCCCGAGTATATGCGAAAACCTTATCTAGATATCACCCACCATTTGCTCTCTTTATTACAGTTGCTTACTGCGACTTTGCCTACACAATTTGTTCTGTAATACTGAACTTTGTTCTTTAATTTATTTCTGCATTGGATCCTGTGCTATCCTATATGTTTGTACTTTTTCTGTATTGTTTTTTATTTCTTTTGACCTAATAAAGCTCTTTTGAAAAGAAAAAAAAAACAAGGAAAAAAAAAACAGAAAATTGCAATATTTTTGGTACTTGTTTTGCCTCTTGAGGATCAATTGACAAATGTTTGTAGCAATGGAAAGGTCAAGACTGGTTGTTCCCTCAGCGCATACATAATGTTATGGGTGTGGAATTTTTGGCATAATTGAAATTGGGGCTTAACTATGGGCCTTCATTTAGTGTTAATTATTGTGGTAAACAAGGAGTTTTTTTCCTGATATTGAGACTGATGACCTATTAGTGGTGAAATATTATTATTCATGATGATTATGGTTATCTGACAAGAGATGAGGAAGCAGCCAAAGGCAATAAAATGTATAAAAATTAAGATTTAACATTTCTTCTGCTTTATTTGAATTAATTGCTATTGTTATTCAGGCTGTTTACTTTCTGCCCATTTGAAGACAGTTCACCTATTATCACTGATAACTTTACAGTGCTGGTGAGATGGCTCAGCTGGTTAAGGCACCAGCTGTAGAATCTGTTGAAACCGCAAGGTCACAGGTTCTAGTCCCAACAAGCCTTTCATCCTTCCAAGGTAGATAAAATGAGAACTGTTAAATTGGGTAATAATATCTATACCCCCAGGACGTACTTGAAAATGAGAGACAATCTCAATGAATCCTTCCTGGTAAAATACTTTGATGATATTATAAGGCATTTGCAGATAGTCAGAAACAACTGAAAATAAGTGAGAATTAAGAAATAACCCCTCATGCTTTAAATGTTACTATTGCTGTTAAAATTTAAATTAAAGTCAACATAAAATATTCTAATTGTTCTCCTTTACTGAGTGAATTATTATCATTATTCAGATTCTGGCAAAGGTACACATTTCTGTGCCATTGACAATTGTGCAAGTTATTGTTTTTAAAATGAATAGGCAATCAAAAACAAATAGAAATTATTTCTTGTATTAGAGAAGTTGCTCTCACATTTAAAAGTTAATTTAAAAGAAATAAGTAAAATATAATGCATTTTCTAACTGAGGAATGAATTGCATTGCAGGTGATAGCTTTATTATTGGTTTTATGTACATATTTTCTCATGGACTTCAAAAAGAATATGTAACATACCATGATAAAATGTATCATTTTGAAATGGAATCGAAGCCAGAGGGAATTAAGAAGCTCTGTTATTTGCTTGTAACGTTTTATAATGGCTTTCCTGAATATTGTCAAAAGAAGCAAAGTAAACAGAGAGCAAAATACTAGTTTTGCAAATTGTGTTTCAAATCTTGTGAAACCAGCTTCATATTAAACTTATAGAGTTGTTTTGTTCATGCATACACATAAATAATGAAATACATGATTCTGACTAGTGTAACTCATGTTAGTCAATTGGCATGAATATGCACAAATAAGTAAGACAGGGAGAACACATTTATTTGGTATCATAAAAGTATGGAAGGTCAACAATCAATGGTGAAAGGAGTGCAAGGCAGAATATCTGTTAAAGGGATAGTAATATTTCATAATAAAAGCAGCTCTAATTAATCATCATAGTATTTGGGCCATGGAGAGTTTTATTTCAATTCTGTCCGAGTTGTAGTTAAAGAGTAATTGAATGATAAAGTATCCCCCTCCCTCCCCTTTTACTGATATAACACTGCTCAGCTCAGGTGAGCTCAGGTGAGTCCAGGTAGATTGCAGAGAGGGACAATCTTCAATTAAGATACGGGAAAAAGCTTAAAAGCCTGTCAAATGGGACAAGGTTTTCATTGTTCTCACAGTAAGAAGACTGTTCCTTGCTGTGAGCTGGTCTATGGAGCAGATCCCACATCTGAGGAGAGGGGGCTTACACTAGGTAAAAGGGGCGGGAGGGGGAAACTTTAGCATTCAGTTACTCTTGAACTACAACTCTGACAGTATTGAAATAACACTCTCTATGGCTCAAATACTATGACGATTACTTGGAGCTGCTGTTTTTGTGAAACATTACTATCCCTTTAAAGGGGAACTGTACCCTCAGAATAAGAGGCTCCTAATTTGTTTCACTGATTACATTTCTTAGGTTGGTGCCCTTCATATAGCTGCCAGGTATCCCTATCTATTTCTTCTATATAGGGATCTGTATTGAAGTCGCCTTCTAGGTCAAACTCCTCATTACGCACAGAAGGCTTCAATAGAGCTTAATGACTCATAAGGGACACAGGTTGTTATCAGTTCATGAACAGAGCAATTAACAGTGCACTACAAGATGTATGTTTTCAAAATGATGTACTAGTAAAAGTAGTAGTAATAATAATAGGGCTACCAGATATGTATTTATTATATTTATAGAAGGAGGATAGATAAGTAAAATCAATGTAAAACATTTTCCACTGGCACAAAGCTCTTTTTTTATTCATCACTGAGACATAATAAGAGTTTTGCCGCTATGAGACTTAAGGTTATTTTGTGAACAAAAGTTAAAAAAATTAGAGCCAGCAAAAAATAATACCGGTAAGTTATACAGTTTCCAGCCTCCGTTTACCCAATATGGGAATCCATGTAAAAATTCTAATAAAAAAGTGAGATGTATTATTAATCCTTGAAAAAATATGTAGAATTATATAATTAATATCAAAAAATGCCATTGCATGTTGGCAGGCATAAAACATCAACAAACTAGAAAAGTATTTTGGCAGGTTATGTATGCTTCTGGTCCCACCAAGATTATGTCATACTAGTTAAAGAGTTTTTTTTTTAATTTTGGAAAAGTGCAGTGGCTGTATTTAGATTGATTTTGTAGAATAACAATGCCAGTAGCTTTATAAAATGTTAATACTTTTTAAGAGTGCTACTAAATGTAAAACCACTATGTTTCAAGGGATTCACTATAATAAGAGGATGCTACTTTTGTTATATGTGCGTTGTGGCATTCTGCTAGTAATATGCCTATTTATTTGCTTGCCTCTTTATGAAACTAACAGGAATTATGCTGGAGACTCTTAGAGAACAGTGTGAACATCTAGCAATTTATGTTGTATAAGATAACCATTTCACAATTTTATCCTCTTTTTTTCATGGTTTTTCAGAACAATGTGAGTGAAGAGGAGAGTGGACTTTATTATGGATTACTCATTCATAGTGTTTATTAATGGGGAATTATGAAACGCCAATTAAGTATAGACTATAAAATGGACATCTACTGCTGAAGTTCTTCAGTGCAAAACAGTATGCCAACATTAAGGGGACAGTAATGTTTCATAATAAAAGCAGCTCTAATTAATCATCATAGTATCTGGACCTTGGAGAGTGTTATTTCAATTCTGTCAGAGCTATAGTTCAAGAGAAATTCAATTACAAAGTATCCCCTCCCGCCCCTTTTACTGATGTAACACTGCTCAGCCACAGCAGAAGGGAGGTGCCCAGGTAGATTGCAGAGAGGGACAATCTTCAATTAAGATAAGGGAAAAACCTGAAAAACTTGTCAAGGGGGGCAGGACTTTCATTGTTCTCATAGGAAGAAGATTGTCCCCTGCTTTTATCTGTCTGGTCTATGGACTGGATTCCACATCTGAGAAGAGATTTGCTTACACTAGGTAAAAGGGGCGGGAGGGGAAACTTTGCTTGTGAATATCTCTCAAACCATAAAGGTTTGAGAGATACGACTTATATCGTTCTTCATGTTTTTTTTTTTAATGCCTACAAAATAAAATAAAGATAAAATGAAGTATTAATATCCCTTTAAGGTATGTTGGATAAAGGAACCCTATAAAGCTCATTATGTTAAATAATTTAATTGCACATTATTTAAAAATGCTTCCCTTTAATAATCTACTCATACTTCACTTTCTTCCAAATATTTTCCCAAATATATTCTGTGCTCTCTATGTTCTTTTCTCTTATATCAGTAACTCACTCTTATTTATACAGCTCTTCTATCTCTATACGTGACCTATGAACCTCTTTGTCTCATTCTAACAAACTCAGCACTAGGCTCCAGTGCTTTAGGTGTTCCCCAAAAGCTAACCTCTTCAGGAAAGTTTATTCATGAATAAATATTTCAGATCTTTCTCCAGACATAACTTAAACAACAAAAAAGAATGAAAAATTACTATCACAATAGCTCAATATTACAGCAATAAAAAAAAATAAAAATAACTCTGATGAAAAAATAAAAACATATATAATACAAAACTGTAAATAAAAAAAAATACATTGTTTTAAAATAGGTCTTATCTAGAAAAATATAGCTGAGGGTTAAATCTGAGAGCCAGTGGTGGTATAGAAGTGTCTGTGTTGTGGAGATGAAAAAGAGCTAGACATATTCAGACTATGGTATTTTCATTTTGTTTTGTTTTTTTTGTTTTTTTTTTTTTTGCAGTGTTGTGTTGGCTTTCATGTGATGCTGCTGTGTTCCTTCCATTTTTTCCAGATGTTCCATTATCAGCTGGCAAACTTACTCAGTGTTCTCCATTGTTTTTTATTATCCTCCCGCTTTGTTATCCCAAAGTCCTTATTATTTTTAGTTACATTTAACAGTTCAGTGCATTTTGGGTCAGGCTAGTTGATAGACCCCTTCTCCAGAAAAACAATGGACAGAATGCCAACATTATATGTGTGGATTATTCAAATATTCAAGCACCAATTAAAATTTGTTAGATTTACAGGCTAAATCACAACTTGATATTGAAACTCTGAGTACAGTTATACAACAAGATTGCATAATTACATCTTTCCAACTTTCAAAGTTATATGAAACACATGCCATATAGTAAGGATATGGATTCAGGTCACGAGTTGACCATAAGATCATCAATTAAATCTTAAAGAGCAAATAAGCCAGCTGATTATTTGCCATAATATCAACTCAATTACTATATCTATAAATTAATCACTGAGGGAACAATCAGGACCCCAAAATTCCTATAAGCATAACAGACATAGCAATAGATTTGAATCTTATATCTTCAGTAGAACAATATGTCCAGACATACCCATCTAGTCCATGACACAGGAGTGTAGTAGTGCAGAGATCTCTATATCCACATGACACGTCAGAGACAAGGATTCCCAGATCTACAGATAGCCCCTCGTGTAAATGATTCTGTTTGTATAGATAGTGGTGAGAGCTTGAGGTAGCAAGGCAAACTTAAGGTAGCAAATAATTTGTAATGGTGACTAGGTTAAGAACTTTAATGTACAGGGTAATGGATCATACTTTACTGTATGCAACCCATTGAAATTATGTGATATTATAGGACAAATGTGTGGTAATATGGGATATTGGAACCAATATATTTTAATAAGGAGGTCATTTATTGATGCATTCCTTTCACTTTAAATGTGGAGAATTCTTACCTTCTAAGGGATATAAATGTGACCCTTAATTTCGAGAGTTCAACTATATATTTTCTATGACTTATATACATTTTTGATGCCATAATACAATCTCAGCAAATATCGAACTCCAAAACTTGAACTGCAAGTAAGTATTTTAATCTTTTTTAATCAGTTTTAACTGATTCACTATAATCCTTTGCATGCCATTGCACTGTATTGAGTGGAGCATCTATCTGGCATATAAACGGTTAACATATTGTACCTTGTTTCAATTCAGAGAACATTCTTCCAGAATGAAGTGGGTTACATGGTTTATATGAGTCACATAATACCTTAAAGTGTTAGCAATGTCCAAAATTTTCTTTTAATAAAATTGTAGAGGCTAAAAAAAGATTATCATTGCCACAAACCCCATCTATAAAACTGCTATGGTTTGAGAGATAATGGCAATGAAAGTTCCCCCCTTCCCTCCCCTTTTCCTGACGTCAGTGTCTAGCTGACAGCAGGAGATCCCAGTCTGGGAATCAGCCAGCGGCTCTGCAGCAGAACTGAAATCCCGTTATTGCAAAAGAATTACTTCATTGGAAAGGTCTACAAAGTGTGCCTGGTTTGCAATGACACTTTGTAGACCTTTCCAATGAAGTAATTCTTTTGTAATAACGGGATTTAGGCTCTGCTGAAGTGCCTCATCGTGTTGCCGAAACGGATTCCCTTCTGTCTGTTTTACAGTTGACATCAAGTGAAGGGGAGGGAAGGGTGAACTTTCATTGCCAACTTCTCTCAAACCGATACGGGTTTTGTCACAGCGTGCATTACCTCAGTTCCAATGTCACTTAGCCAGTTGTTGCTGTGTGCGTGCCTGGGACCAGGAATGATGCTCCGGCGTCATTTACTATGTCTATCCTGGCTTGCGGTCTGGCTGCGTCTGGTGCCCTCAGCGGTCGTTCGTGTCCTTTTCCCAAGCGGCATGGATGATTCAGGTGACGCGGGTTTGGGCACGATTTTTTACACATCTCTCGGTTCGCTGCATCACATGCAGGCGCGATTTAGTAAAGTGATGCAGGCATCAGCATTATACCTTGGGATTCTGGAGACTCCACCTTCCTACTTCCTGGCTGGGTATTAGAGGGTTCTGGACACTAGTTCAGTTGCCTTTACGTTGGTGTCTGATGCAGTTGTGTATTCTTCTTGTGTGCTCCGTGTATGACCTAGGCTTGCCTGACCATCCAATCTGGTCCTGTCCTGTGGTTCTGTCTGACTATTCTCTCTATGTTGCCCCCTGGCTTAGTGGATATCCAATCTGGTGCAGACCTGTGGCTCTGGCTGACTTCCCACGCTGGTATTGACCCCTGGCTTGTCCATTTAACCACTTGATCTTGACCATTGGCTCTGGCAGACTATTCATTCTAAAACAAGCTAAAAATGATGTGAGAGGCTCTGAGCATGAACAAAAGCACAATGGCCTGTTCTCTGGCTAGTCACCGCTCAAGAGCATCACATTTTAGCTCTCTAGTGCCATTACAGAGGAGAAATTTCCTCTGGGGGTGATCCAGTAAAGGGTTTACACCTTGAGGCGGGATTGTGCCTCATAAAAAGGTGAGTGGGAATTTAGCCCACTTATTGAAGCGTGGTGAGCATGGTGAAGGGGACAATTGTCCAAAGAACACGGTGGAGGTTAAATTCCAGTGAAACAGTACAGACTGCACTTAGATTGTTTGCACTTTCTCTATTTTTGTCTTTTTTGTATATTGGTGGAGAACTGTGGCCAGAAGTTCAAGGGAGAATTCGTGGCAACAATAAGTAGAAATTATGGAGAGACTAATTTTTTCCTAAGTAAATATATATGTAAGAATGTAAATTGGAACTAATTGTGAATACATTATTGTGTTGGTGTATTAGAACCACATTCAATTGGTGGTTGTTTATTTCAAGGCTTACCTTGCCGTAAACCTCATCCTGCTAACAATTTTTAATTCAACTGTGCATTTCCCCACTTCTCACTCAACAGCAGTAGAATTGTAGTAGGAATTATCACAGTCATAGAAAACATAGGTGGAAATTGTCGAGTGCTAGTGGAAATTTTGTTGGCAGTTACAAAAATGCAGAACTGTTAGTGGATTTTGTTTCAGTTGGCATTTCAAAGAAAAGGGAAAACTGTGTGTTTTTCTATGAAAATTCCCATGTAAAGAAAACAGGGATTTCCCCTAAATCCCAGAGAAAGTATGATCTACGATGCCAAAAAGTTGAATAATACAATAAATATTTGCATCAAGACTATAGACATGTGGTGAGAACCTTTTTGGTTTTTGGTTGGCATCAGCTCCTTCCATTGCCAGGACCTAAAGAGTCAATTTTTAGATATAAGCTTGTCATCCACATTATACCCAAGTTAACATAACAAACTTTCCAAAATAAATAGGACATTTTTATATCATTATTAAGCTTGCTATATAATGAAGTGTGTATATTAAATAAATTCCTTATTTGTGATATCTTAAAAATGGCAGTAAACTTAAAAAACCTACTTGTCCAGGGGCACACTCTGTTCCATCAAGAGGAGGGCCTTTCTTGGTCTTACAGAAATATGGGTTATCAGGATGGTTGCACCACAATTGTTTACAAGGTTCAAATGTTCGAAACTAAAAAACATGAAGTAATATTATATTAGTGCTAGTATTCATACAACAACAATAAATCTCTACACACAGAAACCTTTGCTTTTCACAGAATATATTTGACTTGAATGAATCTGTAGCAAAGAGGTAAAGGGTGGTACCATGTTAGCCATAGAAAAAGCAGGAGACTGGTAGTGTAAAAAGGTTACATTTATTGGCTAATTAGTGGGTCTAGGATGCAAGCTTTCAATGTACTAGGACTTAATCCCTGACAAAGGACAAAACGAATAGGGTGTTATTAGCAGACACAATATTGTTTGTGTATTTTATATTGTTGTATATGTTTTTTAACTTTTCTACTACTATCATAAATGGTGGCAATTAAACCTAGCCCAGGTAATAGACTTCTTTCCTTATAACCCGCAATTCGACCTGGAGAGGATTGAGACGCTGTTGAGAGGGGGAGGATACAGAGACATCTATTGATCTTGAAGGGCCTACAAACCGAGAGGCGGTTTAATCCTCTACGTTCAGTGAGTACCCAATCTGTGAGGGGGAGTATGAAAATTTTGGCAATCATAAAGTCAATACAGTATACTTTTAGATACATATTTGCACTGTCTTTTTCTTTCTTCTGTTTTTGCAGCCGATTAGGCCTTTTTTTAGTCAGTAGGCCAAGTGACTGAAGATTAAGTTGCAAGAAATTCGAGGAGTTCATTTCACAAGTGTCAAAGGCTTTTATTGACAATAACATTAAGTTTATGCAAAGAGTCAATATTTGCAGTGCTGACCCTTCTTTTTCAAGACCTCTGCAATCCGCCCTGGCATGCTGTCAATTAACATATAGGCCACATCCTGACTAATGGCAGCCCATTCTTGCATAGTCAATGCTTGGAGTTTGTCAGAATTTGTGGGTTTTTGTTTGTCCATCTGCCTCTTGAGGATTGACCACATTGACCAAAATTTTGATGTTTTCTTCCCTGAGCCACTTAGTTATCACTTTTGCCTTATAGCAAGGTGCTCCATCATGCTGGAAAAGGCATTGTTCGTCACCAAACTGTTCTTGGGTGGTTGGGAGAAGTTGCTCTTGAAGGATGTTTTGGTACCATTCTTTATTCATGGCTGTGTTCTTAGGCAAAATTGTGAGTGAGCCCACTTCCTTGGCTGAGAAGCAACCCCACACATGAATGGTCTCAGGATGCTTCACTATTGGCATGATACAGGACTGATGGTAGCGCTCACCTTGTCTTCTCCGGATAATCCTTTTTCCAGATGCCCCAAACAATCAGAAAGGGGATTCATCAGAGAAAATGACTTTACCCCAGGCCTCAGCAGTCTAATCCCTGGACCTTTTTCAGAATTTCAAGCACCACCCTCCTTTTAAAGCTTCCAGTCTGTTATTCTAACTCAGTCAGCATAACAGAGGGTTCTCCAGCCTTGTCCACGTCAGCACTCTCACCTGCGTTAACGAGAGAATCACTGACATGATGTCAGCTGGTCCTTTTGGGGCAGGGCTGAAATGCAGTGGAAATGTGTTTTTGGGATAAGTTCGTTTTCATGGCAAAGAGGGACTTTGCAATTGATTGCAATTCTTCTGATCACTCTTCATAACATTCTGGAGTATATGCAAATTACCATCATCTAAACTGAGGCAGCAGACTTTGTAAAAATTAATATTTGTGTCATTCTCAAAACTTTTGGCCACGACTGTATACATTATATACTTAAGTATGTTGAGCGTACGTAAATAGCCAATTCCTGTGAAGAAATCACAATTATTCTTATGAAGTATGTATTTTTATTCCACTGACCTTTTTGTTCACTATTAATGTTATAGCAATCCAAGAAATCTGGTGTTAACTATAACAGGTTACATGTTTTAATATAAAGTGAATAGGTTGTTCCTAGAACTATATCTAGATTGTTTGTACTTTAGCTGACCTTGCATTCTAAATCAGTCATTGACTATTTTGATACAAAAGCTTATGTTAATGGCTCTACCAAAGGCACCATAAAAATACCAACATTATGGTTGAGATTTAACAGAGGGCAAGATTCCTCATAAGTATTGAGTGACAGAGGAGGTCAACGACATCATTAATTTGCTTATTTTCTTGTTATTTTTTTTTTTATTTTTGTATGCTTATTTTGAACATGCTCATGTTGATCCCTGAATCAGATGCTCAGCAGCAGACCATGCATGCAAATGTTTTCACTTTATTTCAGATAATTTTATACACTAAGCACTTCTCTCAGTGTTCAGTTGTCTTGGCTCTATCCCTGGCACTCTGTTATTTCTACTGCTTGATTTCTTGGTTTTTACTTGGTTTAGTTCTCTGTACATCTATTTATTTGTACCTTTGTTGCCTGCTGCTTGCCTTAACATTTGAACCATCTTATCAGTTATGAACCTCTGCTGCATGGTTTGTCTCAGACTGCTTGATTCTGCCTTTTCTTGATGATTTCATACCTTCATTTTAATTTCCCAGTATACTTTTCACTGTGGTGCAAATATGGGGGCTCAGCCACTTGGAGCAGGTGCTTGCTTCTTACAGGAACTGTTATCTGCACTTCTGTGATCTTCTGCATTTAAAACCCACAGAAAACGGTAGCCCTATTGATTTTTCTACTATTAGTAACAAAGATTTTTCCTTTTTCATTTGTGTATGGAGAGTATCAAAACCAGTAAATTTGTAAATCATGTTCAGTATATGCTGACAGAAATCTGGTCATATTGGCCCATACTGGCCCATTCACGAAGAACACAAAAAAGTAGTGGAAAATAATTTGTAATAACGGTAAAATATATTCATAGACTATGATTTTAATCAGTGCAGCAAAATACAAGCTATTATCTTGTTAGCCATTAGAGTAGATGTGAGTCAAAGTATTTTTGTAACAATAAATTCACAAGTGATATAATTTAATGGATTATTGACATTTTATGAACACAAGCTTCCAGGACACTAAATACATTTGATATGAACTTAAAATTATTTAAAAATTTAATAGCAATATCTTACTGCTGTGCACATTTTGTAGCCTACGCCAAAGTCAAATCGACACTGTTCATCCATAGAATAGTTAATTCCTGGGAGGTCTGGAAGTTTTGGCCAGTCATGTTCAAATGGATCATCCAGAAGACAATCATATGAACTGAAAAATACAGTACAAGCACATGAAAATAAAACAGTTTTAAAAATGCAGTGTAATTATTTTGCTATATAAAAATAGCTGCAAACTGAATAATTTGATGCTCACAAATATACTTGCAAAATACAATATTAAAGAAAAAATAAAATAAAGCTCCGTTGCTTTCATGAACTGGCCATAATTAACCATTTGTATGCCATCGAAGTAGCCAATGCATTGCTTTGCAAAGCATTGGATACCTCTCTAGCACTCAAAATGTTAATCAGGTAATTAGTGTGGCTTTAACAATAATTCATTGCAATCAACATTCTTTAACTTGAAATACATTGGTCAAAGATTACTGAGATCTAAATTAAGTTATGCTTGTTTAATTTAAACACAGCTTGCACGCTGCACTGATTTTAACATAGAAGATGTCTTGTACTGTAACACATAATTATTTAATTAAAGTTTAAAGAAAAGAAACCACAGCAAGTATAAGATTCCACTAAAGCCAAAATTAATTACTTACTGTATGTATCTTTTAAGTTCTTGACCACTGCACCTAGACCAGTGGTAGCGATGAAATGCTGCCTGTACCAAGGGTGCCATAACACTGCCCATAGATGTTTCATCTCCACATCTATTTCCTTGGCCATCATGCTCCATTCCTAGCCTAAAATTGTAATCAAATATTAATTTTGTATAATTATTTTTCCATTAGAATATGCATTCATTATAAGATTGGTGCAAATTGCATAGGAAAGATTTACTAAGTATTATATTAACTATATCTTTAAGGTTACAATAGATTAAAAACCTTAGATTCAGCAAAGAGAGATGAATGTTTAAAGGGATAGTAATACTTCGTTTTAACTTTATTTTATTTTGTAGGTATTAAAAACACATGAAGAATGATATAAGCCTTATCTCTCAAACCTTTATGGTTTAAGAGATATACACAAGCAAAGTTTCCCCCTCCCGCCCCTTTTTCCTAGTGTAAGCCATCTCTTCTCAGATGTGAATCTGGTTGTAAGACCAGACAGATAACAGCAGGGGACAATCTTCTTTATATGAAAACAATGAAAGCCCTCCCCCCCTTGACAAGTTTTTCAGCTTTTTCCCTTATCTTAATTGAAGATTGTCCCTCTCTGCAGTCTACCTGGGCACTTCCCTCCTAATCTGGCTGAACAGGGGGGGATACTTTGCTTGTGAATATCTCTTCAACCATAAAGGTTTGAGAAATAAGACATATCGTTCTTCATGTTTTTTTAATGCCTACAAAATAAAATAAAGATAAAGCGAAGTATTACTATCCCTTTAAGGCACATTTGGTCAAATATCTCTTGCACTAATGGCAAAAGAATATGGTTCCAATGCATGCTTAACAATTAACCTTACTCAGTTTTTAAGGCACAAGTTGTGAGAGTTATAGTGCGGAAAGAGCCGAAGGGCCTCCCTTTTCACACCATCAAAGAATTATCACATGGAAGCCACAGGACCACACATATTGACACCCCAGCATTTTCCTACAACACAGGTAGACAGAGAACACACACATTCTGATCTCCCAGGAGTCTCTTTTGTCCTACTACATTGATAGCCATATAACACACTGTATAGTGGTGGAAATTATTGAGCATAGGTGAAAAGTAGAAAAAAGTTAAGTACCCTGCATTTTTTGTTTGTTGATTGCTGGTATATGCCTGCCTCTCAACTATAATTAAATGTGAGTGCGTATTTTACATACTTAATATGTGGTTTATTTATATCAGTTAAGTAACTGTTGGCACCCCCTTTGTTTTTCTTGTTTTCTCTGCATATCTTGTTGTTGGGAGTAGAGCTGCCTATGCTGCTTTGGAGAGATATCCTTAAGAGGCATGACCTAAGGGGTGCAGGTGCAATTTTTTCCCCACTGCTTTGATTTGCTGACCAACACATATATGATGTTTCTGCCATTGCCTTTGTGAGTAGAGTCCTTGTGGTGATGCTGTAGTGATCTGTTTTTGTTGTTAATGCACTAGGAGTGCCTCCTGTTTTTTTTCTTCTTTTTCTACATGAAAATGTTGTAAATTAAGAATGCTTTAAAAATAGACATGTTAATAGTTAATATTTAACCATTAACAAAATGATAGTGAGTGAACAGAAGAAATATCTAAATCAAATCAATATTTGGTGTGACCACACTTTTCCTTCAAAACAGCATCAATTCTTCTAGGTACACTTCCACAACGTTAGGGATGTTGTAGGCATATAGTCAGGTGTATGATCAAACAATTATAACAAACAGGTGCTAATGATCATCGATTTAATATGTAGGTTGAAACACAATCATTAACTGAAACAGAAACGACCATGTAAGAGGAATAAAACTGGGTGAGGAACAGCCAAACTCAGCTAACAAGGTGAGGTTGCTGAAGATAGTTTAATGTCAAAAGTCATACACCGTGGCAAGACTGAGCACAGCAACAAGATACAAGGTAGTTATACTGAATCAGCAAGGTCTCTCCCAGGCAGAAATGTCAAGGCAGACAGTGGTTTCCAGATGTGCTGTCCAAAGTCTTTTGTAGAAGCACAAAGAAACCGGCAACACTGAGGACTGTAGACGCAGTGGACGGCCAAGGAAACTTAGTGCAGCAGATGAAAAACACATCATGCTAACTTCCCTTCACAATCGGAAGATGTCCAGCAATGTCATCAGCTCAGATTTGGCATAAAACAGTGGGATCCTGGTATACCCATCTACTGTCCAAAGAAGTCTGGTCAGAAGTGGTCTTCATGGAAGACTTGCTGCCAAAAAAGCCATACCTCTGACAATGAAACAAGTCCAAAATGTCAGCAGATGCTCTAGACTGATTAATCAAAATTATAAATATTTGGCTGTACAGAAGGCAGTTTGTTCAATGAAGGCTGGAGAGTGGTACAAGAATGAGTGTCTACAGGTAATAGTGAAGCATGGTGGAGGCTACTTGCAAGTTTGGGGCTGCATTTCTGCAAATGGAGTTGGGGATTTGGTCAGAATTAATGGTCTCCTCAATGCTGAGAAGTACAGACAGATACTTATCCATAATGCAATACCATCAGGGAGGCAGCTGATTGGCCCCAAATTTATTTGGCAGCATGACAATGACCTCAAACATACAGCCAAAATCATTAACAACTATCTTCAGCATAAAGAAGAACAAGGATTCCTAGAAGTGATGGTGCGATCCCCACAGAGACCTGGTCTTAGGAAACAGCAGTCCTGATCACAGGGAAAAGTAGTCCTTGTGAGAAAATCAAAGGAAGTAGCAAAAAGGTAGAAATGTTATACATATACATAACTTTTGTGGAAAAGGCAGCAAATCATGCCTTTTCCACAACAATTAGCATGGGAAAAAAGAAAATCAAACCTTTCCTTTTCAAACATCTCTGCCTGTCTGTCTTGAATGTACTGTGTATTATACTTGTCTGCACATAATGCACTCACAGTTTGACCTCAGCATAGTATATTTCTCAGTGCATGCCCCTTTCCTACAATACATTTATCTTAGAATGGAGTACAAGATACAATTCCTCATAACACCTTAACTTGGTAATTTATAAAGTGTGAAAATTTGTACCTTAATTTGGACTACATCTGGATAATATATTATTTGAAAATATATTCAACATAGTTTAGAAGCTCCTTTTCTCGTGTCATCATGAATAATCTAAGATTAGTGAAGCAGAATGATAGGTGCAAATGATAGAAGCAAAGAAGAAATTGAATTTCAGTATATGTTAGGTTTGCCTACTCTGCCATAACTGGGTTCTAGGATTGGCCACATTACCTCTGGTAGACAAAGTACTGTGATCCACCAGTGGCAGACAAGAATAGCTAGACTTCTGTTACAAACATTTTTATGCCCATCACTTTTTATTATAATGCAAAGACAGGTAGGTGGTAATTTACTGAAGATAAGAAGAAGGTTGGAGATGAAAGAGTAATACATAGGATCAATTTGAGAAGAGGAAAAAAAACTGAAAAGCACATTGGAAGGCAAATGGAGACATGGGGGGTATTAATTTATCCCTTTTATCACTTTTCCAGTTCCTAAGCTATTCTATAGAGCCTATGCACTAAGATCTCCAAAGTTGAAGAAGTCATCTTCACCTTATCACTTATTTACCACCACTTAGTGTGTAATAAAGGGACATGGGGGGCAGATTCACTAAGCGGTAATAAAGTGGTGATAAAGTGGTGATGACTTCCCCAGTTTATCACTTCTCCAATTTCTATGTTATTCTATGGAGCCTATGCACTTTCCTCAGCTCTGGAGATCTTATTGAATAAGCTACATAGAAAAACTTATGAACTGGAGAAGTCATCACCACTTTATCACCACTTAGTGAATCTCCCCCAAGGTATTAAAATTCAATCCGCAGCTTAGCAGTAAATGTTTAACATTTTGGAATAAATGTAGAACTATAATGGTGTGGGCCATATCCAAAAACAAATCTATGTAGAAACTGTGTTCTTAGTATTTACATCGTATGTATGTATATCTCTATTTAAATGTTTTCAACCAGTATAAAAAGCTCCTTACAACAGTAGTATACTACGATAAATAAATGGGAATAAAATAAGTGTCGCAATTAGAGAAACAATAGGAAGGAGATCCAGACTTCTTGCTTCAAGCAGATTAGTCACATACAGAACTACTGATTTTACTAAAGTGCACAAAATTTGATAAATACTGTCTTAACCCCATGTTGATTTCTGCCTTCTTTTCCACAATCTGTTTATATGTTATTAATGTTACAATTAGCTAGTAAAACAAATGTATGTTACAAAGGATGCTATTTTTCTTATGTTTTAGATTTCATTTTAATGTACTGTATAATAGCAAATTACAATATCATCACACATGGTAATTAAAACATTAATAATGAAAACATGTTACAGTGCAGTAGTGTTACAGGCACCAAGAATGTGTATGACTAAATGTGTTTGAAACTTACACATGGCCAGTTTCATGGGCAACTACAAATGCAGATGAAAAGCCATCTTCATGATTAAGAGTACAACTTCTCATAGGATGACACATGCCTGTCACTGGGGCATAACCTGTAAAAAGAAGGATTTCATCAGTAGTTTCCTGGCATCCTAAGACAAAATAAATGGCAAGAAGATAAGGAATTAATCTAGTTTGCTTGTGGCTTGTGTTTTTTAGTACCAATCATTTTGACTAGATTTTCCAGTCTTGGCTTTGTTGCTTCTACAAACTAGTTTAATTAGAAAATACTACTCTGTATTTATCCAAACAATACTGTGCTTTTAGATGCTTTCCTCTGTATTATGAAGAGTATTGTGATTGGTAAAGGGACACAATTAAAAAAAAATATCTAATTTGCATATTTGGATTTGAATTCATAATTGCATCCTGGTTTGTTTAACAGATAAAGAGAAAATAAGAATACAATAACACAACAATCACAAAATATAACAAATGTTCTGATATCAGTTTCTTTCTCTAAAATACACAAGTCTTGGAACAATATGCAAAAATAATGACAAGTTCCTTACCCTCTGTGTATAAATTGGCATGTATGATCTACTTATGTTTAAACATCATTGGGAGGGATTACTAAAAATTCGTACAATATTCTCTTCGTCCCTGTGGTATATCTACATGCTATTTTGGGAAACTCAATTCATAATTTAAGAAGCTTGTTTGAGTAAGACTTTCTTGCCACATACTCATATAGGCCAGGTTTGCATAGGAGCCAGATTATTGTTGGTGTGAATACTGACTCCCATCTCCTCTTTATCACCATTATATCACACTTTAGTGCATCTCCTTCCTGATCTCTCGAAGGCATTTTCAGTTTCACCCTGACATACTTAACCAGTTTCTTCCTTTTCAGATGCTTAGTTTGCAAGGCAAACACAATCCATGTGGTTTCTGGCTGGTACTTCCTCTTTCACTCCTTCACTTTCACTTAGTGATCAATTTTATTGAGAAATTATCAGCACCTTTGAAAATTTATTGCAACCTTTTCCTTCTCAATGACTGTCTACTTCTATATGCCTTACTTGATTTGAAACTTCCTTGGTCTTCACCGTTGGAGCTTGAACGTCTTCATATACCATGTGAAAATTAAACCACTTTTATTACACATAGACTGTAACCATTTCAGCTAAGGTTGTGGCCTTTTACTCTATTTGTAGCTATGAAAATGTAAGGCTGTAACAGCAAAAGTGTTGTGCAAATTAGCTAAATATGTTTTCTTTGTAAATCTTATTTATATTGGGTATGCATTTTTTAGTTTATAAAGTTGGAGTAAGTTGTCTAGACTCTAAATATAAAGTCTAAGTTGAAAGCAGCTCACAGTATGCTCAGGTGCTGAATACTTCTTCTAAACAATGTATATGCTGATTCTTATAGCTAGAACTTAGAAACCTTTGAAGTAGCATTGCTTACTTTGGGGAAGATACACTAAGGGACAATGCTATGGTGACATGTGTTTGGCTATGGGTAGTAAGTGCATAGTCTTGTGATGCAAACACACATTGTCCTGTGTACCAAGAATTAAGTATGCAAGTATGGTGATGTGGAATCTATGCCCTCCCTTACACATAGCCAGCAGGTTGAAAAATCCTGAAGCCTGAGTGCATTATCTCTGATCCCCCCACTTGGGGTGGTGGTGGAAAAGATCTTTAGCACCACAAATAGCATTGTTCCCTAACCCTTTCTGTGCTATAGGGTTACAACAATAATGGTGGTAAGATATTAAATTTCCTGGTACAACTATAGGTAGGACGCAATTCCTGTCTATTAAAGTTTAAATAATGTCACTGATGCTATACACTCTTTAAACCTGGATTATGCCACAGCCATGCAGACATGATACTAATGTCACTCAAATCTCCAGATACACTGCAGAAGGCTAGCAATGTTACTCTGTTTAGCATTACAGGCCTTGCAATGTAAGTGTATGTGACATCTGCTCCCACCACTCACATCTCCAGACACACAGACACTGCGCAAGACCAGCAACGCTAAACAGAGTAACACCACTGGTCTTCCGCAGTGTGCCTGATGATGTTAGTGGGTGTGAGTATTTTTGTTGGATCATTGAGGCATTTGGTTTGTTCCAGACTTATTTTGTGAATATGGACTGATATTTTACAATATGCAGGTGTACAGTTTTTACTCTGCAACTTGAATGAAGTTGATTATTATCAGGTTATCATGCAATATGTTACATTCACCTGCAATTAAGCAGTGGAAGCTAATTATCAGTCAACTTGCTGCAACTCATTATCAGCTTTCATAAACAAGAAAATAAAGAAAAGATACACTTTGCTAGGACAAGTTCGGCACATGTGAATTGTTGCATCTATCATGAGCAGAGATGTCCTAAATACCTAACAGCAGTGGTTAAAAGTTACCCTTTATCCATGTACATTAAAAAAAAATAATTGTGAATTGCTCACTGTGTGTGTTTTAATGAAGTTTTAAAATGGTAGCAGTGACATCAAGTCATACAAACACACACAGTATGCAACTGAAAATTATTTTTAAATGTAGATTAAGAAAGGTTACATTTCAACCAATGTTGTTGGACATTTATGGCATATGACCCAGAAAGGGTCTGCTCATGTTAGATAGGGAGAAGCAACAATTCATATTCTCCAAACTTGTCTTAACAAAGCATTTATTTTTTTGGCTTATTTCTATATAAATTGAGGCCTTCAGTGTAATTACTCTTGAATATACACCAATTATTTAATACATTGTCAGCTTTTGACCTAATGACAAATCACTTCATCTGCCTGTACATTCTCCAAACTTGTCATAATAAAGCATTTATTTTCTTGTTTATTTCTATATAAATTGAGATCTTCAGTGTAATTATTCTTCAATATACACCGATTATTTGATACATTGTCAGCTTTTGACCTAATGACAAATCACTTCATCTGTCTGTACTTTAAACAGTTACTGCTACATGGTAAGCTGTGATGGGATCTGTGCAACACATTATATAAGATATTGTTAATTTACAATGATCAGAAACTTTTTATTGAAACCATAACAAATTGGTGACCTTGCAGAAATGTTGAATGCATTGTAGACTATGGATAGGAAACAACCATTGATTATTATCAAAGCCAAAACAAACCATTTCTGTTGTTTGTGTAAACCATGGGACAAAGGAGAATGAAATGCATTACACACATCTACTGTTCTTAAAGGGTTAAATCATGAAATCATACATAAGCAGCTATTATTTAACCTCTGCAAACAAGATGTGAAATCTTAACACTGCCAACCTCAGGTCGACAATGTTGGGACTGTGTACTCCAGCAGCAAAAGCTGCTCTTGGAGCTTAGTGCATGTGGTAATATGCCACATTACAATATAAACACACCCACATGAATATGACAATGGCTCATTAAACTGCGTTCTCATATGCAAATGAACCATTGTTGAATTAGTCAGCAAAATCATAAACCTGTCGAAGGCATAGCGACTTCATGAAGATGTTGGTAGATTGTGGCATATTGGTGGCAGTTTCAGAGAGATATGATAACAATGACGTCTTAGTGCATGCTGTCGATATGCCATCAATACCATTTTGCTACCGTACCACCAGCCCTGCTCCTTATTGTCCTTCAGTGCATCTAACCTATTGTGTTGTTAGACAAATATAACACTTTGAGTGCCATAGGGGTGTCCAATGCAATGCACAGCAATGTGTTTGATACACTCTGTCACACAAAGAGTTAAAGTTGAGGGAATATTTGTTTTGTAAAAAAATTCATAACACAGTCCTGTACTTGTGTTTTCTATGTACTGCATTATCTTTATCCTTTTTTTCTTGTAAAGCATTATATAGTAGTTATAATTTGTTCAATTAATAGTTAGAGTCATACTCAATGAATCAATCTCTACCACAGATTGTATTATAAAAATAAGTTTCCTTTTGAACACCAATGGGTACTGTTTGATTCAAAACATAAGTTTGAGCTAAAATAATTTTTGAATGATGCATTTCTCAGCATAATCATCAGGAAAAAGTCCCATAACATTTATGTTTTCATAAAAAAGCCTGCACACATCTTTAATATTAAGTTTGTTACATCACCTTGCATTCCAGCTGGTCCAAAATCTTGTCTGGTTAAAAAAATGGCATGATCATGGTGCTCAGAATGATTGGGATCAGACTTCTGCTGCTGATTTGCCCAACGACATACATTGTCTAAACTTCTTGAAGGACTACCTCTTTCAATTAAGCTGATAGACTAAGAGAAAAGCAAAAGTGACTGAAACATTCTATAAGTACAAGTATATAAATATTTTTAATAAAATGAGAAAAAGAACTATTTAACTGAAACAAAATTTTACGTTGTGAAGTGAAATTACTTTTTTTTATAAAACTAAAGGTAATATAAATATTGATGCGTATTGAATAATTATGTCCAAAGAAAAAAGATTTAAAAACTGAATGAGTGTAAACAGTATACATAAAGTTAAAATGAATTAATAAGGCAAACTTGGCAAAAACGTCTTTTTTCTTTATTTCACAAATGACAAAATAAATTATTGATTTGTATTAGTAAAATTAAAGTGAAAAACAAAATGTAATCATTAACTTTAGTACCAGTCAAAATTATAAATATGCAGTGATTCACTGGTGCATCTGAGTATATAACTGAATGCGACGGTGATCAGTTCTGAAATTAGAGGCAAATTTATAATTTATAAGGTCTGTGTTGTGTAAAATGATACTTACCTTGGCATAACCCAACATAATCATGCGGACTAAAACTACATTAATGTGTACACCAATGGAATCATCATGGTAAATTTCATTTACCTGTATCGGAGGAAAATAAAGCATAAAGAATATTAATTTCTCACAATTTATTATAGCTCTAATGCTGTATAATCTCAAAAGGAGTCAAAGAAATTGTTTTACTAATCTGAGCACAACTATTTAGTGTTTAGCAAAGATATAATAGGAGGATCTATAAATACAAATTGGAAAAAAAATTGAAGTGTTAGCTAAGTAAGTATTGGTAAAACTGAAAAAACAAACTTGCACTTCTCCATGCAAGTTTTTCAACATTTATATTTTAAAGGGATAGTAATTTCTTTTTAACTTTATTTTATTTTGTAGGCATTAAAAAAACATGAAGAATGATATAAGTCTTTCTCTCAAACCTTTATGGTTTATGAGATATTCACAAGCAAAGTTCCCCTCCCCGCCCCTTTTACCTAGTGTAAGCCATCTCTTCTCAGATGTGAGTCTGGTTGTAAGACCAGACAGATAACAGAAGGGACAGTCTTCTTTGTATTAAAACAATGAAAGCCCTTCCCCCCTTGACAAGTTTTTCAGCTTTTTCCCTTATCTTAATTGAAGATTGTCCCTCTCTGCAGTCTACCTGGGCACCTCCCTTCTGAACTGGTTGAACAGGGAAGGGATACTTTGCTTTTTAATGCCTACAAAATAAAATAAAGTTAAAACGAAGTATTACTATCCCTTTAAAGTAAAAAAATAATACAATTGATTGATTAGTTATTATACTCATAAAAACAGTATACTCAGATAATTGAAATATGAAGCACAAAAGCACTCATGACCAAACCTCTACTGATACATATTTAACTTTGTTATCATTTATAGACAATAAACACAGAAAATAGCCTTTCACATTTTTATAAAAGTTCCAGTAATAAGTGTTACATATTTAGCTGAAATGTACTTATTTATAGCAGTCCATGTACTGAAGACTGTTTTTCAGATTATATCCAGGTAAAAAACTGATAGAATTTAGATTTGTATTAGTAGAAAAATAATAAAAACATAGGCAATTAATAAAGTAGTGGTGGAGGGGAACACTAAAAAAAAAAATCTAGGGATGGAGAAAAAATTGCAGCACAAATACAGATTTTATCATGGAAGTAAAGACTAAAATGTAAATTATTTGTTGAGATTAAGGATGAGCAAAGTGGTTATGAACTCACTCTTTGAAATGCACCACTTGATGGTGTAAATGAGTAAAGCAGGCCATGCAACAATATTTCTTCTTAAAATCAATCATCTTTATTCAATAATGTAAAAGTCATACCTGCTTCCCAGATGTCTCCAAAAACAGATAAAGCTTACTAACAGAGTGGACAACGACAAGTTATTGATTGATACTTCAATCAATAGAGGTAAATAGAAATATTTTACAGTCTGAAAGATATTTGCATCTAAAGTTCCACCCCCTCCCCTTCCCCAGAGCGCTGACATCAGGAGATCCCGGTCCCGGGACCAGCCAGCGACTCTGCAGCAGAACCGAAATAGCGATATTGGAGACAAATTCATTCATTGGAACGGTCTACAAAATGTGCCTAGTTTACAAGTACACTTCTACCGTTCTAATGAAGTAGTTCTTTTTAAATAATGCAACTTCGGCTCTGCTGAAGAGCCTCTTGAGTTGGCCGACTCAAAGAGGATGAAACTTTAGATGCTGCTCTCCATACTTTATTCACTTGGGTTCATATTTTGAATTTATTGAACCTCCACATTGCACCCAGTCTCTACATTGCCTCCACATTGCCCCCAGTCTCCACAATGATCCCAATCTCCACCTTCACATTTCCCCTATTGAACCCCCAATGTCCATCTCCTACCTCCCTGGTTATCCAGCATCATGGCAGGAGAGGTCTGTGCCTCCTTCTGCACAGACCTCTATAAAGCTGGAGCTCCCGCTCAGTCCTCTCTTCAGTAATGCAGAGTGCCGAAGAGGGAGCTCAGCTGCTAGAGGTCTGTGCTGAAGAAAGCACAGATCTCAGCTTGTTGCTTGTTGCAGGGGCTTGAGGGGCCTGGTCACAGGTGTGACCCCTATTTTTTTCTCTCAGGCTGGTACAACTCTGCTTTTGAGGAATAATCTCCACCAATATCTCTTGCTGGCCATTGTGCTTCACACTTTAATCTTTCTCTATCTTTCAGTATTTCTCTCTCTTTAAATGTATCTACATGGCTCCATGGATCTCTGTGGAACTCTGAATCACTATTCAGCATGGTAAAAAGTTAGGCAGTTTATTCTGTGATGGAGGGAAATTCCACCTCACAGAGAAACATAGTCAGAACATGTCAGTATCTCATGTGAACATTTCAAGAGGTAGCAGGAAAAAACTGACTTTTGTATGGGTGAAATTCCCTGCAGAAAAAGTGAAAAAAATTGTGGAATTTCATTTTTTTCCCATCCCTAATAAACATGCATAGTAACATAGTTGATGAGGCTGAAAAAAGACATGTGTCCATCAAGTCCAGCCCATGACAAAAACACCCCCTGTTGATCCAGAGGAATGCAAAAAATAAAAATATTTGGTACAATTTCTAATTTAGCCCCTGCTACTTTCATTTTCCACTTCTAGATCATTAATAAACAAATTAAAAAGCATTGGTCCCGGGACTGAACCCTGCGGCACCCCACTTATAACCTTAGACCAATTTGAAAAAGTTCCATTTACAACTCTCTGCTATCTATTATTTAACCTGTTCTCAATCCATGTACAGATAACACTGCCCGAACTGAAGCCTTTTAATTTATGCAATAACCTGTTGTTAGGGAACTGTATCAAAGGCTTTTGCAAATTCCAAGTATACTATATCTACAGCAATTCCCCTGCCCAAATTACTACTTACTTTCATAAAAAGCAAGTAAATTTCTGACATGATCTATTCATCATGGAACCATGCTGATTTCTATTAATAATATTGCCTGTCTTCACATAGTTCTGAGTAGTGTCAGTTAGTAACCCTTCTAGTACCTTATCCACTATGGAAGTCAAACTCACAGGTCTATAATTTCCTGGTTTGGATCTTGCTCCCTTTTTAAACAATGGAACTACATCAACTTTCCTACAATCACAGGACACAATGCCTGATGAAAGTGAATCAATAAATATTATGTATAATGGTCTTGCTATTACTGAACTAAGTTCCTTAAGTCCCCTTGGGTGTATAGAGTCAGATCCAGGTGCTTTATTCACCATGACCCTTTCCAGTCTCTTTTGGACCTTGTCCTCAGTAAACCACGCAATTAATGGAGGAAATTCCGTTGTTGTGTCTGTTTGCCCATAGCCCGTCATTGCTGTTTCCTTTGTATATACTGATGCAAAGAATACATTTAGGGTGTCAGCCATAGCCTTATCCTCACTAACCAGTTCTCCTGTCTCAGTCCTAAGAGGACCAATAACAACCTTAACTTTTTTGTTATTAAACCCTAAATTCTACAAGTATATTTTCTTGCTCTCATTAGCAATATTTCTATAATTTTCAATTTTAGCTAGCTTATTTCTCATTTCCCTGCAAACCTCATTATTAAGCCACATTGGTTTCCCTTTACGTCTCTCGTCAAGGAAGGTGTCTATTCTAGTTGGCTCCTCTACTAGTTGGGACATAAAATTATCATTTACTTAAAAAATGATTTCCCTTTGTTGTCCGGAGGCCATATTGCTCCAGTCAATTTCAGGATAGTTGAAATCTCCCATTATGATTACCTTTGCTGACTTAGAAGCCTTTCCATTTGCAGTAAAAGCTGGGCTCCATCTCCCCAATATTAGGTGGCTTGTAGCAAATCCCCACTAACATTTTTTTATTATGTGCGCCCACAAAGCCTCTACCTTTTCATTAGACCCTTCATTTATATCTTCCCTTAAACTAGGTTTTAAGGCATGCTTTACATATAGACATAAACCTCCTCCCCTTTTATTATCCCTATCCCTCCTAAAAAGTAACTAACCCTCTAGATTGACTGCTAAGTCATATGTGTTATCTAACCAGGTTTCAGACACACCAATCAGATCATACTGCTCATGTGCTGCAATCATTTCTAGACTGTAACCTCTCACGAGCAGGGCCCTCTGATCCTTCTGTTCTCCACATCTGATTCTACTATTTAATACCTCTGTATGTCTATTCCCAATTCTACATACTGCGGAATTAGTTGGTGCTATATAAATAAAGAATAATAATAATAATTTCTAGTTCGCCCATCTTACCAACCAGACTATGAGCATTTGCATGCATACATTTTATCATTTTGCTATTCTGAAATATTTCCTTCTTTGTCAAATGTATCTGTCTTTTATCAGGTTGTAACAATGGCAACACCCTATTAGATGATCTAGCCCATTGCCCCTGTCCACCTCCATGCCCCTTCTCTAATCCCATTTCCTCAATTATACAACCTTCCCCATCCTGTGTTGCATCACCCCCCCTTTCTAGTTTAAAGTTTCCTCCAGCCCTCTAACCATCCTACGACCAACACCATGGCACCCCTTCCTCTAAGGTGCAATCCATCACAACTATAAAGATTGCCCCCAGGGGAAAAGGCTGCCCAGTGTTCTAGAAATCCAAACCCCTCCTGCTTACACCAAGTCTTTAGCCATGCATTTAACTCCCTAATCTCCCGTTGCCTTTCTAATGCAGCGAGCGGCACAGGTAGTATTTCAGAAATAGCTCAAAACAAAAAAACCCTTCTAAATACATGCCTAGTTACACGCATTGTATTAAAGCATCTATTTTTAGATATTGTTCAAATGACTTTAGAAAGTAATATTAATACACCATGTTTTTAGATATTGTTCAAATGACTTTAGAAAGTAATATTAATGCAGCATGGACTGGATGGAGACCTGTCATACTGGTTTACAATCAGCATGTTAATCATTTCCCAGGATTGCATATTGGCAAGAAAGAAAAGCATAATTGTAAACTTTACTTTAACATGAGGAAATAGCACTAAGGCAAAAGCAACTTTTTTGCATCTTACAGCGATTCTCAGGTACAGTCTTTCAGACACAGCAATAGGCCAGGTTTTAAGGACATCCTTAATTAAATACAGGTAGTGCTATCTAAATGACTGAACTAATGATTATACATCTGTGAACAAGCAAGGAAATGTTTAATGTTTACATAGACCATAGTACAGTGAATGATAGACCTGGACAATGTGAACAGATGGAGGTATGCATTGACCTCCCCTCCAATGGAAAAACCTCTTGTTTTAAAATCAGTTACCTGTCCTCCCTTTTCAGAAATACGATGGTACCCCTCCTTTATAAGAATATTGTTTCATTACTGTCCCATGCACTCATTTTAAAAGTTAGTGGATGTCAATGAAACCCATAATATTATATAAAGCTGTATTGTATAATTGATTTAAATGAATACATACCTACCAATTTAATTACATTTCAATATCATGCACTGGAAACAGATATATAGACATCAGTCATTCCACCAAACAGAGAAATAGTGCAACTGAGCTGCACTTGCACTTGTAGAGGCAGAAACATGTATCTGTAGTTTTCTATGTCAACCAGGAAAAGGAACTGTTCCTGGCATTTCAGAGATGGTATCAGATGAATATCACATTTTTTCCTCTCAAATGGCATAAGAATGATTAACGCCTCCTTTATGGGCAGCTTTTCACAGAACAAGCTATTATGGGTTTTTTTTCAGTGATCATGTTTTATTCTTTGGCCTTGTGTTTTGCACAAATGCATTGTCCTGTTAGTTATACTTTAAGAGTCTGTCTGCTTAGCACAGGTATCTAAAGCAAGAGATTGATAATTCTAATTGATCTACATGTGTTCCAGTATCAGAATTCAGAACATATAAGTAGGAATATGCAGTTGTTCACCATGCTTGTAAATAATGTGATCAATACTCACAATGTTCATCAGGGTCAGGAGGTAGTTCTGAACATGTTCTTTTCCATGAAATCTAACAACCGAGTCATCTACTCCAAGAAGTACTTCAATGTTGTAATCGTTTTCGCCAGTATGTCTGCGTCGTCTAAAAGTTTTATTGACTTGTTGATCAATGCTGCTGTAAAGACTATCTATGTTATCAAGGCCAGCAAAGTCTGCCTCTAAAACAAAACAAAAAAAATGAAGATAAAATAGTTTTGTTGCAGACTGTTAAGAGCCCGAGCCGGATAAGTGACACAACAAGGCAATTACAATGCTGCTATCAAATACAGATGTATAAAATATTTCAATTTATCTAAAATTTCAGAAGTCAGAATTACTCTTATAATTAAGCATGATGTTTGGCCTGGGAACGGCATGCATCTGGGGAGCTGAAAATGCTGCTTGTTCACAACATCGTAGTGGCTTAATGATTCACACAAAATCTGTTGTCATACTCCACATCAAACAATATGGTTTCTTGCTATACTCTAAAACAGCTACATGGTTACTGTGGGTGAAACACTAGACATGCTACCAAATATCACAGTTCAACCTCATGTTCTTTGAATCAAAAGTGAGAACAGTGTGTTAGCACAGTGGTGGTAGATTCATACACTGATGCCTGTTCTAAAATTGCATTTTACTAGTTTGTTTAGTAGGTAGAGTAAAACATCCCATGGAAATATGTGGTCACCATGTGATATACCTGTCTTTATGAGTGGAATATTCATGATAACTATTTGAGAATCAGTCTGTCCCTAACAACACTATGAATTTAACATGAACAGCTTTACTTCAGAGCTATTTTTCAGAACAGAACACAAACCATATCTAGGAAAATCACTATTATGTATTGGAAAACCATAAGGTGATGTTTGAAATGTAAATGTCAGCTATAGCCATAAAAAATTACCCACACAAGTAAGTGTCTCATTGTCTATTTCTGGATAAATGTTTTCTCTCTCTCTCTTGTTTCATCTCTCTCTCTCTCTCTCTTGCTCTTTCATTCTGTCCACAGATATAGCTATACTTATTGACCATGATTTTAATTTCTTATGTGTAACTTTCTAGATTAGGTAAACAAGTCAAGAAAATGGCAGTTAAGGATTAGGGGTGGGCGAAAAGTGTGAAAAATTTCCTGCATGACTTTTCACGAAAATGTTTTGATTTTTTCGTTTTTCCGGTGAAAAATGTCGCCTTTCCGCCTATGCAAAAATGTCCTCCTTTTCGCCTATTTTAACAAATTTTCCACCAGTGTTAACACATTTTTCGCCTATTTTAACACATTTTTGCCTATATTTCCTATAGAGAATACATTTTCCACTGTAACATTACTTTTTCTGAGGGCTGAGGTTTAGAAATAAGTGGCTAAAAGTCAAAGTTGTGAGCCCTACAGCAAGATATGGCTTGAACAATGTGTTAGCATGCAGAATGCATTTGTCCATTGCCCACAACACTAATTTCCTGCTTAAGTGACACTGGCACATATTCACTATGATGTCAAGTAATGAAAATAATAAAGTACAACCTACAATGTGGCAGATGTGTATTGTAGTGGTGGTGGAGGGCTGGCATGGTGTGATTCGTGTATGTATTTTTACCATTGTCATATTCTATCCTACTTCTCAGATTATTGACACACATTACTTATCGGTCATAGCAGTGGTCCCAAGTGGGGTAGATGGTGGCAACACTTCTTCACATCCATCCTCCACCTCCTCATCTGTGCTGCTATTAACATATTTGTCCTGGCTTTGTCTGTCATATGTGGTTTCTGCTACTACTACTACTACTGGAGCTGGATGTTGATGTAATTCTACTGCCACTACTACTAGGTGTCAAAGGTGCAACACTAACAGCAGCACCAGAGGTACTTGTCATATCTAACACTATGGATGTTAACCTGTGTTGCTGTTGCTGGGTACTCAAAACAGGTGTGTGTGGCTGAGTGGGACTTTGAAGAGGCGATGATGCTGATGATGATTGTGCTTACCCAGGGTCAGACATTCCAATGGCTTTCTCAAACTCTTTATAGATAGGCACAGTGCTCCTTAAAAGTGGTGGAAGATACAGCCTTTGACTTTCTGCTAACCTTATAGCCCTGTCAGTATCCTCAATCTCAACTTCTTCTGTATCTGAACAAAAGAAGGATGCTTGAGGGATATATTTTAGATCTGCATCATCATCAGTCATCATTAGGTCATCCTCAGCAGCAGCAGCATTACCTGACAGTTCTTGCCCATTAATACCCTTATATTCCTGTAAGCTTTTAGAGGTCTCAAACAATTTATTTTTACTTTTACTGTAACAAAATTCACTACTACTTTAAGGACAGGTTTTTTTGGTGCTTGGTTGTCTCACTGTCTGATGCAGCAGATGGTTCAGCTGCTACACCTTCCTCTATTATGCTATTGCCAGCATCATCAACACTTGAATGCGAATTGTTGTCGTCTTCAGTATTCTTCTTATGTGGTTCTATTTTTCTACTGGCACTGTTGGTGCTGGAACTAGTTTTGATGGGACCTTTGCAAACTGCATCCTCCCTTGGAGTAGAAGGATCATCATCATTGATTGCACAAGCTGCAGCAACCATTGCAGTCAGTTTTTGGACTACTACTTTACTCTTATGTCCCTGTACTGCTCCACCTCTCCCCCTTGTGCGTTTGCTAGACATTACGCAACTACACTGTGTTTTTTTACTGTACAGCACAGAACACAACTAATGGAGCTGTATGATGCTATATGAGTCTGTCAGGCTCTCACAGCAGCCATTCTGTGTTTGTGAGAGGAGATAGAGCAGTATGTTTTTTAGCTAGAGGAGACAGGCAAATAAAGGAGAATTGACGCATAGTTTAGGAAGTTATTTAGGTAGGACATTTGTTCTCTGTATTAGGGGAGTCTGGGGGCACTCTAGGAGATAAGAAGGGAGGAAGGAGGTTGCCCCCCAAATACTCCAAAATTCCATGTGACTGACAGGCAAGGCACAGGCAACCTATTTGCTTGCTGATCTTGCTGTTATTGTCCCTGTGCTGGGTGGGGAAGTCTGGGGAAAGACATTGTTGATTTTCTTTTAAAGCTATAATTTTTTTGGACAGACTGTGATAAGACAACAGGGTGGACAACTTAACCCATTGAGTGCTAGAATGGTACAGAATGCATTGTTTTGCAATGCATTCCGTACCACTCTGGCACTCAAAGGGTTAAAAAAATAAAATAAAAATAATAAAAAATGAAATATCTTAGGTGACAGTGACAGACAGCTGACTGGGCTTAGGCAAGGCATCATACAGCTCCATCAATTGTGTACAGTAAAAAAACACAGTGTATTTGCAGAATGTCCAGCAAACGCACAAGGGGAAGGGGGAGGGGTAGAGTAGTGTAGGGACGTGAGAGTAAAGTAGTAGTCCAAAAACCTACTGCAGCAATGGTTGTTGCAGCATGTGCAATCAATGATGATGATCCCTTTACTCTAAGGGAGGATGCAGTTTGTCAAGGTCCCAACAAAACTAGGTCCAGCACCACCAGTGTCAGTAGAAATATAGAACCATGTAAGAAGAACACTGAAGACAACAAGTCACATTCAAGTATTGATGATGCTGGCAACAGCATAATAGAGGACCTTCATTCAGATTCCAGCCCAACCAGTCAAACATTGTACCAGTCGACTGCCAGTCTTACCCTTGTGTCCAAGGAAATGTTCCTGTTCCCCAGTGTCTCATGTTCAGAAACATTCAACTGGTACTGCAGGTAAGATCTGTATCATTATCTGTCACCATTCCTTGACCCCAGTGGGTAGTAGCTATCCCCTGGGCAGTCATCCAGAATGCGGGCCAGCTCCTCCAGTCGGCACTAAGCTGACCTTGCAGTCAGCATCTTTAATTTGGCCTTGGCCACAGCAAGGCTGCCTAGGGGTTAGCCAACACAAGCAGCTCAGTACCTCACTCAACAATCCCAAGCACCTTTCCTGTGGGGACTCCCCTGCTGTGTACCTACTGTTGTTATCTGTGTTGCTGTGCTGTATCCCAGAGTGCCCTTGCTTTAATAATTCTATATATATCAACTAGCAGTCTGCTTTTTCTCTGTGGAAAGTACACTTTTAGGTAGCTTACATTGGGCTTCTGTGACCCAGATGCATCACCTTACATTTACCTATATTAAAAATAATGAGCCACTTTTCTACTCATTCACTCACTTTATCAAAATCTTTTTGCAATGAAAAAAATATCCTGCTCGGTTCATACTTATATACTTGCACACACAGTTTTGTATCATCAGCATAGATTGAGACATTACTTTCAATACACATTTCAAGATCATTAATAGACAAATTAAAAATCACTGTAGGACTGAACCTTGAGACACTTCACAACTTTAGACCAACCACAAAAGGTTCAGTTTATAAGAAGTCTGCATTCTATCATTTAACCAGTTTTCCCTACATACACAGCTATAACATAACTTCTAAGGTATCTAAACTTTTCATTATAGAACTGTTCATAGGAACATTTGTCATATAGCTTGTTAATCATAAGTAGTGTTTCTCAACTCCTGTCCTCAGGACCCACTAATAGGCCAGGATTTGATGATTTCCTTGTTAGAGCACAGGTGAGTTAATCACTGTGAATGAGCCTCTGATCATCACACCTGTGCTCTAGCAAGGAAATCCCTAAGTCCTGGCCTGTTAGTGGGTCCTGAGGACAGGAGTTGAGAACCACTGATCATAAGGATGTTTGCCTTTTACTGCAATGTCTTTGCATATGGATTGACTTGACCATTTCGACAAGTTTATTCTTGGGATTATACATTTGCACTCAGGAGGATGCATGAAAGGATCAAGACAACATTTAAACATGTAAACAACTAGGGAGTTATTCACTGAGGTGTGATACAAACATAAGAAATGTTAGTGAATTGGCTACATAGAATAACATAGGAACTGGAGAAGTGATACCACTGGAGAAGTCATCTCCAGTGTATCACCTCTTCATTTAACACACCTTAGTAAATAACCCCCCTAATGTTTTATATTGGTTTACTAACGGAGGTAGTACTGGATCATATAAATAGAACTACCTGCAACATGATCATGTATAACGTGCATTTATACATAGACAAAAGTGTTATACAAATACCGGTAGCTGGTTGATAAGCCTTTTATTTATTTATTGCCTATATTTTGTACTTCCATAATGCAGTGCTGCACATTTTTAAAGAGCTATATAAGAATAAATATAATATTTTCAAAAGCTTCTGGTACTAAAGAGATTAACTGTTTTACATTTCAGTCATTCCTTTGCAATGCATTGAAGATATCTTTAGCAAAAGGATTACATAATGCATTTTGAAACAGTACCCATTTTCCATAGATATATTATACTATAAGCTTATGTTGTGCTCTTGTGGTAAGTATCGTTTTCCAGACTAATTATTACCATTGAACATACAATCTTGGCAAAAACACATTTTTCATGTTTGATGGGAAAATGGTTCCAGATGGCATTCATATAATTGAATCAAGGATGCTCTTTGAATTCTTGGCTTCTACAGCTGAACATTTACAGGTGTTTAGTTCACTGGAAGTGGTGAATAGCACCATTATGTTTACCGTGCAAGCTTGTTTTATTAGCATGTTATCATGAAAAAATATAAAGAATGTTTGATATATTTTAAGACCCTGAATATAAATAAGCCATCAATTTATCATTAGCTTGATTTCAATTTAATTGTAATAGTGTGAAAATAGCAAAATCTGTATTAAGTGTTTTTTTCCGATGCAATGTTCTAAAGAGAGAGACTAATGTACCAAGTAGATATTCAGTAATTCTGGAGAAAACTAACTGCACTAAAAAACTTCCTATTGGTTTAAATGGGGCTTTTAAGTCTTTAGTGGTAGAGATAGCTCCATCACATTGTTTTGTAATGAGTTTGTGACCTCTCTAGCATTCAAGAAATTAAATACACTAGAAATTAGATATGTGGTAACTTGTATTTGTTTCCTATGGTAAAGTTGGTCTGCTACAATATTATTCCAGTTTATACCTAGAAGGAGAACATTTTGGCCCAGATGTATACATTTCTGATGGAAAACAGTACTGAGTACTAGTAAGATAAATGCTGCATTATTTATATGAATTATATGTAATTATGGATAGAAAGCACTTAACACCCTTATTCCAAATAAACTGGGAAGCTTTTGTATGAATAGGATAACTTTTTGTACTAACAGATAGAGTCCAGGCCTTTGTCATCTCTTGTGTACATCAGTACCAGTCACCTATCTGTACACAAGACTTAGAGGGGAACAGAAGGTATGCATGTAATACATTTTGAGATATGTATGTTTCACTGCATTTTGTTATTATACTATTCTTGATCATCATATGGATGAGATGGGTGAAACAATCAGTTTTTTCCATAGGAATTTTTGTGAAAAAAAAAATACTTTATGCAAAAATGTCTGCACATTAAACGATTATAAGATACCCTCTGTTTACCACCTATACTTTCTATGGTTGAGATAATTACCTCCCCACTACTATAAAATTCCAAAATTTCCAATCATTTTGTGAAGTGTAGTTGAGACAGGGAGAGTTGTACAAGGAAGTAGCAATAGAGAGATAAAAAAATAACTAAAGAAGTAGTTGTTTACTAAAAGAGAATTAACGACCACAACCAATACACCTGTTGCTGCTGTTGACTGCTGTTCTTTCAGAGAAATAATGAGTAAGAGGACTTGGAGGAATGCTGATGATGATGTAGAGAGGATCGAGACGCAGCAGCAGTACTAGTAGTAGTCATCAGCAGCAGAGTCATAGAAACATAAAGACATAGAAACAGAGAATTTTATGGCAAATAAGAGCCATTTGGCCTGTCTAGTCTATCCATTTTTCCTATGGTAAAGCCTCAAACCTTATTTAAGTCTTGTCTTATGTTCTGAATAGCCTTTTGTATATCCAGACAGGCAAAAGCGTAAGTTAGAGTTGCTTCATTGGACTTTTGATGGTAGTGATTTGATTTCTGTGTATGGGGAATTGTGAAAGGAGAAAAGAGAATAAAGAAAAATAATTAATAAATGACAGTAACAGTGAGAAAGACAGGTGATCGAAGTACCTCCATGAGATGGATGTGCCTCTACTGAAGAAGTGACAAGTATACATGTAGATGCAGACAGGCAAAGATAAAGGGATGGAGTTACTTGTGTTTGTAGGGAGTGTGGGGATGATTTCTTTGTAGACTGTGATAGATAAAAAACAAACACACAAACAGAAAAAAATGTTTTGACTGATAATTGGCAGGAACAGATAGGAGAACTGTAGTCTGAGCTGTCACAGAGACTGACAATGACAGATACCAGAGAAATACATCATACATTATTTTGAGATGAACAAAATGTTCCTCCTTAAGCTAACAGCTTTGCCATGTTCTTTACAGTACAAATCAACAATATTAACATTATGTCCACCAAACATGATAGGGACAGGAGGAAGGAGTAGGAGTAGGAGAACTGTACGTACATGTTAATAGCTATAAAGTCATAATGCAAAAATGTACTGAGGCCATGGCTACTGCAGTAGATTATGATCATCCTTGTCATGAGGAGGGTGTTTTAAAAATGATATGAGATGTTTCACCACCACCACCAGTAGTTGTGCTAAAGCCTCAATCAATTCCCCTCGTCAGGAAAAAGACAGCACAAGGTATTTTTTTCAAGTACAGCAAGCCATGCAATTACCTGTGCTTTAAAAAACACCAAATGAAGAAAACCCACCTTGGGCGATAAACGTTCAGGTGTTTTCTCCCACTGACAAACAACAAAGAGGTGAAAAATTACATTCAATTTCATGCATTAGGCACTAAGATACATTAAGGGATCCACTTTAATGTGTGCAAATCTGAACCCAGTTTTTCTGGGCAGGTAGCCCCTTAATGCATCTCCAAATGACCACAGTTGGAATTGAAGGGGAAAAAACCCTAAAAAAAGTCACCAGTGAATGCATGGCTATGGGGTCCTAAGCCCCACTCCCAAAATGTGTGAAATGTTAGTAGAATTAACCCTATGAGTGCCAGTGGGATATGCTTACCCCACTGGCATTCACAGGGTTAATTCTACTATGTTAAACAAATAGCCTGACAATAAACACTTACCAGTAATCCAGTAATGTCTGGCTAGGTCTTCAGCACCCTGGTCAGCTACTGTCTGTCTTCTTCTTCAGTCTTCCTTCTTCTTTATTCTGTAATCTTCTTTCTTATCTGCTTTGTCTTCATTTTCACCTTTGATGTTCCCATTATTCACTCTATTTAGGGTTAGTTTTGTAAAATTAACACACAAAACGGACCTTTGGCCACAAATCCCTTTCTGTGGCCTCATGTCTATTTTAGTTTCAGCTGGTAGGACAATTGGATACCTGCTTAGACTTTTTTTTTGTCGGTCAGTAGCCAGTATTGCCAAACCTGCTGTTTTAACTTTTTCCATAAGATTGAGGCCTAAGTCTTTTAACACTAGAGGTTACTAGGAGTCATATTCTAGTGTTGCTGCCAAAGCATAAGAGGATTAAGCAGTGAGACCAAGTTCTGTATCACACAGTGACAGTAACATCCAACAGAAAATCAGTGGTCAAGGTAAATCTCCCTAAGTAAAAATTAACTTTTCCAGGCTCAAAAAAAAAAAAAGAATATGAAAGTAGTATGAAAGAAGTAAAAGATGCTGACAAGGACTTAATTGTTCATGGTGTTGATCTTGATTATATTCCTCCAGCATTCCTCCCCTTCCTTTGATACAGATGATTTATGGAGAGAGAGATAGTGGTGATGATATTGCTAAACATAGCTGAAAGGAAAAGGCTCAGTCTTCCACCACTGAAAAAGAATATGCTTGTTTATACTTTTTTTGAGAAATCAGTCAGAAGGTTGGACTCTGGACAAGGAAAAATGCACAAAAATGCAAAATCATGATCTCAGTCATCATCTGAAGCTTTTTTGCTTCTTCTAAGTCCAACTAAGACATTCAGTCACATGCTATTATTGACTAAATAGCAACACAGGTCATTACTATCCACAAGTCTAGCTATGATTAGTGTTTCTACTGCTGTTCAAAGCACAGCTCCACTGACACATGCTGCTAACTGGGACATCTGACCCCAACAGTACTAGCCCCTCAGTCAACCCTCAGTCCATTAAATCTACAATATGAAGATATTTCAGTCATGATCCAAAAGTTAAACATGTTGCTGTCTGTCCCGCATTGATTGTGTATTTTTTGTCTGAGCCAGTGTGGAACATGGTGTAAACTTGTCAACTTCTGCCAAGAGTTGCCTCTGACCACTCTCCACTGATTGTAATTATTTGATCAGCCTGCTGTCAATTGTCCAGGAGTTGGATTGTAATTATTTGATCAGGCTGCTGTCTATTTTCCAGGAGCTGGAAACTCCCATTTTGACCAACTTGAATGCCCTGTATCTTCCTTCCTTAAATACCTTGGGGTTGGCTCTCTCAACTGAATTCCTGCAGGGCAATCTGGATCATCTAATTTCCCACTTTCAGACTAAAACTAGACCTTGGATCCAACTTAATTATCTTTCTGCCAAAATGTCTGTATATTTTCCAGAGTACCCCAGTCCCCATCGCAAAACAATACTTTAGTAAAGAAAAATAAATAAATATATATGTGAACAAATTCTGTAGTAATCACTGCTCCAGTAAAAACAAAGGCAGTGAGAACAACAGACATAGTACTGGATTGGCTATTAAGCCTCTCCAAAAGGGGGCATCCCGAGGTAATCACAGTTGCCTGAATATCAACCAGAAATCCAAGATCTAGTGAAAATTGGCTGAAAAAAAAATATACAAACACAAAATAATAAAAGATAAAAAATCTAAATTATAAACAATGGCAAAGACTATATACTTCAATTAAAAATATAGTCAGTCCTTTTCAACAACTCTGAAGTAAAGTATCTCAGCTACTCAGGTTCTGCAGGCCTGAACCTCCCACAAATCACCATCTATAGCAGAAAAAGAAGAAAAACAGCCGGCGCAGCAGACGATTCCTCTGAGTGTAGTATTTTAGTCTCAAACTTTTGGTGGAGAGTAAAATAATACCTAACCTGGAGTATATACTGGGGAGAGCGAATCAATCTTAGAGGCAGATTAAAAGCCTCACTAATATGTGAGTATTGTTTTAAAGAGAACACATTGGTGAAGGTGGAGGCCAAAAGTTTGAGACTAAAATACTACACTCACAGGAATCGTCTGCTGTGTCGGCTGTTTTTCTTTTGGGGGCAGGAGCCCATCTAGGTACATCCTCGCTCAGTGCCCATCTGAAGCACAAAATCACTCCTAAATGTGCATGGGGCATAGGGGCACATCATAGCAGTGTTCTAAATGTCTCAGATGGAAGAACAGTATTTTCTTCAGTTACAGTAATGCGCATGTCTATTGGTGTTACAGAAATACAAAATATGGAGTGGTAAGACTCTGGATTATTTGCAGGAGATGACAAGAGCCATAGAGTTGCCCACACCTGTTCGTATCAACTACCTCCACCCCCACTAGTAATGTTGTTAAATCAACTAAGCTACACAGTTCTTTTTGTATGTGCTGCCAACCCACACTTACTGTGTT
Source organism: Rhinophrynus dorsalis (assembly GCA_037306005.1). Taxonomy (NCBI): domain Eukaryota; kingdom Metazoa; phylum Chordata; class Amphibia; order Anura; family Rhinophrynidae; genus Rhinophrynus; species Rhinophrynus dorsalis. Next base: position 233,986,383 of record CM074718.1, on the reverse strand, counting down.
CTTAGAAAGAAGTCAAAAACATCACAAAAATAACCCAAAAGTATGCATTGTAAATCGTAAATAGAATGTTGGAGGTTGAAATGCCATCCTATTATTTTGTTGAAAATAGGGATTTAAACCCCTTGAGTGCCAGAGGGTTACAATGGGTCGTGTACCCCTCTGGCACTAAAAGGATTAAAGAACCAATGTCTTGTGTTGCACCCTACTGGCATATCCTAAGGGTCAGTTACTTTTAAAGGACAGCTGTGCCAGAGTTGTTCAAGCTTGTGGTTAGTGTACAGGGCAAAGGGCTGAAACCATCATAGAGCAAGAAAGTTCACTTCACCACAAATATGTGGACAAGTGTCCAAAGTAAAGACTATATGAATGTCATTGCTTCTGGGTATTTTTCCATCACTGGGAAGCAACATGCAGCAGCATCAGGTCACTATCAGTAGTAAAGACCAAAAGAATGGTATCCCATTGGAATGCCGCTTTATGCATGCAGAGCTTTGGGAGACAATCACACAAAGCTGCAAACACATTAAATAAGCAGCAGCCGGTGATAAATAAATTACATGTACCCCACTACCTGAGAACTGAATTTTCGTCTATTGACAATTACTCCAGCATAGAGGATACCTTGAGAAAATCGGATATAGTACATGTCCCCAGCTTCATCCATTTCCTAAAGCTAGTTGCTTCTTGATTACACTCAGAATCATATACCCTGAGAAAAATGCAAAATATTACCATCAAACTCTGTGCACATATTATCTGATCATAGAAAGCTTACAATGCATTATATTCCATACAAGAGCATAATGAATTGCCCAATCACCAGCCTAAAATGGAGGTCACTACCAGGTAGAAATCCACATAGTCTTTTACCTAATAAGGCTATTAGTGAATATACAATCCATAACTGGAGAGCTTTAAAGGGGGTGCATTTGTAGTAATAATATGTGACTTCTACAGTAACCTTTCTTTGCCTCAATTGAAAGCAATGGGGATTACTTTGTTACTTTGTTGAAACTGGTACCAAGCAATGAGCAGCAGCACTTTCAGGAATTGGATTATCTGATAGAATATAAAAAACCTTACTGATTTAGTGGAAGATTGCATTTTGGAAAATCAGAGGTAGAAATGTAGAGGCTAAAGCATCACTAAAAAGCATAGTAAAAAAGTACTGTCACAACAATAACAAAAATATCACAGCTTTTGCAGAGCACATATTACAAAAGCAATTAATATATATCAGGGGCAACAGTCTAACATTTTTATAGTTTCACACGCATACCTCTGTGGGACTAGCTCAAGGTTATTGTTTGGTAAGCCTATGAACACAGCATAACCACTTGCACTAAAAGCCCTCTCTGACTGTATGCTTGCTGGTTTCCACAGCAGTAGGCATGATTGCTGGCCATACACACTGCTTTGTGTGTATGATGTAACCATCTTATATGTGAGACTGTGTTCAGTTACCAACCCATATTCTGGGAGTAAATCCCATAAAGATATGCCAGTGAGCAGTGATAGTAATATAGTCTTTACTCCGGCCTCTTGTCCATGTACTGTACCTGGGAACTTTCTTGCCATATATGTTAAAAAATAATTGCTACTTGGGGTATACCAGCAGAGTGCAACATATGACAACAGTTCTGTAAAACCAATGTTTTAAACAAAAGAATAGGGCAATATTTCAACTGCCAACATTTTGACAACTTTGGCATTCCAAATGCACAAATGCAGACTTAGTAAGGGTGGTTTATAAAAAACTGTGTAAATGTTATATTTTGACATTAATTGTTGAGGTGGTGGTGGCAGTTGTTTGGACTGTATGATTCCTTTCATCTCCGATTAACTCAGCCATTCTCCTTCATGCTTTGCATTTAAAGGGATAGTAATGTTTCATAATAAAAGCAGCTCTAATTAATCTTCATAGTATTTGGGCCTTGGAAAGTGTTATTTCAATTCTGTCAGAGCTGTAGTTCAAGAGTAATTGGATGATAAAGTATCACTCTCACACCCTTTCTACTGATGTAACACTGCTCAGCTTAGAGCACCACGGAGTGTCCAGATAGATTGCAGAGAGGGACAATCTTCTATTAAGATAAGGATAAAAGGTGAAAAACCTTCCAAGGGGGGCAGGAATTTCATTGTTCTCACAGTAAGAATTTTGATCCTTAATGTGAGCTGTCTGGTCTATGGACTGGATTCCACATCTGAGGAGTGGGGGCTTACACTAGGTAAAAGGGGCGGGAGGGGGAAACTTTATCATTCAATTACTCTTGAACTACAACACTCATAGTAATGAAATAACACTGTCTATGGCTCAAATACTATGAAGATTAATTGGGGATGCTGTTTTTATGAAACATTAGTATCACTTTAAATGTTATGAGTTATATATGTTATTTTTGCTGTAGAAAATGTCCTATACTCTGAGGCATCTACAATTATGTGATCCTAATTTTGGGGCCAAATCATCATTGCTCTCACATTGTACTTTACCTGTATCTGAGGAAGAAAGGGAGAAAAGTGGAGAGTCATATTCTAAATCAATATAATCAGTTCATCTCCAGCATTATCATCATCAGCAGCATCTGTTTCCTCCCCATCACCATTATTTTCATATTTTTATAGTTCTGTAAAGCCTAAAATACTTTATTTATTATGAGGTGTTACTGTCATTTTCTGATGTAGCCACTGCTAAATCCTCCTCTGTGGCAATGACATTAGAATTTGGCTCTGTCTTTAGGTTTAATACTACTACTACTACTACTACTACTACTGGTGGTGGTAGAACATTTTATTTCACTTGTATGAACTGCCTTCTCACAAAGGTGAGGATCATCATCACTTACTGCACATGCTGCAGCAACCATAACCATAGTCAGTTTCTGTACTATGACTTTGCTACCACCAAAATGTCCATAGAAGCCTCCTACTAATTTCCCCTTACCCCTGTCCCTACCACATTTGGTAGACACAGTGATAGTAGTGTTGATTTTTACTACACTACACAAACTGTTAGCATGTGAAGTGATGCATGATCTTTCTGAAAATAGAGTATGTTCTATGTCTCTGTCTGTTATTCTCAGACTCAACTCATGTAAAGAATGTCCTGTTTGTCTCTGCCTCTGTCACCTATAAGGCAAAAATGCTGTATTTTTATTTGTTTATTAGTGTCACTGTTGGTGTCACTGTCTACAAATCACATACACTCTTACTGCAAAAAATCCAAATCCAGCTCTCCTTCTTTGCCTGTCTACCACTACACTACTAGCTAGTTAGTGTCAAACTTTATTCCTCTCAATGATTGCAGTGTTACATTTTACAGTACCTTACAGGATAGACCTTTTGTAACGGTTTGTTTGACACACAGACACAGTGGTTTAGGATAAAACACAGTTTTATTAAGAAAACAGTAATACAATAACCCTCACAGGTCCTGTAGTATTTTATCAGAATAATACAGACACAAGACAGGTTACATTTACATATGCCTACACAGGTCCAGTATAAACATAGAGTCCATAACAATATATACTGACACAGGTCAGGCAGAATACGAAGGAATCCCAGTGTATCAGTACTGCATGGTTAATGGCCTTCAGCGAATGTAAACAGTCCCATGTGAGGAGAGGTCTGTTAAGGAGCTCACTTAGGATAGAGAGCTTATAGATGAGTAACGCCCAGTAGTAGGTTAGCAGACAAACGTGAACTGCCAGAGCAGCAACGGAGACTGAGCCACATAGAGCACTGCCAGAGCAGTAATGGAGACTAGGCCACGTGATCACTGCCTTAGCAGTAACGGAGACTGAGAGAAGTGGGCACTGCCGTAGCAGTAACGGAGACCAGGCAACTAGTATTCTGCCGTAACAGTAAACGAAGACTAAGACACTTGCACTCTGCCGTAGCAGTAAACGGAGATAGCCGGGTCAATACACTGAGAATACTGAGATCAGGAACAAGCACTGGTACAGGAACACCACGAAAGGGCACCGGAGAGGTGCCAGAACCCAATATATAAAGGCCATACTGGGCGGGACAAGCACAGTATAGCCAATAGGAGTAGAGCAGGAGTGTAGACTGACAGAATGTCGCTAAAGGAGCACGGGCACCGTGATACCTTTGTAAGCATCAGAATTACCTCCAGCTTGCAATAAAAGACTAAAGTACACAGAAACTGGTGCAACACCCACAACACTTCAGTATATGCTTGTCTATCTTGTTCTTGTGGATATTGGAGACTAGAGAAACTGTGTTTAAGTAACACAGTATGTTAAAACAAGACAACATGGGGTTTTTCCTGAATAACCCATAATGTGCCATTTTTTTCTGTTAAAATTCCCTTGCATAGAAACCCAATAGAATTTTCAGCTTTTTGCTAAACCAAACAAATTTCCCACAAGAACCTTTTCCAGTTATCTCCTATACCTGAGACATTCCACCAGGATAAAGACTCAGTAGTATATATTCAATGGATGCCAGTTCAGTGCAACAAGACTGGAACATGGTTGTTACTATGTGGTTATATGAGTACAAGTGAAGTGGGAAAAGGCTGGGGTCAGTACCTGGGTTCTATGGCTACCACAGGACAATGTTGCAAATGAGTATGTATGAGTCATGTCTACCAGTGCAGTGGGATAAGGTTGATTATGTGTCATTCTATGGCAATGGAAATTTGCAGTAATACTGCTGAAAGCAAAATGTGCAATTGTTTGCACTTTTTTCTTGTGAGTCAAATGTTTTTGCACATCCCTATGTTATTTGAATTGTGTGTAGGCATAATATCAGTCAAAAAGCCTCAGTATGAATGTACGTATGAAAGAATGGAGTGAATGTCTATTTATATAGTGCCACAGGTGTATGCAGTGTTTTACAACTGGATCCTTTGAGTGCCAGCCCAGAGGGTATACAACTCATTGTAAAGTAGTGCATTGTGTACCCCCTCTGACACCCAAAGGGTTAAGGATTTGGATAATACACAGTGACAAGGGCTTAGCAAAATGAACCACTGGAAGTGGGGTCCCTGCTTGAAAGCTTGCATTTTAAAGTGGTAAATGGAGATATACAGAGTACATAGAGGTTAAGTGCTCATGTTCTGGTCTGGATAGGGGAGCATGTTCTTTTTCACAATACCAAAGACATTTCTGACTGGAACTTTGCCAGCACCCATATGTGTGTGTGTGTGTGTGTGTGTGTGTGTGTGTGTGTGTGTGTGTGTGTGTGTGTGTTTGTGTTTGCGTGTGGGGGGGTGAGATTAAGTATGGTTCTGGCTATACTAATGCAGAGAGTTAAGGCTGGATTTTGGGATGTATTGTTCTATGGCTACTAGTGCAGTGGGACAATGCTGGAAGGTCAGTATGCTTGATTCTATGGCTGCCGTGGAACAAGGCTGTGGATCAATATTTGTGGGTCTATGACTTCCAGTGAAATAGGAAAAGGCTGAGGTCAAGATGTGTGTGTTTCTACAACTACAGTAGAACACAACTGGGGGAAGACTAGTATATGTGGTAGTTACAGTAGTGGTGGGCAATGTGATGCCCTCCAACTGTTGCCAGAATTTCCTGATGGGAATTGTAGTCTGGCAGCATTAGAAGGGCCTCAAGTTGCCTGTCCTGACTACCAGAGACTGAAACAAGACTGGGTGGTCAGTATATTTGGTTCTATGACTATCTGGGACAAGGCTTTGGATAGCGTGCATAGTTCTATGGCTACTATGGAACAAGGCTGGGGGTCAGTATGTGTAGTTCTATTGCTACCGAGGGACAAGGCAAGGTAGGTAGCATGTATAGTTCTATGGCTACCATGGGACAAGACTATGTGTCAGTACATGTGGTTCGAGTGAAGTGGAAAAAGGCTGGGGCTTGCAGTAGAAAAAAAAAATTATTGGGAATTCTCTGAGAAGGAGAAAAGTGTTATTTTTCTCACATTTTACTTTTTTATCAAAAGTTTTTCCCTATCCTACCAGTCTACCTACAAAAGCTAGTATCAAATATACAGCTGCTTTCTCTCTCTTCTAAGCAGACTTTCAACATGTGGGACACTGGCAACCCTTTCATGCTAGCATGGTGGGAATACATGGTGGAAACTCTCCACTTGAGGTGATACTTTATTATAACTGATTTCAATGCAAAAGAAAAAAATTAGCAAGCATTTTTACAAATGGTGGGAAATACTGTTTATCTTATGATTCATGTTTGAGGTAAAAAGTTTTGCCCATCCCTAGGTGAGAGTTGTGGATTGCCATTTGAAGTATACGTGACTGTAGGGAAATATTTAACACATTATGTAGGGTTTAAAATCCCAATTCAAATCAGTGGGCTTTTTATTACCCCTTTTCATGGTGCAGCTGGTTTGCACTGGAATTGCACCTATGCAATTTACTACATAAAGCCCTAAATTAATTATAAAGTTGGAAACAGAACAACCTCAGAGAATGCAAAAGTTAGTAATAGCAAAGAGGCAAAGAAGCAGCAAGTAAAATAAGACTTACCATATTTTATCATGCTTCAAATTCAGTGCATGAATAAACATAAACAACTGAACTATCCTGTACATACATGGATCATTCATCATAATCCTGGAAGGCTTAGTTAAATACTTTCACTGCTACTGTATTATAACAATATTGACTAGCAGTTTTTTAAAAAATGATTTGTATTAGACATGTGCCAGCCTCGCATCACAGAATGCATGAGGTAATTTTTCAGAAAAAGTCTTCTAAATTTCTGGCATGAAATAATCTACCTTTATGCAGTACATATGCATGTTGGAATTTTTTATAATGATTGTATCCACCCCTCAAAAAAATCAGAATTTCAATTTATTAAGTTTTCCATACAGGGACTTCCATTAAAGAGAAAGTAGGAGTGCATAAAATCTCTGTAGCCACTACTCAGAACATTTTCGCTCTTTCATTTCTCTGTACAATATTAACAGTGTGAGTAATGTCAGACGCAATTTGATAATCAATATTTGCATTGTTATTTAACTTTTAAAAACCCGCGCAGTCACCCCTATCTCTGACATTGACTAGTTCTACAGAGAACCAGCTGAACTGTCAGTCAACAAGTTGCCATGGCAGCCCAACCAGTGGATTACTTGCACAAATCAAAACACTAAAACTAATCACATAGAAAAGTGCCTCTGTGAGGGCAAACCACCAGACAGGTTACCATGTAATCTACTTGTGAGACCTGCCAACTTTCCGGTGACCAGGCTGTTAAGGGAAAGTATTAATGGGGTTTCTTAAAACTGAATAACTCTCCAAAAACTAAGTATTAAATATCATGACTAACAGCAGAATAACAGAAAAAAATGTTACTACCGTTAAATAATATATTTTAATGCATTAATAAACTTGCTTCAGTACAATGGTTCTGTCATTCTGTTTAAATAGGTCGTAGGTGCCACTAAATATAAAGCTCCCATAACATACATTATGCATATATCTTATTTATTAGTTTACAATTTGTAAACATGCCAAATGCAAGAGAGAAGATTTGGCTGAAAGATTAACTCAATCAATTTAACTAAAAAATAACCAATAAAATACATTTTAATATAATTATACTTGCTGGCCCCTGTAATACTCCTGTAATGACATTATGAAAGTCCAGCAGAGCATAACATGATGAGCAGGACAATGGACCATTAAATGAGACCAGCAGGACAATTAAAAATGACACAAGATTGGCAGGGCACTAGACCATTCATAAGACCAACAGTTGCATGAATCCAGAAAAGCAATAGACAGATGATGTATTTAATTGCCCTGTTAACCTCATGTGTTTGCCAAGCTCAATTATCTGCTCACTTTCCCTTTTAATTTCTTAGATCCTTCTCTACCTGACTTTGACTAATCCCTAATGTTACTCATTTATTATCTTCCCCTAATGACTACATATGTGAACTCATATGTCCACTAATCTTACCAACTTTAAAGAACTCTTCTCTTTACCCTATCTATCAAGCCTATCTTCTATCCCCTTTTTTGAAAGGCTTGTGTGAAACCATATAAGCCATATGACTAACACTTGTAAAACCATAATAAGCAATATAGTATTCCTTTATTCAATACACTTTTCTCATGATATTGGCATTATAATAATTATCTTTTGTATTTTTATTTCCACTATTTAATTTAGTCACTTATAACTGTACTTGACACTTTGTTTGTATACAGCTTTGTAAGTCAGTGTCCCTTAACACTGTGCTCACTGTGACAGGACTTTCTTGTTAAAGTTTCTTTGTTTCAATACGGCATGTTTCAACACGGCATTACATCAGGAATAACATGTTTCCATTGTCTGTCTTTGTTTAACACATTCACATTTTTCATGTTCCTTTCATGGTCATGTATACTCATCGGGTATATATGTGGTTGATGGGTATGTACAAACTTTATTCTTGATAAAGGTCCCTACCGGACCCAAAAAAGCTATTAATAAAGTACGTTTTTAGTTATTTCTGAAGTCTTGTGAGTGATTGTGAGTACAAGGAGAGCGCTATCAGTTACTGTATAAACACTTATTAAACAATAAATACAATCAAAGCAATGACATAAAATTAAAATCAATCAAAATTATCTATCAGCGCTTAACACGGAAGTCCATTCAGAAATAATAGTCCGATTGTAAATGTATAAACCACGGACTCCTAATATCAAGTCAATAAAACTCCAATAAAAATGAAGGAAGTATAGCGTTCGATACCATAAGTTATAAAGATCCAATTAATGTCCGTCCAAAGTATATCAATAAATCAACTAGCCAATATATGACAGAGAGATCCGGTCTCTAATACACACTGATATTGTAAGAAGGTGTTATAGTTGGCAAGCAAGACAAGGAGTCAGAGGGTATAGTTAAGATCACCTTTATTAGAAATATATAAACAGTAAAGCAAATAACAAATGATACACAGAGGGTGATCAAAGAGGCAAGCACTGTATCAGAAATAGCAGTCTTCTAATAGATCCACCACACTGTCCGAGATAGGCCTAAGTCATTGGAGTCTCCTGGTAAAAGGTAACGTCCAGAGGTAGCACTGAATTTTTTCCCCATGGCAGTTTTCTTCTTTTCCTACAGGCATATAAAAGGGTCCCAGGCTCTCACAACATGACATTCAGTGTTTGTGAGAAGAGAAAGCAGCATATTTTTGAGCTAGAGAAGATAGGCAAATAAAGGGGAATTGAAGATTAGTTTAGGGCACTAAGACACAGGCAGCTGGGGTCCAATTTGCTGGCTGATCTTGCTGTAACAAAAAGATAAATAAAAAGTAAAATAAAAAATATATATACAAAATAAAAGTAAAATAATAAATAAATAATTAGGTGATAGACATCTGGGACCCTGACATGAGCGCTATGACTGAGGCAGACTTGATAGATGGTAGATGAAATGGAGAAATTTGTGGAGGGCTAAGAAAATACATCACACTCCATCAGTTGTGTTCTGTAGAGTAAAGATACACACACTAGTTGAGCAAATGCATCAGAGGCAGGGGGAAAGGTGGAGCAGTACAGGGACTTGGGAGTAAAGTGACAGTTCAGAAATTAACTGCATCCATGATTGCTGCAGCATGTGCAATTAATGATGATGATCCATCACCTCCCAGGAAGGATGCAAGATCCACCAAAAGTTCCACCACCACCAGTGCCAGTACAAAAATATATTTATATAAGAAGAATAGGTGGTGGGAGAAATGTGAGAAAAATTTCCTGCATGACTTTTCCTGAAAACGATTTTTCACTTTTTTCATGAAATTTTCTCCTTTTCTCCAGTGCAAAATGTTATTCCTTTTTTGCCAGCTCCAACAAATTTTTAGCCTGTTCCAACAAATTGTCACCTATGGTTTCTATGGTGCAACATTTTCCAGCACAATATTACTTCTTCTGAGGTTTGTAGTGGAGAAATAAGTAGCTGAAAGTCAAAGCAACATATACCTCGAAAAATTTGTTAGCATGCAGAGAGCATTTGTCCTTTGACCACAACACGAACTTCCTGCTTAAGTGATACTGCCACATATTCATGATGATGTCAACCTACAATGTGGCAGATGTGTATGGTAGTGGTGGTGAGGGACTGGCAAGGTATGATTGATGTGTATGTTTGTTTATATTCCTACAGCAGTTTTTACCATTATCATGTTTGTGTCAAATGTAAGCTATCCTTCTTGTCAGATTACTGGTACACATTACTTATTGGTCATAGAAGTTGTCCCACTCCCAAGTTTGGTAGATGGTAGCAACCCTTTTTAGCAACCCTTTTTCACATCCCTCGTCTCTGTCTGTTTTGCTGTTAATCCATTTGGTCTGGCTTTCTGTTTCATAGCTTTTGGATCCTGTTTGAAGGATCTCCATACTGTGGACTTCATGGACTGATTGGTTCATGAGGGGCTGCTGCTACTGGCGCTAGATGTAATTCTGCTGCTGCTACTGCTAGGTATCAAAGGTGCAGCAGTTAAAGCAGCACCTGAGGCACTCATCAAAGCTAAGGTTTTGGATGTAAATAACTAGGGATAGGCTAAAATATTTGCCTTAAACTGAAATCAACGAATAATGACATTTACCTCTTGTCGAATAATTTCCTGTGAAAAGTGCAATTCTGCCTCTTTTTTCGCCTAGTTAATTCCATTGAAATCAATGGTAACATAGAATTTACACACGACACATAACATGCAATGAGCTAGGCGATAAAAGAGGGAAAATTGCACTTTTCATGGGAAATTATTTGCCAGGAGGGAAGTGACTTTTTTTTTTACTGATTTTGGTTTGAGGTAAAAATGTTTGCCCATCCCAAAAGAAGAACAGTGAAGATGCATTTTAGTTTTGATGGCATAATGGAGGAAGGTGTAGCAGCTGAACCAACTGCTGCATCTGACAGTGAGACAAACAAGCACCAAAACACCTGTCCTCAAAGTACTAGTGAACTTTCTGAAAGAAAATTAAAAATACATTGTTATTCTTAGAGGAATATAAGGGTAGTGGGCAAGAAGCAGTGGATGATGTTGACGTTGAGAATGAACTAATGATAACTGATGATGATGATGCAGATCTAGAATATATCCTTCTGGCATCCTCCTCTTCTTCAGATACAGTTGAAGCTGCGAAAGAGAGAAATGGTGACATGGCCCGGAAGTTAGCAGAACAGCAAAGGCTCATTCTTCCACCACTGTGCACTGTGCCTGTCTGTAAACTGTTTGAGTAAACCATTGGAAACTCTGACCCTAGATAAACACAGATGGAAAAAAAGAAAACAGTCATCCTGTCAGTCATCATAAGCTTACAAGTCCAAGGCCTACTCAGCCACACACCCACTTGTGTTGAGCAACCAGAAGCAACAACAACACAGGTTAACATTCACAACATTAGCTATGAGGAATGTCTTTGCTGCTGCTGGAAGTACTGCACCTTTAATACCTTGTAGTAGTAGCAGTAGAATTGCATCAATATCTAGCCCCAGTAGTAGTAGCAGCCCCTCAGGAACCCCTCATTTCATGATATATTGATATACTTCACTCTAAACATCTAAAGATGTTGCTGTCTGTTGTCTGTGCAAAAAACACATGAGCAGGGGGAAAGCAGGCACACACCTAGGCATCTCCTCACTTGAAGCACAACCACATGTCTGATTGGGAGACACATTATCAGCAAGTCAGAGGTGCCACAACTAGCAGCAGCAGAAGCACTCCAAAAAGTTCCCACTGCTCTGAAGCAGATAAAGAATTAGTGATGTTATTTATATGTCAGAGAGTGTGACACTTCCAACAGTTTGTTCATTCCAAATAACATCTGTGGCTCCTGCTGCAGAAGAGTATGATTTCTGTAGGAGATGGCAAGAGTAATAGACCGCCCACACATGCTACCTCTACATCCACCACCTCCTCTAGTCATGTTGTTAAAGCAATAAAGTTACAGTGTTCTTCTGCCATGTCCTGACAACCCACAATGACTGAGGTCCTGGGAAGGAGTCAAAAAACTTCACAAAAACAATCCCAAAGTACACCTGTGGAATGGCAAGGTTGCTAAGATGTTTGCAGTGGACATGCTGCCATATTTTTTTGTAGTAAAATAAGGTTTCAGAGAACTGATGTCATGTGTAGATCGATGCCGGCATATCCAAAGCTGTGGTTATTTTTTCAGGAGGCCTTTGCCTGAATTATACAAGCAGGTGGTTAGTGTAATGAGAAAAAATGCTAGCAAGTGTGTAGGGCAAGTATAATCCACCTGAAAACAGATATATGGATAAAAGGTCAGAGAATAGACTTTATAATTGTCATTAACAAAAAACAGTTCCGGCGCTACCATCAGAAAGACTAATAAATCATACCATAAAGACTCCTTCCTTATAATCAAATCCCTTTAATAAACAAGATATTATATATTTCTTCGTTCTCTCTCATATATACTTAATACCCTTTACATATGGGAAAAATTCTTTTATGGTTGTAGGATCTTAATCGTACTTCAACAAATCTCTCATATGTGATGGTGAAGTAGATACATCCAATGTATACTCAAAAAACAATAAAATACTAAAATTCACCCCCAAAATAACCTTCTTTAAATAATCCGTTTCAATCCACACACAATCCACACCCCAACAGAAATAATGCTACAGTATGCGTCCGCTTTCCACATCCACCAGATCACCAAACATCAGAGTAAACAAGGATCTCTGCTCCAATTATACCCTCCCTGCACAAGTATCGTTAGTATACACCAACGTTTACCATTACTGCAGCAAGTTCATACCAGAGCAGGTTTCCCTCTCTTGATGCTTCGGGTCCTATACAATGTAGCAAGCTTCACTCACACCGATCCAAATTCCTCCCAGTGAAGCTATGTGTGGATCAAACTTGTTACAACATTGCCTTTAATATATACACGCTTCCACCTCTTAAAACGGAAAGATGATCCGTTTATCAAGGAGTTGCGACTAATAAGCAAAACAAATATATATAAGGTAAAAACAAAAATCAAATAAAAAATATATAAAAAACAAAAATTAAAAAACAAAAAAAATATAAAAAATTAAAAAAATCCAATTGCCATCGTGCAAAAAATACAAATCAGTCTCTTCCCCTAACTTGACTCCTTTATTCTTTAAACGTTGAATTCAACTTTAATGTCTGTTGTAATTTAAGAAGATAATTTTTCTTCTCCACAATCTCCTTTAAATGGTGCTAGGTCTCAGAACAGATTGTTATTAAATGGATATAATATCCAACTCAAGACCACTATATTCTACTGATATAAGTGATCGCATATGTTAATAAACACCATCTCCTTTCATGAATCACGCCAGATCGTATCAATCAGGAACTATAACACCACCAAATAAACCGCTACTTTTATCTTCTCCTCCTTCTTCAATCCTTCTATATACCAATCCGGTGTTAAACCGGTAACTCACGGTTTCGGTATGTGTTAGAACCGCTGGTCTCAATAGGGTCCGGTTCCCACAAGTATTCTCAGCGTTCTTATTGTTCTCTGATTTCCCGCCTAGATGATGTATATTCGAATACAAGTTTGATGCACACTCTGTATCCACCATTAAGTTGACGACATTCTGTTCTGTGCCATACACCTTAATATCTCAAACAACGGACTAAAACGAATTTTAGTATTTTATTGTTTTTTGAGTATACATTGGATGTATCTACTTCACCATCACATATGAGAGATTTGTTGAAGTACGATTAAGATCCTACAACCATAAAAGAATTTTTCCCATATGTAAAGGGTATTAAGTATATATGAGAGAGAGCGAAGAAATATATAATATCTTGTTTATTAAAGGGATTTGATTATAAGGAAGGAGTCTTTATGGTATGATTTATTAGTCTTTCTGATGGTAGCGCCGGAACTGTTTTTTGTTAAGAGTAGTTTTTATCTGGAGATCTGATAGCAGAGATCTTGTTCGAGGCAGCAACCATTTAAGAAAGTAATAACCCCGTGTCCATATAGCGCCACCAATTGTTTGTATAAGATTATAATTGTCATTACTTACTGGGTTTCCCCACAACCAACAACAGTGGGCAACACTAGCTTAAACCATCAGGTAACAGCCAGTAATTGTGCCTCTGGTTCTGGCAGAGTGATTAAAAGACCGCAGCAGGATAGCCCATACCATTGGCATGCCACCTTGTGCATGCAGAGCTTGGAGAGATAATCTCACAAAGCTATAGATGTTTTAATTAAGATAGAGCAGGTGATAGAGGAATGACTTATACCACGCTCCTTAAAAGCTGTTTTTATGTCTGCTGATAATGGCTCCAACATAATTGCTGCCTTGAGAATAGGTGATATGGTGCAGGTGCCCTGCTTTGCCCATGTGCTAAATATTGTGTGATCAGATTCCTGCAGAATCCAAAACCCTCCAAGAGATGCTTACTATTGCACACAAAATCACTACACTTGCTAAAGTGTTTGTATGAGCAGAGTGAGTAAACCATGCAAAACTGGAAGGCTTTAGAGGGAGCCTTTTTGTCACCTGGCCAATGGCAACTAATGTGTAATGTATGTGAGTTGCTTAAACACTTCGAGGAGGCAACCATGCTGATGAGTCACATAGGGGCAGGAATTAGTGAAATTCTACCACTGATATTTTATTGCAGAAAAAAATGAGGAGCATGGCTGAGGAACAAGATCCTTGCATAATGTCCATTAAAATCAATGAGGAATACATTCTTGCCACTTTTCTGGACCCCCACTTTAAACAAAAAAATTCAGAATATATGCCAAAGGGCTATCAGCAGTTTGCCACAACAAGGAGTCATGATGATCAGCAGAAACTTTCTGAGGAATTGGATTCTGTCAAGGAATATGGACATAATGCTTACTAAATGAGTGAAGGGTTACATTGAGGAGAAGGTTAGAGCACAAAAAATATCTAGACAGAATAATAAAAAAGAAGGCAGAAAAGCAGTTCAACCAGCAGCAGGAGCATCTACATAATTTGTGACTGCAAGTGACCCAAGTCCATACATATTAGTTTTAAGATGGTTATAATGAAAACACTTAAAAGGAGGACTATTTAATGCTAGCTTAATATATCAAGGGACTGTAACAAATCTGTTTCCAGGTAATCAAAAGGTAGTTTAGTACTGAGGGTATGAGAGGAGGATATATTTATTTCTATTATTATTATTTCTATTAGTGCCATGGATAGTTTAAATCAGCTTTTTGGGTGGGAAGGGGTGATTTTAGATGTAATACTACTATTACTACTACTACTACTACTACTACTACTACTACTACTACTACTAATAATAATAATAATAATAATAATAATAATAACAGGAAAAGCAATCACCTGATATCCATAATAAAGCAGGTTTGCTTACCCTTTGATGTCAGTTATAACAGTTCCTGTTCAGGTCACTGATCCGAATAAAATATGCAAATGTCCTTGTGCCAGTCTGCAGGACACTTATACCCTTCTCTCTCATTCCACCATTTCCTCCCTCTCCTCCATGTTCCCTTTCTTAGTCATTCTCCCTCTCCACTCTCTTGTGGCTCCATTCTTAGTATATTACTCCTTCTTTCTGTAGTCCATGTTTCTGGTACCAGACTCCCTCTCTCCATGACCATCTCCATCTTTCCTGTTCTCGAGTATCCTTTCATTCTCTCGCTCTCACTCCTACAGTTCTCCAGTCATTCCTTTTTTCTCACTACCCCACTCCCACCTTCTCTGTCTCTTCTACTCTACCCCTCCCTCATCTTTTACCATTTTCCCCCATCCTACCATTCATTCTGCATCAGTTTGGAGAACCCTAGAATTTTCTCCACAAAATGAATTGATATTTCTGACATCTCTAATGGCATAGTATTGGATTCCTTAAAACATAGTATAGTGATAACCCTGATGATTGCACTGAATTAAATAATGATGGTGAGAAAGAGAGAGGGAAATGATTGGTCAGTCCTAATGCTGTGTAACCTTACTGCTGGGGTTAGTGAATATCTTTGTGGAGTGGATGGTATGGTCTTTAGTCCTTGTCACAAAATTAATTTCAGGGAGTACATTTCCAGTTAAATAGGATCTATATTATAGGGTGCATGCAATCATTTGCTGACATTCTAAGTTGCTATAGTACCAATGTTAGGAGAACACACACATAATTATTAAAAGAAACTCTGGTTATTAACTCTAAGGCTTATAACTAATTAAATCACACAATTTTGTAAGTCATGGCTGACATTTGACTGGTGGTGATTATTTTATTGTAACATCAGGTATCAGCCAAGATCAAAACCTTATTTTTTCACCTGATAAATAGCCCGTGTCCTAGGTATGTACATTTGTGCTTTCACACCTGGACTATTGCAGTGTATACTCTCTGTGACTCCAAGTAAAAGAAATGCACTGCCTGCAGATCAAGTAGTATGTTGTGGTCTGTTTAGTAGTAAGTAGGGGTGGGTGAAAGGTCCCATTGTGTTCCCTTGAAAACATTCTGCAAAAACCAGATGGTTGTCTGCTTTTTCACTGGAAAATCCACCTTAGACAAAGCCTTAAAATCGTCTCCATTTTTTCCTACTGCCAAAAAATGTTCACTATTTTTTTCAGTGGCTACACATTTTTTGCCCCTTTACTTACAGGTACTTCGCATTTTTGCCCCAAAAACTTAATGTTTCCAGGAAGTGAAACACAATACAAGCAGCTTGAGAGAGGGAGCAGGTGCTATGCTGTAGTGCACTGATTTATTTAGCAACATTAAGGCAGCAGATGACAAAAAAGTAGGAGCTGGAAAGCATGTGATGCATCCAGTGAGTCTGAGGTAGAGGAGAAAGTGAGGGGACTGCCCACATAACACATATGAATCACAGACACCATGACATATATGTGAAGCATGTTACACCCAACCCCCCCACACCCAACAAATGGCCATTGGCCACCATAACATGACTTGCTGGAAATAGGCCAGTAGGGCATTTTTTTTAATCAGGGTTTGTTCATTATACATAAACCAGAGACATACTAAAAACTATTTTGAGGGATTTGTTTCTAACAAGCCAAAGTCCTCCAAATCACTGATTCCACAGGGCTTGTGATGCTAACATGCCTGAGTGATAAAAATTATCTCTGATTCCTCAGGGCTAGTTATACTAACAAGCCTGGGTGATAAAATGATCCCTGAATCCTCAGGCTTGTGACACTAACAAGCCAAAATCCTACACATTGATGTTTCCTATGGGCTTGGAAAAGTCCTACAAATCCGAGCTTCCTCAGGGCCTCTAAGAACAGGTCTAAGTCCTACAAATCATCCTCCACAAAATACTCTATCTTGTCAAGTATCAGTCTGCCTCAGTCACAGCTTATGTCAGGGGGTCCCGGTCTCTGTTACTTTTCTTACTTCTTAAAAATTATTTCTGATTCCTCAGGGCTTGTGATGCTAACAATCTTGAGTGATAAAAATGATCTCTGTTTCCTCAGGGCTAGTTATACTAACAAGCCTGGGTGATAAAATGATCCCTGATTCCTCAGGCTTGTGACACTAATAAGCCAAAATCCTACAAGTTGATGTTTCCTATGGGCTTGGAAAAGTTCTACAAATCCGAGCTTCCTCAGGGCCTCTAAGAACAGGTCTAAGTCCTACAAATCATCCTCCACAAAATACTCTATCTTGTCAAGTATCAGTCTGCCTTAGTCACAGCTTATGTCAGGGGGTCCCTGTCTCTGTTACTTTTCTTACTTTATTTATTTATTTTTTTAACTGGCCCCCCCCAATCCCAGTCTACAACACCCCTCAAAAACAAAAATTCCATGTTCGACTGATTCTTTCACCAGACTCCACCAACACAAAGGTACACACAGACCTCTTTTATACTATGCCTTTGGGAAATAAAATAAAAATTGCTATGTGTTGTGTGTAAATTCAGTATTCCCATTGATTTCAATGCAATGAGCTAGGCAAAAAAAAGCATTACAAAATGGCTCTTTTCGCATGAAATTATTCTCTGCATGGGAAGTGCCATTATTTGCCGATTTTGGTTTGAGGTGAACATTTTAGCCCATCCCTAATAGACACCCAGACCTACTGGGACTGCATTGCTTTAAAAATTTTCCTTTAAAACTAAATAATACAACACTCCCTCCCATGTTGCTCCCTGATCTCCATTCTAGATGAGTTGACAATGGATGGATTAAACATTTTTAAAACAAGCTTGCACCCCCTGATATACCATACACATACAATTAAAAAGATAGTAGTGTTTCACAAAAAAAGCAGCTCCAATTAATCTCCATAGGTTTTGGGCCAGGTAAAGTATTATTTCAATACTGTCAGAGTTGTAGTTCAAGAGTAATTGAATGATAAAATATCCCCCTCCTGCCACTTTTACCTGATGTAAGCCACCTCCCCTCAGATGTGAAATCTGGGACCAGACAGCTCACAGCAAGGGACAATCTTCCTACTGTGAACATAAGGAAAACCCTGCTCCCCTTGACAGGTTTTTCCTTATGCTTACTGAAGATTGTCCCTCTCTATGATCCATCTGGACAGTCTTGCAGATCTGAGCTTAGCAGTGTAACATCAGTAAAAGGGGCAGGAGGGCGAAATTTTACCATTCAGTTACTCTTGAACCACAACTCTGACATTATTGAAATAACACTCTCCATGACCCAAATTCTATGAAGATTAATTAGAACTGCTTTTATTGTGAAACATTACTATTAGTGTTGAGCGAGCATGCTCGGCCGATGCTCGGATCGGCTCGAGCATCGCTCTGCTCGGCACATGGCGGTACTCGTACGAGTACCGCCATGTGCTCGCCCGGCATGTTCGGGTGGCGGGGATCTGTGCCGAAGGTCAGAGCACCCGAGCACCCGAGCATCGGGGTGCTCGCTCAACACTAATTACTATCCCTTTAAGGTCTTATGCAAAAAAGGAAACAGGAACAATTCTGGAACAAGCCAACTGCTCCAAAATTTCCCATTGATTTTAATGGAGAGGCAGTGCACTGGAGCCCTCACTAGCATTTTAGAGGTTAAAAGCCACATATAACTCAGTGGTAATTATTATTGATTTTTGCTGTTGATTTGCCCCAGAATTGCCAATTTCTCACTCTCCATTTGTCTTCCAGCAATTATCTTGTGAACAACAGTTATGTTAATTATTGTATTACTGTAAAAGCTGTTCTGATAACACAAATACGATAAATTGAAATGTCAGCATTTTCAGTTGAATAAATCCCTTTTCTGTAAAATTGCAAATATTTTGCAAAAATGTTATCTGAAACAGCTTCAGTGTCACAAAACTTTGAGAGTATAAGAAAGGAAGAGGGGTTTATGATGACACGCCATACAGAATACTCATTATTTCTCTCAAAGCTCTATGAGCATATTTTTCACTTGGAATGTATACAAAAATTACAATTATAACCACATTACAAAACATTTTTTTCATAGTAGACGCATCATATGAGTTTATACATATGTTTCACTAAAACAGAAGGGGATATGTAACTATTGCTATTCCATGTTGAAATAGGAGCTTGAATCAATCTAGTGGTGCTGTTCCTGACTTTCACCTAGCTACTACGTTATCTACACCAGAATGTGGAGGTAAATGAGGCAGTGTTTGAGAGTTTTGTGGCATCAATTATTCTGTGCCTTGTTTAACATTCTATATAATAATTCGCTAATGTATGTTTGTCAGCAGCTGCCATACGCAGTACAGATGGCTGCGCGCTCAGCAGTCATGCGCAGTACAGACTGCCCACTCCACGGCTGATAAAGGAGCTGGCAGCTCTGAATTCAGAAGGTGCACAGAGAGGACTACGGTCTGAATTCAGAGCTCCTCGCTCCATTATCAGCCGTGGCGTGGGCAGTCTCTACTGTGCATGACTGCACCGCGGCCATTACTGCCTGGCACTGTGGCCCGAGTACACGGGCTGTTCAACTAGTGATGTAATAAAAGGTGCAGAGTAAATAGGTATAAAACACTGCATGTTTCTGACAACTGTATATAAAGTGGTCGAGAATTGCTCTTCTTAACACCTTAAGGACCCATGACGGTGCAGGACCGTCATGGGTTGCAAACCCGTTAAGGACCCATGACGGTCCTGCACCGTCATGGGTTAAACTCTTCCATCGCGGCCGCACGGAGCGATGGAAGAGTTCAAGCCGCTTGTTACTAAGTGTCCCGGTATCGGGACACTTAGTAACAAGCGGCTGAAACATTGTTGCAACATGCGATTCGCTTCAAAAGCGAATCACATGTTGCAAAACCTGAATGACAGGGACAGTATTTGTAAATACTGTCCCTGTCAGATCTCTCTGCCTCCCTCCACCTTGCATACTGCTGAGGTGGAGAGAGACAGAGAGACATGCTGTTACTGCCTTACTGTACAAAAAAAAGTCAAAAAAAAAGTTTAAATAAAGAAATTTAACCCTTTGATCACTGTTCTGCAGTGATCAATAAGTGCCCCCCCATCTGATCACTCTTGGAGTGATCAATTTGCTGCAGATCAGTGTTTTCTGATCTGTGGGACACCCCCCATCCCCCTAGATTTTTTTTAGATTTTTTTAAATTTTTTTAAATTTTTTTTAAATTTTCTTTTACTTTTTTTTAAAATTTTTTTTTTTTTTTTTTAATAGTAAATATTCTTTAGGTATTTTGGTAGGTAGTTGGGTAGGTTTAGTGTAGACGTGTGTTAGGGAAAGTTTTAGGGATAGATTTAGGTTTAGGGGAAAAAAAAACAAAAAAAACCAAACACCCCCCCCCCAAAAAAAAAAAAATATATAATAAGCGCCGTTTAGATAGGTAGTTCAATTGGGTTAGGTAGGTTCAGGATATACGTAGGTTAGGGTAAGTTTTAGGGTTAGATTTAGGTTTAGGGATAGCGTAAGGAAAAAAAAAACCAAAAAAACCCAAACCCCCCCCCCCAAAAAAAAAAAAAAATATATATAATATGTGCAGTTTAGATAGGTAGTTCACTTCGGTTAGGTAGGTTCAGGATATATGTAGGTTAGGGTAAGTTTTAGGTTTAGATTTAGGTTTAGGGATAGCGTAAGAAAAAAAAAAACCCAAAAAACCCCAAACCCCCCCCTAAAAAAAAAAAAAAAAATATATATATATATATATATATATATATAAGTGCAGTTTAGATAGGTAGTTCATTTGGGTTAGGTAGGTTCAGGATATACGTAGGCTAGGGTAAGTTTTAGGGTTAGATTTAGGTTTAGGGATAGCGTAAGAAAAAAAAAAGTTTTTTTAGTGGGCAAAATGCAGCGCAGGTACAGCGTTGAAGAGGCATATGCCTTTTTGGCGTCTGACTCTGAGGCAACAGACACTGCGTCAGATTTTGACACAGCGCAGTTTTCAGAAAGTGAGAGCAGCTCTAGTGATGACGCTGGGCCTTCTGTCAAGAAAAGACGCACTGCCCCAAGAGCTGCTCTGGCAACTGCCCCAGCACCTGCCAAAAGAACTGCCCAAAGACCTACCAAAATACCTACCCAAAGAAATGCCCCAAGTGCTGCCCCAAGAGCTGCCCTGGCAACTGCCCCAGCACCTGCCAAAAGATCTGCCCAAAGACCTACCAAAGAAATGCCCCAAGTGCTGCCCCAAGAGCTGCCCTGGCAACTGCCCCAGCACCCGCCAAAAGATCTGCCCAAAGACCTGCCCAAAGAAATGCCCCAACACCTGTCACTCCGGATCCTAATGAATGGGTATCAATTTATGCCCACAAATCTCAGAATTCACAGGCAACCCAGGGATTCAAATTGATGTGGAAGGATTTACCCCTGATCATTTTTTTGATTTGTTTTTGGGGGAAGACATTTTAGGTGAAATTGTTTCCCAAACCAATTTGTATGCAGCCCAATATACTGCCGCCAACCCTAAGTGTGAAAAACGCTGTTTTTTTTTTTACTTACGTCATGGTTTACGAGGGATTGGTGGTAAAATGGCTGTGTATAAAATTGGAAAACACACCTAAAACGAGAGCCTGGGGTGTCTACTTTCCAAAAATATACACTTTTAGGGGGAAATCTTAAAAAAAGAGCACTGTTACACAGCCCCAAATGAGACATGGCACCAGTAACGCAAGCTGTGAAGATTCAAAGTGTGAACCTGGAAACGCGCATGTTCCAATTTGGCCCCCGTAGCTCCCCCAAACCATGAGAAAGCTATGCATATGGGGTATTGCCGTACTCAGAAGAAGGAGCTGAACACTAATCAATTCAGTTTATAAAATCTTCACCTATTCTGTGCTTGAAATTCACATCAACATTGAAGGCAAAGTGTGAAAAATGCTGAATTTTTTTTACTTACGTCAAATTTTCACAGGATTGGTGGTAAAATGGCTGTGTATAAAATTGGAAAACACACCTAAAACGAGAGCCTGGGGTGTCTACTTTCCAAAAATATACACTTTTGGGGGGAAATCTTAAAAAAGAGCACTGTTACACAGCCCCAAATGAGACATGGCACCAGTAACGCAAGCTGTGAAAATTCAAAGTGTGAACCTGGAAACGCGCATGTTCCAATTTGGCCCCCGTAGCTCCCCCAAACCATGAGAAAGCTATGCATATGGGGTATTGCCGTACTCAGAAGAAGGAGCTGAACACTAATCAATTCAGTTTATAAAATCTTCACCTATTCTGTGCTTGAAATTCACATCAACATTGAAGGCAAAGTGTGAAAAACGCTGTTTTTTTACTTACGTCAAGTTTATGAGAAAGTGGTGGTAAAATGGCTGTGTAAAAAATTTGAAAACACACCTAAAATGAAAGCTGGGGGTGTCTACATTCCAAAAATATACACTTTTGGGGGGAAATTCTGAAGTTCAGCACTGGAACATAGCCCAAAATGAGTAATGGCATCAGTTAACCAAGATGTGAAAATTCAATATTTGTTCAAAATTGGGCCCCGTAGCTCCCCCAAACCTTGAGAAACCTATGCATATGGGGTATTTCCGTACTCAGAAGAAGGAGCTGAACACTAAACAATGCATTTTTAAAAATCTTCACCTATCATGTGCTTGATATCAACAGTAGTATTGAAGTGCAAGTGTGAAAAACGCTGTTTTTTTAACTGACGTCAAGATTTACGAACGATTGGTGGTAAAATGGCTGCGTAAAAAAATTGAAAACATACATAAAATGAAAGCCTGGGGTGTCTGCTTTCCAAAAATATATACTTTTGGGGGGAAATCTTAGAGTGGAGCACTGTTACACAGCCCCAAATGAGACATGGCACCAGTGATGCAAGCTGTGAAAATTCAAAGTGTGAAACTGGAAACACGCATGTTCCAATTTTGGCCCCGTAGCTCTCCCAAACCTTGAGAAACCTATGCATATGGGGTATTGCCGTACTCAGAAGAAGGAGCTGAACACTAAACAATGCATTTTTAAAAATCTTCACCTATCATGTGCTTGAAATTCACATCAACATTGAAGTGCAAGTGTGAAAAACGCTGTTTTTTTAACTTACGTCAAGATTTACGAGTGATTGGTGGTAAAATGGCTGCGTAAAAAAATTTAAAACATACATAAAATGAAAGCCTGGGGTGTCTACTTTCCAAAAATATATACTTTTGGGGGGAAATCTTAGAGTGGAGCACTGTTACACAGCCCCAAATGAGACATGGCACCAGTGATGCAAGCTGTGAAAATTCAAAGTGTGAAACTGGAAACGCGCATGTTCAAATTTGGGCCCCGTAGCTCTCCCAAACCTTGAGAAACCTATGCATATGGGGTATTGCTGTACTCAGAAGAAGGAGCTGAACACTAAACAATGCATTTTTAAAAATCTTCACCTATCATGTGCTTGAAATTCACATCAACATTGAAGTGCAAGTGTGAAAAACGCTGTTTTTTTAAATTACGTCAAGATTTACGAGCGATTGGTGGTAAAATGGCTGCGTAAAAAAATTTAAAACATACATAAAATGAAAGCCTGGGGTGTCTACTTTCCAAAAATATATACTTTTGGGGGGAAATCTTAGAGTGGAGCACTGTTACACAGCCCCAAATGAGACATGGCACCAGTGATGCAAGCTGTGAAAATTCAAAGTGTGAAACTGGAAACGCGCATGTTCAAATTTGGGCCCCGTAGCTCTCCCAAACCTTGAGAAACCTATGCATATGGGGTATTGCTGTACTCAGAAGAAGGAGCTGAACACTAAACAATGCATTTTTAAAAATCTTCACCTATCATGTGCTTGAAATTCACATCAACATTGAAGTGCAAGTGTGAAAAACGCTGTTTTTTTAAATTACGTCAAGATTTACGAGCGATTGGTGGTAAAATGGCTGCGTAAAAAAATTTAAAACATACATAAAATGAAAGCCTGGGGTGTCTACTTTCCAAAAATATATACTTTTGGGGGGAAATCTTCGAGTGGAGCACTGTTACACAGCCCCAAATGAGACATGGCACCAGTGATGCAAGCTGTGAAAATTCAAAGTGTGAAACTGGAAACGCGCATGTTCCAATTTGAGCCCCGTAGCTCTCCCAAACCTTGAGAAACCTATGCATATGGGGTATTGCTGTACTCAGAAGAAGGAGCTGAACACTAAACAATGCATTTTTAAAAATCTTCACCTATCATGTGCTTGAAATTCACATCAACATTGAAGTGCAAGTGTGAAAAACGCTGTTTTTTTAAATTACGTCAAGATTTACGAGCGATTGGTGGTAAAATGGCTGCGTAAAAAAATTGAAAACATACATAAAATGAAAGCCTGGGGTGTCTACTTTCCAAAAGTATATACTTTTGGGGGGAAATCTTAGAGTGGAGCACTGTTACACAGCCCCAAATGAGACATGGCACCAGTCATGCAAGCTGTGAAAATTCAAAGTGTGAAACTGGAAACGCGCATGTTCCAATTTGGGCCCCGTAGCTCTCCCAAACCTTGAGAAACCTATGCATATGGGGTATTGCTGTACTCAGAAGAAGGAGCTGAACACTAAACAATGCATTTTTAAAAATCTTCACCTATCATGTGCTTGATATCAACAGTAGTATTGAAATGTAAGTGTGAAAACTGCAAAAAAACTAAATATTACCACAATTTTGAAATTTTTTTCTGGAAAAATAGCTGCATGAAAAACTCAAAAATTCTCCTGATTATTTACCTTATGTTGTCTAGTTTTCAGAAACATATACCTTTGTGGGACATTTTTGGTTCTGGCACCGTCAGCTAAGCTATGATGCTCACATGCCAATTGTTGAGAAATCACAAGTTGGAAATAACGGCAGCCATCTTGTAATATTTACCTTGTAAATGTGAGTAAAGGACTAAAATACTAGGCATATGGGGTATTCTTATATTCAGGAGAAGCAAATGAATATATTTAGGGGTATTTTTTTTTCATTAACTAATAGTATGCAAATCCTGACAGAAAAATGTAAGCAAAATGTTGTTTTTTTTCAATTTTTTTCCTCTTTTTTTCTATTTTAATCAAATTAAACAATGAGGTATTCATATAATTGTGGTATCAAAAGAAAGCCCTACTTCTGCTTAAAAAAACAGTATATAATTTATGTGGGTGCACAAAAGGAATTAAAGAGAAAACATGGTTGAACAAAGACATAGTCAAAAAAGTCAAAATTGCTCCGGTCCTTAAGGGAAAACGACATCAGATTTTCCCGGTCCTTAAGGGGTTAACAAGTGTGCCGGTATGCACTAAAATTATTATATGCTATAATACTTACAATAAGAACAACCACATGAGTTATATGCTTATGTCTAAGTGCAGAAAATACCTTTGTAGTTTAATAGGAGGATGGATATTACATCTAAATTGCAAGTGCCATTTACAATTAGCATTAAGATAAGTCCAGAACACTATGGATTATATTATTCAGCTGCAATAACAAATGTAAAATCATCTAGGTAAAGAAAGTTATAGTTTGATCACCCTTTCCTCGGATATATACAACATATTATTTGATTTGAAAATGAATTGTTTAATATTTACTGTTCCTAAAGTTCAGCTCAGTTGTATATTCACAACTAGCAGCATAAAATAAGCATATAATCAAATATGAATAAGAACCATGGTGGAACTGTTGCTAATAGTTTTATTCCTACAATATATATGGACAGAATGCAACTAAAGTGCCAAAAAAGTTACATCCTATGCAATCATTGCAACTCTCAATTCAGAAAATGTGTACATAAGACAAATGTCAATTTTTTATTTGTTCAGTGATAAATCTATATTTCCTGTAAGGTATTAGTACATTAATATGTAACAAGGGTCTTTTGTTGGACAGGTTTGCAGAAAATTGATTCCCAAATCTGAAAGTCAATGACATAATTAAAGGCTATTATATGAGCTCTGGCTTTTGATGCTGTCTGGCATTGACTCTTTGTTATTGAAGAAGCCGCATCTCACTGTTAGGTCAATGTCTGTGCAGGTGCATAGACACATCCAAAGGCTACAAAGCAGGAAAATCATTGTTTAACCTTTGGAATGTTCTATGGTTGGAATCACCTTAGTGACAAATGAACAATTAAGGACAATTATGCTTTCTTTCTTAAGTCAATTAATAATTAACTCAGTAATAGTTCACTGGAATTCAATGAGCCATTGTAATGTGTGAGTCATAGCACCCCTGAGAAAGTATCTGATGCCCTTTTGTTTTAGTAACATGGTTAACATAAATATTTTCCCACAATATTGCATTTAATTTTTTATGTCATTGGGGAGACCTGTCAGGTGTTGTTTAAGTCAGTGGGAATTTAGGGAAATTTCCTTTTCCATTATAATGATTGCTCAAGATTTACAACTGTTTAGGTTAAGGAATTGCACCTACTATGGGCAGTACACGTGAGGTCTCCTTGACAATTGGTTGCTTACTCTGTCTAATGGCTATATTATTATTATTATTATTAATCTTTATTTAAATATTTTGTTGCATGTTGAGGTTTGATGCATGCAATTGTTTACATTAAGCACTGGCATTAGCATTGGCTGTCAACAGAAAACTCTATAGCTTTATCCCCTGCTGCAGTGATGTAATATAATAATGTACCACACCTATATTACAGATACAACCCCATCCCCTTCCCAACAACTTCAGCTATATTTCAAGTATGTATCCTTGGGAATAGAATTCCAGTTACATTGAAACTCCAGTTTGAATTAACTTAATAGAGAGTTTCAATCACTATTTGCTGTTGACATGATTGTAAATTCTACAATTGGTTTGTTGTTTTTTTATTAAATAAATGTTTTTAAACATTTAGCAGCCTTTTTTCATTTTTGAAGATATCATTGCATTACTGGGTATTGGTTACCATCTGATAAAGTACCAAATATATATCTGAGTGGGGACAGAGTTGAATCTCTCCACGGGCTCATAAGCTGGTTTGGGTATAAGCTGTTAACCAGCAACTCCAATTGTGAGTATATTTCCTATTCTATTTAGATATTGATAATTTGTGGCATTTACAGTCACTATTGAGCGCCCTCTGTTTCTGTGTTTTTTCCTCTATGTGCTTCCCTCATGTGGATGAAGAAGAGGTGCAGCCAGTGAACTGAGCACTCTGATGCGGAGTGGACCTTTGGGATGGTCTGAGTTCCCTTAAAGCCTGGATCTCAGTGGAGACATATGTTTCACACTGAGCACTCTACTTGTGAGTAGATTTTATTTGTTTATATTCTATCAAGAATTACTCACATACTACACTAGGATCGTCACCTCTTTGTGTTCTTTTGCATGATTGTAAATAAGTCACAAATTAAGCTTTAGATTGAATTAATTGTATGGAAAATACAATAAAAACATACTTTAGAAGATTCAATTGATTTTTGTTCTTACCATACAAAAGGAGGTCTAAAAGATGTTTATAAAGTATATAAAGTATTTTGACTCAGGTTAAACATGGTGTATGATGAATCAGACACATCTTATACTCCATATACCATATCATTGTACTCCATAATCTTGAGTTTATATTAAGTATATATTCTAATTTTATATTGCTAAGCACACAATAAAAGAAAAACTATTTTATCATATTTAAATGTGTTTAGTAAAATATCTTGAAATATACTGTAGGTGCAGAGACCATTTACTATATGCACACTTAAATATGACTTTTTTATATGTTCTGTAAAATATCCTTTTCTTTATGTAAAATATAATCTAAACCTGGCTGATGATAAAAGGTAAAAATGTTCTAGTACTTTCATATTTTGAGACACAAACTTACAGTTATCATCTAAAACAAGGAAAACAAAATTAAACTAACATTTTATTATAAGGACATGTTGAAATCATAACTGCACTGTATAAAGCATAGCTTACTCAATATATTTTATGTCTCAACTGTCATGACCTCCAGTAATTTTGCAATCAGTTCTACAGAACATAATTTCTCATGCAACATTCTTTTGTCATTGCCAAGACCACAGAATGAGGCAGCTAAATGGCTGTAAATTAAATTTGTAAGTATATTTTAGCAATAGAAGTACATACAACATTTAACAAAGTGAAAGAAAAAATAACTGGCATCTTCTATTAAATTATGTTATTGCAATACAGGTTTTTGAAACTCATTTTGAAACATATACTATGTTACTTGGTCAGAGAGCACTGATTCACATGCATACAATCCAAGCTGGTAATAATTCACATCTGTTTTCATAAATCTGTTCATGTATCAATTAATGGAATTTTGCCTCATCCTATATAATAATTCGGAAGGCTGTCTGTCAGAAGCAGTCATGGTCAGCAGAGACTGCCCGAACGCACAGAATGCTGGGAGTTCTGTGCTGGGAGCATTCTGTGCTTTCGTGCAGTCTCTACAGTGCCTGACTGCATCGGCAGCAGGACGCAAAGCAGGACCGGCCTCTTAACCCTTTGAGTGCCAGAGGGGTATACAAAGCAATGCGTTTAGTACCCCTCTGGTACTCAAAGGGTTAACATCACCTGGACCTTGGCCCGTGTAAACGGGCTTTTACACTAGTTCCTGGTGTAAAAAACTGTGAGACACAGCTCCAATTTCTATTGTGGGTAAAGTGTGGTACTGTTTTAGCCATCGAAAAATCAAGAGGCTGATAGAGTAAAAAGTTATACCCTTATTGGATAACTGAGTGGCTCTAGAATGCAAGCTTTCAAGACACCTTAGATCTCTTTTTCACTCATAACAAGAATGAAGGCCTTGAAAGATTGCAGCCTTCATCCTTATTATGTCTGAATAAGAGTCCTAAGTTATCTTGAACATTTGCATTCTATAGCCGTTTATTTTTTGTCTACAAGTCTTGTCCAATTTCTGTTGAGATCTGACTTAAATAAATGCTATTGACTTGAATTAATTATAACTAGATTTGAGTAAGCCAGCTTACACTCAAAGTTTCTGATGCACAAATTATACGTTATAACCATGTTAAAACAAAAATGACGTAAAAGGACTGTAAATGTAAAACCACAAGTGTTAAACACTAAGATGTGATAAAGAGGAGATAAGTTTTACAGTGTGATAAATTCTTTAATGTTTATGGTATACTTTTAACCCTTTGAGTGTCAGAGGGGTACACAATGCATTGCTTTGCTGCAACTGCCTTCTTCAAATCCCACCAGAGATTTTCTATGGGGTTCAAGTCAGGTGACTGTGATGGCCACTGTAGAATCTTCCAGGACCTCTTCTGAAACCAAGCCTTGATGGAATTTGAGGTATACTTGGGATCATTGTCCTGTTGGAAGGTCCAATGACACCTAAGCTTCAGCTTCATCACAGATGACATGACATTTTCTCCTACGATTTCCTGATACTTCAATGAATCCATCTTGCCTTCCACATGCTGCAGGTTTCCAGTGCCAGAGGATGCAAAGCAGCCCCAGAGCATCACCAAGCCACCACCATGCTTAACTGTAGGTAGAGTGTTCTTTTCAGCATATGCTTCATTCTTCTTCCTCCAGACATACCACTAATCCATCGGGCCGAAAAGTTACAGTTTTGCTTCATCGCTCCACAGAACAGAATCCCAAAACTTCTCTGGCTTATTTGTATGATTTTGAGGATATCAAAGCCAACCTTTCTTATGTTTTTGGGTCAGTAGTGGTGTACGTCTTGGAGTTCTTGCATTGAAACCTTCTGCGTTTAGTATGCGCCTTACTGTGCTCACTGAAACCTCAGTGCCTATTGCCACCAAGTCTTGCTGCAGGTCTTTTGCAGACACTCAAGGGTTTTTCTCAACCTTCCCTCTCAGAAATCTGTTTGCAGCCATTGATAGCTTCCTTTTTCTACCCCATCCAGGTAATGTAACCACTGTTCCTTTGACTTTGAACTTGCAAACTATACTTCCAACAGTATCTCTAGGAACATTCAGTGCCTTCACTATCTTTTTGTATCCTGTTCTTTTTTTGTGAAGGGTGATGATCTCTTCTCTTAACTTTTTGGACCATTCTTTTGACTTAGTAATATTTCTAACATGCAATCAAACGTGACACTCACGAAACCCCTAGCCAGTTCAGGTATTTCATGTGTTCCAGCTCTTGCACACCTAATGAAGCCCTTGATTAGTTGCATCAGGTGTGCTTGAGATAACATCTGTTTTTCATATTTGTGCTGTTGTGAGGGATTCTATTCAAGGGGTTAAATAATTTTGAGACTGGACAAGTCATTATAAGTTGCATTTTCAGTTGAATTTGGGGAAACCTCTTGAAGCATTTGTTGTATTGAGCTTTTGTTTGATCTGTTCATTGCAAACAACTGAAAGTTTGAAAATTTTGACAATAAACCTGATTTGCAGTGGGGTTGAATAATTTTGATTACAACTCTACATGATGATAAATAATGAGCAGAGGGACAGCACACCACAAAACATCTATACTATCCCCCATTGCACGTAATATAAAAAGGAAATGCAAAAGTTTAGTACATGACAGGCACACACAAAAATCCTGTGTCTATTTTTCAGCAGATTTGCATTTGTACATTCCCATGAATGCTATTAAATGTTGTAAAATACATCCAAAAAAGCTAAAGTTATGCATTTACTAGAACAGTTTTATTTTTTGCTTAGCCCTTTGAATTACAAGGGAGATGAGTTCATTCAAAGGGTTAACCAAGGAGGTGATTTTTTTTCTATAAAATGAATTCCCACAGGAAAGTACAGATTAAAGGGTGGGTATGTACCATTAAATTGTTGTTGTGACTGACCTCTGTCTGCAGGAATGACATTTAAAGAGACCATGCTATATAGGAGTTATAAAACCCAGAGTTTCTTTCCCAGCTTCAAATGAACAACTCAGCCTATTTCAGGAATTCAGTAACACTCATTGTCTAATACTTTAATTTGTTTAATTTCCATGGAAAAGGGAAATATGTTGTGCAGACATTTAAAGGTTCTAATGAAAAGATCAGAAACTGCAGCCTACCCTTTCTAACCTTTTTCCTAAATTTTCATATTGTTATGCTCCTGGTTTAGTTCATGCTGTACATAATTTCAAATTTGTCCAAGAAACAACAGAGTATTAGTTGCTAATATATTGCTAAATACAACAATACCATTAGTCATTAATAAAAGATAATTTATGCATGGCTGGGCATAATGCTTCCAGATGTACTGAGTGCCTGCAATATGCCCAAAATGTGAAACATGAATGTGTCAGTGGAAAATGTGTCATGCAGGTTTATGCTGGTTGGGTTAATTATGCATCAACAGCCACCCCCTAATACTGGTTATAAGTTATAAGAACTAAAAAGCAATTTCGTAAATCTTCATATTTCAGTCTATGGCAATTAACTTATGAAAACTACCAGATTTTCTTTAATTCAAAAATGTGAATCAACATACTGTTGTATAATCGTTGCCCTAAATAACTGAATATTCTGTAGCACAATGAAGCTTATTTGTTCTAGGTATAGTTAGCATTTTGTTATTTTTAAATTAAGCGTTTGGGAATTCATCCAACAGTGTATTTATTCTTTATTACAACATATGTTTATTCAGGAAGTAAGGACTTTCTTTTCAAAAGGCTAGGTCACCCATTGATATAAATTTATTAAGGGGAACTAACTGCAAGCCTCAACAATCCTAAGCAAATCATTAGACGGCAGCAATCCTTTTATGACATACCCTGCTGCAAGGTTCTACATTCCCAGGCAACAAGGAGCAACATTCAAATCATCCCTTACTTCTGCATGTTTCCCACCTGTGACAAAGGCGCTCAAGACCAGTGTCATGACAACCACATCATATACACAAGCATTTCAGCTCACTGAGGAAATTAAAATCTCCATTGCAACCATGGTGTGATAAAGTCTTACTTATGATTGCTTCACTTTGTTGGGAGATAATCACTAAAACAACATTACAGGTCAAGGTTTGTTTTAGCAAGTATTATTTAGAGATGGATTACACTTCCAGATTGTTTCTGTGGGAAGTGATATTTGAAAATGTGGCTCTTCTAGTTAAAAAAGATAACCGATAATACTGGTACTTGAAAATAAATCATATAATACAAGAGTCAGAAAGATTCCACTTGAAATTTGCATCTCATTTCTATTATATAGTTCTACCTTGAATTAAGTTATTTATCCTCAAATGTTTTGAATCAAAAAAATTCAAATCCATAAGTAGTTCTAAGCAACACATTTATGGAACCATGTTTGCATTCTCTAATTACACTGCATTATAACAAGATATTCAATTATAAAATTATTTGAGGGGTAGGAGGGATGGGTAACTGTAGAATTCCTCACCGCCTAAAAATCTAAGACATAATGTGAAGACACACAAATGCAATGCTATCTATATTTATGGCATTTAAAAATATATTGCACACAATAACTCAAACACCATTTTTTTCAAAACAAATATTTAGAGCACTGTTCTACATAATACGTTTATAAAGAAGTGAGTTTATATCATCAAGTGTTCTACAGATAAAAGTTTACATAGCATATATTCTATCAATATATTTACAATGAAGAAAATCAAAACAAAGTTCAAACTACCGTAAAATCTCGGGTATAATACGCACAATTTCACCCCACTTCACCTTATGTGAAGTGGGGGGTGCGTATTATACACGAGAGTTTTTTCTTTGCGGAGTTTTATTGCTGCCGGCTACCTTCCCTCCCTCCCTCCCTCCCCACACAGCGCGACCCAATTTAAAAAGAATTCTTACTTAGTTTTGCTGCGCTATAGCTGGGTGAACCTCTGTGCCATCTTCCCTGCGGGCGGGCGGCAGGCTTGCATTTGCCGCCCGCTTCCTGCAATGGACTTTTAGGACCTTCCACCTCCAGCCAATGATAATGCACTTGCATTATCATTGGCTGGAGGCGGAAGGCCCTGACAGTCCATTGAAGGAAGCGGGCGGCAAATGCAAGCCTGCCGCCCGCCCGCAGGGAAGATGGCACAGAGGTTCACCCAGCTATAGCGCAGCAAAACTAAGTAAGAATTCTTTTTAAATTGGGTCGCGCTGTGTGGGGAGGGAGGGAGGGAAGGTAGCCGGCAGCAATATTTTTCTTTAAGTAAAGGGGAAAACAAGGGTGCGTATTATACATAGGCACTCTTGTTTTCCCCTAAAATCTTGGGCATAATATACACCTGCGTATTATACACAGGTGCGTATTATACCTGAGATTTTACGGTACTTAAAGGGATAGTAATGTTTCATAATAAAAGCAGCTCTAATTAATCATCATAATATTTGGACTTTGGAGAGTGTTATTTCAATTCTGTCAGAGTTGTGGTTTAAGAGTAATTGAATGATAAAGTATCCCCCTCTCGCCCCTTTTACTGATGTAACACTGCTCAGCCAGAACAGCAGGGAGTTGCCCAGGTAGATTGCAGAGTGGGACAATCTTCAATTAAGATAAGGGAAAAACCTGAAAAACTTGTCAAGGGGGGCAGGGCTTTCATTGTTCTCATAGGAAGAAGATTGTCCCCTGCTGTTATCTGTCTGGTCTTACAACCAGATTCCACATCTGAGAAGAGATGGCTCACACTAGGTAGAAGGGGCGGGAGGGGAAACTTTGCTTGCGAGTATCTCTCAAACCATAAAAGGTTTGAGAGATCCGACATATCATTCTTCATGTTTTTTTTAATGCCTACAAAATAAAATAAAGATAAAACGAAGTATTACTATCCCTTTAAAGAGTTTTATGAGCTTGTCAATTTTAATCTACAACAAATGTTTTCATTATTTGGTACGAAACGATTAAACCATTTTAAAACTAATAATTCATTATGATGATGTTTTCAGTTTTGATTGTCAATAATTAACTAAGAGTATAGTATCATGCATATACCACAGTTCTTTGTTTATAGCTATAGGTTATTGTGACAAATCTAAGCTATCTCTGTTTCTATGTTTCTGAGATAGCAATGGAAAATTAAGCATTTTTCAATAGTAAATAATTTGATAGCTTCTGTTTTGCACTTTGCTTTTTACATTACTGTTCAAATTTGTTGTGATTTATCAGCAGTGTATTACTGTATTTTTCTAATATAGAAAATAATGTGTTTCTGTACGTATAAACTTTTTTTCTCCTTTCATTTTTTACTTAAATTGCATTGTGCAAACTACATTGTATTAGACAGGTACATCAATATATCAATATCATGGCTGTAGCTGTAATTATTTCAGTTAAGCTCTGTACTATATGTTAGTCCAGTGCCCAGTTTTTACTGACCTGAGCTGGTCTGGAAGTCATTGGGTGGGACTTGCTTTGCAGTGGATCTTTTATATATTACATGTATTCTTCCTTTTTCTTCATCTTTCTGTTTAC
The DNA here is from genome assembly GCA_037306005.1 of Rhinophrynus dorsalis. Lineage (NCBI taxonomy): Eukaryota > Metazoa > Chordata > Amphibia > Anura > Rhinophrynidae > Rhinophrynus > Rhinophrynus dorsalis. The sequence goes on along the minus strand of CM074718.1, from coordinate 233,951,683 downwards.
CTCTTTCCAGTGGTTCAATGAAATACTCATCTTCTTTTGTTCGTATCATTCCAGCCTAAAGTACAAGTTAAGTAAATTAAATGTTATTCTAATATTTTTATACAAAACATATTTTCTAATTTATTATCATGATTAATATAACCAACAGTTTTTAATTATGTAATTTAAGCATATCATCATAACCATTCATAGCCAAACAATATTTATTAAATCCTAATTTTGATTACATAGTCACTGAGGCTGGCATACAGAGAAAAGGTGATGTGGTTCTGGAGAAAACTAAAGGGACACTATGAAACAATGTGAAGCAATGTATTGGAGATATCGCTATAATTAAAAGAGTTAATCCTTTCAGTACCAGAGGGGTATGCAAAGCATTGTTCTGCAATGCATTGTGTACCCCTCTGGCACTCAAAAAGGTTAAAAGCTTCCTTTAAATCAATGCACTGTTATTTGTTCACTATGGTGAAGTTGGCTTAGCCTATAATTATACCACTCTCTTACAATATCAGCCTTATCGTCTCTTTACTTAGAGGTTCATAATTTAATTACTTCAGTAGAATTACATTTTCATTTAAATCAGAAATTGAGAAACAGTAATTTAATAATATTTAGTATATAATAAGGGTATATGCATGTTTAATACCAATTTTCCATTTATGGTTCTGGTCATCTAACAAATTGAACCCCAAATCCCGTTTTCATGGCACACTAGCAGATAAGGTACTAAGGATATTCTTATTTAAGCACAAGGACATTAATCACAATTATCCAGTGTTTATCTATCTTTGATTAAGCAGAGATACCCTAAAAACCTGACCTGTTGGTATGTCATGAAGACTAACATTGAAAAGTACTGGTCTAGCATACTCAAAATAGTCAGTAAATAATATTAATAACAAACAGGTATAATACTAAAGAAGCTGTAAATGACTGAGTTATACACTAAAATATTCCTAGAAAATAAAATATATTTTTGTTAAAGTGGGGAGATTTTTATAGTCTGCGATTAATATCAATATCTATGTATTCATATCAAATTATATTTTATTCTGGAGAATGGGAAAACAATAAGTGTATATATTCATAAATATCAATGAAGGATTGACATAGAAATGTCATGCATTGTCAGTTTAGTGACCTCTTGACAACAATGTATTTATTATTTTCTTTTTTTTTATCAGACCTAATGATATTAGTGTGTTTCCTGTTCTGTTTTTTTTAGGTGGGCTGAAACTATAATGGTGGGAGGGCATTTTCAAAGCCCCTAAACTAAGAAATATCAAGCAAAGATTTATTAAGCAAGGAAAACAGTATATTTGGTGTTCTGTTCTTCACCACTGCTCGCAGTTATCATAAATTACTAGTGTTGAGCGAGCATGCTCGGCCGATGCTCGGATCGGCTCGAGCATCGCTCTGCTCGGCACATGGCGGTACTCGTACGAGTACCGCATGTGCTCGCCCGCCATGTTCGTGTCTCCTCCCCGCACGTTTTGCGCCTGCTGCGCAGCCAATAAACGTGCAGGGAGGCTCTGACATCGGTGTAATGCCAGCAGCCATGTTGGCTGCTGGCATTACACTGATTGGCTGGCCAGAACCCGTGGTCAGGTGCTGTATAGCACCTGACCATCGAGTTCGGCTCAGTCTGAGCCAGGGAGAGCTGAGGATAGGAAGGGAAAGGCAGTGTAGGGAGGAAAAAAACAAAAATTGTGAAAAAAAAAGAACCAAAAGTCCTTTTTAGGACTACTGTGTGTGGGGGCAGCAGGTTATTTGGTGTGGGGGGAAAAAAACAAAAAAAAAAAAAAAAAAATATATATATTCTGTGTAGTGTGCAAAGTTGCAGATTAGAGCACATTCTGTTTAGTGTGCACAGTTGCAGATTAGAGCACATTCTGTTTAGTGTGCAAAGTTGCAGATTAGAGCACATTCTGTTTAGTGTGCAAAGTTGCAGATTAGAGCACATTCTGTTTAGTGTGCAAAGTTGCAGATTAGAGCACATTCTGTTAAGTCTTCAAACTAAAATATCAAAGTCACGTATTCCATTCAGTGTGCGTCGCCGCAGTTTAGCAGCACATTCTGAGTACTGTGCAGAGTTGCAGAATAGGAAGAAATACTGTTAAGTCTTCAAACTAAAATATCAAAGTCACATATTCCATTCAGTGTGCTTCGCCGCAGTTTAGCAGCACATTCTGTGTACTGTGCAGAGTTGCAGAATAGGAAGAAATACTGTTAAGTCTTCAAACTAAAATATCAAAGTCACATATTCCATTCAGTGTGCTTCGCCGCAGTTTAGCAGCACATTCTGTGTACTGTGCAGAGTTGCAGAATAGGAAGAAATACTGTTAAGTCTTCAAACTAAAATATCAAAGTCACATATTCCATTCAGTGTGCTTCGCCGCAGTGTAGCAGCACATTCTGTGTACTGTGCAGAGTTGCAGAATAGGAAGAAATACTGTTAAGTCTTCAAACTAAAATATCAAAGTCACATATTCCATTCAGTGTGCTTCGCCGCAGTGTAGCAGCACATTCTGTGTACTGTGCAGAGTTGCAGAATAGGAAGAAATACTGTTAAGTCTTCAAACTAAAATATCAAAGTCACATATTCCATTCAGTGTGCTTCGCCGCAGTGTAGCAGCACATTCTGTGTACTGTGCAGAGTTGCAGAATAGGAAGAAATACTGTTAAGTCTTCAAACTAAAATATCAAAGTCACATATTCCATTCAGTGTGCTTCGCCGCAGTGTAGCAGCACATTCTGTGTACTGTGCAGAGTTGCAGAATAGGAAGAAATACTGTTAAGTCTTCAAACTAAAATATCAAAGTCACATATTCCATTCAGTGTGCTTCGCCGCAGTGTAGCAGCACATTCTGTGTACTGTGCACAGTTGCAGAATAGGAAGAAATACTGTTAAGTCTTCAAACTAAAATATCAAAGTCACATATTCCATTCAGTGTGCTTCGCCGCAGTGTAGCAGCACATTCTGTGTACTGTGCAGAGTTGCAGAATAGGAAGAAATACTGTTAAGTCTTCAAACTAAAATATCAAAGTCACATATTCCATTCAGTGTGCTTCGCCGCAGTGTAGCAGCACATTCTGTGTACTGTGCACAGTTGCAGAATAGGAAGAAATACTGTTAAGTCTTCAAACTCAAATATCAAAGTCACATATTCCATTCAGTGTGCTTCGCCGCAGTGTAGCAGCACATTCTGTGTACTGTGCAGAGTTGCAGAATAGGAAGAAATACTGTTAAGTCTTCAAACTAAAATATCAAAGTCACATATTCCATTCAGTGTGCTTCGTCGCAGTGTAGCAGCACATTCTGTGTACTGTGCACAGTTGCAGAATAGGAAGAAATACTGTTAAGTCTTCAAACTAAAATATCAAAGTCACATATTCCATTCAGTGTGTTTCAACGCCGTTTAACAGCCTATTCTGTGTACTCTGTACAGTTCCAGAATTATAAGAAATACTGTTAAGTTTTCAAACTCAAATATTAAAGTCACTTATTCCATTCAGTGTGTTTCAACGCCGTTTAACAGCCTATTCTGTGTACTCTGTACAGTTCCAGAATTATAAGAAATACTGTTAAGTTTTCAAACTCAAATATTAAAGTCACATATTCCATTCAGTGTCTTTCACCGCCGTTTAACAGCCTATTCTGTGTACTCTGCAGAGTTGCAGAATAGTAAGAAATACTGTTAAGTTTTCAAACTCAAATATTAAAGTCACATATTCCATTCAGTGTCTTTCACCGCCGTTTAACAGCCTATTCTGTGTACTCTGTACAGTTCCAGAATTATAAGAAATACTGTTAAGTTTTCAAACTCAAATATTAAAGTCACATATTCCATTCAGTGTGTTTCAACGCCGTTTAACAGCCTATTCTGTGTACTCTGTACAGTTCCAGAATTATAAGAAATACTGTTAAGTTTTCAAACTCAAATATTAAAGTCACATATTCCATTCAGTGTCTTTCACCGCCGTTTAACAGCCTATTCTGTGTACTCTGCAGAGTTGCAGAATAGTAAGAAATACTGTTAAGTTTTCAAACTCAAATATTAAAGTCACATATTCCATTCAGTGTGTTTCAACGCCGTTTAACAGCCTATTCTGTGTACTCTGTACAGTTCCAGAATTATAAGAAATACTGTTAAGTTTTCAAACTCAAATATTAAAGTCACTTATTCCATTCAGTGTGTGTCACCGCAGTTTAGCAGCCTATTCTGTGTACTCTGCACAGTTGCAGAATAGGAAGAAATACTGTTAAGTTTTCAAACCCAAATATTAAAGTCACATATTCCATTCAGTGTGTGTCACCGCAGTTTAGCAGCCTATTCTGTGTACTCTGCAGAGTTGCAGAATAGGAAGAAATACTGTTAAGTTTTCAAACTCAAATATTAAAGTCACTTATTCCATTCAGTGTGTGTCACCGCAGTTTAGCAGCCTATTCTGTGTACTCTGCACAGTTGCAGAATAGGAAGAAATACTGTTAAGTTTTCAAACCCAAATATTAAAGTCACATATTCCATTCAGTGTGTGTCACCGCAGTTTAGCAGCCTATTCTGTGTACTCTGCAGAGTTGCAGAATAGGAAGAAATACTGTTAAGTTTTCAAACTCAAATATTAAAGTCACATATTCCATTCAGTGTGCGTCACCGCAGTTTAGCAGCCTATTCTGTGTACTCTGCACAGTTGCAGAATAGGAAGAAATACTGTTAAGTTTTCAAACTCATATATATTAAAGTCATATATATCGTGTAAGATGAAGAAGGCGGGTAAAAAGGGACGGGGAAGTGGACGTGATCCTGAAAGTTCAGGGCGCGGGTCAGGACGCGGAGAAACTGTGCCTGGTGCCAGAGCACAAGAAAGAAAGACATCCACCATACCTAGCTTCATGTCTGATTTCACAGGGCGTCGCAGGACATCACTCTCGAGGTCCGACCAGTGCGAACAGGTGGTCGGTTGGATGACAGCTGATACTGCTTCCAGTCGGTTAAGCACCACCCTGTCTTCCACCAAGTCCACTCTCAGTAGCCAAGAGTCTGGTCAACATAATCCTCACTCTGATCATCCTTCCTCCCACCATACACGGTCTGGTCAAAGAAGTGATCCCACACTGGGATATAGTGATGAGCTCGTCTCATCACCAATCCTTCATTTGACCCTCTCTCCAAGCACGCTTGCAGAGGAACATGACATCTTGTGCCCTGATTCACAACCTCTAGAGGCTACCCAATCACAAGAAGATGACAGATGTGAACGGCATTTAAGGTCAAAGGAAGTAGTGGATGATGATGATGATGATGAGACACAGTTGCCATTAAATCAACCACTATTTCCGTCTCAAGACCTTGTTGAGGAGAATGTTATACAGTTGTCAATGACTGAGTATGTGGTGGGATCAAGACTTGAGGAGGATGATCAGAGTGAGGAAGTGGAGGAGGACTTGGTGGACGATGAGGTGACTGACCCCACCTGGGAAGGTGTAGAGCCGAGCGATGACAGCAGTCCTGAGGGTGAGCCATCTGCAGCACCGCAACAGGCTGGAAGAGGCAGTGGTGTGGCTACAGAAAGAAGGCGGACCGCACCAAACCGGCCCGCAAATGTTCCACGGAGCACCCCCTTGCGTAAATCTACCTTGCCAAGGGGTAGGTGTTCCGCGGTATGGCGTTTTTTTAAGGAAAGTGCGGACGACAAAAGATTTGTAGTTTGCAACCTGTGCCACACCAGAATGAGCCGAGGCATGAACACTAGAAACCTCACCACCACCAGCATGATCCGACACATGGCATCCAAGCACCGTAGTAAGTGGGAGGAACGCCTGGATCGCCCATCTGTGTCTGCAGGCCACACCACTGCCTCCTCTTCCCCTGTTTTCGGTGCCGGCCAATCGCCTGTCGAAGGCGCAGGCCCGCATACCTCCCGCCCTGCACCTGTACCATCTGAAGCACCATCAGCGACCACATCCACTTCCCTGTCCCAGCACAGCATCCAAATGTCGTTACCCCAGGCATTTGAGCGCAAGAGAAAATACCCAGCCACCCACCCACAGGCCATAGCACTAACCTCACACCTTTCAAAATTACTGGCCATCGAAATGCTGCCATTTAGGCTTGTGGACACTGAGTCCTTCCGCAGCCTGATGGCAGCAGCTGTCCCTCGGTACGCGGTCCCCAGCCGCCACTACTTTTCCCGGTGTGCCATCCCCGCATTACACCACCATGTGTCCCGTAACATCACCCGTGCCCTGACCAACGCAGTTACTGGGAAGGTCCACTTAACGACTGACACATGGACAAGTGCTTGTGGCCAGGGACGCTACATTTCCCTGACGGCACACTGGGTGAATGTCGTGGAGGCTGGGAGCGACTCGGACCCTGGGATGGCACGGGTGCTACCCACGCCGAGGATTGCGGGCCCTACCTCCATCAGGGTTTCCACCAGCACCTACGTTATTGGCTCCTCCTCCTCCGTTTCCACCTCCGAATTCTCTACACACACCGCCACTCCCCCATCAGCCAGTAGCTGGAAGCAGTGTAGCACTGCAGTGGGGAAGCGTCAACAGGCCGTGCTGAAGCTGATCTGCCTTGGGGACAAACAGCACACGGCCTCAGAGCTGTTGCAGGGGATTAGTCACCAGACCGAGCAGTGGCTCTCGCCACTCAACCTGCAAGCAGGCATGGTTGTGTGTGATAATGGGCGTAACTTGGTGGCGGCTTTGGAGCTCGGCAAGCTCACACACGTACCATGCCTAGCGCATGTATTTAATTTAGTGGTGCAGCGATTTCTAAAAACCTACCCCAATGTGCATGATCTCTTGACCAAGGTGCGCCGCGTGTGTGCACATTTCCGTAAGTCATCTACAGCTTCGGCCGGCCTGTTGAAGCTGCAGCAGCGCTTACAATTGCCAGCTCACCGGCTGCTGTGTGACGTGAGCACGCGCTGGAACTCCACCTTCCACATGTTGGCCCGGCTTTGTGAGCAGCAGAGGGCAGTAGTGGAGTACCAGCTGTTACACGGTCGTCGCCTCTCCGTTCAACTTCCTGTAATCAGAAGTGAGGAGTGGGAATGGATGTCAGACCTCTGCGAGGTTTTACGCAATTTTGAGGAATCGACACAGATGGTGAGCGGCGATAACGCTATTATCAGTGTAACCATCCCACTTCTGTGTCTACTGAAACGCTCGCTGCTCACAATTAAAACCGACGCTTTGCATGTGGAAGAGGTGGAAATGGGGGAGGAAGAGCTTACACAAGGTGATAGCCAGAGCACCCTCACTTCGTCTTCTCAGCGACAATTGGAGGAGGCGGAGGAGGAGGAGGAGGAGGAGGAGGAGGAGGAAGACACGGTTGCCTCCGCTACAGAGGGTAGCCATGGAACTTTAGTTCCATCTCTTCAGCGTGGGTGGGCAGAAGAGGAGGAAGAGGATGAGGATATTGAGAGTCAGCCTCCTGGTGAGGACAGCGAAATCTTGACTGTTGGTACTCTGGCACACATGGCTGACTTTATGTTAGGCTGCCTTTCCCGTGACCCACGCGTTGTACGCATTTTAGACAACACGGATTACTGGGTGTTCACCCTTCTGGACCCCCGCTACAAAGAGAATTTCTCATCTCTCATTCCTCCGGTGGAGAGGACAAGCAAAATGGTGCAATACCAGAAGGTTCTTGTTGAAAAATTGCTCCAAAATTTTCCATCTGACAACGCTGGCGGCAGAGTACGTGCTACCTTGGCCAACCGAGAAGGGGAGAAAAGGGGAGCACACAGCAGTTCCGAGAAAGGCAGGGCAACACTCTCCAAGGCGTGGGACACCTTCATGACACCCCGCCAGCACCCTCACCCTGATGCGCAGCCTAGTGTCACAAGGAGGGAAAAGTTTTGGAAGATGGTGAAGGAGTACGTAGCAGACCGTGTCAGCGTCCTCAATGATCCCTCTGTGCCTTACAACTACTGGGTGTCCAAGCTGGACACGTGGTATGAACTGGCACTCTACGCCTTGGAGGTGCTGGCCTGCCCTGCCGCCAGCGTTCTGTCTGAGCGGGTATTTAGTGCTGCTGGTGGCATCATAACAGATAAGCGTATCCGCCTTTCCACCGACAATGCTGATAGGTTGACACTTATAAAAATGAACAAGGCCTGGATTTCCCCTGACTTCTCCACTCCACTGGAGGAAAGCCCCGGGGGAACATAAACTCACTTTATATATGTTATTTACAATGATGGGAATACTCTGTATTCCCATTCACCCCTTCCACCCCAAAAACGGGTATATGGTTGACTCTTAATGTTCTCATCCTCCTCCTCCTCTTCCATATGCCCTGGGATATAATTTTTATATAGGGCCAGCTCACCAGCGTGCCCTGGGATATAATTTTTATATAGGGCCAGCTCACCAGCGGGCCCTGTGATATAATTTTTATATAGGGCCAGCTCACCAGCGGGCCCTGTTTGACAATTTTTATATAGGTCAGCTCACCAGCGGGCCTTCTCATATAATGTTTTATTGGGTCAGCTCTCTAGCGGGCCCTCTCATATAATGTTTTATAGCGTCAGCTCACTAGCGGGCCTTCGCATATAATGTTTAGGATGGTCAGCTCTGCAGCAGACCCTCACCCATAATGTTTTAGATGGTCAGCTCAGCGCACGTTTCCCTCTTAATCATGGCCTCAGTTCTGAAAATCAAGGAAATTTTTGGGAGAATTTGCCTCTGCGCACGTTTCCCTCTTAATCATGGCCTCAGTTCTGAAAATCAAGGAAATTTTTGGGATAATTTGCCTCTGCGCACGTTTCCCTCTTAATCATGGCCTCACTTCAGAAAATCGATGAAATTTTTGGGAGAATTTGCAGATGATATACAAGTAAATATACAGCAAATACTGTTTGGTAACAATTTTTCGCCTAAAGTCGTTTTTATTTTCCTTTTTGTGTGTTTTACGGTCAGTCTGTAAAAATGGCGTACTACGGGCGAAAGATCGTTCCCAGCAGCGATGTTGGAGTCCAAGGTGCATCCAGACATCCTCCCTATGCTGTCCCTGAACCATTTCTGTAGTGTTTCCATCTTTTTCTGCCCTTTTCCTATGGACCAGGCACCCTCCCCTCATCAGAGCAGGGGGTGCCTGGTGTAATGCTCGAGTCCTCCCATTGACTTCAATGGGGCTCGGGTGTTCGGCCGAGCACTCGAGCCTCAGGGGGTGCTCGGTCAGAGCACCCGAACATCCGAGCATTGGGGTGCTCGCTCATCACTATAAATTACCTTTGAGCCATTATGAATGATTACACAGACTTGCCTTTATAAAATATGCCTGGCATGGAAATAATAAAACAGCATAAGCTGAACTTTCTGTGTGAAAATTCCTATGTTACTCATGAGTATACGCATACTGGTATGCAGGGCTTTAAAAATATCAATGAGATTGCTCAAGAAGAGAAGAGTAGGAGACTGAAAAATAATAATCTACCCATTGTTAAATAGAAGGAGCAGCCTAATTATTTTACTCATACATTGCATTTGTTTACTAGCCAGAGAATGTGAGATTACTAGACTTTTCCAGTCATGCTCATATGTGAATCTGTATACTGCCCCACTTACTAACATGGGATATATCTGTAAGGGCACGGTCACAACTGAAGGTTTGAGTGGAGTGTTATTACGTAGGATTTCTGCTCTCTTCTAAACATAATTTAAAATACCTTAACAATCCTTTTATTCTCTGTCTTTTATAGTGAGCTGGGTTCTATAGCAGGTGTAAAACCTGTGAACTCAGCCCAGTATTTAAGGACTGCAAAACAGTGACACATTTAGTACTATATTCTATTACACCTGATAGAAATGCTTAGCTTTTCCTAACTTGCCATTCCATTACTGCTGGCATGTATCCTGAATTTGGGATACAAACAAACAGAAAAAAAGGCATATGTCAACATCCATTCTTCTGTATTCTGCTGCATCCTTGCTACATTGTACCAAGATGGCATATGCAAAGCTCCTATTTGCAACCAGACAAGCATTCCCAAACTCAGCAGTTCAGACTGCTCACATGGGCATCTCCAGGGGGGAAGGACATAGGGGCTGCCCCACAGAAGAATTTTTGTGGATGCCCATGACTGCTAAGCTTAGGAAAAATGCCTAACATCATTGGAGAGAGAGCGCTTCAACTCGCATGCTGGATTCCTCAGACAGAGGAGGAGGAAGTAAAGGGGAACAACTGGGGAGGGGAAGAGACAAAGATTGACAGGCGATGGTACAAAGCTGTACCACAGCCTGCACTGAAAAGACAAAATCTCTGAAAATAATGCATTTAAAAAATAAATAAATATGCGTATATATATATATATATATATATATATATATATATATATATATATATAAAATATATATATGTGTGTGTGTGTGTGTGTGTGTGTGTGTATTCAATAAGTATTACCATGGAAGAAGTGGTTTACTGGAGGTGAGAATTCCCCTTTAAAGACAATACTTGTAAGTTTTCCACATACTTGTCAACTTCCTTTTGTTCTAGTCCATATACCTTGATTTTCCTTAGTAGGGTAAAATTGTTCAACATGACTTGCATTTTGTTGATATTCATCTTCAGACCAAATGTTTGCTTTCCTGTTGTAGTTATTCAATGTGTTCTTGCAGTTTTTCAGGACTGCTGGCAAAGAGTATGATATTGTCTGAAAAATATAAGTAATGCAGGTGTTCTCCATTTATACATTTGTCCTTTTTTGTCCCAATTTAGTTTGCAGCAAATTTCTTCTAAACACTTGAAAATGATTTTGGGAAAATTGTGTCTCCTTGTTGGAACCCTTTTTCAATGTTGATCTGGACTTTATCTTTGTTTACCTGTACTGATGCAGTTGCATTTTCATATATTGATTGCAAGATATTGATGTAAGCTCTGTATATTGCTTGGTTGATCAGGGCATCAATTATTGCTTGCTTTTTCACTAATTGAAATGCCTTTTTGTAGTCAATGAAGGCTTTGCATAATGGAAGGTTGTATTTACTATGTCACTCTATAACTTGCTGCACTGTCTGGATGTAGTCCATTGTACTGAAAGTGCTCCTGAACCTTGCTTGTTACTTAGGTTGTGCTGCATTAACTATTGTGTCCATTCTTCTTGATAGTACCTTTGTGAAAACCTTGTAAACCACTAGGAATATCCTTGATGGTCAGTAGTTTTTAGATCCTCCTTATCACCTTTTTTGTGCAGTAGGATGACTTCTGCATTGTTCCATGTTTCAGGCACTTTGCCAGGTAGTAGCCATTTTGAGAATAGTTTAGCTAGGGATTTGAATAAAGGTTGAATTCCAGCTTTCAACACTTCAAGAATAACTTTACTACTGCCACAGCTTCAGCCTATGCTAATGACACTGCATTCAGTTGTTGTCCTTCATCCTTATAAAGGTTTGAATAAAATTTGAGTTTTTGCTGTTATGCCATCTTCAAGCTTTAATGCAAACATTTGGCTCCTTTGTGTGGCCATCTTTTGTTTGGCTTTCTTTATCCCTTGATTTTCTTCCAGTGTCCTTTTGATGAGCTCAACATTGAACTTGCGTGTTTCTTTTTTAATGCGCTTCCTTATGGTCTTGCACATTTCTACATATTCTACAGTTTCTAATATCACAGTTTTGCTTCATTTCTTGTTGCTTTTCATCATGGTAACTGTTTCATTTGATATCTGGATTGGATTTTCTTGTTTTACAGTAGATGCAAGAGCAGAAACAGTGTCTACAATAGTCTCAATAGCTTTTTCATTTTGGGTTAAAATTTCTGCATCTGGAAGGTCTTGCAACACAATGAAGTGGTTAGACAGTGCTATCTCAAAATTCTTATGATTTTTCAAAAGCTGGCTAGAGTCAATCTTCAGTACACTCGTTGGTGTTATATAAATACAATTATACATACATATATATTGTAGTTTTCAATCTGCTCCAGCTGCTTTGGTAAGAAATCAAGAAGAATTTCTGAAAATGATACACCCCTCCCCCCAGCTGAATTTTACATTCTACATTACCATTACAATAATTTGCCATATATTTGTTTACATTGAAAAAACACAGGAGTCTATCAAGTTCAAATTTTGACAAAATTCCTTTGTTGATTGAGAGGAAAGCAATCAAAACTCAAATGAAGACATTATCTGTTTTGTCCACAGTGAACATGCAGTAGTCATAATTCTGTATATAGTTCTTAGCTAAAATGGTAGACACTTTATAATGTAACTTCAGTTAAGATGGCTATATCTCAGTAACGTACTACTCAGCATATTAGGACAATAAGTCCTAATAAGTCAATAAGCTAAAGAGGTGCAATTCTGGAATAAATCAACTGCAATAAAGGGCATTTAAAAATGCACTGGAGACCTCCCAAGTGTTTAAGGGGTTCAAATCCCCATTTAAATTAAAGGGAGCTTTTATTTGTTCACTATGCTGCTGTTGGGTTGCTTCAGAATTGCACTTAGACTCTTTTATGATAAAACTGTATTTTCTAATAAGGTTAGTACATTTCATATATTTGTTTCTATGATATTGTGTTTAGAGGGCAATGGTCTAGTCTGAAGACTGGAAAGCTATGAGGCATATAAAATAGGTCAACTGCCTAAATAGGGCTAAGTCCTTCTTGACAATTTTATATTTTAAAAAATGCTGAAAGTTCACAATGTCCAACTGGTGGCAGTAGAAATTGTCCATTTTAAAGTCCAATTTAGGTAGCACAATAGTGGGTGATTCATTTTATCAGGACAATATTAGCAGAAGTAATATATTATATGTATTGTTTGAGTGAGAGATGTGAGAGAGTGACTATATACATTGATGAATGTTTAAGATTAGACTTTAGAAGAAGTGAAAACTTCATCTCAATGTTTTTACTCAGTGAGCAAAAAAGTGACAAGAATACTTCCTCTATAGAGAGTACAGTAGCTATATAATACACTTACATAGGTGAAACAGCTCAGAAAAACAATTTACAGCAAATAATTAAAAGATTATTTCAGGATTGTCCAAGTTTAGTTCTCAAGAGCTACTAACTGTCCAAAATTAATGGATTTCCCTGTTTGAGCACAGGTGGGCCAATCAAAATGAATAAGCCACTGATTAACTCATCTATGCTCAATAGCAGAAATTCTGAATCCTGGCCTGTTGGACACCCTGGCTTACATGTTTCCATTACATTCCAAAATTTCCATGAAAAAAGAATGCAAACAATGACTCACAGGACAATCATTTTTTATATTCTAAACCCACACAAATATGAGTCCCTTAAATTATCAATTTTACAGCAAAGCTGCATTTGGAAATGTATGAGCTATTCCAACGTACTCAGTGATAATTGTTTTGATTAATTGGGTCTTGTCAGTGTGTAGCTAGTGTATTGATTGTTAGAAAATCTTTTGAAGTTAGTGTTATGTTCTGAGAATGTTCCTTTACTTTACATTTATATACTTGCTGGACACATGCAACACATGATAACACTCATGGAATTCAATAGAATCACTGTAAGGCTTATTTTATCTACACAAGATGAGTTTTCTGATCTGTTTCTGACAAATAAATGTATCTTAAAAATATGCAAATTCAAGAATTTCTTTTTCACTTCAAATAGATGAGCTTATGACAAAACGCAGGAAATGCTACTTTACAGAAATATTGATGGATACCGAAAACTGCTTCCCAACAGAGAGATGACATAGACCAATGCAGCAATATAATTTCTTTTTCTAAAAAGGCTTTCTAAAAGGGATAGTAATGTTTCATAATAAAAGCAGCTCTAATTAATCATCATAGTTTTTGGACTTTGGAGAGTGTTATTTCAATTCTGTCAGATTTGTAGTTCAAGAGTAATTCAATAACAAAGTATCCCCCTCCCACCCCTTTTACTGATGTAACACTGCTCAACCAGAGCAGAAGGGAGGTGCCCAGGTAGACTGCAGAGAGGGACAATCTTCAGTTAAGATAAGGGAAAAAGCTGAAAAACTTGTCAAGGGGGGCAGGGCTTTCATTGTTCTCACAGGAAGAGGATTGTCCCTTGCTGTTATCTGTCGTCTATGGACTGCATTCCACATCTGAGAAGAGATGGCTTACACTAGGTAAAAGGCGCTTGAGGGGAACTTTGCTTGTGAATATCTCTCAAACCATAAAAGTTTGAGAGGTAAGACTTATATCGTTCTTCATGTTTTTTAATTTCTACAAAATAAAATAAAGATAAAATTAAGTATTACTATCCCTTTAAGCATAAAACAACACTGATATCACAAAGAGTGTGCTCTTTCAAAACATATAGAGACAGGAGTACACTAGATGGGAAGAGTTACTCTGATCCTCCAATAAATTCTAATTTTGAATACAATAGTTGAATTAGAAAGCTTTCAAATTGCCATATATTTCATTGGCAAATGTTCACAGCTAAATAAGTAAATTCATTTCTGGATCTTGGCATTAACATAGTTAATACCACTATTCATTTGAGATGGTACGATTATATGCTTGCAAAAAGAATATTTATTTACTTTCTTGCCAAACCACATGTTTTACTTAGTTCATTCTAAAAGTTTCTTTAAGGTGAACTAGTCATAGAGGATGACTAAACTTTCATTTAAATAACACTCATCTGTTTCCATCATTTGCTCATTTTTATGGGGAGGACATTTCTTAAATGTTATGTAATTTGTCAAACTGTAGCTACTACATTATTATTCTTTTCTTCATCTTTTTTTCCAGGGATCAAAATGATTGAACCTTTTTGTGCTGTTAATCTGGAAGAAGTTACCACATCACGGTCAATTTCCATTTTTGTACATTAATATTAGACTGGCACAGTGCCTTAGCCTGCCAATATAATTCTTGCATTCTTCTGGGCAATGTAAACCTTTACCAATAGTTGCCATGTTAACAAATAATTAACTTGGAACAGTTAGGCCATTTTCTGCAAAAAGCTATTTTATTTTACTTGATTTTATTTGTTGCATAATAGGGAATATGTGAATAGTAAGAACTGTAACAATAAATTCTGTAGAGTGTATCAATACTACACCTGTAAATAATAAACTCTTGATTGTTTGTAACCTATATTTCTGTCACTTTGAGTTTGGCGCTTGTGGACTCCACACAGCCCTATAACAAAAAGATATAAAAAGAAACACACAGTATTTCAATCTTACGTAAAGTTGAAAAAGAAAATCCACTTTATTCAAAAGCATATATATATGGATCAAGTATATAAATATTGGGAAGAAAAATCTCCAAAGATCAATCCAGTGATGATAAGCACATATAATAAGTATATAAAAAGGTTATATCATATAAAATAAAGCACAAATTGTATCCTATATCCTAGTTTTCAACTTTACGTAAGATTGAGATACTGTGTGTTTCATTTTATATCTTTTTGTTATGGAGTCCACAAGGGCCAAACTCAAATTTTAAAGTGACAGGATTCACCCTTTGGTTGCGGGGTGGAAATTTAGTGGTTACAACACCCTGGGAGTTAAAGGCGCCAGTGAATCTCCTTGGAAATATTTATACTTAGACTCTTATCGTACTAAGCTTTTGTAAGAAGAGGCATCTGAGCAAATATATTGTCATCTAGTGCCTTCTCCAAAGAGAGAATATAACCTATATTTCTTGTACCATTGAAAGCTAAGGAAAATATTAAACTAACACTAAGTCATAAATATTAGTTAGAGATTAACTGAATCAGAAGCATAGAATCTGATGGCAGATAAGAACAGACTGGACCATCTAGTCTGTACATTTACAAGTTATGTTAGCTCATATGTTAGTTATGTTATTTTATTGTTGGAAGAGCCATATTTATCCAATTGTTTTAAAATTCATTCACTGTTTTAGTCACAACCACCCCTGCTGGGAGGTTAGTCCATTTATTTACTGGAAAGCTATTCCATTTATCTAGTAATTATTAAAAATAAAAGTATACAGCATGCAAACTACACTGCGCTACAAATGAAATCACAAGCAAAAATAAGTACAGTACGTTTCCTCCTAACATAGGGGGTGGATGGGAGTGCCCTCATTTTTATAACATCACGGAGTCCAAGCTTCAGTACAATGCCTCTAAATAAGAATCAGATTTTATTTTATTTATAGACAGTGTATGTGAATTCTGGCTTCCATTAGTGGGATCAGAAGTCAAGCAAGCCTCCAAATGCCAAGTGTTCTTACACTAATTCTACTTTTTGGTAGTTTAAGGTTTGGACAACATTAAACTGTCTAATGGATCTATTTATTAGCATTAGCCAAGCATCTGTAGTTTGGTATGAAACACTGGGTATGCTGTGTGGGGTAAGCTAGAGAAGGGTACCGGAGTGTTAGAGTCCATCAGAAACTAGGAAACAACGTATCTGCACCTTCCTAACACTCAATAAGGTTCTTTGTTTATTTACCTCTTTTAGGCCAGAAGGTTGAGCAAAGGACACTTCTGGAACTTAATGGGTAAATACAATTAAGCAAACAGGAATAGCATTAAAGTACAAAGAATGTGCTTTAATATGTGTGTATTTAGTATCAGTGTATATTAATATAATGCTGTTTGAGCGTCATGTCTGAATTTACATCTCAGGATTCCCTAGGCATGGTATATCTAAGCCCCCCCAGCCATGACCATATCTACACATCCATCCAAACTGTCTCTTTACCCCTTTTCTGTCTTGAGTGGGAGAGAGAGAGTTAAATGAAAAATTTAGAAAACGTAAATTTAAAATGATGATGAAGTCCACCAAAGAAAACATGGAAACGGCAAAGACATTTCTAATTATCTGGGAGAAGAATGAAAAGAAAATAACATTAATAATGTGAGTGTACCCTATAAAAAGTGATAGCATGTTCAAGAAATTATTTTACAGAAAACAGAACTGATCAAAGAGAACAAGTGTGCTAAGAAAGCACCACTTAGAAAACACAGAAGGAAATAGTAACAGTTATACAGAAGATCTGAAAAACATTACCCTCATGTTCAGAGTCCAAACCAACATAACCATAGCTTAACGAATAGCCCCTTCAATATTTTATGGAAGTCAAAATGATGATGAGAAGCTATTTCTATGTAAAACTCATACATTTATTTAAACTATGGTCAGCTGTAGTATGTATATACTGATTGCTAAGAAAGTGGGTAAGAAAGAACAAATAGTGAGGCTTTACAGCAAACAAGCTTCATATGGCTCTCAAAATGTTGCCATAACTGGAACTACTGTATGTCTTACTTTATGTTGTTCAAAACATTAAATAAGAGAGACAACAGACACATACTATATCTAATACTACAGTGGGACATAGATCAGTTTCTGCAGTCATATTTAAAGAAGTTGAAATCTGCCAGATTCAGTTGGTCTTATTTATAAAGGCAAACTGAAGCAACTCTGGGATAAACCAAATACACCACAGGAAACCAAAACATCCATAAGGCCTCTTGAGAAGAATATGATGGAGACCTCTGTAGCATTTAAGTGATTAAAAAGCCCAGTTAAAGGAGCAGTAAAAATTTTAAATGGAAAAAATATACATTGTAGTGCTTATTTTGCTGTGTAAAACAAGGGTACTTCCACTGCTGGAAAATGCCCTTTTCAGAGTTAAAGGGATAGTAATGTTTCAAAATAAAGGCAGCGCCAATTAATCTTCATAGTATTTGGGCCATGGAGAGTGTTATTTCAATACTGTCAGAGTTGTAGTACAAGAGTAACTGAATGATTAAGTATCCCCTTCCCGCCCCTTTTACTGATGTAACACTGCTCACCTCAGAGCAGCAAGACTGTCCGGATGGATCTCAGAGAGGGACAATCTTCAATTAGCATAAGGAAAAAACCTGAAAAAGATTGTACCTTGCTGTGAGCTGTCTGGTCTTAAGATCAGATTCCACATCTGAGGGGAGGTGTTTTACAAGGGGTGGGAGGGGAATACGTTATCATTCAATTACTCTTGAACTACAACTCTGACAGTATTGAAATAACACTCTCCGTGGTCCAAATACAGTTTAAACAGTTGTTTTTTTAGATTAACATTGCTCTCTAGGTGACAGATTTCAGATATTTATTCTGTTGCTTTCTATGTTCAAATGTGGGAATTTGAGACACAGCTATAATAATGAAATCAGTGATCTCAAATATATATTTAAAAGTGATGGTCCAAAATATATATAAACAAAGAACAGATACTGGAGTCCTTTAGCACATAAATACTGTATGTGTTCATAATAGCAGATGATAATGAAATATACACCATCAATTTTATATATATATTTGAGATCATTGATTTCATTTCTATAGCTGTGTCTCAAATTCAAACATTTGAACATAATAAAGTTTTTTATCGTGTCAAAAATGTATATTTCATGTTATAACCTGCTACACCTAGAGGATATTTCTTGCGCTGTCTACCCTTCCCTTTCTTTGCTAGTATAAAAATGGTGTCAGGTTCCCAGATCTTGCCATTCTGTGTTTGTGAGAGGATGAGAAAGCATCACATTTTTGAGCTACAGAAGACAGGCTAATAAAGTGGAGTTGATGCTTATTTTAGGGAGTTTTGTAGGCAGAACATTTGTTCTCTTTATTGGGGGGAGTCTGGGAGCACTCTGGGAAACAGGGAAGAAGAAAGGAGGTTGATGCCAAATAGCCCAAAATCTTGCGTGACTGACTGGGAAGACATAGGTAGCTGTGATCAAAGTTCCTTCCTGATCTATCTGTTATCTATGTCCTAGGGAAATCTGGGGGTGTGAGAATATTTATCCCAAATACCCCAACATTCTGTGTGACTGACTCAGAACACACCAGCAGAGGTGATTCAAGTTCCTGCAGAGAATCTGGACACAACTAAATTTAGCACATGGGCAAAGAAGGGCACATGCACCTTATCACATATGCTATTTTACTTTAATACATGCACAAGGTGGCATACAAATGATATGGCTTATCCTTCTGTGGTCTTTTAATCATACTGCCAGAACCAGGGGCAAGTCTGTCACATTTTGTTGTAAGCTAGTGTTACCCACTGATGGTGGGAAACCCAGTGAGCAGTCACAGTCATATAGTCTGTGCTCTCCCCAGTTGTCCACATATGTGTTGTCAGGTGGATTTTCTTGCCGTACAATATTTCCAGTCCCTTGGCCACCACACTAACTACCTGCCTGTACAATTCAGGCACAGCCGTCCTGGAAAAATAACTGTGGATTGGGATATGCCAGTGTGGAGCTACACGTGACATCATTTCTTTGAATCTTCATGACTTTTTCTCTTTGAGGGATTTTCACAAAGTTCTCTATTACTTTTAGGGCAGGTGTTTTTGTGTTTTGTCTCACTGTCAGATGCATCAGTTGGTTGAGCTGCTATACCTCTTTGCACTATGCCATCCACACTGGAATGTGACTCGTTGTCATCATCAGTGTTTTTAGATGGTTTATTAATAGTGCTGGTGATGGTGAAGGTGGAACTTTTGGTGGGATATTAACAAACAGCACCCTCCTCTCCTGGAGGAGCGGGATCACCATCATTTATTGCACACATTGCAGCAACCATAGCTGCAGTTACTTTTTGGACTAGCACTTTACTCATATATCACTGCACTGCTCTTAATCCTTTCATCCTACCCCTACTCCATGTGCATTTACTAGATATTGCTCAACTACTGTGTGTGTTTTTACTCTAAAGTACACAATATAACTGTTTGTGGGTGATGTCTTCACGTGGCCCTCTAAAATGCTGTCTCTCATCAGTGTGTCTCAGTCACAGCTCATGTCAGGGTCACCTGTCTCTATCATCTATACATTTTCCTTTTTTTCTTTAATTTACTGCCCCGTCCCTATAACTGTCAACAACAAAAAACAATAGTTTCTGCTCCATTGCTTCTTTCCCCAGACTCCCCTAGCACAGAGATAACAGCCAGATCAAGGAAAAAAAAACTTGGATCACCTTTGCCTGTGTGTTCCCAGTCAGTTAAAAAAAATTGGGGTAATTGAGGTTGTAACGGATCCTACCCGTTACTGAGCCCTTGTCTGGACCACAAACTATTTACTTAAAAACTATGGACCTTGATGCCCTGCTTTGATGTAGCTGCGGGCTCTGGCATACGAACTGGCCAGCTATTGCCAGGAACAAAGACTTATAGTTAAGAACATTGGTTTGTGTATTAAGTTTGGTTTTATGTATTTTCAAATATTGTATGTGTTTAATTGTACTTGTCCAATTTGAAGGTTTGTGCAATCACCAACTACCAGGTATGCAAATATCTTCCTTAGCTTAACCTGGGAAATGGTAGGCAGACCAGTGATTGATCAAAGTTGGGGCAGGGCAGTCAAAATAGTCAATCAAAGGCTCCAACCTTGGGCCACTGTCCCTAAGATGTGGATTATAGCAACTCCAGCCATGCACTATGTTGACCCCCTGCCATGTGGTAATTAGTTCACGCCCTCAAGTCTTTGTTCAATCAAACCCCTGTGTATCTGAGATGTAACCCTGTCTGAGTCATTGTATCTGTTAAGACCAGCTGTTGCTGGCTTTTGTCTGATTTAATCATGTTCCCTATTGTATCAGTTTCCCCCATGTGATCCAATGCACTGTACTGTATATAAATATCTGTAGTTTGTGTCAATAAAGAGAGTTCTGTTTTGGAGTGAACAAGGAGTCCTGGAGTCTTGTATTGCTTATGGTCTAAAGTATCCACTCTGATACCCATCTGCGCCAAGTATCCTGAATCGCCGACCGCCTGCTGCCAGTTTCCTGCGACTTAACTTCGTGGACTGTCAGGCGGCGACGTGGACTCTTCCCTGCTTCCAGCGATCCTGCGGCTGTTTCCAGTGACTGTTCATACTTCAACTGGTGCATCCGACGGCGCTTATCTGCGTCGAGAAGGAAAGACCCAGGAACGACGGCGGAAGGCGACGCGGTCCCTTCTCAGCTATCCGTTACAGAGGTAATTCTACTTTTCTCCCTTTTCACAACCCCAGAATCCCCTGACACAGATAACAGCCAGATCAAGAAGGAACTTGGATCACTACTACCTGTGTCTACTTGGCCACACAGACTTTTGGAATATTTTGGGTAATTTTCCTTTGCTCCCTACTCACACCCCAAACTCCCCTGACACAGAGATAACAGCCACATCAGGAAGGAACATGGATCACAGCTGCCTGTATCTATTCAGTCATGCAGAATTTTGTGGTATTTGGAGGTCAACCTATTTATACCATATCACACGTCAAAACTCCCCTAGTTCAAATATAACAGCCAGATAAGGAGGAAACTTGAATAATGTCAGCCTGTGTATTCCCAGTCTGTCAAACAGAATTTTGAAGTAATTGGGGTAATTCTCCTTTGCTCCCTTTTCACACTCCCCTGACACAGATAACAGCCAGATCAAGAAGGAACTTGGATCACAACTGCCTGTGTCTACTCGGTCGCACAAAATGTGGGGGTATTTGGGGTAAACCTCCTCTGCTCCCTTCTTACACCCCCAGACTCGCCTAGGCAAGAGATAACAACCAGATTAGAAAGAAACTTGCATGATGGCTGCTTGTGTCCTCCCTGTCAGTCACGACAAATTTTAAGGTATTGGGGGTCCAGCTCCTTTCTCCCTTCCTGTCCTCCAGTCTACCCCAGAATCCTCTAATACAGAGAACAGATGTCCTGTCTATAAGACTCCCTAAACTGAGCTTCAAATCCACTTTAATAGCCTGTCTTATGTAGCTCAAAATGTGCTGCTTTCTCTTCCACACACAAACACAGACTGGCATGCTGTGAGAACTTGACACCCTTTTATATTATACCTGAAGAAAAAGAAGGGAAACTTGCCATGTGGTGGGTTCAGTCTTCCTAATCATTTTGATGCAATGAGATAGTTAAAAAAGCAAAAAAACTGCACTTTTCACAGAAAATGTACCTCTCTAAGAAAAATGCCATTTTCTCCTATTTCTATTTTGAGGTGAAAACTTTCACCTATTCTTATTGATCATGCTTTGGCACAAATTCACAAATGTTATGTTTAAAGAGTGGGTCATTCAGAGTAGAAAGAATTTATTCCTTGTTGTTTTGAATGGACATTATGCACAAATCCTTCTCAAAGAAATCTAACATATAATTCACTAGCTGGTTCATATCTGTATTATCATTATTGAAAGGTTCATCAGTAGTGTTGAGCGAGCGTGCTCGGCCGATGCTCGGATCGGCTCGAGCATCGCTCTGCTCTGCACATGGCGGTACTCGTACGAGTACCGCCATGTGCTCGCCCGACATGTTCGGGTGAAGAGGATCTGTGCCGGAAGAGGCACAGATCCGAAGACGCTCCGCTGGACCACCAGGGAATGGAGGTACGGGGGCATTGCGGAGATGAAGGGGGCATTGCGGAGATGAAGGGGGACATTGTGGAAGAGGGGCATAGAGTCTATGCCCCTCTTCCACAATGTCCCCCTTCATCTCCGCTATGCCCGTCTTCCACAATGTGCCCCTTCATCTCCGCTATGCCCCTCTTCCACAATGTCCCCCTTCATCTCCTATGCCATAGAGGAGATGAAGGGGGACATTGTGGAAGAGGGGCATAGCGGAGATGAAGGGGGACATTGTGGAAGAGGGGCATAGACTCTATGCCCCTCTTCCACAATGTCCCCCTTCATCTCCGCTATGCCCCTCTTCCACAATGTCCCCCTTCATCTCCGCTATGGCATAGGAGATGAAGGGGGACATTGTGGAAGAGGGGCATAGCGGAGATGAAGGGGGACATTGACCAGGCACCCTCCGCTCATCAGAGCAGGGGGTGCCTGGTTTAATGCTCGAGTGCTCCCATTCATTTGAATGGGGCTCGGGTGCTCGGCCGAGCACTCGAGCATCAGGGGGTGCTCGGTCAGAGCACCCGAGCACCCGAGCATCGGGGTGCTCGCTCATCCCTATTCATCAGCCATTCTCTTCTGTTTCTGCAAGAAATATATCAATGGAAGAATTCCTGCCCCTACACAACTAACCAGCAAGGTGGTCTCCTCAAAAAGTTTTAACAGCTCACATTAATCTCACATTGACCAGGTGAAGACAATTTCCCCTCCAAAGCCTTCCAGTTTTGCATTGTATGCTTGATAATTGTCTTATTCTGCTCATACAAACACTCTAGCGTGTACAATGTGGAATTATATTTGGCAGGAACCTCCATTTTCTGCTGGTGATGAGGCAAGTTGTTATACTCAGGTAAGGAATACACATTACAAGCACTGTATGAGTGGCTAAAATGGGCACATACTTTGTGGGCTCTATTTGGCATCTCTCTGAGGGTTTTGCATTTTGCAAGGAATCTAGTTACAACTAAATTTATGACATGGGCAGAGCAGGACACTTGCCTCATATCATCTATTCACAAGCCATTACTCTATCACCCGCTCTAGTTTTTTTAACACATGCGTGGCTTTGTAGGATTGTCTCTCAAAACTCTGCATGTACAAAGTGGCATGCTTATAGTATGAACTACCCTGCTACTGTCCTTTAATAATACTGTCATAACAATATTACTTGTGACCTGATATTACATGCTTTTGTAGCTTGCTGGTGGGAGGAAAATCCAGTGAGCAGTGACAGTCATATAGTCTGTAAGGTAAATTTTATTTCCATATGAAGTTTGCAGCCCTGTTCCAACCACACTATCCAACTGCTTGTACAATTCTGGCACAGCCATCCTTGAAAAATAACTACAGCTTAGTATGTGCCCATGGGGTACAAAACAGATCAGTTATTCAAAAACCCTGTTTTATACAAATTATAAGGCAGCATGTCAATATTTGGCAACTTTGCCATTCCACAGGTGAACTTTGAGATTACTTTAGTTAAATTTTTGTCTCCTTCCCAAAACTCAGTAAGTGTGGTTTGGCAGCTAGCATTATATAACAGATGAACTGTGTAACTTTATTGCTTTAACAACATGACGTGATGGTAGACATGGTAGTGATGGTGATGTTGGCATTTGTGGGCTTTTAATTGTATAGACCAGAAACATGTAAATAAACTCCACTGTTCATACTCTGTATTAAATCACAGGTTATTTATTTGTTTGATGGTCAAGCCTTCTTTTTGTTTATTTTATATTCCTCTGTGTTTGGTAATTGCAGGATATCAGTAGAAGCCATAGGTGTGTTTGTAAATGAAGGAAATCTTGGAATACTCTCTGATACATCAACAACACTTCTATTATGAGCCCCAGGAACTTTTAAGAGTGTTTATACTGTTGCTATATGTTGCACTTCTAACATGCTGTTGCTTGTTTGTCTCTCGATTAGACCTGTGGTAGACTTGAAGGGTTCCTAAGGGGCTACTACTACTGGGGCTAGTTGATGTCAAAAGTGTTTCACTTTCAACAGCAGCAGAAGCACGCATCATAGCTAAGATTGTGAATACTGATGACCTGTGTTGCTGATTAATACTCCACAATGTTTTGTGGCTGGGTAGGGGCTGGACATGGAAGCAGTCGATGCAGATGACAAGATTATTGTTTATTTTTAGGCATCTTCCTTACTTGTCCAGAGTCAGACTTTCCTAATGATTTCTCGCGCAGTTAGAAATAGGTACAATGCCCCTTTTCTGTTATGGAAGATTTATCATTTTCCATTCAGCTTTTTTTGTTTTCCTTATTGTGATTTTCAGAACATTAACCAGCAGTTTGAGGATTGGTGTTTTTCCTATGTGGTACAGCAGTTGGTTGCACTGCTACACCCTCCTCCTCTATGCCATCAACATTAGAATGTGACTCATTCTGATCTTCAGTGGTTTTTTAAGCGTTCTTAATACTACTGGATCTGGTATCACTTTCACAAATAGCCAGGATCCTCACCCTTTACTGCATACACTTCAAAAACAATGTCTGCAGTCAGTTTTTGGACTTCCACTTTACTAACCAATCCCTGCACTGCTCCTACTCTTTTACCCCTGCCCCTGCCTCTAGTACATTTTATGGGTATTATCAAAGTAGAGTGTATTTTAATAGTAAGTGTTACGGTTCAGTACACTCAGAAATGGAAGGTTTAGGTAAAAAGACAATTTTATTGAAACACAATGAATAATAGTAACCCTCACGGGTCCAGCATACAGTAATATGATAAGCTGACACAAGACAAGTTACAATAGTATGATTAACCCACACAGGTCCAGTATGTAGCACAGTATTACAGTACTGACACAGGTCAGGTAAATCACAGTTGATACAGTGTAAGAATGACCACGAGCAGCAATTTAGGCCAATGACTGGATTGACCTCAAAGTAGGTAGGCCGAATGTAACTCTCTACGCATGGAGTCACAACAGAGACTGACACGTATGCAACAGGTTAAGCCAGTGCAGGTCTGGCAAGGCAATAAAAGAGGACTAGTGATGATCAAGCACCCTGATGCTCGGGTGTTCGGGTGCTCTGGCCGAGCGCCCCCGGAGGCTCGAGTGCTCGGCCGAGCACCCGAGCCCCATTGAAGTCAATGGGAGGACTCGAGCATTACACCAGGCACCCCCTGCTCTGATGAGGGGAGGGTGCCTGGTTCATAGGAAATGGTCAGAAAATGATGGAAACACCACAGAAATGGTTCAGGGACAGCATAGGGAGGATGTCTGGATGCATCTTGTACTCCAACGTCGCTGCTGGGAACGATGTTTCGCCCGTAGTACGCCATTTTTACAGACTGACCGTAAAACACACAAAAAGGAAGATAAAAACGATTTTAGGCGAAAAATTGTTACCAAACAGTATTTGCTGTATATTTACTTGAACTATCAGGATCACGTCCACTTCCCCGTCCCTTTTTACCCGCCTTCTTCATATTAAACGGAATATATGCCGGTAATCTGCGGCTAGGCACACGAAACAGAATGTGACGCTAATCTGCGGCTAGGCACACTAAACAATATGTGACGCTAATCTGCGGCTAGGCACACTAAACAATATGTGACGCTAATCTGCGGCTAGGCACACGAAACAGAATGTGACGCTAATCTGCGGCTAGGCACAGTGAACGGAATATGTGACGTTAATTTGTGAATTTGCACACTAAACAGAATGTGACGCTAATCTGCGGCTAGGCACACTAAACAATATGTGACGCTAATCTGCGGCTAGGCACACTAAACAATATGTGACGTTAATCTGCGGCTAGGCACACTAAACAATATGTGACGCTAATCTGCGGCTAGGCACACGAAACAGAATGTGACGCTAATCTGCGGCTAGGCACACGAAACAGAATGTGACTCTAATCTGCGGCTAGGCACAGTGAACGGAATATGTGACGTTAATTTGTGAATTTGCACACTAAACAGAATGTGACAATAATCTATGGCTAGGCACACGTTTAAAATGGCCCTTTTTGTTGCTGCGTTGTAAAATCATTGGCCCTGTGCACCTAACAGAATATGTCAGCTTGTCACTGCACTGTGAAATATTTGTCCCTGTGCACCTAGTACAATGTCACCTTAGAACATGTCCCCCCCCACAAAAAAATGAAATTCTGCCACCCCCAAAAAAAATTAAATGCTGCCCCCACACACAACAGTCCTAAAAAGGACTTTTGGGCCTTGAAAGAGTTTCAACAATTTTATTCTCCCTACACTGACTTCCTGTGCATCTAGTATTATATGTCACCTTACATATATCCCCCCCACAAAAAAAGGAAATTGTGCCCCCCCAAACAAAATATAAATGCTGCCCCCACACACAACAGTCCTAAAAAGGACTTTTGGGTCTTGAAAGAGTTTCAACAATTTTATTCTCCCTACACTGACTTTCCCTGCCTAAGCGCATCTCTCCCTGGCTAAGAATGAGCCGAACTCGCGTGTCAGGTGCTATACAGCACCCGATCACGGGTTCTGGCCAGCCAATCAGTGTAATGCCAGCAGCCAACATGGCTGCTGGCATTACACTGATGTCAGAGCCTCCCCGCACGTTTATTGGCTGCGCAGCAGCCGCGAAACGTGCGGGGAGGAGACCCAAACATGGCGGGCGAGCACATGCGGTACTCGTACGAGTACTGCCATGTGCCGAGCAGAGCGATGCTCGAGCCGAACCGAGCTTCGGCCGAGCATGCTCGCTCATCACTAAAGAGGACTGCTGCAAAGCGAACGCCCATCGGAAACTACAGACAGAATGAATCAATGTGAAGTGCAGCAGGAATAATATGTACTCAACTGAGACTTCAGACGTAAACACAAAGGCCCAGCACCGCCCCTGAAGGGGTTAACATATGCTCCGGTCTGTAACGAGGAGGCAACCTAAGGCGCCCAAACGTACCCAACCTCAGTAATGACACAAACAGATCAAGCGTTCGTGGTGCTAATCGGAATCACCGGAGGGTCACACAGGGCAGTGTCCGAACAGATAGAGAACTGGACTACTATGCAAAACCGGATCACCGGTGCTCTGGCAAGACCACTGGATTTCAGCAACAGTGTAAGTGGAGAGGCTTAATGAGCAGGAATGGAACTGGAGCAGGAACGTCAGCCAAGCCGATTCGGTACACAGAGCAGGATCGTCAAACACGCCAGGTCGGTACACAGAGCGGGTCTACCAGAAAAGCCGAGTTGGTACACGGAGCAGGAACATCAGCCAGGCCGGGTCAACACAGGAACAGGAACATCAGCCAATCCGGGTTGGTACACAGAGCAGGAACGATAAGCAAGCAGAGTAGTCAAACAGTCTGGGTCATACACTGGTATTAAATAGGAGTAAATGGAACTAGCGCTAGGCAACTGATACACCACAAAAGGGCAAATCCTAAGTGACAGCCCAAGGTATATAAAGGCTGTCACTAGGAGGGACTATACTTTTCCCTTCACACTCCCCTAACACAGAGGCTGATGAAAAGATTATTGTTTATTTTTAGGCATCTTCCTTACTTCTCCAGAGTCAGACTTTCCTAATGATTTCTCACGCAGTTAGAAATAAGTACAATGCCCCTTTTCTGTTATGGAAGATTGATCATTTTCCATTCAGCTAATTTTATGGTCATGTCATAATTTCTTTCACTCTCAACTCCATCTGTTTATGAAAAAGAGGAGGATGCCAGAGTGATATGCTAGCTTGGGAATGAACGTGGATCAGCTGCTTATCTCTTTTCAGTCAAGCAATATTATGGGACATTATGGGTAAAATTCATTTCTCCCTTCACACTTCCCCAGACTCCCCTAACACAGAGGCTTTGCTAGCTTGGGAATGAACTTGCCTGTCTCTTCTCAGTCAAACAAAATTTGGCAGTATTTTGGGTAAACCACCTTTCTTCCTTCATACTTCCCCAGAGTCCCCAAACTCTGATAACACAGAAGACCAATTTCCTGCCCATAAGACCCCATAAATTAAACTCCATATCTGCTTTTTTGCCTGTCTTAACTAGCTCCAGCAATAGCTGATTTCTCTCTCTCTCTGACACCCCTTTTATACTATCCCCTTGTAAAAACAAGGGACTAGCAGGAAGGATGTCTCAAAGCTCTAGAAGCCGATTGGCTGGGAGGTGTTATTGCAGGGAATGTCCTGTGCCCTGTGTAACCCAACATTAAAGTCAATGGGAGCGTGGAAACCATTTTGAACAGGGGCTGGCCATATAAAAGGCAGTGCCTATTCAAATTTCACTCAGTTGGGATCAGGCAACAGCCCTGAAAGGTACAAAAAGGGTTTTTCCTTTCTTTTTTTCTGCCACTGGCATCAGCAGTGGCAGTGACAGCTTAACTTTAAGGAAGGATTTAATTTTAATAACAAAATTTTGTTTTACAGGGGGCAACCCTAAGTTTAAACAAGACAACTGAATATGAGCACAGATGAAGAAAAGAAGAAAGAAGACGATGAGCGATGAAGATAGAGATGACAGATGAAGAAGATGAAAGAAGACAAAGATAGAAGCTTACAGAAGAATTGAAGAGGAAGACCAGGGTGCAGAAGACCAAGCTGGACATCAGATTTACAGGTAAGTGTTTATTTTAATTGGTGTTAGCTTTCGAGGGATTAACCCTTTGAGTGTCAGTGAGGTATGCAACAGAACACTGGCACTCAAAGGGTTCATTTCTTTTACACGCATGTTTTTGGTAATTTGGATATATTGATATGTGGCTTAGGGCCCAATATCAATACATCCATGGGTCACTAGTGTATAAATCCCTACTTTTGCATTTATTTATTACTTTTTGCATTAAAAGCAATGCTTTGGAATCATTGTGGAGCACTGACAAAACCTCCCAAATGATCCCAAATGAGGACCACAAATCTTCAAAGGAAGGAAGAGGAGAGAAGTCTGGTCCCTTGGGCAGGATCAATCAGGGGAAACTGGGGTGAAATGGTCAGACTGTCTTATACCTGATTGCTTATGTCACCAAGCACCTTCACCACATTTACACTTAGCCCCTCTTTTACCATATTGCAGAAATATTGCCTCTCCAGAAACTGAGGAGTTACCTGACATTAAAACAAAAAACACCACTAAACCCACCACCCACTATCCTGTTGTAATATAATATTAACCCCCTCCATTCTGAATGAGTTTGCAGTGCATTACATGTAGGAAAATGGAGTGGACATTTAGGTTCATTGCCTTTTGCAAATGAATAAACCTATTTTCCTGCTTCAACAGGCTCATCGGTCACAAATGAGAACATTGGAAAGGCAATTCTGCCAGTATAAATTGGCTAGAATGACTATATCCAGTGCCTTTTTGCCAAATTTTCTATTAATTCCAAACTGACCTAGATATGAGGACTAGAAAACAGAATGAAATAGCACAGGTAGCAAAAAGGCTAAACAATAGTGTTGTTACTCTTTTATCAGCCAAATATCTATTTTTAATGAATTAATTCTAGGCCTAGGTTTTTTCTTATGTCGTGAATTTTTTCATGTGTTTTCAGAACTCTTACTAAATAAAGATATTCAGTATATACTGAATGAGAGTTATTTTCTCTATGATAGAATTTTATCATTTTAGTCAGGTGCACAGCATAATATGCATGAAATTAACCTACTAAAAAACTAAAACAGCCTTCAAACAATCCCTTTAAAGTGATTACATTAAAGGAACACTATAATAATAAGATCGCACCTTCCCTTAAATTCAGAATGCTTATAGAAAAATGCTAAACCAACTTTTTGGAGCTGCATTGGGACCCGGACACAACGTATATCTGTGCCCCAATGCTGTCCCAATAAAGGGTGCGCTACCTACAGCCAATCTAATAAGCAGAAAAGCAAAGGAAAAATATTAATGTATAACAAACAGTTCTGGGAGTAGCAGATCATAGTAGCCAATATGTCTCCTCCGAACTTTCACACACTCCTGGTCATCTGCTGCTGTTCCTTAGATCACCTGCCCCGATGAAGTCCGGATAGGATGAAACGCGTTAGGTTATAGCAACATTTTATACTGTTTTTTCATATTGTTATATGTCCGTTTTGTACTTACTATAACTCCAATATAGGAGTATATCATAATACCCTCTCAAGTTGTATTCCATTGGGTTATGACGATCTATACCCAGTAAGAGGAAATTGGAAGTCTGAGAAGACCAAGAACAACAAAGTGGTATTTACTGAGACATGAATATATGCCCAGAGGCTGGTTTAGCCTCTAATGAGAGTGAGTACCCATCTTAAGGGGAGGTACAAGTGGGAGAAGTATTTTTTACGATTAGTCTGCACTTAGAGGCGCCTTTGCGCTGTTCTTCTTTTATAGAAAATGCTGCTTGTTTGTATTCATTCTTATGATCCCTACAGAACTGAATTCAAACTAAAGGGACAGGATTAAAGGGACAGTGCCTCCTATTTGAAAATATTTTCTTTACATAGTCAAAACAGCATACAAGACCTTATTCCTGGCAATATCAAGCAGTCCTATAAAATCTTAAGAATGAACAGTTAGTTTCTGATGTTTTCAACCTACTCTGAATTAAATATTTGAGGTGCGCAATGCATAGGGACATTTAAAGTGCTAAGAATTTCAGTGATTTCAGCAGTCAGGTATGTCTATAGAGTTTATTTTGATAGTTTTATCTCTCTCGTATTGCTTTGTTAGTTTACAATCTGATAAATACTGATAAAGACTTGTGTCCTTACAATCAGTTCAGGTTTATTTGCTGCTGGAGTTGTGATCTAGAAGAGCTGGATTTAAATTACCATTGGGAAAACTCAATATGTTGATATCATCTGTATTAGTCTCAAAAAGATAGTTAACAACTAAATGCTAGATATAGTTCTTTACTAAACTATCTGTACCAAACATTTTCCCCTTATACACCATTAAGGGAAGGACTACGTGGTAATATATTGGTGTTTTAGAGCATTCTTTTTCTCTGCGCATCTGCACCTTGTTTAGCTCTATATACTAGGCATTGTGGAAATACTGTTAATGTTAGTCACTTTTCCTGTGCATACTAAAGAGGAGTGGTATGGTGCTTCCTTGCATTAATGTGTGAATGTGTGTGTCCTAGTTTGCACTAAACTGATCATGTGCTCTAATACATACCCCACATTGCATTGTCATGATTTTATACCAAACTACAAGGAAATAAAATGAGATGTTCTTGCAGATTTGTACATCCTCCCTGGTTACAGTATGTATATTTTGCAAGTGACATAAAGGTCTATTACTTAAAAGGGTACGTGTTCCAAATATGATTCCAAAAATCTCTAAGGACATATTTTTTAAAGGAACACTGACAACAACAATCACATAGGCTGATATAATGTTAAATATAATGTAGTTAAAACTAAGATGTATAAAAATTATTCATTTGTTACATCCCTGAAATATAACCCTTGACTTGCTCTTGTATTGAAAGACCTATATGTTCAGAAAGGCCGTTATCATATCTTAGAACAGTTACAGTTAATCCTGGTCAAACAATGGAAGCCCTGGAACCCTACAAAAGGTTGGAATGTCTGCTCCCTCAGAGCTTATGCAAGAATGGATTTTAAGCCTCAGGAAAAACAGAGTTTTTGTACATCCTTCCTAGTGAAACTGCTCTGGAGCAATTCTGGGCAAAACTACTGCACCATAGGGACAAAAACAACCTCCCATCGATTTAAAAGGGGCGTTTACACAGGCTATTTTCCTTTGCAATACTTAAAGAAATATAAATCTGCAGTAGAGCACAGGAATCAGTGCAGTCTTGCAGTGCATGGTTTTCTTAAGTGTCCTCCGTTAACATGGAGATCTGGTCACATTACGTTTAACTCCTTCAGTGCTAGAAAGATCTCTAATGCATTTCTATGCAATGCATTGGTGACCTCTAGCCTTCAGGTGAATTAAAAGCCACAGAACTGATCAACTTATGTATAGTATATCAGTCTCTGCTACCTTAGTTGAATTTAGCTGTTAATTTGAAAATGTCTATAGACAGGTGATAGTTTGCTACTGTGGGGTATTATGTATGCTTTACAATATGTACTTTGTTTACTCATGCCTTCCAGGTATATATGTGGAAATTCAAGTTGTATCTGACTTTGTGGTCTCAAAGTTTAGAAATGTTTTCAGGATTTTTTTCTCTTATCCACTCCTTTCTTTAACCTTTCATAGTTCCCCCTTTTTTTCTTTTATATATATACTTGGACAATTGCAGGTGGCTGACAGAGCTATAGCTTGCGATTACCTAAATAGAAGCCCCACTGAAAAGGATCAAGAGCTCTGTGTTCTATCAATTTAATATCCCAGCATTAACGCCAGCCAAGCAGACACAGCACAGCTGCCAAGACAAACATATGGGACTCAGCTGAAGGGGGGCCAGTTTTTAGAGACAGCTCTCTAGTCTAAACTTCTTAAGGAGTAAGTATAAGCATGCTTTCATTCAAAGGTGCTGCTTCGTCTAAAAACACAGATTCAGCTCAAACACTGCCACCTTTCACCCTCCTGGTTGGTTTAAGGTGTATTTTGTTCAATGGTTCTGTGATGCCTGCGTCATAGATACCTGATGATCATTTTTTCTTTGCTTTTTTCACTTGAGCAGAAAAAAATATTTTGGGGCTATACTAGTTTTTTTTTTTTAAACAAAAATTACACTGGAAATTGGTGCCTTTTAAATGATATAAACACAGTTACCTCAATATTTTATTTTTATTAATTGTGATTATAAAATACAAAATCTGCATGTTTAATATTTATAAAATCTCCAATATTTTATTACAGATATATTGATGATTGTATAATTAATTAACATTTTCAGTATAGAGTATTTATTATACACAATGACCTACATTTACCACTGAGAGCATTATCTCATGTTAATGCATACCCCTACCACATTTGGTTGATAAGTTTTATATCAACTTGAATTTGTTCCTGTCTAATGTATTCAAATGAATCTGATGAACTTATACTCATATGTCTACTTTTTTAATATGCACTAAATATAAAAGTATATTAGAGATTCTCTAAATTTGCAAAAAGATTTGATTTTCTGTAGATCATTGTAATGTATTTGTAAGCTGAATTACTGTACAGGTGCCAAGGAGTGATGATCTGTATCACTGAAAACAATCTATTAGCAGTTTGAGTTTATGATGATACAGCTTGCTTAGTTATAGCTGATGAACCATCTTTGTTCATTAGAAACCCCATCCATGATGAACCATTCTCTTATGTATATAGTTCAGATAGGTGAGTACAATGAACAGTTCAGGTGATACTTTGCTTTAATACAAGATATTTAGAAACTTTACATATTAAAGAAGTACTATACTTGTTTTAGTAGCATATTTATAGCCACACTCTAAATAGTCACATAAATGTTAGAGACTAAGCCAGCCATTCATTAAATATCTGGTTACAGTATGTATATTTTGCAAGTGACATAAAGGCCTATTACTTAAAAGGGTCAGTGTTCCAAATATGATTCCAAAAATCTCTAAGGACATATTCATTAAAGGAACACTGACAACAACGATAACATAGGCTGATATAATGTTAAAGATAATGTCATTAAAACTAAGATGTATAAAAATTATTCATTTGTTACATGACTGAAATATAACCCTTGACCTGCTCTTGTATTGGAAGACATTTGCTAAAGAAAACTAATTGATTGTGATGAGTGTTCACCTATGTGTTCAGAAAGGCTTTTATCATATCTTAGACCAGTTACAGTTAATCCTGGTCATACAATGGAAGCCCTGGAGTACTACATAAGGTTGGAATGTCTGAATATGCAAGACTAGATTTTAAGCCTCAGGAAAAACAGAGTTTTTATAGATGCTAGCATGAAATATAGAGTATGAAATATAGAGTAGTAGCTAAGTGTACTGTGAACTGAATTCCTTAAATTGTGCCTCTATTCACAGGCTTTTATACCAATATCAACTTTCAAAACTACTACTATATTGCAATCTTACATTTTGTTAAATGTGGCTAAAATATATTTGCACATACATACAAACAGTTATAGTTTTCTTATGCCATCTTATGCCATCAAATTATGCTTAACTTTTTTTTTCAACTTTGATCTGATAACATACATAAAGTGTATGAAGAAGGACATCATGGAACTAGAGAAAGTGCAGAGGAGGGCTACAAAACTAGTAAGGGGAATGGAAAGTTTTAGTTATGAAGAGAGGCTAGAAAAGTTAAACTTGTACATACTAGAGAAACGGCGTCTTAGAGGGGATATGATAACACTATATAAATATGTTCAAGGCCCATATAAAGGGCTTTCAAAAGACCTGTTCATTAACAGAACAGTACACAGGACAAGGGGCCACCCGCTTAGACTTGAGGAAAGGAGATTTAATCTACAACAGCGGAAGGGTTTCTTTACAGTAAGGACAATAAAGGTATGGAATGCACTTCCGGAGGAGGTGGTTCTATCAAATACATTAGATGCCTTTAAAAGGGGCCTGGATACTTATTTAAAAGAGCATAATATAGAGGGCTATGTACGTTAGTATTGGGATTAATATTTACTTAGGGCTTGTTGATCCAGGGAGAAATCTGATTGCCATTTGGAGTCAGATGCCTTCTTTTGGGTCAGCGATGGTAAACAGGAATAGGAAAAGGGTTGAACTGGATGGACGCAAGTCTTTTTTCAACCTAAATTACTATGTATGTAACTATGTACTATGTATGTGTGTGGGAGATATTGAGATAAGTAGTATTGCTGTAGCCAGTTATTCTCTGGACAGGTGGGGTGATTTGTACACAGTCATGGGGAGAGTTTAAAAAAGCAATACTTTCAAGTAATGGATGAAAGGCTGACAATCCTACCTGAGCTGACAGTGAAAGTGTGACAGTGAAGATACTAGAGACAGAGATACATATACTGTATTATTTGCAGACATACAACATAAAAAAACATCACTTCACACTCAGACAAGAAAGAGAACAGCATATATTGCTGATTTCACTGTGATGTGTCTTCCTATGCTGACATGTTGAAACTAGAGCAAAGTTGTGTACATTACAGTCAAAATTCAATACTACTATCATTGTGTCCATCAAAAGTGGTAGAGATAAGGGGAAAGGTATAGAAGGAATAGAGCATGAATATGTTGGTGGTAGTAAAGTAATACTAAAAAACTGACTGTGGCCATGGTTGCTGCAGCTTGTGCAGTAAACACTGATGATCCTCTTGCTCAGAAAAAGCAGTTTGTAAAAGTGATATGAAACATTCCACCAGTAATAGTACTTAGACATTTAACTAGTGCTGATCTAATTATATACCTGAAATGGATTGAGAGCGCAAAGAACAGAAAATGTGGAAAAACAGGGAAAAATATCTACTGTAAGTGTAGAATTTATTAAAATGGAAAAATATAAGAAACACACTCAGACAGTGCCCATCTTGGGCTTAATGCACATAAATGGGTCCCAGCCCCTGGTAGCCAGAGCACTGTGTCTGTGAGTTCTTGCCTCTACTACCAGTCTCAGAAAATCCTTCAAGGTAAAGGGATCCAGATGTGTGGAGATCCTTGTCTGCTCCTCACGATGCATTGAGCTGTGTGTTCTCTAATTTATAAGAACAGTCCCTCCTGATATATTGTAGACATAAAAATCCACAGGCATTGTGGTAGCAGACTGTTCCATGTGTGCGGGGCAATGCTATCGGAGCCCGG
The DNA here is from genome assembly GCA_037306005.1 of Rhinophrynus dorsalis. Taxonomy (NCBI): domain Eukaryota; kingdom Metazoa; phylum Chordata; class Amphibia; order Anura; family Rhinophrynidae; genus Rhinophrynus; species Rhinophrynus dorsalis. The sequence goes on along the minus strand of CM074718.1, from coordinate 233,915,655 downwards.
GACAACCGTGACCGGGAGAGGGGGGCGTTTTCACAAAGGGGGCATGGGCGGGACCCAACTATAGTCAATAGCTGAAGGGAAAGAACCTGATGCATATCGTCTCCACCACTGGGGATGGGTGAAAATGTTCACCTCAAACTGGAAATCGGCGAATAATAGCACTTTCCGCTTGGCGAATAATTTTCTGTGAAAACTGTCATTTTTCTGCTTTTTCCCGCCTTTTTCTCCCATTGAAATCAATAGGAACAAAAATATTTCTCCACCACACAAAAGTTTTCTAAAGCCATATAAAAGGCTGTCAGACTCTCACAGCATGCCATTTTGTGTTTGTGAGAGGAGAGAGCAGTACATCTCCAAATCATGCCGCCTCCACCTCCGCAACATCTCTAGAATCCGACCCTTCCTTAATGAAGATACCACTAAAATTCTAATCCAAACACTCATCATGTCCCGTCTTGACTACTGTAACTCACTACTAACTGGCCTTCCTCTTGCCCGCCTAACCCCACTACAGTCCATAATGAACTCAGCAGCACGACTAATCTACCTAACCAACCGCTTCTCCAACACCAGTCCCCTCTGCCAATCCCTACACTGGCTCCCATTAGCACACAGAATTAAATTTAAAATCCTGGTGCTCACCTACAGAGCCCTTACTAACACCTCACCCCCCTATATCTCATCTCTCATTTCCAAATACACCCCCACTCGCCATCTTCGTTCTGCACAGGACCTTCTCCTCTCCACATCTCTCATTACAACCTCCCACTCCCGCCTACAGGATTTCTCCCGTGCTGCACCCAAGCTCTGGAATTCCCTCCCCCGCCCCATCAGACTCTCCCCTAGCCTTCAGATCTTCAGACGCTCCCTGAAAACTCACCTCTTCAGGGAAGCCTATCAACTACCTCCATAAACATTATCACCAAGTACCACCCCTTGCCTGGACCACTGCACTCACTAGCACTTCTCACTCCCACCCACTGACTGGCAGCTCATGTGGCAGGAGGCACTTACACCCAATAGCACTTACACCTTCTGTGTCCTACCCACCTTCCTCTAGACTGTAAGCTCTCACGAGCAGGGCCCTCTGATCCTTCTGTTCTCCACATATGATCTGTACTATTTAATATCCCTGTATGTCTATCCCCTATTGTAAAGCGCTGCGGAATAAGTTGGCGCTATATAAATAAAGATTATTATTATTATTATTACATTTTTTGAACTAGAGAAGACAGAGAGGGGAATTGAAGGTTAGTTTAGGGAATCTTTTAGGTAGGAGATATGTTCGGTTAGAGAGTCAGTGGGGCACTCTGAGGAGAAGGAGGGAGGAAGGAGGTTGACCCCAAATACTCCAAAATTCCATGTGACTGACTGGCAGGACACAGACAGCAAGGGACCTATTTGCTTGCTGATCTTGCTGCTATTGTCTCTATGCTGGGTGGGGAAGTCTAGGGAAAGAAGTTGTTGATTTTGTTTTTCAGAGTATTTTTTTGGACTGACTGTGATAAGACAACAGGGTGGACAACTTAAAAATAAAACAAATAAAAAGAATAAAGAACTAAATATATTAGGTGACAGTGACAGACACTCAATTGGGCTTAGGCAAGGCATCATACAGCTCCATCAGTTGTGTTGTGTATCGTACAGTAAAAAAAACCACAGTGTAGTTGCGTAATGTCTAGCAAACGCACAAGGGGGAGGGGTGGAGCAGCTTGTGCAATGGTTGAGGCAGCTTGTGCAATCAATGATGATGATCCCTCTACTCCAAGGGAGGATGCAGTTTGTCAAAGTTCCAGCAAAACTAGTTACAGCACCATCAGTGCCAGTACAAAGAAAGAACCATATAAGAAGAACACTGAAGATGGCAACAAGTCTTATTTAAATGTTGATGATAGTGGCAATAGCATAATAGAGGAAGGTGTAGCAGCTGAACCACCTGCTGCATCAGATAGTGAGACAAATAAGCACCAAAACACCCGTAGTAGGCAACTTTGTTACAGTAAAAGTAAAAAGACATTGTTTGAGACCTCCAAAAGCTTAGGGGAATATAAGGGTAGTAGTGGGCAAACTGGGCAAGAAGTAGAAGGTGATGCTGAGGATAACCTAATTATGACTGATGATGATATAGATCTAGAATAGATCCCTCCAGCATCCTTGCCTTGTTCAGATACAGATGAAGTTGAGAGTGAGGATGATGACAGGGCTATAATGTTAGCAGGAAGTCAAAGGCTGAATCTTCCACCACTTTTGAGGAGCACTGTTCCTATATATACACTGTTTGATAAAACCATTGGAAAGTCTGACCCTGGACAAGAACAGATGTCAAAAAGAACACAGTCAACCTATCAGTCATCATCAGCATCATCGCCTCTTCAAAGTCCAAGTCCCACTCAGCCACACACACCTGTTTTGAGTACCCAGCAACAGTAACACAGGTTAAATCCACAATGTTAGATATGATGAGTGCCTCTGCCGCTGCTGCTGTAATTGCTGCACCTTTGACACCTAGTAGTAGTAGTAGTAGTGGTAGTAGAAGTACATCAACATCTAGCCCCAGTAGTAGTAGTAGTAGCAGCAGCAGCAGCACCACTTTAGAAACCCCTCAATCCATGAAGTCCACAGTATGGAAATACTTCACACAGGATCCTCAAGCTAAACATGTTGCTATCTGTTGTCTGTGCAAAAAGCCCGTGAGCAGGGGGAAAGCAGGCTCGCACCTAGGCACCTCCTCTATGAGATCCCACCTGAAGCACAACCACAGGTCTGACTGGGAGACACACTATCAGCAGACCAAATGTGCCACAACTAGCAGCAGCACAAGCACTTTAAAATGTTCCCAGGGCTCTAGGGCAGAAAAAAGAAGTAGTGAAGTTATTTATGTGTCAGGGATTGCGCTCCTGCCAGTGCCAACAGTTAGTTCAGTCCAGATAACACCTATGGCTCCTGCTGCAGACGAGTATAAGAGACAAAGCCAGGACAAATATATTAACAGCAGCACAGATGAGGAGGTGGAAGAGGGATGTGAATAAGGGTTGCCACCATCTTCCCCACTTTGGACTACTGCTATGACCGATAAGAAATGTGTGTCAATAATCTGAGAAGGAGGATAGCGTATGACAATGGTAAAAATAATATACATATACAAATCACACCATGACAGTCCCCCACCACCACCACTACCATACACATCTGCCACATTGTAGTTTGTACTTTATTTTTTTAATATTTGATATCATCATGAATATGTGCCAGTGTCACTTAAGCAGGAAGTTAGTGTTGTGGGCAAAGAACAAATGCATTCTGCATGCTAACACATTTTTCAAGCCATATGTTGCTGTAGGACTCACAACTTTGACTTTCAGCCACTTATTTCTAAACTTCAGCCCTCAGAAGTAAGAAGTAATATTACAGAGGAAAATATAGTACCTATACGAAATATTGGCAAAAAAATTGTTAAAATAGGCTAAAAATGTGTTAACATAGGTGGAAAATTTGTTAAAATAGGTGAAAAGGAGAACATTTTTGCATAGGAGGAAAGGCGAAATCGGCATGTTTTGACGAAAAGCCATGCAGGAAATTTTTCACACTTTTCGCCATCCCCTAGCCACCACCACTAGTCAAAATAAAGCAATTCATTTCATTAGTGGTAGTGAAAAAGTAGAAAGTAAAACTAATTTTCTGTGCATGGGAAATTTCACTGACGTAGAAAAAAAACTTTGTTTTTTTTCCTAAGAAATTCTGACACTTCTCCCATCCCTAGTATCAGGGATAAAAAGTATAAGATGAATATGGTTGATAACACCTTATGGAAGAGAGATGATAAGATAAACCCAGATAAGGATTTCTCAGTAGCTGTCATTCCATGTGAATAAAATTAGGTCAGTATGTGATCATTTTTGTCCATTAATATTGGATGACAAAATATTGAAAAAATGTGTGCCAGATAGAATTAAACGTATTTGTAGAAAAATCTCTAAATTAAATATCTTAGCGCCAACATTTTCAAAAGTACATTGGGATAATAAATAATATAAATAAACAAATAGAAATGGCCAAAAAAGCTTGTTTGGCCTGTCTCCGGTGACAGGCTGGCATAGGTGTAGAAAGTGTGTCAAATGTTCCAACTGCCCAAAAAGTAAAAAATCTGTTACAAATAAATATGATAAAAGTTTTCCCATAACACAGTTTCTGACATGCAATAGTGCTGGCATTGTGTATATGCTGAAATGTTAGTGCCAACTCCAGCATATAGGAAGAAGCAAACCTCAAAAGAAGGTTTTATGAACATAGGAGAAATATCCAGAATAAAGTCATGAACCACTTCACTTTCCATTATTTCTCCAAGTTTCATGGTGGGTATCCTAAAGTCACAAACCACTTCATTTTCCATAATTTCTTCAAGTTTTATGGTGGGGATCCTAAAGTCATGAACCACTCCATTTTCCATAATTTCTTCAAGTTTCATGGTGGGATCCTAAATTTCTAACAGGACATGCTATTGAGGTTATAAAACCCTACTTTTGTAGGTCTGACTATGATAAAAACCCTTTATAGTGGGGAGGCTTGTTGTATATTCACATTGGAGAGCCTAAGTTCAAAGGAATATTGAATTGGCATCCTACTTATAAATATAAATGTGAGTGTAATTATATAATTTTAAAGATTTGCAGTAATGTAAAGTCTGTTTATATTTGTATTCATGTTTTTATTGGAAACATATGTATTCTCTCTGGTTGCTACTTTCGTATAGTAAAATTCTTGAAATTTGAGGTTTTTGAACCCATCTTGTCAGTATCTGTTGTTTTTCTAAATTTGATCCCATAAGGATCTTGTACTCAGTTGACGCAATTAACCAATTGACTAGCATGTATCACCATTTAAAGGGGAACTACCACCCTGCAATAACTTCACATTAATTAATTCTTCTTCATCTGGCAACTAGCTGCTTAGTAGCACAAGTCACTAGAAATATTACCTGGTTTCAAAGATTTTCCAGTTTTTCGGAGGCTCACAGTAGCAGGAAGCATGGACATCTCGTCATAGAAGAATTACTTAATGTAAAGTTATTGCGGGGTGGTAGTTCCCCTTTGAATAGCTGTTAGTTATTAGTGTACAATGTGATAATTTTTTGCTTGATAAAGCTCAATTCTAGTGTGAAACGTGTTGCAGGTTGATGTGTTCTTTCTCGGCCCGGGGTTCAACGTTGTGCACCTATAATCAGAGATAATTCTGATTTATGTAAGTTTTTCTGTTTTCAATTTAATTTTTTACCTATAATGTACTTTTGATATTTATAACATACATTAGGGTCTCTAATTCATCTTTTGTATTTTGTACGTTTATTGGAGTGATTGCTATATATATATATATATATGTTTATATGTCCATATGTGTATTTGTTACATTTTACTCATCTCCTCTTTGGGAAAGATAATGTTTTTGGTTTCCCTCTAATGGATTACAGCTATTGTTTATACTTATATACAAGTCTTTTTTTTTTTATAATGGATATTTATTTTATTTTTGTATCTTTAGTAGTTTCTTGATATTAGATATGTTATTATCTGGTGTTTGACCTATCTAGATACATATATTGGAGTGCAGCCTTGGTAATTTGAGGGTCACTCTTACTGGATGGATATGTGTGTCAGCGCTCACTCCATTGCATGATATTTCATCCCTAGTATCTGTCAATGATGACAGTGAAGAGCAGCATGTCTGATACACTGCTCTTTCCACCACTTAATGAACTGCAATCATAACATTAAAGTACAAAGAAAAAAAATTATATATATATATATATATATATATATATATACATTTTTTTTTTTTTTGCACATCCCTAAGGAAGTATCTTTTCATACGAAAACTCAGAGGAGGTTTATACTTTGGGTCCACATTTTAGTGCCCATATTTTACCCACTTCCACACTGCTACTGTTCAAGTTGGTAGTGGGATATTATTATTAGGGGTGGGTGAAAAGTGAGAAAAAATTCCTGCATGACTTTTTTGCAAAAAACAGTTTTTTCGCATATTCAACAAATTTTTCTCCTATTCCAACACATTTTTTCCAATTCCAACACATTTGTCTCCTATTCTAACACATTTTTTCCTATGTTTTCTATGGTGCAACATTTCCCAACACAATATTACTTCTTCTGAGGGCTGTAGTGGAGAAATAAGTGGCTGGAAGACAAAGATGGGCGTCCTACATCAACATATACTTTGACAAATTTGTTGCATGCAGAGTGCATTTGTCCTTTGTCCACAACACTAACTTCCTACTTAAAGGGATAGTAATACTTAAAATGTAAAAAAAATATATTGTAGGGTTTATCTCCCTGAGTAAAACAAGAGTACTCCCACTGCTGAAAAGTGTTTCTTTCAAAAGTTATTAATTTTCAAAGCTGAATTTTTTAGGTGCAATATCACAGTGGCCTGAAATTGTACAGTGGCGCTGTTGCTACATGATCTTATGGACAGCTCTGGTCCAGGGACCATAAATCTCTATAGGATGGTGTAGCAACAGCGCCACTGTACAATTTCAAGCCACTGTGATATTGCACCTAAAAAATTCAACTTTGAAAATTAATAACTTTTGAATTAAACACCTTACAGCAGTGGGAGTACTCTTGTTTTACTCTGGGGGATAAAGCCTACAACATATTTTTTTTTTACATTTTAAGTATTACTATCCCTTTAAGTGACACTGGCACATGTTCATAATGATATCAAGTGATAGAAAAAATAAAGTACAACCTACAATATGGCAGATGTGATTGGTAGTGGTGGCGGGGGACTGGAGTGGTGTGATTGGTAGGACCTTGAAAAACTGCATCTACACCAGGAGTAGAGGGATCATCATCATTTATTGCACACAATATAGCAACCATTGCTGCAGTCAGTTTTTGAACTACCAGTTTACTCCCACATCCCTGCACTCCTCCACCTTTCCCCCTACCCCTTGTGCATTTGCTGGACATTACTACTGTGTGTGTTTTTACTCTATAAGTACACAACTGATGGTGTGTGATGCCTTGTCTTATCCCTCAACAATATTCTAAACATCCTCTGCTGTCTGTCAAGTCTGCCTCAGTCACATAGATCACATCAGGCTCCCAGTCAGCTGTCTGTCACCTAATATATTTATTTGTTTAATAATTTATGTATTCATTTTTTATTTTTTTTTATTGTATTTAAGTTGTCAACCCTGCAAAAAAATATAAAAAACAAAAACCAACAACTTCTTTCCCCAGAATTCCTCAGCACAGAGACAATCAAAGCAAAATCATCAAGCGATTTGCAACCCAGCTGCCTGTGTCTTGCCAATCAGTCAGACCAAATGTTGGGGTATTTTTGGGTCAACCTCCTTTCTCCCTTAATCTCTCCCATAGTGCCCCCAGACTCCCCTAATTCAGAGAACAAATCTCCTACCTAAAACATTTCCTAAACTAAGCTTCAATTCCCCTTTATTTGCCTATTTTCTCTAGCTCAAAAACATGCCACTTTCTCCTCTCACAAACACAGAATGGCATGTTGTGAGAGCTTGACACTCTTGTATATGGCTGTAGAAATGTAGGGAAAACTTCCATGTGGTGGGGAATAATTTATATTCTCACTAATCTCAATGGCATGAGCTAGGTGAAAAAGTGGGAAAACTGCACTTTTTGCAGGAAATTATTCGCCAAGTGGGAAGTGCCATTATTCATCAATTTTGTTGGAGGCAAAAATTTTCGCTCATCCCTAATTATTTTACTTATTTACTTTAACTCACCAGTTACACTAGACAGTTCTGATCATTGAGATGGGTAGAACTCCTCTAAGAAGTATCTGGATATACACTGGCGTACATCTGCCTCTGCCCAATGACTTTATTACACTGAAGCCTGAATCCCATTGCAGCTAGATGGGAGAGACTACCCTCATAAATACAGATGAACTCTGCTTACTTATTACCGGCATTTATTCACTGTCGGCTTCATAACTATATCGGAACATCAGCTACATTGTAGCAAGACAGAAGAGGACAAATAGAAGGAGGACCCCTGACCATTATGTCCAGAGAGACAGCATATTGACACTTTTGATTTTTCACAGTGATAACACTTTTATCATTTCTTTTTTTTTGCTATATACTGTGTATGTTGCTATTTTATGTTTATATTTATTAAATGTGATTTAGATTATAAGAGTTCTCCTTTGTACACTGTTGGACTGATAAGATAGTATACATTTATTATTATCCTGATCAGTGAGCAGGAAAGTGAGACAGCTAGGTTCTATGGGGTGGTACATGCAGAAAGGAGCTTTTCATTAATGTCACCTTCATGGAAGCAAGGGATTATTAGGTGTTTGAGAGATAAAGCCCTTGTTAACCTACTTAAAGCCTAATCTCCTGTTTCTAGTGTGAGGCATGCAATTGTCCCAACTTTGTTAAAGCAATGGTGAAATTGAGCTGCACAATGCATTTAATACTGTAGTTTGGCCTAATCCAAAAGTCTTTTGGGACAGTCCCTGATTTTTTGGTAACCAAGCAACTCTGCTTTGAGTGACAGAAAGGTATCCAACAAAATACACTGCAATGCATTGGATACCTCTCTGGCACTCAAAGGGTTAATCAAAGTAAAAGATAATGTCACATTAATTTTTGTTAGTGGTTGCAATGTTAATACTAATCATCAAAAGCATCACAGGTCACTCAATGTTTAGAAATGTAGTGAGATAGCAAATAAGTGGAAATTGCATTCTTATCCCCAACATATATAGAAATGGGTATGTCTCCCCTTTTATAAAATATCAGTTTTTAAATATTTACAGTTTCAGAGAATAAAAAAAAACAGTAAAATAGAAATACTGGCTAAATGGTTACTAAATGTTGACCCAGCAGAAAAATTATTTCAAAATGTACATACATTCATCTCTTACAGTGTTAAATGTACTATCAATGCAATTCAGAAACAATGTTATTTTCCTTATCTATTCCAATGAATAAAATATGATCAATGAAAATATAAGCTTTAGTTTAACGGTCATTCATAAAATTTTAAGAGAATTCAAAACAAATTATGGGCTCAGTTACACTGCAGCCAAATCTCTGATCAGGAACCATATTCTTTGAAAAAATTCTCTTTAGTAACTTATTTTTATTGCAGCCATCATATCACAGTTCATTGTCTTTATAAGTTCACTTTTGGGAACATCAGAATCCAATGAAATGACCTATAGAACACTACTGAAAATATCCATTCAATTAATTACATTTTAACGGAATGGGATTTGTGTCACATTAGCTCCTGATTGGACAATTTCTGCTTTAAACAAGTCCCAGTAGCTTAATACTCCACTGTCCCTTTCTGGTTGTCCTGCATATATCAGTCATCTGCAGGACTAGGTGATGTCAGTGTTGTACTCAACACTTTTGGGATATTTATTTTCTATTCATTCAGGTCCATTGTCTGCAAATTCACTGAAATAGGGGTTTTAGTCAAGAGGGTAATGATTTTGCTTCCTCTCCGAAAATCACCAAGTGAAGAGTTGACTCACTCAAGGGAGGGAATTTTAGAGTTGACAGCTACATAAACTCAGTTTCCATAACTGACAAAAATAACTGATTAGTTTGAAAGCCTATTCCCTGACCCTAGCACTTCTTTCTCATTTCAATACCTATTTCCATTCATTAGTTTTAACTTTTTTTCACCATCTCTCCCTTCTTTCTACCTCTTACTCACTCCATTTACACCATCTTGCCTTACTCTTCTTACTCCCTCATTCCTTTCCTGTCATTTACCTCACTTCCCTCACTCACCACATGCTCTTATCACTGTTTATTTATGTCACTGTGTTGCTCTGACAGTGCAATTGCTCAGTAAAGAAAGTAAAATATATATTGTGTTAATATATCAGGGATGTTTTATCATGATTATATTTGCATACACAGTGTCCATCTACAGATGTCCATATTCACTGTATTCTGTGAGTTAAAACCATTGATGACATAAATCTGCTGTAATGAAATTCAGACCAGTATAGTTGTTTTATTTCTCTTTAATAGAACAAATTAGAGTTAGTGAATAACTACTAATCCAAATATTGTTATGCAGGCCAAATCATTTTAAATCACACATGCAGATTAATCCTGCATTATAATACCATATAGCCTACCTAACTGCAATAGGTTTGTTAGTGATCCATGTAGGTTTCTATACGCAATGTGCCTAGACATCTGCATATTCACAAATACCAGCCATAGGGGGTCACATTAGAAGTCAAAGGAAATCACATCACTTAATTTGGAGAATAAAAATGTCTTCAACACATTGTGAAGTCTCTAGCACCCAAGAGGTTAAAGCTATTGTGTACTCTTGGAAATAAAGATTTTTGCTATGATTAGCAAATCCCTCTCAAATGATATGCACATCTTTAGTAAAATAACTGATCTGAGTACATACAGTACATCAAATTTTGCAATAAAAACATTAGAGGTCTGAGCTTTGGAAAACTAGCATGCTTTAAAAAAGTGAATGCAAGGATAACAGATACTGCGAGCATTTCATGTTGAAATTAAATATAAACAAACAATAAAATCTTGTATGTCATAGCAGTTCACTCTACTGTGACACTAATTTATTTGGAAAGGAAGGATCAGAGGCAGTTCTGTACAACACCTTCCTTATTTATTATGTTGATGGGAACTCTTGGTAATCCTAGGACTACCACATTTTATATGAACCTAGTAGCTGTCATTATCTACTCAAAACACAACTACCAGTGCAGTATGTGCACCCCTATGGTCTGGTCACCTTAATGATGTATTGTATTCAGAATGTTTAAACATGGATTATTACAAAGAAAAAAAAATATGTAATTAACTTTTATATATAACTGTTAATATTCAAGTCATTATAATTGTTGTTTTTTTCAATTTGCTTAGCAATTTTATTAATATAATTTACTTTATTTAATTTAAACTAGTTTTTAATTTTGTTTAAATATTTATAAAACCAGTGTTTTTTGACCCCTCGTTTATTCCCACTTACTGACCTATGTATATAGGGAGGGGGAACGATCATCAACGTGGTGAATAGCAAACAATGTATTTCCTACTTTGGGTCCTAAAATTGATGAATGACTAATACTATCCCTCTTCCTGATTCAATAAATTCAAGAAGTCATACAAAGGGATATGATGTGACCCACAGTGAGTAATTTCATTTAGATTGCTAGCTCTATGTTGCCATATGGTTCATATATTGTAAACTCTGAGGTGTCATGTGGGTCATAGATTGGAAGTTCAGTAGTTTAATTTTAGTGACTCTCATGATACACATACTTCCATGAACATTATCCAAAGTTGACAATTCCTTTTAAATTGTTTAGCTCCGTCTTATCATTTGGATCATGTACTGTACATTTTAAGCTCTGTGGTTTAATGCAAATAAGCTCTGTTTAGCTTGGTAGATGACCTCATAAAACCAGAGAGCCTGGGCTTCTCAGGAACAGCTACTCAGATGGTAATTCCTCTTAGATTATAAGCTATCTGTTCTGTGCATCACTCTGTGGACTTTAAGATCTGTGGTGTAATGTGGGACATGCAATCTTGACTGTAAACTATGGTGTCATCTGAGTCCTAAGCTTTAGATTGTGATCGCTGTGATATTGTGTGTGTGACCCCATGGCATCACAGAACTTGCACTTTATAGTCCCATTGTGTAATACATCCACCCAAACAGATGCTTCACTCAAGGAACTGTGTAATACTTACAACAGACTAGTTGCCAATTGGTTAGCTTTGTAACAAAACCACTAAACCAGAGATTGATAAGGTAGCTCTGTAACACATTAACAAGACTAGGTGTCAGTCAGGTAACTCTGCACCACATCCACCAGACCTGTTTTCATTCAGGTAGCTGCATAAACATTCCCAAGCCTATATATCAATAAGATAGCTATATAACACATCAAAGTGGCAATGTGTCAGTCCAACAGATTAACATCCCATCCTTCTTCCATTGATTAGTGGTAGTCACAGTACCACACACACACTGTCTGTATCTCCAACCATGTTCCACTGTCCACTGATAGTCACAGAACCACACATACACTGTCTGTATCTCCATGTTCCACTGTCCACTGATAGTCACAGAACCACACATACACTGTCTGTGTCTCCAACCATGTTCCACTGTCCACTGATAGTCACAGAACCACACATACACTGTCTGACATACCAGTCTACCAAAAGTTATTTAACCCTTTGAGTGCCAGGTGGTTAAGCAACACATTGTAAAGCAATGCATGTCACAATATGGCACTCTAATGGTTAAGAGAAAATGAGACATTTTCTGATAGCTTAACTTCAAGATGTTTTGCAGGCAGAGAGAGAAACATCTCCAAGCATTGATAATACCCTTGTATTACTCTATAAAGCAGTACAACATATTTTTCATAATTAAGGTATCCTGCCCAATTAAATAAATGGTTTGCAAACCATCAACATTTGTTGTGGGGAGTGTAGTGTTTATGACACTGGATTGATCAGGGCACATTTAGTCCTTTCAGGGGCAACTGTCCTGTTCCCAAGCACAGTTGCCTGGCTGGCCAAGGCAAATATGTTTTAATTTAGAAACAAAAGTAGAGCCCCAACAATGTAGTTGTCATGAGGGGTGAAAAATAGAGATACATTTAGTCTGCCTACATCTGTAAGTACAATCATTATAGGCAAATGGTTGTCAGGTTACCAATATGGACCATTTACTATATGAAATAACAAGTGTTTGCGAAGAACTTGCTTTAACTCACACATCTCAAAGTATAATAGGTTAATATTAGCCTGATCAATAATTAAATTAACTAATAAACTCAAAAGACTGACCCCCAGCTTTTTTGCTCTTGATCAGTTAATAAATGAAAAATAAATTGAACAGTTGATTTAAAAAAAAAAAAAATCAAGCACTCAACATGGTTGATCAATCCAAAAGAAATCAACCAAAAACTTGATCATGAATGAAAAATTGTTTGATTGATCAAAAAAGATATCATGATAGAAGTGCAACTGATCAATCCAAACACTATGTAGTGAAACAAATTTGATCAAGAACATTAAGAACCATTGCTAAAATGACATTTTAATTTAAAAAAAAGAGATTATGAAACAATGGATATTAAAATGCCATTCTTTTAAAGCAAGCTACAAAATTCACTCATGATGAAAAGCATGGACATTTGAAGTCAATTTTATTTGAACATTAACTTCATACCCCTGTGTTTTGCTTTAGTTTTATTAGTTCTCATGGTAGGACCCTCCTCAAGAAAGGAGGGTCAAAGAGTAAATGATCTGGGAACTTTATCTGTGAATTTTCAGGCTTTTGTTTGCACAAGTGAGTACTTTAGACTTTTTCTTGTTGTCGTCTTCAGTGTTCTTCTTATATAGTTCTATATTTCTACTGGCACTGATGGTGCTGGACCTAGTTTTGCTGGGACCTTGACAAACTGCATCCTCCCTTGGAGTAAAGGGATCATCATCATTGACTGTACATGCTGCAACAACCATTGCTGCAGTAGGTTTTTGGACTACTACTTTACTCTTACGTTCCTACACTGATCCACCCTTTCCCCTTCTCCTTGTGCATTTGCTGGACATTCTGCAACTACATTGTGTTTTTTTACTGTACAGTGCACAACACAACTGATGGAGCTGTATGATGCCTTGCCTAAGCCCGGTCAGCTGTCTGTCACTGTCACCTAATATTTCGTTTTTTATTCTTTTTTATTTTTTTTTATTTTATTTTTTTAAGTTGTCCACCCTGTTGTCTTATCACAGTCTGTCCATAAAAAATTATAACTGAAAAAGAAAATCACCAATGTATTTCCTCAGACTTCCCCACCCAGCACAGGAACAATATCAGCAAGATCAGCAAGCAAATAGGTTGCCTGTGTCTTGCCTGTCAGTCACATGGAATTTTGGAGTATTTGGGGGACAACCTCCTTCCTCCCTTCTTATACCCTAGTGTGCCCTCAGACTTCCATAATACAGAGAACAAATGTCCTACCTAAATGACTTCCTAAACTAAGCGTCAATTCCCCTTTATCTCCTCTAGCTAAAAAACATGCTGCTCTCTCCTCTCACAAACACATAATGGCTGCTCTGAGAGCCTGACATCCTTTTATATGTCTGTAGAAAACTTTTGTGTTGTGTAGAAATATTTCTTCCCATTGATGGGCGTAAAAAAGCGAAAAAACAGCAATTTTCGCGGGAAATATTTCACCAAGCAGAAAGTGCCATTATTCTCCGATTTCAGTTTGAGGTGAAGATTTTCGCCCATCCCTATTTATAATGCCATAGCTACACAGTATTTATAACTCACATATCATCAAAGGTTCTGTCTTGTTGCCAAAGGAAATAAGGATTACTAGAAGCTGCAGCAGCCAGGTCTTTCGCAGAAATAAAGTGCCCACAATAATTATTGTTGCTTTTACTAAATAGTACTATGTTATCTGCAGAATCATCCAGTTAACAGACATGATTTTTCACACCAATTTTTTCACATCCATAGTGTTCAAGTTGGCTTTAATATCCCCTTATAAATTAACCCAAGTACAAGAGGGAATTACATTGAGCGCATACACATTAAATAAAGAATGATGCACTGTATATGCAGTTTTGTATACAATACTTACAGTTCATTTCCTCTATAAATGCAGTATATCTGGAGCACATCTGAACATTTTCTGGTTGCAACTATTCTTATGTTAAATGTTGCTATTAGTTTAAGACAGGAAATGGTAATTTACTTACAAGGATGCACTAATTATTGCATGATGTTTTCCATTCAGAATAAGATGATTTGAATGAAACTCATAGGTGGTGCTGACCCAAATGTATTTTCATGTCTGGTTGTTATAATATATAATTGCTCTTTTTCTTATGCACAGAGGCGCTAGCTTACACCTCTGAGATTCATTGAGGACAGCAAGTCTCATGGGCAGATATGACAACATTATATTGGAACTATAACCTAGAAAGAAGTTGCTTTAAGTCTAACACAATTATCTACAGGGGCATAGCTACAGGGGTGCTGAGGGTGCAGCTGCACTGGGGCCCAACATTCAAGGGCCCCATCTGACCCACGTTCCAATAGGTTCTAGTTATACAACTGTGAAAATATTTTTGTTGTGGGGCCTAATAAAATGTTCACACCAGGGCCATTCAATGACTAGTTATGCTACTGCAGAGTTAGGTAAGCATTCTTCATACAGCAATCATGTATTTTTGTCTCACTCTCTCTCTCTGTCTCTCTTTATATATATATATATTGCACTATATTTGCAGTTTCCTGTATATAGTGATCTCAATGGAAGCCATCCTCTAAGTCAAACTTCCTCACAACAAAAGGCTTCAGTAGACCTGTGTGACTCATAGGGGCCTAATTTGTTATCAGATGGAAAAAGATTGAAACTGAAATAACTAACATTAGCCTAAAACAAAGATCAAATCAGAACAAAAGCAATAAATATACATAACTGAATGGTATGGTATGTCCTTCTGATAAACATATTAAGAGTCAGTTATTCTTGAGGTATAGTTTGCTTTTAAGGGCACCCAATGAGATTTGTGTGGTTTGAGTTCCAGTAACTTTGTGTTCAACTTAAATATATAGTAACCTAAATATTCTGTCCTATGGTATAAAAGGCCTGATGTATGTTTGTCCAAAGCAGTCATGCGCAGTAGAGACTGCCTGAACATACAGAATGCTGGCCCATGTACATGGGCTTTTGCAGTCATGCGCAGTAGAGACTGCCCGAACGCGCAGAATGCTGGCTCGTGTACAGGGGCTTTTGCAGTCATGCGCAGTAGAGATTGCCAATGCAGTCATCTGCAGTAGAGACTGCCCAAATGCACAGAATTCTGGCCAGTGTACATTGGGTGTTTACACTAGTAAGTATATAATATGTAAATCAAATCGACTATTCTTTTTATTGTTATTTTCATTTTCACCTTTTTTTTTATTTTTATAACCCTGACAGTGAACACCCTTTTTCAGTAGAGCTTTCTGGTCAATGGCAAAGAAAACAGATATAATAATACAAAGTAACACTATACCTGCAGCACTGAGTGCTCTGTATGCTGTATTTCATAGACTAGAGACAATCTTTTCTACAATGTATTACTATAATTTCTTACATTGTATCTTTTTATGTTTTATGACAGGCAGCATTATGGGAATAGATACAGGGAGTTCACTGACAGGCATATAAAAGGTAAAATGTAAATGAAGGTGAAAATAAACTAAAAAAAACCAAAAATAAGCAATTTGATTTTATATATTACTAGTTTAAAAGCCCGTGTACACGGGCCACAGTGTGATCCAGCAGCCTCAGCTGGTGCCCGGAGCCTCTCTGCTCACTACCCATGCTGCAGTCATACGTAGTACAGAGTGCCTGAACACGCTGTGGCTGATACAGAGCGGGGCGCTCCGAATTCGGACCGTAGTCTGTGCACCTTCTTGGGACCAAGCGGTCCCAGGAAGGTGTGCAGAGAGGACTCCAGTCCTATTTCGGAGCACCCCGCTCCGTATCAGCCGAGGTGCATTCGGGCACTCAGTACTGCGCATGACTGCAGCAGCACATACAATCTTTATTGTGCATGATGGCTACTGACAAACATCCTAGCAAATTATTATATAGGATGCTCTTGCAGAATATGTAAAGTCAAAAGAAAAAGTTACTTTCTTTTTAATTATATGCACTTACACATATCCTATATTTCTCATAGATGCACATAGAGCTTAGAACATGGGTTCATATTGGGCTGGGAAAATGGAACATTTTTTGACATGTTTCTCTGTACAGTTTTGGTGTGATACTTGTATTATGTAATTAACATAGCATTGTATACAGATGAGCAATTCTGGGGCAATCCAACAGCATCATAGAGGAGAAATTAAAATTCCTATGTATTTAAATGGGGTTGTAGACCATTGAATGTTTCGTAATGAACTGGAGACCTCTCTAGCATGCAATAGGTTAAAAACCAAAAGAAATGGTAATTTAGGAAACGTTTATTTGTCCCCAATGGTACCATATGTTTGCTCCAGCCAGTGAGATAGCTCAGTTGGTTAATGTGCCCACAGTAGAATCTGTTCAAACCTCAGAGTTGCAGGCTCTAGTCCCAGCCATATCAAACCCAGCCTTTCATCTTTCTTACATAAAATGAGTAACCAGGACACACTTGAAAAATGAGAGACAATCTTAATGTGTCCTTCCTGGTAAAATACTTTAACAAAATAAAATGCACCTCACTGGCTTTCTGCATGAAGCCCATAGTCTCTGTGTTAGCTTAGACTACTTACCTACAATCTCTCTTGGAATGTGCATAAAAACAAAAGAAGGCATTTTAAGACCCTGGAATTGAATAAGTCTCATTTAATAATCCTGAGGCAGTCAAATTTTCAAAGACCAAAACTATCCAGATACTTCTAATTTTAATTACTGAAAAATGTTGAGATTTAAATTATTCAAAATGCTTTTTTTAGTCCTCTTATCAGCTCTAACCTATTTTTACTAAAGCATGCACTTTTGGTAAAGTATCATCTTCATACAAATAATAAAGGAATAACACCACATGTTTCTAAGTATCTTTCAATTGCATTGGAAAAAGTTTATTGTATGATCAATGGAGAATCTTTCAAGGTGTTCTATAGAGACTCTTGACTCTGATCCTCCAAGTAGCAATAAATGGCCTCAGGTACCAGAACAACTTCATCAACCTGAATATCCTCACCTGATGTAAACTAACATAATTTCCAAAAGACCCTAATTACTAGTTAATCCTATATTATAATTTGCTAAGGATGTTTGTCAGAAGCCGTCAGGCGCAGTAGAGATGGCTGCGTGCGCTGCAGTAATGAGCAATACGGACTGTCCGTGCGGCAGCTAAAATGGAGCGGGGTGCTCCAAATTCAGACCAGAGTCCTCTCTGTGCACCTTCCTGGGACCAAGCAGTCCCAGGAATGTGCACAAAGAGGACTCTGGTCTGAATTCGGTGCGCCCCGATCTGTATCAGCCGCGGGGCAGACAGTCAGTACTGCACATGACTGCAGTGCCGTCAGTGCTGGTCCATGTACACAGGCTTTAAAACTAGTTATATAATAATTTGCTAGGACGTTTGTCACAATGTAGTCATGCTCAGTAGAGACTGCCCGCGTTCGGGCAGTCTCTACTGCACATGATTGCATCGCGTGAGAGAGGCGACGCAAGACTGCATCATGTGGAATAGTGAGGTAGCGGCGTCTTTACCCTTTGAGTGCTAGAGCAAAACAATGCATTGAGTACCCCTCTGACACTCAAAGGGTTAACATTACCAGGACCTAGGCCCGTGTACACGGGCTTTTACACTAGTAGGATAATAACAGAATTACATACTAACAGTCCAGTTTAAGATCAATTACATCATTTTCAGAAATGAGTTCTAGCTGTATTAAAATCAATTCCATGTATCAATATGATAAAAACCTTGAATTTATAAAAGCACACTAAAGTTTTTTTAAGTAATCAACCAAGTCTCAAGCAAAAGCATATATTCTGTAAAATTTTAGCTTAAGGTCATTAGCAGTATATAGAATTAATTGTCTTAGTTCAGCTTAACCTAATAAAATGTACAATGTAACCAGGGCAAGTGGTCAACATTTTACAAATGTTGTTAAGACGCTAGCAATGGGTTCCATATTTGGCAGGTATGCCCTTTTGGTAGGGTGTGCAAAAAGTTTTCCACGGGAAGATAATTGGCTGAATACATCCTGTTTTGCTTCATGCAAGAATTTCTAAAGGCCTTTGATCATGACTAAGCGACATGTACGTGTTAAACGCGTTGGTCAGGAACATTAAGATTTGCTGGTTTTCCACTCTGGAAAGTAATGCCTCTGTGGTAATTTGTATATGTCCACAAGTGGATGACATACACATTTTTTATGTCTGATGAATTAAAAAAGATGTATTTTAATGAAAGTCTCTATCATTTGTGGCAATAAGGAATATTTTGAAATGGTGGTGCATATCTTTGTTTGCTTTATTGATTTGTCTAACGGATAACAAGGGATATTCCGATTCTCACACCGCTCTCTTTTTCTATATGATTGTGTGGATACTTTTTTGCTCCATGTGTTGAGACTTTATGTATACGTGTGTGGTCTGCTTCCAATGGAGCCACATTTTTTCTATTGCTATTGATATACCGTAAAATCTCAGGTATAATACACACCTGTGTATAATACTCAGGTGCAAATTATACCCAAGATTTTGGTTAAACGTGTATTTCCTATGTACAATAAGCACCCCCATCTGGAGGCAGCTGGCGGCATCTCTGCGCTCACCGCCCACTTCCTCTGTGCAGAAATACTGTATAAAAAAAATTAAATGCCCACCTTGATAACCAGGATTCCCCCTCTGTACTCATAAGCAGCGGTCAAGCAGAGACAGCGGGCGGAATTCTTGCACTAGCTGCCCGCTTCTTCCTCTCCCCGAACTCCTCTGAGCAGCCCTGTCAGGACCTACCAGACATACGTCTCTGCTTGACGGCTGCCTATGAGTACAGAGGGGGAATCCTGGTTATCAAGGTGGGCATTTAATTTTTTATACAGTATTTCTGCACAGAGGAAGCGGGCGGTGAGAGCAGGGATGCCGCCCTCTGCCTCCAGAGAGGTTGCTGGACTTACTATTTTACTTTAATTTTTTTTTACTTGTGTATAATACGCACCCCCCACTTCACATAAGGTGAAATGGGGTAAAAATGTACGTATTATATCCGAGATTTTACGGTATGCAGTCTCTTTTAGACCACTAGTGCTTTTCACAGAGAGGAAATATCCTAAAACATATGATACTGGTCCTGCCGTTACAGCAGTACAGCCACGAAATGCCAGGCAATTCCTTTCTGAACAAGAGAAGCAGCCAACCCCAGATGTACATTTCAGCCTTGTTGAGCCTCATCAGTGAGGTGTAGCTGATCTCTCTAGACACTGTGAGCAAGGGGTCCAATGCTGGGTTCCCCTATTACCCTTGAGGTGGCAAATGCCAAGGGTATTTTACATATGTAAAGTGGAAGTTAAAGATGTTCAACTAGGAACGAGCCTGCAATACAGTTTCTCAAATCTGACCATGGATTATTGGGAAATTCCTATGTATGGTCTGTTAACTAAGAATGGATGAAAAAGTCAAAAAATGTTACCGCAGAAATTTTATCAGAAAATTAGCAATTTCCTTTAAAAATTCATACCCATATAATATATATAACATTTTTACAAATGACAATCTATTTCCCACAAGAGCTTTTCCATTGTTTGCCTATGATTATTATGACTGTACTACTACTCATGCTGCTGAGAACCGAAGTTGAGAAATCAACAGCTGAAAGTAACATTTCTGAGCAGGCAGAGTTCTAAAGCAACATATGCCTTGAAAAAACTGTTAGAGGGCTGAGTCTCTATGTCCTTTGATGAATACACTACCTAGTAACTACCTGCTTGTTCAACTCTGGCAGGCATAGCCTTGAAAAATTACTGAGGCTTGGAATATGCCATCAGGGTGCAATACATGAGATAATTTTTTTTAAAACCTTTGTTTTCAACATCAGAAAAGGGCAACATGCCAACTGTCAACATTTTGGCAAGTTTACTATTCCACAAGTGAAGAATAGATAGACCTTAGTGAATAGATAGACCTTAGTGAATAATATGCGGGACCCTAGTTTTCTGGCTGTTGTAGGAGCCAGTTGTACTTGTCTGTCTTTTGAATGTCAGTCTATAAAATATATCTCTCAGTCACAGAGGCTCAGCCAGCTCAGAAATTAACTTGTATCACCTGTCTGTCTCTTCTCAGTCAAACAAGATTTTTTGGTATTTTGGGTAAAATCCAACTCCAAATTATTTGCCTATCCTCTCTAGTTCCAAAATTATGCTGCTTTCTGTATCTGTAAAAAACACAGAATGACATGCTCTGGGAAACTGACACGCCATTCATACTATCCAGTAGGTAGAAGGGAAAATTTCCATATGGAGAAAAAATTCACTCTTACCATTTATTTCAATTCAATGAGAAAGGCAGAAAAAAGCAGAAAATCAGCACTTTTTGTTGGACATTTCCCACCTGGTGGGAAGTTCCATTTTGCACCTCTTTCTGTTTTTTTTGTGCCAATCCCTGTTGTGAATAAGTGGATATGAAAACTAGTGCTCAGTGCTAGGTATATTGAAAATATGATTTTTATTTGTCATTTTCTAGTACAGATCTAAAGGAAATTATTCCCTTTTTCAGCATGCCTAAATCAAGACAATATACAAATACCACTACCATGGATTATTACATCTTCAGCATAGTGTATAGTTAAAGAGAAATATTCAAGTAACTACTTTTCAGCAACAGGTTGCTTGTAATAGATATTTAAGGGCTGACAAATCACTGTTCAGAGTGGTTAACAGTATACCTTTCATCTGTTTGGTCTGTTATAGCAGTTTTTGTATCTTGTTGGAGAGAGTTAAGAATAAAAACAGACAATATAGGGTACATGGATAGAAATAATCTTGCAAGGAAATGACATTCCAAAAGGACAGAGGGCTTAATAGAGAACATTTATAACATTATAAAATCACCCAGTACATTGTTACAATTAAGACAATTATATGTTCCTGGGAATTTTTCAGAAGGACAGAAGTACTGAAAAGACACCTGTCATCACATTTAGGTATGACAGCATTTAAAAGTTGATATAGTCATTAGCAGACTAAAGAGATGGTACCCACCAGTAGTGTTTTGGTTAAAATACAGTCGGATATAAATAGGGTAATTATAGATACAGTTCTAAACAAAAGTATACTATTAAAAATGTAATGCCACAAAATGCAACATAATGCATATTGGACATAAAAACTCAAAAGCAGAATATAGACTTAATAAAACTCTACTATCAACAACAGCAAAGGAAAGAGACTTGGGTATTTATATCTGATAATGTAAATAAGGCAAGCAATTCAATGGGAAAAGCCAGCAGAGTCCTAGGTTGTATAGGAAAAGGTATTAGCAACAGACAAATGGAAGTCTTAATTTCACTGCTGTTTACTAGTTCAACCCCACGAAGAGTATGGTATACAGTTCTGCAAACCATGTGTTCAGAAGGACATAAATAAATTAAAGGCTATTCATAGAAGGGCCACTAAAATGTTGCATAGGCTAAAATAACAACTATAAATACAGGTGAGTCCTGCATAAATGAAAAGTACTATATAGCAGTTATTAACACTAAAATAGTATGGTGCTCTCTGGGAAAGAAAATAACATTTAACTCAAAATCCAGGAACCTGCTCTGAAACAGTAAGAGAGGTTAAAGCGGAACTAACACCGCTAACAAACCTTGTCTTTAACAATTCCCTATCTGGCTACAAGCTGCTTAGTAGCGCTAGTCTACAGAATTATTACCTCTTCATGAAGAAATTTGAAGTGATCCTCGGCTGACAGGCAGGACGGAGCGCGGACATCTTGCCCTAGTGACGTCCGCGCGCCTGCTCTGTCAGTCCCTTCCGGAGCCGAATGGCTCCTAGCAACACCTCCTACAGCCTTCTGGGACTGACAGAGCAGGCATGTGGACGTCACTAAGGCAAGATGTCCGCGCTCTGTCCTGCCTGTCAGCCAAGGATCACTTCATATTTCTTCATGAAGAGGTAATAATTCTGGTGACTAGCGCTACTAAGCAACTAGTCGCCAGATAGGGAATTATTAAAGAGAACGTTTGAGGAGGCAGTTAAAATCAAACTTATACTTGTAAAAAAAAGTTTATAAATAATAATCATTGTAAGAGTAACTAGCAAAACCATTTAAATGCCATACAGAAGGTTCATCTGGAACCAATATACATATTTCACTGCAAGTAATAAGATATGAGGGGGAAAATATATTTGATCTGGGTGAAGATCCAAATATAATTACCACACTCATCTATAAAATGGCATGCATGTGCAACTACTAGCAGTGTAATAAAGTACAATGTGCAAAAATGTTTTATATACATAACCTAGAACAATAAGCACTATAAATAAATATAATACTGCTTAACAATACAGCTTTAATATAAAAGTTCAAAGTATTAAGGATGAATATGAATATCCCAGATGTATTGATACACTGTATATAACACTATATATATCTATATATATATATATATATCTATATATATATATATATATATATATATATATATATATATATATATATATATATAAAAGAATAAGCCTCATTGCATAATTTATGGTTCCTCACACACAGAACATAATGTATGTCTCCTCAGAAAACACACACATTGAACAGAATGCCTCATTACATAATTTATGTCTCATCAGGAGACACAACTCCCATTGGGTGATTCAGTGGGGACATTTACTGCTCCCATTGGGTGATTCAATGGGTGCATGTTTATCATACAGGGAGTTGGCCCACCCCTCCAGCCCGCCCACCACTATCCAACTGACAAAAAAATATATAGCTGCCACTCGATCCTGGAGTAGGGGATATCAATAACTTCCCCCGGTCCACACACACTCACTCAGGATCATGACCCCACAAACACACTGTTTCACCTCCCACAGATAATTGTAACCCTCCATACACTGTGTGTCAGTACGAGGGTGTAATGTTTCCATAAAATACAAACCCAGGGATAAACTTAATAGCAGCTCTTTTATTTAACTCTTTTCATCTCTTCAGTCAACCTCACTAACTGTCACTCCTCCACTTCCTGCTTCCTGATTCCTGCCCTTTGCTGTATGTTACAGAGGGCAAGCCTCAAAGACGATTTTCTATTTGTTCCCCCAGCATATTGCTACGTTGCCTCCACTGAAGAGCCACCATGTGTTATATTGCTATGTTACCTCAGCTTAAGTAAGGAGGAGTTACTGCTCCCATTGGGTGATTCAATAGGGGAGTGATTTAAATCATGCAGGGAGTTGGCCTGCCCCCACTATCCAGCCCGCCCACCACTATCCAAGTGACTGAATAAACAAAATGGCTGCCACTCGCTCCTACACCACAGACACAAACACATCAGACACAGACACACACACTCACACACACACACACTCTCACACACACTCACACTCAATCACACACACCCACACTCAATCACACACACACACACACACACACACACACACACACACACACTCTCTCACTCACTCACACACTCTCACTCACACACTCACACTCTCACACACTCAATCATTCACACTCAATCACACTCACACACACTATTACTCACTCACTTCACACTCACTCACACACACTCAATCACACACACTCACACTCAATCACACATTCTCACTCACTCACACACACACTCTCACACACACTCACACACACTCACACTCATTCACACTCACACTCACACACACTCAATCACACACTCACTCACACTCACTCACTCACACTCTCACACACACTCAATCACACACTCACTCACACACACTCTCTCACACACTCTCTCACACACTCTCTCAGACACTCAATCACACACTCAATCACACTCACACTCTCTCACTCACACACACTCTCACTCACATACACACACTTAATCACACACACACTCACACTTAATCACACACACTCTCACTCACACACTCAATCACACACTCACTCACACTTTCTCACTCACACTCATACACCCTCTCACTCACACACTCTTACTCACACTCTCACACACTCTCACTCAATCACACTCACTCACACACACTCACACGAAATCATTCACATTCACACACTCACTCTCGCACTCACACAATTCATTTACACTTACTCACTCACACTCACTCACACCCCAGGAGCCAGCACGATCCACCTTCCTCCATAGTCTCACTCACACTCACTCACACCCCAGGGGCCAGCATGATCCACCTTCCACTATAGTATGTGCAATTACCACATGCATTTCAACTACATGAATGAATGCCACTCACGCACACTCACTCACACCCCGGGAGCCAGCACGATCCACCTTTCACCATAGTATGTGCAATTACCACATGCATTTCAACTATATGAATGAATGGCACAGTGGAGGCATAAGTACAAACACAAACTCATTACAATGACACATAAGTCACCCCCTTATGACTCGCTTCTGTGTGTGTGTGTCTCTGTGTGTTTCTCACTGTGTGTTGCATGTTGTGGATTGCATGTATGTCTGTGTATGACTGTGTCACTCTTTATGCATCTCAGTGCATGCGTGTGCATTTCCGTGTGTGTCTCTGTGTGTGCATGTGTCTTGCATCCATGTGTGTGCATTAATTCCCTATATAGCCTGACAGGCAGCCCACATTGCTAGTATATATATATATATATATATATATATATATATATATATATACTTATCTGGAGCAAGATAAGGAGAGAGTGAAAAGTTCGTCCAAAGTCAGCATGTGAATACATAGTCATGAGGTCCCTCTGCCCAAGCCAAGGTATATTGCCACTCCTGTGGCTTTGTCAGGGGACTAAGCAGCACTCCACGAAAATGTAAATATTCCCTAGGGTTGCAACAGTATTTATAAGGACAGTAATGAATCCTAAATACCCTATAAAATATATAGTCACCGCACTCAATCAGTCCATAACTGTTTTCAAAATTGATATATATATGCTGGAAATCAGGAAGCACAATTCAAGAGTTAATAGAAGCAGCTATGAGACAAAACCAATCCTGTAAGCACCAACAGGAGTAGATTCATGACAGTGTTTAATACATAATTCAAAAAGTAAAGCTCATAAATTAATGAGCAGCTCATATTAATAAAGTTCTAATGAACTAGCTAGACTGGAGAATGAAAAAAATATTGCTAAGGAGAGCAAAAGCAACCCAAAAAAATTCTTTAAATACATTAATGGCAAAAAATTAAAGTCTGATAATGTTGGGTCCTTGTTAGCTGAAACGGGTGAGATGGTCAAAGGTGACAGAGAGAAGGCAGATATTTTAAATAATTTCTTTTCTTCTGTTTTTACCAAGGAAGACCCATTGGACAAGAATCTGCAAACTACTTTTACAGAACAGACACAGCAAGCATGGGACTGGCTAACACAAGAAAAAGTGTTAAAACAATTGAATGGTGTCAAGGTAGACAAGGCTCCGGGGCCAGATGGTATACACCCACGGGTACTTAGGGAGCTAGGCCAGACCCTGGCCAGACCGATATATCTGATTTTCAGGGATTCTTTTATTTCTGGTATGGTGCCCATGGATTGGCGTAAAGCAGATGTGGTGCCCATATTTAAAAAGGGATCAAAGTCCCAGCCAGGAAACTACAGACCCGTAAGCTTGACATCTGTGGTAGGGAAGCTGTTTGAAAGGTTGCTAAGGGAATATATTCAAGAATTCTGCTGGAACAGGAATATCATTAGCAATAGCCAACATGGCTTTGTGAAAGATAGGTCTTGTCAAACGAACTTGATCGCATTTTATGAAAAAGTAAGTAATAATATAGATGAGGGAGAGGCGGTTGACGTGATCTATTTAGACTTTGCCAAGGCATTTGATACGGTTCCACACAAGAGGTTACTGTACAAATTGAATGAAATAGGACTAGGGCAAAATGTTTGTGAGTGGATTGGAAATTGGCTGAAAGATAGAATGCAAAGAGTGGTAGTAAATGGCAAGTTCTCCAGTTGGATAAACGTGATAAGTGGAGTGCCTCAGGGATCTGTCCTGGGTCCTCTTCTTTTTAATTTGTTTATTAATGACCTCCCAGAGGGCATAGGAAGCCATGTATCAGTGTTTGCCGATGACACAAAATTAAGTAAGGCAATAAAGTCTGAACTGGATGTGTCTTCATTACAAGAGGACTTGGACAAATTGAGTAACTGGGCAGGCAAATGGCAAATGAGATTCAATATAGACAAGTGTAAAGTTATGCATTTTGGGTATAATAATAAAAATGCAACATATAGTTTAAATGGTGTTTCTCTGGGGAAATCTACTAATGAAAAGGATTTGGGAGTAATGGTAGACAATAGACTTTGCAGTAGCATGCAGTGCCAGCTGGCAGCTGCAAAGGCCAATAAGATATTGGCATGTATTAAAAGGGGTATTGACTCAAGGGAGGAAGATATAATTATGCCTCTTTACAGGTCCATGGTAAGACCCCACCTAGAATATGCTGTTCAATTCTGGGCGCCCTTTCTGAAGAAGGACATTATGGAACTAGAGAGAGTGCAGAGGAGGGCTACAAAACTAGTAAGGGGAATGGAATGTTTTAGTTATGAAGAGAGGCTAGAAAAGTTAAACTTGTACACACTAGAGAAACGGCGTCTTAGAGGGGATATGATAACACTATATAAATATGTTCAAGGCCCATATAAAGGGCTTTCAAAAGACCTGTTCATTAACAGAACAGTACACAGGACAAGGGGCCACCCGCTTAGACTTGAGGAAAGGAGATTTAGTCTACAACAGCGGAAGGGTTTCTTTACAGTAAGGACAATAAAGGTATGGAATGCACTTCCGGAGGAGGTGGTGCTATCAAATACATTAGATGCTTTTAAAAGGGGCCTGGATACTTATTTAAAAGAGCATAATATAGAGGGCTATGCACGTTAGTATTGGGATTAATATTTAGTTAGGGCTTGTTGATCCAGGGAGAAATCTGATTGCCATTTGGAGTCGGATGCCTTCTTTTGGGTCAGCGATGGTAAACAGGAATAGGAAAAGGGTTGAACTGGATGGACGCAAGTCTTTTTTCAACCTAAATTACTATGTAACTATGTACTATGTAAATGATATGAGCAGTACTGCATGAGGACATAGCAGTAAATATTAATGCAAAGAAAGTATGATTTTCAAACAGCCACCAGTCTTTTAAAGTCAAACCATAATGATAAAAATGTAGGAAGATAAATGTATGCTTTACAGTATTGTCCTCAATCCTCCTACACTTTGGCTCCAGTCAGTTGTACAGTGGTGAAACAATTCTGGCAGTTACATCCAGGTTTCATTGTTTTTCTGATAACTCCATGGTGATATAGTAGAGAGCATGCTTCTTGTCACGGTTTATTATGACTCTCAGACACAAGTTTTAGGTAAAAATAAATTTTATTGAAATAATAAATTGATAACGTAGGATGGCAACCACATACATACAGATATATTCAGAATGTAACAAGACAGAAGGCAGACTCTACCGGTCCTGTCAATATACCGGACAGGACAGTCTGAAGTAATAGAATGTTAGGCTCTACCGGCCTTGCCAATACCGGGTAAGGCAACCTGCAGATGAAATCGCATAACGGTTCTACTGGCCTTACCAAATTACCGGGCAAGGCAGCCTCAATAGATTCATAATGTAGGCTCTACCGGCCCTGCCAATACCGGGTAAGGCAACCTCAGATGGAATGTGGCAAAAGGTTCTACCGGCCTTACCAATACCGGGCAGGGCAGCCCAGGGATAGTAGCAGCAGTCAGATGGTAATGGCAAATTGACAGGATCGTAAGCAACCCAGTGTACACACACTGAGACTAACAGGGGAATCGTAAAGCCGCAAGTCTTTGGAGCAAACCAGCGTCCGCACGCTGGGACCAACACTGAATGTATAGCCGATAGGCTTAGGAGCAAACCAGTGACCGCACACTGGTGTAACAAGCGAGTTAGTACAGCCGTAAGGCTTAGGAGCAAACCAGCGTCCGCACGCTGGGGCCAACACAGAACTGTATAGCTGATAGGCTTTGGAGCAAACCAGTGACCGCACACTGGTGTAACAAGCGAGTTTGTATAGCCGCAAGGCTTTGGAGCAAACCAGCGTCCGTACGCTGGGACCAACACAGAATTGTATAGCTGATAGGCTTTGGAGCAAACCAGTGGCCGCACACTGGTGTAACAAGCAAGTTTGTATAGCCACAAGGCTTTGGAGCAAACCAGCGTCCGCATGCTGGGACCAACACAGAATTGTATAGCTGACAGGCTTTGGAGCAAACCAGTGGCTGCACACTGGTGTAACAAGTAAGTTTGTATAGCCGCAAGGCTTTGGAGCAAACCAGCGTCCGCACGCTGGGACCAACACAGAATTGTATAGCTGATAGGCTTTGGAGCAAACCAGTGACCGCACACTGGTGTAACAAGCGGGTTTGTATAGCCGCAAGGCTTTGGAGCAAACCAGCGTCCGCACGCTGGGACCAACACAGAATTGTATAGCTGATAGGCTTTGGAGCAAACCAGTGACCGCACACTGGTGTAACAAGCGAGTTTGTCTAGCCGCAAGGCTTAGGAGCAAACCAGCGTCCGCACGCTGGGACCAACACAGAATTGTATAGCCGATAGGCTGTGGAGCAAACCAGTGACCGCACACTGGAGTAACAAGCAATGTCGCCGACGCGACTAGGCAGGAGGTCGCCAGGATACAGGAGACAGGCGATGCGATGACAGGAACCAGCAACGATCAGTCAGGTCAGGAAACCGCAGAGAAGAAGTTCAGCAGGAACTGCAACACCAGAGACTAGGCCGGAACCAGGACTGGAAGTACTTCAGCATGCAGGAAACACTGGAACAGTAGAGATCAGGAACTCAGGAACACATGAGATCAGGAACTCAGGAACACTGGAACAGAGGCCCAGCTATCACTGGCAAGTGATAGCAAGAAGGTCAGAAACAACACGAAAGGGCAACCAAAGGGTGCCCAATCCAGGTTTAAATAGGCAATGAAAGGCGGGCTATCTGCAGACAGCCAATAGCAGCCCCCTACTGGTGACAGACAAGGAACTGCAGCAATCACGGGCACCGTGATACTTCTCTTATGTTTTGTCAATTAGTAATAGCATAATATTGATATGATCAATAAAGCACTAGCATGCACTACAAAAAGATTAATACATAACACACAGAATGAATTCCTAGGGTACTGGTGGGTCCACTTTGGTAAGTCCCCACTAGCTATCACACACTCACAAGTAGTAATATCAATTGACAAAAAAAAATCCAACCATAAAGAATATCCCCACTAGAGAATGTTGATTATTTAAAAGAACATGTTAGATATAAACTCTTCATTTAAACTTTGGTATTCTGCTCCAAAGTTTAAATCCATTGGCTTTTCTTGACACCATTATTATGCATTTTAATAAAGTATCTTGCAATGGGGCTGTCCAATGTCCACATCTTTTGTCACACTGGTGGTCTAATCTACACAAATTCTGTTGCATGGGCATATTAACTGACACACAACTCCATGACTTTTGAAGTAAATACATTAATTTATTTTGGATTTTTTTGACAGATTATAATTAGAAAATATTATCCTTTGATGTATAAACTAGCATGCATCACAGGTAACAAATATGTATGTACCCTTCAGTTTTGTTTTGATCTACCAGATATTCCCTCTGTGAGATGCAGTGAATTCACTGTGAACCAACGTGTCCCACAAATTGGGTTCTCTCTTACTCATAAGGGCTAGGCTTTCATGCACAGTTTCTCTCATTGACTCATTCTGAATAAGAAGATGCCATCAGTTTCATAAGTAATATACTCAATCTCCCTTGATTCATGTATTTGTTAGGGATATGTTAAAATAATTTGTGTTTACATTTTACTTAAATGTATGCAATTTACTAAGATATACTTCTGAGACAAATAAAATATCATCTATATATCGTATTCAGAGAGCCTCTTGATCCCCAAACCCACTTTCATTCCACAAGTTACTACTATCAGCTAGGGTGCAGGCACACATAGGTTGAACACACATGGCCCCATGGTGATACCTCTTTGCTGCAAGTAAAAAGCATTCTTAAAACAAAAAACTGCATTCTTGAGGAATGGATATGTATAGTGAGGGACTCCACTATACATATGTGACAAGATAGGGCTGGGTGTGGACAAGAAAACGTAAGAGTCGGCATATTATGTTACCTGTATTCATAACATATGATAGTATCACATAAAGAAACACTTTAACCCCTTAACGATCCTTGACGGTTATAGTATGTCATGGGTCAATCTGACTGAATGACCCATGACATAGTATGACCGTCATGGAGTTCCGGGCTACCCCCGCGGCTGCATGCCGTTCGGGGAGTCCGGAACCAGAAGAACCAAAAAAAATGCTCCGTGGTCCTTAACTCACCACGCCGATCGGCCGGTCGTTAAGGGGTTAATAATTTTTCTTTATAGGTGTGTTTGTGTGTGTGTTTGTGATTGGAGACCTCTCTAGCATACAAGGGGTTTAAAGCCCTATTTTAAGTTTTTATTAAAAAGTCTAATACTGTTTACTTGATAAGTAATCTCCTTAGTTTAATGAATGCAGGAGCACTTAGTTAATCCTATTCAAACAGCAAAAAGCAAAGGTGCCTGTAAAACAAATTGAGCTGTATAGATTTAATATTCATATATTTTCCCTTTGAATTGCTATTATATTGTGAAAGGCAAGTATGAACTTGAAGTTTAACTGTATATTACTGTTTATATACAATGAAAATACTGTTTCGATGTTCAGAAGTAACCAGACATTGAAATAGTCAATTTCTTCATAGGTTAATTTTTGTAATCTGAATCCAAATACTTAGACTGAACTAAAAGTGCATTTTGAAGGAGTTAAGTACAGAAGACACATTCAGCAATGACTATTTGATGTGTTTTGCTTATCCAGTGCAGTACTTGACTGCATCTGGAATTAAAATTGCACACTCCAGAGATGAATGAAGGGATTAAATACAACTGGAGTACAGTGGTCAAAGGGCCATATGTTCAAAGGGATAACGACAAAAAATTTTTGTATGATTGACAAAAATAAGTAATTGTATGCATGAACTACATATTTTCTATAGAATATATGACAAAAACCTAGTAATGTCTGTCGTGTACAACACAACTCCAGAATTGCTGCGGAAGGGCGTGGCTAAACTATTTGCCAGTGTCCTAGAGATAAAGAAAATTTGCCATATGCAATGGCAAAAAATGTTTTGCTAATAACAGAATTTATATGGGAGGAAATGTGAAGTTCTAAATGTGAGAAACCTATAATAATTGAAGGAAATGCTAAAATTATTAATTACTATCACCAACACAAGCACAATTACCATACCTATATTCTTGACACTTCTCTGAATCAGCACACTAGTAGTCCTGTTTCGTTTTTGTCATTACATATGACAATTTCAGTCAGGATTCATACAAAATGACATATTTCTGATCTCTCTATGAAAATATTACTGAACCCAACTACACCTTACTTTGAAATGTAATTACAAAGGACAAAATACTATTTTGCTACTTATTTAAACATACTACCCAAAGAATAATCAGTTCAGAGATGAAGTATCATTTTATTTGGTAGATGTGTAGAAGAAGAAGTCAGAGGTGCTCAAATAGGCTCGTGAGCTTGCAAGGTATGCAAAAAGCTCATTAGGATTGTGTCCTGCACCCTGGGTGCCATGCACAGAGAATATATATTCTGAAGCATATCATATTGGTCCTGCCAAATGACAGTCCAGCCATGAAATGCCAGACAATTCTCCTCGGAACAAGGGAAACAGCCTACCCCTGATGTATGTTTTGGTCTTGTTGATCCTCATTGGTGAGGTGCAGCGGATCACTCTAGGCACTTGGTGCCATAAATATAGCCTCAATAGGAATATTCAGAATTTATCATATACTCTGAAATACAATATTCTGAATGGTATTAATAATGAATTAGGGTTAAAGGGATAGTAATGTTTCATAATAAAAGTAGCTCTAATTAATCATCATAGTATTTGGACTTTGGAGAGTGTTATTTCAATTCTGTCAGAGTTGTAGTTCAAGAGTAATTCAATGACAAAGTATCCCCCTCCAACCCCCTTTACTGACGTAACACTGCTCAGCCAGATCAGAAGGTGCCCAGGTAGACTGCAGAGAGGGACAATCTTCAATTAAGATAAGGGAAAAACTTGTCAAGGGGGGCAGTGCTTTCATTGTTCTCATAGGAAGAAGATTGTCCCCTTCTGTTATCTGTCTGGTCTATGGACTGCATTCCACATCTAAGAAGGGATGGCTTACACTAGGTAAAAGGGGCGGGAGGGGAAACTTTGTTTGTGAATATCTCTCAAACCATAAAGGTTTGAGAGATAAGACTTATATCGTTCTTCATGTTTTTTTAATGCCTACAAAATAAAATAAAGATAAAACAGAGTATTACTATCCCTTTAACCCTTTGACCGGGGATGGGGATACACAATGCTTTGCATACCCCTCTGGCATTCAAAGGGTTAAGGTGATATTTGCTATTTTATTTTAATGGAGTTTGTCATAGGATAACAAACTGAAATCACTTCAGATATGTATTGCAAATGAAGCCTCTATGATGTCCATGAATGAAACCATTGCTGGTGATATAAGATCAAATATTGACCACTAGGTATCAAGTGACAGACAGATTTAAGAAGTCTTGGGTTATAAAGAGGTGATAAAGGGAGATTAACGTCTAAATCAGATAAACTCTCCAAGTACTATGTTAGTCTATGGAACATAGGCACTAAGGTCTCTCAGGATGGAGAAATCTTAGTGCATTAGCTCCATAGAATAAAATAAGACTTGGAGAGTTTATCTCACCGGAGAAGTCATCTTCTCTTTATCGCTTCTTTATCACACCTTAGTGCATATGAACATTGCTGTACTTTAGTAGTTTATTACTGAAGTCATAATAGTACTCATAATTAGGGACTAGTGAAACTTCCCTTCTCAAAAATCCAAAATGTCATACTAATGCTGCACTATGGTGAGGGAGTGATCACATGCTCTGGTGATACTTCTTTACACAGTTCATCTGTATCGGCCTGACACAGCTGCACTATTCTCATACTGGTACTGCTGGTGGGACTCCAGTTGTGACAGGGTGGAGGACTAGGTGTGGGACACAATGGAGGACTCAAAATGTGAGTGTGACATGGTGGGGGATTCACCATGGGAGTGGGACCCGGTATTTGGTATGGGGTCAAATTGCCTAGCTGCACTTTCTTCAATATATAACCCACACTCTTTACTGTTGGGGGTCTCCTCCTGGCATGGGTGGCAGCAATACTGGCATGGATGGGCTTTGTGATGCACTCCTATTTTCTTGTAGAAGAATCTTCCTCCACAACAGCTACATTATTCCTCTAATTTTTCATACTGGCCATTTTGCCTCACACTTATATTTCTTTCTCTCTATCTAGCTCTTTCTTTAAATCCTATATAATAATTCGCTAGGATGTTTGTCAGAAGCCATCATGCACGGTAGAGACTGCCTGAATGCACAGAATGCTGGGAGTTCTGTTCTGGGAGCATTCTGTGCTTTCGGGCAGTCTCTATAGTGCATGACTGCATCAGCGGCAGGACGCAGAGCAGTACCGGCCTCATAACCCTTTGAGTGCCATAGGGGTACGCAACACATTGCAAAGCAATTGCGTACACCTCTGCCACTCAAAGGGTTAACATCACCCGGACCTTGGCCTGTGTGCACAGGCTTTTACACTAGTTTAACTATATGACTTCATGAAACTTTGAACACTGTTTAACAAAGTTGGAAAATCAT
Source organism: Rhinophrynus dorsalis (assembly GCA_037306005.1). NCBI lineage: Eukaryota > Metazoa > Chordata > Amphibia > Anura > Rhinophrynidae > Rhinophrynus > Rhinophrynus dorsalis. Next base: position 233,881,101 of record CM074718.1, on the reverse strand, counting down.
ACTTGTTATTTATAATAAAGAGAACTCCTGCCCATAGAGAAACATAGGCACAAAGTTGTCAAAACATCTCAAAAGAACATTTGAATCAGTGGAAAGCATACAAAAATTAATTTTCTATGGGTAGAATTTCCCACTGGAAAAGTGAAAAAAAGTTTTTTCAGGATTTCCCACTCAAACAAAATTTTACTTTTCACCTGTCCCCTACTCAGAAAGGGTCAATTGCAACATCATTTCAAACAAAAGACTGCAGGAAAAGTGATCACATAATGTCAGAGACCCATGTAGAGCAGACTTGCTGTTGACCATTTGTTGTCAGATGGAATAAACTCCTGTGGGTAGCTAAGTAGGTAGGAGTGGAATAAAGTGGGGGAATTAGGAGGAGAACTGTGTTGTAATTTTTAAAATTGTATCTAGAGCCATTGTTAATATAATGCAAATTGGTTCTAAAAGCCAAACACATTTAAGGTACTTAACCCTTTAACGACCCATGACGTACCAGGACCATCATGGGTAGATGTGACTCAAGGACCCATGATGGTCCCGGTATGTCATGGGTTAAACTCTCCCATCGCCGCTGTACGGAGCAATGGGAGAGCACGGGCTGGCTGTAACTAAGCGCTCCGGTACCAGGATGCTTAGTAACAGTCAGTAGCAACATTGTTGCAACATGTGATTCACTTGATTAGCGAATTGCATGTTGTAAAAGCTGAATGACAGGGACAGCATTTGTAAATACTGTCCCTGTCACATCTCTCTGCCTCCCTCCATCTTAGACACTTCTAAGATGGAGAGAGACAGAGAGACATTGTGTTCCAGAGTTCCAGAGCTGTTCCAGTGTTAAAAAAGTTTTAAAAAAAGATTTTAAACCCCAAATTAAACCCTTGATCACTGCCACTGCAGTGATCAATAAAATCCACCCCCTCTGATCACTTTAAAAGTGATCAATTGCTGCAGATCAGCTTTTGCTGATCTGTGGTACTTTCCCCATCCCCCTTGTATTATTATTATTTTTTTTTTAAATAAAACTGATTATTTTGTATATTTAGGTAGTTTAGGTAGGTAGTTGGGTAGATTTAGTGTATATGTGTGTTAGGGAAAGGTTTAGGGTTAGAATTAGGTTTAGGAGTAGAGTAGGGAAAAAAACAAACCCCCCCCCCCCAAAAAAAAAAAACTAAAAAAACGTTATTTTATTTAAGATTGGGTTATAAGCTAGTTTAGATAGGTAGTTGATTAGGTAGGTTCAGGGAATGTGTGGGTTAGGGTAAGGCTTAGGGACAGATTTAGGTCTAGGAGTAGCGTAAGAAAAAAAATCCCCAAAAAAACACAAAAAAAATGTATTTTTTAAAAAAAAAAGAGTTTGTGTTATAATCTAGTTTAGATAAGTAGTTGTTTAGGTAGGTTCAGGGAATACGTGGGTTAGGGTAAGGCTTAGGGATAGATTTAGGTTTAGGAGTAGTGTAGGGAAAAAAAATTGTCATAACCGGTTGGAGTTAGAGTTAGGTATAGTATTTACATATAATAGTTAAGTAGTGGGTGGGTAGTTATTTAGGAGAAATTCATAATGCAGCGGTGTTATAGTTTAGAAGAGGAATATGCCTTTTTGGTGTCTGACTCAGAAGCTACAGGCACTGTGTCAGATTTTGATATAGCACAATTTTCAGAGAGTGGGAGCAGCTCTAGTAGTGATGATGCTGGTCCTTCTGTGAAAAAAGATGCACTGCTCTAAGAACTGCCCCAGCAACTGCCCCAATAGCTTCCCCAGTAACTGCCAAAAGACCTGCCAAAAGACTTTCCCAAAGAGGTACCCAAAGAAATTCCCCAAGACTTGCCCAAAGAAATGCCACAAAACCTGCCACTCTTCCTGATCCAAATGAATGGGTATCACCAACTAATTTAAACCCACAAATCCCAGAATTCACCGACAGCCCGGGAATTCAGATTGATGTGGAAGGATTTACCCATGATCAGTTTTTCCATTTGTTTTTGGGGGAAGACATTTTGGGAGAAATTGTGTCCCAAACCAATTTGTATGCAGCCCAGTATATTGCCGCCAACCCATCAGCTTTCCTTGTTAACCAAGAAGTATGGAAGCCCACAGACATAGCAGAATTTAAGCAATTCTGAGCCCAAATAATGTCAATGGGGATAATAAAAAAACCAAGTATATGATCCTACTGGAGCAAAGCCCCCTTATGTGATACCCCTATATTCCCCAAGACAATGACCAGGTCCAGATTTGAAGTGATTTTGCACTTCTGTTATGGTTGGCAAGCAAGACAAGGAGTCAGACGGTATAGTTAAGATCACCTTTATTAGAAATATATAACAGTAATGCAAATAACAAATAACACACAGAGGGTGATCAAAGAGACATGCACTGTATCAGAAATAGCAGTCTTCCAATAGATCCACCACACTGTCTGAGATTAGGCCTCAGCCCACTGGAGTCTCGTGATAAACGGTAATGCCCAGAGGTAGCACTGACTCAGCCTGCAATCAGACTAGGTGAGGAGTCTCAATATCGTACACAAGACTACTGACTCACACCTGCAGTTAATAGCTAGGAGTCTGACAGAGCCCCAGATCAGTACTAGGAAGGATGTCTGTGGAACGGGACCAACACATGGAGAGAACAGACAGAGCCCTCTAGTAAGCACCATATAGGATAGTCAGACAAGCCAGGTGATACACAGAGCGTGTAGTCAGCCAGAGCCACAGGTTTGCACGAGATAGGATATCCTCTGAAGCGTTGGTATGCAGGATGCGCAGTGGACAGAGCCCCAGGTCAACACCAGAGTGGATAGTCAGACAATCCAGGACATACAAGGAGCGGGTAGTCAGCCAGAGCCACAGGTTTGCACCAGATAGGATATTCACTGAAGCGTTGTTATGCAGGATGTGCAGTGGACAGAGCCTCAGGTCAACAACAGAGTGGGTAGTCAGACAATCCAGGTCATAAATGGAGCGGGTAGTCAGCCAGAGCCACAGGCTTGCACCAGATAGGATATCCACTGAAGCGTTAGTATTCGGAATGCGTAGTGGACAGAGCCCCAGGTCAATACCAGAGTGGGTAGTCAGACAAAACAAATATAACACAGAGCGGGTAGTCAGCCAGAGCCACAGGTTTGTACCAGAAAAGATGTCTAAGCCAAATCGTAACGCACAAGGAGAATGGTCAGACAGAACCACAGGTCAACACCAGAATGGATGGACAGACAAGCCAGACCATACACAGGAATCAGGAATACCAAATAAATGAACTGCTCAGAACAACAACATAAGGGTAACTGAGTCAGGACTCAGTCTGCCCTTTAAACCCCTCCTCAGGAAGTAGGTAGGAGGAGCAGCTCAGAGGGAGGAAGTAGGTAGGAGGAGACTATAGGCCTCAAACACATAAAACAGAGGCCTTCAGCATGCTGAAGCCTCGCACCTGCAGATGACGCATCTAGCATTGATGCGTCCAACCGCTCATGGAAATGATGCTAGAGCGTCATTGTGAGCATCGCCAGAAGAGGTGGCGCTACAAGGTACTGTGACAACTTCATGCATTTTAGTGATAATACCCTTTGCCTCCCAAAAGAACACCCCCAGTATGACAGACTGTACAAAATTCGCCCCCTAATAAATCATTTACAGAAAAAATTTGGCCAAATATATACGCCCCAAAAATAAATTAGTATAGATGAATCCCTAATGAAATATAAAGGCAGGTTTAGGGTTCAAGCAATACATCCCCTCCAATGAGGGCAAGGACAGCCAACTTGATCCTCCTGTTTGCCTCGAATTTATGGGAACAAATGAGAAAATAGTTTGGGATCTAATTTACCCCTTAGTAAATAAAGGTTATCAGTTATTTGTTGATAACTATTACACCAGCCCCCTTTTATTTAAGTCTCTTTTTTGTTTTGACACCGTGGCCTGTGGCACTGTTAGGCACAATTGCAGGGAGGTGCTCAAAAAACTTGTAGATACCAAACTAAAAACTGGGACGTCCTTATCTTTGTGCCAACAGGAGCTGCTTGCAGTTAAGTCCAAGGACAGAAAAGATGTCTACATGCTGACCACCATGCATGAGGACAGAACTGTGGCAGTCACTGTTCATGGCAGGAGAGGGGTACTGAGAAAGCCAGTCTGCATCAGGGGACTATAATAAGAACATGGGGAAGTTGATCTGTGTGATCAACTAATGCAGCCATACCTCGCTATGAGAAAGTGTAGAGCATGGTACAAAAAAGTTGCTATCTATATGATGCAGACTGCAGTACACAATTCATTTTTACTTTTCAAACTGGCAAACCCCAAAACAAAATGTACTTTTTCATAGTATCAGTGAAAACTTATTTCCCTATTTTTGTTTCAAGGTGTGCCAGAAATCATTCTAGCAAGACCCGAGGTAGCATGCTTTATTTATAAAATCTCCCCAACTTCCCAAAAGAACAAACTACAGAAGCACTGCAGGGTTTGCTACAGCCACTTACTGTCCTGAATGCCCTTCCAAACCTAGCCTCTGCATTGGTGACTGCTTCCAGCAATACAGCCGAAATGAGACAAGGCACCAGCTGTAAAAATGGCATGGCTGTAAAAGGAAATGCACACGTTTCGACTGGGCCCAGTAACTCCCCCAAACCCTGACAAACCTATGCATACGGGGTATTGTCTTACTCAGAAGAAGGAGCTAAACACTAATCAATGCAGTTTTTAAAATCTACACCTATCCTGTGCTTGAAATTCACATCAACATTGAAATCTAAGTGTGAAAAATGCTGAATTCTTTACTTACGTCAAGTTTTACAAGGGATTGGTGGTAAAATGGCAGTGTAAAAAATTTGAAAACACACCTAAAATGAAGGCTGGGGGTGTCTACTTTCCAAAAATATACACTTTTGGGGGGAAATCTTAAAGTGGAGCACTGGAACATAGCCCCAAATGAGAAATGACACCAGTTAAGCAAGATGTGAAAATTCAATATTTGTTCAAAAATGGGCACCGTAGCTCCCCAAAACCACGAGAAACCTATGTATATGGGGTATTGTCTTACTCAGAAGAAGGACCTAAACATTTTTAAAAATCTTCACCTATCATGTGCTTGAAATTCACATCAAAATTGAAGTCAAAGTGTGAAAAACGCTGATTTTTTATACTTCCATCAAGATTTACGAGAGATTGGTGGTAAAATGCCTGCATAAAAAAATTTGAAAACATACATAAAATGAAAGCCTAGGGTGTATACTTTACAAAAATATACACTTTTGGGGGGAAATCTTAGAGTGGAGCACTGTTACACAGCCCCAAATGAGACATTCCAGCAGTGACACAAGCTGTGAAAATTCTAAGTGTGAAACTGGAAATGCGCATGTTCCAATTTGGGCCCCGTAGTTCCCACAAACCTTGAGAAACCTATGCATATGGGGTATTGCAGTAGTCAGAAGAGGGAGCTGAACACTAAACAATGGATATTTTTAAATTTTCAACTATCCCATGCTTGATATCAACAGTAATATTGAAATGTAAGTGTGAAAACTGCAAGAAAACAAAATATTACCACAATTTTGAAAAATATTTCTGGAAAAATAGCTGCATAAAAAACTCCAAAATTCTCCTTATTATTTACCTTATGTTGTCTAGATTCAGAAACATATACCTTTTTGGGACATTTTTGGTTCTGGCACCGTCAACTAAGCTATGATGCTCACATTCCAATTGTTGAAAAATTACAGGTTGGAAATAATGATATCGATCTTGTGATGTGTAAACGTGAGAAAGGGATTGAAATACTAGGCATATGGGGTACTCTTATATTCAGGAGAAGCAAATGAATATATTTAGGGGGGGGTTTTGTAATGAACTAATAGTATGCAAATTCTGACAGGAAAATGTAAGCAAAATGGGTTGTATTTTTTTTTCCTCTTTTTTTTCTATTTTAATCAAATTAAAAGATGAGGTATTCATTTAATTGTGGTATCAAAGAAAGCCCTACTTGTGCTTAAAAAAACAGTATATAATTTGTGTGGGTGCACAAAAGGAATTAAAGAGAAAATATGGTTGAACAAAGACATAGTCAAAAAAGTCAAAATTGCTCCGGTCCTTAAGTCAAATCGAACTCAGATTTTCCCGGTCCTTAAGGGGTTAAGAGAAACAGGAAGAAAACCAAACTATGGGAAATTCTTTGATCTATATTTAAAACTGTTTAATACTTAGAATGTATTTTTATATGTAAATAAATATCTGATTAATAACGGTAGCATGTTAAAAAATAATAACCAGAGTTGACTATGCTAATAAATAGATGCATTGCATCTAATTTTATAGACATTTAATATTAAAAATTATTAATTTGACTTTAATTTCAATGCCATTGCTGAATAGCAAAAATTAGCAATTATGCTTTTTATTGCCAATTCTGTAGTTTATTTTCAAGGTTGATGAAAAGTTGTATTGATAATTTTTTGTATCAAAACTTGAAAATACATAGTAACATAGTAATTTAGGTTGAAAAAAGACTTGTGTCCATCTAGTTCAACCCTTTTCCTATTCCTGTTTACCATCTGTGACGGTACCAGGATTTAACAGACCCTTTTGGGGCCGTCGGTTCCTAAACCGCCACTGCTGCTGCCCCTCTTCCCTGGCTGGCTGGATCTCTGCTGCTTCCTGGAGGTCCTGGATACTCAGGCAGGAACAACTGGATGCTACCCCCTGGCAGACTGGCAGAGCTAGTGAATTTAGCTGCAGAATCCTCTGTGGGGTTTCCAGAGGCCCTACTCCAGTAGACCGGCGAGACAAGTGAATTCGCTCCTGCAGTGGCTAAGGTGAGAATCCCCAGCCCAAGCCCCCTCCAGAAATACATCCGAGACTTGTATTAAGGAGGGTAGAACAGAACAGCCTTTATTGATAAAACACACTGCTTATATACACTTCCAGACACTCTTAACAAGATAAGAATACAAATTAGTGCTTGAAAAAGGGACATTTTAACTAGTCCATAATAACCTCCCCTGACTGGTCAATGATGCACAGCAGGAGTCAATTCACATTCCTTAGCACATGGCGTATTCTTTAAACAAGCTAGAGTGCTGGACTTAACAGACCACTCTGCAATCTGGTTCCCCAGATTTACCAAATGTCACATAATGTACAAAACAGTGATAAATATTTCAAATGTTATAGTTCTAAATTATTCCATCTGGTCACACCATCGTTGATCTAAAAGAAGGCAAAAAAAAAACCTCAATATAGCAATTTCAAATTCTACCCTGAATAAGGGTAAAAAAATCCTTCTTAATTCCAAATGGCAATCAGATTTCTCCTTGGATCAACAAGCCCTAACTAAATATTAATCCCAATACTAATGTACATATCCCTCTATGTTCTGCTGTTTTAAATAAGTATCCAGGCCCTTTTTAAAGGCATCTAATATATTCGATAGCACCACCTCCTCAGGCAGTGAATTCCATAATGTTCAATATTCTGTCATTCAAGTCAAGGTGTATTATAATTCCACTTATCTAACAAATGATTCAAAACAAATGATGGATATTGTATCTGTTCCATACAATATCAACACTGACAAAATTCCATCTTTAATTTGGCAGTTTACATTGACTAAAACTAATGGAGAAACTCTTTACGCATCAAGTCTAAAAGAGATCTTAGTGTTCCAAACCTACTTAGCTACTACAGAAGTGCTGACATAATTCAACTCGACCTCTAGCACTCAAATGCAGCAGTGCAATGCTATCCCTATCATGTGTTACCATGGAGATATCTGTTGCTTTGACAAAATTCTCTATACATGCATAGTTTTGAGAACTGTCTTACATCAAGAATATGTGGGACTTTATAGGTCACTGACTCCACCTGAACCCTTCTTCACCCATTATGCAGGTGCTGCAGGCTGACATTGCTGAACTCAATGCCACATACACTAGTCTTCCCTAATGAAAAATGCCCCATTTTATTGAGAATATGTCTTGTTGTCTAGCTGCCTGTATCATCTCCTGAGGTGTGCATATGTGCTATTAATAAAATGCTCTCAAATGTTAAGCATTTTTGATTGTTTCACATCTTATCTCTCAGATATACTTGTGAATCACAAATACCATATACACACACACACATCTATATATTGCATATATGTATATATGCATATACATATATACACACACACCAGTGTGCACCTTTGTGAACTGACAATGTATTGATTTTTCTGATTTTATCAGCATGTTCTTATTTATCCTGAGAAAATGGCATGTGTCTTCAATATAAAGATTACACATTCCTGGCTCACTACAAACACTGATATCCTTCCACACTCCATGCTCATTTCTCAATATATACTCTTTCACATCCACTTCTACTCTCAGGCAATGACACCATTCCATACTCCCATCTCATCTAACACTCTCCATTCCTTTGTAAAAAAAAAAAAAAAAAAAAAGACATGTATTGATTATGCAGTCTGCAATTCCTTTTTGGCACTGCAGTTCTGCCATACAGGAGCAAGCAAGAATGTATGGAGTACTCTGGAAGTGTAACACAAAATTTAGTCAGATGAGTGACCTTGATACTAAAGTGAAACAATGCTTTGCATATCCATCTGACTGTGAAAGGGTTAATATAAGATGGTTGAGAAATAAAGCAGACATTAGCTACATTGAAAAACTGACTGTGTACATGATAACTCTTTTCAACCCTCAGACTACAATGTCAACCTGAAAAATAATAGGTAATATATTCCATAATAAACATGTAGGTTTGTTGGCAGTTAGTTTTTTGACCTCAGCTTTCCTTAAAAGAATGTGTTAAACAGCAAACATAAGCATACAATGATTCATAGGAAAGTGGATAGAAGTCAAGAACCTGTAAACTAAAGGGCCAGGGTTGAAATATTTAGTTATCACTTTTAAGTTGAACAAATATAGACACAATATAAAACAGGTTACCTTATTATATTTATTATCAGACAAGCTAAGCAACAGCCTAATGTAAGACAAAGAACAGAGTTTTTCTCCCATAAGCTATAAGTTAAAGGTGGTAGTCAATAAAGGTATCTGTTTTACTCACAAGAAACAAAAAGAGCTGCACCATAAAACAAACAAGCTGATAAGAGTGGAATAAATAAAAGCAATCTTCTTTATTCTTCCATAGTAAAACTTGAAACATACATGAAACATATATACAGAGGACTTAAAGACACTATGTCCAGGAGACTCAGAACAGTCAACAGTCAAGGACAGTCAAGTTTTGCGTTTATAAACTTTGTGAACACTAAATGCATTGACTGTACTAAGTCTCCTGGACATGGTGTTTGTAAGTCATGTATAAGTATATCTCATGTATTGTATGTTTCATGTTTTACCATGGAATAATATAGAAGATTGTTTTATGTATTCCACTCTCAGCTTGTTTACTTTATGGTATAGCTCTTTTTTTCTTGGGATTATAACATAGGGCTGTGGTAGCCCTTGGCTTGCACATTGGCTAAATGAAGAGAGCAGTTTAGCTCTCAAATTTCTATAACATTTGTAGCCTGAAAGCATATCTATTGAGCAATTAATAATTTTTTTATCTGTATCAATTTTACTCTACCAGTTTCATAAGTTACTTGAAATATCAATGGTCTCATTCATTATGATTTGCTATGATTGTTTAGATCTTACACACACACTGTTTTTCTGAGATAACTCATTTGTAATAATTAAGAACGTTTAGGAAAAAAAAGTTAGTGAGTGTTAAAACAAGCAATTGTACCTATATTCCAAAAAGAGGTCTGATCACTTTGCTCCACCAATAACATTATTCCAGCTTGATTTACATCCCAGGTGCCCCTAGGCAAGGCAACCTAGGTGCCCTTAGCTTAGTCCATTGCCATAACCCCATACCCACTTGATTCACCCACAGTCACATTCCCAGGGGTGGCTCCAGGTTTTTAGGGGTCCAAAGAGAAGAATTTGCATGGTGCACCCCCCTTTACTCCCACATTTGTATTTCTAATGAAACATTGCCATCTGATTTTGTTCACAAGTAACAGTGGTACTGGATAGGTACTGTGGGGCCCTCTCTCTCTCTCTCTCTCAATGGGGACCCTATGCTTTTAACCCCTTGGTTGCTATATAAATCTCCAATGCATTGCTTAACAATGTGTTGGAGACCTATCTGGCATCTAATGGATTAACCCTTTGAGTGCCAGAGGGGTAGCCAGTGCATTGCAAAGCAGTGTGTTAGATACCCTTCGGGCACTCAAAGATTTAAATAAGTATTAAAAGGGTATATAAATTGGTTCAGGGACAATGATGTTTCACTGGCCACACCCCCAATTCAGAATATGGTTGTGGCCAGAAGAGCTGAGGTTCCCCTCAAAATGAGTTGCCTAATCTACCTAATAGTAAATATGGCACTGATTCCTAAAAAGCGGGAAAATAGCCTACACATATTTAAAATGTACAGATAAGCATGACATTCCCAACACCTGGTTGGAGCACCAGTTCAAAAGGAGAAAGGAAGACATATATGTAAAAAGAAAATTCACGTTATAGCCAATACACAGGATAATCTTAAGTAGTCATTTATTAAAACCATGGGTACAGGGGTTACTGATTGGTAGACCAAGGGTTAAGCAATTATCCAGCCAGACAAAAAGATAATAAACTGCATTTATTGGAAGGGTCACAGAATACAAACATAGGACAACAACTACAGGCAAATAAACAGGGGTAACATTTCAAGCTACAAACTTCTACTATTCTCTTCTTGGTATGCCAGCAAAGTTGTACAGATAGGCAGAGGTTCTACTTAATACTCACATTCCATTCTGGAGCTTGAACATAGTCCCAATAGAGGCAGGAGTTGAGCACACAGCCCATTGCACATTCAGCAGGTGATGGTTTGCATACAGTTTCTTTGTATCTTGTAGTTCTGACAGGAGGGTTTGGATAAGGTGTCCCAAGAGATCATCCACAGTACACTTTTGTTATTCTTGGGCCATAGCCACAAACGTTTAGCTTTACAGCCACCAACCCTGTTATGAGAACATCAGGGCACTTTCTGTGACTGCAGCTGCAGAAGCTTGGCTTACAGCCCATAACTGGAAGGGGGACCAAGCCACTTCAGTGCCCACTCACCCTAACTCTTCTGGTGAGGGCACTCACACCAGTCCCAGTGCCCCCCAGTACTGGGCACATGGGCATGTCAAAATCCAGACTGTCCCCAGGCCTTCCTCCATTCTAGGGATGCCTTTGTCACGGTACCAACAAGGAAACACAGGATGAGTACTAAAGGTAACACCAACTTTATTCAGGCAACAAGTATACAGGGATATCACAAGACAGTAAAATATGCAAGATAAAGAGATGCATACAACGGTGCTAGAGATGACTACCAGGAATATAAGCCTGCTACCGTGTGCTTCTCTTGATAACCGTGTCCCAACAATGGAACAGGAAAGTCTGCAGTACCACAGGTCCGCACCTGGGAGTAGCCAGACAGAGATCGGGGTACCCAAGGTCTCAGGTCCGCACCTGAGAGAACCAGCAATGTACGAAGGCAATAGGAAGGAGTCTACCAGAGCCCCAAGCCTGCACCGGGTTGGTATCCACTGAATGGAAGGCCACAAGCAAGGTAGTAGATAACGCCAACGGTCAGCACTAAATAGGGTGGTCAGACAAGCCAGAGGTCATGCACAGAGGGGATCATCAGCCAGAGCCACAGATTTGCACCAGGAAGAATGCCCACTGAAGCGTTGGTATGCTGGATACGCAGTGGACAGAGCCCCAGGTCAACACCAGAATGGATAGTCAAACAAGCAAGATGTCATACACGTAGCGGGTAGTCAGCCAAAGCTGGGAACAACACACGGAACGGTTAGTCTGCCAGAGCTGCAGGTCTGCACCAGAATGGATGTCCAACAAGCCAGGGGTCATACACAGAGCGGGTACTCAGACAGAGCCACAGGTCAGCACCAGATTAGTTAGTCAGACAAGCTGGTTCATACACCAAGCCCAAACACTAGAACTGCACTGGACACAAACGAAAGGGCAACTAAGCCCTGTGTCCAGGCAGTTCAAATAGGCAGAGGGACAGGAAGAGGAGGAGCAGCCAAGAGGTGGCTGTCACTTTAAATGGAGCGCACGTCCTGACTCTGGACGTGCGCCAAGAATGACAAGACTGCTGCCGCCTGCCACCAGGAGATGCTGCTGAGCCGCACGCCACGTCCCAGCGGCTGAGCCGCCAAAACGTGCCTGCCTCACTGGAGGCAGCCCCAAAGGACGGGCAATGCGGCTGGAGCTGCCAGAAGTACTTGCGGTCAGCTCGAGCAGCCACCGCATAAGGTACTGACAGCCTTCCAACCTGCTCACGCATTCCCATCTCTCTCCTCTCTCTTCTCCCTGAGTTTCTATCTTAGACTTCCTTCTACCACACCCACTCCAGAATAAGATGTTCCAGCTACCATTTACAATATATATTTTTCATAGCCTGATGTGGGGGGAGGGAAAACACATTCAACTTACACAGATTTGTTCTACTCCCTGTATTTGCCCCGGTTTTAAATTCCTCTCCTCAAATTGTGCTAGAGATCCACAGAGTACTATTCGATAACACTGAATCTCTTCTGTTATCTAAGCATGACACCATCGCTATGTAGGTCAAACATACATATTAACCCCTTTGATGTTGGTAAAAGGCAACACACTGTAATACATGCACACACAGAGTACATGTTTGCTTGAATGAGGACACATAGTGAAGGCAATGGGGGTCACTGAAAACGTATAGGGTTCATTCTCAAGGTGACAACCATTCTGCCACAGATTACATTGTCCATCAATAACAGGCAATATGTATTATGCCTATTAACAATTAAAAGTTCATAGATTTAAAATATATATGCACAAATACCATACATATAACATTTCTGGCATCTTTAATACAAAAGACTTAATGTAACATATATATATATATATATATATATATATATATATATATATATATATATATATATATATAATTGTTTGGTAACCTACTGACCCCTTCAATGTACATTTTAAATAGTAAATAGTAGCATGGTGCAGTGAGTCCACAAGCTAGCAAGCACCACTGTATACTAGCAGTCATATGTTCAAAAGAAGAGTGGAGGAGTTCAAGAGCAAAAGTATTAGTGAACCAATGTGTTGGAGAACTCGCTAGCATTTGAGGAGTAACAATTCAGATTTAAATCAATGGAAATTTTTAATTTTCCCCTATAGTGTAGATGGCTTGCCCCCAAACTCCTCCACTTTTCTTTTGAACATACTGCCCTTATACGTGTGTCACAAACACTTATAATAAAGATAACTATCTTTATCCTTTGGTACACACTGTAACTCTTATCATCATTCATCAGCATGATGCAGGGAGTTGACGCAGGGATAGACATCCACAGGACAATTTGTTCAATAATAGAATGAGACAATCTCTATTTATATCTGTTTAACTGGACTTAAAACACAACTGTGTGTTTTGCAGGTAACTTATTCACTACTCTTTTCCTCCACACAAATATAATTCAATGATTTAGCCTGTCTAAAGAACATAAAAACATGTTATATAATAGAGCCAACTAAATGAATGAATGAATGAATTAATATGTTTATTTATATAGTTCCATAAGTGTACGCATCACTGTACAATTTAAGGGTTTAGACAATACAGGGTTACTTTGCAACGTGAAACATTGGAAATGAGGTTACAATCTAAAGTGGTAACGGGAGACATACAGAATACATAAGGGTCAGATACTTTTGCACTTTCTATAGGATCTTTATCACCCAATGTACATTTTTTAGTGTTCCTGTGTCATGAAAGAACAGCTGCTCCTCACTGAAAAGGGAGCGTAAACACCAAATTATATGTCTGGGTTTTTCTACTTCTCTCTCATTCAGAGAAGAACTGCTTGAAACTTGGTTACTGTACTTTCCTTTTTGGACATGTTAAAGTGAGATGCTGAAGGATATTTCTTCTTTGTTGATACAAAATGCTAAACATGTTACATGTTCCATCCTGAAGTACAACTACAGGTCTGATTGGGAGACAAACCAGCAGGAACACATCAGACGTGCAACACCTAGCAGAAGTAGAAATACTCCTAAACATTCCCAGGGCTCAGGGGCAATAAGAGTAGTGGTATAGATGTTTCAAAGAGTGGGAAACATATGTAACTGAGTAATAGAGTGCCCACACTTGCCACCATTAGACATGCTGTTAAAGTGGAATTTTCAGCTATTACTAAGTCACCATGCATTCATTAAGCGCATGGTGACTAGCTTGGAAAACAATGTCTTACCTTTAAAAAAATCACAGATTCTAAAAAAATCTTTGCTGTTTGGAGACCAGAACCCAGGCAACAGCTCAGACATCTTGTCTGCATGCTTGCGCTGTCAGTCCTGATCTCCATTGAGTAGCACTGCAGTGTGTCACAAGGTAACCATAAGGGACTGATGGTGTCGGCGCGCAGACAGCAGTAACCTGCCCGTCAGTCTCCAAATAGCAAAGATTTCTTTAGAATTTGCGATTTTTTAAAGATAAGACATGGATTTCCAAGCTAGTCACCATGCACTTAGCTGAAAGGTCCACTTTAATTTGTTAAACCTTTTCCTCTTCTATGTGCTGCCAACCCAGACTTACTGAGTTATAATGATGTTAAAAAAATGTGCAAAAAAAATAATACGTAAGAATGCTTGTGGAACAGCAAAGCTTCCAAAATTTGATGATTGACATGCTGTCATATTATTTTGTTGAGTTTTTAATGAACTGATGTCATTTGTTGCACTCCATGGGCATGTCCCAATCAACAGTTATTTTTCAATGATGAATGTTACAATTTTGTACAAGCAGATGGTTAGTGTTGTGGGCAAAATGTAAAATTCCTCAACCTGATCATTTTTTCGAGGCTTATGTTGGGGATTTCTCCACTTCAGAACTCAGCAGCTGGTTTCATGTCCACCGGAAGCATAAACAGAAAAAGGCAAACTTCCCGGGGCAAAATTTTTTGCAGTAACAAGTAGAGGAAATATTTTGTACACTGTCCCCAGCCTTACCCCATAGTAATCATAGAACTATACATACCCCCCAGAACTGGCCTACATTATCCACAGAATCACATACACTGTCCCTCCAGCACTGCTCTATGTTATGCACAGAACCACACACTTTACCCCCAGCCTTGATCCCACATAGAACTACAGATTCTGCCTCGCCCTCCTCCCAGCATTGTCCCAGCAACACTAACCACATAAGTGCACTTTCCTTTAACTACCAGCTGTGTCCCACTGCACTGGTAGCTATAGAAATTCACTACTGAGTCAAACCCCCATGGGGACTTGCATAATTCCCACATATAATTTCAGGGAATTACAAAAAGGCAAAAATGTTAGCCTCTTATAATTAGTGGAATTTGTTTTTTTAAAAATGGTAGATTGCTAATTTTCAAGATAATTCCTGATTAAAAAATAAAAAACTTTTTGTCTATCCCTAGCAATGGAGGATAACATTACTCAAGAAAGACAGACCATCTTATACACAGTATGCCTCACTGCCTAACATTCTTTATAACCTTGTGGAGTGCATACTTGCTGTTGATTAAAATGTTCTACTGTGCAGATTTTTGTCTACAATATTAATCTCTTGGCATAGGCATATTAATAGTTTATTTTTATTAATTAACAAAATGCATAGTGAGTGATAGAAGAAGAAAAAACAATATTTGTTGTAACCACCCTTTGCTTTCAAAACAACATCAGTTCTTCTAGGTACACCTTCACACAGTTTGTTAAGGAACTCGGAAGGTAGGTTGTTCCAAACATCTTGGATAACTAACCACAGTTCTTCAGTGGATTTAGGCAGCCTCAGTTGCTTCTCTCTCTTCATGTAATCCCAGACAGACCCGATGATGTTGAGATCAGGGCTCTATGGGGGACATACCATCACTTCCAGGATTCTTTGTTCTTCTTTACGCTGAAGATAGTTCTTAATGACTTTGGCTGTATGTTTGGGGTCATTGTCATGCTGCAGAATAAAATTGGGGCCAATCAGATGCCTCTCTGATGGTACTGCATGATGATTAAATATCTGCCTGTTCTTCACAGCATTGAGAAGGCCATTTATTCTGACAAAATCTCCAACTCTTTTTGCAGAAATGCAGCCCCAGACTTTCAAGGAACCTTCACCATGCTTCACTGTTGTCTGCAGACACTCATTCTTGTCCACAATCCAGCCCTTCAGCAAACAAACTGCCTTTTGCTACAGCCAAATATTTCACATTTTGACTCATCAGTCCAGAGTATCTGCTGCCATTTATCTGTACCCCAGTTCCTGGTGTTTTTGTGCATAGTTGAGTCGCTTGGCCTTGTTTCCAAGTCGAAGGTATGGCTTTTTGGCCACAAGTTTTCCATGAAGATCACTTTACTACTGTCCTCAATGTTGCCTGTTTCTTTGTGCTTCTTCAAAAGAGTTTGGACAGTACATCTGGTAACCCTGTCTGGCTTGAAATTTCTGCCTGAGAGAGAGCTTGCTGATGCAATATAACTACCTTGTGTCTTGTTGCTGGGCTCAGTCTTGCTATGGTGTATGACTTTTAACTGTCTTCACCCAGTTTTATTCTTCCTACACAGCTGTTTCTGTTTCAGTTAATGATTGTGTTCAATCCGCATATTAAATTAATGATCATTAGTACCTGTTTGGTAGAATTGTTTAACCATACACCTGACTATATGCCTACAAAATCCCTGACTTTGTGCAAGTGTACCTAGAATAATTGATGCTGTTTTGAAGGCTAAGGGTGGTCTACACCAAATATAGATTTCATTTAGATTTTTCTTCTGTTCATTCACTATGTATTTTGTTAACTGATAAAAAATAAACTATTAACAGGTCTATTTTTGAAACCAATGTTACTTTACATCATTTTTTCACACCTGCCTTAGACTTTTGCACACTTCTGTATATGCTTGATTTCATGCAAATGGTGTGTGTTAATTTCCTAGTAATATAATTTTATTCTTGAGCAGTGTGTAACAACTGATGTAAAACAACTAGAGATAAATACTCCTACATCCTCCTCACACTTCCAGAACAGAGGCTGAAAAGGAACTATGTGTGGCAAATTGAGTCATACAACATAGCCATGTCATGAAGGTGGAAAGGCTGAGTGTTACCAGATTTATACACTATTTACAGATTCTCCTACCATTATAGTCTCAGAGTGCCTAACTAAATAGCCCCATATAATATAATCCATCTAGCTAAGGACACACATTATTCTGGAGTAAAGTTTATTAGGAAGTCCCTAGTCTCATTGTCACCTACTTGAAACTTTCAATTTCAGGCATCAAGAAATCATAATATTTGCTTCCAACTGGATCTTTTTGATTTATTTATCCTGTTCAAAGTATTTGTATTGTATTGTATTGTGTTTGTATTTAAAAAAAAGCGACTGAGATTAGCAGTCATTCTGTCTTGTTTTTTAATTATTTGTGTATGTAGCCTCAATATATTTCATATTTTTAGTATGAACAGACTTGATAGATTTATAATTGCAAATTACTTCCTTGAGTCAGTCTTCAATATATCCAGTTAAAAGTATTGATTAATGCTACATATTTTAATTTATTTATCATAGTGATTCTGCCCCAAAACTACAAGACAATTCTTCTCTGATCAAAAGAAGCAACTAGCCCCAGATGTATGTATCAGACTTCTTGGACTTCACCAGTGAGGAGCAACTGTTCTGTCAAGGCACCACAGTACAATATGTCCATGTCTGGATTCCCCTGTAATGGTATAAAATGTCCTTACCGTCTGACCAAGATACAGCAATTGACTATTTCACTTTGATTTGTTGCTGGTCTTTAATAACCATGCCCCATTGTCACAGCTTGCCTTGGTTTCAGCGCCGCCACTTCAGCGAACCTCGGCATCATTCCACGTGTCATCTGCAAGCGCAAGGCTTCAGAGTGAAGCATGCCTCTGTTTTATGCCATTCGTCCTGTAGTCTCTTCCTACCTACATCCTTCCTCTGAGCCTGCCCCTCCTACCTACTTCCTGAGGAGGGGTTTAAAGGGCAGTCTGAGTCCTGACTCAGTTGCCCTTGTGTTGTTGTACAAACAGTTCTGTTTAGTTTGGGCTCTGTGTATGACCTGGCTTGTCTGACCATCCAATCTGGTGCTGACCTGTGGCTCTGTCTGACTACTCTTTTGCCTGCTCCCATTGTGTAGTGGACACCCAATCTGGTGCGGACCTGTGGCTCTGGCTGACTACCTGAACTGTGTATGACCCGGCTTGTCTGACTATCCAATCTGGTGTTGACCTGTGGCTCTGTCTGACTATTCTCTTGTTTGTCCCCTGTACCTAGCAGGCACCCAATCTGGTGCGGATCTGTAGCCCTGGTAGACTAGCTTATACTGACTGCAGGAATTAGTCAGATATCCGCTTCCTATTACTGACTGCAGGCATGAGTCAAGTATCCGCTTTAGCTATACTGACTGCAGGCGTGAGTCAGGTGTATTCCTCGCTCATCGGATCAAGACTTCTTGTTCTGGTTCCTGCTCCTGTTCCGTTCCTATTCCAGCTCCTGGTTCCAGCTGAGACTACTAGTTTCTTCGGCCTAGACTCCAGCAGTGTGGTCAATCTTGGCAGTCTACTATTCCTGATAGTAGTGCTTGCTGGTTGTGACCATCTGCTTGTTCCTGCCTTATTACAATTGTATGCTATCTTTATTGTTATTTAATAAATTGCATTTTACTATACCGTACTGACTCCTGAATATCTCTGGGGAACCGTGACACCCACAAAGGAAGGTCATGGTAAGTAGGGCTTACCTACTTTTATTACAAAGTTTTAGAGATGCTTTATGGACAAAATGTAAACAAAGTGGCTCTTCATATCTGTCTACAGACAATTGTCACATAACTGCACATAGCAAAAAAAAACTAGCTAAAAGTCAATATTTTAATGAAAAGTTGAACAGTAAAATTTCAATACGTTATTAAAAATATCTACAAATTTCCTAACCATTGTCACCCCTCAACTATAAAAATAGACGATGATACAATAGCATATACATATACATATAAAGACAATAGCATATACATATCAATAGCAAGAAACAAATCCTAAGTCCTTGGTAAGTCCCAAGATTTTAATGCCAGTCACAGACTAAAGGAGAGTAGCATATGCTTCTGCACCACAAATACATTGTGGCAAACTCAGCACACTGTATAAATCATTATGATGATTTGTCTTCTAGTGTAATTACACTAACCATCATTGTGATATGTTTCAAGAACTAAGGGCTTGATCCAAATGTTGGAGTTAAAACCAATGTGAAGAAAAAAATTGCCTTCGCGAGTTAACCAAGACCAGTTAACATGAGATTCAAATCTTCCTTATCCAGAAAGGCTAACGAGTGATGACCAACAAAATACAAGTTCACCTTAAACCTGCGTTGCATAGAAAATCTTACCTAAAAACACACAATAAAATTGTTACCTAGCACCACAGCCAATCACAGCACCCCAAAGTATCAAGTTCAGTCAGAAAACCAAAAATCACAGATGACAGTCTGAACAGCATTCTCTGTGCTTCCCTACCCAGCCAGTAGGGGAACACAGAGAAGGCTTTCATCACCATGGACAGCATTGAATGTCATAGGGATATGCACTGCTCACCCCAGTGGCATTCAAAGGGTTACAATAAAGAAAACTAGTACACTAAGCACTATGTCGACATATATTGTATATATGCAATATAATAACTCCATCCGACATTCACCTGAGAGACTGCCATGTAGTGGACAAATCTGTCTGATATTCAACACTTAACTCTTTGAGTACCAGAGAGGTAGCAAAACATTGCTTAGCATGTTTCCTACCCCTCTGATACCCAAAGGGTTAATAGGCAAGGTATGGACTACATACCTTGCCTGTATATGTGTGTGTGTGTGTGTGTGTGTTTTAAACATTTGTTTTATTAAAAAAACTATTATTAAACACATACACATTAGACCTCAAGGGGGGTGTCATGACCCCTCATGACACCTCCCTACCATGAGGCCAACAATTGCCCTTTAATAACATTAAGCGCAAATAAGCTATGTGCAACATAGCTTATATGCGCTTTCCTTGTTTATGAAACTATCAGACCTCAAAGGGGGGCACCAGGACCTCTCCTGATAGCCCCCCTACCATGGATCATCTATAAAAAATGATAAATGATCCATGGGGCGACCCCAAAGGCATTTACTGCCTTCTTGATGCTGCTGGCTTTACAGCCGACTGCAGCATCAAGATCAGAATGAATGAATGGAGGTGAAGGGAGCGCTGCAGTCCTATCATTCAGTCAGCACCCGGGTCAAACCAGGTGACTGATTAAGTGATCAGAGAGCAGGGCTGCTTCCACAATTGTATCTTTAGTTAGATCTCATTAATTTTTAATGCCCTACCTCCTGTGTCCCATTGCTATTAGTACTTTTGCTCCACTCTCCTTCAAACAGAGAGTGGAGCAAAAGTAGTAATAGCAATGGGACACAGGCGGTAGGACATTATAAATGAATGAGATCTAAGTAAAGAACCAATTGAGGAAGCAGCCCTGCTCTCTGACAGCAGCTAGCCCTTCACATCCTTTCATTCATATACCGGTGGGGGCATCAACAAGGCTGGGGACATTTGAGGGGAGAGAGACAGTGGAGGAAGCGGGTGGAGGGGAGAGAAGCATCGGAGGAAGTGGGTGGCAAGCTTGTATTTGCTGCCTGCTTCCTCAGATACCTCTCTCCCCTCCTCACTCATCAACATTGTCCCCTGCCTGGAGTCACACACTGAACAACTTTGTCCCTTCTCACTCAGGAGTATATTCTCACTCTAGTTCTCCACAGTAGCTATAACCTCTGCTCCACTGCTAAAACCTCACTGAATATTCTATACTATAAGAAACAATCCGGTCAATCAGTGTTTCTGTTCAGTGCTCTAAAAGCCTGGAATAACCTGCCGGAAAACATAACCAGCTCCAAAAGGGACTGACATCGCAGGCACACGGACATCACTATGGCAAGATGTCCGTGCTTCCTGCTACTGTCTGCCTCAGAGTAAGTAGAAAATCTTTTAAAGCAGGTAATATTTCTGGTGACTAATGCTACTAAGCAGCTAGTCGGCAGATGAAGACTTAAATAAGATGACGTTTTTGCGGGGTGGTAGTTCCCCTTTAATAAGAAGATATGTACATGAAAAGTTGGAATGCTAATGTTAAAAATAAATTAAGTACGGGATGATGGAAAGTAGGTTACTATAATAGTTATACCCTAAAATAAGACCACTTAAGAACTATTATTTCCAAGCTAAAAAGTTTACGGCTTGCGATTGGACAATCATACTATTTAGTGAGGGATAGACCAGACTGACGGTATTCCTATGCTCCAGAAGAAGATGCCACAAGTGTGTCGAAATGCATAGAACAACGTCATAGTCAGCCGGAAGTTCAGGTGCCAAGAGGAGGATCGAGACAGAGAAAGGATGCTGAACAACACCAAGAACAAGGACTATCCTGGTGGGATTCCCCAGAGCAGAACTGGCAAGTGGAGAAGCAGCCGAGAGACTGTACAGACTGTGGAGTTATTATCAATGCACATCCAAAGCATTGCTCAAGTAAGCGCGCATCTAAACCAATTATGAACTGCATGTTTGCCAGAGTAACAAGAGTTGCACTGTAAGGAGCCACTACCTTACTTTGACATTGTAGCACTGTCATATTTGATACAATTTGTGCCTGTTTGTGAGGATTCTCCTCCACTTTAGTCTGTGAGGTCATAACAAAATCTATCTCGATACAAGAGGAATGTCCTAACTCCAACTGAGGATATATACATCAGTCCTCTTATTTACTCCTCTCTTGCAACCCAAATGTTGTTGCTATCCCAATAGTCACCACTTATAGAAAATCCAATAGGTGATACAGATTTTTATACTATTTCTATGTGAAATGTTAATGTCTATATTTTTATTTGTCTATTAAATATTTATATGTGAAATAAACATAAATTTTGATACTACACTTAGAGGGAATATGTGCACTGTCCTTCCCCTTCCCTTCTTTCTATTTTTGCATGTTCAACTGAGTTTGGAACAGCTGATATGCATGTTTGAGGACTAGAAGCCAGAAAGGAGAAAGGGCAAATATAATAGGGATAGAAAGTACATAGAGTTTGTTTATTCAATTGTACTTTTGTCATATCCCTTTCTTGTTTTTCCTTCCTCATCCCTTCCCACACTGCCACCTAGGTGTGAGCTCTGACTATTTTTCTTTTTCTGTAACAATGCTTCATAGACTGTAAAAAGGGATGTACATTGATGTACACACTGGTGTTCACAGAGTGTATTTTAAAAAGAGCTGAATTTCAACGAAAGGTAACAGTGATAGTATAACTCTACCATTCAGGGAAAATAAATCATGATGAGAGCATAGGCCATAGTAGATTTAATTTAGAAGGGAGGGTGGGGAAAGGGAAAGATACATAGAAATAAGCAATGATTAGAAAAGAGAGAAAGAGGAAGAAAAGTGACACAAACTTTATAAAGGTCTGGTAAATGTCTAGTACTTTTCATAGGTCGTATAAAGAATAGTTTATTACACCAAACTTATGGTACATTTCTCTCCTTCTTTATAATGCAGTATTGTTTGTCTATACCAATTCATACAGCTTTGGATTTTTTGGCCTGTGCCCAATATATAGCATACTTGATCACTCTAATTGCAGTAAATCATATACACTTGATATGTAGCAGTGGTGATCTACTGATGTTGAATGCCCAGGAATGTGCATGACAATTTCAGATGAATGTATGTGTCTTCAGAGTTTTCAGCAGTTTAGTATTACATGGTTTTGTCCCATTGTTTGTGTGATCAGTGTAATTAGGTAGCTTCCTGGTTGTTAATATTTATATGAGGATTTTTAGGGCTTGGAATGTAAGGATTAGGACTTGGAAAACATTGCTTTTAGTATTGTATCTTCTGCCATTATGGTTTGTAGATCTTTGATTATTTGACCTATATTGTCTAATGGGGATGGAAAATGCCCCCCCACACACAAAGACCCTTCCAAAAATATGTAAAAGAATATTTAAGTGACTCTGTAACAAACTAGCACATTTGAGCCCTATTTAAGAGAAAAAACCCTTTAATTTGGTCCGTTCCTCACCACCATCCTTTGACATTACTTGACCTTGACTTAAATATTTTTTGTACCCTCACATCCAAGGATTCAAGGATAGGATGAAGGGTTCTATATTCCATTATTATAAAGCTCATGTTTGACAGCAATGGAGGAATTCTGCAGTTGTAGAGATCCCATTATTACTATCAAAAGAACCTTTCATTTTGGGGGTCCTCTTCCTTGGGGGCCATGAGACCATTTTTTTAATACTTATAGGAATACATTATTATACTGATGTGGCTGTAGTAAGGAGTTCCATGATTCAGCTTAAAAAAAGTCAAATACAACATTTTAAAAAGATACCTTAAACAGTTGGCCTTCCAATCTTTGGCAAAATTCACTGTTGCACAGTGCTACAGAATAATATGGTGCTCCAAAAAAGAAAACAAATTAATAATAATAATGTGAATAACTTAACCAAGTGAGCTAGTCTGTATAGATCATGAAATTAGTTTGTCAGAAGCTAACCTGTTCAGGCCTAAATTACATTGCAACTGATAAATGGTTGTTACCATTTTATCTAAAACAAAATAAGCCTTTAAAGTCACCTTTAAGTGGACTTGCTGCTTTGTGATTGCCACAAGCCCATATAGCATATGGAACTTTTGTAGATATAAAAGGGACCTTATTATAGAAAGTAATTTGATGTAATGCTCTAACCTTGAGTGAATAACTTAAAAGTTAGCTCTCATTACATAGCTGCCCTTTCAGCAGATATTCTTCCTTACAGACATGTCAGTTAAGCCAAGGCTGCATTGTGAGCTGCAACAAACACACAGGGTAGCAGAATGGGCTTCTGAAAAAAGTGTTTTCCGTATGCATCAGTGTTACATTATGCAGGATGGTTTCCTGACATGCACGATGCAGGTGCCAATAGACTACTGTATGGGACCACACAACCCCTATTTTATAGATGAGAACTACAGATTTCTGTGTAAACGGGGGGGGGGGGGCATTGTCCCCTGCCTGATCCACCCATGTGCACCCTCCTTACAGTCTATCACCCAAGGTTACTCCATCTGTTTCTGAATTGCAGCAATCTCTATGAACCAACATCAGGGGGGTCAATCAATTTATTTTCTTATAAGTATAAATTGCCCTTTTTCCAAGGCTTAGCAAGTTGACAGCTCTGAGCTGCTGAGCCTGAGAACACTTATCCGACAGGAAAAGGTAAATTCCTAAAGTAATAGCTGAACGGCCATTTGCAACCTTTTTTTCCTTTATGCATAATTCAGCATATGTACAAGTGGAGTAGATTGGCAAAAGTAGGAAGAAAGCTAGAAAAAAAACCTTTTGCTGACTGAATTTGCATTCCTATATAATAGAATCTCAGCTTAATTTGTCATTTTGTCAACTTTTTTTGCATGGTTAACTATTCAAGGTTTTTTTTTTTTTGGTTGGAGGCAAATACAGAAAAATAAAGTCTAAATGCCGAACAAAATTAATTAATTAGTCTTTTTTTTTTTTTTTTAGTTTAAATTAAAGAAACACTGACTCCAATCTATTAAATAGGTTGATATAACTTTAAGTATCACATACTTACAGATAGCATACATCAAAATTAATTTATATTATTATATATTATATTATAATACTATATTATTATTATTACATCGATAACATATAGTCCTCAACTTGCTTTCTGAAACATGTGTATGTCATTTTCTAAGAACATTTATTTAATGTTGTTTATGCTGGTTGAATTTAAAGACTGTTAGTTGATTATTAGTGTCCAGTGCTCTTGGTTGCTATCTCAATGCACAATCCTGAACAGTTAATGGGATCCCAGGAAAAAGCAGGAATGTCTGCTCCCTCAGAGCATATGTAAGACTAGATTTTTGTTATCAGAAAACAGATACTTTTAAGAGATGCTAGTATGAAGTACAAGGCATTTAAATGTATATAACGCTAATTAATTTTAGGTGTTATTGTCCCTTTATGTAATCTTGAGCTAAAAAAGCACATTAAACTAATTGAGTCATAAGTACATTTTAATGAAGTACTGAGCTGGTACACTTTTGGCAAGACCTGTGCAATTCACTCTAAGAAAAAACAGCTTACTTAGAGAGATTAACTTCTCATTACAATTAATTTTTTTTTCATATTTTTTTTATACATTCTGTAGCAATGCCAAACATAATAACGTTGGCATCTCTATGCATCAGGATTGCTATCCAAATATTGCTTATTTGTTAATTAGTGAATGGCTCCCATAGCAATGCTATTATTACAAAAGAAATCTGCTGATTTAGTTGTCAAGCTTATTTTTAACATATTTTAATATAGTTATAAAAGCCACACATGAAGATGCTTTTTGATATTCTGCAAATTTTATTTTTATTCTAAATAATACAATCTTTTCAGTGTGTAAGTGACCCAAAGCTGATCCAGTGTATTTTAATTTACTGTGGGCTTTGGCAAGCCACTTGTTTTGTGATATAGCAGATTTAATCTTTGCTAATCATTTCAAATACGTTTCTTTTTTTTAATCATACAGAAAATAGTACGAATTGCCCCATTTTATTTTCTTAAAGGGATAGTAATACCTAAAATGTAAAAAAAAATATGTTGTAGGGTTTATCCCCCTGAGTAAAACAAGAGTACTCCCACTGCTGAAAGATGTTTCATTCAAAAGTTATTAATTTTCAAAGTTGAATTTTTTAGGTGCAATATCACAGTGGCCTGAAATTTTACAGTGGCGCTGTTGCTACACTATCCTATGGAGATTTATGGTCCTGAGACCAGAGCTGTCCATAGGATCGTGTAGCAACAGCGCCACTGTACAATTTCAGGCCACTGTGATATTGCACCTAAAAAATTCAACTTTGAAAATTAATAACTTTTGAATGAAACATCTTTCAGCAGTGGGAGTACTCTTGTTTTACTCAGGGGGATAAACCCTACAAAATATTTTTTTTTACATTTTAGGTATTACTATCCCTTTAAAATGTACCTATATACTAGCTTTAATATATTATATTATTGTAAGAGTTACAAATTTGGCCCTTTGTGAGTAGGGATGGATGAAAGTTGTCACCGTGTTCCAGAGAGAAATTCTGTGAAAACCTCGTTGTTGTCTGTTTTTTAGTGGGAAAATCAGCTTTAAAAGTTGATACTAAAATTTTTCGCATTTTTCTACCATTGGCAAAACATTTTGACTATTGTTTCAATGGCTAGAAAATTTCAGCCCATTGATTTACATTGTTTTCGCATTTCCGCTATAAAAACAGACAAAATAGAAGCAGCTACAGAGAGAGATAGACGTGCTGTTCTGTTCTGCTGTGATATTTTGCCAGAATTGAAGCAGGAGAGGCTCATAGTGACTGCTGTCACTATGAGTATCAAAAGGAGGAACTGGAAGGACCCTTATTATGCGTCCAATGAGTCTGAGGAGGAGGAGGAAGTGATTAGCAGTACTGAACCAATGCTGTCCTGTCCCCCTAAATCACCCCACGGGATCTTGGGAAATGTAATGGGAAGGGAGGGAGAAATAGGAATGGGAAGGGAGGGAGTAAAGGGTAGTACTAGTAAGAGCAGGACAGGTCAGCTGCCTGTGTCTGCTGCAAGATGTGCTGCCCCTGCTGACAGTGCCCCCATTTCTGTACTGCAGCCACCATTGCTGTACCTGCTGTCAGACTTGCTGCCTATGCTGCCACCAGTGCTGTACCTGCAACCACCATTGCTGTACCTACACCCACCATTGCTGTACCTGCTACCAGATGTGCTGCCCCTGCTGCCACCAGCACTGTACCTGCTGCCAGTGCTGAACCTGCTGCCACCAGGTTGCTGCTGCCACTTTGCCTGCTGCTAGTGTGTCTTGTAGTACTCAGGAGGTGGGGAAGGAGAAAATGATGCCAAGTGTGACAGCAAGGGACCCCAAATCACACTTGACATTCCCAAGCAGTCCCGCCAGTGCTAGTAAGGTCCAGCAGCTTGTTATTAGGAATGAAGTAAGGTCCAGCAGCTTGTTAGCATTAAGAGTGAAGGAGGAGGTAATCAACAATATCCTCATATTACTAGTGACTGTGAGACTGAGGATGAAGACTCTGCAGCTGAACTTGATGTGGTTGGTGTTAGTAGTAGTAGCAGTAATGGTGAAGCAGCCGGAGTGGAAGGGGAAACATTTGAGAGTGTCCAGACTAGCGATCAAGGGAGACCACACCATTCCTCTGGCTCTGGGAATTCTCCTCACCTTCCCTTCACTACAATGTCCAGGTGGAACATGATCCTGAAGATGACAGAACTGTTGTTGGGGGAGGAGAGCAGGCTCAGTATTAATACCACCAGCAGGAGCACAGATCAGCTGCTACTGCTGCTAGTGCTAGTCTACCTTCTTCTTCTTCCGGTCAAAAGTAAATGCCAAGTGTGACATTAGGGGACCCTCTGTCACACTGCAAGCAGCAGTGAGATGTCTGTAATAGAGCAGCAGCATGAAGGGACTAGTGGGGGTGGTGATGATGATGCTGGAGAAGCTAGGGTGGAAGAGACATTGATGGCCTTTTTAGCAGAAACTGAGAAGGAATGGGAGACAGGGATGATGATGGGCATCACCACCACCACTAGCAGTGAGATTTTGGAATTAGAGGAATTTCAACTGCTCTAATTCCTTCTGATGCTGAGTTGCAAGGGCAGCAGGATGCTGAGGAGCAAGCTAGTGTGCCACAAAACACCGTGGACACAGTGGGAATGGGGTCAACAAGTGATGCAGGACTAAGGCAGGTTCCATTTGTCAGTGCCAGCAATACTCCTGGTCCTATTTGCATTGCTGAATCTGAGGCAGTAGCAGAACAGCAGCAACATTATCCGCTGCCACAGACAATGGAGGGGAATGTGGAGGACAAGAAGAAAGAGGCCATTCTTCTTCATCTGTTCCCTTCCCCCTGAAGTCATCATGGGTGTGGGACTATTTTTCTGTTGGGGCAGGCGCAGTGCAGTCATCAGCAAAGTCACTGTGCACTATTTGTAACAAGTCAGAAGAGGAAAGGAGGGAACACACCTTGGCACAAGCTCCCTGATATCGCACATCAAACACGGACACATACGTCAAACATGTTAAAGACAAACACCCACCACAGAAATCAAGCACCACTGTTGTTGTGCCCCCTGACTCTCCAGAAAGGCAACAAGAGGTGAGGTAGAGATCAAATAGGAGGAAGAATAGAGCAACCCAGGCAGAGACTGGAAGTTCCATGAGTGAAACAACTAGCTTGCCATCACCTTCTAGGGTAACTACATCTTCTGACAATCCACCTCGTTCATTGTTACCTCCCCACCAAATGATAGCCACTCTGTTGATGTTAGGCTGTGGCAGTTCATGCCCACCCATTGCACACTGCGTGGTGGAGAAGAATCGCAAGCAGTGCATCAAGCAACATCTGAGGAGATTCCATTCTGAAGAATATGCTAAGATGATGGCAGAGATGGTTCATCATTACTATTAAACTGTCAGCAAGTTGTCATGTGTCCTTTTCGGGCTCTGGACAATGGGTATACTGACAGCAGCAGTACTTGGTTTCTGATGTCATGGTGTTTGGATACAGTTCTGCTCCCAGATGTTATTTACCACACACACACACTGTGCACATTGCAGTTGCTGATGAGAGCCACTGTTCCTGCTCTCAAGGGAAAAATTATATTCTAATAACAACACACCCATGATTTCGGAAGAGGGGCAGGTGGAGAAGAATTATTGGCCAACTTCTTCTTTCTCCACATAGACTGGGGGCTACTTATTGTGCTGCTACTGCCTCAGGTACATAACTGGAGCCAGTCAGAACAAGTGGAACTTTCATCATCCATCTGCCATGTTACTGCTATTGTTGATCCCATTCCTTTCAACTGCCTAATCATCCTGCTGCTTAAACAACTCAGCAGCAGCAGTAAGAACAGCAGTTGCAACTAATGAGGACATTTGACAATGGCCAGTGGCCACTGGCCAACATGACCTGCTGGCGCTAGGCCAGTAGGGCATCTTTATTTTTTTCTCAGGGCTTGTGCTTTGAAAATAAATAAATAAATACATGAAAAAAAACAATCCTACAAAAAATTAACCATTTTTGAGGGGTTTGTTTGTAAGACGTCTAAGTCCTACAAGTCATTATTTCCTTAGGGCTTGTGCCAAACAAGCTTAATTCCAACAAATCAATGTTTCTTAAGGGTTTGTGCCTCTAATAAGACTAAGGCCTACACATCAATGTTTCCTCAGGGCTTGGGCCTCTAACAACAAATCTAACAAATCATCCTCTACAAAATACACTATCAAGTCAAATATCAGTCCACCCCAGTGGCAGCTTATGTCAGGGGGGTCCTGTCCCTATCACTTTACATGCAAATGTCTTATTTAGTTTATTTTCTTTATTTTTTATTAACTGTCCCCCAATACCAGTCAAGAAACCCCCCAAGTTCCCTGTTCCACTGATTAGTTTCCCAGATTCTACCCATCAATACAGGCACCATCCTCAGACCCCTTTTATACAATGTCTTATGGGTTTTTTTTTGTTTTTTGTTATTTAGGATTTATTTTTTATTAACTGCTCCCTAATCCCAGTAAACAACTCCCCCAAAAATCATCCCCTGTTCAACTGATTGTTTCCCCGCACCCCACCAACACAGGCGCCCTCATGCCCCTTTTATACTATGCCTTTGGGAAATAAAATAATATTTGCTATGTGTTGTGTGTAACTTCTATGTTCCCATTGAATTCAATGGAATAAGCTAGGTGAAAAAAGAAGGAAAAAGCGGAAAATCTGCACTTTTCGCAGGAAATTTTTCACCAAGAGGAAAGTGACATTTTTGGCTGATTTCAGTTTGAGGCAGAAATTTTTGCCCATCCCTATTTGTAAGTATTGCTATGGTTATCTTAAACTAGTATTTAGCCACCTGTGAGGTACTACATAATGAAGTCAATGCATTTCAATGTCTCCAGACTGAAAGCCTTATTGTGGTAAGGAATTAGTTAATTATTTAGACAAATATGGCTAAATATTTATAAATAAATAAATAAATAAAATCTAGATATTGAAGATGAAGTACAGTTTCATTTTACTGTTTCTATTTATTCTATGTATCAGGGATAGAATAGTTGCCCTAGTTCCTTTAGAAGTGGCCAATATAATGAATCAAACATTCTGACAACAATACATTAGAAGCAGGGGCGGATTGTCCTATCGGGGGATCGGGCATCCCCCGGTAGGCCGCTCAGTTATGGGCCGGTAGGGAGATCAGATGATCTCACCTCTCCAGTCCACAACTTTGTGGATCGGAGGCACAACTCACCAGAGCAGCAGTGAAGACGTGGTCCTGTTCCCTCTATCTGTCACACCCCCAAGGCTGACTTAGCTGTCCCTGCTCTGCCTGCAGTGTGTCCTGGTGCAGTGCAAGATTAGCAGGCAAAGCTTCTGGGTCCCAACTACCTGGCAGTTCCAAATGGTATTAATTTGTATTAACTAACTGTATTGTTGCTAGATAGGTTTAATGTATGATGTGTTAACCCTTTAACCCCCTGTATTTTTTAGATAGGTATAAATAATCAGTTATTAACCATTTACATGCCAGACAGGATTACAGCACTGTTTTATTCTACTATTAACCCACTGAATTCCTCTTAGGCAGTACCTCACTGTTTAACCCCTTGTATGCTAGAGGCTTAATTCATGAGTAATTGACCCCTTGTATACCAGAAAGATGAATACAGATGTCAGTTACAGATTAATTATGCCTCTTTAGCACACAAGGGGTTACTCATTGAGGTACATATTCCTGTGCAATGTGGTGTGCACCTATGGGACAATCAATGGGTTAATCTCAGAATGCATTACTGTACATCTCTCTGGCATGCAAGTGGTTAATAACTTATAATATACTGCATACACTATTTATTGCTGAGCAATGCACTGTGTACCCACACCCCCAACCTGGCTCTCAAATACCAGCTAGTGGGCCAGTTAAATAAGAAAATCTCCCGGGCTGGTATTGCACCACAATCCGCCCCTGATTAGAAGAGTGATTCTCAACCAGTGTGCCATTGTGTGACACAGACATCAGTTCAGGTTGCCCCACTTTTTCTATGAAGGCTTTGACAAAAATGTTAAAGTTAAGCTTCTAATGTATATTTATGGAAATGATTATGCACAACACTGTGTTGTCATTCTGACCACAATTCCTAAGAATAACTACCGTAACATCTCAGGTATAATACGCACCTGTGTATAATATGCAGGTGCATATTATACCAAAGATTTTGGGGAAAACAAGAGTGCCTATGTATAATACGCACCCTTGTTTTCCCCCCTTGCTAAAAAAATTATAAAGGCTGGCCGATCCCTTCCCTCCCTCCCCCGGGTCAAACCCGCTCTCAAAACTAGCTTGAAGTCCGTTTCTTCTGTGGATGAGGCAAAATAAATAGTTCTGCACAGCTTCCTTGCGGGCGGCACGCTTCCCTTTGCCGCCCGCTTCCATCAATGGGCTTGCAGGACCTTCCGCCTACAGCCAATGGTAATGCCCTGTGTATCAGAACTATTTATTTTGCCTCATCCACAGAAGAAGCGGACTTCAAGCTAGTAAGGCTTGTTTTGAGAGCGGGTTTGACCCGGGGGAGGGAGGGAAGGGATCGGCCAACCCTATTTTATTTTTTATTTTTTAAACTCTCGTGTATAATACGCACCCCCCACTTCACATAAGGTGAAGTGGGGTAAAATTGTGCATATTATACCCGAAATTTTACGGTATACATTTAAGAATTGCACCCATCATTAAGACCTTGTGAAATTACATATAAAATACTAGGCATGCCCTGAAAATGCCAAATTGTATGATAGAGATCCCTTGAGCTCAAAAAGATTGAGAATCACTGCCTTAGAAGATTACGAATGGAAAGAGAATATGTTTCTAGGAAAAATGTATTGATCATGTCTATGAAGGTTATGTAAATGTTTAATGAATCACATATGTTTGCATTCCTTAAATAATAGAAAGAATACTATTCACTTCAAATGTTTGCACGATGAGAAGAAATAGTAGCACTAAAAAGGCTGAAACTACAGACAGATTACAAAGGAATAGAAATGTGCTGTCTAATTTTATGAGCAATTTAACTAAATTTCATTTTGTATAAATGGCATTTAATTTTTTCATCTTTTAGTAAATTTAGGACATGTGAACAAGTCCATGTGAATAAGCCTAAAAATGTTGAACATAGGAGCAATGGGGGCAAAGTGTTTAAATGTTGCAGTTTAACTCACGTTATCCCTAACTCCAACATTTGAATGGCTCTGGGCTTAGCATTTACATTGTCCTCAATGGGCGATATTTTGATATTTTTGCAACGGGCGTTGTGTTTTAAAACTGCCCTTATTTCTTACTTGTGGGAACATTTGCATCGCATACTTGACTTAAAAAAACACTGTGGCTATTTTTTTCTGTCGACAACAACATTTGGATCAAGCCCTAAGACCCTTACAAACCCTATCCTGAAGAAAGGCCAAAATCGCCAGAAGACTGAAAGGCTGTGGATAAAAACCACAACTCACCTCTTCTAAGCTCAATGCTAGAAAACAGATTTCATCCAAAGCCTATCACAGGGTCTGGTCCCTATGATAGGCTTTGGATGAAATATGTTTTCAAGCTTTGAGCTTGGAAGAGGTGAGTCCAAATCTCTTTTTGTCAACATGCTGGTTTTAACAGCCAGGGCATTGAAACCAACTTCCTGAGAGTAACATATCGGTTCCTGTATCAACCTGTTTATCCACTGTATTTCATAATTGGTAGTATTGATAGAAACAGGTTTAATACTGACCAAAGTATGATTAATAGATCATGAATAGTGTTCTTTCACAACTGCATCATAAAATTTATAAGGATTGATGTTGTTAAAATTATGATGTTTTGAGCTATTTAGTGCCCCCATGATATTCTCCGGTATCCTTTTAAAAGGTCACACTCAAAAGAGCATGTGACCAAATAGTGCATTAACTATATCGCCACAATAAAAATGGTGACCTGAGAATCTTGCACTGCATGAAAGAGCGAGATTCTCAGGTTGCGCTATGAAAGGTCACAAAAAAAAAAATGTTGATGAATGCTGAGCCCGGAGCAGCACTCATCAAGTCATAGGCTCACATTGTAGCACTTAATGAGCACTGCTCCGGGCTCCGCTCTGTCATTCTGCACACAGAGAGAGGGAGAGAGAGCCCAGAGCAGCAGAGTGCTCATTTCAGGTTGATCTTTGGCAAGAAAGTGACAGTAAAAGAAAGTGAAGTCTGTTCATCAAGTCTTTAACCCTTTCCATGCCAGAGAATACACCCACATTCAGCACTGCTCCAGGCCCCTCTCTCTGCCTGGAGCAGTGTTCATCAACATTTTTTTATGTGACCTTTCAAAGCATGACCTGAGAATCTCAAGCTTTCATGCAGTGCAAGATTCTCAGGTCACAATTTTTAACCTGGTGACATAGTTAATGCACTCTTTGGTTGCACGCTCTTTTGCATGTGACCTTTTAAAAGTAAACCATATTCTCCTGGGTATTTGTATTCAAATAATTGGCTTGCAATATTAGATACTAAGGTTTGCGTATTCATTGACAGTAGGAGGTACTTCTCAACAGATCATTACCACACTGGTGGAGAATCTTTAATTAAGAAGCAGCTAGGTTTTTAATATACAGTTTCTGCTTTGTATAGGTAGTTTGATGGTTTTTAATTAAGAACTCTATTAATGAAGAGGCTCATTTTATTTTTACACTTAATCAATAAAGGTTAAGTCTTAGGCAGAATAGGTCTAGCAATAGTTTAGTACCGAATGGATCACAGAGGGCCACAAGGAATATAAACATTTAATTTCTAGCTCTCTAATACTCGAAGTCTAGTATCGCTTAAGAATTATTTTCTATGAGAAAGCTTCTTGTTTGGCCAGGCCGCTTTAGGCTTTGGGGCAGGGTGTGCTTGAAAAGCCTTAGGGGGGTTGAACCCTAGGTCTCCCATACTGGCAGAGGTTATGGAAACCACTCTTTTTCTTAGGGAAAATGGCATGTTTTAGTGGTATGAGGCAACAGGGTACTTTTGCCTTTGGTAGAATGACTGATGGCATTTTCTAGGTCAGGGCCAAAATGTTAATTCCCAAGAAAGGTAAGAGACACCAAGAACTTTTTGGAACATTGGTCAGCCGACTAAAATTTGAACCACAATATACAATGCACAACTACTTAGAAAGGTGAGGCTTTTCCAGAATATCTGGAAGTGTCAAAAGCTGTTTTAGGGAGGTATGAGTTTTCCTCCAGAATTTTGACAAGCAATACCAACAGATCCTCCTTGGGAAAAATCTCATGGATGACATCTAAAATATGTTTGTCCTAGATAGCCTTAGCCCTAGTGACCCAAGCAGTAGAAAATTGGGTTGCACCACATCACCAGTGCCCATACAATTTAGCCTATAGTAAGGAATACAAGCACTTATCTTCCTGATCCTAAAAAGCCACAGAGTCTGCCAAAGGCAAAGAAAGTGGTGTTCTTAGCAAGGCAAGATATTGTGGGATCCATTTCAGGTGGGGTAGCCCACTACTTCAAAGCCTCCCCTGAAAAACAGGGGGCCTAGGAAGACCAGCCTAAGAGTTAAAGACCCCTTGAATAAAGGAGGGGATAGAGTTGACTAAAAAATGAGTGTTAACCCAAACTGGCTCCTGTTCTACAGTGGACGGTCTGTGAATTGGAGTTGGGCCACTGTTCAAGAACGATATATGCTACGAGAATACTCCCTAGGAAGTCCAGTCTGGCATGAGGAGCAAGGGGTTAAGGGGACCCCAGAATGTTCAGCTTTAGATTTACACGTGTCCTTTGACATGTCCAAAGGAATCCCCTCCACAGTAAGAAAAAATAACCTAAAGTAGAAGGAAAGTAAGAGAAAAGTATTTATAGAAATGAAAAAGTGCTTATCTGAATGCAAGAGATTAATGGCAGGAAGAAAGGAGAGACAGGCATTTGTGTAATACATATAACAGGAAAGCAAGATGGCTTCCACCCCAGAAAAACACAGGAAACATGGACTTCTGGGATTGTAGTTTTTATATGTTCAGCAAATGGTGGTTCTCCAACCATTCTAAAATGGCATGTTAACAACTCAAATCAAAGTCGCCAGGATTATCTTTCAAAAGAATAGGTAATCCAATTCAATATGAGCCCACTCTGACCTCTGTGAATCAAACAAAGGCAGATATATATCCCTGTGAAGAATCTTATGAATCAAAGAGAAGCTCAGGAGTGATGTGAGTGGCAGGTTTGTGCGAATGCATGATGTTTACCGAGATGATGAACTATGAATACTGCAGTAGGTGTGATGTGTTGTCACTTTGCTATGAGCAGCTTCATACTTTTCCTTTTGCATTATGTTGTTACGTCAGTCACTTGGGAAAGGGGAACCAAGGAGATGGAGTCATATCATCTTCTTCTGAAGAGCAGTATGAAGAAGAGGAGTATGCCAGGCTACCTAAAATGCTAATGTACAGCCATGAGGATGGAGAGATAGACTGCACCTCTGATGACCAAGACAGAGAGGAGCCTGTAAATGTCCAAAAGGGAAGAGGTGCATGGCACTGAGGAAAAAGTCAAAAGAGAGTGTGGAAGAGGCACATGCTATCGAGGGAAGAAGAAAAAGGGAGTGGGGAAGTGGTGAATGACAGTGAGCAAGAGGAGAAAGGGAGTGGGAAGATGCAAAATGGGGCTGTTAAATACTGTTATATTCTTTCGTCTAGCTGTGGGACTTGCAACTAGGCACTTAGTTACAGAGAGCTTTGCTAGTCCTGTGTTTACCTGAATCAGGAAATCGGCAGATAGCCCACTCAGCTGGTTCAGTGAGTACAGAATGGATGAGAAGCTGTGATAGCTTCTCTGCCATTCTCTCATTTTGGAACCCTTTCATTGCCAAAGAGGTGTGAAATCTACATCATTATGGCACTGAAAGGGTTAAGTGAGGGCAGATGCTGTCTCTGCTCTTTAGCAGAGACTGCAAATTGTGCTCTGGCTCCATGGTAAGCTATAGAAAGATCCCACCATGAACTCCAACCACAGAGGCTGCTAACAGAGTTTAGTTCATGTGACAAAGTGCCACATTAATATATAAACACACCCACATGGATATAACAGTGTCTCAATAACATGCATTTCTAGATGGAAATGAGCCATTGTTGATGTGTTCAGTGCAAAATTGTAAACTTTTGACGGCATAGTGGATTAATGGCATTGAGGGCAAATTTGTGGTGTATTGAAGGTGATAGGATGGTAAAGAAATATTAGTGCATATTGGTGATGTGGATTTGACACAGATCTAACAAAACATTGCCATCCTGAGCCCCTCTAGGGCCAGGACTTCATGATATCCCTGCTTGAGCTTGGGTGAGTGCAAATAAGCTAAGAAGGAAAGCACACACTTTCAGTTCTCTCTAAACTCATTCTGTTGCCACAACTGCAGGAATTGCAAAATAAACACATTGATGAGTTATGAGCTCACATTAAGGGCACACATCAGTGTTGTATACCAATATGGCTTTGTGCAGTTCAACATAAAGCTTTAGATATTTAGCACATTTAAACAATTCATTGGTTTGACAATGCTGCAGCAAGATTTTTACTTAAATTCTAAGTACACATGACGTGATGAAATCATAAGGTCATATGCCAAACCCAAAAAGACTGCATAATGAATATTTGTGTATAATTGTGGATAAAGCTGTGCCCACTTAATAGAAATGTTGTCTTCTTGTCCAGTAGTATACCAGGGGGGGATGCACTGAGGCGTGATGAAGAGGTGAT
Organism: Rhinophrynus dorsalis; assembly: GCA_037306005.1. NCBI lineage: Eukaryota > Metazoa > Chordata > Amphibia > Anura > Rhinophrynidae > Rhinophrynus > Rhinophrynus dorsalis. The sequence goes on along the minus strand of CM074718.1, from coordinate 233,844,078 downwards.
AAAGTGGAGATGACTTCTCCAGTGATATCACTTCTCCAATTCCTATGTTATTCTAGTTAAAAAGATATTCAAGCAGAAAGGATACCCCTCCCACCTCTTCTGGCTGCATTACACTGCCTCTCTGTCTGGTCCGGATGGAGAGCGTTGAGGGACAAATCATTAGTAAGCAAAATGAAAATCCTGCCCTCCTTTATCAAGGGGTGGCAGGGTTTTCCTTATGCTGAAAGAAGATTGTCCCTCACTGCATCCGTTCAGTCCCATGACCGGATTGCAGCTCTAAGGGGAGGGGGCCAGAAGGGGCGGGAGCGGGATCCTTTCAGCTTGAATATCTTTTGAACGTCAAACATGTTAGTAATTAAACATAGCGCTACATGTTATAAAAACCATATAGAAGACTTGGAGATAAACTTTAATGTAGACATTACTACCCTAGAAGGCCAGGAGCGGAATATTTTTAGAGGACATTTAGTGCATGTGAACACATACTTACACAATTTGGCCAGTGTTTAGTAAGCTGCAAAATTAAGTGCAAAACTAGTTTTGTGGCTTTATGCACTGAAACTGACATATAGAATGCTTCATTACTTAATACATTCTACACAAGTATAACTAGAAAATAACCAACAACATCAAAACTCACCTGGAGGGAAATGCGCTAAGGTATGATAAAGAGGTGATAAAGTGGAGATGACTTCTCCAGTGTGATCAACTCCTACTTTATTTTATGGAGTCATTGCACTAAAATGTCTCCAACATGAGAGATATTAATGTATTGGGTCTATAAAATTAAATAAGAAATGGAGAGTTTCATAGCCATCTCCTCTTTAGCACCTCATTATCATACATTAGGGCATAACCCCCAGATTAGAAGCAAAGATAATCCAGGAGGTGTTACAGGCTACCGGATAGAAATGTAAGCCACTGTATATCTGAAAGGTTACCAAATGGATAGCTAGGCAAGTATTTTTCGGCACTAAGGTGTGATAAATAGGTGATAAAGAGGAAATAACCTCATCAGTGGTATCACTTTTCCAATAACTATGTTATTCTATGGAGCCTATGCACTAAGATATCTACCACTTAGTGCATTGGCTCTGTAGAATAACATAAGGATTGGAGAAAAGTTATCTTCTTTTTATCAAGGTTTTGTCACACTTTAGTGCATTTCCCACCAGGTTTTAAAAGCTCTAAAAGCTTTAAATGTGATAAATTGGGCAATTATTATTTGTTTTCTAACAGCAGTTGTGTGCCAGAATAACACTAAACTGGTTTTATCCCACAAACTCCTAATGAAATCTATAGGGAAATGTGTACATAAAACTATCCTAAATCAGTGCCTGAGTGGAGTTTAAAATATTTTTTTTTCTTAACATTTATTAAGTTGACTCTAACAAAACAGTAATATTAATCAGTAGATTAACAACTTAATTGTTGATTAAAAGCAATTAAAATAAACAATTACTCTGTGTCACAAGTACATCTAATATGTTAAATTATCAGTAAAAAAAAATTACGTGACCACACTTGTCATTACAAAATTAACTTTAAGTGGAACAGGTACTTAAAGGGATAGTAATGTTTCAAAATAAAAGCTGCTCCAATTAATCTTCATAGTATTTGTGTCATAGATAGTGTTATTTCAGAACTTTCAGAGTTGTAGTTCAAGAGTAATTGAATGATAAAGTATCCCCCTCCTGCCCCTTTTACTGTCCAGATGGCTTGCAGAGAGGGACAATCTTCAATTAGCATAAGGGAAATACCTGAAAAACCTGTCAAGGGGGGCAGGGTTTTCATTGATCTCACAGTAAGAAGATTGTTCATTGCTGTGAACTGTCTGGTGTTAAGACCAGATTCTACATCTGAGGGGAGGTGGCTTACACTAGGTCAGAGGCGTAACTAAAAGTCACCGGGCCCTGGTGCAAAAATTGCCGTGGGCCTCCCCGACCACGTTGCCCCCAATGTCCACCTCTCCATATTGCCTCCAACTCTCCACATTGCCCCCAATGTCCTCCTCTCCAGATTGCCCCCAATATCGACCTCTCTACATTGCCCCAACTCTCCACATTGCCCCCGATGTCCTCCTCTCCACATTGCCCCCAATGTCCTCCTCTCCACATTGCCCCAGTTCTCCTTTGGCACATACCTCTACTAAGACCTGACGCTCCAGTGCGGACCTCACTCCAGTAATGCAGAGCGCCGGGAGATGATGTCATCTCTCCCAGCACTCTGCATTACTATTATGCCAATGAGGGAGAACTGAGATGGTAGAGGTCTGTGGCGCTGGGTGGAGGGTCACTCCAGGGGCCCGGTCATTCAATTACTCTTGAACTACAATTCTGACAGTATTGAAATAACACTCTCTGTGACCCAAATACTATGAAGATTATTAGGAGCTACTTTTATTTTGAAACATTACTATCCTTTTAACTTACTAGCTTGATATGAAAGATGTAGGGCAAAGGGAAAAGCTACAAAGGCAGTATGACTACTACCCATAATGTCATAAAATGTGAAATGCAGAATGCCGAAAATAGGGTTAATCATTTACTAGAATATTGCTGTTGGTTTGAAAGAGCAAAAATCATGAATCTAAATTACTTTACAAACTCTAGCTTGGATTTCATTGCAGCTGATAACACTACCTAGTACCAAGTGTTTTCTAAACGCATTTTCCATAGACTTAAAGTGTTAAATAAAATCAATTGATAAGACTGCTGCAATGTAATCTAGTCCTTTGTTGGATAATTAACATCATGGGGAGATGCGCTGAAGGGTGATAAAAAGGTGACAAAGCAGAGAGACTTCTCCAGTGATATAACTTCTCCTGTGTCTATGTTATTCTATAGAGCCAATGCACTAAGCTCTCCAAAGCGGAAAAATCTTAGTGTATAGGCAACCATAGATATCACTGGAGAAGTCATCTCCATTTGATAATCTCTTTATAATGCCTTAGTGCATTACCCCCCAGATATTTGTGCTACACTATAACTAACAACGTATTTGCTAATAAGGAGAGCTTTTCTCACTGATGCAAATGTTTATTGGTTTTATACTAGGTGGTATCAGTCTATTTGAATGTGTCACATCAGAAATCTAAGAAGTTTTCCATTATTATTAAAATCTTCAATTTCTCTGATTATTATAGCACCATTCAAATATCAGACATAATATTTACACTAAAAAATAGTTTGAAAATGTTAGCTTAACCTCTACTTGACATTGGGCTGAAATGTATAAGTTTTGGGCTGAAACCTACATATCCTAAAAAAAGCATCATACTTCTGATGCACACAAAAATGGTTAGCAAATGTAATGACGTTCAAACCCGGGTGGAAAGGATGCAGGACAGAGGCCAGAACAGTGTTAATATAAATGTAATCTCTGCTTTTAGGTATCTATAAAATATGGCTTGAGAGAGATGATTCAGATCACTGTTGGCTGTAAGTGTACCTGTATGGTGGCTGCTTGCTAGATGGTAAAGGTGTTAACCACAGAGTCAAATATCTGGAACCAGACCAGGACAGGTACACATATAAATCAAGAAGGTAGCAAAGACTATCAGGATAAAAGATGAGGGCAAAGGACAAGCCTAAAGACACGAAACAAATTCAGAACCAAGCCATTGGTCAGTTCAAACAATTAGGGTAAACAGTGAAAACAGGCCAAAAGGTTGGTGCAGGTTCATCATGTGTGTATTTGGAGGACTAGCCAAATGTATGTAAATAAGCAGTACAGCAGGAGAACTCAGAAGCCAACAACAGAAACAAGTTATTTGTTCAGGCAAAGGCAGTCTAGCAACTGGTGTTAAAAAAATAGGGAATAGCGACAAATCACACACTATTGTGTGTCAAAAGCATTCATAGTCGCACACCAGAACCAAACGTGATGCCAATGGTTTGTATGATAGAAAGCACTACTTCTCCTTGATTCAAAGAAATGACACTATTGGCCACTGACATAAAAAATAAACTTATTGGGGAGAATGCATGAATCCACTGGCATTACTCTCCTGCTCTGGCACTATGGGATATGCACTAGAGCTGAGGTGGGCAAAACACAGCCAGCGGGCTGGATACATACACACACTTGCCCTTGCATTACTCACCCCTCTGGACCTCTAAGGGATAAAAGGATGTCAATGCATATGAAACATATATGTTAGTTAACATTTTCTGTTGACGCAAGTGATGACATCCCACTGCTGGGCGATGCCTCATTCAAAATTAAATTTTTGTGACAGAATACATGCAGGGGATTATGCACTAAAGTGTGATAAAGAGGTGATGAAATGGTGATGACTTCTCTAGTGATATTACTTCTCCAGTTCCTGTTTTATTCTATACAGCCTATGCACTAAGATCTCCAAACGTGGAGATATTTTAGTGCATTGGCTCCATAGAATAACATAGGAACTGGAGCATGGGTGTCCAGGGGGGGCAAGGGGGTCACTTGTCCCCACTACACTTGCCCCCTCCATATAAACATAGGGGCTGGTCAGGCTGGCCTGGGAGTGTCACATTATTTCTTTACCCCACTCTGGAAACATTTCTATGGACACCCCTGAACTGGAGAAGTGACATCACTGGAGAAGTTATCTCCATGTTATCACCACTTTACCACCTGTTTATCACACCTTAGTGCATCTACCCCGCAGTGTTCTTCGTGGCATTTTCATTTTGTGAGGAACTGTTGCTGTTGCTTTCCATGAATAGTTTAGATTGCTGGCCATAGAAATGCACCTCATAAAAATGACAGTTTGTTCTGTAATAACATTTGAATTATGCATCAAGTAAAAGGCTAACAAAATAGATATTTTCATTACGTTTCTATGCATTCAATCATAAATTAAAACATCACACTGGATTTATAATGTTTCTCACTTTAGAAACTTTGTTTAATTAACCATGTAGCAAAGGTTTTAACACAAGATAATGCATTATAATGTAATTGAGGAGCTGAAGAAATTCTGGGGCAAACTATTTGCATCTTATTTGACAAGTAATACATTCTAAAATAGTTTTTCAGTGTGTTGAGACCTCACTAGCATTTAATGGGTTAAAACCCCCTTTTATACTTGGTTTGCCCCTGATAACAACTCAAGTTTTTTCTAGTAAACTGAACTTATAAGACTCATTGAAGGGAATATACAAACCTTCCAGTGCAGCTCATTTGCCCCATTAGCGAATACCAGCACACACAGCTGTGACTGTGTAAGCCATTACGTGAGTAAGCCATAGTGCTATCCCCATATCATGATCAAGAAAGAGAAATACAGTTGCTCTGATTTCCTCTGCACCTTCTGCATGGCATAATAGAAGGATCTAAAGAACCACACACGCCAAAATGCCAGCACACACCCACAATGCCTGTGCCTTGAATCAAGCATCTCAAAGCAGCCATTTTTTGGCATATGCAGGTTTGTATATTTGGTTTGAATTTAGTATCATTTCCTTATGACCTTGGCAGTTCACTGGACTTCCATTTGGCCAAAACATCATAGTGCTTGATAAGTGCAGTGAAACAGGCTTTTATACCTTACTGGTATTTTTATTATTGCAGTGAAAACACAAAGGGCTATATGTTCAAAGAAGTAACAAAATAGCTTTCGTTGTTCGTAACAACATTTCAAAGTACGGTGTTGTTGGACTCAGTAATATTTTCAGAGAGTGTTGCTTGTGATGAGAAATATGTAGTTGAAGTACAATTCCTGACTAAAACTGTCGTATGTAATGAACAAATGTAACGTTTTCTCCACTTTTTTTCTTAACATACAAATTCTGTTGTTTTCAGGACATTTTTTTTGTCATTCTATAAATTTTCTTTACCTCTATATGATGCTGGGGAATAATTTAGCCATGCTCCTGCCCCCCCCCCCTTTGACCTGCAGTTGTATCGTGCACAATGGACATTACTAGTTTTTTGTTGCATATTCTATAGAAAATATGTCGTTCCTTCATACAATTACTTAATTTTGTCAATCATCCAACATTTTTTTGTCATTAACCATGTGAACATATGGCCAAAAGAGGTGAATGTTTGAATGTTGTCCAGCAAATAAGATATGCCAATATATACTTCCATTAATTGAAGTCTTGTGCTTATATACAGACACATTTAGTACATATGACACAGAACTACAAAATGGACGACTCTTTACCCCTACAGCTGGCATATAACTGATTATAGAGTCTTGTTAGTAGGTAGCATGCTCCACTATGCACATCAATAGAATCGCCTGAAATGCCAATACACTCACATACAACCCACCATTCTGAGAAAGCAGTGCAAAATAGGCCTTTTTTAACATAAAAGCTTTGTACATAATAGTTAAACAGGCAGGTCCCTGCACATTTTCTTCTCTGAATTCTATAGACCCAGGGCCAGCGCTACCATTAAGGCAGGACAGGCAGCTGCCTTAGGGCGCAGCAACAGAGGGGCGCCAAAAAGGTAGAAGCTGGTATTTTATTTATTTATTTTTTTAATATTTAGATCTGCCGCAAGGGAGCGCTGATTTACACTACCAAACGCTCCCTCGCGGCGTCTATGTGACCCAGGCTCTGTAGTAATACAGAGCGCTGGGAGATGACATCATCTCCCAGCACTCTGTATTACTGAGCGCAGCGTGCGGGAGCTTCAGCTCTGTGCCGAAGGAGGCACAGAGCTCTAAGTTATGGCACGCCGCTAGACCACCAGGGACTGTAGGTAGGGGATGAAAGGGCATCGTGGAGATAAGGGGGCATCGTGGAGATGAAGGGAGCATTGTGGAAGGGGCAATGTGGAGATGAAGGGAGCATCGTGGAGATGAAGGGAGCATTGTGGAAGGGGCAATGTGGAGGTGGAGATGAAGGGGCATTATGGAAGGGTCAATGTAGAGCTGAAGTGGCATTGTGGAGATAAGGGGGCATTGTGGAGATGAAGGGGCAATGTGGAAGGGAGCATTGTGGAGATGAAGGGAGCATTGTGGAAGGGAGCATTGTGAAAGGGAGCATTGTGGAGATGAAGGGAGCATTGTGGAAGGGGCATTGTGGAGATGAAGGGAGCATTGTGGAAGGGAGCATTGTGGAGATGAAGGGAACATTGTGGAGATGAAGAGAGCATTGTGGAAGGGGCATTGTGGAGGTGAAGGGAGCATTGTGGAAGGGGCATTGTGGAGGTGAAGGGAACATTGTGGAAGGGGCAATGTGGAGGTGAAGGGAGCATTGCGGAAGGGGCAATGTGGAGGTGAAGGGAGCATTGCGGAAGGGGCAATGTGGAGGTTGGGAGACTGTTGAGGTGAATATGTGGGTGGGGGCAGGGGATTGTGGCAAGGTCATGGGGGGGGATTGTGTCGGGGGGACATCAAAATGCACCTTCACTTGTGTATACAAAAATCCTTGCACCTGTCCTGTATAGACCATATGTTCAAAAAACAAGTGGAGGAGTTCTGGGGCAAACTAATTGCAATATAGGGGAGAACTAAAAATTCCAAAAACTTCCATTGATTTAAATAGGGATTTTAACCCCTCAAACGCTAGTGAGGTCTCCAACACATTGCAAAGTAATGGGGTGGAAACTTCTCTAGAATTCAAGGGGTTAAAATGCACATTAAAATCAATGGACATTTTTAGTTCTCCCCTATAGTGCAAATGGTTTGCCCAAGAACTCTTCTACTTTTCATTCAACATACGGATGGTCCTATGTGTAAATTCCCCCTACTTATTTGTCTTTTCCTTACCTTCTAAAGACAAGTACTTACAAACACTCATTTTTTACAGTCAATTGGTAATAGTTTCATATGTAATATGAAAATAATAATAATATGGTTCTTAACCCTTGAAGAGACAAACTGGTGCACAGCAAATTTCTTTTGCAGTGTGCTGTGCATCTTACTGGTCCATAAATGGTTAAACAAAATTAATTAAAGAGGCTGTGCTTATGAAGCCTTTCACCAAAGAAGAATTAAGGGGTATTTAATTTTGCTGGAATGGAATTCCAGTAATAATACTTCACACTAGAGAATTTACATCAGCAAGAAGAAGAGTAAAATGTACACTTTTGGGAAGAATACATTGGTATTTTGGGAGAATTTAGAGACAAGCTGATTAAGAATTGTCACTAGCAATCAATGGATAAACTGCCACATGATGAATCATTTTGTGTTTGTTAATCCTTTCAACAGATAAGTGTTGATAGCAGCTTGAGAATGATTGCATGCATACCCCTGTAACTAATAAACTTAAGATAAGAGTGGAGAAACACTGGACAGTCAGGGAGTGAGTGAAACTAAGGGAGAGAAGGTAAAGAATCCAAAACTGGAGAAATAAATGAACTAGACCCTAGGGAGAGAGAAAAAATGACACAGCTTAAAGTGAGAAGAAATAGATACCGGGCTTTGTGGAAGACAGAGTTCGGCTTTGGGAAAATGCTAAATGCCAAAAATTACGATGTGACACAATAGAGGTTGGCGAGGGCGCACACACAGAAATCAGGAAATTTGAGAGGTGTAATTCTGGAATAAATCAGCTGCACCATAGTGGTCAGTTGAAAATTCCCACTGATTTAAATGGGTCTTTCCTCTAATGGAATGCTAAAGACCTCGCCAGCATTCAAGGGGTTCAAATTTACATTAAAATGTATGTAAAGCCTGAAGATTTTTATGTTACCTTTATGGTAAAGTTGATATGCCCCAGAAATGTACTGCTGTTTCCTGAATATGGATAACCCTCAGGGAGAGTGGAAAAAGCTGGGAAACTGCAACAAAGTGGTTTACTATACAAAAAGATGTGTGAAAATATATTAAGGATTAAAGAAAATTGAACAGTGAGAAAAGAAAGCTATTAAGGCCTTAGGTCTATGGTTCACTAACCTCAGGAGTGCCTAACAGGCTATGTCCTTAGGATTTCCATTCTCGTGCCCTGGTGAATTAAATAACTGAGCCTCTGATTAAAGGGATAGTAATGTTTCATAATAAAAGCAGCTCCAACTATCTTCATAGTATTTGGGCCATGGAGAGTGTTATTTCAGTACTGTCAGAGTTGTAGTTCAAGAGTAATTGAATGATAAAGAATCCGCCTCCCGCTCCTTTTACTGAGGCACAATCTTCAATTAGCGTAAGGGAAAAACCTGAAAAACTTATCAATGGGGGTAGGGATTTCATTGTTCTCACAGTAAGAAGATTGCCCCTTGCTGTGAGCTGTCTGGTCTGTGGACCAGATTCCACATCTGAGGGGGGTGGCTTAAACTAGGAAAAAGGGGAGGGAAGGGGAAACGTTATAATTCAATTACTCTTGAACTACAACTCTGACGGTATTTAAATAACACTCTCTATGGCTCAAATACTATGAAGATTAATTGGAGGTGCTGTTTTTGTGAAACATTACTATCACTTTAACTTACCTGCACTCAAGCAAGGAAATCCTGAAGACACTGCCTGTTATGTATCCACATCAACTGTGTTACTATGTGGAGGATTTTGATGCTCAATGTTCTTAAACAGCCATATAAAATTATTTTATTAACTAACATGAGTAAGACATTCTAAAAACTTGATGTTTACAAAAATGAACTGTAGAACTATAATTAATGAGAAAACATGATGAGAATACAGTATCTATCTGTGCCAGTTCTAAAGCATACATCTGTAATTCATTAGAAAGGGTAATGAGGATACTTGTTTTGTCAACACACAAAACCCCCCACAAAAACTGCTCAAATTAGGTGGATAATCCCCTTAGTAATAAGGGGGTTGTAAAATTAGGATTTTTTATACTTAATTTTTGGACAATGTGTCCCTTGGGCATTTGGGCCACGCTAAAAAAAAAGGTGTAGAGGTAGCACACATAAAGAATCTGTCTTCGGCTGATTTCTTGATTTAATTTTAAACGGCAGAATGTACTTATTTTTTCAGAGTAATCAACTTCACACAGTAAAATATGTTTAGTATACACAGAGACTGCATTAGCATACTACAAAGTCTACTGCTGTGATAAGCCAAAGTTCTTTGGGACCATGACTCAGAGGTACTTGTTCACAATTGACTGGCACAAACAAGCATATCATCCCTACTAAGTCTGAAATTTCAGAAGCCTCCGACACTTCTCACTAATATGTGGTACTGAATTTTGCTGATTGTAGGTGTGATCATAGTATTGTATTTTGTGCAGTGGGAGACATCAGGTTAAACCAAGGGGCATTCTGTTCAATGACTAAAGCTCCCCATTAAGTGTATATCACAGTGCATCTCCCCTATCCTGTCATCTGTAATCATGGACTACTTCTTCTATGGTCTGCATATTGCCTGCATATATGCGGTCTAGTAAAGACTTCAGTTGCTTAGTTAGTTGTACCACCACCAGGGCAGTGGCCAGGATTAAAGTGTTTTATCTGTCATCATATTCTGAGCAGTCAGAGGTGATCCTGCAGACACTTCTTCAATCTACGTTTTGCACCACTTGTCTTGTCTGCTTCTGTTCCACACTTTTACAACCTGAATCTCTACCATGTCTACATCTTGCCTCTCCCCGAGTTTTTCTTCCTCCCTCTTTACACCACTTCACCTTCTGCCTCTTTAACACTTCCCCACTTCTCTATCACTTCTCTGCCTACCTCTACCTGTTTTCCATTCACTGTCTCTCTTTCACTTCTCCTCTGCCCCGTGTCACTTATTAACCACCTGAACTTTCAAGCACATCTATTCCATCTTTCTTTTCTACCACTCTTCCTAAACTTTGAATCTGTAATACTTTCCTACCTGGCATCTGCATAATTTCTTTCCCACCCTGCCTCTCTACCATTGTTCTACCTCTATAACCTGCTCTCAGTCACTCTTCCCTACCTCCCTCTTTCTCTGCCTTTCTTTATCACTTCTCTTCCTTCTACTCTGTTTTCTCCCCTACCCTACCTACATCTAGCCAAGTGGATTCACTGTTGGTGCATAGATACTCATTATCATTACTCTGCACAGTGAAATAATAGTTATAACTTAGTACATATATATATATAATCAACCTACAGTAAACTTGTTCATTTTTATTAAAAATGGAATTATAAGAAAGATTGATGGTAACGAAAGCTAGATCATTATTTTTCAGGAGGCCACATCATACCTAAAACTGACCCTGAAAACACATATAAACATCTCATACATACCATGTTAAAGTCTTCATTCATAAGATATTTCCATTTGAAAAAAATAATTTAATGGCTTTTTAATTCTATGATTTATATATGCTAAATATACTAAAGTATATCTCAGTATTGCAAAACAAAATAAAACATTAAAGATGAACTGAAGTTTGATTATCTCTATTAATATGCATACAAAATACTTGCAAATATTTTTGTAAGGTAAAATATTTTATGTACTCTATGTAGAAATGTTCTATTTTACAACAGTGGTGGTTTTCTACTGCTTGATTAAGGAACATATATATAATAGAACTTCTGTAGTAACTCAAAATACATGTTTTAAAGGTCTGCATGACTGCCACAGTCATGGTTTGTTGGATTGCCAAACAAATTTTAAACATTGATGTATATAAGGTTACTTCTATATCTACCAGCTGCTATTGCCTGTGACTCTCCTCAGTGCCACTAGAAACTTAACCTTTTGAGTGCCAGAGGTATATGGGTCGCATTGTTTTGCAATGCTTTCCGTACCCCTCTGGCACTGAAAGGGTTAATATTTTCCAAGTAAACAAACTACTAAACCTCTCTGTATTGATCCTTCTTTCATATGTTGGTGCCTTGCATGCATTTCAAACTATTATTTTGCCTGATCCACTGATATCAGTGAAGTATGTAGAAAGATTCAGCTATGTGCTGTGTTTTCCTATGTTTTTGTAAGGTAGTAAAGTGATAGTAATGTTTCACAAAAACAGCAGCTCCAATTAATCTTCATAGTATTTGAGCCATAGAGAGTGTTATTTCATAACTGTGAGCTTTGTAGTTGAAGAGTAGTTGAATGATAAAGGTTCCCCCTCCTGCCCCTTTTACCTAGTGTAAGCCCCCACTCCTCAGATGTGGAATCCAGTCCATAGATCAGACAGCTCACATCAAGGGTCAATATTCTTACTGTGAGAACAATGAACACCCTGCCTCCCTTGACAGGTTTTTCAGCTTTTTCCCTTACCTTAATTGAAGATTGTCCCTCTCTGCAATCTACCTGGACACTCCCTACTGCTCTAAGCTGAGCAGTGTTACATCAGTAGAAGGTGCTGGAGGGGGATACTTTATCATTCAATTACTCCTCAACTACAACTCTGACAGAGTTGAAGTAACACTCTCCAAGGCCCAAATACTATGAAGATTAATTAGAGCTGCTTTTTTTATGAAACATTACTATCCCTTTAAGGATTAAGTACTTTGAGAGGGGAAGATTCATATTTAAGCTGTGGGTCTATTTTTAGTGCATCTCAGCACATAATGTTATGAAAAATACACATTGCAGGTCTTCTGTGGTTCATGTCCACCTCTGCAGAATTCGTTTTCATCAGATCATTCCATCTGTTAGGTGCCTCACTTGCACAACGTTCACTCTGTCCATACCTCAAGCTGGCTGATTTCAGGGACCCCTTTTACCCTACACTGTCATATGCTCAGAATTCCAGCATAATAAGAACCACACTCTGCTGCTCTGCATCACAGATTTTCATCAAACCCTATGTGGAATTCATCTGCTCGTTCCATCCTGATCAGTTCAGATCACTTCGATCTATTGGGTGCCTCACTTGCACAACTCTCTCTCCATCAACATCCTAAGGTGAGTGTCTTATTGGAACCTGTTTTCCTATGTTTGCTGCTATTGCTATGTAGCTGCATAACTTCTGGACACTAACTCAGCCAACTTTTTAGAATTACAATAATCATGTTATTCTTGTTTACCATCTCTTTCTTGTAGTTTTATCTTTAAAACTTTTTTCAATGCTCTCTCAACATTCCCTTCCTGTATCCTTCTTTCTGTTATTACTCACACTGTGCAGCTACCAAGCCCACACACTAATTGTCTTTCTTTCATAATATCCAAGGAAATCATCTAACACCCTCTAGGAGTCGTTCTCCACCGCACTGTCCCTGTTGTTTCACATATGCTGTGTTGATGTCTCTCAAAATCCCTGTGTTATTCACTTAAAGGGGATCTATCACCCCAGTACAAATGTTTGTTAAACATTAGATTAGCTAACGATGAGATGGAATTAATTAATATTTTTTTTTAATCCTAAATTGCTAGATATCAATCTCTGCCAATGAGGTCGTTTCAGCCTACATACATGAAAGCCTCCGTCATTGGAGGAGGCTGGATAGAGGGAGGGGAGTGGAGGTAGAATTATAGACTGCGGGTATAGAGCTGTACCTGCAGTTGATCCGAAAGTGCAGTCTAGAAACCTTAATTTTTGCCAATTTAGGATTTAAAAAAAATATATATTCATGAATTCCACCTCATTGTTATCTAATCTAACGTTTAACACGCATTTGTACTAGGGTGATAGATCCCCTTTAATTCACACCTAATCCTGCATCGTATTCCTAACAACTCTAAACTCCACATCACTACTTTGCATTTATTCTGTCATAAACACCTACACCTCATGTTTCTATTGTGTTCCCTGTCCCGGTACACCTATTTTTTCAGTGAAAATGAATTGTATATTTTTGCAATCATTATTGGAAAGTAAATGGATTTTTCAATCCCACTTATTTAAAGACGTGTATGCAGAACAGACAATGGCCGAGATGAGCTAAAGGCTGAAGAGAGTTCAGAATGTCGATGTCTTGTCAAAGCAGTGTCAAAGGCACATCGACAGTATGCACTAAAGTGTCTCCGCCATCACATACCCATCAGTCCACAAAAATCTTCCCACATTGACATCCATCCGACATGCCTTCACAAGGTTTACATCACATCAACAATGGCTTGTTAAACATAATTACTCATTTCCATATGGAAATGCAGGATAATGAGCTATTAACGGTAGCTATCAGAATTCACAGTCTCATCTTCACCTACCTGAGGCTGGTGAAGTTGGAATCGCCTTGTAGTTTCCTGAACAGTAACAGTCCTATCAGTCAGAAGCAGGAAAGTTTGTGAACTGCTGTTGATGTGGAAAGTATGCTCTCCCTCACACATCACCAGCAGTACAACAATTCTTAATTCGGAAAGCATTCTCTCTGCTGCCCCACTTGGTTAGTAAGGGAGTGGAGGCTCCTTTCAGCACTATGAACAGCATCTGGGTGGCCCTGCCATGCTATTTACTCTTTAAGATCAAGCCTGCTTTATAATATGTACCTTAGCATACACTCCAAGTCATTCTTCAGACCAGCATACTAGGTTCATTCATCTCTATTTCATCAAACCTAGTTCATCGCTTTTTAATTTTTGTCCATATCTTGTATCTTTATGGCTGTTTCACAAGGAGTGACAGAAAAGCAGTAGCCCCCTGATACGTTTAGGTCACCAATATGCACCTTTCTCCTACATTCTGCAGATGATTCCATGACAAAAGGGTCAAGGCTGAAGGCCCACCCAAATAATCATTAAGTGACTATTACTGGCCCCACTAAAATGGGTTAGCAATTTATTGGCGGTTGCAATGATCATCTTAACCTCCAAAATGCTAATGTGGAAGGCATGCTGGTTGCCCCAAAGGCCACCATGCAGATAGAGTCGCCTGCAACTTTTCTGATGTGAGTGCAGTAGAAATGCTGTTTGCTGGACTTTTGCTGGTTCATGTGAGATGGAAAAGGCATTTTACAGCATGGACAACATAGCCAAAAATCTTTCACTGCATTGATGTAAAAGGGGTCATAGTGCTAAATAAGACAGAGGTAAGGGGTACATCAATAGCATATACAATTAAAACTGTTTCCAATATCACTTCCAATAGAAGTTTGATAAAATTTGACTGTTGAGGTACATCTTTAAAGGGATAGCAATGTTTCATAATAAAAGCAGCTCCAATTAATCTTCATATTATTTGGACATTGGAGAGTGTCATTTCAATTCTGTCAGAGTTGTAGTTCAAGAGTAATTCAATGACAAAATATCTCCCTCCCGCCCCTTTTACTGATGTCACACTGCTCAGCCAGATCAGAAGGGAGGTGCTCAGGTAGATTGCAGATAGGGACAATCTTCAATTAAGATAAGGGAAAAACCTGAAAAACTTGTCAAGGGGGGCAAGGCTTTCATTGTTTTAATAGGAAGAATATTGTCCCCTTCTGTTATCTGTCTGGTCTATTGACTGGATTCCACATCTGAGAAGAGATGGCTTACACTAGGTAAAAGGGGCGGGAGGGGAAACTTTGCTTGTGAATATCTCTCAAATATATCGTTCTTCATGTTTTTTAATGCCTACAAGATAACACGAATTATTATTATCCCTTTAAACATATGTTTGGTTTACAGGGTCCATGGTAGGAAACATTTAGAAAAGGACATTTTAAACGTTCACAGTCCTATAGCAGAAATTAAAACAATATAATAAAATTGCAATATGTTTCATTTAGTGTTTTTGTTTTTTTTTACAGACCATCTTCCTACCAATCTGGTGCTCTAAGAAAACTATCCACACCATGGGGACAGCAGTCTATAAAATGTAATTGATTTAAGTTAGTGGTTTAACCTCATCAGTGCTATCGTTCTCCAATGAATTAGTGTTTAATGTATTAGAGACCCCCTAGCATTTAAGTGGTTAAACCCATATTTTAAATCAATGGGATTTTTTTTATTTGTCCTCTGTCATGCAGTTGGCCCACTCCAAAATTGTTCCAGTTCTTCCCACTACATCACATTCAGTGTGGTTTGTAGAAATAGTCCAAAAGGAAAGGGAGTTTCTTCTGTAATTAGATGAAGATAAAATAGCTGCTGTTGGGCTGCTTTCTCTGCAGTACTGATTGAATTAGTATTTGCAGCATATGTGGGTTTGCAAGCAATGTGTATCTAGGAATTCAAAGTGTTTACCCTGGTAGACCACAGGGTTACCACAGTAAATACTTGCCTGCTCTTGCTGTTATGAAGAAATTGTGTTTAGCGTGGAATAAATATTGGGACCAATGTGTCTTCCAGGATAACTGGCACCAAATTTCATTTTTATTTTTTCATCATAAAACAGTATCCTTTTGTAATTTAAAAGCCCTGCATTACTCTCCCATGGAAAATCAGCTGACCACACATTTACATTTTGAAGCATAATGCTTTTACATTTTTATGGCTTAGTGTTTGGTCAGCTCAAAACAAATATAAATGATTACTAACATGGAAAAAGTAAATTGGGCTAAATAAAATAGCACTGACTTCAAACATGTATTTTAAAATACTGCATTTCAAACTACCTAGTTAAAGGGAAAGTCTTATCTAAAAATAAATAAGAATTGCTGGTTCTGCTCTTCCTGGTTTCATCCATTTCCACACTGTACTGTTAGTTTAATTTACCCATTTCAGAGTTCAGCTGTTCTACTCTGCTTAAACTCTTAAATTGAGCTCCTCCTACTGCACTAGGAGATATCAAATGAGAGACTGGTTTATACCTTACAATAGAGTGTGTAGAATTTTCAGCTTAAAGGGATAGTAATGTTTCATAATAAAAGCAGCTCCAATTAACCATCATAGTATTTTGACTTTGTAGAGTATTTCAGTTCTGTCAGAGTTGTAGTTCAAGAGTAATTCAATGACAAAGTATACCCCTCCTGCCCCTTTTACTGATGTAACACTGTTCAGCCAGATCAGAAGGGAGGTGCCCAGGTAGACTGCAGAGAGGGACAATCTTCAATTAAGATAAGGGAAAAACCTGAAAAACTTGTCAAGGGGGGCAGGGCTTTCATTGTTCTCATAGGAAGAAGATTGTCCCCTTCTGTTATCTGTCTGGTCTATGGACTGGATTCCACATCTGAGAAGAGATGGCTTACACTAGGTAAAAGAGATAAGACTTATATCGTTCTTCATGTTTTTTTAATGCCTACAAAATAAAATAAAGATAAAACAAAGTTTTACTATCCCTTTAACCAAAATCAACAGTCATGGTGTTTTGAGAGATTGGCACACAAACATCAAGTGATATAGCACTCAAATTCACCTCATTCTACAACAATTATTACTACACAACCTGCCATTGTAGATATTGATCCTGTCTAGTGTTGAGCGAGCATGCTCGGCCGATGCTCGGATCGGCACGAGCATCGCTCTGCTCGGCACATGGCGGTACTCGTAAAAGTACCGCATGTGCTCGCCCGCCATGTTCGTGTCTCCTCCCCGCACGTTTTGCGCCTGCTGCGCAGCCAATAAACGTGCAGGGAGGCTCTGACATCGGTGTAATGCCAGCAGCCATGTTGGCTGCTGGCATTACACTGATTGGCTGGCCAGAACCCGTGGTCAGGTGCTGTATAGCACCTGACCATCGAGTTCGGCTCAGTCTGAGCCAGGGAGAGCTGAGGATAGGAAGGGAAAGGCAGTGTAGGGAGGAAAAAAACAAAAATTGTGAAAAAAAAAGAACCAAAAGTCCTTTTTAGGACTACTGTGTGTGGGGGCAGCAGGTTATTTGGTGTGGGGGGAAAAAAACAAAAAAAAAAAAAAAAAATATATATATTCTGTGTAGTGTGCAAAGTTGCAGATTAGAGCACATTCTGTTTAGTGTGCACAGTTGCAGATTAGAGCACATTCTGTTTAGTGTGCAAAGTTGCAGATTAGAGCACATTCTGTTTAGTGTGCAAAGTTGCAGATTAGAGCACATTCTGTTTAGTGTGCAAAGTTGCAGATTAGAGCACATTCTGTTAAGTCTTCAAACTAAAATATCAAAGTCACATATTCCATTCAGTGTGCGTCGCCGCAGTTTAGCAGCACATTCTGAGTACTGTGCAGAGTTGCAGAATAGGAAGAAATACTGTTAAGTCTTCAAACTAAAATATCAAAGTCACATATTCCATTCAGTGTGCTTCGCCGCAGTTTAGCAGCACATTCTGTGTACTGTGCAGAGTTGCAGAATAGGAAGAAATACTGTTAAGTCTTCAAACTAAAATATCAAAGTCACATATTCCATTCAGTGTGCTTCGCCGCAGTGTAGCAGCACATTCTGTGTACTGTGCAGAGTTGCAGAATAGGAAGAAATACTGTTAAGTCTTCAAACTAAAATATCAAAGTCACATATTCCATTCAGTGTGCTTCGCCGCAGTGTAGCAGCACATTCTGTGTACTGTGCAGAGTTGCAGAATAGGAAGAAATACTGTTAAGTTTTTAAAACTAAAATTTAAAAGTCACATATTCCATTCAGTGTGCTTCGCCGCAGTGTAGCAGCACATTCTGAGTACTGTGCAGAGTTGCAGAATAGGAAGAAATACTGTTAAGTCTTCAAACTAAAATATCAAAGTCACATATTCCATTCAGTGTGCTTCGCCGCAGTTTAGCAGCACATTCTGTGTACTGTGCAGAGTTGCAGAATAGGAAGAAATACTGTTAAGTCTTCAAACTAAAATATCAAAGTCACATATTCCATTCAGTGTGCTTCGCCGCAGTGTAGCAGCACATTCTGTGTACTGTGCAGAGTTGCAGAATAGGAAGAAATACTGTTAAGTCTTCAAACTAAAATATCAAAGTCACATATTCCATTCAGTGTGCTTCGCCGCAGTGTAGCAGCACATTCTGTGTACTGTGCAGAGTTGCAGAATAGGAAGAAATACTGTTAAGTTTTTAAAACTAAAATTTAAAAGTCACATATTCCATTCAGTGTGCTTCGCCGCAGTGTAGCAGCACATTCTGTGTACTGTGCAGAGTTGCAGAATAGGAAGAAATACTGTTAAGTCTTCAAACTAAAATTTAAAAGTCACATATTCCATTCAGTGTGCTTCGCCGCAGTGTAGCAGCACATTCTGTGTACTGTGCACAGTTGCAGAATAGGAAGAAATACTGTTAAGTCTTCAAACTAAAATATCAAAGTCACATATTCCATTCAGTGTGCTTCGCCGCAGTTTAGCAGCACATTCTGTGTACTGTGCAGAGTTGCAGAATAGGAAGAAATACTGTTAAGTCTTCAAACTAAAATTTAAAAGTCACATATTCCATTCAGTGTGCTTCGCCGCAGTGTAGCAGCACATTCTGTGTACTGTGCACAGTTGCAGAATAGGAAGAAATACTGTTAAGTCTTCAAACTAAAATATCAAAGTCACATATTCCATTCAGTGTGCTTCGCCGCAGTTTAGCAGCACATTCTGTGTACTGTGCAGAGTTGCAGAATAGGAAGAAATACTGTTAAGTCTTCAAACTAAAATTTAAAAGTCACATATTCCATTCAGTGTGCTTCGCCGCAGTGTAGCAGCACATTCTGTGTACTGTGCACAGTTGCAGAATAGGAAGAAATACTGTTAAGTCTTCAAACTAAAATATCAAAGTCACATATTCCATTCAGTGTGTTTCAACGCCGTTTAACAGCCTATTCTGTGTACTCTGTACAGTTCCAGAATTATAAGAAATACTGTTAAGTTTTCAAACTCAAATATTAAAGTCACTTATTCCATTCAGTGTGTTTCAACGCCGTTTAACAGCCTATTCTGTGTACTCTGCACAGTTGCAGAATAGGAAGAAATACTGTTAAGTTTTCAAACTCAAATATTAAAGTCACTTATTCCATTCAGTGTGTGTCACCGCAGTTTAGCAGCCTATTCTGTGTACTCTGCACAGTTGCAGAATAGGAAGAAATACTGTTAAGTTTTCAAACTCAAATATTAAAGTCACATATTCCATTCAGTGTGTTTCAACGCCGTTTAACAGCCTATTCTGTGTACTCTGCACAGTTGCAGAATAGGAAGAAATACTGTTAAGTTTTCAAACTCATATATATTAAAGTCATATATATCGTGTAAGATGAAGAAGGCGGGTAAAAAGGGACGGGGAAGTGGACGTGATCCTGAAAGTTCAGGGCGCGGGTCAGGACGCGGAGAAACTGTGCCTGGTGCCAGAGCACAAGAAAGAAAGACATCCACCATACCTAGCTTCATGTCTGATTTCACAGGGCGTCGCAGGACATCACTCTCGAGGTCCGACCAGTGCGAACAGGTGGTCGGTTGGATGACAGCTGATACTGCTTCCAGTCGGTTAAGCACCACCCTGTCTTCCACCAAGTCCACTCTCAGTAGCCAAGAGTCTGGTCAACATAATCCTCACTCTGATCATCCTTCCTCCCACCATACACGGTCTGGTCAAAGAAGTGATCCCACACTGGGATATAGTGATGAGCTCGTCTCATCACCAATCCTTCATTTGACCCTCTCTCCAAGCACGCTTGCAGAGGAACATGACATCTTGTGCCCTGATTCACAACCTCTAGAGGCTACCCAATCACAAGAAGATGACAGATGTGAACGGCATTTAAGGTCAAAGGAAGTAGTGGATGATGATGATGATGATGAGACACAGTTGCCATTAAATCAACCACTATTTCCGTCTCAAGACCTTGTTGAGGAGAATGTTATACAGTTGTCAATGACTGAGTATGTGGTGGGATCAAGACTTGAGGAGGATGATCAGAGTGAGGAAGTGGAGGAGGACTTGGTGGACGATGAGGTGACTGACCCCACCTGGGAAGGTGTAGAGCCGAGCGATGACAGCAGTCCTGAGGGTGAGCCATCTGCAGCACCGCAACAGGCTGGAAGAGGCAGTGGTGTGGCAACAGAAAGAAGGCGGACCGCACCAAACCGGCCCGCAAATGTTCCACGGAGCACCCCCTTGCGTAAATCTACCTTGCCAAAGGGTAGGTGTTCCGCGGTATGGCGTTTTTTTAAGGAAAGTGCGGACGACAAAAGAATTGTAGTTTGCAACCTGTGCCACACCAGAATGAGCCGAGGCATGAACACTAGAAACCTCACCACCACCAGCATGATCCGACACATGGCATCCAAGCACCGTAGTAAGTGGGAGGAACGCCTGGATCGCCCATCTGTGTCTGCAGGCCACACCACTGCCTCCTCTTCCCCTGTTTTCGGTGCCGGCCAATCGCCTGTCGAAGGCGCAGGCCCGCATACCTCCCGCCCTGCACCTGTAGCATCTGAAGCACCATCAGCGACCACATCCACTTCCCTGTCCCAGCACAGCGTCCAAATGTCGTTACCCCAGGCATTTGAGCGCAAGAGAAAGTACCCAGCCACCCACCCACAGGCCATAGCACTAACCTCACACCTTTCAAAATTACTGGCCATCGAAATGCTGCCATTTAGGCTTGTGGACACTGAGTCCTTCCGCAGCCTGATGGCAGCAGCTGTCCCTCGGTACGCGGTCCCCAGCCGCCACTACTTTTCCCGGTGTGCCATCCCCGCATTACACCACCATGTGTCCCGTAACATCACCCGTGCCCTGACCAACGCAGTTACTGGGAAGGTCCACTTAACGACTGACACATGGACAAGTGCTTGTGGCCAGGGACGCTACATTTCCCTGACGGCACACTGGGTGAATGTCGTGGAGGCTGGGAGCGACTCGGACCCTGGGATGGCACGGGTGCTACCCACGCCGAGGATTGCGGGCCCTACCTCCATCAGGGTTTCCACCAGCACCTATGTTATTGGCTCCTCCTCCTCCGTTTCCACCTCCGAATTCTCTACACACACCGCCACTCCCCCATCAGCCAGTAGCTGGAAGCAGTGTAGCACTGCAGTGGGGAAGCGTCAACAGGCCGTGCTGAAGCTGATCTGCCTTGGGGACAAACAGCACACGGCCTCAGAGCTGTTGCAGGGGATTAGTCACCAGACCGAGCAGTGGCTCTCGCCACTCAACCTGCAACCAGGCATGGTTGTGTGTGATAATGGGCGTAACTTGGTGGCGGCTTTGGAGCTCGGCAAGCTCACACACGTACCATGCCTAGCGCATGTATTTAATTTAGTGGTGCAGCGATTTCTAAAAACCTACCCCAATGTGCATGATCTCTTGACCAAGGTGCGCCGCGTGTGTGCACATTTCCGTAAGTCATCTACAGCTTCGGCCGGCCTGTTGAAGCTGCAGCAGCGCTTACAATTGCCAGCTCACCGGCTGCTGTGTGACGTGAGCACGCGCTGGAACTCCACCTTCCACATGTTGGCCCGGCTTTGTGAGCAGCAGAGGGCAGTAGTGGAGTACCAGCTGTTACACGGTCGTCGCCTCTCCATTCAACTTCCTGTAATCAGAAGTGAGGAGTGGGAATGGATGTCAGACCTCTGCGAGGTTTTACGCAATTTTGAGGAATCGACACAGATGGTGAGCGGCGATAACGCTATTATCAGTGTAACCATCCCACTTCTGTGTCTACTGAAACGCTCGCTGCTCACAATTAAAACCGACGCTTTGCATGTGGAAGAGGTGGAAATGGGGGAGGAAGAGCTTACACAAGGTGATAGCCAGAGCACGCTCACTTCGTCTTCTCAGCGACAATTGGAGGAGGCGGAGGAGGAGGAGGAGGAGGAGGAGGAGGAGGAAGACACGGTTGCCTCCGCTACAGAGGGTAGCCATGGAACTTTAGTTCCATCTCTTCAGCGTGGGTGGGCAGAAGAGGAGGAAGAGGATGAGGATATTGAGAGTCAGCCTCCTGGTGAGGACAGCGAAATCTTGACTGTTGGTACTCTGGCACACATGGCTGACTTTATGTTAGGCTGCCTTTCCCGTGACCCACGCGTTGTACGCATTTTAGACAACACGGATTACTGGGTGTTCACCCTTCTGGACCCCCGCTACAAAGAGAATTTCTCATCTCTCATTCCTCCGGTGGAGAGGACAAGCAAAATGGTGCAATACCAGAAGGTTCTTGTTGAAAAATTGCTCCAAAATTTTCCATCTGACAACGCTGGCGGCAGAGTACGTGCTACCTTGGCCAACCGAGAAGGGGAGAAAAGGGGAGCACACAGCAGTTCCGACAAAGGCAGGGCAACACTCTCCAAGGCGTGGGACACCTTCATGACACCCCGCCAGCACCCTCACCCTGATGCGCAGCCTAGTGTCACAAGGAGGGAAAAGTTTTGGAAGATGGTGAAGGAGTACGTAGCAGACCGTGTCAGCGTCCTCAATGATCCCTCTGTGCCTTACAACTACTGGGTGTCCAAGCTGGACACGTGGTATGAACTGTCACTCTACGCCTTGGAGGTGCTGGCCTGCCCTGCCGCCAGCGTTCTGTCTGAGCGGGTATTTAGTGCTGCTGGTGGCATCATAACAGATAAGCGTATCCGCCTTTCCACCGACAATGCTGATAGGTTGACACTTATAAAAATGAACAAGGCCTGGATTTCCCCTGACTTCTCCACTCCACTGGAGGAAAGCCCCGGGGGAACATAAACTCACTTTATATATGTTATTTACAATGATGGGAATACTCTGTATTCCCATTCACCCCTTCCACCCCAAAAACGGGTATATGGTTGACTCTTAATGTTCTCATCCTCCTCCTCCTCTTCCATATGCCCTGGGATATAATTTTTATATAGGGCCAGCTCACCAGCGTGCCCTGGGATATAATTTTTATATAGGGCCAGCTCACCAGCGGGCCCTGTGATATAATTTTTATATAGGGCCAGCTCACCAGCGGGCCCTGTTTGCCAATTTTTATATAGGTCAGCTCACCAGCGGGCCTTCTCATATAATGTTTTATTGGGTCAGCTCTCTAGCGGGCCCTCTCATATAATGTTTTATAGCGTCAGCTCACTAGCGGGCCTTCGCATATAATGTTTAGGATGGTCAGCTCTGCAGCAGACCCTCACCCATAATGTTTTAGATGGTCAGCTCAGCGCACGTTTCCATCTTAATCATGGCCTCAGTTCTGAAAATCAAGGAAATTTTTGGGATAATTTGCCTCTGCGCACGTTTCCCTCTTAATCATGGCCTCACTTCAGAAAATCGATGAAATTTTTGGGAGAATTTGCAGATGATATACAAGTAAATATACAGCAAATACTGTTTGGTAACAATTTTTCGCCTAAAGTCGTTTTTATTTTCCTTTTTGTGTGTTTTACGGTCAGTCTGTAAAAATGGCGTACTACGGGCGAAAGATCGTTCCCAGCAGCGATGTTGGAGTCCAAGGTGCATCCAGACATCCTCCCTATGCTGTCCCTGAACCATTTCTGTAGTGTTTCCATCTTTTTCTGCCCTTTTCCTATGGACCAGGCACCCTCCCCTCATCAGAGCAGGGGGTGCCTGGTGTAATGCTCGAGTCCTCCCATTGACTTCAATGGGGCTCGGATGCTCGGCCGAGCACTCGAGCCTCAGGGGGTGCTCGGTCAGAGCACCCGAACATCCGAGCATTGGGGTGCTCGCTCATCACTAATCCTGTCCCCAACAATGGAGAACATAAACCTCAAAAAGCAGAAAGCAAACCTGGAAAATGGTATTTAAGATTATACTTTTAAACTATTCATTACCTTTCCTTCATGGGAAAAAGATTGCTTTAATGCTTTTAAATAAAATTGTTCCTTCAAGGATATCATAAATTAGGATTGGTAAAATGTTTACTTAAAGAATTTCACAATAGATTAATATGGACATAACATTTCCATTTGGATTGTCTGTTGTATCAACATGTTATTGAAAAACGACTGTATTTTCAATATATGCAAATTTCTTAGTCCTTCAGTTTTTGATACCGTATGATGCATGTGAAGTGTAATATTGAATGTTATTTGCTACTAAGAAATTTTTAATTTAATATGGCGCCATAAAACACATTTTTTAGAAATCTAGGGGATCAAAACACAAGAGATTCCATCTAAAAGTAATGTCTTTATTAACAATGAATAGCGCATGTACTTAAAAACACGTACAGGAATAAAATAAAAAGATCGCTTATCTGTCTCCTCGGCACTTCGTCCTCCACGCTATGTCCGCTTCGACTCCCTGTGATAACAGCTCTATAACGATGTATTGAAATCTTTGCCTTCAAAGATACATTGTATACACTAAGGCATACAGGTCCAAAGATAGTATCTATGAGCTCAAACAGGGGTAAGGGATTCTCTTAGAGGAACAAGCTGAAGAGCACAGATGTAGAGAACAATCTAACCCCACGCGTATCGCGGACTCCACTGTCCGCTTTTTCAAGGGTAGTTACAGGTACCTAGTTTCTCATTCATATAAAAAGGCTCCCGTTGATGACGTAAACCGTCATTCACATTTCGTAAGCTAGTAGGTTACTCCCCTCTCAGTATTCGGTGGAACGGAATGGAAATCCAGTCAGGATAACCCTAAGCTATCTCCCCTACGGTTTCTAGAAGACCATTTACCTCTCCTAATTGTGATCTTACTAACCCACGAAGAAAGAGAGAGAAAATCCAACATAAACCTGTGTCACATAACCGCTGGTCAAAAGGTGACTACAAGTAAGGAGAATAATCTCTCTCTCTCTCCTTGACTCAGCCACAATTAATTCATTAAAAAAGAAAGTCTCCATAAAAAAAACCTTTCATAGAAAATACATCTTTAGTTAAAAATGTGTGTAGATCTATTCTTACTATTTATAAAAACATTCCTAAGGGCATCCTACTCGTTATTCCATGCGTTCCACCGTTTTCCTTTTTCTTACTTATCATGATATTAAGAAATAATAAAATACTAAAATTGCAATTACAAATACAAATGCAAATGCACTTAATTTTAAAAATCAATAATAATATCATTAATTAATAAATCCAATATTAGAGAATAGAAGACATAAAACACATGAATGTCATAGAGTATCTCTCAATAACCTGGTATATGCATCAACATCTAAAATAGCTATATCATTTTTATTTCATAACTTTACACGTACTATTGTACTTTGTCATACTGCAGTGTTTTAAACAATTATGATTTTGAATTAGCATAATCTACCTGAATATTACTCCCTCTAAGTATACTAGTTCCTCTATTAGCTTTTTTTAACACAATTTAATAAATACCAACTATGTAGAATATAAATCAGACATTTAGGTGTGCTAATCATTCACCTTTTTATAGTATATGATGTATAGAAAACTCAGGAACTCGTTTGTACTTTGTTACATCACAGAACCCTATTAGTTGCCAAGATACTGATATTTTAGTTTGGAAAGGAACATATCCACCAAAAAGACACTGTAATCAAGCTTGCAATTTGCTATCAGAAGGCTGTTAAAACATGTATAAAGCGCTATAATGGTCCTAGATTTTTCAAGAGTTGAAAAATCAACTAGTCAACCAATCTTGATTATTTTTTTTTTTGTGTGTGGTGCCTTGCTATTACAGCATTAAAAAAAATCTATAATACTTCAGCTCTAACAAATAACATAAATAGCTGGACATTTTACCATATTGGAGGGCTCTCTTACCCCTTCATAAAAAGTGGTTGAATAAAAAAGGAGCAAAAAGTCTAGTGCTCTAACTCTGTGATACATTATTCAATCCATTTCAAGGACTGGAAAAGGTGAATTGAATGTGAAACAGCTGTTGGCTGTCTGATCCATGGACTCTTAGTTAGCATTTCCTACCTTTTTTGCAACTTTAGCATTCTTATCATAGTATTCACCCAGTGTTACTGGTTACATATATGATTACCTGAAATTTGATACTATACAGAAACATCTGCCTTTGAAAGCATGTTGCACAAAATATAGAAACTGGGAGAGGCATGTCTACATCATTTTCTCTCTCTTTCTCACTCTTTGCATATATATATATATATATATATATATATATATATATATATATATATACAGGGCTCAAAATTTCTACTCGCCACTAGCCAATGGCGAGTGAAAATTTAGCCTTGGCAAGTAGAAATTCAGCCCTGGTGGTTATATTAGTGCTTGCAGTGGTGAGTAACTTTTCAGGTCTGGCTAGTAGCAAAGGACTTCAAATTATAAGCCCTGATATATATATATGCTTTCCAAGACAGAGGCACTCACGTTTTCAAGAAGACATCTGCCTGGGTGCTAATGTTATAGCCACCATATAAGTCCAAATGAAACAAAAGTGCACACAGGTCTTCAACTCAAATAGTGACAAAATGCAGATATTTATTTCATCAACGTTTTGGGTGCAAATCAGCAGCATTTGTCAGGATGCACGCCAATCGTTTATGAAATAAATATCTGCATTTTGTCACTATTTGAGTTGAAGACCTGTGTGTGCTTTTGTTTAATTTGGACATATATATATATATATATATATATATATATATATATATATCCACAAAAACAGCACTCACAGGTCTGTTCATACGATAAAAGAAGCTTTAATTCAGATCAACGTTTCGATCCCTCACACGGGATCTTTATCAAGGATCTTGATAAAGATCCCGTGTGAGGGATCGAAACGTTGATCTGAATTAAAGCTTCTTTTATCGTATGAACAGACCTGTGAGTGCTGTTTTTGTGGATATATGAAGATTAACTGTCTGGCACCCAGGCAATTACTCGGCTTTGTTAAGAGTGCGTTCTTACCAATGAACTTATATATATATATATATATATATATATATATATATATATATATATATATAGATATATATTATAATAATAATTTGCTAAAACGTAAAGACGTAGTCATACGCAGTAGAGACTGCTGCACGTGCTGCAGTCATGTGCAGTAGAGACTGCCCACACCACAGCTGATACAGAGCTCTATATCAGCCGCGGCATGGGCAGTCTCTACTGCGCATGACTGCAGCGCAGGTATCAAACAGACAATAAAAATATTTATATTTTTTAAAAGGCTTACCAGACCATCACAGTTGCTAAGTGCGACAGAAGCTCCTGGGATGTCAGTAACTTCACCCACGTAAGCACAATTAGTCCACAAAGGCTCCTTTTTCAAAATTTCCTCAGCTGTATGAACATTGGGGTTCTCATTCTCAGCTTGGGTTCCATTCACATCATGCCACTCCACAACAGCTCCAGGGGCTATAAGCTTTGTATTTGGGCTCAACTTCAGATGAAATTCTCTTCCAAAAGCAGTGACATTGAAATAAAGGGGCTGGTGATTCTTGGATGTATCTCTTGCTATCCTTGTTTTGTGACTTGCAGAAAGAATATTAGAAACAAGGTGTCCTGCAGCATCTGTGCTTACTGGAGTTATTAACTCATATTCAACTAATTTCTTTTTGATTGAATCTGAGAAAAGAGAAATAAATGTATTTTTTTTAAATCAATCAGCTACTCAAATGTGATTCTACCAATTAAATGTATAACCAATTATAGATTGTAGTAGGTTTTAGTGGACTATTGTATCTTGAATGATAGATGTTGATTGCATAAGCATTTAAGAATAAGCCTAAGATCATAAATCTTGTTTGACTGATACATTTGTCCACAAAAAGTCATCAAAACATATAAAAATGTTTATTCTCTGGAAACAATATGAAAATCAGGGTATCTGTATTCTAAACACCCACGTACATTGTAAACAGTATTGTAGCTATTAATTACTATGTTGTAAGTGCAGTAAGAAACGTATAGCCAATTCCCTTGATTATGTCTGTTCAGGTTTTATGTGTCTTATGAGTTTTTCTCACAGGTGATTTTATCAGTGCATGGCACACAATGACAAAACATGCTAAAAATTGGCATTAACATACCTACAAATTTAAAGTATAGGCTTCCACTGAATCTCAATTAATCACTTACATATAACGTACAGTATAGAGCAATGTTGTTTCATTGTTACATTGCAGAAAAAAAAATCTTGAAAATCATATCTAAATTGTTATAAAAGCACTAAAATCACAGTGAAATCAATCATTTTTATACTATTCCATATTACAAAAACATTGCTACAAAAAATGTCATCTCCATAAACCTAGCTTAGAACTGGGCTTTCACAACAAAGTAACATATTTTTGTTAAAGGGGAACAATACCATAAGAATAAGTGGATCTTTGTTTAACACAATGATTTATTTAGGAAGATATCTTACATACAACAGTCAGGTGGATCTATTTCCGTTCTTATTTATAGTGATATCTGCTGAAGTTTGCTTCACGATCACTCCATTTCACGATAAAGTAAGTAAATTTGAATGGGTCATAAGAAATACTAGCTCTTATTATATTGTTTACTGAAACAATCAGCAGCAGACAGAAACAGAGATCAAATGTAATTAAAATTCAGTAAATAGAAATAATGGCTGTTTCAAAAATACCTACCTAGGTAAATCCTTCTGATAAACACCTTAAAGGGATAGTAATACTTCGTTTTAACTTTATTTTATTTTGTAGGCATTAAAAAAACATGAAGAATGCTATAAGTCTTATCTCTCAAACCTTTATGGTTTAAGAGATATTCACAAACAAAGTATCCCCCCCCCGTTCAACCAGATCAGAAGGGAGGTGCCCAGGTAGACTGCAGAGAGGGACAATCTTCAATTAAGATAAGGGAAAAAGCTGAAAAACTTGTCAAGGGGGGAAGGGCTTTCATTGTTTTCATACAAAGAAAATTGTCCCCTTCTGTTACCTGTCTGGTCATACAACCTGATCCACATCTGAGAAGAGATGTCTTACACTAGGTAAAAGGGGCGGAGAGGGTAACTTTGCTTGTGAATATCTCATAAACCATAAATGATTGAGAGATAAGACTTATATCATTTTTCATGTTTTTTTAATGTCTACAAAATGAAATAAAGTTAAAATGAAGTATTACTATCCCTTTAAGAGCCATTTATTTTAGGTCATAACTCCCATTTAATAAAAAATAACATACACATGGTTTTCTGTAATACAGATCATAAAAACAGTAACAAACATCAGCAAATATCAGGGATACGTTGTTATTTAGAAACATAGGGATATAGCTGCCTTGTTGTTCATTTTAATTTTTTATAATGCATAGCATATTTTTAAATCTCACTAAAATTTTATATAAAATCCCCCCTCCCACCCCTTTCCATTATCTCAGGTAGATCCAAAAGCTGGCCCTGACAGACTGCACAGAGGTACAATGTTGTGTCTGCCCTGGGTGTTCCTTATACTGACAGACACAATATTGTCCCTCATTGAGATCCGTTCGGACTAGCTTTAGGCTGTGCATTATAAAAAATTAAAATGAACAATCCTATACAGAGATTTTTTATACATTACTATCTCTTTAAGGAGCAGACGGGTATGCAAAGAAATGAGAAGCACTGGCCCATAAAGGGATGAACTAGCAGATGGAATCACAGTGTCTTATCTTCTTTTAACTGCTACATTTAGGGCAAAATAGTAGTCTAGTAAGTAAAACATTTCATTTACTTAAAAAAATGTTTCTTCTGTTTTAATGATAGTAACATATTAACATAATAAGATAGTTGATGAGGTTGAAAAAAAGGCACATGTCCATCAAGTTCGGCCCATGCCACATAACCCCTCTTGATCCAGGGAAAGACAAAAAAGAAATAAAACTGTATTGAAGCCGTTTCTAATTAAGCACCAAGTGGGTATAAAAATTCCTTCCTGTCTCCAAAAGACAGTTGGATATTTTCCTGGATCAACATCCTTTCTGATTGAAACCATCATAATTCCCAATATTGTTCTGAACTAGAAATATATCCATTACATTTTTGAAAACAACTACAGTATCTGCAAACACAGCATCCCAAGGCAAAGCGTTCCACAGCTATATTGCTCTTACTATAAAAAATCCCCACCTTTGTTTTTGTTGAAAGTACTTTTCCTCTAGTTTTAATGTATGACCTCAGCTCTTTGAGTAAATGGTCCTCCAGAGAGTTCTTTGTATTGACCTTGAATATATTTGTAAATGGTAATCATATCACCCCCTTAGACATTTCTTCTCAAGGTAAACAAAGGATGTTTGGCTAGTCTCTCTTAATAACTCAGATTCTCCAATCCCTTTATCAGTATTATTGAAAGTCTATTTACTTTGAGTTCAGTGATGTTGTTTTTAAAGGGATAGTAATACTTCGTTTTAACTTTATTTTGTAGGCATTAAAAAACATGAAGAATGATATGTCTTATCTCTCAAATGGTTTATGAGATATTCACAATCAAAGTTTCCCCCTCCCGCCCCTTTTACCTAGTGTAAGCAATCTCTTCTCAGATGTGGAATGCAGTCCACAGACCAGACAGATAACAGAAGGGGACAATCTTCTTCCTATGAAAACAATGAAATCCCTGCCCCCTTTGACAAGCTTTTCAGGTTTTTCCCTTATCTTAATTGAAGATTGTCCCTCTCTACAGTCTACCTGGGCACCTCCCTTCTGCTCTAGCTGAACAGTGTGACATCAGTAAAGGGGTGGGAGGGGGACACTTTGTTATTGAATTACTCCTAAACTACAACTCTGACAGAATTGAAATAACACTCTCCAAAGTCCAAATACTATGATGATTAATTAAAGCTGCTTTTATTATGAAACATTACTATCCCTTTAAGAACTGGTGCTGAAAACTGTACTCCCTATTCTAGATGAAGTCTTGCCAAGGATTGTTATAAAAGTAGAATTAAATTTCCATCCTGTGCATCTTAAACCCTTCTTAAACAGGACAGTACCCATTTGGCTCTTGCAGAGGTTGAGTGACGTACTACTGTGAAATGTATTGTCTATCAGTGCTCCTAAATATTTCTCTAACAAGGATTCACCTAGCAGTTTTTAATTTCTTGTGTAGGTAGCATGTTTTGTTCTGCAGTTCAAATACACAACCTTACATTTATCTTCATTAAACATCATCTGCTACTTATAAACCCAGTCACTCAGTTTATATTTTTTTATATTTTTATCTTTTTCTGTATATATTTCCTTACACAGCTTTAGTGTCACCCACTGTTAAACTGCACAAGCTTCCAAATCTGTTTCTTTTTACAAAGAACAATATTGGTATATGGACTGAAATTAAATCAGTCAGTAAATAGTGTTTCAATGACTCACATATGGAACATTTTGAAGTTATTATTCTCTGTGGTTTCCTGTAGAATATGATTTGGCCAAGGACTTTACTGCTGTTGTGAAATGTTGCAGGAAATTCATAGTTCTCACAGGCGATATAATATGATAAAGCTAATTAATGAAATAAACTTCACATCACTATAATTTTATTAATTTTTAAGGAACCAAACTGAATTAAGATGTGTGCCATTGTTTAGAAAAGAAAAGAAACACTTACCTGTAACCCTAATGCCCAGTGGGCTCTTCAGTACCCTGGTCAGCTACTGTCTGTCTTCTTCTTCAGTCTTCTATCTTCCTTCTTTTTCTGTCTCTTCATCTTCTGTCTTCTTCTCTTCTGCCTACTTCTGTCTTGAAAAGATGTCCCAGTAAAAAAATAAAGTCAATATTACATTTGTGTTTATAAAAAAAGTTTCCAAGTAATGCATTCGTTAACCCTCTGAGTGCCAGATGGGTACGCAAAGCATTGCTTTGCAATGTGTTGCTTACCTCTCTGGCACTCAAAGAGTTAAATCTGTGCAGACATTCCAATAAGCAAAAATATATGAGGGCTCAATGCGATAAAATTGTTTTCCAATCCATGTCTCACAAGAATTAGAATTAGCCACCACAGAAAATATCACAATGCATGTCTCACAAAAATTAGTGTCAGCCACCATAGAAAATATATGTGTTGAAATTCCACAAATCCAATGGTAAAAGGCAGTGTAAGGGTTAAAAGATGCTGCCTCCACCACCGCTGTTGCCCAAGAATGCAGCCCAAACATCCCCCCTCCTTGATACCTTTCTGGCTGATGCCTGAGCATCTCTTTTAAAAAACTGAACGTTGGCTGGGATGTGTGCTTATGCACCTCCCAGCCAGTCAGTTTATAGCCGCAGGTGACGAAACCTGTTAGAAGCTGATTTGCGTAGAAGTGTGTAAGCACACATCCCAGTCAGTGGTAGGCTGAAAACCATTTTGAACAGAGACTGACCATATAAAAGTCAGTCTCTGTTCAATTTTTTCCACATAGAACTCGGGCAACGGCCTGAAGAGTATCAAGGAGGGGGGATTTTTGGGCTGCATTCCTGATGGTGACAGCGGCAGTGGCAGCAGCATCTTTTAACCCTTACACTTCCTCTTACCATTGAATTTTGGAATTTCAACATGTATTTTCTGTGGGAGCTAATTCTAATTCTTGTGACACAATCATCTGTAAATCTTTTTTTGTATTGGGAACACATATCTTTTTTCTTATTAGAATTCTGGCACAGATTTAATCCTTTGAGTGCCAGAGAGGTAAGCAATGCATTTCTCTGCAATGCATGCATACCCCTCTGGCACTCAGAGGGTTAACGAATGCATTACTTGGAAAAAAAATGTAAACACAAATTGTATGTTGACTATTTTTTTTTACAGGGACATCTTTTCAACACAGAGGAAGACAGAAGAGAGGAAGACAGAAGATGAAGAAAAAGAAGAAAAAGGAAGAAATAAGATGACAGGAGAAGATGAACAGAGGGTCATAGGCAAGTGTTACAGTTCTGGGTGTTAGGATAGTGTTAGGGCTAGTATTGTTGCACTTCACTACACTAGAACAGAAAGAGACTTACAGTACATGATATAATATTTTGTAAAGGACAAGGCATTGCATACAGTTCTTTTTGTTGTGTACAATTCTGTTAAATTCCACACTTCTTTGATAATGTCCATCAAAATCACTAGGGCTAGGGAGAAAGGAGCAAGAGCAGTGCAGGGACATATTAGTAAAGTGGTAGTCCAAAAACTGACTGCAACCATGGTTGATGCAAAGCGTGCAATAAACAATGATAGTCTTTCTCCTCCAAGGCTGTTTGTGAAAGTAACATAAAAAGTTCCTCCACCACCAGCAGTGTTAATAAACCATTTTTAAAAATAATGAAGATGACAACGGCATAGCAGAAGGACTTGTAATAGTGCAACCATATGCTGTGCCTGACAATTCGAGTAAAATACCAGTCCTAAATTAGTGTTGAATGTTCTGAAAATCCCTTTAAGCCACAGTTATTTTTCAAGGATGACTGAGCCAGAATTGTACAAGCAGGTGGTTGGTGTGGTGAGCAAAGGGCTGGAAACCTCATATGGAAAGAAAATTCATCTAACAATAGATATGTGAACAAGCTGGCAAACTACATACTATATGACTGTCACTGCTCACTGGGTTTCCCTCCCTCCATTAGGAGACAATAGTATGCAACATGAGGTCACAGCCAGAAATCTTGCCTCTGGTTCTGTCAGTATTATTTAAGGACATCATCATCTGCACACCACTTTGATAATACTAACTACTAATATCTGTAGTAATGTTACTAAGGTGCCATTGTAGCTAATCGAATCAGTTTTAGAAAGTCAAAGGACTTAGTCCTTGAGGGATCAAGTTTCAGCGCCTGGTGCTTTAATTCACTCCTATATTAACTCACACTACTAACTGCTAGCATTGATCCTTGGAGAGTTGTTAAAGGGTGGCGACTGACAAGAAGGCAAGAAGCAGAAGTAGCCTTAAAATGTGTCAGTGTCCGAGACAGAGTCCACGAGGGAATTAGCTTAGATTAGAGTCCAGTACCTTTTAACCTTCTCATTGCCACTAGCTGTTCCAATCACTACGAGCGGCTCAATTAATCCTAATACTGATACATTCTCATACCTGGTGATCATTGTAGCATACTCAGGATGTAGTGATCTATCAGCAAGACACTTGCAATTTGTTAGTTTATAGCAGAATTAAATTTAATCACAGTTACTTCTGTGTTACCTAAGTGCTGATCTAACTGGTTCCCACATTAGTTGGATACTCCATATAGAACTACAATCTATGAAGACTTAATAGATCATCGTGAAGGGGAGTTTTCCATGTTCATTAAGTAACCATCTTAATGCTATGGGTTCACACTGCAGGATTTATGGTTGCTAGTTACTGATTGTTACAGAGAGCACCTGATTTTTAAATAAAATACAACAGATATTTGTGAATTATTTAGAAGTGGATTCTGTGTGTTTTTATTACCCTGTGGGACTAGCATATGCAGCCCCTATGGGTATTTTATTCACTACCTCACTAATAAAAAGGACTACATCTTATGTTTTTTAAAGTACAAAATAAAGGTTAAGTTTTAGGTAGCTCCTCAGACCTTACAATTTTCTTTGCTAGATACTGATTTCTAAAAGTGAACCAGCATCTAAGACCATCTGAGAATCAGTAGCAGGAGTGGACAAAACCCACACAAGGCACAACGTGTACTGTTAGCAGGAGCACTGAGGATGAGGAGGAATCCGAAGGGTTGCTAGTACCACCTACCACAACTGAGACCACTGATAAGACCATTGATTAATAAAAATAATTTAATAATAATTAAAAGTTACATTAGATTCATGATAATGAAAATCATTAGTCTACCATTCATTCTTATGAGTTATTTATTTATTTATTTATATATTTAGAAAGTGTTTTACATGGAAAAATACACTGAGATTTCTTCCATATTCAGATATATACTGGAGAGCTTTCATAGTACAAAGCCACTAGTGGTA
The DNA here is from genome assembly GCA_037306005.1 of Rhinophrynus dorsalis. Classification (NCBI taxonomy): domain Eukaryota; kingdom Metazoa; phylum Chordata; class Amphibia; order Anura; family Rhinophrynidae; genus Rhinophrynus; species Rhinophrynus dorsalis. The sequence goes on along the minus strand of CM074718.1, from coordinate 233,808,736 downwards.
TGCATGTATTGTCTTCTTTCTTTTTGTATTGTAACAGATATTCATGGAGCATTCTCAATGCAGAGGTTATTTTCGTTATGATTGTCTTTGTTCCAGCAGCAACACCGCAGCAAATCCCCATCACTTCAGGTGCATCTAGTGAGAATAAGTTAGCCTATTATGACTCTCCTTCTGTACTCTTCTAACCTCCTGTACTCTTTTAAAGTTATGGCTGTGCTGGAATATTATTATTTCCCTTGAGAGCAGGAAGAACCTGTGCCATATCATCAGCAATTGCAATCTGCACAGAGTGTAGAAGGAAACATCGTGAAATAGGGGAAGGACTGGGAAGTATCAAAACTGACACATATGTGCTCATATTAAGCAACTGGCACAACTGCAGTCACCACTTTGATGTTTTTTTAAACATATTTTTTATTAAGGACATAGTGCATATTCCAGAATAAACAACACTAAAGTTTTGAGCATATATTATCAGCAACATAACACATCCTGTGTATTGGCCTTTCCATGTTTATCTAAACTTAATCTCTCAAGTACTACACTAACACCTAACTAAACCCTTTACACAACCAAAGTTAACCTATGGCTTATTCATCCCCCATCTAACTCATCAACTATAATGCTTACCCCAGTAGGATGAGCGCCCCTCCAAAAGCCAAGCACGCATGTATAAATCAATGTACCATATGGAAATATTCTGCAGACATTTGACCCCTGAAAGCCTCTTATTTTTTCGGTCTATGGGTTTAACATTCTGTAGCATTCATAAGCTCTCTATGCTCCCCATATTTGGTGAAATTTATTCTGTGCAAAGACATTTATAATGAGATTGATTATGATTAACTACTTTCATCCAGCTACTCTAGCTAGGGGATCTCCAGACATCCATGCCATTGACTTCTGTGCCATAAACAACAGTTCTCTAACCAGGGTGTTGTTCATAAATAGATGCAGTTGGTCAGGTAAGACCACCTTAATGTTTAGGTTAGCAATGCTAAACCATCCCTTAAGAAATCAAGTACTGCTGTCACTATGACCTTTGCCTCCTCCACTAAGGATACGTGGTGACAGGAAGACATGAAATGTCCGCACTTGATCCCTGACACCCTGCATTTGAGTGTTCTCCACCACCTTACCATATGTGGTCAGTGAACCACACAGTGTGCAGTGGGTGGAGAAGAACTGCCAGATCCTTACAGCTACATATTCACTATAAGCTGGTGGGGGAGGTAACAGAGGTATACCAGAAGTGGAAGAGGGTTCTGAGGGTGCTGGTATTGGGAAAATTAGTATGTTTTCCAGCATCCAGACCCTAACACAAGAAGATGATGGTGACTAAGGTGTTATGGTCATAATCAATCTTTCAGGCTGGGTTTCTCTTGTCTTGTGGAATTTTCTCCCCATTCATTGTGCCCTTGGGGATGGAAAAGTCACACAGGGACAGCAACACTAACTTTCCTTTTTTGGGGGAAATGGTTCTGCATGCTTAACATAAACACCAGGGTACTTATGTTGCTTGTGCTTAATAAAGGCATATATGCCAAGGCATGTTGCCCCCTTTCTCTCTTCACTAAATTATCATAAATAGTACACAGTCCAGTCACTGATTATTGCACTGTGCCTACCCAAGGAATGCATCAGCCTGCACTGGAACACAAGGAGTGCATCAGCCTGCACTGGAACACAAGAAATGCATCAGCCTGTAATGGAACACAAGGAGTGCATCAGTCTGCACTGAAAACAGGAACAAAGGAGGGCATCTGCCAGTTCAAGAACACAGGAAGGCCACTGCCAATTCAGGAACTCACGAGAGCAATTGCTAATTCAGGAACACAGGAGGGTAACTGCCAATTCAGGAACACAGGAGGGCAATTACCAATTCTGGAACACAGGAAGGCAACTGCCAATTCAGGAACTCAAGAAGGCAACTGCCAATTCAGGAACACGGGAGAGCAACTGCCAATTCAGGAACTCAGGAAAGCAACTGCCAATTCAGGAATGCAGGAGAGCAATTGCCAATTCAGGAACACAGGAAGGCAACTGCCAATTCAGGAACTCAGGGATGCAGCTGACTCAAAGAACTGAACTGACCAGTTAAACTGTATAATCTGGCCCAGAGCAATGGGAGAGACTGAACTAAATAGGGAGGAGGTGATTGCAAGGAAGGGACAGCTGGGAACAGAATCAGGCCTCTGTAATTAGATTGCAGCAGCCTACAACAGCACCAAGGGAAGGTAGTGGCCCTGCGAGGTACAGCACCAGGCTGTGGAGAGGACAGGATCGTGACAGACAGATGAACATCTGACTTTGACAAGTCAGTAGCAGGAATTATAGCAGAAGCAAAGACAAGAATATCACTGGTGGTGGTGGTGGTGGTGGTGGTGATGTCCATTCCCAGTTGCATTTCTTTCACCCATTCTTTATCGCTTTCTGCCAAAAATGCTCTCATACTCTCTTCAACACCAGTGGCTCTACCACCTTCACTCTCAATACAACCACTAGTCTGTTGCTACTCTGTAGTACTGGTTTATGATGGCAAATATGAGAGAGGGCTGTCATACTTTCTATCGCCTCAGAAGGCAGTACACTGACAACAGCAGCAGCAGGTGGCACAAGAGCTGACCTGGTATGCTGATACTGCTATCCAGTGCCCCCTTTTCATTATACTTCCCCAGATCCCTTGGGAAGTGGGCTCCCTTTACTTCTGCTGCTAGATTCAGTCGGATTCAGATGCATCAACAGTGATCCCTCCAGCTTCTCTTGCTGTTCATTGTGCTAGCCAGCACAACTTTATGAATTTTTCTCTGGTTATGAATCCCCACAGAAAAAGCATAAAACAGTCCTTTTTCCATAAAACCATGAAGCCTTAGATGTGTTTCTTTTGTTTACTAAAATATGAAGGCATTGAACATTAATTGCAGTTGAGTGCCTCAATTCATACATTTTGTTGTGAGATAAGGTTTCAGAAGCACATCAAGAAGCAGAATTGTTCAAGCAACCCTGAACTATTTCTAACTTTGACTTCCTTGCTGTTATAAAGGTCTATGCAATGTGGTCATTCAGCATTTTGTGATGTAGAAAATAAAGTTAGGATGTGGATTCTGGTATGAGTGTTTCAACGCACTGGCTGTGTCTAAGATTAGAGTAACAGATACTTCACAGACAGACAAAACTAGATCATACATTCAAGGCAAAAGGACAAGAACAATTTGACATACTGTACACAAACACACAACCACCCACACACACACACACACATACAACCCTACATCAACAAGAGGGAGAAATATATACTGAAATGTGATGGTGTTGTATGGCTGCATCAGCTGTCCTGGGCACTTTATTGCAAGCTGCTGAATCTAAAGCTAACAGGCTTATCCTAATCATTTACTGTACTGTAAAAAGGAACTACACAGTCAAGCTGAGAGAGAAATCTGCTGCAAAAAGTTGATGCTAACTATGTATAGAGGCAGACAGGCAAAGAGGGAGAGCTGGAGCTGCTAGTGGTTGCAGGGAATATGGATGTGATTTTATAGACAGTGACAAATAGGTATTGAAATCAAAGGTAAGAATTAATTTTCCCACAAGTTTCCTTCTTTTCCCGCTAGGATACTTCTTTGAACTAGAGAAGATACTAAGTAGATATTACTCTATGTAGAAATCTCATCATATAAAATTGTGATAACATTCAGTTTGACTGCATTGTTTACTTCTTACTTATCTATTTAAAGGCATATCAGACACAACTATTAATTTGTTTGGTTTTACAACAGCTTTTATTTAGAATCTCATTCAAGTGATAACACAACTAGAATAATTTGTCTCAGGTGTTGTTTGAACACTTAAATGGTACTTATTAGTCAACATTATTCATAAAATATTACTACAGAATTTACTTATTATTTATTTAAACCAAACTATAGTAGCAAAAACTTCTCTAAAAGTCTTGGAAATGCATGCTATATATTACATTTAAGAAGTGAAATTATTCCCTGTTCTCCCTGAGTAAATTACATTTGGCTCCACATTACAGCTTGTTAGGTTACCTAAGGCCAATGGGAATAATTTATTTATTTTAAACTTATAAATAAACATGACTGTGAAGAAAGTGGGAAATGGGGAGAGCACAAGATTATAATGGAGACTATTCAGATAAATGGTCCTCGGTAGGAAAAGATCTCCATGTATAATTCCATAATTGCATTTAAATAAAAATAAAAAAGCTATCTCTAGAAGGAAAATATAAATGTTCCACAAACAGTTGTCCAAAACACACAATCTACTTAAGTATATATGCGTATAGGAAACAAGTTTATATCTAGGAGAGAATATTTGAGAGACTTGAAAAAAAGACTAATAACAACTATACAAATTTAGAAATGAATAAGCAATTACTAAGAAACAAAAAAATACATTCAATTCCCTATCCATTATATTTCTTGCATAATTTAGCCACGTGTCTTAGGACTAAAATTATCTTTGAACATGTTTTAATACATTCTGAAATCTTAAAACAGATGTGCTATAAATTGATTATCACTGGTAACATTTTGGAAAATTAGCATGGAATGTAATAATTACATATTGTGCTAAAACGAGTGCTGAAATAGTTCACTTCACAACAAATGAAGAATGCATACTGGATCATGTACAGCAAGTCAAATGTTAAGTAAATAGAGATCAATGTTCTGGTCCCAAATCAAAAATGGGGACTTCACCCGCATCCATTTTTATATCCATGCTAACACCCAACACCTTTTTTCAATGTTTGCAATTCATAAAGACTGAATTACAGAATTTTCAAGTAACAGGCAGGTTCACAGTTCACGAAGACTAACTTCCGTGGATTGAAAGCAATAGGAAAGATGACGAACATAGCTCCCAATTTATAAAAGAAGGTGTGTAGCAGCTAGTGGGTTTGAACACTATGTGGAACACCTATTTTGGAAAAAGGCCTACCCATTAAGGTGTACATAACTTTATTTTAATCAATACTTAAAAGTACAATTTACAGAATAGTTTTCATATGTACCCTTTAAAATGACTGATAAAAGAATATATAGCTTTATTTTTTATCATTTGCATAATAATATACATAATGATGCCACTGTGGCTCTTTCCATAAAATGAGCAAGTATAACGACTCTTGCACCATTGACAGATGATGGGTGAAAAAAGTAACTGCTGGAAAAAAAATCAGTCAGCAAATTGTCTGTTTCTCCTCCTCCCCTACTCCACAAGGCAATTTCTAGACGAAGGCAATTTCCACTGACATCTTCCCGCAGTGATATGAGGTGAGTCAATGATTGTATGTGCATGTTTGCTTGAATATGTGTGCATGTGTGTTGAGTGCGTATGTGTCTGTGGTGAGTGTGTGTGTGAGTGTGTGTGCACAAGCAAGCGTGTATGGTGACATCTTTGCGCATGTCAGAAGGTTAAGTACATTGAAATCAGTGATCCTAATCATCCTATAATATAATTTGCTAGGATGCATAACTCCTTGTGTGCATAACACGCACATGAGCAGTAGATACTGCTGGAAAGATGCAGTCATGTGCAGTAGAGACTGGCCTCCAGCTCCGAATGGCCCACTACCTGTCTCCGCTCCCGGCTCCAGGGCAGCAGCCAAGGCCGATGGGTGGCACTTTGGCCCGTGCACACGGGCCTTCAATACTAGTCTTGAATAACACATTAATTTATTTTAAAGGTCACAAAAGCAAAATATTAATATGTGGTCTGTAACCCTCATATTAATAACCAATATGCCCAAGTACGGATCTGAGGACCCCTACAGTTGCCCTCCCATTAGGGATAGGAATGTTTAAAAATAATGAATATGCACGCACCTCTTAAAAAGTTATCTGCAAGCACAAACTCAGTCGCGGATAACTACCATTCACACAGGCTGAGGTGATCAGAAGCTGCAGAAGGCACAGGAAGGAAGGGGAGATTTAGACTCTTACCTCCAGTTGAGGAGTGTGAGAGATGTGGAGGAGGAATGCAAAGGGAATTGTGGGACAGGGACAGAAATGTTTTGCAAATTCCATTTGACTTCTATTGCCCCAGGTAAAGGATACACAGAAACCTGCCAACTGTCAAAGATTTCCAAAGACAGTCACTAGATATTGCTATCTACACTGGCACTTACTTGCCTAAACTGGGATGTAAACAACAAGCCTTTTGTGAATGGTAGTCGCAAGTGACTGAGTTTTTGATTGCCATTAACTTTTTTTAGGACCAGGGGTGTTTAAGTAGCAATACATAATTAACAGTGGGTTGCTGCTGGTCCCTGAAGCATGCCTTAGGATCATTATGCCCTTGTGACATTTGCTATATTTCTCCTCCACCCACGGAGGCCTTTCAAATCAGGTAACATGGGAGACATTTTGACGTCACCCTTTTTATGAGGATGTCACCGCTTTTGTCAATCATCATTTAGATGATACCATTGCAATAGCAGACCATTTTCAAATATGTCAGTACATTTCATAAGGTAGAAATAAAAAAAAGATATTGTTTTTCCCATTTTCACCACCTTCTGAAAACATTTGTTAACACCAGGCTAGGGGTAAAATGGTAAGTCAAAAAATAGAGAGAGAGACAGCCACACAATCTCTAAATGTAGCATCCTTTATATTGTTCACCAAACATCTCAGCTGACAAGAATGGTATTCACAAATTTCAGTGGCTTAAAACTGGCCTCAACAGCATGAGACAAGGGATTGGATCACAGCCCAGTGCTGGTGTTGCACAGGTACACCGGGTTCCCCCTTTGTTATCTTCCTCCCAATGAACAACTGCTCCACTCCTCAGTAGATGGATTCCTATTGTATGCACTCACCACAAAAACAATTGTGTATGGCTTAAATGCGGGTGTTTATTACAATTTAAAATGCTTTACAAGCAAAATAAAATTTTACAAAAATAAACTTACTAACATGTATGATGCATACACTAGGATGCACTAAATGTTGATGAGGGCTCAGGATGGTGATATGTGTAGGATCTGTGTCGAAAGCACATCACCAGTATGCCCCAACGTGCCTTCCCCATCATATCACCTGCAATCCACCACTAATCTCCAATGCCTTTAATATGTTTATGAGTTTGGACTAAACACATCAACAATGGTGAGATGGCTCATTTGGTTAATGCACCAGCTGTAGAATCTGTTAAAATTTTAAAGGTTGCAGGTTCTAGTTCTGACAAGGTCACCTCAGACTTTCACTCTTATGAAGTGGATAAAATGAGTTCAGGACTTACTTGAAAACGAGAGACAATCTCAATGTATTCTTCCTGGTAAAATACTTTCACAAAAAAATGGCTTATTTCCACAGGTTAATGAGACATTTATATATGGAATTGCAGGATACTGCACCATTGTTGTATACACGTAGTGTGTTTGTATGTTAATTTGGCTGTTTGACACATGCGCTAAATTCCGATAGCAGCCTAAATGGAGTTCACAGTCCCAACATCACCTACCTGAGGTTGGAGATATTGGGATCTCCCCGTTGCTTCCTATGGAGCAAGAGGACAGTTTGCTGTCTCTTCGAAAGAGCATAGACAAATACTGTCCTCCTGCAACCCTTTCAGTTCAATAGGGATGTTCATTGTATACCCCTGTGGCACTGAAAGGAATAAGCATTAATGGCTGAATTCTAAATATTCCATGCAGCAGGGGCTCTCTCCTGGGTGTCTTACTGCCTTGGAATTGTCAGGCTTTGCCTGAGATCCAGCGCTCCAACTGCTTGCTCTTCTTGCAGCTGCTGCCCCCACTGCCGCTGCCCCTGTCCACCCCTTGTGTCTGAGTGCTTTTCACATTTTGACCTTTTCAGCTACCAATCAGTCCACACTGCTCCCTCTGCTCCACACAGTTCCCATCATCTCCATTTGCTGCAGCAGGTAGTCAGGCCTCCTGTGGAGAAGTATGACTAGCATAATGTATCTGGGGTGCTGCAGATCAGAGCTAGGGTGCATCATGAACTTGTATATGATGACTGGACATGACACCCTTTGGTGAAGGTGGAAGCTCAGAGAATTCATGTGCAGGTTCTACTCATTATGATCTGCTTATAATTGTGATCCTTGTGGCAGAAGGGCACTAACTGGGCACTCATACACTGATGGAGATGTCAGCAGATATGATTTCACCCAGCAGCACCACTGATATCCGTTCACATTGCCAGTTTCACTGAAGTGCAACACCTTCTTCTCTCACCCTGCCCTTCTCCACTTCAGCCTCCTTCTGTCCCCACTTTCACCACACCAACCTCTTCCTAAGAGGGTAGTAGATAAATGGAATGACCTGCTAGCAGTGGTAGAAGTTAATACAGATATGGAATTTAAGCATTCAAGACTGTCTGGAACATAAGACAAAATTAAGGACCAAATAAGGTTTATGATTTTTACAACAGGAAAATGGGCAGACTAGATGGGGTTCTTATCGGCAGTAAAATTCTATGTTTCTTTGTTTCTCCCTTCACCACTTCAGCCTTCTCCCAACCTCCCTTCACCACGTAAGCCTTTTATATATAAATCTCTTATATACATCTTCCAAGAATTGTGAATTCTATATTCACTGAAAGTTCTAAGAACTTAGTTATATGTATGAAGAATGCAAGTACTCTGTATATATAAATATATGTATATTTAACAGATGCAACATACAAATGACAATAACAATGGAGGAAATAGTCATCTAGCAAATATAATTCTGACACCTAGACTGATGAGCCATACCATCTTAATATTTTTGTTTACTAGAGCATAACTCAGTGAGTGCATATACTCCCTTTTATAATTATATAAACAAAACTCCACTTACACACTCATCCATACATCTTCCACATTGTGTTTTTTATATTTCACTGGTGTACATGATTTTATATTATTTTATCTGGAATATTATTTTTACTTATATGTGAAGAGTGTTTGCCACCTCACAGTCTGGTTTATGGAGGAAGTAACATGTTACTAGTGCAATTTTATGTTTTTTTAGGCATTTTGTGTCATGTTTCCATGTGCAGGTCCAGATTGGATTGGGAGTTTTGTTTTGTTTAATTCGGAATTTACAATTAATGTACTGTATAATCCCTTTAACCCTAACTTCTCTACTTCATACATCTCTCAACCCCCCCCTTCACCACTTCAGCCTTCTCTCAACCCCCCCTTTCACCACTTCAGCCTTCTCTCAACTCCACTTTCTCCACTTCATCCTTCTCTCAACCCCCTTTCTCCACTTCAGCTTTCTCATCCCCCTTCACTACTTCATTTCCCAATCCCCTTTGCTCCTTGAGCTTCCTCTCAACCACCCTTTTGCCACTTCAGTCTTCTATAACCCCCCCCCCCTTAGCCAATTTGCCCTCCTCCTCTGGCTTGGCATCTGTTTGAAAAGTTCAACCAGCATATATTATATATATAAGGGCTCCTCTCCCTCACTCGCTTTGTCCCACATCTCCTTGAAAAGTGATAACAGAGATGCACCCTCCAGACATAAAAAAAAGCCTGGGGTGTGTCCTTTGTAACATGATGCACAGAGATACTTCCCTTTTGGAGCACAGTGTGCCTTGTCTCTGTAATGGTCTCAGTATCTGTATTGCCTTTCTGCCTATGGATAAACACTTCACTGCTTCCAGCTTCTCCTCATCATCTGCACAAAGACTTTTTCAGGGTAAGTGAGGGGACTTCAGACACCAGAGGGTCCTCCCACAATTAGGACACAGTGGTACATAGCAAACTTCTCAGACACTGGACAGTTGCTAGGCAACCATCAAGATCAGTACACTTTCATCCCACATGTCCTGCTCAGAAGAGTTGATCTGCCTTGAGGCTAGTGATTATGGGATTTTAGCTCTCCTAGCCTGTCACTTTTATATTCAGGTTGGTGGTTTGGCATATTGACTCTTTACTACTGTTGAACACCATTGTGGGGCATGCAACACATTTCAAAGCAATGTATTACATACCACTTTGGCACTCAGAGGGTTAACCCTTTGAGTGTAAAATGCATTGTTCATTTCTATGACACTTTCACCATCTATCTTCAGTTACTTTTCTCTTTTAATGCCAGCGAGGTGAAAAGTACATTTCAAACCAGTGCATTGCTCAATGTTCACATTTACCATAGCTGTAAAATAAGGATGAAATTAAAATGTATACACTGAAAAATCACTCTATATATAGTTCAGGTACATACACAAACACTTTATGTAATTGTATATCTATTGCTATAACTGATAGGATGGGTATCATTCAGAAAGGAAAAGAAAAGTAATTATTGTGCATACCAACTGTACCATAGGGTACAGCTACAAATGGCCATTTATATAAATGGTGTAAAAGTGATGGCAAATTTTAATTGAAATTAATTTGTATATGTAGCTATATGGAATGGTTCATCTCCATGTGTCTGTAATATCCAGAGGGTTTTGTATCATTTGTATATGACATAGATTAAAATTTCTGCGATGTATTTAATATTCTGTATTTGTGCCAGAGAGGTATTCATTGCATTGCTTTGCTGTGTGTTGCTGACCCCATTTTCATTCAAAGGATTGTGTGAGGACTGCTGCTATTTTTGGTGCTGACATTTCTCTGCATCCTTTCTGCTCCCTCCCTTTGCTCCCCAGTACTTTGACACCTTTACGACAGGATGATATGCTAATGATCACATATTCCCTCCCTCCCCTGCATCCCTACATCTTAGTGCATATAGTGATGTGTGTCACTATTTCCTAGGTTAGTGGTTCTCATCCACTGCCCTCAGGGCCCACTAACAGTCCAGGATTTAAAGGAATAGCATTGTTTCAAAAGACCATAATATTTGAGCCATAGAGAGTGTTATTGCAATGCTGTCAGAGTTGTAGTTCAAGAGTAATTGAATGATAAAGTTTCCCCCTCCCGCCCCTTTTACCTAGTGTAAGCCACCTCCCCTCAGATGTGGACTCTGGTCTTGAGAACAGACAGCTCACAGCAAGTGACAATCTTCTTACTATGAGAACAAAGAAAATCCTGCCCCCTTGACAGGTTTTTCAGGCTTTTCCCTTATGTTAATTGAAGACTGTCCTTCTCTGCAATCCATTTGGACACCACCCTGCTGCTCTAAGCTTAGCAGTGTTACATCCGTAAAAGGGGCTGGAGGGAGATACTTTATCATTCTATTACTCTTGAACTACAACTCAGTACTACAGTATTGAAATAATACTCTTCATGGCCCAAATACTATAAAGATTAATTAGAGCTGCTTTTATTATGAAACATTACTATCCCTTTAAAGATTTCCTTGCTAGAACACAGGTGAGTTAATTTGAGACTAAGGGCGAGATGTTCAAAAAGTCTTCATAATGAAAAACTTGTCAGATCATGAGTTGGTGGTAAAAGAAGGATGATATTTTCAGATGTAAATCCGTCACGTTTGAAAATTCGTCTAAAGAATTAAAAATGACGGTAAGAAGATCTTAAAATTTGTCTTTCAATTTGTCTTTGAAATGAACATTTTCAAAGAAACAAAAGACTTTTTTTGTCTTTGAAACAAATTTTTCTTCTCCAAGTTTAGACCATTTTTATTATGTCGGGAAAAAATTACGTGAATCAGACAAAAAAATTATGTTCAAACGAATATTTTTTTCTGAAAATACCTTACATTATGACGGAAGACTAAGCCACACCCACTTTTAAGATGGCTTTTTCCCTTTGACAGAGATGGCAGAATTGGATGCAAAAAATGATGGAAACATGTCTGAGAATTGACGGATCATGGTGTAAGAACAATTTGATGGCACCCTTTTATCAGTCACCATTTAGGTAATGCCATTACAATAGGATACCATTTTCTAATATTTCAGTACATTTAATGAAGTAGAAATGTAAAAAAATCCATTTTGTTTTTCCCATTTCCAAACACAGCTGAAAATATTTGTGTACATCAGGCCAGGGGTAAAATGACAAGTCACATCTTATTTTATGTGTTAGTTATCTTCTTTACAAAATGGCATGATTTGTCTACCATTTCATCATTTTTGTAGTTGTTACAACCAATTTAATACAGGTAAGTCACAGATTGCCTCTCGGCTATCTCAGACTGGATGGCTCATAGGCACCTCAAACTCAATATTTCTAAAACTGAGCTACGCCTCATGCCACCTAGACCTGGCCCTGTAGCACCCTTCCAGGTGACTGTAAATGGCACTACCATAAATCCAGTATCAGAAGCACAGTGTCTAGGGGTGATAATTGACAACTCTCTCTCATTTTCCTCTCTTATTAATGCCATTACTAAATACTGTCAGTTTCTTTTGCTTAACATTGCTAAAATCCGTCCCTTCCTCTGTTCCTCCACAGCTAAAATTCTTATACACGCAATCCTCCTCTCCCTCATGGACTATTGCAACATTCTTCTGTCTGGCATTCCAGCTTCCCATCTCCAACCACTTCAATCTATACAGAATGCTGCAGCACGAATTACTCTTCTGTCACCTAGGTTTGTCCCTGTCCCACTCCTCCTCAAAACTCTCCAATGGCTGCCTATCAAACTCCGGATATCTTACAAAATCTTACTTCTCTCTTTCAAGACACTTCTCTCCTCTACTCCTTCCTACATTTCCACTCTGATATCCTGTTATACCCCATCCCGCCACTTACGTTCAGCCAATGACTGTCTTCTCTCAGCTCCTTTTGTCTCTATAGCTCTGTCAAGTATCAAACCTTTTTCTTACATTGTTCCGTATCTATGGAATGCTCTACCATCCAACCTGTGCCACTGCACCTCTCTGATAACCTTCAAATCTCACTTGAAAATGCACCTCATGGATAAAATCCCAACATGCTAGAAGGCACTGATGTTGTACAAATGAATGCTCTTATAAACTATTTACATTACTGATGTCCTCTATCATCATCAGAACTAGCACTGTATTCAGCTCTTGACCCTAATGTACTCTGTATGTCTCCCATTACCACTTTAGATTGTAAGCTTTCAGGCAAGGACTTCGCACCCAAAGTTTCACTCTACAAAGCACCTGTAACCCTGTATTGTTTAAACCCTGAAATTGTAAAGCACTGCGTACACTTGTGGCGCTATATAAATAAAAATATTCATTCATTCATTCAGGTAAGTCACATTGTAAAATGTACAAGAATGAAACATTTGTGCATGCCCAGCCAGGGGCAAAAAGACAATGACCCCTCATTTGATGCAGTGGTATATGTACTTTCTCGACATATATCCTTTTAGTGAGTTATTTTGATGTTATGAGGAAAGTGCATTTTGGCTATACACATGAAAACGTTAACTGAAACTCTATTATGTGCTGCTGAGGTCCAGGGAATGAAATAACAGTGTACTAAGGAGATCTGTGGCATTCATATTTCATACTTTTTTGCTTGTTAGTCTAAGATAGCTTGAGATATAAATCATGACTTTAATGTAATATTTTTTTAATCTTTCAGATAATTCCTATTTTAACAAAAAAAGGCCTAGCTTCATCAGTTCATGTAGGAAGAAACTTCAGCTATTTTCAGATTAATAAAATATTTTAATTTCAGAAACGTAACAAATGGAAGGTTCATTTTAATAACATAAAGTTGGAAATACCCTTTTGTACTTCTTTTTTTCTTACATTTATTTTATGTTTATTACATCATAACGTATCCCACTATTCAAACTTTGCTTCACATGAGGCACAATGCAAAAGCTGAATTTACTGTATTTTGAATAAACACAAAAAAACAAAGCAATTCATAAAGAAGGAAAACGCACAGGAGACCCTTTAATTGCACTCCTAATGATTCCCCTAGGTAATTTAAGATAGTATACCCAGTAATAATAGACAAGCTTGAGGGCCACAAATCAATGTGTAGGACACAAATTAATAATACAAAATTGCAAACTTTATTAGTGAATTTAAAATACTAAATATCAAAAAGGCAAACCCTCATTGATAAAATATATTGTGCATGAATTATAATGACATACACTGGCGAATAGAACTATATGAGCATGTTAAGAGGCTCATATGGTGTGGTCATTGATACTGAATGGTCATAATACTTGAATGAAAAATAGTATATAGACCCAAAGGTAAAGTAGGCTAGTAGTATGACTGACCAAATGCAACATTCGGCGTTATAGAGGGGATAATATCAAGTCCTAAAATCGTTTTAATATAGTAGTAGATTAGTTAATGTGGCTGATTTTAGTAAGAACAACCGTATTTGCACTAATACTTAAAGAAAGGTCTGAAAGAGAAACGTGATGGGGACCCATCGGACCAATTGGTGGATACCTCACCAGAGTTGCATATGTCTACGTTATATAAGGAACCTACACAAGTCCTGTTGTACAGTGATAGCCAACAATGGTAATTGATAGTACAGTATGCACTCAAGCTCTGTGCAATGCGGCAGAAAACTGCTTTACCAGTTATAAAATAGCATCTAGTAATGCTAGTACTACTCACTGCACAGTGATATTAATGTACTTATTGATGTTACCTTATGTAATTATAGTAATCTTATTGGAACATATATCAGCACAGATTTTGAGAGAGTAAAGCGCTTTGCAATATGTTGGAGAACCGCTTAGATTGCGGGTTAAATCACTCCAATATTAGGTGATTAAATGTTGCTCCTATTTCCCAAAAAGGGGGTCTTTAATAATCACACAATGATATAGATGTACTTATAGATGTTACCGTGTATAATTATAGTAATCGTATTGAAACATTTGTAGGCACGGGTTTTGAGAGAGAATAAAGCACTTTGCAATATGATGGAGAACCTCTTAGGATGCGGGTTGAATCGCTCCAATAGTAGCTGATTAAATGTTGCTCCTATTTCCCAAAAAGGGGGTCTTTAGTAATCAATCTGATTTATATAATGAACATAAATATGCAAGTAATATAATCCTCCTAGTAGGCGGTATGTTACTGTTAGAGCCGACTGGAGATACACTAATTAGCGCCTAGGAGAATTGCAAGTCTGAGGAAGCCTAATGGTGAAACGTGCGTCACTCAGCTCAGCTAAATTTGCTAAATACTCTGCTTTGTTAAATGTGCTAATTGTTTACTTTACCTTGTTATATGTGCCAGACTTTCAGATGATACTAGGTAGGAAACTAGTGTCACTCATCTTTAAATAGGGAGCCGACAGGGAGATCGCTGTGAGACATCCAACCTAATAAATGAGGGACTGTAGGGTATTGTGGCGTTCGGAGATTCTGTTAGCTAATACCAAACAAAAATTGAATGAGATAAAGAGAACGTGTAATTTGGCAGCTCCTATGATTATCTACCGCTTAACATATTTTGATTGGACGTCTATTGATCACTAGGAGAGCAGGGTACCTGCAGAAGATACAAGTGTTTGATTAAACACTGGGGCCATGTAAATATGTGTATAGTAATTATCCTCATTCATCTGTCAGGAATGCACATTTGTCTCTGTGCGGTGTGTAATACTAGCATTACTAGATGCTATTTTAGAACCGGTAAAGCAGTTTTCTGCCGCATTGCACAGCGCTTGAGTGCATACTGTACTATCAATTACCATTGTGGGTTATCAGTGAACAATAGGACTTGTCTAGGTTCCTTATATAACTTAGACATATGCAACTCTGGTGAGGTATCCACCAATTGGTTTGATGGGCCCCCATCACATTTCACAGCGATTCTCTTTCAGACCTTTCTTTGAGTATTAGTGCAAATAAGATTGTTCTTACTAAAATCAACCACATTAACTAATCTACTGCTATATTAAAACAATTTTAGGATTTGATTGTATCCCTTCTATAACGCCGAATGTTGCATTTGGTCAGTCATACTACTAGCCTACTTTACCTTTGGGTCTTTATACTATTTTTCATTCAAGTATTATGACCATTCAGTATCAGTGACCACACCATATGAGCCTCTTAACATGCTCATATAGTTCTATTTGCCAGCGTATGTCATTATAATTGATGCACAGTATATTCTATCAATGAGGGTTTGCCTTTTGGTTATTTAGTATTTTAAATTCACTAATAAAGTTTGCAATTTTTTATTATTAATTTGTGACCTACACTTTGGTTTGTGGCCCTCAAGTTTGTATATTATTACTGGGTATACTATTTTAAATTACCTAGGGGAATCAATAGGAGTGCAATTAAAGGGTCTCCTGTGCTTTTTCCTTCTTTAATTATTGCTTTGTTTTTTTGTGTTTATGTGCTAATTGAGACCCATGCACCCATTTGCCTTGTTATTTTACTGAGGCATAACCCCCCACCTCTGTGACTAATAGTGCAATCTATTTTTTGTTTCTTTTTTGTATGTTGAATAAAGCAATATATATAGTTTTCTATCTATAAAACTTGGCACTGAAATTGTTAATCACTAAACAATTATCTCTTTTTATGTTTTTTATCAATGTTTTAAAAAGCTTGATAAATATAACCTCTACCTTCTGTGTACCTTCATTAATGGCATATTTTAGTACTTTTGTACAAAAGAAAACATTTTAGAAAAGGTAGCTAGGAGTGGATGGCATTTAAATTGGTACTAGTACCTTTCATTTAATTTAAATTGCATGTAAAGTCATTTTTACTACACAGATAACAGTTTGAAATGTTTGTATTTTCACTATATGATGTACTAATGTGTGCAGACAAAATAATGAAAATAACAGTCATATTCAAGAAGCTAAAGAGAAACAGTTGTGAGGCAATCCAACTACTCCATTGGATAAAAACAAATTCCCAGGATTCCCATTGATTTAAATGGGCCTTTTAACTCTTTATGTGCAAGAAATGCCTCTGTAGCTTTCAAAGGGTTAAACGCTCCACTTAAATCAGTTGGCAGTTTTCACTTGTCCCCTATGGATAAGTTGATTAGCCTAAGAATTGCTTGTATTTAGCTTCCTGAATACAGCTGTAAATGTCTTAAATTAGTGGAGTGTTTACAGTGTGGGAAGAGCACATTTTGTTTTACTCTATATGATGCGTGACAGTAAAACATATGTTTTTAATGATTATTTAACCTATGCATTCTGTTCTGTCACGTGACTTGAAATAGCGTGACAAAAGTGTGCCAGTAAAACTTTCTTTAGATAGAAACACAAGGAAGAATTACTAGGTGATTTACAAACCTTGTTTTTTTATTTGTTATAATTGAATGCACTTGCATTGCAAAGGAATTCATTGGAGATTTCTCTAGCATTCAAGGAATTAGCCAAAGTATTTTAATTATGCTGTATTACATCAGGAATTCTTATTATCGTTTATTTATTTCACAACTGAAATATAATTTAATTCAACACTTTAAAGCAGTTGTAGTGTTGTTGGGTATGATGGGATTTGGAGTCTCCAACATTTGGAGGCCCAAAGATTGATTATACCAGCCTTAACCCTTTGAGTGCCAGAGAGGCATCCCACACATAGCTCTTACAAATAAAACCCACTTACTTTAATACTTGAAAAAGCAAATCAATGCTATAAGTATCCCTCTGGCAGTCAAAGGGTTAATCTGTGAAAAAATGTCTAATGGTAACTATGAGTCAACTCTGTGTGGATCTTAGTATCTGATACCACATCCTTGGAGGTAGACATGTTGCTGGTCTTCTTATTTAGGGAATGGTGAAAGTTTTCTCCTCAAAAGAGAAACAGGAGAAAATTTGTTCTTTTCACTAAGCAGTAAATTTTTCTTAAAAAGTGTTTTTTTATCTTTTTTTTGCATAGCTCATTGCATTGAAATCATTGAGAAGACTGGATTTCTCCCCTACCATGTGACAAATTTCCCTTCTTTTCCTTCAGGCACGGTATAAAAAGGGTGTCAGTTTTTTACAGTATTCCATTCCGTGTTTGTGAGAGTAAGAGAAAGCAGCACATTTTTTAGCTAGAAAAGACAGTCTGGTAAAGTGGAGTTGAAGCTTTGTTTAGGGAGTCTTTTAGGCAGGAAATCTGTTGTCTGTATTAGGAGAGATTGGGGGACTCTGGGGGACAGGAAGAGAAAAAGGCGATTTACCCCAAATACCCCAAGATTTGGTGTGATTGACTGGGAAGGCAAAGGCAGCCGTGACCCAAGTTTCTTGCTAATCTGGCTGTTATATCTGTCTTAGATGAGTTTGTGGGTGTGAGGAGATCTACCCCAAAGTTATGTGTGATGCGTAGACATAGGCAGCTGTGATCCAAATTCCTTCCTGATCTGGCTATTATCTCTGTGTCCAGGAAGTCTGGGGGGTGTGAGGAATGAGCAAAGGAGAATTACCCCAAATACACCAAAATTCTGTGTGACTGAATGAGAACACACATGTAGTGGTGATCCAAGCTTCTTCCTGATTTGGCTATTATTTCTGTCCTAGTGGAGTCTGGGGTGTGAGTAGGGAGCAAAAGAAGTCTACTGCAAATACCCCAAACTTTTGTGTGACCGAGTAAACACAGCAGAGGTGGTTCAAGTTTTTTCCTGATCTGGCTGTTATGTATGTCCTAAGGGAGTCTGGGGAAACAAGCAGTTTAACAGGGAGTGTTTTTTTTTGTTGACAGCAATAGGGGGGGGGACAGTTTATGAAAAAAAAAAAAAAAAAAAAAAAAAAAAAAAAAAATATATATATATATATATATATATATATATATATATATATATTGACAGATGACAAAGACAGGGACCCTGCCTTGATCTGTGATTGAGGCAGATTGATACTAGATGAGCAGAGTATTTTGTTGCGGGTCAAGGCAAGACACCACATACAATCAGTTCTATTGTGTACGTTACAGTAAAAACACACAAAGTATCTGAGTAATGTCCAGCAAACACACAAGGGGTTGGAGAGGGTGAAAGCATTAGGAGCAGTGCAGGGATGTTTCATTAAGGTGGTAGTCCAAAACTGACTGCAGACTTAGATGCTACAAGGTGTGCATAAATGATGGTGATTCCTCTCCTCCTGAGGAAGATGTAGTTTGTCAAAGTCCCACCAAAACTTTCACCACCACCACCAGCACCAGTACAATTAATAAACCATCTAAAAATACTGGAGACAACAAGGAATTGCATTTAATTGTTGATGACATAGTGCAAGAAGATGTAGCAGCTCAATCAAAAGCTGCATCTGACAATGAGACAAACAAGCACAAAAACACCTGTCCCAAAAGTAGTAATGAACCTTTTGAAAATCCCTCAAAGGGGAAAAGTAAAACGGAATTGACTGAGACCTCTAAATGCCTAGAAGAATATAAAAGGGGAAAAAGTGGCTGGTGATGCTGAGGATGACCGAATTACTGATGATGATGGTGATGATGATGATAATGATGATTATGTAGATCTAGAATATATCCCTCCAGTGTCCTCCTTTTCTTTAGATATAGATGAAATGAGAGTGATGAGAGAGATGACATGGCCAGAAAGTTAGCTGAAAGGCAAATGCAGTCTTCCTCCACTGAAAAGGAGCACTGTGCCTGTCTACAAACTGTTTGAGAAAACAATTATAAAGTATGACCCAACACAAGCAAAGATGCCAAAAAATACACATTCATCCTGTCAGTCATCATCAACATCGTCAAGCTCCAATCAGTTACACTCTGCAAGAGTTCAGTAACTAGCAAGAACACAGATTATCGCCATCCACAACCTTAGCTATGATGAGTGCCTCTCTGCTTTTGGAAGTGAAGCACCTGTGACATCTAGTAGCAGAACAATTACATCAACATCTAGCCCCAGTAACAGTTGCAGCCCCTCAGGAACCCCACAATCTATGAAGTAAACAGTATGGAAAGACTTTCCTAATGACCAAAAGCTAAGCATGGTGCTATCTACATGTTGTCTGTATAAGAAGCAATGTGTTGTATACCCCTCTGGCACTCAAAGGGTTAATGAAATCCCACATGAAGCACAACATCAACATATCAGAGGTGCCACAACTAACAGCAACAGAAGTTCCTGGGGCTCTGTGGCACATAATGGCAGTACCGTTGATGTGTCAGAGAGTGTGCTAAGATTTTCTGCTCCTGCTTCAGAGGAGATGACATGAGTGATAGAGTGCCCACACACACCGTCACCATCCCCACTACCTACACAAGTGATGTTGTTAAAGGAATACATTTACACATGTCTTCCACCATTTACTGCCATCCCACACTTATTAAGTTCTTAGAAAGAAGTCAAAACCTACATAAAAATACATAAAAAATGGAATAGTAAACATGCCAAAATGTTGGTGGCTGACAGGGGTTTTAAAGAACAGTACTTAAGCAGGCAGTTAGTGTTGTAGGCAAACAAAGGCACTCAGCCTGCTAACAATATTTTCAAGGAATATGTTGCTGTAGGACTTTTACTTTCAGCTATTTATTTCTCTTCTTCGGCCCTCAGAAGAAGTAATATTGTGTCAGGAAATCTTGCAGTCATAGAAAACAATTTCCAACATAGATGGCAAAGTTATCTCAGGAAATTTAATGGCAGTGGTGAAAAGGTGGAAATTTTATGTAGTTACTATGAGTCAGGAATTTTCACACAAAAAGCTGAAAATTGTTGTTTATCCATGAAAATTCCAGCTGGAAATGTTTCTGACTTTTCACCCATCCCTATTCAGATCTCAATCCTCTTCCACAAAATTGTATTAGGGAGCAGGGATGACTTCAGATGGAGGATCTTGAGTTACTTGAATTAACCCTTTGAGTGCCAGAGGACTAGACAATGCATTGCATACCCCTCTGGCACTCAGAGGGTTAAGGAAAAAAATCATTGTTAGGAGCCAATACACACAGAAATGATTCATAGTGACCATTAAGATTTTCATTTAAAAATGAAAAAAGTATAAAAAATATGTTGAAGTTCAGTATTTTACAAGTCAATCACTGCTGCTTTCACTAGGGATGGCAGTGCGAGAAAATTTCCACATCAAATGCGAAACACAAAGAAAATGGCACTTCCTGCCTTACATGGGAATTCTCTTTGCAGTTTAATGAATGATAATAATGTATTTTTGCCTCACATGAAGAATTTCCCCATATCAGTTTTACACATGTTGTTGGTCTATGCTTGGGAGAGAGAGAGACACACACAGAGATAGAGACATTTTTTTACTCTAGCTATTGTAGAGGCAGACAGAGAGGGAGCTGGAATTGATTGATTTAAGGAGTATTAGTGTTAGCATGTTGTTCTCTGGGCAGGTGGGGTGCAGGAAGTGGGGGTGTGATTTTGAGACAGTGATACTGACAGTGACAGGGATAGTTTTAAAAAAATACCTTTGACTGATAAGTGTCAGACACTCAGGTGATCCTATCTGAACTGAGACAGTGACAGTGACAAATATTAGCAATACAGACACACATCATACATTGTTTTCAGACAGATAACAACAGACATCACTCAACAATCCACACAAAGACAGTAAAAAGACAAGCATACATTTGTTCTGCTGCTGCTGTTATGTGTTGTCCTGTGTAATTATTTCCATGCTTCACACATATGGAGATACTTCACACACTATCCTAAAGCAAAACATTTTGCTATCTGTTATCTCAAACAATATGTGAGCAGAGGTAATGCAGGATTACATCTAGGCACATCCTCATTGAGATTCCACCTAAAGCACAACCACAGGTCTGACGGAGAGAAACCTGCAGCACATCAGAGGTGTAATAAGTATCAGAAGTAGCAGCACTCATCAGGGTCATGGTCCAATGGTAACAGTAGTGTTATAGATGTCTCAAGCAGTGGGAAAGCAATTTCCCAAGTAATAACACCAATATTCTGTGAGCAGGATAAGGCAATGACAAAGAAATCAGATTATATAAGTATTTAGATATATTCAGCCTGGGGAGCTTTGTACGAGACATCACACAGGAGCAAGCTGATGATGAACAAAAAAGGTTAATTTATTGCATATATACTAAACTTTTTCAGTCCACTAAGGACCTTCTTCAGGGCAAATGGTTACATTAGAACACAATGGATCTATTTATACAAAAACAACCTCAAATGCATGTCCCTCAGGAGCCAAATTGTGGCGATTCCCGCTGGTCCAAGAGTGTGTCGTCATGAGGGGCACCACAGTGTTGCTAAGCAACTAGTATAAACAATAGATGCAGCTCCTTCCAGATGTCATGCCCCATTGGCTGAGAAACAGGGCACAAATGGCACACTTGCCATGAAAAAAATACAAATACTGAGTGGGGAACAAGTTGGCTATATCACGTCAGAGGTAAATTAGACTTGAGTTCCAACGTATTGCATCGCTCCTAGTATAATATGTTCAATGTCCAACAGATTGATATTGGGCTTGTGGTCCAACACAAGTGTAACTGGTTGTACCTTTCTGTCTCATATAAAGTCTCTGGGGCAGTTTTTCTCTACTCTTAGTACAAATTCATATACCCCTGATTTTGTATATGTAGAATGTCCTCACAATTCCTTAGAATATATATTAAATTATACAGAAATATAAAAAGTATGATTAGTAAATATCATTAGTAAATCCAGTATAAATAGTTGAGTATAAATAAATAATAAATATGCTTTCAATAAGAAAACTATTTCATACCATTAGTCTTGCATAGAGATAATCTCTATCTCTCTCGCTCCCTCTCTCTGTTCTGTAATTATCACTTGTATGATCATATATATTAAATACAATCTGTGAGTTAGCTTTGCCACACCTTTTTCTCCACTTCTAGTAAAACTTCTATACATTAGTTCAAAATGAAAGACCTTTGTCCAAATTCAATCACTGATTCAAAATGAATAATTCTGGCATACATGCATTCTGTTGCCCTATCAGCATAAGGTAACTAAAGGTTAACGTCAAGCATGAAACAACAAAAAATTAAAAAATGAATAGGCCTTGTTTACCTTGCAGGGGATTTTCTACAAACACAAGATAAGGCTCTAGACAGACCTAGAGACTAGAACAGTGGTTCTCAACTCCTGTCCTCAGGACCCACTAACAGGGCAGGACTTAGGGATTTCTCTGCTAGCGCACAGGTGTGGTGATCAGAGGCTCATTCACATTGATTAACTCACCTGTGCTCTAACAAGGAAATCATCAAATCCTGGCCTGTTAGTGGGTCCTGAGGACAGGAGTTGAGAACCACTGCACTAGAAGCGCTAAGTATAAACAAAGTTACTAACACATTCTGTAAATTACCTTGTATTCACAGCGCCATAATAAAAATAAATAGCTAAATGGTGAATTGTGTCTTAACCATTATATACCCAAAACTCAGTTTTATTTATCTCAATACC
Source organism: Rhinophrynus dorsalis (assembly GCA_037306005.1). NCBI lineage: Eukaryota > Metazoa > Chordata > Amphibia > Anura > Rhinophrynidae > Rhinophrynus > Rhinophrynus dorsalis. The sequence continues at coordinate 233,785,526 of CM074718.1, read as the reverse complement.
AGACTAATTATAATCAATGATTACCCATGACACAAGTAAGGGCTATTATGAGGCACATTAATGAGAATGCAAATTACACTTACTTGGTGAAGTTAGCAGTCTCCACAGTGCTACAGCACTTGTAAGTTATCCATAGGACTAAAGGATGTCTCATTATTTTCAGAGGTGTCTCTATAGTGTCATTCCTTAAATGTCCACAGAGTATCCACAGCATAAGTAAATGTTAACCTGTTTCCAGGGTTTTATTCTGAATAGTACATATTTTCCATTCCAGCATTCAGATGCATTCAAGTAGCAACCGGTGAGGTTACAAGCTCCGTAATGCTGTGGAGACTGCTAACTTCAACAAGTAAGTGACATTTGCATTCTCATAGATGTGCCTCATAATAGCCCTTACTTGTGTTGGACCACAATCCTGTATCAATCTGTTGGACATTGGACATATTATACTAGAAACACTGCGATATGTTGCAACTTAAGTCTAGACCATCAGATTAGGGCCTCGATACTATTACCACCACTAAAAGAAAAACAAAATATTGAGTGCTTTTATGTTGCTATCTGTTATTGGATTAAAGTTACACACACTTCATGCATCTACCTATTTCATCTACACACACGGATACATTGTCCAGTTATCAAGTTATTTAAGGACATATTTGTACCTTTATGACAATTAACCCCTACTCGGATGCTATTTGAACTCACGTGGATTGCCTTTTATCCTTCTTATGCAATTTTTGCCGGCTTAGGAGAGGGACTCTTTTTTGATCTTTTTTTGATTATTAGTATATAGTGAGCTTATATGTGGAGATGTTTGGGTAATTGTTACACAGTGATTGTCATTTTATTATTATCTGAGATGACCGCACTGGAAGTAGCGTTACTCTCTGGTCCACTGCTATATAGGTTTGGGTAGTCTTATTGAGAGTTGTTTTGATACAACCCTTTTGACATTTTAGATGGTATATGGTTTTGAATGGAAGGTGGATATATTTGGGATTTGGTATCTATATTTAATTGATTTCTCTAATTAAACTTATTTTTGATACTATTTCAAGACGTTATTTTGTCTGATATTATTTGATTGCGGGTCAGAGTGCTTATAATAATATCTAGCCTTTTTTCCTTATTTCTTTTTCCATTTCCTATTTTGTAAGATTTATATTTCTAGATATATAGCACCATCATATATGTTATATATAGTTTTGATCTGGATGTAGATACTTATTATAGGTGCTCCTTCATTTAGATTATTTTAGGTTTTAGTATCCTATTACCTGAGTTGTGAAAACAAAACCAGAGGTAATTACATGCACCGCCAATAAAAAAAAGCCCATGAGAAACAACTAAAAACAATGCACTAGTAGTATCTTATTACCTATGGCCAGTACTACCGTGTGTTTTGTGGTTACAATTCCTGTTGGTAATCCTGCTCCTCAGAGTTGAGGCGTTGAAGCCACAACGGTGGTTTCAAACAATCGTTGTTTGAACAAAAGCAGTGCAGAATACAGTATACATCATAGAAATCTGACATACTGTAGAGTGTCCCCCTTCGACATAATAACCCCACAATAGGATAAGTGATCAGTGGGGACCCAATTGCCTGCATTGCCTGTAACATATGTTATATGGGCTTTCTTATTATAATTATTGTTACAATTATTTAAAATATATAGTTCAGACCTTAGGGGGGAATCAGGACCCCTCCTGACACCCCCCTAGCATGGATCACCCATCCAGTAGGATAGGTGATCCATGGGGAGACAATTGCCGGCTTTTTTAATAAAGTGCATATAACCTATGTGTAAGATAGGTGATATGCGCTTTAACTAATATACATTCATTTTAGACCTCGAGGGGGGCATCAGGGCCCCTCCTGATCCCCCCTAGCATTTTCTGCCTTCCTTTTTTACTAAGCCGGCTCCAGTAGAAGTGGTTGTAGTGAACTCTGTCACCGGGTTCATTTATGAGACGCACATTGCTGAGCTTTCATGAATGGATCAATCAACCGGTCATTCAAAAACTGGATAGGTGATCCATGCTAAGGAGTGTCAGGTGGGGTCCTCATGACCCCCTCGAGGTCTGATCTATATATTTTAAATAATTGTAACAATAATTATAATAAAAGAGCCCATATAACGTATGTTACACATATGTTATATAAGCTTTACTGAAAATGCCGGCACCTACTGGATAGGTGATCAATGCTGGCGGGTATCAGGAGGGGTCCTGATGACCCCCCTTGAGGTCTGAACTTTTTGTTTTTATTAAAATGCAACATATAACATTTATTACACATTTACAGGCAAGGTATGCAGCCGCATACCTTGCCTATTAACCCTTTGAGTACCAAAGGGGTAGCAAACTCATTGCAATGTGTTACTACCTATCTGGCACTCAAAGGTTTAATCATGCAATACATATACAATAGGGCAGGTTAAATAAAAATTGAGGATAAACAATTTAGAATGTGAGCAATATTTGTTGAATTAAAATGGAAAAAGAAGGTCATGGGAGCATTATGTGTCAAATTTCAAAGTGGGGGTTAATATGTTGAAGGGGCAATATTTGTTGAATTAAAATGGAGAAAGACGGTCATGGTAGCACTATATGTAGAATTTCGAAGGGGGGGTTAATATGTAGAAGGGGGCACTCTATGTGGGATTTCTATAATATGGGGAACACATCTAACGCCTAACTTGAACTTTCTGTTGTCAAACATACGCCTATTTCCTTGGACTTGGTATATGAATAGAAGCAGACATTGCTTTTTTGTTAGTATGTAGAAATGTGCTGTCTATGCCGGTTTTGTTTTACCATGGTTCTTTAATAGAATATCGATAAAACACATGTTTGCGAAATACACGTTGCTTGTTTTTACTGTAATGCCGGTTTTAGTGCGGGTAATAGTATCAAGCCTCTAATTTTTTTTATCACTGATGAGATATAGCCAGCTTGCTCCCTTTTTTCCATGGCAAGTGTTCCTTCTGTGCCCTGTTTCTCAGCCAACAGGGTATAACATCTGTCAGAAGATGCGTCTATTGTTTATACAAGTTACTTAGCCACACTTTGATATCCCTCAAGAGATCACACACTTGGATCAGCAGGCATCACCGCAATTTGGCATCTGATTCACACTGCGTTTTAGTTATGATGTGATTATTTGTTTATTTGGGTATAAACAGATCCATTGTGTCCTAATGTAACCATTTGCCCAGAGGAAGATCCCTAGTGGATGCGATAAATTCACTTTTTTGGTCATCATCTGCTTAATCTAGTGTGCTGTCTCACTGAAGCTCCCCGGGCTGATTATATATATATTTATCCCTTTTCGTGCCAGAGAGGTAGTCAATGCATTGTGTTGCCATTTGTTGGCTACCTCTTTGGCACACAATAGGATATATACATGTATGTATTTTGTATATAATCTGCAGGTGCCTGTGTTTTAGGTATTTACTTTTGCATCCACACAAAAAACAATGAACTTTATCAGTCTAAATGAGATTAACCACAGAGTGATAGCTTAACGTATCATTTTAAAATTTTATGATTTTAATATCCCTGTTTGGTTGTAGACTACAGGAGAATTCAAATGCAAAAATAACGTAAATAGATATAATGAACTCCTGTATGAAATACACATTCCTAATAAATCCATATATTTGGCAAAAGAAGATCCACTTATTTCAAAAGGATAATTCCCATTTAAAAATCCACAATGCATCCCCTATTTTCTGAATGTGTTGTATTGCTTTTCTGAATGCTATATATCATATTGTTTTGACACTCTTATTTGCAATCATAATACAATTTCAGTTATTCTTTTTAATTTAATGATCTTACCTATTCGGGTCAGTCCTTCATTGCCAGCCTAGAAAGGAAAAAAAAGTATAAAATAAATAGAAGACAGTTTTTCTTGGTTAACAGAGTTCATGTACATTACAGTGAAGCACACTGCAAGTTCTGTGCTTGATAGAAAACCAAAATTGCTTCAAGCAACTTTTAAGTTTGTTGGTGGGGTTTTTCCATAACTGAATAAACATCTGTGGTACCACCTATAGTCCAAGAGCTTTCATAATATATTTAACATAGATACAGCAGCCCAAGAAACTTTAGCACTGACTGTACCATTCAATAAATCAGTGAGGTTGTGCCAACAAGTTCAGTAGCTAAATGCCCTAAAATTAATTAACCAACTATTCCTGTGGGTACAGCAGACATCTAATGGAAAAAACGATCATATCCTGCCAATTTAAAAATTATTTTATAATTGTGAAACCAACTTACATGCAATTCTATAGAACTAAGCCTGTGACAAAATGCATGCATGGAATAATATGACAAACTGTAGCTCCTACATGCAGGGGTAAGGAGTCTTTAAGGACATTATACCATCTCTGTGTCCTGAATTTCTCATCATGTTGATATTGTCAGATCACTTAAAGGGATAGAAATGTTTCATAATAAAAGCAGCTCTAATTAATCATCATAGTATTTGGACTTTGGAGAGTGTTATTTTAATTCTGTCAGAGTTGTAGTTCAAGAGTATTTCAATGATAAAGTATCCCCCTTCCGCCCCTTTTACTGATGTAACACTGTTCAGCCAGATCAGAGGGGAGGTGCCCAGGAAGACTGCAGAGTGGGACAATCTTCAATTAAGATAAGGGAAAAACCTGAAAAACTTGTCAAGGGGGGCAGGGTTTTCATTGTTCTCATAGGAAGAAGAATGTCCCCTTCTGTTATCTGTCTGGTCTATGGACTGCATTCCACATCTGAGAAGAGATAGCTTACACTAGGTAAAAGGGGCAGGAGGGGAAACTTTGTTTGTGAATATCTCTCAAACCATAAAGGTTTGAGAGATAAGACTTATATTGTTCTTCATGTTTTTTTAATGCCTACAAAATGAAATAAATATAAAATGAAATATTACTATCCCTTTAATGGTAGCTGCCATTACTCTTTGAGACTAGAGCAGGGGTAGTCAATTGTTCGACCTCCAGTCGTTGGACCATACAACTCCCATTATACACAGCTAGTCATTAGATAGTTGTTAATAGTCCTCAACAGGTAGAGGTCTAGCAATTAACTACCCCTGGACTAGAGTTTTTGAAAATTAGAGATGCAGAATATTGAACTCTGGTAAGAAATCAGTGGAACATTGGCCCCCTTCTGCTGACTTCTTCGTACATCTGCATGGTGTGAGTAAAAATGTGCATGCGTGCGTGTATGTGTGGTGACATGATTTCATTGTGGGAAACTTGGAAATGTAACATGGGGACATCAGATCTCAGTACGTGAATAGCTCATTAGACAGTTTCACACCTTCCAAATATAAGTTTCACTTACATTTCCTCCAAGAGATTTTCTGTTGAAAGGTTGAATATATCCTGTTTTCCATGGAAACTTCCACAAGGAATAAAATATAAATTCTGCACATCCTTTGCATCCACTACACAAATTTTTCTCTCAAGAAAGGGTTTATGCTGAACATTTGCAAATAAAATGTCCTAACTATATCTTTATTTTTATTTTGCCTTGGATATGCTGGGCTATGATTTTTTTTGTGTACACCCTGTGTTAATGATTCTCCAGTCCAGTCCTCAAGTATTCTTGATAATGCATGTTTCAGAATGTCCCTATTTGAGCCCACAGGGGTTATTCACTATTGCGTGATAAAGAGGTAATACATTGGAGGTAACATATTCAGTGATATCACTTATCCATTTCCTATGATATTCTGTGGAACCAGATTTCCCCACCTCTGGTGTTTTAACTATTTGCTCAGATTATTCAGAGATTTTCACAGCAATCTATTGGGGTTCCTGAAGACAATGGATGAGAAACCTTACTAGAAGTTATGCTGTATACTGGATGTGCAACTAGATTCTAGAGGAGTGTGCAATTCATTGCTAAAACTTTCCTAACATGTATTTACTCTTATGATATGTGTTCTTAAATGCATTTGGATTCCTCTCTGTTACTCAAAGGGTTAACCCTTTGAATGGCAGAGGGGAAAGCAACGCATTGCAAGCAATGCATTGCCTACCTCTCTGGCACTCAAAGGGTTATACATGTATGCAGTGGTTAACTTATATCCAGTAGAACAAGTGTCTGAATAACTCAGCAGGAACTTGTAAATGCAACCATGTATATTTCATTTTAAGAGTGACAAAATATATTTAGTTCTATAGCAAGGCTTCTATTTAATAAAGTCTATAGTATTGATATCAGTCATGGAGTAACATGGAATGTAGCTAAGGTGTATAGACCAAGATAATATGTCTTAGTTATAATATTGAAATGTGAGATAAACTGACAGAATTATCAGGCAGGGGGAGCTTTTTCCTGGAAACTGTCAGGCAAACTCTAGAACATCCTAACATTGACACGTGTAGCTACTGCTTTCCGTTATATTTGAGCATGACTGTATCATTAAATATTTTCCCTTATATTAGCACTTTTAGCAACTTCTAACTCTAAGAAACATATCCACATGCCCACATATTCTTACTGTGACATTTCATAGTGTTTAACCACATGGTTTCCAAATGGAACACAAATGGATTGGAATGCAAGCAAATTATTATACTGATAGTGACTATTAACAATATCAATATGCTTAATATACATTCATTATGAATGATACTAATCATTGTAGAAACTGTAATGTTAACTTTAATAGATTGTATGGCTAAAATGTCCTTAGGCATTTAATGCTTTCTACCTGGTCACCTGACGTGAACGGATCACTGTATTTTATCTCACAGGTTCTATAATAGTCTATTAGGATATTTGTAGAGAAAAAAGTGTTACCTGTTTTTCAAGTATTAGAATCTGCAGCAATATTTTACTTTTATTAGTAGTGCAAATTAATCCAAATTAGACAAAATAACTGGTACTGACAAAAAGGTAAACAATGTCCAAAATGAATGGGCATCACATTTAGTTTCATCATGTGAAACAGTATCTGTGACTACATCTGCATACATTAATATGGATTATTAATCGGTATAGTACGTATTATCACATGCAAACATGCACATCCATAATTTAGCTTAAATCCATTGCAGAAAATCATTACCCTGAAATATCTGTATTAATATTCCATTGCTAAATTTAAGGAACACTCAGGATTGAACCAATTGCATACAATTATTTGTTTGCTTCTGATACATCACTTACTTGTTCAGCCGAAGTCTTGAATTCAGTCATTGCCACTGCTACTAAAAACCAAAGTGACAGGAGAACCATCATGAGTCCAGGTTAGTTCTACAATCTAAGGCTCCACAATGAAGGATCCACAAAAAAGGGTTTTTTTAACAGATCCGTCTACAAGATTTCTTCAACAGCTCATCTGTATTTATTTTTAGTTTCCTCTTTTATTTTGTCTCATAGGATATTTTTTGTCTAAAGTTAGCTCCCTAAGGACCAGTATTTGAGAAATATGAGAAAGTTTCAATGGGAGTGTCATAAGTTACGTTAAAAGTAAATCTAAGTTAGAATTGTGGGAGAGGACCAAGCTGTATCATGTAGTTCTCTCTCTACTATAGGGAAAAGTGGCAACCTTCAATAAAATGGTTTCCAGTCAAATTGTAACTTTAAGGTGTAAGCAGAAAAAAGATATTCAGTTATATTAGCCATGTAAGGGAAAGGAAAAGACAGACAGGAAGAGGCTTTTAAAACCTTTTTTTCTCTCTACCCACTTGTTATTTAGTGAGAAACAGCCTACACAGTTTAATTTAAAGGAATGTAAGAAATCTAAACTGATTATAAACTTTCCATCTCTGTCAAGCAAAAGTAGAAAAAGCAGACAGAAATTAAAAAGCACAGAAGAAAGCAAAGCTGGCTGCAGGAAAGAGAGGAGGAGGGAGAGGGAGAGTCAGTGTATGACTCGTATTGCTCTGAGAGCTGTCTGCGTTCCCACTGCAGCCTCACTGGTATCTAATACTGGCCTGGCAACCACCTCCCCCTGACACACGTCAACATTCTTAGCTCCTTCCATCTAGCCTGGAGTCCCCGCCCATATATGCAAATCATCACTGCAGGGCAGAGAGCCTTATATGATGATGAAGGAGAGGTTTACAAGGAGATTGGAAGAAGCATACTCTAAGAATCTTAAAAGAAAACAATTGGTCTGCCTCCAATAATATATATATGCAAGTGGATTACCCTTGTTTCATTTGTCCTATTGCTCTTACTGGGGAATAGGGCATATGAACACTAAATTAGAATAAAATGCAATAATTATTTCTATCCCCCAGAGTATGAAAGTGTTGTATAATGCATTGTTATGCAATGCATTGCATACCCCTGTGGACCACATAAGGTTAATCTCTGCATGTAAACTTGTATATTGTGTACTATATACTTATAAAGCCTAAATATATTTTATGGAACTGTAGCATTGTGTAAATTAATTTAGTGTTGTAAACATTGCTGTAGTTTATTAGTTTTAAGTTCTAATTTATGTTTCTGTTTGATCGGAGGGCCTTATTAAAGGTAATCATGTTAGTTGTGTTTGTTTACACATGATGCAAAAAAATAAGTCTGGTGATATTTGATGAATTTAATGACAGCATTCACAAAGGAGTGCCATGGTCCCTTGGTGTCAACAGATCTTTATTGGTGATCTTAATCACAGTAAAAGTGATTCATACATAACCAGGTGCTGTTTGAGTGGTGTGAGGGCTTGGTGACATTGAAATCCGACATTGCTGGAACATGTCCGCTGTTATGGACTACAGTGGTCATATGCTATGGTGCAAACCAACCCTCTCAGTGCCAGAGAGATAACCAACCAACACATTGCAATGCAATGTGTTGAATGCCTCTCTAGCACTCAAAGGTTTATTAAGTACAGCCATTGGGGCTGCACTGGCATATTTGTGCATTTACCCTAATGTTGTCACGCTATGATGACTTCACTGTGATGACCACAGACTCTATGACTGCTGCTTTGAGCCACAAGATGCTAAGGTATGGTGCTAGAATGTGGTGCTTGAGAACATAGACCACCACGCAGTGTTGCAGTGGTCGAAATCAGGTAAAAGTGGTGATTACAAGGCCGGCTGTCACAGACCGGTTGAGCCAGACTATGCTCTGGATTACTGGGCAAGGTCTAGCCCTTTGAGTGCCAGAGGGGTATGCAACGCACTGCAAAGCAATGTGTTGTGTACCTCTCTGGCACTCAAAGGGATAGAAATAGTTATGAGTGGCATTCTAGAGACAATAGCCAAGCAGTGACAAACAGGATTGAGTGCAGTTACAGGAACTGAACACTAGGAGGGGTAACTCTAGTCAGATTGCAAAAACAGACTGCCACAATTTGGAATCTCTGGAGACAGGCTGAAGTACTGGCACTGAACACTGGTGACACTGCAGAGGAAACTAACAAGAGCAGCACAGTTGGATAGCCATCTGTAAAGGACTCAGCACTGTGAGCTCTTAAAGGTATTGAGGTCCACAATACTCGAATTGTACAACAGCAACTGAGAAGCAGTGGCAAATATAAAATTCTAGAACAAGACTAAAGGTGCAGCACACAAGGCTGGAACTAACAAGAAAGCAGCACAAGCAGAGTTAAAGAGTGAAGACCTGGACCAGGTCTGATTCAGCATCAGCAAGCAAAACTCCCACAAGGACAATGAAGCAGTGTAGATGGGAACAGGATCAGATCAGTGCAGATGAGAACAGGAACAAGCAGCAAACAGTACCATGTCAGGAACAGGACTGATTCAATATCAGCAACAGAGCATCAAACCAGGAACAAGCAGCAAATAACAAGGTGGTCAAGACTCAACCTGGTCAGTAACTGAAGAGCTGTATGTGTGCTTCAGTGGCTACAGCGGGACAAGGTGGGCGGTCAGTATTCAATCAGGTTGCAAAATGTAAACTAGGAAATTATAGACCTGCGAGCTTCACTTCCATAGTGAGTAACATATGGAAAGGGTTACTAACTGATTGTATTCGGGACTATGTGATGACAAACAACATTTTTAGGAGGATTCAAGCATGGTTTTATGAAGAATATATCATTTATGAGAGTGTGTTTCCTAAAGTGGTGATGGGCTAGTGAGAACATCTTTACCAAAAAGTTAAACTTTAAACGTGCACAGTGTTTGTAGTAAATAAGGGAAGAACTTGGAACAATGGGCACATCTTCAGTCACATCAAACACCCTGTCACAACCCATCCTATCCCTTCTCATCTGGGGTGGCCTTGGTACTGATTGCACAACTCCCACACCTGTTTGCAGCCTACATGTATCCTGGACTTTCCCGCTTTCCCTGCCCTTGGATGGTCAGTGCTCATCATCTGTGTACCTGTGATCCTGATTCCTGTATCCTGTTGTGACCCGATCTTGAACCTTGTTATACTGTCTTTCTGGCTTCCTGACCCCGGCTTTGTATCAGACTATCCTTCTAGACCTGTCAACTCTTTGCTCCATTGCTTGCTCAACTCCTTGTGTACCGACTCCAGCTTGCCTTACGCCTCTCCGTATATCTACGACCCCGAGGTGTCGACATCTTGGATTTCCCGACTACTTGTTTACTGACTCTGGCTTGCCTTATGACTCTCTGCATATCTACAACCCTGAGGTGTCGACGTCTTGGATTCTCCTACTACTTGTGTACTGGCTCCAGCTTGTATTACGACTCTCCTGTATTCTACGACCCCAATGTATCTACGACCTGCAGTCTCCGACTATTTGTGTGCCCACTCCTGGTTTACTTACGACTTTTGCTTGACTCTCGTTTGCACTCCATGGCCGACTGCCGGTCTCTTCAGCAGGGTGTTAGAGTTTGTGTGTTTCTTCATCCTAGCGTACTAGCTAACCCTCGTCCAGGCTGAGACACTGTGATACACCCTAACCAAACACCATAATGCTTAGGGACACCAGTATGAAATCATCCCACCAGAAATCAAGTACTGTTGCTCTCAGTATGCCCCTAGTCCACTCCCTGCTAAGGACACGTGACCAGTTGCAGGTTTAATAATAATGATGATCCCTCCCTACCACCAGATTAGCATAGTATGTGGAATGGAATCTCCTCAGATGCCGCTTGATGCCTTGGTTATGATTATCCTCAACCACATTGCCATGTGTGGTCAGCGGACCACACAGTGTGCAATGAGTGGACACTAACTGCCACATTCTGACATCTACACAATGGCAATCAGCTGGTGTGGAGGTAATGATGAAAGAAGTGGCTTGCCAGAAGATGTAACTATGTCTTCCCATGGCCGGACCCTAGAGCAAGAAGGTGATTGCGAGCCAGGTGTTTCACTCACCATAGAACTTTTAGGCTCTGTCTGAGTTTCTCTATTCTTCCTTCTCTTTGATTTACCCTTGTCTCTTTTTGCCTTTGGTGAGAGTCAGCGCATATAGTATCATTGGTGCTCAATTTCTTTGGTGGGGTTTAGCTTTAAAATGCTTCACAAAAATGTCATGGTGTTTATGTTTCATATGTGTTATGGGGGCATTGTGTCAAGGTGCATTCCCTCCTTTCCCCTTTTCACTGATTTGTCACAAACTCTGCACAATGCCATTACTGATGACGGCACTGTGCCTGCCCCAAGAGAAAAATAGTCCCACACCCAGGAGTTCAGGGGGGAGGAGAAAGGTGTGGAAGAATGGCCTCTTTCTTCTTCTCCTCCACATTCCTCTTCACTGGCTGGGGCAGAGGATGATGTTGCTGCTGTTTCTGCTGCTGCCTCAGAATAGTCCCACATCACTACTGCTGGACCCCATTCCCACTGTGGACATGGTGGCCTGTGGCACACTAGCCTACTCCACAGTAGAATTAATTACAGCAGCAGCAAACTACACAAGTTCTGCAATCTCGCTGCTGGTGGTGGTAGTGAGGCCCATGCCCATTTATATCTCAGTTTCCCATTCATTCTCACTTTGGGCTAAAAAGGCAATTAATGTCTCTTCCTCCCCAGCTGCTCCACCCTCATCCTCATCATTATAACCACCACCTTGATGCCGCTGCTGCTCTGTTACACTCCCACCAGTTGGAGGTGATGACAAGTGTGACAGAATGTTCCCTGCTGTCATACTTGTCATCTCTTGAGGGGAAGAAGGCAGAATGACAGCACTAGCAGCAGGCACAGGCAGCTGATCTGTGTTCATGGTGGTATTACTGCTGTTAGCCTCCAGTTCTGCCTTCCCCTGTATCATGTCCCAGAGGGACAATGCCAGGGTTGGGGGGAGAATCACCGGGTCAGGGGAATGTTGTTGGCTCCCTTGACCGCTAGTCTGGCTACTATCCATCACTTCCCCTTCCACCTCAGCATCAGCAGGAAGATCTACTGTGGTCACGCTAGTCCCACCGCCTGCTTCATTATCACTAACAGCAACCACATCAATTTCAGTCTCTAAGTCTTCATCACTAGCATCACCCCATCTCTCACTCCCAACGCTCTGAGTCTCTATCTAGATGCTGGATCTTAGTAATAGTAGTGGGACTGCTTGGGGATGGCAAATGTGACTTAAGGTCCCCTGCTGTCACACTTGGCATCATCTCCTCCTCCCCCCTCTCCTGAGACTCACAAGGTACACTGGCAGTATTAACAGCAGGCACAGGTAGCTGACCTGTCCTGCTCACATTGCTACCCTCTTCTTCCACTGTGTGTGACACTATTTTCCCCAAGATCCCTAGGGGTGATGTAGGGGAACTGACCATCATTGGGTCTGGGGAATCAGGGCATCCAGACCCTTCAATGCTGGTACTGGTCACTTCCTCCTCCTCAGACTCACTGGATGCATGACAGTTCTTCCAGCTCCTCTTATTTGTATTCCAGGTGCTCATAGTGACAGTAGTCGCTATGAGCCTCTCCTGCCTCAATTTTGCTAAATAACTCACAGACAACAGCCTAGCACCCTCTGTCTCTCTATAGCTGCTTGTATCATGTTTCACTGCCTGGAAATGTCACATTTTGTTGTAAAACACAATACATGTAAATAAAGGGGAGTAAAGTTTGTATCCATTGAAAAAAATATCAAACATTTTTTGGCAATGGGCTAAAATGGCAAAGATTTCAAGGGATTTGTTTAAAGTATATTTTCCAACTAAAAAGCAGACAACCACATTTTTTCACCCACTCCTAACCAACATGACAGCATTACAATATAATTTTTAAGTGCAATGAGCCCCCATATAAATGAATACAAAATCTGGAAGGGGGGTCTCAGGGACACATTCCACACACCTCCCCCAGGATGACAAAAAGCACATACACCCCTTGATGTCAGAGGTCTACAACAATCTTCTCATCCACATCATTTACCTACACAAATTTTTTAAAAATCCCTAAATCCCTAAAACCCCACCACCACATTCACCACAACTTATAAAATAATAAAATACAGTAACACCCTCCCCCCAGTCTTTCCTGGACTGTTTCCCAGGCTACTGTGACCGTTGCTTATATGTGGCAAATGTCTGCCTTACTGGCTGGGAGGCAGGTTACATAAGACACAGAACTTGCCCTGGAGTAACACACATGCACTATACAATACCCTGTTCTCAAACCAATTGGATAAAAGAGGAAGGGATCATGTATTAAGCATGTATAACTCTCCTCAACAGTGGGGATCCTCAAGATGGGGATCATGCAAGAGATTTGGGTGCCACTGTTCCTCCTTCCTGATTTCCCAGCCTGATCCAGTCCCTAAATTTTGTCTCTTAAAAATAATCCTAAACTTGCCTGCTTAATGCATGTGTAAATCGGCTTGTTCAGAGAGCATTTATTTAATGTTGTTTGTGATGTTTTTATTGGGAAATATTGTACTAGTGTAAAAGCCCGGGTACACGGGACAAAGTGCATAAAGAAAGACATTTTCAGAGTGTTAATATATTATGTGGTATAATTTAATGTAACTTATAGAAATTCGTTTTTTTCAAAATAAAGAATCATCATAATATATAGGATAGAGGTTGGATGGGTTAGTGTGGTACCCCCTGGTTATTGGGGTGTCAGTACCCCCTGTCAGTGTTATACCCTATACATAGCAGCCCTGGTGCCAGTCTCTGTATTATATATCTAGTGAATAGTATTTAAAGGAGAAAGAGGTGGGATGGGTTAGTGTGGTACCCCCAAGTTGTTAGGATGTCAGTATATATCCCCCGGTGGCCCCTCATCCTCAGACCCTCTGTACCACGCTTCCCTTGCACCAAGTGGTCCTGGGAAGGTGCGCCGAGAGGAATCCAGTGTGCCGGGAGTGCAGGGGGGAAACAAAAGCTCAATACAAATTCAGAGCACCCTGCTCCAGATCAGCCTCGGCTCCCATCCTTTTTATCTTCTCACACTCGTAATGGAAGAGAGAGGCCTCCTCATGTGACTACTTGGCTGGCTCGTTCAGGCAGTCTCTACTGCGCATGAGACATGCATCAGACAAAAACACATTGGCCTTTTATATTATGTTAAGATAACATGAGTTAATTGATTGTGATTACCCTTGTATCCAAAAAGGCTGTTTACTTATGTCAGACCCTTCACAGATAATCCTTAAAATCAATGAGAGCCCTGCTTGTCCTGTAAAGATTTCTGGTAAGATTGTCTGCTACCTCAGAATATATATCAGACTAGATTTTAATCCTCAAAAAAAATAATAGAGCATTTTACAGATGCTAACATAAAGTATTGAGTATTTAAGTGTTTATAAGCCCAGTTTATATTTAGGTATTATGATTCCTTTAAATAAAAAAGAGTCCCTATATTAATTAGAAAGAAATACCTGGAAGGGGTCCGTGGGGTACCTTCTAGGAGTGAAAAATTTCCTGCATGTCTTCTTGCGAAAAACAGACAATTTTTCTTTTTCTTCTTTTTGTGAAAGTTTTCTTCTTTTCTCCAATGCAAAATATTCTTCCTTTTCGCCTATTCTAGCACATTTTTTGCCTATTCCAGCACATTTTCCCCCTATGTTTCCTATGGTGCAACATTTCCCAGCACAATATTACTTCTTCTGAGGGCTGAAGTTTAGAAATAAGTAGCTGAACGTCAAAGCTGAGAGCCCTACAGCAACATATAACTTGAAAAATGTGACACATGCAGACTGCAGTTGTCTTTTGCACACAACACTAACTTCCTGCTTAAGTCACACTGTCACATATTCGTGATGATGTCAAGTGATAAAAAATAAAGTACAACTTACAGTGTGTAAGATGTGTATGGTAGCAGTGGAGGGGGACTGGAGTGGTGTGATTGGTCTGCATCCACGCCGGGAGGAGGGTCTACTGTCAAAAAGTCTCACACTAATGTGCAAACAACTAAACGGTGCATTAACCATGGCGCTGTATTAAAAAGGGAGACCTGAGAATCTCACCCGCATGGTAAATGCTCATGTGGCGGGGAGTAGTGATAGAAGAGAGGGATATGTTTAAGCAGCTAAATGGTTAATTCTCATGTTGCAATGCAAAATGAGGTGTGCAACTTCTGCCCTCAGTCCATTGACATCAAAAAAGAGGATCAAAGTGAAGGGATTAAGCTGATGAGGGGAACCCTATTCAGTTACACTGTCGGGATGGCAGACATCAGTGGCAGTGACACTGTCTTTCATGCGGAGTTTATGCATGCGACTTGAAAATCTCACCCTTTTGATACAGGCAAGATTCTCAAGTCACCCGTTTCAATACAGAGACATGGTTAATGCATCGTTTAGTTGTTTGCACATTAGTGTGCAACATTTTGAAAGGATATCAGGAGGAAAGAGATCATCATCAATTATTGCACACACTGCAGCAACCATTGCTGCAGTCAGTTTCTGAACTACCACTTTACTCCCACGTCCCTGCACTGCTCCACCTTTCCCTCTCTCCTTGCCCCTTGTGTGTTTGCTGGACAATACTCAACTACTGTGTGCATTTTTAATCTCTATAGTACACAACTGCTGGAGTGTAATGTCTTGCCCTAGCCCTCAACAAAATTCTCAGTGTTGTCTGCTGTCTATCAAGTCTGCCTCAGTCACAGAGCTCAAATCGGGCCCTCAGTTAGCTGTCTGTCACCTAATATTTGTATTTGTCTAATTATTTATGGATTAATTTTTTTATATTTTTTATTTTGATTTTATTTTTTATTATTATTTTTTTTTAAATTGTCCATGCAATCTTATCACAGTCAGTCCAAAAGCAATTCTAACTACAAAACAAAATCAACAACTTCTTTCCCCAGACTTCCCCAGCATGGAGACAATAAAAGCAAAATCAGCAAGCAATTTGAACCCCATTTTGGTTTGAGTCAAAAGTTTTCGCCCATCCCTAGTCCCTTCCACCAGCATGGTGTTCATATGTGCAAAACATATGTTGGAAGAATAGTGTTCGCAACTCCCTGGTCCTCCACATCATTGACCTATAGAAATGAAAAAATAAAGTAAAATAAATCTGACCGCCACACACCTTCCATGGGTGCTTCACACCCCACCTTTTGTTAATTTAACTAAGAAACTTGACATTGACCTTAAACATTTTTTCTTTTAAATTCCATTTTTTCCACATTTACCAACACTAAATATACCTGTTGTGTTTGATCAGTATTACTGCTGCTAAATGTATCAGTTTAGCACAGTAACTTTTGAGAAATAGTTCTTTGTTTAATAAAAGTAGCATGTATACCATTTTTGAAACACAGAATTTGATGGCAGATAAGAACCATTCAACTTATCTAGTCTGCCCATTTTTCCTACTGTAAAAACCTCAAACCTCACTTGGTCCTTGGTCTTGTCTTATGTTCAGGAGGGATAGCCAAATGCCTATCCCATACATGTTTAAATCCCCCATTGTACTAACCTCTAACTCTTTCCTCTCTACCTCTACCATTTTCTTTTGAAGGCACAGTAATAGGTATAACCCATCATATAATTTGATAATATTAAAAAAATAAGGAAAAAAAACCTTTTTATAGGTTTTCCTGTGATGATTTGTGTTCAGTTAGTTCATCTTACACAGGGACTGGATAAAAAGGTATGAACATTCATTTATACCTCCCAAGTGTTCCTTTTTAATGAGAGCTCTTTCCCCCTGAGAGAAAATCCCTATGTCCCTCTTTCACATCCTTTTATCCCTCTTGTAGGTGATCAGACTATGTTATGTGTATATCACATTGCCCCACAGCAATAAAACCCACATTAATATTTGTTTAAACGTCAATGTATGAGTTTATAAATTAGTCTGTGTAAATAAAATACTTTAGTCTTGCTAAATCATTTATTAATCAGTTACACAATGAGAGGTCTATATGTCATGGGGTCATATGTTCAAAGAAGTAGCGAAATAGCATTTGTCGTTTGCAATGACTTTTCAAAGTACAGTGTCGTTGGGATCATTAATATTTTCAGAGAGTGTCGGTTGCGATTGGAAATATGTCATTGCCCTGACTGAAACTGTCGTATGTAACGACAAAAGAATGTCTTAGCTAAAGACAAAAATGTCTTTAAAAATGTCTTAATTATCGACAAAAATGTCTTAACTAAAGACAAAAATTCTCATTCCCTCCACTTTTTTCTTAACGTACAAATTTTGTCTTTTGTAAGACTTTGTCGTTAGTTATGACAAATTTTCTTTTCCTCTATACGACACTGGAGAACAGTTTAGCCACACCCTTGCCACACCCCTTTGCCTGTCCATTCTGGAGTTGTGTTGTACACAACGGACATTGCTAGTTTTTTTGTCATATACTCTATAGAAAATATGTCGTTCATACATACAATTACTTATTTTTGTCTTTCATACGACTTTTTTTGTCGTTATCCCTTTGAACATACGGCCCATGGACTTTTTGGTGTCTTTTTTATAAGCTGTCCCCACCAATCCTGTTCCCAGTACAAGATAGCTTCCTCATCTTTAGCCATTTGAGGAACTGAGGGGGAGATGTATAACACTGAAGTAATAAAGACATAAGTATAAGTATAAACATTTAGCAACAATTTCTCAAAGTACTAAAAGTGGAGTATAAAAGGTAGAAAGAAATGTGTCCCAATGTATTTATAAAGAAATGTGCTAACTGCACCAAAAATAAAGTCAGTTTTAGGGATTAAATCTTAAGGCTAGATATAACCTGTTCTTAATGGAAGTATATAGTGACAGCTATGTGTGTGAAAATATATTCACAGGTGTGAATTTTCTCAGAATATCCTCAGAATATTCTCAGATTGACATATTTATAAATGTGATTTTACTTCTTTATAAATATGGCCAGGAGTTGTGAATTTTAGCTATGATTCTTAAGTATACAAGAATGTTTTTTATACATCTGCCACTGAGTTATCTAATCTCTGCTTCTCTCTTCCTTATCAACAGTAAAGAGTAGAGAAGCCGAGAACAGTGACAAAGGCAGTGTTTAAAGGGATAGTAATACTTCATTTTAACTTTATTTTATTTTGTAGGCATTAAAAAAATATGAAGATTGATATAAGTCTTATCTCTCAAACCTTTATGGTTTAAGAGATATTCACAAACAAAGTATCCCCCCCCTGTTCAACCAGATCAGAAGGGAGATGCCCAGGTAGACTGCAGAGAGGGACAATCTTCAATTAAGATAAGGGAAAAAGCTGAAAAACTTGTCAAGGGGGGAAGGGCTTTCATTGTTTTCATACAAAGAAAATTGTCCCCTTCTGTTATCTGTCCTGTCATACAACCAGACTCACATCTGAGAAGAGATGGCTTACACTAGGAAAAAGGGGCGGGGAGGGGAACTTTGCTTGTGAATATCTCATAAACCATAAAGGTTTGAGAGATAAGATTTATATCATTCTTCATGTTTTTTTTAATGCCTACAAAATAAAATAAAGTTAAAACGAAGTATTACTATCCCTTTAAATACACTGCCTTTGTCATGTGGCTTCATTGACACTCGTGATCACTCTATCAGTGATCACATGTCCTGAGCCACAGCGTACCCTGAGGCATGTTGCCATCATTATATTGTGATGTGCCATTACCATCATCTGTCCTCAAAGGATGGATTTCTGAGACAGCCCTGGTACGTCAATCATCCTTAAAGTTGTAATGTGTCCATCAATCACACTTCAGTTTAGCTCATGGGACCCATTTATTTCCCTTTTCCAGAGTTTAATCTCTGAAGTTAATGGTAAATCTATTTTTTATCTATATATTTCACTGAAACTTATCATTCTTTCAGACAAAACTCCTGAACCTTTGTACTTTTAGCATTCCTCCTGTACCAACTATCACTTAAGAGCTAACTGTGAACACTAATCATTGAGCCTGAAAAATGTTCTGCACAGTACTTTGTACAGATTGATAGCACTAAAATAATATTAATCCTTTCAGCAGAACTGCCACAGGTCTGAAAAACTGCTAAACAATCCCATGAAAAACAATAGTCTTCAATAGTTATGAAAAGCTCATGAGGGTCAGCTGTTTTTAGAAAATTTAAAACTGAAGCTAATTAGCATTAGTCTAGAAATGCATATTGATATAACTGATTGCTATATAAAAGACAATTTTGTAGGTATGTCTTTCTGCTAACACCTTGGATGCAAAAGACATCTCCAAATCATTGCTTCATAATTTGTTGGAGACACGTATAACATCCAAGGGGTTAAATACATTAAGAGCCGCTTTTTCCTGCAGCATAATTTCCCTTTAAAGTTTAGAATGTGTCCAACTCTCACCTCAGTCATTAAGGACACATCTATTGGGAATTAGCAAATGCTAAGATCATGTTCCTTAAAAGTACTTTAAGTTCTAAATCTGAGTTCTGCAGCATGTTCTTAGTTAGAAAACAAGTCTGGAAATATATTTTGGCACGAGCATGATTTGCTGACTTCTTAAGTTCTAGTATTTTAATTATTGTGTAGATCTAGAAAATGTTATTATTTTTCTGTCATTTAGTATTTGTATATATAAAAAGAGACTGCGGCATTTTGGATTTAACTTCCCCATAATTTCCTAACACTTCTATGTACTTCACTTCTATTAGAACTGCAAAGGAGCTGATCTAGGGCTCAATACTATTACCCGCGCCAAAAAAGGCATTACAGTATAAACAAGCAATTTGTATCTTTCAAACATGTGTACCTGTTTTCTATTGTAGAACCACTATAAAACAAAACTGGTGTAGGCCACACATGTCTCCGTACTAACAAAAATGGTGCTGTCCGTTTTTATTCAACTACACCTTAAACTACCGCCTAAAAAATTCACTAAACGTTAATGTCTAAGGAAATAGGCGTACATTTAATGACAGAAAGGTCAAGTTAGGCATTAGATGTGTTCCGCACATTATAGAAATCCAACATATATTGCCCCCCTTCCCAGGACTGGAGAGCTCAGTTTCAGTCTTTCCCCATTTTGCCGATACATGTGATCACTAATACAGCTGTCACGTGTACCGGATTTTTCATTGACAAAGGCAATGTGTTCTACATATTGCCTTTGTCACTGTTTTCTGCCTCTCTCTTTCTTACTATGAAAGTAAGGAAGAGAAAAGCAGAGTTCAGACTTAAAAGCAAACAGAAAAAGACCAGAGTTTGGGCTATTAACCCCTTCAGTGCTGGTGTTGGGGCAGGATAAATGTAGGTCCCTTTATAACCTACTGACAGCAACCTGTTATTTTTTTAAATAAATTTGAACAAGACCAAAGTATTATATTACTCTGATTCATTTATAAACACCTCTGCTGAAGTTTAAACAAACATTAATGGGATTTTTATTGTTGTGGAGTAATGTAATACACTGGGGAGGGAATGAGGGACATAGGGATTTCCACCCAAGACAGCCCTCCCCATAAACTGTACATGTTGTAGGTATGAATGACCGGTCATACCTTTCATGCATTCTCCATAAAAATAAATTAACCCACTGAGCACAAATTATCACAAGTGAACCAATAAAAATGTAGTTATTTACACTTTGTTTCATCGTTTTACTTATTTTTAATAAAATAAATGATGGGTTATCCATATAAGTGTGGTATCAAAAGAAAGCCCTACTTGTGCTTCAAAATACGGTATATAATTTGAGTGACTGAAATTAAAGACTTAGAGGAAAAAACTTTTGAACAAAGAAATCATCAAAAAGTTCAAAATTACTCCAGTTCTTAAATGCAAATCACCCCAGATTTTCCTGGTCCTTAACCCCTTAACATCCACTGCCGTGCCAGGACCGTCACGGCTGCCTGGCACTTAAGAACCAGAGACGGTCCTGGCACGTCATGGAATTCAGGGCTCAAATCGGATCAGAGGGGAAAAAAAGCCCCATGGTCCTTAAGTGCCAGTATCACGGTGCCAGTGCTTTCGCTGGCGACATTGTTATGTCAGGGCTACTTCCTGATTCTCTTTTATTGGCTGCTGAGGTTTGTCTCCGCACAGTTCTAGCCCTCATATATTGAGCCCTGTCACTTCAGCTGTGCCCTTTCGTGGTGTTCCAGTTGCCAGCATTGTTTCTGATATCGTGTGTATTCTGTGTACGACCCGGACTGACTGACTACTCTGCCTGATCATTCCTGCTCTGTGTACCGACTCAGATTGGCTGACATTCCTGCTCTGTGTACCGACCCGGCCCGGCTGATGTTCCTGCTCTGTGTACCGACTCTGATTGGCTGACATTCCTGCTCTATGTACCAACTCGGATTGGCTGACATTCCTGTTCTGTGTACCGACCCAGCCTGGCTGATGTTCCTGCTCTGTGTACCAACTCAGATTGGCTGACCTGTCTGTTCTGTGTACCGACCCGGCCCGGCTGATGTTCCTGCCCTGTGTACAGACCCGGATTGGGGAACTTCCTGCTCAGTATACCTCCTGGTACTACTATCTGCTCTGCCTGTGTTCTGGTTGGAGGGCTTCCCTCCGGTGCAGATTTCTGTCTCTGACAGCTACCAGTTGCCTCCGGTCTACACTGCTTCTGCAGAGCTGTTATCACGGTGCCCATGATTGGTGCTGTTCAGTGTCAGTCACTTGCTGAGTATCATGATTGGCTGTCTGTGATTAGCCCTCCTCACACAGCCTTTTTAAACCCAGGCTGAACACTTCCAGGTTGCCCTTTCGTGGTGTTTCTGACTCCACTCTGCCTGACCTGCTTGTCAGGCTTCTGGGCCTGTTCCTGCTGTACTTGCTGATCCTGTGTTCCAGTGTTCCTGTATGCTAGTGTTCCTGTGTTCCAGAGTTCCAGTGTTCCTGTGTTCCAGCACCTCGCGGGTTAATCTTACTGTGTTCCTGAATCTCCAGCTCCAGCCATCGCTCTGGCGACATTGTTCTTCTCGCTGCTGATCATACTTTGTTGGTTTACCCCACTAAACCTGGTTGCGATATACATTGTTGGTCCCAGCGTGCAGACGCTGGTTTACTCCACTAAACCTGGTTGCGATATACATTGTTGGTCCCAACGTGCGGACGCTGGTTTACTCCACTAAACCTGGTTGCAATATACATTGTTGGTCTCAGCGTATGGACGCTGGTTTACTCCACTAAACCTGGTTGCAATATACATTGTTGGTCTCAGTGTGCGGACACTGGGTTACTCCACTAAACCTGGTGACGATATACATTGTTGGTCCCAGCGTGCGGACGCTGGTTTACTCCACTAAGCCTGGTTGTGATATACATTGTTGGTCCCAGCGTGCAGACGCTGGTTTACTCACTAAACTGGTTGCGAGATACATTATTGGCTCCAGCGTGCGGACGCCGGTTTGCTCCACTAAACCTGGTTGCGATATACGTTGTTGGTCCCAGCGTGCGGACGCTGGTTTACTCCACTAAACCTGGTCGCAATATACATTGTTGGTTCCAGCGTGCGGTCTCTGGTTTGCTCCATTAAATCTGGTGGCGCTATTACCATTAGTCCCAACGTGCGGACGTTGGTTTGCTCCTGAACATCCAGTACTGTGGTCAGTCGCTGTCCACTTCCTTGCAGTTGTCTGAGTATCCCTGGCAATAGACTCCTGCTGAGTAAGACCTCTATACTTATGCTCTATGCTGTCTTAGTCACCTGACAGCTGGTCTTCTCGCTCAGGCTGCCCTGCCCGGTATTGGTGAGGCCGGTAGAACCTTGATGATACCATCCTGTAGGTTGCCTCACCCGGTATTGGCAGGGCCGGTACAGCCTACTCCAGTACTCCTTTGGGCTGCCCTGCCCGGTATTGGTAAGGCCGGTAGAACCTTGTAATTCACCATCTTTAAGGTTGCCTTACCCGGTATTGGCAGGGCCGGTAGAGCCTACATTCAGCATTCTGTGGGGGCTGCCTTGCCCGGTGTTGGTAAGGCCGGTAGAACCGGTATATGTCATCTCACGGTTGCCTTACCCGGTATAGGCAAGGCCGGTAGAGCCTGTCATTAAAACTGTCACTTGGGATGCCTTGCCCGGTATTTAGGCAAGGCCGGTAGAACCTATTATATGTTATATTACTGTTGTATTGTTATGTATGTTTACCCTATGGGGACTGCCTTTAACTTTTAATAAAGTTAAGTTATTTTACCAAACCTTAAGTCTGAGAGTCTTCAAATCCGTGACAGCTGTTCTGTGACCCTGCCTCCTCATTGCGCTAGTATACCTCTGCTTCAGTGTCAGATCCGTTGCTTGCACCCGGTACGCTTGACCTGTCCACTCGCTATTCCAAGGCTGGGTTCTCTCTGGGCGCCTCGGTCAGTTTCTACTGCTTGGCAGTTCTGTCCAAGTCTGAGCGTTCGGTTACCCATTACGGGTTGGTGCAATAGCAATTCTGGGTCACAGACATTCCGGGAATCCTCCCTGAGATAGTACCTGGCAGTATTGTGTATCCTCACTATTCTGACAGTCCTGTCATTGTTGCCTACTGAACCCTACAGCCAGGGGCCCCCGAATAGGCTGATAGGGTATCTATCATGGTACCCGTGCTATTTGGCGACATTCTGTCAATTTCCACTCCTGCTTACGCTATTGGCTGCACTGTCTTTGTCCCGCCCAGCATTTGTCTTTAAATGCTGGGTTTTGGCACTTCTCCAGTGCCCTTTCATGGTGTTTCAGTATCAGCGCTTGTTCCTGTATTTGTGAGCTCTCAGTGTATCGACCCGGCCTGCCTGACGACTCTGCATCTTGTTCCTGCCTGTGCACCGACCCGGACTGTCTGACCATTCTGCTTCTCGTCTCTGCCTGTGTATTGACCTGGATTGGCTGACGTTCCTGCTCTGTGTACTGACCCGGCCCGGCTGACGTTCCTGCTCTGTGTACTGACCCGGCTTGGCTGACGTTCCTGCATGGTGTACCGACTTGGATTGGCCTATGTTCCTGCTCTGTGTGCGTGGATCCTGCCCAGCTGGGCTGCTGTGCTGATGTGCCTCCTCTACACACCTTGGCCGGTCTCTGGTTAGGGCAGTGTCAAGTCCTTCACTGTCTCCGGACAGCTCACTGCAGATTGGTCTCAGTTGCCTCAGTATCGCCCAGGCGACATTCCTATTCGTCTGCACTTCCGTGCAGTCCCCGGTTGGCTTCCTCTCAGGGCAAGTTGCTCAGTCTCCGTTACTGCTATGGCAGTGCTCAAGTTGATCAGTTTCTGTTACTGCTACAGCAGAGCTTAAGGGCTCAGTATACGTTACTGATATGGCAGTGTTCAAGTTGCTCAGGTTCCATTACTGCTACGGCAGTGCTCAAGTTGCTCAGTCTCCGTTACTGCTACGGCAGTGCTCAAGTTGCTCAGTCTTCGTTACTGATACAACAGTGCTCAAGTTGCTCAGTCTCCGTTACTGCTACAGCAGTGCTCAAGTTGCCTGGTCTCCATTATCATTGGGCGTTACTCGATTTGGAGCTCTCACCTTTGTTTGGGCCTCTCAAAGGGCCTTGTACTATTAGGGCCTGTCAGAACTATCTGCCTAATAATAACCCATTCAGGACTGTTGATCTGAGACTCACACAAGAACTGCCTGACCTGTGTCAGTATATTGATCTCTGGACTATCTGCATCTACTGGACCTGTGTAGGCTTACCTCTGTATAACCTGTCTTGTGTCTGTACTATATTATGTATATATTACATGACCCATGAGGGTTATTGTCATTATCATTGTTCAATAAAATTGTGTTTTATCCAAACCTACTGTGTCTGTGTGTCAAACAAACCGTTACAGTATCTGTCCGCTGTCTCCTCATTTAAACCTACATTTGACTCTGTTGCCTCATCTCACTCTTACTATCCTGTGGGATAGTATTGGCCTCCGCTCTGTCCCTGATCTGTGGCTTATAGCTTGGGCTAACTCCCTGCGTAGGGAGTCACCATTACCTATACACTGCTAGGATCTGCCGGCTTCCCATGGCCTAGTAGTATACCTGCTTGCAATTCCTGAATCACACGAACTGTGACCTGACCTGTGTTAGTATTGCACCTTTGGTGCCTACTGGATCTGAGAGCGTTTCTTTATCCTGGTGACCTGACCTGTGTCAGTCTTGTACATCTGTACCTACTGGACCTGTGTGGGTTCCTATACATTCTTGTAAACCTGACCTGTGGCAGTATTGTGTCATTTGTATGTACTGGACCTGCGTGGGTCACATTATCCGTGTTCTATTAATAAAACTGTGTTTTACCAAACCTTCTGTGTCTGAGTGTCCATAAAAGTGTTACAGCCGGTCACGCATGCGCGCACTGGTTCTTAAGGAGTTAAGGGGTTAAAGTCTATATGTGTTTAGATTTGTTAAAGGGCTAAATGTTAATTAAAATCAGTTGTAACAGCCTCTTTTACAATTTACTGTGTTAAAAAGTTATGTCAGAAGTGTTTAAATCCCATATCTGTATTAATTATCAACACAGTTCAATATGACTTTTTAACACAAAATGGTAACCAGTTGAATTATATTTAGTAAAGTAAACTGCAGTTGATTCCAAATGGCTTTTTTTTGTGGTAAATGCAGTATAATTTGTTTACTCCAGATTTTACGTAAAGTTTGCTGCACCATAGTAAACAATATAACATATTGATTGTCTGAACACCACCTGCAATTGTAACATATAGTATGTCCTACAAAACTAAACAAAATACCATTATAGCAGCACAAACTCACAAATCGTTTAGGGAAACCTACAAAAAGCAAATGAGACGAGCATCCATCAAGCATGAACAATAAAAGTGTCTTATTCTAAGGTATGGTGGCCACTCATTGCTGCTACAAGTCATGTTTTTCACTCCCATTTGCCATTTCAGGTATGAAATGTCCATATCAGACTGCTCCTGCCCACAGACAGTCCAGCTCCGAAATGTCAGGTAAATATTCTTCGCATGAGAGAGACAGCATATGTGGTCCTTGTCTGTATGGTGCTGCTGACTCCCTCTAGGCACATGAAAGCATGGGCCCATGACTGGGATATGCTTCTACTTTGGGAGACCTGCAACAAACAAATGTGACAAGCACCCATCAAGCAAAAACAAAATAAAGTGTCTTGTTCTAAGGCATGGTGTTATTTTAATGGTGCTAGAAGTCACGTTTTGCACTCACATATGCCGTTGCATAGAGAAAATCATATTCATATCAAACTATTCCTGCCAACAGACGATTGGCAAGCAAAACCAGGAGTCAGACGGTATAGTTAATATAACCTTTATTATGAGAATAATAACAGCCATGCAATATAAATATATACACACAGTGGGTGAATGAAAATGCGAGTACTGTATCAGGAATAGCAGTCTCCCAATATCACCACCACACTGTCCAAGACTAGGCCTCAGCCTGCTGGAGTCTCACGGTATGGTAATGCCCAAGAGTGATACTGACTCAGCCTGCAGTCAGTAGCTGTTTTTGATCTGAAGAAGGATTTAGATAAACTGAGTGAATGGGTAGAAAAGTGGCAGATTACAGTTAATGTAGATAGGTGTAAGGTTATGCATTTGGGCTGTAGAAACAAACATGCTACATGTACGCTAAATGGGAAACAACTTGGGGAATCCTCAGTAAAGAAAGATTTAGGAGTAATGATAGATTATAGACTTCACAACAGTGTGCAGAGAAGAGACATCTAAGTGGTGATACAATTACCATTTACAAATATATTCAAGGTCAATACCAAGAACTTTCAAATGTTATTTATTCAAAAAGCTGAGCTAAGAATGACAGATCATCCATTAAGACTAAAGGAAAGGCATTTTTAACTAAAACAAAGGCAGGGAACTTTCAGTAAGGGCAGTAAAGCTATAGAATTCTTTGACTCTGGGTGCTGTGCTTGCAGATACTTTAACTGCTTTCAAAAAAGTAATGATATCTATCTAGCATAGAACAATATTGAGAATTATGACAGTTGGCTTCAAAGCAGATAGCATGTTGAAGGAATTTTTTAACCCACTTGGGGTTTAATTGGAAATGGCTTCAATATTTTTTTTGCCTTCCTTTGGATCAACAGGGGTGATTTGGCATGGGCTGGACTAGATGGATGCATGCCTTTTTTCAGTCTCATCAACTATGTTACTATGTTACATCACGATTACTATGTGCCCCAGAGCCCCATGAACCTTTAGGAGTGATTCTAATACTGCTAGATGTTGCATGTCTAATGTGCTGCTGCTGGTTTATCTCCCAATCAGACCTGTGGTTGTGCTTCAGGTGGGATCTCAATGAGGATGTGCTTAGATGGGACCCTTCTTTCTCCCTGCTCACATGATTTTTTTAGGCAGACAACGGATAGAGATATGTTTATCTTTTGGATTCTGAATGGACTATGCCCATACAGAAGATTTTATAAGGATCCCGAGGGACTACTGCAACTGCAGGGTTGAGATGTTGCAAGTGTGCTAGCAGTAGGTGTCTATGGTGCTTCACTTCCAACAGCAGCAGCAGATGCTGTCATCATAGTTAAGGTTGTGAATGTTGATGATGACCTGTGGTGCTGCTTACTCAACAATCGTGTGTGTGTGTGACTGGGTAAGGACTGGAGTTGGAAGTGATGATGATGATGATTAAAAAGATAACTGTATATTTTAAACATCTATACTTGTCCAGAGTCAGTCTTTCCAAATGATCTCTCAAAAAAGTTTATAAACAAGCTTAGTGTTTATTTTCAGTGGTAGAAGACTGAGCCTTTTCCTTTCAGCTAATTGTACGGCCATGCCTTCAATGCTATCATCACTACTTCATCTGTATGGGAAGAAGGGGAGGATGATGGAGGTATATATATATATATATATATATATATATATATATATATATATATATACTAGATCAAAATCATGATCAATAATTAGATCATCTGCATCGCCATTTCATATTTTTCTAGGCTTTTTTAAGTTTCAAACAGATTATTTTACCTTTCCCCTTATGGGGATTTCCAGAACATTTCCCATTACTTTGTGGATGGATAATATACTTTCACTGTCAGATGCAGCAGTTGGTTTAATTGCTAAACCCTCCTCCAGCCTGGCAACAGCACTAGAATGTGACTCATTGTTTTCAGTGTTTTGAATAGATTTAGTACTACTATAGCTGGTGAGTGAAATTTTCATGTAAGTTTTAAAAAACAACCTCCTCCAGAGATGGAGGATCATCATCATTTATTGCACATGCTGCAGAGACCATGTTTTTGGTCTACCACTTTACTAATATATCCATTTACTTCTCCTGCTACCCCTTATCCCTGCAACTAGCACATTTGCTGAACATAATGTAAGTAGTTTTTTTTTCCGGAATGTACAGAGAAGAACTGACTGCATGTGGAATGATGTCTTGCTACTCTCAAAATAATGTATCATGTGCATCTTTGTCTTTAGTATCTGTCATTGTCAAGTCATAGTCACAGCATAGGTTAAGGTCACTGCCTGTCTCTGTCATCTTCCAGGCATTTCAAAGAACTGCCCTTGTCTGTAACTGTCACTGTAGCATTCTAGTGTCTACAAAGAAATTACATACACACTCTTTGCAACCACAAGCAACTCATTCTCTCCCTCTTCGCCTATCTGCCTGTACACACAGATACTGTCAACATTTCGCTCTCGGCTTTCTCTCTCCCAACATAACTGCAGTCTTAATTTCTAAAGTACAGTGCAGGGAAAGTATAGGCCTGTTAGCAATAAAGGATAAATTGTGCTGCACAGCAGCTGCTGTAGGCATGCAGCACCAGCATACACCTCATTATATATCTGTTACTTTTCTTCATTCACTTGTAGAAATAAGTAAATTGTACATGTCTGCCTCTTGGGTGACCAATGTATTGGTTGACAGCATATATCTATCAGGCACAGTAGAGGCTCAGTCAGCTCCACTCTCTTTCCCTATCTCCTTTAGCATCACAATGTTGCTGCTTTTTCTCTCTCTCACACAAACACAGACCGATAAAATTCGGGATCCTGACACTGTTCTAAACGAACACTACAGGAAATCAAGAGGAACTCCCCATGTGAGAGGGGAAAATCTATTCCTATCACTGATTTCAATGCACTGACGAAGGCAGATAAAAAGCAGGAAAGTGCTGTTTTTTTTCCTGTTTTTCTTTTGAGGCAAAACATTTCATCCTAAATAATTTGTAAACTAACTAGAGGAAAAATAAACATTCCTATAGGGAATAATAATAATAATAGGGCAATCAATGTAAAGTGGTTAAAAGATAAATAAGATAATTTGTTTGTTGTAGATGGTAATATTTAGGGAACATACATTTTTTTTAAAAACAGATCATGCCAAACATCTAGGGTGTCTTTCTCAATGGCTTTGGAAATGCTACCACTTACTATATCAGCCCCTTAAAATGTATCCCCAACTTCAAGCTGCTTGCTTCTCTTTAGAATTAGAGCAATAAGAAGTTGTACTGAAAAAATAAAACTATAAATGTAATTAATTGTTTGTCACCTGAATTATACTTGATATAATTAAAAAAAAAATAGTTTTCATCTTTCAGCAACTATTGAACTGTAAGTTAGCACAAACATTGAACATAATAATGCAGTATCAATGTACACACAGAATCTATTATGTACTGTGCATTAAATAGTCATTTGCCACTTTATTAGTTTGACTTTATCCATCCAAACAGATACATTGTTTATATGCCCTTTGGTATTTGCACCACTCTAAACTTGATGAATTCAGTTATGACCTTATAAAACACTATTGGGTACTTGAGCTTTTTATGAGGGATTATAGCGTCTTTTGAATAAATAAAAATGCCTTCTTTAGTCTCTGACCTTTCACAAATCTGATCTCTATAGGCTACTTTAATGACACTGTCATTGTGACTATTCAGAATATACCTTTTTAATGTTCTATTGCTCTGAGGGTTACAACTAAAAGAATGGAATTTTAATTGGGGTTTATTTTAAAGTAAAGAGTTGCAATAAAACCACAACTTCATTGAAGGCTATGTTTTAAGTGTCTATGAGCAATTGTTGAAAATACTGCAAAATGTCCTTAATGTCATTAAATGTGTGAACAAATGCTGGAAACATTTCTCAAACAATCAAGATATGAAAATGCTATGGCTTTTTTAATCTACTTTAATAAATATATATGTATTTTCTGGTGTGCCCTATTTATTGCTCTTGGAGAAGTTAAGAACCACTTTAAATAAGTATATATACATATATATAGATAGACAGATAGATAGATAGATAGATAGATAGATAGATAGATAGATAGATAGATAGATAGATATAGCTATATATATAGAGAGAGAGATATTTAAAAAATGTCACTCACTCAAACCCTAACAGAGGTATTAGGGAAGTGGAGATAAAAAAACGCCAAGGTCTAGTTCTCTAATTATATATCAATATAGTGTATTGTACTAAGTTGGTAAACATAACCACTGTGATAAATCCCTCAAATGTCCTCTAACAAGTTCCTTTTATATAAATATGTCAATAGTGCTGCTTGTCCAGAAAGGTCTTAGAAGCGTAAGTATTTGCCACATGAAAATACAAAAGCAGCATAAAGGGGAGGACAGTGCAACATCTAAATGTAGTATTTATTGACTTTATATAAAAACTCATAGATTGCTAAATAGAATAATTAATTATGATAAATAATAATTACAATATCAATGCTTATTTCAAGGATAATCACAATGGTAAAATATAAAATAGGTTAAAAAGAGTAAGAACTTAAGAAAGTAACTGAATAACATTTACATTTTTAAATTACGGCTAAACCATAAATACATACCTCCTAAAATTTTGAATGGTTAAAAAGGGACACTTTTGTTTTAGGTGGTATCGCTGGAGGCATGGCTGGTGGACAGGGCATTACCTAGAATATTTAGGTTATTTCAAGACCTGTTGGCAGTTGGCAGTAACTGAATAAATGATTTAAAGCAAGACCAAAGTGTTTTATTTACACAGACTATTTTATAAACACATATACTAAAGTTTAATATGAGTTTTACTACTGTAGAGCAGTGCCATATATATATATATATATATATATATATATATATATATATATATATACACACACACACCACACAGTCTGATCTCCTAAAAAAGAGGGACATCAGCATGATACAGAGAGACAGAGGAATTTGGGTCTCAAAGAGGGACTGTCCCTCCTAAAGAGGAACACTTGGGAGGTATGTAAATAATGTGTACATATGGTAGACTGAAGCCAGAGTGAGTAAGGGAGAAGTACTTAAGATTGTAATTATAGCACTATGGGGAATGGAAAAATAGAGAATCACATATTTATCTTATTCCCTAGTATAGTGAACAAAGATTACCAAAGATACTACAAGGTCAGAATATAAGAAAAAAATAAAAATGTGAAACATAGCTAACAAAGCATATACCAGAGACCACCCATGTGTATGAGTGGTTCCTATAGTTCCATCGATCCTGATAGGAATTCCAAGAGATAATACAGTGACATAACACTGAACATCTGTAATAGAAGCTTAATGAGAAACCCCAACAGATCTTTTCCAAGCTATGGAGGACACAGTATTCCGTGTGGAGGTTAGTATGTGAAGAAATGAAGCCCTTCAATGAAATCCAAAGTAGAATAAAAAGTTAAAGAAATGTTAAGTATGTTTTGGAGGAACGTATGAAAAAAAAATTGAATAAAAAAGAAAATAAATGATACTAATAAAACAGATATAGAATGCAACCCCATTACAAAATTGGGGATATCCAAAAAATTGGCACTGTCTCCGTCCTCATGAATTTTATTGCGTCTGTGCTGGGGAAGTCTGGGGAATGAAGTTGTTGATTTTGTTTTTTAGCTATATATATATATATTTTTTTTTTTTTTTTTTTTTTGGGACTAACTCTGAAAAGATGTGGTGGACAACTTAAAAATAAATAAATAAAAAGCATAAATAATTAAACAAATAAATATATTAGACAGCTGGCTGGGAGCTGTGTGACTGAGGCAGACTTGATAGACAGTGAGAATTGTGTTCAGGTCCAAGGCAAGACATCACACTCTGTTGTGTACTGTAGAAAGTAAAAACATACACAGTAGTTGAGTAAAGTCTAGCAAATGCAGAAGCGCAAGGGGAAAAGGTGGAGGAAGTGCAGGGAAGTGGAAGTAAAGTGTTAGTGCAAAAACTGACAGCAGCAATCGCTGCAGCATGTGCAATAAATGATGATGATCCATCTCCTCCCGGGGTGGATGCAGTTTGTCAAGATCCCACCAATCACACCACGCCAGTCCCCCACCACCACTACCATACACATCTGCCACATTGTAGGTTGTACTTTATTTTTTTTTTCTCACTTGACATGAATATGAGCAAGTGTCACTTAGGCAGGAAGTAAGTATTGTGGGCAAAGGACAAATGGCTTTGTCTCTGCATGCTAACACTTTTGTCAAGGTCTGTAGGACTCACAACTTTGACTTCCAGCTACTTATTTCTCCACTACAGCCCTCAAAAGAAGTAATATTGTGCTGGGAAATGTTGCACCATATTAAACATAGGAAAAAATGTGTTGGAATAGGAAAAAATGTGTTGGAATAGGAGAAAATGTGTTAGAATAGGAGAAACATGTTGGAATAAGCGAAAAATTAGCTGGAGTAGGCGAAAAGGAGGAAAATTTTGCATTGGAGGAAAAAAGAAAACTTTCTAAAAAAAAAAGTGAAAAATCGTCCATTTTTCACAAAAAGTCATGCAGGAAATTTTTCTCACTTTTCATCCACCCCTAAACAGTATGCACTGAGAGGTCTTCACCATCATATCCTTGTGAATCCACCACCAATCCTCCACAATCTGTCAACATTGCCATAAACCTGCCATGCGTTCTACAAGGTTACAATTTTGCTCATTTGCATATCAAAATGCAGTTTGATGAGCCATTGTCGTATTCATGGGGCTGTGTTGATATTTTTATGTGGCCAATCATCCTATATCTATGGAGCAAGAGGACAGTTTTCTGTGTCTGATAAAGAGCAGAGACAGCAGCTGCCCTCCCTTAACCCTTTCAGCCATAAGGATTTGGATTTCACACCCTCATTTCACAGAAAGGGTTCCAAACTGAGAGAAAATGGTAAAGAAGCTACATATCACAGCTTCTCTGACTTTCTGTGCTGACTGAACCAGCTGAGCTGGCTATCCCCCAATCAGCTGATTCAGGTAAATACAGGATTTGAAATAAAATGAAAAAATATGCAACAGTGCATTAAAGGGGATTTAAGTGTAGTACCACAAAAAAAACAATCAGTATTGGTAGTACAAATAAGATAATTCATTAATACATAAAATGTCACTGAATTGAAGGGTGTCACTGTTCTGATTCATATTCATTCAATATACAGTAAAAAATACCACATAGATAAAAAGGTTTTATATTTTAAAAATATAAAAGTAATTGTGTACATGATCCCTAAAACAAGTTTCCTTTTCTTCCTCTGAGTCCTGTGTTTACCTGAATCAGCCAATCAATGGATAGCCGACTCAGCTGGTTCAGTCAGAGCAGATGGGTAGAGCAGCTGTGATATATGGATTCATTTTCTTAGTTTTGAACCCTTTTAATGCCACTGGGATGTGCAATCCACATCTTAATGGCACTCAAATGGTTAAGAGAGCTATGCTGTTTATGGTGCTCAAGTCTGAGCATATCATCTCAAAGTGGGCAAGTGGTGGGCAGATTAAATGCATTCTGACTTCAAAATTGTCTCACAGCTGTCAATGTATAAGACAGGGTATCTGTTACACATTGCCAGCAGTTCGACAAACCTGCATGCTAATGACTTGATTCAATCTCCTTTCCATTGCCTACTTAAAGGGATAGTAATACTTCGTTTTAACTTTATTTTATTTTGTAGGCATTAAAAAAACATGAAGAATGATATAAGTCTTATCTCTCAAACCTTTATGGTTTATGAGATATTCACAAGCAAAGTTCCCCTCCCCGCCCCTTTTACCTAGTGTAAGCCATCTCTTCTCAGATGTGAGTCTGGTTGTATGACAGGACAGATAACAGAAGGGGACAATTTTCTTTGTATGAAAACAATGAAAGCCCTTCCCCCCCTTGACAAGTTTTTCAGCTTTTTCCATTATCTTAATTGAAGATTGTCCCTCTCTGCAGTCTACCTGGGCATCTCCCTTCTGATCTGGTTGAACAGGGGGGGATACTTTGTTTGTGAATATCTCTTAAACCATAAAGGTTTCAGAGATAAGACTTATATCATTCTTCATGTTTTTTTAATGCCTACAAAATAAAATAAAGTTAAAATGAAGTATTACTATCCCTTTAATTCATATTGCATATGGCGATGTTTGTATCTATTGCCAAGGCTCAACACACATCACCAGATACATATCACCATATTATAGTCCTTTAGTGCATCTTCCCCTTGGAAAAAGGCTGGGGTAAAACAAGTGCAGCATAGGTAACAAAATAAAATTCCACAAATTCTCATTCATTTAGGGGATTTGACCCTGCTAGAGAGGTTCCCAGTACATCACAAAGCAATGCACCGAAGACCTCTCTAAGTTTCAAAATGTAACTTCCCATTTAAAGGTATAGTAATAGTTGGTTTTAATAAGTGCTAATATTGTAGATATTAAAAATCGAAGTACAATAATCTCCAATCTCTCTAACTTTTATAGTTTGAGAGATCGAAGCAGCTAAAGTTCCTCCCTCCCACCCCTTTAAGAAATGACAGAGCTCTAGCTGACAGACAGAGATTCTGGTTATTTGACCGGACGGTGGCTCTTCAGCAGAGCCGAGATAGCGCTATGTGGAAAGAAATACTTTGTTAGAATGGTCTACAAAGTGTGCTTGCAAACCAGGCACACTTTGTAGACTGTTCCAATGAAGTATATTTTTCTACGTAGCACTATCTGAGCTCTGCTGAAGAGCCGCCGGACGGTCAAATGACCAGAATATCCGTCTGTCTGCTGTCTCTGAAAGGGTGGGAGGGAGGAACTTTTGATGCTTCTATCTCTCAAACAATAAAGGTCTGAGAGACGGGAGGTGGGTTATTATTCTTCTATTTTTAATATCTACAATATTAGCATATTATTACTATCCCTTTAAATCAAAAATCTTTTGGGATATATTATTTGGTGCAATTGCTTTGCTGCTGAATTGCTTCAATTTCTAAAGTAATAGTTTTTGGTAAATTGTTTGTTGATGAGTGACACATTATGTCAATTAGTACATGTACTGCACCAATATTACCACTTGATTTAACCCTTTGTGTGCTAGAGAGGTGTCCAACACATTCTAACCATGATTTAGTGTAATGTTTCAATTTGTATTGACCTCATAGGCATACAGCTTCTGAATATCAGACTGGGATAGATTCTTGACATCAAACTTTATTGCATTACAAAATGTCAAAGGATGCATGCACATGTTAACCCTTTGAATGCCAGAGGGGTACGCATGCATTGCAAAACAATGCATTGCGCATCCCTCTGGCACTCAAAGGGTTAGGTCAACTATTGTATCTAGATCTATGAGTAATACAATGATTCAGACAGGAAAAAACACTAGATGTGAGAACCTTACTAAGGAATAGTTAATATTTGACACAGTCTTTGAAGCCAAAGAATGACTACTTCTGATGTAACTGAATGGTAAAATAAGGAGGGTCAGCCATCACTTCAGACAAGGAAGTCTCTATAATGTTCCACGTGTGACAGAGTATCCAATACTAAATAATTGTCATTTTGTTTTAGTGTCTCGTTGGGATATCACAAATTTACAATAAGTTCATATTTATCCATACTTCCCAATGTTTCTTCTCTCTAATAAGAGTTGTTGATAACAGATGCAACTTAATGAGTCTGATGTGATATGAAACTGGAGTAATTGTGATTTTAATCAACAGCACCTGATGGAACAAATACAAATCTCCATCGAACCTTATAGAGGTCTCCAATGAATTGCTTTGCAACTCTCTCTCATCTAAGGGGTTAAATTCTCTATTTAACCCTTCGACCAAAGGGTTGAAGATGACCTGTCGCCCTAAGACAAGTTTGTTTTGTTTTACAGAGAACTAAAATCTGCCTGTATGTTGTGCTATCCATTTTCCTGTAAAATAAATAATTGTATGATAAATTATCCTTTATATTTGGCTAGCACATTGTGGCAGTTGATGAATTTGCTGCACAATGAATGAATATGTTTGTTTATATAGTGCCACAAGGTTATGCAGCACTTTACATTTTAAGGGTATGGACAATATAGGGTGACAAGTGCTCAAAAGCTTACAATCTAAATTGAGGCCAAATGTATCAATCACTTACTATTAAATTAAATAAACTTATCTTAACACTTAATGACCAGCTGCTCAGCGCGTCGCGGTCACTTAAGGACCACGGAGCATTTTTTTTTTTGTTTCCACTTCCGGACTCCCCAAATGGCGTGCAGCCGCAGGGGGAGCCCGGAATTCCATGACGGTCATAGTACGTCTTGGGCTCGTTAACTCAGATTTACCCATGACGTACTATGACAGTCAAGGGTCGTTAAGAGGTTAAGGTGAAAAGTTAAATTTAAATAGGTAGTACTTCTGAGAAGTTTTATTTATCACCTATGATGCAACTGGTTTGCTCAAGAATCACTCCAATTCTTATTAGTACATCTGTGCCAATATGTTGACGTTAGTGTGTACGTCTTTTGACATCCATCTCTCCACATAAGATACCAAAATCTGAATATATGGCAAAGTTCTAACTAAATACAGAAGAACTAGAGCAATTTGGGGGCAAACCAACTTAACCGTGGTGGGCAATTAAAATTTCCCATTCATGTTTTTATCCTTCTCAATGCTAGAGAGGTCTCCAATGCATTGCATCACAACACTTTGAAGACCTCTCTAACATGCAATGGGTTACAATCCCCACTTTAAACAATGTAAATGTGGCTAATGTGTCCTCTTTGGTACAGCTGATTTGTTCCAGAATTGCTCCATCTATGAAATCAGCCTCTTAAAGTGCACACTGGTATTTCTCTACTGAGTAATGCCATCTGTACTACCTTTAAGGCTACTTAGAAGTAAACCTGCACTCCCCCTTTTTCCATTGAAACCTTCCCCATAACATAACCAAAAGCATCAATGCAAATAATAAAAAATATACTGACACAATATATAAGTGGCAAATAAAGAGGTTTTAAGGAAAGACTTGAGAGAGAAATCTAAAAAAAATTTAACTTCCTAGTAAAACACTTTCTAAATAATAAAAATAAATACAATTGAGTGATTTTATCTGTTTAAGGGACCCTCTGGGGAGATCTCTTCTCAACCTCTAACCCTTAATGCAATACCCTATGCCATTTGCAACAGTATGGACCATAATCTTTGCCCAGCCACACACTTTAAGGCATTGCTGCCACCACATTCTCAAGCCCCCAGTCACGGCTACCTCAAATCCAAGGAGATGAAATGGATGTTGCTGGTCTGTCATAACCTGCCCACTATTCCACCCCTTTACCTCAATTATTTACAGCAACACCCTAATGGTAGCCTTGCTGATGGGCCAGTGGTGCCTGCACAAGAGACAACTTTGTCTAAGCCAAACTGGTCAACTCCAGGAGTGGTAAAAGTATTTTCACCCTTAAGCTTGCAGGCATCTTTTATTTTTTTCCCTTCTCTCTTATTTTCCCTATCTCCACCTTACAGCCTCTTAAAGGGATAGTAATGTTTCATAATAAAAGCAGCTTTAATTAATCATCATAATATTTGGACTTGTTGTTTCAGTTCTATCAGAGTTGTAGTTCCAGAGTAATTCAATGACAAAGTGTCCCCCTCCCGCCCCTTTTACTTTTGTCCCACTGTTCAGTTAGAGCAGAAGTGAGGTGCCCAGGTAGACTGCAGAGAGGGACAATCTTCAATTAAGATAAGGGAAAAACCTGAAAAGCTTGTCAAGGGGGGCAGGGATTTCATTGTTTTCATAGGAAGAAGACTGTCCCCTTCTGTTATCTGTCTGGTCTATGGACTGCATTCCACATCTGAGAAGAGATTGCTTACTCTAGGTAAAAGAGGCGGGAGGGGGAAACTTTGCTTGTGAATATCTCATAAACCATAAAGGTTTGAGAGATAAGACTTATATAATTCTTCATGCTTTTTTAATGCCTACAAAATAAAATAAAGTTAAAACGAAGTATTACTATCCCTTTAACTTCCCATCACTTGGGAGAGTACCAGACTACCTTAATTGTTTGCTCAGTGGGTTCACCCTCCTCCATGCAGAGGGGAAGAAGACAGCAAGGGCTTGGGTCTTACTATGACCTTATTTTTATCCAAATCTCACATGCTGTGGGACTAATAAAGATGCCTGAATATCAGGACCTAAGTTGTGTTCATAATAAATGGCAGGGAAAATGGTGGCCAGAGCTTGAGAGAGTGGAGCTGAGACCAGAAGTTTGGGAGAGAAAGAAGGATGGAGGAAAGGACTGATAATGGGACCAAGAGCAAAGCAACTGAACCATGTGGAAATAAAAAAAAAATTATTTGGATTTTAATTGGACTTTTTTACCCATTGATTGCTAGAAAGGTCTCCAATGCATTGATAGTATTCAATAGGTTAAAAGTCCCATTTTAATCAATGAGAATTGTTATGTCCCTATGTATCAGCTGGTTTGCTACAGAAATGTTCCAGTTCTTATCAGTATATTAGCCTCACTGTGTCATACTTTTAACATTTTAGAGACCAGAAGGGTGCACACACACACAGAGCAATCTGTTGCACACCCCCTTTGGTTCTTGAAGGGTTTAACAAAATGCAATTTCCTGTTGTAGGCTGTGGAATGTGTGTAGCAACACTGGACATATAAATGACTGTTCACTGCCTATGAATAAAACTTTTAAACAACACAGTAAGTGATTGTGCTTTGGAAACATGCTAGTGCAATTGTAAGTTTACTGGAAAACACACATTTCAATGAAAAGTATATTCATTAAGTACAAAAGAAGCACAATAGAGTAGGCTGGAATAGGATAGGCTGTATAAATTATCCACATTGTGACTTGCTGTCAGGGGCACTTTAAGACAGGTTTCAAGACTCTAAGGCATGGTTCCTAAGTAAGTAGAGGACAAAGGAATTTGAGGTCTTGACCTCAGACTACAACTGGATACATTCTTAAAAGCCATCAAACATGTATTGGCCAGGATCTTTAGATTAAATTAAAAATGTGTAAGTACAGATTATTTATTTATTTATTTATTTAGAAAATGTTTTACCAGGAAGAATCCATTGAGATTTCTCTCATTTTCAAGTATATCCCAGAGAGTTTCAGTAAAGGGTTACATACTTACACAAATAGAGAATCATTATATATACAAAAACACATAAATATACAAACATATTAAAACATTATATACAGTTACATCCTTTTTAGATATAAAGAAGAATTTACTTTTAAGGATTTTAGACTGTGAGAAGATGTGATTATTCCAGGCAAATTATTCCAAGCTTTTGGAGCTCTGAAGGAGAAGGCAGATTGTCCAGTTTCTTTCCTATATTGTAGTATACGCAGTTATTAGCAGTGGAATGGAAGTTACAGTTAGTATGGAGAGCTGGAGTGTAGTCTAGTAATTTTCCAGAGAAGTTGTTGTATACTAAGCAAGAAAAGTGAAGGGCATGTCTAGAGTCGAGTGTTAACCAATTTATTACTTTAAGCATATCAGAGTGATGGGTAGTATAATTACATTGGAGGATAAAGAGGCATAATGAATTACACAAAGTGTCATGTTGATTGTGGCGATGAGGCATTTATGAGGTCCACATAGTCTATGACTGGCAGTAACATCTGTTGTACAATACTTTTTCCTCACCAGGAAACTTAAATATGATTTTTTTTCTAAAGAGAGTACTTATTTTGGGATAAAGTTTGGATGTTAATTTATCAGTATGAAGACCAAAAGTCAGGTTGGGGTCAAGCCACATACGAAGATATTTGTAGAAGTCCACTCGGGCCAATTTACGATTAGACTCTGTTACAATGGATAGGTGGGTATTGTCGAGATTATTCAGTTTGTGCTTAGTACCAAATACCACTGTGACCATTTTGTCTGTGTTTAAGAACAGTTTGTTCTTTGCTATCCATCTTTCAGCTTCTGAGAAATCATGTTGTACTATGGCCTCAAGTTGTGATACTTTTGAGTTTTTAACATAGATAATGGTGTCATCTGCATACATATGTACAGAAGTTGCTTTGCAAACCGTGGGCAGATCATTTATTACAAGAGAAAATTGAGGACCAAGAATGGAGCCTTGGGAAACCCCACTTGTTACTTTGAGCAGAAGGCAGTTATTGTCAGCAACTGACATACTGCACTCTGTCTGTTAAATAGGATCGGAACCAGTTTAGAAAATGATTACCCAATCCTGAGCTTTGGCGTTTGCTTATAAGAATCTTATGGTCTACTGTGTCAAAGGCCTTTGTGAAATCTAGGAAAAAAGCTCCAGTGAGTTCACCATTTTCCATGCCATTCTGGATATCATTGGTTACTTTTAGGAGGGCTTTGACTGTTGAGTGATGTGGATGAAAGCCTGATTGCAGGGGGTGAAAGAAAATGTTCTGTCTATAATTTTTATATAGTTGTACGTGTACATATTTCTCTAGAATTTTAGATAAAGTTGGTAGTAGCGATATTGGTCTGTAATTTGATACTACATTTTTATCCGCACTTTTGTGGATAGGCACAACTCTAGCCACCTTCCAGGCTTTGGGCATATAACCATATGACAAAGAGGTATTAATTAAAGATGCAATAGGTTTAGCCATGACCATGGCACTGAGCTTTGATTGCATTGCTGGTAGTTGTTCAGGGCTAGATTATGATTTCATTTTTGGGTGGAGGAGGTGATCATATATTTCTCTTTCATTTACTGGTATGAAATTGAATTCAGTAGCATAATTGGACCAGGTAACAGGAGACAATGACTGTTCTATGTATGGTTATACTTCATAATTACCATTGTTTTTAATGTATCAGCTATTTCTATTATGGAGGTTGTAGATGTATTTTATAACCTTCCAAAAGTTGGCCAGTTTTGATATGTTACTGTTCAAGTTGTCAGTAAAATATTGTGCTTCTGCTAGTTTTGTTTGTTTTGTGCATGTATTCTTCAGTTGTCTGTATGTAGTGTGATCATAAGCGGAGCCAGTTTATTTACATTTTATTCATAAGGCATCTCTAAAACTGTATAACTCAATCAAGTCAGCCGAGACCCAGGGTAGAAAGCCCCCCCAACCCTGATCTTCCTTAGTAGGGCATGCATATAACAGACCTGTAAGAATCCTGAGTTGAAAAAGTCAATTGGTGAGTCTAGGTCAGGTATTAGGTATATACTGTATTCTGTACCATGTACAATTTCTTAAAGGGATAGTAATACTTACAATGTAAAAAAATAAATGTTGTAGGGTTTATCCCCCTGAGTAAAACAAGAGTACCCCCACTGCTGAAAGGTGTTTCATTCAAAAGTTATTAATTTTCAAAGTTGAATTTTTTAGGTGCAATATCACAGTGGCCTGAAATTTTACAGTGGCACTGTTGCTACACGATCCTATGGACAGCTCTGGTCCCGGGACCAGAGCTGTCCATAGGATAGTACTCTTGTTTTACTCAGGGGGATAAACCCTACAACATATTTTTTTTTTACTTTTTAAGTATTACTATCCTTTTAAATCATTTAGGAAGGACTGAAGATTCAATTTTCTAAAATGATCTCTTAAGTATGACTTTGGAACATGATTTGACTGGTTTTATTTTGCAAACACAGTAAACTATGGAGTGATCGCTAAACACATTTGCTAGTAGCTTGAATCTTGGATTCTGCTTGTGCAGGATGAAAAGATCCAGTTTAGCAGAGTATGGCTGAATGTTTTAAGATTTATGTGAATAGGGGAAGATATTAGCTGTGATAAGTTCAATGTTTTAAACAATGAAGTACCTTTTTCATTTCTGGAGTCTAGTCAATTAAGATTAAAGGGATAGTAATGTTTCACAATAAAAGCAGCTCCAATTAATCTTCATGGGCCATGGAGAGTGCTATTTCAATACTGCCAGAGTTGTAGTTCAAGAGTAATTGAATGCTAAAGTATCCCCCTCCTGCCCCATTTACTGATGTACCACTGCTGACCTCAGAGCAGCAAGACTGTCTGGATGGATTGCAGAGAGGGACAATCTTCAGTGAGCATAAGAAATACCTGAAAAACCTGTCAAAGGGGCAGGGTTTTCTTTATGCTCACAGTAAATAGATTGTCCCTTGCTGCAAGCTGTCTGTTCAAGTGACCAGATTCCACATCTGGCGAAGTGGCGTACAATAGGTAAAAGGAGCAGGAAGGGGACATTTTATCATTCAATTACTCTTGAACTACAACTCTGACAATTTTGAAATAACACTCTCCATGGCCCAAATACTAAGAAGATTAATTGAAGCTGCCATTTTTCTGAAACATTACTATCCCTTTAAAGTCTCCAAGAACCATCAGCTCGCTTTTCTTGTTTCGAGTGGCAATCTACTTTAGGTGGTGGGCTATGTCAGGAAGGGACTGTGCTGGGGTATTTGGGGGTCTGTAGATGCCAACAATTATGATTTTTTTGAATATGGAATATTAATTTTGCCAGTAATATATTCATAACAATCAAGAGAGTAATTTAAAAGTGTAAAGTTTATAGGTTCTTGTACGTATATGATTACACCTCCTCCTCACTTTGCACGGTCTTTCCTAAAACATGAGTATCCTTCTATTGCAACAGCAGCATCAGGTATTTTAGGGCTTAAAGGGATAGTAATGTTTCATAATAAAAGCAGCTCTAATTAATCATCATAGTATTTGGACTTTGGAGTGTGTTTTTTCAATTCTGTCAGAGTTGTAGTTCAAGAGTAATTATTCAATGACAAAGTATCCCCCTCCCACCCCTTTTACTGATATAACACTGTTCAGCCAGAGCAGAAGGGAGGTGCCCAGGTAGATTGCAGAGAGGGACAATCTTCAATTAAGATAAGGGAAAAACCTGAAAAACTTGTCAAGGGTGACAGGGCTTTCATTGTTCTCATAGGAAGAAGATTGTCCCCTGCTGTTATCTGTCTGTTCTTACAACCAGATTCCACATATGAGAAGAGATGGCTTACACTAGGTAAAAGGGGCAGGAGGGGAAACTTTGCTTGGGAATATCTCTCAAACCATAATGGTTTGAGAGATAAGACTTCATCGTTCTTCATGTTTTTTTAATGCCTACAAAATAAAATAAAGATAAAACGAAGTATTACTATCCCTTTAAACAGGATTCAGTGAGAAAAAGGATTTTCTTCTTGTATGCATAACACCACGCTTTTAGTTCATCCATTTTGGGCAATATACTGCATATGTTGTAGTGCACAAAATAAAGACCTTTTTAAAGGTGAACTTGCCATTTATTACTGTTTGAGGGCCAGGGTTGGTTTCTATGTCATTTGCCAAGGCAAGTAATAAAATGCATTAAACTTTAGTGAATTGTTTGCATTGAGCATATAGTGAAATTATTCAAAATATAACCTATGGTACAAAAGAAAGCTGGAATAATTATAGGGCAAACCAGCTGCACCATAGGGAAGAAATAGAGTCTCATGATGCCTACTGATTTAAATCTGACTTTAAACATCTAGAATTTATTTGCAGCAGTCATATTAGTCCATTTTTAGTACTATAAATATATGAGTACTTTGTTATTTGGTGATACTTTTTTTATTGACTCTCATCAGGTTAATCAGTACTGACTGAATCTCTTCAAAAATCGCACGTTAGATAATAATCTTGGAAACAACAGGGACATCTTGGAGAGGATAAAATATTTAACACCCTGCTTAACCACTTCAAAACTTTTTTTTTCACACTTTTGTTGAAGTTTACAGTCAAATGACAATTTTTAGTGCTTTACTTTGAATAGCCCACGCATTTTATACACTGTCTTTTTACCAGATCCAGAACTTTAAAAATATATAATTGGTTCTGGATATCCCCTCATATGTGCAAATAATTTTATTCAAAATGCTAAAAAAGTTTG
The DNA here is from genome assembly GCA_037306005.1 of Rhinophrynus dorsalis. Taxonomy (NCBI): domain Eukaryota; kingdom Metazoa; phylum Chordata; class Amphibia; order Anura; family Rhinophrynidae; genus Rhinophrynus; species Rhinophrynus dorsalis. The sequence continues at coordinate 233,741,181 of CM074718.1, read as the reverse complement.
TCTTTTGTGAAGTTCCAATAATGTGGATGACAAACAACTGTCCTGGGGCTTGATTCTGTTAGGGTTATTGGAAAAATAACAATGGCAGAGGTAGTTTCAAGTCACAGTTTGGTATTTTATTACATGTGGTGTGAAAAACTACCACTAGTTAACAGGCGCTAGATACATTGATAGAAATCAATGGAGGAGAACATCCATTTGAGATTCTTTTGTTTGCAGTGGCTGTTAACATGAGTTAAGGGGATATAGTTTCTGACATTAATTCCACCCCTAGCAAACAAACAATGCATCTCCAACACATGTTAAAAACCACAATAGAACAATTAACAGCATTTAAAACACATACACATGTGCAACTAGACATCCCAACATCCCAACACTAGTAATGCACATATTAATTGATATGGAGTAAAGGCCTCCATATCAATTCAGCAAAATCTCAAAAAAAGTTCCCTAACACATCACCCTCACACAGGCCCACCACAGACACATGGGGTCTACAGGAGGTTAACAACACAATTGTCTCCAAGTCTTGTTGGATGCCCAGGGTGGCCAGCTTGCCAAGTCCAACAGTTCTGAATAAGGGTAAGTTTGGTTAAATAAGCACTCATCTTTGAGAACCACACTATGGCTGGCAGTCTCTGCACACTCCTGGGACGCCTTCCATCTCAACTCTCTCTCGAAGTAGATGCATTACCACTCTATATCTGTGAGCCAATCAACAAGCCCACCACTGTATTTGGAGCAAATGACCACTCTTCCGGCCATCTTGCCATTCATTTGTCCTGCCACTCAATTGAATGATTGATTTGATAGGCTTCCTCATTGAAATCAGCTCCTAGAAGGCTGTGAATCTTCTGTCCATGCACAATTTTGTTGCTGTAATCCTGCTGCATCCTCTGGTACTGCCTGATCCCACCACTGCCATCAGTTTTGGAGGTCAACACACAGACTCTTCTCCTGGATACTCTGGATGAGCAGGGGCGTCCGCATACATTTTTCTGCTGGGGAGGAGTCATAATGACCCTCAGGCCTGCCCACAATGCCCTATGTTTATATGGAGGGGGAAATTGTTGGGTCCACCCCCTTAAGCCCCCCGGACACCAATGGGCAGGAGACAGAAACAGATGTCTGCCACTCGCCGGTAGACCGGAAAGGCAAGTGAATTTGGTCTTGCAGTGGCAGGGATGAGGATCATCAGCCAACTCCCCTCCAGGAATCCCCTCCAAAAATACAACCCAAACTTGTATTGAGGATAGGAAAACAAAACAGTATTTTAGTCTCCAAACAGTGCCCTCCTTTGCAATCCAGGAAAAATTCCTTGAAACATAAATGCATTCAAAGCAGGGCTCAACTAGTATTCCTTTATTGTCACTCTGCAGGGGGTTTCCTGTCCCATGCCCTAATTTTCAGAATCCTTTGTGCACAGAATGCGCAGCAAAATATAGTACGGAGGTAAAAAAACACAGAGTAACACAAAATAACTACCAAATTGCATACAAGGGACAACAACTTTAACAGTAGAGGATACAAGGGGTTCACGTCCTATTTCTCCACAATATCCCTTTCCTTGATGTTGGAGGTCCAGCTGTGTCCTTGACACCCTGGGCCTCCATGATGTTCCATAAAAAAACCCTGTTACCCCACTGCCACCATTACTGCCCCTCTTCTAAAAGCTAAGGAACCCGCCCCCTTACTCCTGCTCGAGCTGTTGCTGAATCCAGGGTGAGCAAAAAATGAGCAAGGATTAGTCATTACCTGTTCAAATTCCTTCCCACACTCCCATTGACTGGGATATGGGGGTTATGCAGGGCACAGAACATACTCTAAACAGAGTAACTTCATGTGCCAGCCAATCAGTATCTCACTAGAGGGGTCATGAATGCACACAACACCACCCCTTCATCTAAGAAATGATTGGCCAAATGCTACAAGCTGATTCTGTTCTCTGTTTACCCCACCTCCCACCCAATGGGAGAATTGAAAGGAATGTGAACAGGGACTGGCCATATAAATCCCAATCCCTGTTCACTTTTTGCTAACTCTGGCTTGGGCAACTGCCCAAGCAGGACTATGGGAGGGGTGTTGTCTCCTTCTCCATTAGAATACATGGTGGTGGCAATGCTGGTGGAGGGGTAATAGAGTTTTTTAAGTTTATTTTGATTTTGAGGAAAATGCTGGATGACCAGGACAGTGATATACTTGTTAAAAGAGCACAGAGGTCATGAGTCATAGATTAGTGTTAGGTTTAGGGGTTACTGTGTTGGTAGTTATGGGTGTAGTGGGATGATGCTTTCACAGTTAGTATTTTAGAGAGATGGAGGGTGGTTGTGAAACTAGGTCATGGTCTATGTTTGTCAATATGTCAAACATCAAGCCTTAGCTAGTTTCCTTTGATGTTCCCTATTTAGCGTGAGATGTGGTAACAGAAAGCTGTGATGACTGTCAGGCCACAATTTGAGTTTGTGTGGCCTACTATCAATACAGAGGCTGTTTGCCAGGTAAGTGAATGCCTAGGGTAAAAAGATGTGTGTACCATTCAGAACTTATTTTTGTGGTAACACTAGTTTTACCGGTACCAATAGAATCAAGCCTCAGGAGTATATTTTTTTCTGTGTTCCACTAGCAAATGCTCATTTTCTGAGTTTAGCATTAACAACAAAAATCCTCCTTTTAAGCTTTGGTCTTCCTATAAAAGATAGCAATTAAAAAAAATGTAAAATTCAGGTACAAAGTAATGAGCTATAATGTAAACCATGTAACACTACAAGCTATATGTTTAAAAACATAACCAAAACCCCAATTCCGGGATGGGTCATTTGTATTTCTGTCCCAAGGCAGGTGTGTCATGAAATCACCAGAAGATGGAGCTATAGCAATTTTTATTTTAAAACAATTGTATTTACTCTGTTCCAAATATACAAAAACCTTTAATTATTTATTTATTTATTTGATTATTTACTTATGTACTTACTTACTTATTAGCACTTTTGGCACTGTTTTGCCTATGAGATTAATAAAACAAATTAAAAAGTAAATATATACAACATGTAGTTGTATATATTACTATATAAACAAAGAAGCTATATATATATATATATATATATATATATATATATATATATATATATATATATATATAAAAGAGAAAACATGCGTCTCTGGCCACACACACCCAGGGGCAGCAGTAAGAAGGAGATATTCAAATCTCCTCCATACTGCCAGGCCTCAACATACAGAGGGGCATGATTTTCACTACTACTCCTGTGAAAATCTCTGCAAGGACATGGCCCTCCTTCAAATTTCCTCAACTAATCTCATACTCCTTCCACTTTCGTCTTCAATGGTAAAAAACCTGCCCCTCTAATTCCCTACTCCCATACATTCAAGATGTCTAAATCACACGCTTACACTAAACATAACAAAATAAATCATATGCATTATGAACCACTCACATACTCTGCTATATTAATCCTCTCCCACATCAACCTCTTAGCTACTCAGGTAGATTCATTTTCCATTCTCTGTCACTAAACACCTACTCCTCTACATTCATTCTGTCTTACTATGTGGTTCTGATGCAGGAATACCACTGCAGAGCAAAGCTGCCTCATGCAGGTCTGATGTAGGCAAGGATCAGTGGGCCTGGGCAGCACAAAATCCTTCAGGATCCCCAACATCACAGTACTCCATAATGAACCAGGCAGGAGTCTGACCCAGTGGCAGGCCCGGTCCTGCGCTTCTTCAGGCAGCCCCCTTACCAGCAGCAGGTGGCTGCAGGTCTGGATAGAGGCCAGGCAGAGCAGCCACTCCTCAACCGCATCACATTGAGTTACTTGCTCCGGAAGTGGCTGCTTTTCTTGCAATGGCTGAGGGGCTTGATAGAGGCCACTTTGCAGTGCTGTCTCCAGACTCTCTTTAGGGACCAGAAGTCCTGTAGTGCTATCTCTGTCTCACTACACCCAAGCTTTTCACACTCTCACACACCATTGCTTAATACACCACCCCTTAACTACCCCAGGCCAGCTCCTTCACCAATTGCTATTTGCATGCAACAATTGCAACCAGTTGGTTAACCCTTTCAGTGCCAGAGGGGTACGGAACGTGTTGCCCTCTGGATCTCAAATGGTTAAGAGGCACTGTCACATTCTTAACACCATTACAATCCATAAGTGAAAAATTATGGCACTCTTGTTGTTTTTTTTATTGTGTAATAAAATGTACAAACAGAATAAAAGATGAACAAGAACAGGGGTGAAGGAATAAGAAAAAAAGAAGAATTACATAAGGAGCAAAAAGATGGTAGGTTGATATATCACAAAGGTTCATTAGTGGAAACATAAATCAAAGTAAGTCATTATGAAATGAACTGTCAGTATCACATGTTGGCAACCTACTGAATGATGATCTCTACAAAAGTGCATAAGGGGACTAATAGTTCTACAAACATGTATATTGTCAATTGTAGATAATATTTGCTAAAATAATAGAGCTGAAAGAAAGGTCACTTTATTGGTGAAAATAGATAAAGAAAGGAAAAAGAAAAAGCAGGAGAAGAAAAGTAAGAAACACAGATATAGAAATATAAAGGTAGAGAAGTGAGGTAGGAGTAGGGGAAAAAGGGGAAGAGAATGAGGGGTGAGCGGGGTTGGGAATGGTGTAAGTTGTGCTAAAAAAATAAGAAAAATGGCTGGAACCAAAAAAGAAAGAGATCCATGTGGGGCATGATGTGGACAGACAAATAAGGGAAAATTAGATGTTTTAGGTGGAGGAAGAGGGAGGAGAAGGAGTGCCCAAAAAGGAAATCCAGGAATCATATGTGTCCCAAAATTCCTCATGTCTGCCAAAGGAATAGTAATGAAGACGTTCCATGTCCAGAAGGAGTGACATTTCTAGCCTCCAGACTGACATAGCAGGGGTCCTTGGTGAGAGCCATAGATGCGAAATGCAAATTTGAGCTGCTGAGAGAAGTGACCTCCATGTGGAAATCTTTGAACCTAGAGGATATTCACAGCAGGGGAGGGTTGGGAAAATGCTAAAGAGAATGAGTTGTGGAGATAGCAGAAGATGTAGACCTGATATCTGGTAGATGTGTTTCCATATCTCCTTCCAATAGGAGCGGATTAGAGGTCATCACCACCAGATAAGGGATAAATCTGCTAACGAGGAAGTGAATCTCCAATAGGTAGGGGCAGAGGATGGTCTGAATTTTGAGAGGAGGAAGGGGTGACCTGTACCATCTAGTTAAAATCTTATAATTGGTCTCCTGATATCTCAAATTCTTTATACATGACCAATTTAATCTGAAAGATAAGAGCCAGTTTGCTTCTGAAATTGAAATACCTAATTCCTGGTCCCATGCAATTTTATATCGGAAAAGTAGTGTTCTCGAAGAGGGCTCGACAGATATACTTAAGAGCATATAAAGTTTAGAGAGACCTTTTTGGATAGTGATGTCTATGAGTAATAATTTCTCAAAAGGAGTGAGTGATCTGGGTGTGTACATCTGAAAGGTAGTTGAGTATACAAAGTGTAGAACCTGCAAGCATCGCCATTGTTCAGATTTCAGCAAATGGAAATGAGCGCAGAGAAACTGAAAAGATGGAAATCCTTGATCAGAAATAATATGGTCTAGATCATTAAGGGCTGCCTGAGACCATGCCGCATGGCACTCTTGTTTATTTAACCCCTTGGATGCTAGAAAGGTGCCAAATGCATTGCAAACCAATGTGTTTCATACCTTTATAACATTCAAGGGGTTGAAATACCCATTTACATTCAATTAATGGATATTTCAGTTTCTTTAGTACAGTGAACTCACTTTGCACTACAAATAATAAACTTTCTTTTGAATACAACCTTTTATATATATCGATATTTGCATGTGTTGGGGACATTTGACATCCAAGGGTTAAAAGACACATTTAAAACTTATGAAAACTTCCCACTGCACACACACAAAATCCTTTAGCTTCCATACTGAGAGCTATCTTCTCCTCCCAAAACACTCTATTCTCCACTCGTCATGACCCCTCAACAGTGCAGAGTTTCACTGGATCATCAGCACAAAGTAATTCTGTCTTGCGTGTGTGTGTCTCACTGTGTGTGTTGTATGTGTCTCACTGTGTGTGTTGCATGTGTGTATCACTGTTTGTGTGTGTGTATCACATTGTATGTATGTGTCTGCATGTTGTGCATTGCATGCATGTATGTTTGTATGTGTGTAAATGTCAGTGCATGTCAATGCAGGTCTATTTGTTTGTATGTGTATGTATGTGTGTTGCATGACTGTGTGTATCAGTGTGTGTGCCCCCTCTGTGTGTATGTATGTTGCATGTATGTGTCTCTCACTCTGTGTGTGCATATGTGTTGCATGTGTGTGTCTGTATCACTGAGTGTACGTCTGTGACACTCTTATGGCCAACGCTGGACGTTTTGTAAATTATTACTAATAAATGATATATTCCCTACATAACATGACGGGCAATGCCTTCCCGCATTGCTAGTGTTTTATAAAGGAAGTGTATTATGAAGATATACACTACAGAAGACATCCTAAACAGGAAAGCCATAGTGTGTGTTATCCACTGCATTGCATCTAGTGTATAGAATTTTGTGTATAGTGTTTTGCATATATCATTTTGCATTTTGCTATAGCATTTTGTATATTGTGTGTAGCATTTTTCATATAGTGTATTACATTTTGTGCATAGGGTTTTACATATTGCATATAGTGTATTGCATATAGATTGCATTTTTCTATATAGTGTTTTATGTATATCATCTTGCATATAATGTATTGTGTTTTTCATTTTGCATATTGCATATAGAGTTTTGAGTATAGCATTTTGCTTATAGTGTTTTGCGTATAGTGTTTGCTTATTACAGTTTTTTATATAGGGTTTTGTATATTGTATATAAGTGATTGCAATAGCATAATGAGTTTTGCATTTTGTTTTTTTTGCATAATGTTTTGTGTACAGTGCTGCTTTTTTCATATGCATTTTGCGTATAGCATTTTGTGTATAGCATTTTGCATATAGAATTTTACATACAAGGTTTTGCGTTTAACATTTTGCATATAGCATTTTTCATATTGAGATTTGCATATTGCTTGTAGCGTATTGCATACAGAATTTTGCATTCTGTGTATTGTATATAGTATATTGTGTTTTGCGTGTAACGTTTTGCGTATAGTGTTTTGCATATTGAATTTTGTATTATGTATTGTGCAGACTGCATTTTGCATATAGAGTTTTGCTTATAGATGTCTATAGCATTTTGTGTATTGTGTATAACTATTGCGTATATATCGATGTGCGGATTGTGTGCATTTATTGTATGCATATTGTGTGTTTATGTGTGTGTATTGTGTGTATATTGTGTATTGTGTGAGTATATGTAATCATTGTACCACACCCCACGTCTCCTTGCAGAGATTTTGACAGGAGTGGCTGGGAGGGGCTACTTCTCTTGGCCACTTGTGTCAAAATCACACCCCAGGGTTGAATTAAAAGGACAGGCAATATAGATAAGATTTGAATAACTTTATACTTCTATCTCTGGGTGTGTTTGGCCTCAGACAATGAGTTTTGGTCACCTGATGCTTTCTCATATATATATATATGTATATATATATATATGTTTAGTTAGAAACCATTTTACTTTGAAAAATACATTGTGAGTTATCTTCTTGGGTTCATTCTGTAGACCATTTACAATGCAAACTTACACAGTTATTCACAAATAAAAATAAAAAAATAACACATCAGCCTTACCAGTTACATGTTATTTTTAGTGATTTTAAACTGGGAAAAAAATCTAATTTTTTTTTCTTTTTTATGACATACCTGCACTTAAAATTAGGTATGGGCAAAACTTTTCACCTCAAACTGAATTTGGTGAAAAATGGTACTTTCTGCTTGGTGAAAAAGTTCTTGCGAAAAGTGCAGATTTTCTGCTTTTTCCCGCTTTTTTTTGCCTAGCTCATTCCATTAAAATCAATGGGAACATTGAAGTTACACACAACACATAGCAAATATTATTTTATTTCCCAAAGGCATAGTATAAAAGTGACATGATGGTGCCTGTGTTGGTGGTATGTGGGGAAAGAATCAGTTGAACAGGAGATGTTTTTTGGGGGGGTTGTTTACTGGGATGGGGGCAGTTAATATAAAATAAATCCTAAATAAAATAAAAAAAACATAAGATATGGTATAAAAGGTGTCTGAGGACGGTGCCTGTGTTGAACAGGGAATTTGTTTTTTGGGGGGGGGGTTCTTGACTGCTATTGGGGGACAGTTAATAAAAAAAATAAATCAATAAAATAAAATAAGATATTTGTATGTAAAGTGATAGACAGGAACCCCCTGACATATGCTGCCACTGGAGTAGACTGATACTTGACTTGATAGAGTACTATGAAGAGGATGATTTATTAGATTTGTTGTTAGAGGCCCAAGCCCTGAGGACACATTGATTTGTAGGACTTAGGCTTGTTGGAAACAAACCCCCCAAAATATATATTTTTTTATGTAGGACTATGTTTTTTTGACTGTTTGTTTTTTTGAAGCACAAACCCTGAGGACAAAAAATTCCCTTCTGGCCTAGTGCCAGCAGGTCATGTTGGCCAGTGGCCACTGGCCATTGTCAAATGTCCTTCGTCCTGAGTCTGAGTCCATAGTTACAAAATTTGCAGCTGCTGTCCTTCCTGCTGCTGCTGAGATATTTAAGCAGCAGGATAATTAGGCAGCTGAAAGGGAATGGGATCAACAATTTGTCACGGTTTGTTAAGACTCTCAGACGCAAGGTTAGGTAAAAACACAACTTTATTGAAAAATTTAAGATAATCCCATAGGATTTTATACACATACATACAATACATAGAATGGCAAATAAGTAGTAACAATAGCGAATCAGGCTCTACCGGCCCTGCCAATATACCGGGCAAGGCAGCCTGGGCAAGCAATAAAAAAGTGGCTCTACCGACCCTGCCAATATACCGGGCAAGGCAGCCAAATAGACAATCAGGCGAATACAGGCTCTACTGGCCCTGCCAATATATCGGGCAAGGCAGCCTAATAGACAGTCAGGAGAATACAGGCTCTACCGGCCCTGCCAATATACCGAGCAAGGCAGCCTAACGGATCACCAGTTGATGCAGGCTCTACCGGCCCTGCCAATATACCGGGCAAGGCAGCCTAACGGAACACATAATAGTAGGCTCTACCAGCCTTGCCAATACCGGGTAAGGCAACCTCAGGGTGGAATAATAGAAGGTTCTACTGGCCTTACCAATATACCGGGCAAGGCAGCCTAAGGAGGAAGTGTCAACACCAGTGGCCTCAATGACTGTCAGATGACAATGATAGTATGGAGATGGTAGGTAGAGGCTACAAGGCCCAGTGGTATTACCAGGTAGTCTGTACACCCCAGTACCCGTGTACCAAGGGAATAACTAGCTGTCTAGGACTGGACAGAGCACTGGGAACCATCAGACTATATGAATCATAAGCCGTGAGGCAGAGGAGTAAACCAGCGCCCTCACGCTGGAAACCAACAGGCTGGATGTTAAGTAGACCTTAAGGTCATAGAGCGAACCTACGCCCGCTCGTTGGGAACCAACACTCTAATACAAGTAAGTAGCAAGGCAGTGGAGCAAACCAGCGCCCGCGCGCTGGGAACCAACAGACTGAGTAATAGTAGGCCAGAAGGCAATGGAGCGAACCAGCGCCCGCGCGCTGGTAACCAACAGGCTGGATATATCGTAGGCTATAAGGCAGTAAAGCAAACCAGAGTCCGCACGCTGGGAACCAACAGCTAGTTGTGCATAGAGCCGTAAGGCAACGGAGCAAACCAGCGTCTGCACGCTAGTAACCAACAGACTAGAGTATAGTAGGCCGTGAGGTAGTGGAGTGAACCAGCGTCCGCACGCTGGGAACCTACAGATAGTTGTGTATTGAGCCGAAAGGCAAAGGAGCGAACCAGCGCCCGCGCGCTGGTAACCAACAGACTAGTAGTGTAGTAGCCCTAAGGCAGTGGAGCAAACCAGCGTCCGCACGCTGGGAACCAACAGATAATTGTGTATAGAGCCGTAAGGCAAAGGAGCGAACCAGCGCCCGCGCGCTAGTAACCAACAGACTAGTAGTGTAGTAGCCGCAAGGCAGTGGAGCCAACCAGCGTCCACACGCTGGGAACCAACAGGTGATAATGTCGCCGGAGTGACCGAGGAACAAGGTCGCCACAGATGAAGGAACCGGACGCAGGAGATGAATAGGAACCAGCACAATGACGGTCAACTGGATCAGGAACGGCAACGGAGACTGGCAGCAGGAAACAGCAACCTCGGACGACTTCAACCAGAACAGGCGCTGGAACAAGTACAGCAGACAGGAGTCTCAGGAACAGGATGAATTCAGGAAACCAGGAACACAGCAAAAGGCCCATGAAGCTTCTGTAGCATAGTGAAAGTGGATGCAGTGTGAGACATCACGAAAGGGCAAACAAAGGGTGCCCAAACTCAGTTTAAATAGGCAATGTGAGGCGGGCTAAAGGCAGACAGCTAATGGAAGCCCCCTACAGGTGATAGACACAGAAATTCAGCAATCACGGGCACCGTGATACAATTGCAGCAACATGGGTGATGGATGATGATGTCGTTTCCACTTGTCATGACTAGCTCTGGGGATGTGCCTGAGGCAGTAGCAGCACAATAATTAGCCCCCAGTATATGTAGAGAAAAAGTTGGCCAATAATTCTTCTACACCAGCCCCTCCTCCAAAATCATGGGTCTGTTGTTATTAGAATATACATTTTTCCCTTAAGAGCAGGAACTGTTCCTCTCATCAGTAACTGCAATGTGCACAGTGTGTGTGGTGTGGGCACAACTGTATCCAAACACCATGACACCAGAACCCAAGTACTGCCGCTGTCGCTATACCCCTTGTCCAAGCCCCGCTAAGAACATATGACAACTTGCTGACAGTTTAATAGTAATGATGAACCCTACCTGCCAGCATCTTAGCATATTCTGCAGAATGGAATCTCCTCAGATGCCACTTGATGACCTGGTATTGATTCTCCTCCACCACACTGGCATGTGTGGTCAGCGCAGCACACAGTGTGCAGTGGGTAGAGACAAACTGCCATATCCTAACATCAACAGAGTGGCTATCATTTGGCGGGGGAGGTAATGATGAACGAGGTGAACTGGCAGAAGATGTAATTGTTACCCTAGAGGAAAAAGGTGATGGTGAGCTAGTTGTTTCGCTCGTCATGGAACTTCCAGTCTCTGTCTGGGTTTCTTTATTCTTCCTCTACTTTGATCTCCACCTCGCATCTTGTTGCCTTTCTGGAGAGTCAGGGGGTACAGTAACAGCGGTGCTAGATTTCTGTAATGGGTGTTTGGTTTTAAAATGTTTGACATAAATGTCATGGTGTCTGTGTTTCATGTGTGATATCAGAGAGGTTGTGCCAAGGTGTATCCCCTACACCTTGGCACAACCTCTCTGATATCACACATGAAACATAGACACCATGACTTGCCAAAAATTTTGCACAGTACCGTTGGTGATGATGACTGCACTGTGCCTGCCTCAAGAGAAAAATATTCCCACACCCATGACTTCAAGGGGGATGGAACAGGTGGAGAAGAATGGCCTCTTTCTTCTTGCCCTCCACATTTCCCTTCACTGTTTCAGGCAGAGGATGATGTTGCTGATGTTGCTGCTAATGCCTCAGATTTATCACTGCAACTAGGACCAGAAGTATTGCTGCCTCTGGCAAGTGGAACCTGTCCTAGTCCGGCATCACTTGTTGACCCCAGTCCCGCTGTGTCCAGGTTGGTCTGTGGCACACTAATAGTTGCAAACTCTGCAAATTCCAAAAGCATACTGATGGTGGTAGTGGTGATGCCCATCCTCATCTCTGTCTCCAATGCCTTCTCAGTTTCTGATAAAAAGCCCAACAATGTCTCTTCCACCCCAGCTTCTCCAACATCACCACCACCACTAGTCCCTACGTGCTGCTGCTCTATTACAGACATCTCACTGCTGCTTGGAGGAGGTGACGAGCACTGTGACAGAGGGTCCCCTAATGTGACACTTGGCATTTCCTTTTGACCTGAAGTAGAAGGCAGACTAGCACTAGCAGCAGTAGCAGCAGGCACAGGCAGCTGATCTGTGCTCCTGCTGGTGGTGATGGTATTAATTCTGAGCCTGCTCTCCCCCAACACCAGTTCTGGCCTCTTTAGGATCATGTTCCACTTGGACACTGTAGAGAAGAAAAGGGGAGGAGGACTCCCAGAGCAAGAGGAATGGTGTGAGCTCCGTTGACCGCTAGTCAGGATGCTCTCAAATGCTTTCCCTACCACTCCCCTAACACAAATCCCACCAGCTGCTTCACCATCACTGCACACCAAGTTCAGCCCCAGAGTCTTCCTCCTCACAGTCAGTAGTAAAATGAGGATATTGATCACCCCTCCTTCAGTCCTAACACTAACAATCTGCTGAATCTTCTTAGTAGTAGTAGTACTAGCAATGGCAAGACTGCTTGCGGATGGCAAGTGTGACTTAGGGTCCCCTGCTGTCACACTTGGCATGATCTTCTCCTTCCTTCCCTCCTGAGTATTACAAGACACACTTGCAGCTTCAGCACTGGCAGAACCAGCTTCAACACTGGCAGCAGGAACAGAACTGGTGGCACTGGCAAAAGGGGCATCACGTCTGACAGCAGGTACAGTATTGGGGGCAGCAGGTTCAGCAATGGAAGCAGGCACAGCACTAGTTTCAACAGGGGCAGCAATGGCGGCAGCAGAGGCAGCACTTCTAGCAGCAAGCACAGGCAGCTGACCTGTCTTTTTCTCACTAGTACTACCCTTTTCTCCCTCCCTTCCCATTCCCTTTTCTCTCTCCCTTCCTTCCCATTCCCATTTCTCCCTCCCTTCCCATTAAATTCCCCAAGATCTCTTGGGGTGATTTAGGGGGACTGGACAGCATTGGTTCGATAGTGCTCACTTCCTCCTCCTCCTCCTTATACTCCTTATACTCAGTGGAAACATAACGCTCCTTCCAGCTCCTCCACTGATTATTTTTCAACCTGCTCATAGTGATAGCAGTCACTATGAGCCTCTGCTGCCTCAAATATAACAGCAGAAAAGCGCAGCACATCTACCTCGCTCTGTAGCTGCTTCTGTTGTGTTTGATTTCTGGAAACACCTCATGTTTTTATAACGAAAAGACAAAAACCACGTAAATTAATGGGCGGAAACTTTATAGCCATTGAAAAAATGGAGACAAACTTTGGACGATGGGTGAAAAATGCGAACATTTTAATCGCTAGTTTTAAAGCTGATTTTCCCACGAAAAAGAAGACAACAACTTGGTTTTCTCATAATTTCCCTCGGGAACATGGCAAGAGATTTTGCCCATCTATACTTAAAAATATGAAACAACTACAAAAAATATGAAAAGTTAGACAAGGAATACTGTTTTGGAAAGAAGATGACCCACTGCATCAAATGAGGGATAACTTGCACTTTTACCCAATTCTGGTGTACCACATTTTTTCCAGAAGTTGGGACTAAAAAAAAAATATGCATTTTTTTTTAAATTTCCACATCTTCAAGCTATGGTCTTAATGTATGCATTTGTAGCTCCTAATGTCAGAGAAATAGCACTTTACCTATTTCATATGTTGCTACCTGTGTCCACTGTTGTTTGTGCATGTGTGTATTCATTTGCATTAGTTATCAACCCTTATTCTGAGAACAAGTCCAAAAGAGCATCAATATCACTACCACCACCACCACAAATGTTAGATTATGATATTCAGTATATTGTGATGTTGTTGATGTTGCTGATGCTGCTGAGGATACATTGATTTTGCTTCTTATTTTTGCACTATACTTTCTATTAGTTTTGCCTGCCATTTCTCGCTCTCATCCTCCACAATACATACTTTCACTCAATCTATAAGGATTTATTTATATGCTTTCACAGAACCCTATTCCTCATAGTCCTGCTGCTCACACCTTGACAAAAGTTCAGAAATTGTATGTTTAAAGCAGGAATTCTGCAATGTAGCTAGAATGTATTCCTCATTGCTTTTTTGATGGAGACTTTGTGAGGATCATGTTCAAAGCATGCTATCCTACCTAATTTTGTCAGCTGGTTCATATCTATGCTTTTGTATTTGTAAGAATCATTTTCCAATTTTTTCCTATAATAACTTTATTAGTGGAAGTATCACACTGATTTATGTAGTAGCATAACTAACCAGTACGTTGACCTCACATATGTGCAACATAAGTTGCACGTTAGCTACCCCTGACCAGGTGACAAAGAAAAGCCTTCAAGTTAAGCATCATATATTTGCTAATGACCTTCTTCAACTCATACAACTGTTCCAATATGTACAATATGGAAAACCACTGTTAGGGACCTCATTTTAAGATGGTGATGGGGAAGGTTGTTATGCTTTTGCAAGGCATGTAAAGAATTGTATGCAGTATAGGACCAGCTAAAATCTCCACAGATTTTGCAGGCGATATTTAGTGTATATCTGATGGTTTTAGAGAGGAATTAAGTAACAGATAGCTTTAGGGAATGGATGAAGCAGAGTTCAGAAGGCAGTTATTATACTGGAGTTTTTGTCAGCTGACACAATGACTGCTTTGTTTAATACATCCACAGCTTTATGGGATTGACTCTAAAATCTCTGCATGTAAAAAGTGGCATTCCAACACTATGGCTACTAGTGCCAGATACAGAGGCAACATTAGGGGTTACCTGCTGCATGCTGCTGTCCACTGATGAAAAAGATGCCCTTTGAGTAGCGCCAGCCATATAATCTATAATCTGATCACTTGTGGTTAAATAAACTTTATTGCTGTATGATGTCACTTGCTCTTTGCTCACAACACCAACCCCTTGCTTCTGGCACAGCCATCCTTGAAAGATGACAATGGCTTGGGATATATCAGCGGGGTTCAACACATGACATTAGCTCTTTAAAACACATGATTTTGCAAAATAATAGAGCAGCACGTTAACCACAACCATTTTGTCAGATTTACCATTCAACAGTTTTGGATTACTTTGATTACTTTTGTGTGGTTTTTGACTTCTTTCTAAAAACTCATTAAGTGTGGCTGTCAGCATATAAGTGCAATCCATAAGTATTTGGACAATGACTCAAGTTATGTTGTTTTAACTGTGTGCTCCAGCACATTAGATTTCAAATGAAACAAGGACTATGGTGATAATGAGCAGATCGTTAGCTTTAATTTGAGGGTATTTACATCCATAAAGTATGAACCATGCAGGAATTACAGCCTTTTTTTATACTGAGTCCATCCATTATAATGGGATAAAAAGTAACTGGAAACATAACATCATTTCAAACGTCATACTATTTAGTACTTTGTTTCCAATTATTTATATTTGATCACTGCTTGGGATCATCATCCTTTAAAATCATGGGTGTGTTGGAATATTATTATTATTGTCCTTGAGAGCAAGAAAGAAAATTGTGCAGTTATCTTCATCAACTGTCATATGCATATGCAATAAGCACAACTATAACCTCCACGTTGATGTTTGTGTCAACAATGTTAAACCATCCCACGAGAAATCAGGTGCTGCTTCCTCAGTTACTGCGACTTTTCCTCCACTCCACTAAATGCAAATGACTGGGTGGTGGTGAGTTACACAATGAACCCTCCCTGCCATCAGCTTGGCATATTCTGTTGGGTGGACTGTCTGCAGACGCTCCCTTATTTTCTGTATTCAATTGCTTTCCACCACTTTGTCATGTGTGGTCAGAGAACCAGAAAAGGTGCCATGGGTGGAGCCAAACTGCTAGATCCTCACATCTGCAGACTCATTATCAGCTAGTGGGGGAGGTAACAGAGGCAAAGGTGGTAAGTCAGAGGAGGAGGAGGAAAAGGGTGCGAGGGGAACAAAGGTAATATTTTAGCCCCCCCCCAGACCCTAGCCAAAGAGCATGACAATGACTTTCTTTAGGCTTTTCTCCCTATTCTTTGTGTCTTTGGAGAGTGATGGGGGCATACTTATAGCAGCACTCAGTTCCATTTTTGTGGAAGGGTTTCACATGCTTTACAAACATGTCAGTGTGGTTAAATAGCATGTGCTTAATGAGGGAAAATTTGCCAAGGTGTGCCCCCTCCTTTCTTCTTTTTTCATTACATTATTGCACACTGTGCACAGTTCAGTTGCTGACAATTGCATTGTGCATGCCCTGATTGAAAAATAATTCCATACCCATTATTTTAGTGAGGGGAAGGTGGATAAAATGTGCTTCTTCTAAAAAAGATCCAGCTGTAATGGTTGTTGCAGATGCTACTGCTGTTGCTGCCTCAACAGCAACACTAGTGCTAGTACCAGAATGAGTAGTGGGAAGTGGGATCACAGCTACCTGTCCCTGTATTAGTGCTGAGGCTACAATCCCATGGTGGCCATGTTGGAAACTGATACACTAGCCTGCTCATCCTGATGCTGTGACAGATGTAAATTTGACTCTGATAATTCAGTAGCAATAATTACATTAGCAGCAAATACATATTCTCAATGCTGATGGATGTGATGATGATTCCCAACCACATCTTACTCTCCATTCTAAATCACTTTCAGCCAGGAATGCTCTAATACATCTACACTATCAGCTCCACCACCACCTTATACACTACACCAAAACCAGTCTCTTGCTGTCCTCTGCTTGTTGACAAATGTGATAGTCTCCAGCTGGCACCCTTGTCAACATCTCATGTGGCACATTGACATCAGCAGCAGCAGACAAAGGGCCGCTGCTACTAGTAACCCTTGTTAATATGTTTTTCCAGATCCCCATGGAGGATGTTGGAGGTTGGGGGCTCATATGTGCAGGAGGAAATAGTTTCTCCTCACTACTGGCGCCACTTATGCTTGACTCCTTAACTCTGATTCAGCAGCAGTCTTCCAGCTTTTTCAGCTCATAATTGTGCAAGCAAGTACACCAAAACAGAAGTTTTTATATCTCACTGTCTTTCTGTTATTCCTGACTGTTCTCCAACATGCTACATGGCAGGAAGTTCTATTTTTTATATTATGGAAATGGGAGCTCCTATTATATGCAATATGGGGCAGAGGGGAAACATGGAGGAGAAAGAAACAAATACATTGAGTAAAAGCTCAATTAATAATCACAAGTAACCAGATTATTACCTTTTTGATCCAAAAAAACAAGAATTATCCCAAGCAAGAATTATCTCAAGTTGTCAAAACATCATCATCAGCATTATATATTTGTGTAACATGTTGTGCAAGTAACAATGCCTTTTCATCTTTAATTGCAACATTGTTAAAGTGCTTCCTGATTCATACCTTGATTGAAGGTGATGTCATTCTCACATATTGGGGGCCACACTCTCAGGTTATCAGATACATCACTCAAAACCTAAAATTCATGAAATACTTAATGTAATAAACTCTATTGCTCTCGTGACTAATAAACCTTTTTACAAAATTTTACATATACCGTATTTACAGATTGCATATCCACACTTACGTATATGTCCCCCTATAAGATAACTAAGTCTCTTTTGGAGTAGATTGGGTACCATATGGAAAGTATTTTTTTTGTCTATATTTGCTGCTTTCCTTAATACTATACTTGGAACTGATGGAAGGTTATCATTCAGCCCTTCATCAAAGAGAAGTATTCATCCGTGTTTTGCAATTTATGTATTTAATCTGTATGATTTCATACTATAATGAATAACTAATGTAGTGGCCTAATTCTGATTAATGCCAACTGCTCTCTTTCAGGAAGAGTGACTCTGCAGTGGGACGCAATAAACAGTTACAATATATGACATGCTTTATCAGTATCTTCCTCCCCATAAGCCCTGCACTGGAAATTGTCTGATAAATCTGCAGCTTGTCTGGAAAAAGATTCCCCTTCAGAATCATTCCTGTGTAAACACAGAAACTCTTCAATGTGTCACTGCATCCCCATGCAAGCATTATGTACACTCTGGGCATCAAGCATTGTGTTACCAGAGTTAGGTTTCCTATACACCTATGGAGATGCTTCCTTCTTCCAGCTTCAAAATATGTCAAGAACATGCATGCTGTCAAGGAATTAACTGTAAGTAAAGTGCAGATTTTACTCATAAAATTCACCTAATTGATAAAAGCTTTTGTACCACCACAGTTCAATGTGTCCCCTTAGAGATCAATATTTGTATTTTAATGTATTTCTCTGAATAAAGTGTTCACCACCTCACCCTGCCAAGTTCTACAGCTCAATTTGTTGTTGTGGTAGAGAGTGAATCTGTTGAAGATGGCATCAGCTGGGACTAACATCTGTGACCTCTGAATACACAGAGCATACAGCAAGAAAAGGGATCAAGAAAAGGAGTGGTGAGTGTTAGCTTGTTTGCTCACCTGTGTACCTCACAGTATTTTAGTATGGTTCCTTCCTAGGTGGGGACAGAAGGGGAGTGTGTTAATAGACCTTCACTATAAAATCACAATAGTACAACAGCTTTGCTATTCTGAGACATATGTAAATATGTTTCAGTCTGGCTAATATATGGTTAACAAAGCAAAGGTCAGTCACCATTTTACTATATTATACACAACAACAGTAAGCAGGCACTCAAAAAATATATAAAAAGACAAACTGAAGGTAACTAACAATACAAGTAGTAGCATATTCAGTGGGAGAAGTGCAAACATAGTTGGCAGAAATTTACTCTTGACCTCAAAATGGCCAACTTTATGCATTTCTGCAAAACCTGTTACTCTTTTATTGTTCAGGCATGGACAGTAAAATTACTTTCAGCAAACAGGCTGGAATCTCAAGTGAAGCATTTTGGCAGGATTGCAAAATATTTTATTTCATTTTCAACCATTTTTCTGTTTTTTCATTCTTGTAGCGGATTTTTTTTTTGTCAAAAGTTAAAGGGTCTTTACAGATACATTTGTATTTAACATATTTTAGATAAAGCTTAGTCAGAATTTTTGGGCTGCACAAATCATTAACCCTTTGAGTGCCAGAGTGGTACAGAATGCATTGCAAAACAATGCATTCTGTACCATCCTGGCACTCAAAGGGTTAAAGAAAGACCAGTTCTTAGATTCTTAGTTTCATTAAAAGCAGTATGAATTAATAAAAGAGAAGACTGCACACTTAAAAATCATTAAGATACAGGTAGCAGTAGTCATAAAAGTTCAGTTGGGCTACACAAAAACACTGTATTAAGCCTCTCAATAATATAGCATCTAAGATAGTGTTCATATCATAATAATAACCCCTTATTTCCTACCATGCTAAAATACACTCCTTATTAATGAGCATTTTCAAAAACTGTGAAACAATGGGGGTTATGCACTAAGGTGTGATAAACAGGTGATAAAGTGTAGATGCCTTTTTCAGTGACATAGCTTCTTCAGACTGTGTTATTGTGTGGGACAATGCAATAAGATTCCTCTGAATTTGGATATCTTAGTGCATAGACGCTAGAGAATAGCATAGGAACTGGATATGTGATATCAGTGTGAAATAATCTCTGCTTTATCACCTCTTTATGGCCTTGATTCAATTCCACCCGACGCCAAAAAAAAACATACAGTGGCATGTCCTCAAGCATGGCAAGCAATGCAATTAACTGTGCTATGAAGAAATACTGGCTAAAATAAAACCACCTCAGGCACTAATCTTGTGGCTGTTTGCGCCCATTGACACACACAACAACAACAAAAAACTAAGTCACCAGTGGATGTATTGATATGGGGCCCTACTTACATCCAAAGCATGTGTCAAATGTTAGTAGAATTAACCCTGTGAGTGCCAGTGGGGTATGCTTATCCCACTGATACTCACAAGGTGAATTAATTTAAGGTAAAAAAACAGACCCTGCCAATAAACACTTATTAGTAATCCTGTTCAGCTGCTGTCTGTTTTCTTCTTCAATTGTCTGTCTTCTGGTTTGTATAATCTTTCATCTTCTTTCTTCTCTCTTCTTTCTTCAGTCCAATCTGTAGTTGAAACAGTGAAATATGTAAATGCAAGATGTTTTAGAATAAAAAAAATTCCCAAAGATATATGTGAGTTAACCCTTTGAGTGTTGGAGGGGGAACCTCTCCAGCACTCAAAGGGTTAATTCAGGCATATTTCTGGAGAATTTTTTTTTATTGTAAAACATCTTGCATTTAAATATTTCCCTTTTCCAACTACAGATTGGACAGATGACAGAAAAAAGAAGAGAGGAGAAAAAAAATGGAAGATTATAGAAACCAGAAGACAAAAGATTGAAGAAGAAGATGGGCATTGCATGACAGGTAAGTGTAACACAGATCTGGGTGTTAGCATAGTGTTAGGGGTAGTATTGTTGCACTTTACTGTTAGGGGTAGTGTAGGGTTAGTGTTTGGAAGGGTGACTGTGTGTTTAAGCTAACGGTTGGTGCTTGACAGTTTGTCAGGCACCAATCGTTAGCTTTTTTGCTTTTGCTTTAATGTTCCAATTATTCACCCTATCTAATGGTGTTTTAGGAACACAGAAAACAAATGTTTGATCAAAAGTCCTATTCTGGAACCTCACGTCCGTTGTGGTTTCATCTGGTAGGACAGTTGTATACTAACGTAGACATTTGTTTTTGTTGGCCAGTAGCCAGTTTTGCCCTACCGCATGCTTTAGAACAAATAATTGAATTGAGCCCTATCACTCCTTAGTGCATAACCCTTAATGTCTGCAACACAGGTATTTTGTTTTGAGTAGGGATGGGAGGAAGTTTTTGTTCCTGCGAGAAATTTCGCAAAAACCACATTGTTGTCTGCTTTTTCGTGATAAAATCTGCTTTTTTTTTCACCCATTGGCCAAAATTTTTCACAATTTTTTCAATGGCTAGAAAGTTTCCGCCCATTGATTTACGTTATTTTCGCATTTCCGTTATAAAAATGTGACGTATTTGCTGAAGAAATACACAACAGAAGCAACTACAGAGCAAGATATACGTGCTGTGCTGTTCTGCTCTGATATTTTGGAAAAATTGAGGCAGGAGAGGCTCATAGTGACTGCTATCACTATGAGCGGCAAAAGGAGGAACTGGAAGGACCCTTATTATGTGTCCACTGAGTCTCAGTCTGAGAAGGAGGAAGTGAGTATCAGTACTGAACCAATGCTGTCCAGTCCCCCTAAATCACGCCAAGGGACCT
The DNA here is from genome assembly GCA_037306005.1 of Rhinophrynus dorsalis. Lineage (NCBI taxonomy): Eukaryota > Metazoa > Chordata > Amphibia > Anura > Rhinophrynidae > Rhinophrynus > Rhinophrynus dorsalis. Next base: position 233,719,965 of record CM074718.1, on the reverse strand, counting down.
TGGGGAATTTAATGGGAAGGAAGGGAGAAAAGGGAATGGGAAGGGAGGGAGAAAATGGAAGGGTGGGAGAAAAGGGTATTATTAGTGAGAGTAGAACAGGTCAGCTGCCTGTGCTTGCTGCAAGACGTGCTGCCCCTGCTGCCAGCGCTGCTAGTACTACTGCTACGAAGGTCCAGCAGACTGTTATCGTTACGAGTGAAGTTGGGGGTAATCAACATTATCCTCATATTACTAGTGACTGTGAGACTGAGGAAGAAGACTCTGCGGCTGAACTTGATGTGACTGATGTTAGTAGTAGCAGTAATGGTGAAGCAGCTGTAGTGGTAGGGGAAACATTTGAGAGTGTCCAGACTAGCAGTCAAGGGAGCCCACACCATTCCTCTGGCTCTGGGAGTCCTCCTCACCTTCCCTTCACAACAGTTTCCAGGTGGAACATGATACTGGAGAGACCAGAACTGGTGTTAGGGGAGAGCAGGCTCTTAATTAATACCACCACTACCAGCAGGAGCATAGATCAGCTGCCTGTGCCTGCTGCTACTGCCTCTAGTTTGCCTTCTTCTTCAAGTCAAAAGGAATTGGCAAGTGTGACATTAGGGGACTCTCTGTCCCATTGCTCGTCACCTCCTCCAAGCAGCAGTGAGATGTCTGGAACAGAGAAGCAGCATGTAGGGACTAGTAGGGGTGGTGATGATGATGCTGGAGAAGCTGGGGTGGAAGAGACATTGATGGCCTTTTTAGCAGAAACTGAGAAAGAATGGGAGACAGGGATGAGGATAGGCATCACCACCACCACCACTAGCAGTGAGATTTTAGAATTAGAGGAATTTGCAACTGCTCTAATTCCTTCTGATGCTGAGGAGCAAGCTAGTCTGCCATAGACCACCGTGGACACAGTGGTAATGGGGTCAACAAATGATGCAGGACTAGGACAGGTTCCACTTGCCAGCAGCAGCAATAATTCTGGTCCTAGGTGCAGTGCTGATTCTGAGGCAATAGCAGCAACAGCAGACAATGAAGAGGAATGTGGACGACAAGAAGAAAGAGGCCATTCTTCTCCATCTGTTCCCTTCCCCCTGAAAGCGTCATGTGTGTGGGACTATTTTTCTCTTGGGGCAGGCACAGTGCAGTCATTAGCAACAGCACTGTGCACAATTTGTGACAAGTCACTGAAATGGGGAAAGGAGGAAACGCACCTTGGCACAACCGCCATGATATCACACATGAAGAACAGACATTTATTTCAAACATGTTAAAGACAAACACCCACCACAGAAATCAAGCACCGCTTTTGCTGTCCCTGACTCTCCAGAAAGGCAACAAGAGGTGAGGCAGAGATCAAAGAGGAGGAGGAATAAAGCAACCCAGGCAGAGACTTCCAGTCTCTCCCTGGGTTGAAACAACTAGCTCACCATCACCTTCTAGGGTAACTACATCTTCTGCCAATCTGCCTCATTCATTGTTACCTCCCATTCCAAATGATAGCCACTCTGTTGAAGTTAGGATGTGGCAGTTTGTTGTTTACCCATTGCACACTTTGTGGTGCACTGACCACACATGCCAGTGTGGGGGAGGAGAATCGCAAGCAGTGCTTCTACTGGCATCTGAGGAGATTCCATCCCGCAGCATATGCTAAAATGGTCGCAGGGAGGGTTCATCATTACTATTAAACTGTCAGCAAGTTTTCATGTGTCCTTAGTTGGGTCTGGACAAGGGATATAGTGGCAGTGGCAGTACTTGATTTCTGGTGTCATGGATACAGTTGTGCCCCTAGATGTTATTTACCACACACACTGTGCACATTGCAGTTACTGATGAGAGCCATAGTTCCTCTTCTCAAGGGAAAATAATATATTCTAATAAAAATACACCCATGATTATGGAGGAGGGGCAGGTGGAGAAAATGTAATGGCCAACATCTTCTTTTCTCCACATAGACTGGAGGCTACGTATTGTGCTGCTACTGCCTCTGGAGCATCACTGGAGCCAGTCGCGGCAAATGGAACCTTCATCATTCATCTTCCATGTTACTGCTATTGTTGATCCCATTCCCTTTCAGCTGCCTGAACAACTCAGCAGCAGCAGTAGGAACAACAGTCGCTACTCAAGACTCAGGAGGAAATTTGACAGTGGCCACTGGCCAACAAGACCTGCTGGCTTAGACAAGTAGGACATTTTTATTTTTTCTTAGGGCTTGTGCTTTGAAAAAACACAAAAAACATAGTCCTACAAAAAATTACACAATTTTTGAGGGGTTTGCTTCTAACAAGCCTGAGTCCTACAAATCAATATTTCCTCAGGGCTTGTGCCTCTAAGAAGTCTAAGTCCTACAAAGCAATATTTTCTCAGGGCTTGGACCTCTAACAACAAATTGAACAAATCATCCTCTACAAAATACTTTATCAAGTCAAGTATCAGTCTAACCCAGTGGCAGCTTATGTCAGGGGGTTCCTGTCTGTATCACTTTACATACAAATTTCTTATTTTATTTTTTTTTTACTGTCCCCCCAATAGCAGTCAAGAAACCCCCCAAAACAAATTCCCTGTTCAGATGATTTATTCATTCACCAACACAGACACCCTCCTGATACCCATTTTATACCATGTCTTATGGGTTTTTTTATTTGTATTTAGGATTTATTTTATATTAACTACCTCCCCCCAATCCCAGTAAACAAACCCCCCCCAAAAAATCATTCCCTGTTCAACTGATTCTTTCCCCACACTCCATCAACACAGACACCCTCATGCCTCTTTTATACTATGCCTTTGGGAAATAAAATAATATTTGCTATTTGTTGTTAGTAACTTCTATGTTCCCAAATGAGCTAGGTGAAAATAGTGGGGAAAAGCAGAAAATCAGCAGATTTCAGTTTGAAGTGAACACTTTTGTCCATCCCTAGTTTTGAGTTATACTCTGTTTTAGCTAATTGTTAAATAGTTGCAAGGTAGTATAATGGGTGGTAACGTAGATGTCTGATAGTTTAGTTGCTTACTTAGTTGGCTCATATTGAACTGGTGATTAGGAAAGACAGGTAAGTAAAATTTGGTTCCATGAGAAAAATGTTCAGCTTTTTCCATAGAACATTTTCAGCATAGAAAAGCCCCCTTTATCCATTTTCCACCAGCTTCTGAAATGTTCTCACAAAAAGTTTAACATTTTCTACGTATGTTCCTCTAGGGGTTGGTGTTGGCCATGATAAAATAAGAAGCCTGCACTTTTCCCTTTGCTATATACTTCTGCTTTTGGAGACCTATTAAATTTTACATGCTTTATATCAAGGTGATTTGGGTTGGTCTTGATTACTATCCAGAGTGAGGCATATTCCCCAAGGAGTTCTTACTTTGCATAGATTGGGTTTTATTTATATTCCACACAAGATAGTTCCACTCCACTTGTGGATAGTATATTCCTAGCAACAAAGATCTAGGATTTCCTATTAGGTGTGAAGTGAGGATCATACCCAGAGGAAAGAAAGACAAGGAAGGGGATTAAGCCTTACAGATACCTGCACTGGAGGGTTATCAAGTGGATGCGAGCATACTGAGAGGCTAGTATAGGCCTCAGGAACATGTGAATAAGAACACTGAGCATTATAAAGGTGATTAACAACAGTGACGGTTCAAAAAAAGTTCTTACGGTCTACATTTAGAGCGTGTGCACGCTTCTCTCTTTTGCTATTTTTCTACTTTTCCCTTTGTGTTCAGTGTTCCATAGAGCTATACAGACAAATTTAAAGAGGGAAAGACTGTGAGAGAGAGAATATGTAAGGTATGAGTCAAAATGACCAGTCGTAGTTGAGAAAATTATTCTGCTCTTGTGGAGGATGATTCTTCCATAATAGCAGCAGTAAGTGTTCCAGGCCTGGGAGATCAACAGAGCCCATCATGCCAGCAATAGACCCAGAACCCCAGAATAATTGAAACTGGGTTATATTATAGTGAAGAAAGGGGAGCTGGGTACTGTGTCCCCATTCACACCATTGGGTCCCCACCCGTACTCCCACTCTGACTCCACCACTGGGTCCCATTCCAACTCTTAGACCCTTAGCCTGTCTTATTCTGAGTCATTCTAGGAGCAACAGTATGATAACAGTGCAGCTGCCTCAGGCTGTCAGAGCTGCCCTCTATGAGGATGTGCCACCTGAGTATTTGTAACATCATAGTGTAGCTGCTTGAGCCTGAAGTAACGGTATTGATCAGAAGCATGAGAGCATAATCGCCACCAGTATAGCTGGGGAAGGGAGATACTGAAGGTGGTGGTGATGATACCCTGCAGGATTTTACTGACAGTGGAGAAAACATGACTGAGACAAATAAGGATTAGGGATGGGTGAAAAGTCCTGTTTTGTTCCATGGGAACTTCCATGAAAAAAGCATGACTTTCTGCTTTTCCCATGGAAATTCCCACCCAGAGAAACCCAGAGATTTTCCATTGTTCTGCTAACACCACAGACTTTCCCATGAGAACATTTCCATTTCCCACCTATGTTTCTCAATGGAGGTGAAAAATCTCACCTCCATACTATAAAAATCCATAATTTCTTGCCATGTAGCATGGTTCAGTTTAGTAGAAAAGGAGTGTGGAAGCAGAGAGAGGAAGAGAGAAAAAAACATAAAAATAAAAGTTAAAATTAAAATAAAAAACTATTTTTTTAGGTGCTGACTAGGAGAATCTGGATGGACCCTGATGCTGCTGATAAAGATGTGGAGGAGGAAGCCAGAAATAGAGAAAAGAGAGCCCATATACCACTGACCCATTGTTATCCAGGACCCCACCAGTAGGGATGGGTGAAAAGTGTGAAAAAGTTCCTGCGAAAAATTTCTCGAAAACATGCCGATTTTTCACTTTTCCCGCAAAAATGTCACCTTTCCACCTATGCAAAATTTTCCTCCTTTTTGCCTATTTTAACAAATTGTCCGCCTATGTTAACACATTTTTCTCCTATTTTAGCACATTTGTCGCCTATATTTCCCACAGGTTCTACATTTCCTACTGTAATATTACTTCTTCTGAGGGTTGAACTTTAGAAATAAGTGGCTGAAAGTCAAAGTTGTGATTCCTACAGCAACATATGGCTTGAAAAATGTGTTAGCATGCAGAATGCATTTGTCCTTTGCCCACAACACTAACTACCTGCTTAAGTGACACTGACACATATTCATGATGATGTCAAGTAATAAAAAAAATAAAGTACAACCTACAGCTTGGCAGATGTGTATTCTAGTAGTGGTCGTGGTGGGGGGGACTGGCATGGTGTGATTTGTGTATGTATTTTTACCACTGTCATACTCTATCCTCCTTCTCAGATTATTGACACACATTACTTATCGGTCATAGCCGTGGTCCCATCTGTCCTCCACCTCCTCATCTGTGCTGCTGTTAATATATTTGTCCTGAGTTTGTCTGTCATGTGTGGTTTCTCCTACTACTACTACTGGAGCTAGATGTTGATGTAATTCTACTGCCACTACTACTAAGTGTCGAAGGTGCAGCACTTACAGCAGCAGCACCAGAGGTGCTCGTCATATCTAACACTGTGGATGTTAACCTGTGTTGCTGTTGCTGGGTACTCAGGTGTGTGTGGCTGAGTGGGAATTGGACTTTGAAGAGGTGATGATGCCAATGATGACTGATAGGGTGACTGTGTGCTTTTTGACATCTGTACTTGTCCAGGGTCAGACTTTCCAGTGGCTTTCTCAAACAGTTTATAGGCAGGCACAGTGCTCCTTAAAGTGATGGAAGATTCAGCCTTTGACTTTCTGCTAATCTTATAGCCCTGTCACCATCCTCACTCTCAACTTCTGTATCTGAACAAGAGAAGGATGCTCGAGTGATATTCTAGATCTGCATCATCTTCAGTCATCATTAGGTCATCCTCAGCAGCATCAGCATCCCCTGATAGTTCTTGCCCACTACTACCCTCATATTCCTCTAAGTTTTTGGAGGTCTCAAACAATTTTTTTTTACTTTTACTGTAACAAAGTTCCCTACTACTTTGAGGATGGGTGTTTTGGTGATTGTTTGTCTCACTGTCTGATGCAGTAGGTGCTTCAGCTGCTACACCTTCCTCTATGATGCTACTGCCAGCATCATCAACACGTGAATGTGACTTGTTGTCGTCTTCAGTGTTCTTATTATATGGTTCTATATTTCTACTGGCACTGGTGGTGCTGGACCTAGTTTTGCTGGGACCTTAACTAACTGCATCCTCCCTTGGAGTAAAGGGATCATCATCATTGATTGCACACGCTGCAACAATCATTGCTGCAGTCAGTTGTTGGACTACTACTTTACTCTCATTTCTCTACACTGCTCCACCCCTCCCCTTTCCCCTTGTGTGTTTGCTGGACATTCTGCAACTACACTGAGTTTTTTTACTGTATGGTACACAACAAAACCGATGCAGCTGTATGATGCCTTGCCTAAGCCCAGTCAGCTGTCTGTCACTGTCACCTAAGATATTTAGTTTTTTATTCTTTTTTATTTTTTTTATTTTATTGTTATTTTTTTTAAGTTGTCCACCCTGTTGTCTTATCATAGTCTGTCCAAAAAAAATGATAACTGAAAAACAAAATCAACAACGTTTTTCCCCAGACTTCCCCACCCAGCACAGAGAGAATAACAGCAAGATCAGAAAGCAAATAGGTCCCTAGCTGCCTGTGTCTTGCCAGTCAGTCACATGGAATTTTGGAGTATTTGAGGATCAATCTCCTTCCTCCCTTCTTACCAACTAGAGTGCCCCAAACTCCCCTAATACAGGGAACAAATGTCCTACCTAAATGACTCCCTAAACTAAGCTTCAATTCCCCTTTATTTGCCTATCTCCTCTAGCTCAAAAACATGCTGCTCTCTCCTCTCACAAACACAGAATGACTGCTGTGAGAGCCTGCCAGCCTTTTATATGGCTGTAGAAATATTTTTCTTCCTACTGATTTCAATGGGCGGAAAAGGCAGGAAAAAGCGGAAAAACTGCACTTTTTGAGGGAAATTTTTCGCCAAGCGGAAAGTGCCATTATTCGCTGATTTCAGTTTGAGGTGAAAATTTTCACCCATCCCTACATCAGCATTGTCCCTCAGGGGAAGTACATTGAAGAAGGTGGAACTGGCTAGCAGTATGATCAGCAGCACACATCAGCTGTCTGTGCCTGTTGCTACTGCTGCCACAGTGCCTTCTTATGAGGAGATGGCAGGTGTGACAGTATTGGACCCACAGTCACACTTGTCATCCCCAACCAGTCCCAAAGAGTAGCAAGAAATTGGTGTTGATGAGAGTGAGGGTGATGGTGGAGCAGCTGGTGTGGCGAGGAGTAATAGAGCGTTTTTGCAGGAAAGCGATAAGGAAAGGGAGAAAGAGATCCAAATGGGATGGGCATCACTGCCACCACTGGCAGTGACATTCAGGAGTTTGCTGCTGTAGTAGTACTGAGGCATGGGATAATGATAAGACTGAGAGGAGAAAATCAATGCCCCTTTCAAAATCAGATCCCCTAGTTAACTCTCTGCAATGATTCTTAAATCATCATCATCATCATCCCCTGGCAACGCTTTGCATTGTCAATACTGTCCAAATCAATGCTAATATAAAACTCTTGGAACTGATTTTGCCAGGACTGGTCAGGGAGCTTTGCCCCGTGCCCGCTCCTGTCATAATCACTGCCCCCTAACTCTACCCTCCTGTAGGCCTGGAGCATGGCTGACATTGAACCAGAAATGCTTTGATCTATACACATATAGATAGCACAAACATTGGAGATTTTTTTATACTAGTGACATTCAATAATTATAATTTATTTAATCATAATATAGAAATAGAAATTATTTCAGGAACATCTGTGAGTCATCCATTTCAGTCATTCACTGTTAAAGTTAAAAAAGTGAACCCTTTGGATTAGAGAAGCATCTCTAACATAAGGCATTCAAGAGGTGAAATAGAAGCTTGGACACTGAATGATGTGTAACATTTCACAATCCGTCATATTTCGTTGGTTATTATTAACAGAGATCAGACACCCAATCTGCGAGTTTTGTTAATCATACTTTGAGTCTGTTAATATTAATGCAGAGTTAACATTAACAGGGAGCTGTGCCTACAGGGGAATATTTGACAATCCATGGCTTGGCAATAGTGGTTAACTGTAATTACTGTTACCGGTAAGCAATTTGCATTTGCATGACTCAGAGTGGCATACAACAGTAAGTGTCTTACAAACTAACTACGGTCAATACATTTGTAAAACTAACAAAGCCTGTATGTTCTTGTATTAGTCACAGTGTGTGACATTTGGCAGCAAAATGTTATTAAAAACGTCAATGTAACAAAGAGCGCAGTTTTACCTGCTGTTAGCTCACTAATGGGCCTGCCTAGAAATCAAGGACAAGTTTAACTGAGAGGAAACTTTCACCTTTTAGTTTCTTAGTTCCACTCCTTGATATTATCCCACTCTTAGTTCCCTCCCTTGGTTTTGTTTTTGCTTTTGTTGATGAATGAATGCATTGGTTGTGTCTACAAGTCTCTTAAACTACAGATGAGCTGCTGTCACTTGCGCAGTATGAGATCTCTGCTGTGGTGTTCATGATTTCTAGAGGGTTAGGCACTAAAGTGAGGTAAAGATAAGATAAAGTAACCAGTAAGATAAACCCTCCAATCCCTGCGTTGTTCAGTGAAGCCTCCTTTGCAAGTTAAAGATTCCTTAGTGCAGAGGATCCATAATATAACATAGGGGCTGAAACAGAAGCAATAAATCAATGCAATGCTGGGGCAAGCCAACCGCACCATATACGTAAAATAATATTCACCAAATTTCCATCTATTTAAATTTTGT